>JAZHRO010000002.1:23970000-25464375 GCA_037157565.1 Thalassia testudinum
AAGCCCCCCCATGTGGCCCTACCAGACCCTCCACACCAAAATCCTTCCCCCAATGATCACTCTACTCTTTATTTTTGCTTCCATAAAATTTATTTCCATTGTTGTCCTGCTGTCTTGATTTCATCCTGAAATGGTTACCATTCAAGAAAAGAGAAATGTATACCACGTTGCTTATCATATGTAGATTTAAGTCTATTTAGGGTTTTTTAATGTTCATTTGGGTCATTTGCTATAATGTGTCTACTTGCTTAATGTTCACTTGGTTTTAATCACTCGTTAATATGTCTTTTTGAATCTCTGTTGAATCAGTGTTCATTGCACAGTTGATTTTGTACAGAACGAAGCTCTTTAGAGTTTTACTTTGTAGTTTGGCATGAACATTGTTCCAAAAGACCTTTTTTTTTTTTTTTTTTTTTTTTAATAAATGACAGTGTTTGTTAAAGCAGTTCATGTCTGCTTTGAAACTCTGTTTTAAGACATTTTTTTAATGTTGTGATTCCCTTAGTTAAGTTTCTCTTGAATGATAGTTTAGCACTTATATTTGTGTTTTGGTACTCTTTTTTTTTTAGTGTGGTTATTTATGATTTCATTCAATTAATAATATAAAGTAATTATTTAAAATTATTTTATATTTTTAAATTATTTAAAAATACTTCAATGCATACCGAGTACTCATTACGCAAAGTAGAACGAAATGAGAGGCCTTATTTATTCTGAGGGCCCTACCTCATTATATAGAGAGAGGTAAAAGGTAAATTACAAAGATACCTCAAGACAGAAACAGGGTGACAAATGCACACTTACAAATAAATGTAAAATACATAATAGAATAGTACTAAGTCTACACTCCCCCTCAAGTTGAAGCATAAATATTCATTATGTTCATCTTGGAACAATAGGACTCAAAAGTAGGTTTAGAAAGTGACTTGGTAAAAATGTTTGCCATCTAGTCTTCTGTAGCAACTGGGGCTATATATATCAAGCCTTTCTGAATCAAGTCCCTGGTATAATGACAATCCATTCCAATATGCTTGGTTCTTTCATGGAACATTCGGTTGTTGGCAATGTATGTGGCAGCAACATTGTCACACCCCATTTCCAGAGGGCCAATAATCTGAATACATATCTTTTAGTAGGGATTTCAACTACATGAGTTTTGCAGCTATTTAAGCCATAGCTCTATATTCTGATTATGCACTCGATCTATAAATTGTAGCTTGTTTCCTACTTTTCCAGGTCACTAAATTTTCGGCCACATAAGTGCAAAAATCGATTGTGGACTTCCTATCTGTCAAGCATCCGGCATAGTCTGCATCTGAGTATGCCATCCCAATCATGGAAGTGCCTCGAGTGAATAGAAGGCCAAGTCCCGATAATATACCTCAAAATCATCATGGCAGCATCCTAATGATGTTTTGTAGGCTTGGCCATGAACTAACTAAGCCTTCCCATGGCAAATGCAATGTCTGGTCTGGTAATAGTGAGGTAGAGCAGCTTTCCCACAAGCTGTCTATACCATTTGCTATCTACGAAGGTGCCTCTGCATTATAGAGATGTGCCTTTGGATCCATGGGCATGTTTACTGGTTTTGCATCAAGCATACCAGCCTCCTATAAAACATCTAGTGCATACTTTCTCTGAGATATAACTATCCCATGCTTGCCACGAGCAACTTCTATCCCCAAAAAATATTGTCGCTGACCCAAGTCCATCACAAACTGACTGGCCAATCTCTCTTTAATCTACACTATGCCCTCTGCATCATCACCTGTGACAATTAAATCATCTACATAGACCAGGAGGACAACCACACCTTTCTTTATTTTTCTGACAAATAAGGAATGATTTACTGATGACCTCTAAAAACCATCAGCTTCCACAAATTGTGACAACTTCTAGAACACACATGGACTCTGCTTGAGTCCATAGATAGCCTTCCTTAGCTTGCACACACACTCCCCCTCAGTCTCATACCCGATGATTGCTACATATACACTTCCTCCTGCAAGTCACCGTATGGGAATGCATTCTTCACATCGAGTTGATGTAACTACCAATCATAATGTACTACCACTAAGAGGAGGACCCGCACGGTCGACAATCTGGCTACTGGAGAGGTGTCAAAGAAGTCCACCCCATAGGTCTGGGTGAACCCCTTTGTTACAAGTCAGGCCTTGTATCTAGCAATGCTACCATCAGGATGAAATTTGAGTGCAAAGACCCATTTGCACCCAACCAAGCTAGCTCCAGGTGGAAGTAAGGCAAGCTCCCATGTGCCACTCCGTTGAAGGGCACCCATCTCCTCCTCCATGGTTGATGCCACTATAGATGAAGCATGGCATACTAATAGGAAGCAGGGACTGTAGTGGAGATCAGGGCTCTATTAAACTTCGAAAACGTTGTACCAAGATCAGCTGTGTGTAAGTATCTGCAAGGCTACAACATGGTATTTGGCACAAGACCTCAAAGCCTTCATAACGGCAATAGGAAGGTCACTATCTACTTGGACATCAACACCTGTAAGATCTTCATCAGTACCTGTATCATCACTATGCACCAAAATGTCAGTGTCTAAAGACCCTAGACTCACCTGAGTTGGGAAGGCTGGAGGCGAAGGAGGAGGCATTTTGAATGTAGTATGTGGTCTCTACTAGGTAACAATGGGATCATAGAACTTCTCTTTCTCAGGAGTAGTCAAATGTTCCTCCACAGGGATAGACCCAAAAGGAATAGGTGGAATAAGCATAGGGGCACCTTCATTCACAGGAAGTAACTCACTTCTAGGGGTAGAAAAATATAGTACAGCTTCATGAAACGTCACATCAGCAAACACAAAATGTCGGGAATTAATCAAATCAAAACCTTTATACCCATTTTGGGTCCTAAGAGTAACCCAAGAAAACACACTTACTAGCTCATGGTGCCAACTTGTCCCATCCATGACTCAAATCATAAACAAATGCAACGCAACCAAAAATACGAGGGATAACCGGAAACAAAGGTCGACTGGGATACAAAACTTGCCACGGAATTTACTCGTGAATAGCAAAGCTCGGCAACCTATTTATAAGAAAAATGCTGTAAGAACAGCATCTCCCCAATACAAAGCAGGCACAATGTGATAAATAAGTAGAGTGCGTGCAACATCAAGAAGGTGTCTATGTTTTCTCTCAACAACTCTATTCTGCTAAGAGGCGTGAGCACAGGTGGTTTGATGCACAATACCATTGGTATGGAAAAACTGCATCAAACGAGAAGTATGAAACTCCAAAGCATTGCCAAATTGAAACATTTTGACAATAATAGAAAATTGAGTCTTTATTTCTATAACAAAATTTTCAATAATAGTTCCAACATCAGATTTATTCTTTAATAAGAACAACCAAGTAGTACAGAAAAAATTATCAACAAGCACAAGAAAATACTGATGCCCAAGTCAGTCAGGAACCCGACTTGGACCCCAGACATCTATATGGACTAAATCAAATAATATAGACGACCCAACATGCGAAGAAACGGGAAAGCTAACACGGTGGTACTTGCCAAGTTGGCAAGCGTCACAAGTGATGGTGGTGCTGGCAAGAATGTAAGGTAGGATACGCCTAAGTCTCTCCACAGAAAGGTAACCAAGGCGAAGATGCCACTAGGTTGGTGATCTAGTGGCCAAGGCAGTTTCCCCGCGACACACAGAAGCAGTAGTAGCAAAAGGAGAGCTACTCAGGCAATACACCCCTCCTTCCTTGCGTCCTCCACCAGTCGTCCTCCCCGTGAGTTAATCCTGCAAGACACAAGATCGTGCATCAAAAATGACTCTGCAATTATGCTCCTTGGTAATTAACTAACAGACAAGAGACTAAGTGGAAAGTGTGGCACATAAAGAACATTTGGTAGCTACAAAGAGGAGGAAAGAGACACCCCTCCTTCTCCAACCACCTGAGATAGTCTCCCATCAGCCACCTGTGCTGTCCTGCCTAAAGGAACAAGTGTCAAGTCTGAGAAGGCTCCAGAGGCACCACATAGATGTTGTGCGGCCCCTGAATCTACCAACCAGTCTCCTGTACGAAGTGCAGATAAAGAGTATGTATCTATTATACCTGACGAGGAGGCAACTGCAACAATCTCTAGAGCAGGTTGAGACATCTGACTAAACTCCTGCAACAATTCCTCAAACTCTGCTCTAGTCACAGTATCAGCCGAAGTCGTGACAACCTGTGACGCCTAGTGCACAATAACTGGCTTCCCGTGCTTTTACCAGCACGTAGACTTAGTATGACCCAATTTGCCACAACAGGTGCATGAAGGCTTTGGACCACGACCTCCAGCACCCCGTCCACGACCGTAACCACAGGTAGAAGAAGCCCCTCTCAAAGTACCATGAGAAGCAGCCAATGCAGTAATCTAACACACAGTCACAGAAGTAGCAACAGTAACGGTAATTCTGCTAAGTCAACTATATGTATCCTTAACTATAGGCAAATCAGTCAAGGTCAATATCCGATCCCGTGCAACAGCATATTCTGGTCCCAAACTAGAGAGAAACAGAGACAGCAAGTTCTCCCTTGTAGGCATGCCAGGAGGAACATGCACAACCAGGTCTATAGGAGTTATCACACTCCAATAACCCCTTGACCTGAGAATAATACTAAGCTAGAGTCTTACCATCCTGACGAAGATAGAAGAGCTCATGATAAATCTGGAAAACCCAAGCAAAGTTCTCGTTGGAATATGTCTCACTAAGAGAGTCCCACATCCTCTTAGCAGTAGGATAGTACATGATCTAATCACCAATCCTGGGTATCATTGCATTCATCATCCAGGCGCAAACCATAGCATTATCACAATCCCATGTAGCATTGGTTCCTATCTTCTCTGTGGGTTCAAGCTGACTCAAGATATGCTCTTTCCCATGACCCCTAACGGTCATCAAGAACATCTAGGACCACCATGGATGATTAGTCTCATCTAACTTGATCATGAGGCCAAAGAACATACTCTTGTATCCCCTAGTGTCCATAAAGATGTCCGATGTGACTCCAAACAAATTAGAATCACCTGTAGAACTAGAGGATGCCATCTTGCTATCCTCTACTACCCACTAGATGGAAGAGGAACCTCCTGATGCAAAAAACAGATCTGAAAATCACCAAACCATGACCTGAAACACAATTTTCAGACTATAAAACTGAATCTGAACAACGTAGCAACCCTTCTCAAGGCACAATATTGCGAGAAAGGGTCACCTCTCCCTGTAGAGATCTCCCAAGGAGATCAGATGGAGAAGGATGCTCGGAAGCACCCCTACCGATCAACAAAGAGGGAACCAACAACAGCGTAGAGGTGGTGCGCAACCCGAGGCAACCACAGCACTAGTAACGACGTTGATCAAACCCAAGCAGCGACAATCTGGGTTAGATCAGGCAGCATTGATCTGGGTCAAACCAGGCGTTGGTCTCCCTGCAGCCCTGTTAGCAACGACGATGTCGCTACCTCCTCTGCTCTCCACCAAGCAACTACGGTGGCACTAGGAAAGGTGGCGACAGCAGTGGCTTCTAGATGAGGTGTCGCTAGGGTTAGGATTAAGGTGGAGGTGTCAAAGGTGTATTTGGGTGGGGTATCTAGGGCACCGGTCTAAGCCTGCAACTCTGATACCAAGTAGGACGAAATGAAAGACATTGTTTATTCTGAGGGCTAGAGGTGTAAACGAATCAAACCTAAACGAACCTACCTTGTTTAGGTTCGATTCGTTTATCTAAACAAGCCTAAAATTAAGTTTAGGTTCGATTCATTTATTCACGAGCTGAATCTAAATCGAATTTTTGACGAATCGAATCTAAACGAATATCAAACCTAAAATTTTTTTGACACCCCTAATGGGGAGTGGAGAGGTCAATCATATAGGTAACGATAGGAGAGGAAGGTGGTGGCCTTGGTGGGGACGAGAGGCATGAGGTGATGAGAGGGTCCAGTGGCCACTGGAGGTGGGCATCGAGGAGGGGGTGCCGTAAGTGTGAGGTCGAGTGAGGAGCACTACCGCATTGTGTTGGGGGAGAGAATGGAGGAGATCGTGTGGGGGGTGGTGGGACATACCATGACCTTGGAGGTTGAAGACCTAAAGGTGAGGTGATCATTGCAAGTGCACCGCAGCATCGGTTACTCACCACCGGCGGTGAGCCATGAGCATTGCAGGCTTGCAGCAGCCAACAGGGACCAAGTTGGGGCACTGGGGGCGAGGGTGATGTTGCCTTGTTGTTGGGGGCAGAACAAGGAGAGGGCTTCGTCAATCTATGAAGTGCCCCAAGTGGGAGACCAACAGACGCATATGGGTGGGAATTAGGAACAGCAGACTTCATGCTAGCGTATAAATGGCATATATATATATATATATATATATAAAAACAAACTTTTAACGAATTGAACCTACCATGTTTAGGTTCGATTCATTTATCTAAACGAGCCTAAAATTAAGTTTAGGTTCGATTCGTTTATTCATGAGTCGAATCTAAATCAAATTTTCGACGGGCAGAACCTAAATGGATGTCGAACCTAAAATTTTTTTGACAACCTACTGAGGGCCCTACCTCTCTTTATATAGAGAGAGGAAAAGGGCAAATTACAAAGATACCCCATGACAGACATGGGGTGACAAACACACCTTTACAAATAAATGTAAAACACATAATAGAATAATACTCAAGTCTACATGCAATGGCAATGTCCACATGAATACCACCGTGTTATCTAATGAAGAGTCTGGATGTTCATCATCCGTATAGATATTCCAGAGAGATAATGTTCTAGAATTTATACAAGCAGATCCCCAAACTTTCTTCGCCAGCAAGGGGACTATCCATCAAACTTTGTGTGCTCACACCTCATAATAGAATGGTGTCGCAAAACAAAAACTCAAGCACATACTTGACATTGCTCAAACCCTTCTTGTATTCATGAAGGTGCCCAAGCAATTTTGTGGGGATTTAGCTTTAATGGCAACTTACCTTATCAATCAAGTACAAATCATCAGGTCTCCGTGGCAAAATACCCTACCAATTGTTGCATCCAAACTCAGAGCGCCCCTTTGCATTGCCTCTGTGTGTTTGGTTGCACATGTTTTGTTCAGGCTTCTGGCTTACGGGATAATATTTTCTCCACAAGCAATGAAGTGTGTATTTGTAAGGTATTCCCATACCCAAAAGGGATACAGATGTCGTTACCTATTGCACAGGAGATATATAGTTACTACAGATGCCACATTTTTTTAGAAGGTCCCGTATTTCTCTGAAGAGGGATCAAGTATTAATCTGGCACCTAGAGAGACCCATGTGTATCATAGACTAGAGACTCCACTGCCTACAACTGCAATTTCTTCTTTTGAGAAGCATCCTATCAGAGTATCTCCCCCCATACGCCAGGAAGAGACAAATGATCGACCTACTACTCATCAAAAGTCCAACCAATCCTACACTTTGCATCTAATATCTCACTACACTCCTACTGACCACCTGAGTCATGATCTACAGCAGTTTGCCAATGTTCTTACTAGCACAGTTCTACCACGTGATCATATTGAGGCTTCACAGGATCCCCACTGGAGGGAAACTATGGATAATGAGATGAGTGCCTTGATCTCACGTGGCACTTGGGAGTTGATACCTTGTCCACCAGGTGCAACCTTGGTGGAGTGCCAATGGGTGTGCACGATCAAATATCGAGTAGATGGTGCAGTTGACAGGTTCAAAGCATACCTAGTTGCCAAAGGCTTTACCCAAACTTATGGGGTCAATTATTTTGAGACTCACTCCCATGGCAAGGGTCTCACCTATACAGTCATATTATCTGTTGCAATAAATAAGCAATGGCCATATAACAACTAAATATCAAAAACGCCTTCCTATACGGGGATCTCACAAAAGAAGTCTATATGCATCAACCCCTTAGATACGAAACTACAAGGGAGCGTCTATAGATTGAAAATGGCCATTTATGGCCTTAAATAAACCTCTAAAGCGTGGTTTGAAAGGATGAGTTCAAAGGTACTAAAGATTGGATTTAGCCGATCTTCCTCAGGACATTCGATCTTTATAAGAAAATGTGCAAAGGAGATTGTGATCTTAGCAATCTATGTGGACGATACAAGCTCGACAAGTGATGACATGGAAGGCATGAAACAGACTAAGGAATTCTTACACAAAATCTTTGTTACCTAAGGGTCATAGACACTTAAATACTTCTTGGGAATAGAAGTAGCATAGTAGGGCGGTGGCTTGTCTTTGTATCAACGGAAGTATACTCTGCAGATTCTTGAGAAGGTAAGACTATTCTTGGGAATAGAAGCAGCACAAAACATTTTGGTATACTTGTAGAACATCAAAGGAAGACTGTTACTCGAAGATTGTCAAGATTGGTGCACATGGAGCGTGGAGGCTCCTAGGCGTGGAGAAAAAGTAGTCCACGGGGGACTATTCCATGTTGGACAAAGTAGCAACAACCACCGACTGCTTGTGGTGGTTGGCCGATGATGGTGGCCGGTGGCTGGTGGTGGCCAACAGCCTTAGAGAGAGAGAGAGTGTGTGTGTGTGTGTGTGTGTGTAGAGAATAGAAATATTATTGCTAACTCAAGAGAATTATAATAGGAAGGCTATCTTTTATAGAAGAGATAACATATCCTCTAAAGCAAGAAATTGATCAAATCTTATCTCTCAAATAAGAAAGAACAAATCCCAAAACAAATCAAATCCTCTACACAACTTTCCTAAAAGCCAAGCATAACAGATAAGAAAAACTCGCTTTCAAGAAAAACAAATAAGCAAAACTTGCACCTTAAGCAAATACCAAAACTAGACTCCTATGACCCAAAATAGGCAACTAAGGCACCTCCAGATCGACTAGCATGTAGCCTCTCTTATTTCCAACACTCCCCCTTAAGTCCAGGTCGGGAGGACAATGACTTGGTCTTCAAACTTGTGAGACTAGATGCCCCAACATTCTTCTTCTTCAAGAGCCATACTCTCGACCTTGTCTTTGGAAGAAGCGACGGTATAGCCTCTTACAACCTCCGAAGTCATTGCGTTTGTGGAAACCTCTATAGTCGTAACGACCGCCATGGTCGTGTTCTCTTGACGAATCATGGCCTATATCTTCTCAAGATCCTTGGGAGTCAAGGAGTCCATCCATGAGTTGCTAGTAGCCCCACATGGCGGCCTCCTAAACTTGTCCCAACATCATTCTTATAGATGATTTATACGTCCACAATACTAACACTTGGGGTAGACGCGACTAGGGCCTCAGCCATGCCCCCTTCCACGCCTCACGCTTGTCTCTGGGATTGCAAGTGCGGAGTTGTCACCCTTGGGCTTGACTTCTTCTAGAATCTCTATTTTCTCAAAATGGCAAAAGATGGTCACAAGATCCATCCTCTCGTCGGATGCAAGAATCTAATCGCAGGCAGCTCAAAAACGGGGATGCAATACTGATAAAAACTTGGCAGATTGCCAAACTGCTCGTGTCTCCCCTTGTTTGTCGCAACACAAGGGCTCGTAGATGTCCAACTCCTCGAACAGTGCCTCTATCTTCTCATAATATTTAGTCAAGGAGAGATCTCCTTGACTCCCTGTCCATATACGACTTATAGATCAATAATACGAGCGTTGCTTAATTTTTTAGCATACCTTTTCTCAAGGGTCGTCCAAATCTTGTACGCGCTCTTTTCATAGAGCATGTTCAAGGCAACAGCTGGATCCACCAAATTCATGAGCCAATTCATGACAATGTAGTTCTCCTATTGTTTCTTCTTATCATCCTTCTGCTCAGGTGGTTCCTCCAGGAGAATATTTTCTCCTGGCCATAAATAAATATCTTTAAGGAGCGAGCCCACAAGACATAATTGGAGGCACCCTGCAACTTGATGGTTATTCCCGAAACAACCACCATGCCTTCTCCCATGGCCAACGTGGCATCGGTGACCGTAGCAGTGGTATCTGTCATCTTCTATTATCTTCCTCCTTTACGTAAGGCGTCAGATTTATCGAGAAAGATTCGTTGGTGAAGGAAACCACACATGTGGTCAAGGAACACACGCACGTCGAGGAGCCTATATCGTATGCTTTGATACCATGTCAAGATTAGAGCACTTGAAACATGGAGGCTCCTAAGAGTGGAGAAAAAATAGTCCATGTGGGATTGTTCCATGTTAAAATAGAGAGAGCAAGATAGCAGCAGCAACCGACTGCTTGTGGTGGTCGGCTGATAATGGTGGCCGCTAGCTGGTGATGGCAAGCGGCTAAGAAGGGTGACTAGCAACCTTTGAGAGAGAAAGGGAGGGAGAGGAGTTTGTAGATAATAGAAAATATTATTGCTAACTCAAAGATAATTACAATAGAAATGTTCTCTTTTATAGAAGAGAGAACATATCCTCTAAAATAAAAAAGAACAAATGCCAAAACAAATCAAATCCACTAAATAACTTTCCTAAAAATCAAACATAAGAAATAAGCAAAACTTGCACCTTAAACAAATACCAATACTAGACTCTTAGGACCAAAAACCGACACCCAAGACACCTCTTGATCGGCTACCACGTGGCATTGCCATGTGCCCTGGCTAGCTGCCATGTGGCACTGCCACGTGGCCTCTCTTATTCCCAACAAAGATGATCCGCCATTTGAAGATATTACTCGCTACAGGAGCACTATGGGGAAGTTACTATATCTGACAGTTACTTGCCTAAACATCAACTTCGCAATGTGTAGAACTAGCTAGTGTATAGAGAAACAATCCTATAGCAATTGGTGTGATATCTGCCTAATATTGAAGTACTTGAAAGGGAATCCTGGGAAGAGCCTTTATTATAAAAATAACGACTCTATTGATATTGTCTCATTCAAATGCTAAGAGGATAGGTTATGCTATTTTCCTCGGAGAAAATCTTATTTCATGGTGAAGCAAGAAGTAAACAGTGGTGACCCATTGTAATGCTAAGGCAAAGTATAAAGCCATGGCAGGCACAGCATGAAGTTATCTAAGTTGTCTCCTTTTTGAATGATCTTGGCATTTCTGTACAGATTCATATTCCCCTGTACTGCGATAATAAATCGACCACTTACATTGCTTCCAATTCGGTGTTTCATGAAAGGACCAAGCACATCAAAGTAAATTGTCATTTCACACAAAATGTAGTCCTGGAGGGAAAAATAATCACCCCTCACATCACCTCTGAGTTGTAGCTTGCAGATATACTCACTAAGGCATTGAACAAAAGGAGGCATCTATTCTTGTGTAACAAGTTGGGTCTCGTAGATATCGGTGTCCCAACTTGAGTGTTAGAGAAAAAATTAGATTAAATATTTTATGATCAAATTAGTTAGGTTTGGTTTACTTACTATTTTTAGCTTCTCTTATTTTGGTAAATGTGTTATTACTTTATTATTGCTTTTCTTTTGTCCATCAGCCCTCTCTATATGTAAAGAGGGTTAAGGCTCACTTATGAAATGAACGAAGAATATTTTCTCAACACATGTTGCTTATTGAATTTTCAAATTCAAGAAATGTCGCTAAACTTGTATAATTCTTATTGTAAAGGCAATTGTAGCAAAGGATAATGTTGTGAACGAAGATAGAATTCGCTACTAAAAATATGCTCGAGTAGGTAGAAATCGAACATCGATAACACAGCAAAGAGCAAAACAATGGGACCTTCTTCAGTTCAAATTGACTAGAAGTTCAATCCGCTACTACCTTGATTAAGGACATGATGGCAGACTAAAGTTTATTTAAGAATTAAAATGTTTGGCAATATGTTACGTGCTTTGCGATTCAAGAATCGAAACAGGGAATTGATAATCCACTCAAAGTTTGTAAATAGCAAAATAAAACAGAATAGGACTAGGAAAAGGCCCACACGCTAAAGGGATACCTAGAAGAAAGTGATACAACTTTGGTCATGCGAGTTGTACGGGTACGAGAAGCAGAGACGGTCGGCCGAACGGAGTAGGGATGTGCAATTCCCAAGGTAGCGAATCTGTGGGTGGTCAGGTGGGAACAAAGAGGCCAAAGGAGCAGTGACGATAGTCACTGCCAGTCAATTCGGTGGCACGATGAGGAAATGTAGGCGAAGGTGAGGAGATGGAGGTGGTGAGCGATAGGGGCGTCGAGAGGTGGTGACAACCGGTGAATCCGGGGGTAGGGGATTCATCGGAAGAATCGTGGTGGTTGAGGTGAAGGGAAGAAATGAAGTGGGTGGTGCCTAGGTGATTATAGATGATGGCTAGAAGGGTGGTAGGGTGAGATGTGTGGTGCATTAAAGATGGAGTAGGGATTGAGAGAGAGGTGATGATGGTGGAAATGATGGTTGAGTAGTAATGGAGGTGTGGAGGACGAAGGTGGGGTCATTGGGACTGGAGGGGTAAGAAGAGAAAAGGAAAAGGTAAGGGGAGAAGAAGTCACAAGTTGGGGTGTGGAGTTGTATAGGGTAAGAGGGGAAAGTGGAATGAGAGAAAGAGAGAGATAAGATGAAAGGGAGAAGGTAACAATATCATTCCTCAACTTTTGTTCATCGTCTCTTCAACGAAACTTCCTCCCTTTATATAGGAATACATCACCAAAAAAGTAAAAGAAGAAAATAGAAAATCCAAAAGACTCTTCGTTGGACCAAGGCATCCCTTGGTGCAACAATTTTGTCAAGGCATCCCTTGACTGCACATCAGTAAAAATTGAAAAAATTGCATACACATACTTGAATCCTCAAAAAACAATGGAAAAGTTACATACATGTACTTGAACTTTGCATAACCTCCACCAAGCTGCATCAGAAATCCCTCCATCCTGAGCCACACATATGTTGGCAGCTCAAATTCAACATCTGCATGCAGCTCTAATGATGTTTAAGAAGGAGGTCAAGGGGAGAAGGGAGTGCATGTGTATGAAGGTGCTAGAGGGAGTTTTCAAGATTGGTTGGATTGAGGATAGTAGGCCCCTCTCGATGAGAGATTGGGTAAGAGATGTTAGTTACATTCTATTATTCAGATGGAGGATCATAAAATAGAGGTCGACTAGAGGTAGAAGTCCAAGCAACTTTGGTTAAAGGAGGGGAATGCCAACACTCGTTTCTTCCACTTGCAGCTAGCACTGAACGGAAAGGAGGCGACCACCTAGGAGATAACAGTTATTGGTTCGGATATGACCTCACTTGACGACCATATGCGTCATTATCTAATTAGAGATATTTCAGAGGATGAGGGGGCCCAAGACCAAATGGTTTCCAAGTTCTATTCTATCAGGAATTCTAGAAGGTGATGAAAGAGGATTTCATTACAATGATCAACGAATTTCTTTGATAGGGAATGATCAGTGAGTTTTGTACAAAGAATCATGGTTTTGAAAGGCTTAATAGATTTTTTTTTCTACTACAAAAGAAGCCAGGTGCAGAGAGGATAAGATGTTTACAGACCCATCACCCTATTTAATGCAGTGTACTTGATTGTCGCCAAGGTCTTTGCTAATAGATTGCAAGTTGTCCTTCCTCAGGTGATTAGTCCAATGCAATCAACCTTCATTGGTGGTAGATCTTTGCAAGAGTCGTTCATTCTTCCAGAAGAGATGGATGCGTCGTGGAGGAGGTCTACCAAGAGTTGTTTTCTTTGGAATGTGGATTTCTCAAAAGCTTATGACTCTATCAATTGGTCATATCTGTAGGAGATACTTAGGCAGTGACGCTTCCCAGAGAGGTGGATTCAATAGATAAAGAGGTGTATTACAAGGACTTCCTTCTCTGTGTTGGTTAATGGTAAGTCGTGTGGCGTCTAGACACAACCACAACGCGGGGTCAAACAAGGTTGTCCTTTGGCACCACTTCTCTTTAACATTGCAGTTGGCAACCTAGTCGCTATGGCTATTAAGGCGTGTGGTGGGGATCTCTTCTCTGATTTCACATTACAGAGGGATAAAGCTCTCTTAACACCTACTTTACAGTGCAAAGATGATACACTATTTTTTATTGAAGGGGAAAGTAAAAAGGTTGAAAATGTTGCCACTCTTGTTACCATCTTTAAAGAGATATCTGGTTTAGTGGTCAACCATAACAAGTCTGTTTTTGGTCCTTTTCATATGTCAGAGACAGAGGTAGTGGCTTGTTCATAGGCCCTTCACACTGATGCAATCCATCTTCCATTTATTTAAGCTTACTTAATGCAATTGGTAGCCTCTATTGGAACGAATGAGGATGAGGTTATGTTCCTAGAGTGGGAAGTTGCTATCTAGAGGGGATTGTCATCTTTTGTTGAAAGTGGTTCTTTCAGCCTTCCAATATTTTCCTTTTATCTGTGTTTAGGTTGCCGAAGAAGATACCACATACCATACAGAACATAAGAAAGCAATTCTTTTGGAAGGGGGCTAATTATAACAAACATTTTTTTCAACTAGTGTCTTGGGACGTTGTATGCAGTTCCAAAAAGGATGGTGCCCTCAAAATATGTCACCTAGCGAATTTTTCCGATGCACTGCTTGCAAAGAGGGTGGTTAGGTTGTTTCGAGGCAAGGGTAGCCTTTGGCAATGTGCTTTCTGAGATGCTTACAAAACTATCCTTTCTATGATAGAGAAGGCAATGATTCCCCATGGTGCATCTGCTTTCTAGAGATCCTTAGTGCCGATGATGTAGAGGGTGGCAACTTTTGTCCACCCAGGACTAGGGGACAAGGGAACTTTTAGGTTCCAGCTAGATGATTGGACAAACGTTGGCCATTTTGTTGATTTGGTCCCCAAAGTTTTTGCTTTAGTGGACAACAAGGTATGTAAAGTGGTGGAGGTTTGGGATGAAGGGTCCAAATCTTGGTCGGTGGTGTTAAATGATAACCTTTCCGAGGCTCGAGTACAAGACTTGTAGGTTCTACTTTCGATCTTGCATGATTTTCATTCATGTCCCACGTTGAAAGATCAGCTTGTCTAGATTGAGGGTTGTTTTACGGTCACGAAGACCTACAAGTTGCTGAGGGATTATAAGCTGCCTGCATCTAATTTGGTGGATTACCAAGTTTTCTGGTGCTTGAAGGTCCTTCTAAAGATCAAGATTTTCCTTTAGCTTGTAAGAAGGGATGGCTTGGTTACTAGAAAGCAAAGGAGGAGGTGGATGAAGGGCCTTGATACTAATTATTTTTGTGGCCGTTATAACGAAGACATTTCCCATCTTCTTTGGTTGTGTGATTTTTTTGCTTCAGTCTGGAGGGCCATGGGTTATATTAGTGTTAATGTGGGCATCTGAAGATGCATTTTGGAGTTCCTTCAGAAAGTGGTTCCAATCAAGTACCCACGCTTAGGTGGCTACAGTAACAATCAGGCGGCCTTTTTCCTTTTCAAAAAAAAATAAATAGTCTTGCCTAGTAGAATGAAGTGAATGGCTACTTACACCCAATACCCATCCTTTACCTTTCCCAAAAACAAATCATCTCACACCAAATTTTTCAACCTTCGTTACAATGAAGTTAGTATACAGTAGCTTCACACCAAATAGAACTTCTACGCCATGATAATATCTCATTCTTATACTTTCATTTGTCAACATTGTACTTTTTGCTTTTAAATCCTAATAATTTTTTATTGGCTAATAAATAGCTGGCTAGTCCAACTACAAGGTAAAATTATCGAGAACTTTCCAACTTTTGAAAACAGATAGGCATGGAAATAATGCTTTTTGTATTGTTTTCACATTACTAATGCACTTAAAGCACATATTCATGTCTAATTTTAATATTTTCTCCCTAAACTAAGGCTTAGCCTCAACTACCTCAACACTTACGCCTCACCTCGATAACACTAAACTGCCGCATTCCATCTTATATTTTCTTAAACCTTGATTTCAAATGTTTCTTCTAAGATTTAAATTCAAATTATTTGATTAATATGGTCATATAATGAAAAATGATGAAAAAATCATGGGACACATTGCAATGTGTAAATTAATGAACCTTTAGGGAAAAATGTAAATTACTGAACTTTGCAAGTAATATTTGAAGTGAAGAAATAAATTCAAACATACAAACATAAATTCAATCAAAACGGACAAAAAAAACTACATGTCACAAAAGCCTCCATATAATACCTGGCCAACTAATTGATCAAGTAGCCAATTAATTTGCCTGATCACTCAGGGTGGCCGAGTATTCGGCAATTACTTAATTAACCTTTACAAATCTGGCTCATATATCCATAATCCCTCAAAGTTTGGGGTATGAGCCACACAACAAGTTTTCATTTGATCTCTAACAAATTGGTGTGCAGCCTAAAAAGGGCCTATCTAGGAGAACCATAATGGGAACACCACCAAGAAATATAGACAAAAGATGGATCTACTGAAATGCAAGAAGATATTTACCAAGAACCACTCCATGTGAATCTGTAGTTAAGGGATATCATCAACTTCAACTCAACCAACATGATCTTGAAGTCTAAAGACCTTTGTCCCTACCAACTTGTCCATCAATTGACCCTCAATATCCAGATTCACATTAAAAAACTAAAAATCCCCATCAAGCAACCAAGACATCCTATAAACCAGTGCTAACTCACACTTACAGCTCCCTTTGAGATTCTCCTCAAACATATCAGCATTCACATTATATACCGTGGAGAAAACAAAGTGAATCTCATCGGGCGGCCAATGCAGGACCATTGTCCTCTCAAAACTTTCAAGTTTAGAGTCCCCTTGTTAAAAATAAATCATCCTCCCAAGCAATCCATTGACCATTCAAATGCCTCACAAAAACCCAATAGATAAACCACTCCATTGCTTGGGCCCTGTCAAGCTGGATACCAACAAGAATTGACGATAATCCACATCCTTTGGTCCACATATATTCCAAGTGACAATCTTCTAACAGAACCACCCTCCAAGCACCTTAAGAGGCTTCCACAATAGCCCCAGCCACCTAAGATGCCACCACTGCTTATAACACACCGCCATGTGGATCCTTATTTTTGCCAAACACCAAGCATCCTCAACACAATCTCTTCAAACTGTAGGTCACACTTTCCAAGCAACTACCTCACAACCCATCCAAGGCTCCAAAAGAGGAGAACCGCCTTCCCCAACAGAAACAAGACAAAAGGCAATGAATTTTAGCGTAAGCCAAGTCCACGATCCAAAGGCAACAAAGAGTCACTCCTTAAAATGAAAGTTCCAATTTTCGAAACAGCATGCCTAACACAGATCACAGTCCAAACAACCAACCTCCATATCCAAAGGGAAGATCTATGACCTGGCCCAAAGTCAACATTGAATTAGAGGAGATCAAAGGTAATGCGTTTATGTAGGTTTCTAACTCCTCATTGCCCAAAACAAAATATATTAGAAACAAAAGGTCCCACCAAATGTTCCAAAAGTCGAAATGTAGTATTCGATTGAAGAGATCACTCACTAAGGAGTACATAATTTTTTTTTTTTTTTTTTTTGAAAAAGGAGGGAGCACACAATATTATGAGTGACCATGTGGACAACTGTGACATGCTCTTACTCAAACCAAATCATATCATAGTATCCAATTAATAAGCTAACATAGGACATATGGAATGCTAATATCACTACAATCCAACATTTAATAACTTCACAATTTAATGGTCTGGTGATTGAGCAAGTGGGCTCCCATCTAAAAGGCTAGAGTTCAAATCTTACCTTATAACTTCATAATACAAATGATGATATAAATATGTTCGTTTCTTCCATGCTGATTAACAGATATAGCAGTATGGACTAAATATGTCAGTTACATGTGCCATAAACTAAGTGCATCAAAACAACAGAAGTCGTGCAACAAAGTTATCACAAAATCAAGAACACTGTTGAGAGCATGTGGCCGGGGGACACAATGTACTCAACTTGAGCTGAGTAATGCACACTATTGACAGCATGCTATCTTTGGTATACAACCTATTTGGCCAACTTTCTAAACAATGGTCCAAGCACATTCAATCTAACTTGCATATTATCCCCGTCCATAGCCATCCCTTCTTTCTTTTTTTCTTTTCTGTCTGTGGGGGTGGTGTGTGTGGGATGGTGGAGGGGATCACGATTGACAAAAGATTTCTTTATATACCAGATAATGTACAGAGATGCAAAAAACTAGCCCTAAAAATCCCTTATCCAAATTTTGAAGGGAAATGACAAAATTCTCTCTTTAGTAACCAAACAAAGTTATTGAATAGAGAACTCTGCCAATCTTCTCCGGATGTGATCGCTACTAAGGGCATTGGTACCCAATCTTGAGAAGCCAACAGCACAAAGACCAGGAAGGCAGAAGATCTCATAGCAAGCAAGGATCTTCACAAAAGCCCAAGTCACAGGCCATCAAACAAGCACCTCCACGCCTCTGAAGATGACCAAAAGTGGACATGACCAACTGCACCACTTCCACATATCATAACCATAGACGTGTGCCACAATTGGATTAGAATAACCAGTTTAGAACCAATGTCATCTGTCAAAAATAGCATTCATCCTCTGTTGAGCAAAGAACTTACCAACAGCAATTGATTGGAAATGAAGTCCCATCCTTTTCCACTCAAAGAACATTAAACAAAATCTTATCATCGGTAGAAACGAGAAAAAAGAAGTTGCAGGCATCATTTCTTCCAGAAATACCTCTCAAGATCATCTACAAGGAATACAGAATCAAGCACTCCTTCGGCCAAGCACTGTACTCATCAAAAGTTTCAGATCACAAGGCCTCGACCTCCAGCATGGTCTCTCCGTAACAAATATCCTAGCATGAGAATGAAATTGAGGCTCCGTAAAGGGAGCACATACACCTCCAGCCCCCTCCCCAAAAAAAAAAAATCAAACCCACAAATCTGAGTCACAACATTTACTCAAAGTGCCTTGCATCCAAAACATAAAGGTTGCCCTTCCCTCTTGCATAGCCCCAACCAACAACCACCATCTTCATCTCTCCTCTCCTTCCTCTCCATCACTTACCAACCATATATGTCATCTCTCACTTTCACTCTGCCTTCCCATTCACTCATGTTCAAAAATATTACTCTTAAGAACCCAAAAAGCCTTTTTTTTTTTGGAGAACCCAAACAATTACAATGTAGAAAAGTCCTTTTCCTTTCTTATTTTCTTTTTACGTCGTAGAGACAAGATTTACTCATCACAAAAAAAAGTAACAAAAAAAAGTAAAGACGAGATTAAACGCCTACCTTTTTCACATGTGACCTTCTCCACATAAAGGAGGTAATACTATGTAATAAAGACCTAAAAATATTTTTCAAAAATGTTCTCAATCTAAATTTTAGTTTCTTTCTCATTTATCTCGCATTCAAGAGGTGCCAACCACTTCAACCATCCACACTGCAAGTCCCACAACTCTCTCACCCCTCAATAAGTTATCATCTCCATTCATTGAAGTACCAAGAATATCATCATTACCACCAACCAAGTTTGATCGAGTCAGAGGTGCCAAATACATGCTTTTGAAATACTCAACAGTAGTTTCAAGCATCATAGAAGTTCTAGTAATTATAGGGTAAAATCAGATTTGTGCTCAACATTTATCCCCATTCATAAAGATTTTTTTTTTGAAAAGACATTTGAATTCTTGTGGGACTAAGTTCATTGTGCAGCCAAAGGGAATACACATTTTGCTAATTATTCACGACCAAAAACATAGTACATATTTTGTGGATGATCAAAATGCCTTTTACTGAATTCAACAACTCTTGGTTTTGGTTGTCCAATATATTCAGTCTAATTTTGCCAGGTTTTTTCATTTAGTACATTTATTAGCATATTACTCATAAGTTTGCCCTAGTTTGCCTCAGCATCCAACTTCTCAAACCTTCAAAGTGGCATATCAGAAGAGAGCCTTATCTTCAAATATCCAAAAATCTTTAACAAGTCCGGTTTTCACCTTAATTAAGTTTCCCCATTACATCCTTTAATTGTGCCACACTAACTTTTCTAATAATTTACTCAAAGAAAAACTTTTTTAATTCCTTTTCAAAAAAAAATTTCTTTTTCAAAAAAAGAAATCTAATAATTTCATTCAAGTTTGATCCTTTCTTCTATAACCACACATCGACATCTTCATTTTTGCCACAAACAACTTCTTGCACATGCTTCTTGTTGACACCAACATTTGGATTTGCAAAAGTATGGCAAAACTTACTACTACTTGGTAGAATTTGCCCTTAACTTGAATGAACCTACTTGTCACATAAAACATTTGAAGTTCTTCTCTACTTCAATTGACCTACATTAGCTATGTTTGTGGCATTCCAACAAGTGCCACCATCTTCTTGAAAGACTGATACCAAGTATTTAAGAACCTCTTTCTTCAATCTTTGTAACACAATGTGTTCCAATTTAGGCCCATATCTAGGTGTCCTGAGAGATTGAACTTGCATTTCAAATACCCAATCTTAGCCCTATCGAGCCAAAACACTTAAATTAGGGACCGATTTCTAATCCTCAAGTTTTCTTTTCTTGTGAAAGGTAATCCTGAAGCTTCCTATTACTACATTACTTGTCACATTCACACGCATGATATCATCAGCAAAAGCAACTACCAAGATACCACTTCTTGGATGTGTCTTGTAAACTTATCCATGACCAACTTGGAGAGGCAAGAACCAAAAGCCAAACCTTGGCATAGACCAATTGTGATGTCAAAACAGTTGGTTTACCAAACAAAGTCCTTAAACAAGCTACATATCAAGTTCAGAATCACACATATCCTAGTGCAAAATAAATGCACCCTCTTCTACAAAATTCTCCACAACATATCAAGTTCAGAATCATAAGCATCCTCTAAACTAATAGAAATCAATTGTATATCCTATTCCTTTTCTACATAGATTATTATAAACCAAATATCTCAAAAAAGAAAACAATTCATGCTGCTTGCAGTCCTAGAATTCACAAAATGGAATCAAGATTTTTCCCAAAATCCACCTCAAGGATAATGGTAAAAGATACTGAGCAGCATTTGCCAATGATGAAGGATTCCGCACATTAGGAGCTCCATTTTCTGAGGATGAGGTGTGGAGGGCATTTGTGTTCTCTCAAGCAAGAAGGCTCCCCCAGTCCTAACAGCTTTCCAGTTTTAGGAGTTTAAGCACATCGTAATGTCGTGACAATTTTCCATTCGCACTCAGCAAGGGAGGGCTTTGCCAATCTGAATGTCTTCTACATTTTTTGCTACCAAAAGGGGGTGTTGCAGGTAGTGTTGAAGACTACGAGCCAATTGCTTTGTCTAATTCTATTTATCTTCTAATGGTCTAATCACTAGCATCAAGGCTAGCTACAGTCCTAGACAACTTATTAACTTAATCAACCCAATACAATTGTCCTTCACTAAGGGAAAAACAATTTTGGAGAACTATGTCCATGCATCAAAAATCCTAGATGCATGGAAAAGGGCAAGGAGGAAAGCCTTTTGCTAAAAAGTTGATTCCTCGAAAGCGTGTGACTCCTTAGATTCAAAGTTCTTACAGTCATCATGCATCTACGTGGATTCCCTCAACAATGGATAACTTGGATGAAAACTTGTGTCACATCCACGTCTTTCTCCATTTTGATTAATGGGAGGCCTGGAGAGCCTTTGAGAGGAGCCAGGTAGGGTTGCCCCCTAGGTCCCTCCTTTTCATCCTCTCAATTGACTTCCTAGCTGATGCATGTTTCTCTCTATGTTCTGCTAATTAGCTCTGTAGCTTCAGAACAAAAAGTGGTGGCATCATGGTGCCTATCTTGCAATATGCGAACGACACCATGCTTTTCATAAAGGAGTTGCACCTAGGGCAAGAAAGGCTAAGCTACTACATATTTTTAGAGAGGCCTCTGTTCTGGTGGTTAATTTACAAAGTTTGTCTTTTTTCCTTTCAGGATGCAAGACAAGGAGTTGTAAGTGTGTGCAGAAACCTTTAGTGTGAATGTCCTCCCATTACCAATTAAGTACCTGAGTTTATTGCTCGCACTTAGAAATAGCACATCTGGAACCAAGTGATTGAATGGATGGAGAAGCACACTTGCAACATTGGGCAACATGCCGATTGTCTAAAGGGGACAAGCTTTCTCTACTTTCCTTGAGGCTCCCATATACTTCCTTTTTGTTCTCAAGGTGCCCACTTATGCTATACAAAGGATGGACTCTAAATGAAGGAGGTTCTTATGGAGCTCTTCCACCGGTAATAGATTCATGCCCTTGGTTTGCTGGGATGAGGTGTGTAAACCTAAGAGAGATGGGGGGCCACAGTGTCCTAAATTTCAGAGAACTGAATGATGCACTGCCCTCCAAGTGGATCTTGCAAGTCATAGGTCCTCGACTACCTTTTTGAAAGAAGATCTTTTGTGAGTCAAATGCGGGCATAATACACAGGGATGAAAGATGGTTGTCTATTAGAGGTGACTCTATGTTTTGGAAGGGATTATGCGAACTCTAGAAAATTCCAGCCACACTACAGAGCTGCTCTTGGAGATGGAATGAGATTCCAGTTTTGGTTGGGCCAATGATCCTCCTTTGGTATTATTGCCAAGGTCTAGCCCCAATTGGCAGCATTGGCTGCTGATCCTTCTATTGTTGTTGATTGCTACCCAGATGTCCTATGGTTGCCCAATGTTCCCCACTCATTATCAGATGCCAAGGAGGAGCTTTCTCCTACAGTACAGGCCCTTTAAGATATTACCTTGGTGGATGGAAGGGATGGTTAGGTGTGGAAACATGGCCAATTTGCTGCGAAAAAAGCTTACCTCCATTTTATGGGTGTGCAGGCACCTATTGTCCCCTATATCAGAGAATTGCAGATACATCTAAAGGTCTAAGCTATCCTTGAAAGTCTCTCTCTTCATATGGCAGCTAAGGAGGAAAAGAGTAGTCACTTGGCAACTTAGGAGATGGTGGATACCAGAGGCATGCACATCTTGCGTGCTTTGCATCTAACCTATGGAAGATGTAAACCACCTGTTCTTTATTTGCCCATTCACAGCAGTGTTTGCAACATGCCCAAGATTGGCCTTTTGACCTCTCTTTGCATGAGGCCAAAAGGTAGTACTCGAAGTCATACAAAGGACTCTAATAGAGACATAATTAGGAGATCGCACATACTTCTCTGGTGTGTAGAGCTAGAACACGATGGAGTCATCTTTAGAGAGAGAGAGCTAGTGTTGACAGGGTGTTGTAGCACTTTTCTTCTTCACGCGATTATTGGTGTAACTAGATCTTTTAATTAATGAATCCTGCAGGTTAACAACCCTTGTTAACTCCCCTTTTCCTTGGAAGTGTTTCACATGTTTCTCATGTTATTATATAAAGAAATAAGGGCAAGGCCTTTATTATTTATGTTGACAGTTGGTGAAATGATGTTAATGAGAATATCCTGCTAACATTATGGGAAAGATATATGAAATTTATGCATGAGTTTATGTGTACAGATGCATAACAGCAGGTATACCATGTGTGATTGTATTTACGACCTATAAACATCAATTTATTATCTTTTCCAAGCAAAAGTGTATTTTTATGCATCCACAGCGTCTGGATTTTTACATATCTAATGCTCCAATCTTTCATGGCACTCTAGAATACAAAGCACATTTAAACCCTAAGTCATACTCAAAAATATAGAGCACAACCATAGGCTTCATGAATATTGCAACTTTGGTCTAGATAATTCAGATTGCAGAACATAAAAAGATTCGCAAAATAGAAGAAATGTACACGGATCAACAAAATCCACATCTGAATGAATATGACGGCTGAAACATTCAGATTAGAGTAGAATATACAAAGGATCTTCATACATGGGACCCGATCATTTTTTTCCAACCTCCTGAATACCTTTTTCAATAAGTCCTTTCGCACACCTGATTCTTGTTTTTTCATAACATGTGGGTTAATTTTTCTCTCTTTGCTTTACAAGTTCAGATTCAATTGGAAAGTCAATACTATTTATTTGCTTTATGGAATTCATTATAACTTCATTAGGTGCAACTATGACTCTTCAAAAGTTGTAATAGTAAATAGAAAAGGCATACAAAACAAGCCCATCATTTCTGACAGTCATAAAAATCCAATGCAAAATCCAATACTTATATGACGCCATCAAATCATAAACTAGCATAAATATAATCGGATTAGAATATTCACAATCCACTGAGCTTGGACAGATTGTTGAATAAGTTAAAAAGTAAGTTAACTCGCCCTATCACAGCACAAAATACTTATGCAAGATATGGAGGTGCTTCATCCATCGTCTTATGTAGAAAAACAGATCCCGACAAAGAAAGATCACAGTGCTTTTACCGTTCAAAAAAGAAGAAAAAAAATCATAGTGCTTGAAAAATAAATGCTTTTTGAAAGTGGCTTGACCAAATAAATGTGTTTCGAAATGGCAGAGGTCTAGAACTTCCAAGGATAGTGCTTTGTTTTTTTCTTTTTTTTGAGAAGTAAAAGGATAGTTATCAGAGCGATAACTACCCAAATTCATTTCATCAAAACATCAAAAACCATCTATTACATAGCGGACTCCCAGAAGATCACCTGGGAAGAAATGGACGAAATAATATTCTCTACATACGACCTCTCCCCCCAAAACACCACACCATTTCTCCCCAACCACACACCCCACAACAAAGCCAACACCTTGACTCTATCTCTTTTGGACCGAAAAGTGGTTACTCCATATGTGGTGCCGCCTTTTCGGAACAACACCCAGAAGCTAGATATGTCCCGGTGATCAATCCAGGCTAAGTCCAATCTCTGCCAAATATGTGAAACAAAAGGGCACCGGAAGAAAAGATGTTGTATGTCCTCATCCGCCTCTCCACAGAAGGAGCACCTCACATCGTCCATCCGCGTCCATCTCGCCCTCCACACCTTCTTCACAATCCTTCCTCTCCGTAGAAGCCAAGAGAATATCTTAACTTTCAGAGGACATTTCGCCTTCCAAAGTAACCTGCAGTCTCTGGAAGGTTTGTATCCAGGGTATGCATGGTGCCACCAAGCTCTCCAAACACCTTGGCCACGGCAAACTCCCCGTCAAACCAAAAAAAAAATCTCTCCCCTCCTCAGGTGCCCAACCCTCCAGCTCCTGAAGCAGCTGCTGGAACTCTGCAACTCTCTGGTCCGAGAAACCTCCCCAAAAGGTGGGGCACCACGCCCCATCCCAACAGTCACCAACCGTGCACGTCGGAACCCCGACCCTCCCGAAGAGACAAGGAAACCTATCACTAAGGCTGCTCCGCTGCTCCTGCCAGTCGTCAAGCCAAAACCTGAATGTATCCCCCACACGGAGTTCCAATGAAAAGAAAGTCCGTACCTTCGGTACCACCGTCACCAAACCTCTGAGGAAGTAGGACGCCCCTAGGGGGATCTCCAGTGGTCCCCAAGAGAGAAAAGAGCCATAGCAGTGCCACATGATATCACCAAAGAGACCTCGCTCCTACCCCACCAACCTCGCGATCTACTTCGTGAGGAGACTCAAATTGACCCTCCCCACATCTCTAACACCCAGCCCTCCCTCCCACAGCAGCCTACACACCTCCTCCCAAGCCACCAACCTCACCCCTCTTCCGGTTGTCCCTACGTTGGACCAAAAGAAGTCTCTCATCAACCCTAAGAGCTTCTTCTCCACATAATGTGGCGCCTTGACAACGGAAAGGAAAAAAGTCGAAATGGAGGACAACACTACCTTCACCAAGGTCAACCTCCCTCCCCTCGATAGAAGCTTAGAAGACCAGCCCGCCAACCTCCTCTCCATCTTCGCCAAAAGCGGGATCCAGTCCTGCACCCTAAGACGTCGGTTAGAAAGTGATAGCCCCAGGTACACCAAAGGTAGCAAACCCACTCTAGTCCGAAGGGCACCTGCCACTTCCACCACTTCCTCAGTCGTCATGCTCAGCAGGATGAAGCTGGATTTCAGATAGTTGATCTGCAGTCCCGAGGCCTCTCCAAAGAGCTCTAACAGTATCCTCAACCTCCTTGCCGCCAAAATTGGCCCCTCCACCAGAAATAACGTATCATCCGCATACTACAACAAAGAGACCTCTCCTCCAGCACCACCCCCTAAGCCACTGATCAATTCCCTCGCACAAGACCTGTAAGTCGCTCTCGCAAGAGCATCCGCTGCCAACACAAAAAGCATCAGGGCGAGTGGGCAGCCCTGCCTAACCCCCCTCCTAGGCTACACCCACCCTCCTACAGGGTTCCCGTTGACCAACACAGAAAAGGATGTCGTAGTCAAACACCGCTTCATCCAATCAATCCAGACCTAGGGGAAGCCCCTTCTCATGAGAGATGTCCATAGGAAGTCCTACTTCACTGAGTCATAGGCCTTACTGAAATAAGCTTCCAAAGGAAGGCCTTCCTCCCCTCCCTCCACACCGCGAGAGCCTCCAAGGCCACCACAAAACCATCTAAGATTCTCCCCCTGGGATGAAGGCTGCCTGCAGTGGTGAGATGAGATCCCCCAAGATGGGCCAAAGTCTGTTGGTCAGGGCCTTAGCGACAATAAGGTAGACTACATTTGAGAGGGCAATAAGACGGTGGTCCTCGATTGCCTCTGCACCTTCCTTCTTGGGTAGAAGAAAAAGATAGGATCTGTTCAACTTGTCGAACCCCCTATTACCTTCTGCAAATTCCTCCATCATCTGCAACACCTCTTGCTTAGTCAAAGCCCAAAACTCCTTAAAGAAACCAACAGGGAAGCCATCCAATCCAAGGCAATTAAAGATAGTGCTTTGTTAGAACCTCTAAAAATGGAATCTATTCAAAAACATATTTGCCCTGGTACCTTCAACATGGTGAAACTAAATCATATCACTATTAAGTAACAATCCAATGTTTGTATGCATTAAGCCCAAGCTGCCAATGTCTCTTCTACATTTTCTTAAGCTTTTTGTCATTTGGAAGATACAGTTTTTTCAACTAAGTAGTAGCATGCCTACCTAAGGTTGGTAACATTTGAAACTAGGTATTGAATCATCCAATGATCGAGACCTCAATCCTCCTCAAGCCCAAGATTATTCACATTGTCATAGCGAAAATCCATACAAGCTTCGACGCAGTGTTCCCATCAACTTATGGAGTATCACTTGTTACCCGTGTAGCCGCACTACCAACCAACAAATACTTTTACACCATTCGCAACAAATCACAATCAACCCAAGTCCTCAAAGTTTACTAGACCCCACCAACTCCTTGCACCTATTCTTCAACAGGCCCAAAGGAATAATTGGAAAAATGCTTCCCGTAAACTAGCAAGTGACTATAACCTTCCAAACCCCAAGTCGCGACGCATGCCACTTTTGCAAGGAGAAACACTCTACAAAAGCATCTGGTCAGCATCAAAGTTCTAATCTTTTCCTGGTCTAACCATGTCAAACCGACTATTAGAAGCACTTACCAATGACAACAGCAATTCACGGATTCGGACCGTTCACCAAAACTCCCCTGCAAATAAGGTTCTGGCAAAGCTATCGCGATTTAACCAACCCGTCATGTTCGGAAATAGCATGATTCAAACACGCTATTCGCCGATGCCATCACGGTCATAGAAAGAGCAATTTTCACGCCCAATTCCCTTCCCTGAAATGGCATTCTCCAATCCCTCCAGCACCTCTTCCTTCCAATTCGCCGTCGGTAGCGGGTCCCGAGCGACGCGAAGCGGAATGCCGCGCAAGTTGCAACCCGCAAACGTATTGGGGTGGGGGGGGGGTGTGGTGTGGTGATGTTGCGCGGGGTAGCGGGAACGTACCGTAGCTCTCTAGGGTTTCGGCGTCCTTGAGGATGCGACCCTTGTAGATGAGGCGCTGCTGCTCGGGTGGGACGCCGGAGCGGGCGGCGATGAGCTCCTTGAAGGACGCCACAGTGGAGCCGAGGGCGACCTCCACCGGGAACTTGCTGCCGTTGGAGCACCGGATGGTGACGGTCGCGGGGGCACCGGAGGCGTCGCCGCCCATTGGGGGTCACCGGCGGGGATCGGTGGGTGGGTGGGTGCCTTTGCTTGGAGGGGAAGGTGAAGGGAGAAGGTGGGAAAAAACGGAATTGGGGGAATGTTGTTCGCGAGAGCCTGAAAGTGATCGAACTCGGGCTCTGTTTGTTTTTACCTTTTATAGTCTCGTGTGAATGAGAATGGTTGGGAGGCGTGGGCGGTGAGATTAACTTATGGACGAGTAGAGATGCACACGAGCGGGTGTTGTTGGGGTTGCGGGAGTGACGCGGGGAGGGGGGGAGGTGGTGTGGAGGGGAGCAGGTTCGGGTCCACGGTCCCATTTACGATTCCGGTTGGGTTGGATTTGGGTCCGCACGGGATTTGCATTGCCGGCAACGCCTCGGCATAGGATCCCTACAGATGGATCGATTGAACGGGTGAATTGAGCCCATAACTTTTTCAAATTCAAACTAGAAAAGGCCCATATTTCGTTTCTTACATAAATGTGTGTAACATAATTTCAAGTTATGAAAATAGTATTGCTATTGCTATTGTTTTTTTCACTGTGTGTGTGCGTGTGTGTGTGTCTATATATATATATATATATATAAAACAAATTCAATGCAGAGAGAGAGACAAAGAGAATCATTTTCGTCATTTTGGATTGAATGGGGAAATCGATGGAGTTGTTAATGCGAGATCCCATGTTTAAGAAAATCATAAATCTTAAAGAATAGAGACTCCAAGGATATTTTGCATGTACAAATATGGGAAAGGATCAAAAGAATAAAGGGGAGACTTATTATTCCATTCCGCATCAAATTTTCCGTAGAAACAAATGCAAAGGATCATTCCAAAACAAGGCCCCACACTCGACAAGTTGACTAGAGACATTAGTCTAGTTATATGTCACGTGTTTTTCTCTTATAGTTACATAGATTATGTTCCTACTACACCACTTGACTCATTCCAATCTTTCACTTATCTCATCCCTTACCTTGCGACTTACTTTCAAGAAAAATGGCATGGTGATAATTCTGTCAACTGAGGTTTATCTTAAGAGCAAAATGCACAAATAACACATCATAAATAGGAATATGAGCATCACATACATTGCACATCAAGATTGCTTATAATGCATTATTAACGGCCATGTGTACAATGACATGTTAAAATAAGCCTCAGATGAGCAATCGGACCGCACTGATGGATTTAGAGCGACGAACGGAGTGCAACGAACTCAAAATCAGCCAAATTCGACATCCGAAACTCCTGCAATGGGCCCAAGAAGTTCTGACCATTGATCTAATGATCAACGGCCCACAGCGCGCAACGTGGCTCCCACTCACCGCATCTCCACCGTCACCCGCTTCTACCTTCACCCGAAGGATGAATCTCAGCCGTCAATCTTCGATCGAACGGCCGAGAGCCACCTGCGTGCCCGCCCTCACCGCGACAAAGCAGTAGGCGCAGCAGCAGCGTTCGACCGCCTCACTCCTGCGCAGCCAGCGCAAGTTCGAATCGCACATCGCGGAAATCAGCAGGCGAAGGCACGCACAGAGGAAATTCCACCGCTCTATCAGAAGTGGACGGCGTGGATGAAGCGACGCAGCGCGATCTCGCACGTCCAAGGTCGACGCGATGACGCGGGGAGCGTGGGTGCGATCCAGGAGCGCGCCCCACGAGTGACATTAACCGTCCGATCCGCGATCGGACGACTCTCAAGCCGCACACATGGATTGTGCGCGAGGAAGCACGCGCGCAAGCGACTACCGAGCAGGGAGCTTCACCGACGTTTTGGGAAGGGTTTTAGCGACATTCGGGACGTCGCTAAAACCCCTTCTTCATTTGGAAAGACCTTCTCCCTATTTAAACCCCTTCCAACCACCCATAGAAGGCATTCAATCCACTTGCAAGTGCTCTACCCCACTCCTAGCCACCATTAGCTCTCTTTGTAATCGCCAGAGATGACGAGCCGCCGACGGAGCCCCTCTCCACCGCCATGGCTGCCTCGCCGTCTTCTCTCTCTCTCTCTTTCCTTCTTTTACTTAAGCTTTACTTTACTTGTGTTTAAGCATTTAGCTAGTGTTGTAATTATAAACTAAAGTTGCATGTCAAATGAAGTTGTTTTCTATCTAGTTACCTGCCCCTTTCATGTTTAAGTTGCATGTTGTGAATGAGACAATTCTAACCCTATTCTCTCTCTCTCTCTCACGAATTTTCGCAAGAAAAAACCCGTTATTTCCGTGACATTAAGTGACAAGAAAAATTCGATTTTCATGTCTCCCTGAGATTGACACTCGGACTCACATCCATTCCTTCATTTAAAACTGACGTTGCGAGCGTAAGCTATAACAACTCTTTTAAACAAACGCGTCCCACGCCACTTCAGTTTTTGGCGCCGTTACTGGGGAGGCAACGGATTTATTTTGTCACTTCCATTTTACATCCATGCTCATATTGTCTAACACCTTGTCTCCTTCTACTTGATGGTTGCAAGAATTTGACGCTTGGACAGCGAAGCAGCGCAACTCGTGATGGTAACAAAGGAGTAGGCGCAACAAAGACCGGCCGTGAGTATTTCTTCACCCATGGTTGTTTGCTTGCTTAAAAATTAAAAAATTGGTGTAGTGCATGTTTGCCTGATCCACATCCTTAACACATCACCTAACAAAAATAAAATACACTCTAACATTATGAATAATATAAGATTCTTGGAGTGTTCTTTCTTTTTAAGTGGTGTTTGCGAAGCCATCTTGAATTGGCTTGGGCCGCACCACTCAACCCTAAAATCGACTCATCTAATAGAAGCTGCATGATCACTAGGTTGAGTACATTAGGGTTTTAGAGCCTCTACACAACAACAGGAAATCTACTTTCACCAAATTGTATGCAAAACTTGACATGCCCACTGAAACTTGTTTGAAAACATTAAGACACGTCAATCCTAAAAGACACAAAAGTAAGGATAAAACATTAAAAGACACCACATCTTAAAAAAAAATCCTTGCATGAAAACAATGTTTTGATAGAAGCACACACACTGAAATTGAAAAATTAAGAGGCTCTACCCTAATCAACGCCTCATCACATAACCCTAGCACAAACACTATCCTAGCCCTTTTAAAATAGAGTAGACATGCCCTAGGAAGGACTGGGTAAGTCTCGAGAGGTAGGGTTTTGTTCGCTGGGCACTTGACTTTCATTCCCTTAGTAGAATCTGGTGACTAGGCTGCGGGGCAGTGTCAAATGACCGCAATTGTGGGGTCTATGGAACCGACGGCACAGGCCAAAGGAAGAACCTTCCCTACAATTCCCTCGTAATCAATCTGGCCAAATTAGCTTTAGGAAGGGGAGTCCAGTGGTTACGGACTTGATCACCCTTTTGGAGATTTCTAGGTCCCCTAAGGAATACACCATAAGGACTAGGCTTGTTTGCTTGGTTGAACACACACACTTCTCGCATCTGTCGCTCTCCGCATCCCCTCCCGTTCTTCTCTAGTGTATGCACGGGAAACGCTCACCGCATCCCGAGTTGTTTGTTTTGGGACGGGAATCCAGGCGACTTGATTCTACTAGAAACATGGTTGAAGCTAGGGCAAATGAGGTTGAAGACCAACCCTCACCAGACACAATGGGCATCATCCAAGCCCAGATTAACGCAAACCACCGGCTTCAGCAGCAACAGATCCATACTATCATGCAAACCATACATCGGTTGCAGAACCCACAAGGGCAACCACCACCACCTTTCCAGGGCCCACAAGGGCAACCGCCACCTGATCTACCACCATTTCAGGACCAATCTAGGCCCCTCCGCGACTTCTACAATCCTTTCGCTATTCGAGTCGAGCCACACCTTAGGATCCCCGAAGGGGAAGATGATTTTGAGCTAAAACCAAATCTCTTACGTCTGATTCAGAGCCACTTCCATGGAAGCTCAAATGAAGACCCCTTCCAGCACCTAGAGGATCTTGACCGGATAGCCCGAACCGTGAAACCTAGGAACATTAGCCTTTTGACATTGTTTTGATTAAAATGTTCCCCTTCTCGCTGAGAGACAAGGCATCTCACTGGCTTAGAACCCTAGGTAGACCCATCACCACCTGGGAAGAACTGAGGCATGCATTCTTAAAGAAATTCTTCCCCATAGGAAAGTCCAATGCCCTCATAAGAGCCATTACTACCTTTACACTCCAGGGTGGGGAACAGTTCCATGAGGCATGAGAAAGATTTAATGAATTATTGAGGAAATGCTCACACCACGAAGTACCAAGGTGGCAATTGGCCCAGATCTTCTACCACGGTCTGGATAGCAACCTACGGAACTTCATCGATGCCTCATGCGGGGGGAATTTCCTGAACAAAGACAATGAGAGCGCATTTGAGCTCTTTGAGTCTATGAGCGAGAATTCGCTCAACAATGCCTCCATGACCCAGTTTAACCGATCCAGTCAACCCCATGATGGGATTTATGAGGTACAAGCAAATTCTGAAATGGTTGACATGGATATCATTGCAAAGAAATTAAATCAAGTGGAATTGGTGGATAAAAAGATAGATGAACTACTGAACCAGACCAGGAACCCGTTACAGACCTTCTCCCTAGCAAAGGGAGCTCACAATGTTGACCTAGTCTAGTCCTTAAGCCAATTGAACCTGGAACAACCCCTGACCATGTTCCAGGGAGGGACCTTTGCTCCCTCAACCCTTGATTACTCTCTTCCCTCCCCATCGATATCTACTATCCTTGAAGATGTACAGGTTGTCCAAGGTTATGCTAAACCTGACCCTTTCTCCAATACTTACAACACTGGCTGGCGTAATCACCCCAACTTTGGGTGGACAAACCAAAAACCACCTCAATTCCAGAATCAGCCCAGGCCAAACCAGCAGCCAAACTTGCCCCCTATCAGCAAGGACCACCAGTTAGACCCCCATATAATCCGAATAGGGTGGCCTCTCCCCCGTAAAACCAAACAGACACCCTGATAAAGATGATGGCTGAAATGAACCAGAAACATCAGGAGGAAATGGCCTTAGTAAAGGGATAGTTAAGCCAACAATTGGACTGTAAACAACAAGGATCCCTACCTTCCCAGCCACAACCAAACCCGCGAAACATGATTAACAGAGGCCCCAATTCATAAGGGTTTCAGGGCAATCCCGGGCAGGCTCACATGGTCCAGCCTGCCCCACAAACACCCCCTGGGTTTGGTGCTTATTCATCCTCGTCTTCTCAAGGATCAACCCATGGTCCCAATGCCCCTGCGAATGTGGTAACCTTGAGAAGCGGCACCAAAACCCAGGATCCCAAATGGCCGACTCTTCCCGAGACTTCATCAACTAAAATACCCGACTCAGAAGAGGCACTGGAAAAACCCAAGGACCCATAAATAGATCCTATCCATGTTCAGACACCCTACCCTGAGGCCTTGGAGACAATCGAGAAGAAGAAAAGTGTTGTGGAAACTGAGGAGCTTTTGGAGATCTTTAAGCAGGTTCAGATTAATATTTTGCTCCTCGAAACCGTTAAACACATCCCAACTTACATCAAGTTTTTAAAAGATGCCTGTACACCCAAACGTAACCCAAGACCTCAAGCACCTAGGAAGGTTGTGCTCTCCGAGTAAGCAAGTTCCGTAATATCAAGCAACCTTCTGCTCAAGCGAACTAACCCAGGAGCACCCCTGATATCCTGCAATATCGGGGACATGACATTTGATAGAGCGCTCATGGACTTAGTCGCTTCTATCAATCTGATTCCAACCACCCTGTACCACCAATTTGGTTTCGGAGAGTTGACACCCACACCTGTCACCATCCAGCTGGTTGATAGATCTGTAAAGACCCCGAAGGGGGTTGTCGAGGACATGATTATGCGGGTCAAGGACTTTTATTTTCCGGTCGACTTCTTGGTGCTCGACATAGAAGTCCCTGAAAACTGCAGAATGCACCCATAATCTTAGGTAGACCTTTCTTAGCTACGGCTAAGGTGAACATCGACTGTGACACGGGATGTATGGAAATCACCTTCGGAGACAAGAAAATGCATTTGGATATCTTCCGGGCGACTAAGTCTTTTGATTGCGATTGTGTTGAGGAACATGATCCCGTGGAACCTTTGGTCGAGCAATGCCTCACCCTTAGTTCTGTCTCAGACCACCAATCCTGTAACGACTGTTCTGCCCCATCACCATCGCTGCCCATGGACCTCTGTAGGGTTGATTACCATCAAACAACACCATTTGAGGAGATTGATGTTGATCAACTCCCACCTTTCCCTTTCCCTTCGACTGTTGTTCCACCCACACCCGAACTAAAGCCACTACCTAAGAATCTCAAGTATGTCTTCCTGGGACTTGACCAGACCTTCCCTATGATTATTAACTCTCATCTAACCAAGGATCAGCAACTCAGGTTGACTGCGACCCTTTCGGAACATCGGGCCGCCATTGGATGGACCATTTCAGACTTAAGAGGAATTAGCCCTACCTATTATGTTGGTGCTAGAGCACCACGATCGTTTGTTTTGATGATAACAAAACACGTGTCATCTAACATTTGCACTTGAAGTCTTAGATTTCAGGCAAATTACAAATGGAGATGTGATTAGACGGAGTTCGAGCTCGCATCCAGGATGGATTGGAGGAGCTTGATGGAAAATAGAGGAGCTTCGCGAGGAGCGATAGATTGAAGATGGAAGGACAAGAAGAATAGGATAGAATTCTGTTTATTTCTTTCATGTACTTTTATCTTTATTTCCTTGCTCCTTTTTTCCCTTAGAACATCATGTTAAAGAACCTCAAAGTACCCCAACAGTAGTCCTAGGAACACCGGCACAACCCTAGGATACTTAAGTTTTCTCTAGGATACTTAAGTTTTCTCTAGAAAACTTAGAAAACCAATATAGGGTTCAAACAGCTTTTTCAAACGTCTAATTCCAAAATTAGATATCTGATAATGTGTTTTAAGACGTCTGACTGTTAATTCAAACGTTTGATAACATTTAGGCTGGACTTGTTAGCTCTGTTTGATGAAATCAGACGTCCAGACCTCTGTCCAGACGTCTTAGAAGACGTCTGATGACTTTGCCAGACATCCAATTAGTGGACCGTTGGCTGGCTTGGCAAACACTGAAGGATATGACCGTTAAAGCCTTATCAGATGCCCTTAAGCCTTTCCAAACATCTGATAGATGACCGTTTTGCCTCGGCTGACCCAAAATCTCTTCTCAGAGATTTTCTAGCCGTTGGAACTCTTGGAAATCCATTCCCGCAGAAAAAGTAGGCTTCCAGACGTCCAAACATAGTGCCAGATGTCTTATATGTCGTCTGATGGACTTGCACTAAAACCCTGTTTAGATCTGATTCAAGTCAGGAAGAAACCCGCCTAAAATCAAACGTCTGACATTATTTTCAGACGTCTTAAACTGGTTTTCCAGACGTCTGATCCAAGGATCAGACATCTGATAACCCTATCAATGCAATCATTGTTCCTGAATTCGGCCTGATTCTCTTGGGCTTTGCACCCAACGGCTATGGAAGCTTTCCAAAGCCTTCCAAAGCTTTCCTAAGGCCTCTATAAATAGAGAGGAACATCTTGCACACAAACACACACCTAGATAAACAAGATACACCTAGACACACCAAGAACAAGCATTTCCACTCTTTTGTGTCCAAAAAGCTCTTGCTCTACAAACTCAAGTTCTACATCTTGAGAGCATCAAGCCTTTGCGCACCCGCTCTCCCGCCGTAGTTCACGAGAGCGACGTTGCGCCATCGCGTGGCTCACGCACCCACGTCATTGATTCGATTCACTCATTGCAAAGGGGAGTTTCCTAATTCCTATAGAAGCTAGGTTTAAATCTTTGTTGGCTCTATAGGACTATACTTGTTATTTTACTTTGTTATTTGGTTAGGTATTCGCTTTGCAAATTCCCATCTCCTTCGTGGGACAAAATCCTTCTCGTGAAGAGAAGGGGTTGAGGTACGCTACCCTCGTATAAAGTAGCATGGTTGTAATTGAGGTTGAATCACCCTCGTTTAAGTGATTCGTTTAGTGGATTTGAACAACTTGGTTGATTGGAAAATCCTAACCCGAGAGGGTTAGGTGGTGGTTTTCACCCGGTTTGGGTTTCCACCTAAAAATAACTGTGTACCTTGTGCGATTGTTTATTTTGTGAGATTGGTATATATTATATTTCCGCAATTTATTACGTCACCCCCTCCTGGTAGGGAATTTACATATTACACTCATAAGATTTACCTGGAAGACGGGGCACGACCCTCCTGCCAGATGCAAAGACGGTTAAACCCAAATATGCAGGAGATCGTTAAGAAAGAAATTATCAAGTGGCTTGACGCCGATATCATCTATCTCATCTCTGACAGCCCCTGGGTGAGCCCCACTCAAGTGGTTCCAAAGAAAGCCAGGCTCACCGTTGTTACCAATGAGCATAGCGAATCCATCCCCACCCGCCCCACCACTGCATGGCAGGTGTGTATTGACTATAGGGAACTCAACGAAGCAACCAAGAAAGATCATTTCCCCTTGCCATTCATTGACTAGATCCTTGAAAGATTAGCAGGGAAAAAGTATTTTTGCTTCCTAGATGGATATTCAGGATATAACCAAGTCACAATTGCTCCTGAAGATCAAGAGAAGACCACATTCACTTGCCTGTACGGCACGTTTGCATTCCGTCGAATGCCGTTCGGGTTATGCAACGCACCTGCTACCTTTCAACGTTGTATGCTAGCCATTTTCTCAGAAATGGTGGGTGAATACTTGGAGGTGTTTATGGATGATTTCTCTGTATTTGGGAATTCATTCGGCCACTGTTTGAGCAACTTGGAGAAAATCTTGAAACGATGTATCGAGGTTAATTTGGTGTTAAGTTGGGAAAAGAGCCATTTTATGGTTCAAGAAGGAATCGTCCTCGGTCACATTGTATCGCATAGAGGCATTGAGGTGGATCAGGCCAAAGTTGATCTGATTTCCAAACTTCCTCCTCCTAGCTCGGTCCAGCAGATCCGTTCATTCCTGGGACATGTTGGCTTCTACCGAAGGTTCATCAAAGACTTCTCCAAGCTTTCCAAACCCTTAACCGACCTTTTGGCCAACAACACCATATTCCACATGACCGCTGATTGAATCTAGGCTTACCACACCCTCCGGGACTTAGTTTCCACAGCACCTGTACTTCAGCCCCCGGATTGGTCCCAGGACTTTGAGATTATGTGTGATGCATCAGCTTTTGCCATAGGCGTTGTCCTAGGATAAAGACAAGACAAGAAACCCGTGGTGATCTATTACGCGAGCAAGACGTTCGACGAGTCCCAACGAAATTATATGGTTACTGAGAAAGAATTGCTCGCTGTAGTTTTTGGACTTGAGAAGTTCTGACCTTACCTGCTGGGATCCCACGTGACCATCTATGCTGACCATTCAGCCATCCGGCACCTGTTGTCTAAAAAGGATGCAAAGCCTAGGCTCATCAGATGGATCTTGCTCTTACAGGAATTTGACCTCGAAATCCGCGACAAAGCCGGATCAAAGAATGTGGTGGCCGACCACTTATCCGGACTTCACCCAGACCACATTGGACCCTTCCTGCCTTTATCTGACACCTTCCCCGATGAACACATTTTGGCTGTACAAGACAAGAAACTGCCTTGGTATGCTGACTATGTCAACTGCCTGGTTGTAGGATAGACCTCGCACAATTGGTCCAGACGGCAATGGGACAAGTTCTTGGTCGAGGCCAAGCACTATTTCTAGGATGATCCCATGCTGTTTCGCCTCTATGCCGACCAGATCATCAGGAGGTGTATCCCTGAGGACAAAGTTCAGAGTGTGCTATCTTTTTGTCATGACCAAGCTTGTAATGGCCACTTCTTAGGAAAGAAAACTGCTGCGAAGGTCCTGCAGTTCGGATTTTACTGGCCTTCCTTATTTAAGGATGCACACAACTTTGCCAAGACTTGCTCGCACTGCCAAACACTAGGGACCATGACCAGAAAAGATATGATGCCCCTCCAGCCCATTTTGATTGTCGAGATCTTCGACAATTGGGGTATTGATTTTATGAGCCCCTTTCCACCATCCAACGGCTTTGAGCACATCCTAGTCTTGGTAGACTATGTCTCTAAATGAATTGAAGCCGTCGCCACCCATCGATGTGATCATAAGACTGTCATGGATTTTGTTAAGCAGAACATCTTTTCCCGGTTTAGAATACCAAAGGCCGTGATCAGTGATGGTGGAAGTCATTTTATTCACTCCAAATTCCGTGTCCTACTTAGAAAATATGGGGTTAACCACTGCATCGCTACCCCGTATCATCCGCAAACAAATGGGCAGACTGAGGTCTCAAATAGACAAATCAAGAACATTCTACAAAAAACTGTGAGACCTGACAAGAAAGACTGGTCCACATGACTGGATGATGCCCTGTGGGCATATAGTACTGCTTTCAAGATCCCGATAGGTATGTCACCTTATCGCCTGGTCTTTGGCAAAGCCTGCCACCTTCCTATCGAATTGGAACACCGGGCTTACTGGGCTGTCAAGCAGTGTAACATGGATTCCCAAATAGCCGATGCGTAGAGGACGCTCCAACTCTCTGAGCTCGAAGAAATTCGTTGGGATGCCTTTGAGAACAATCGACTGTATAAGGAGAAAATGAAAGCCGTCCACGACCGACTCATCCATAGAAAGACCCTTGAGCCTAACCAGCAAGTCTGGCTTTTTGATGCCTGTTTGAAACTCTTTCCAAGGAAGCTCAGGTCCAAGTGGACAGGACCATTTAGGGTGGTCAAGCCCCACTCCAATGGGGAAGTTGAAATCGCTGATCCGAATACTGGGCACACTTTCACAGTCAATGGCTAGAGATCAAAACACTTCCTAGCCCAGGTTCCTCCAAAGGAGAGTGTCACCCTCATTGAGGGATGACACGAAGCACCGCCCAGCTGGAGGCGTTAAGCTCAACACTTCTTGGGAGGCAAACCAGAAGATTCAGACTGTATTCTACGTCACTCAGGTAATATCTTTTCGAACCTCTGCTGCATCCATGTATTTGTCAATGAGGATATTGTCCAACTTAAGCATGGAGGGGTGGTAAATTGCATGATCATGAGCTTATTTAATTAGTTTGAATAGAATAAAATTAAAAAAAAAAGATGAATTTAGGAAGAAAAACTTAGGCATTAGAAATTTGTCAATAGTGGAAAATAATATGGAAAGAACTTTAACACTTAGACTTTTCAGGCCTTCAGGCTTAATCAGCCCCGGTGTCCGTTAAAATATGGATTTAGCTTCAAATCCTTGCAACCTTAAGCTACTCTAAATCAACTAACTAAATAAGGTGATAAGTATACGACTTATCAACTCACCCTCTAACTTAGAAGGACTTTTAGTCTAAGCATCTGCACACATTTTTACACAAACTCACTCCTCGGAGATTCTGACAGAAATTGGGCAGCTAATGAACTCTCTAGGGTGGTATGGCCGGTAAGTTGTCGTGGGTAACAACCTGTTAAGACCCATCTTGTTAAAGCCCTTTAAGATGTCTAAGACTTGGGTCAGACGTCTGGACACCTTCCCAGACATCTGAAAATCAAATTTTTTCGTGTATGTCCTCGCGTCTACGTGCGTGCTGCGTGCAGACAATACGCGACCCTAACCCAGCACCCTATTTAAACCCCCTCCTCTCCCTCGTCCACCCCACCTCCAGCCACTCTTCTTCCTCCAGTGAGAGCGGTGAGCGACGAGTAGCAGGTAGCGGGCCTGAGCGGCGTGAGAGGAGAGGAGCAGCGAGGAAAAGAGAGGAGAGCAAGCGCGAGCTCGTGTGGGAGCTCGCCGGTCGGCGCGTGTGCGAGGCGGAGAGGTGCGTCGGGGAGGTCCTCCCCGACGCTACTGCAGCCGGAGTAGCAGGCGAGCAGGCGCGGCGAGAGAAGGCGAAGGCAGGTTCTGGTTCTGGGATTTTCCCAGAATCAGACGTCTGGACCGACGTCCAAACGACGTAGACGACATCCGGAGGAGGTTCCTGTTGACTGAGAGGTAAGTTTCGTGACGTACACCTTCATTGCGATACGACTATGCAGGCCGTTCCACCGAGGCACTGTTTTGTGCCATGTTGAGAAGATTTTGTCGACGCGTGCAGGATTCGTTTCAGGAAGGCACAGGACACGCCCTCCCACGCAGTTCAGACGTCTGGGCGAGGCACCAGATGGCGGGAAGCATCTCCAGACTTCCAGAGAGATGGTCGGACATCTGGAACTGGGTCTAGATGGTCCAGCGGAGTTCCTGGATGTCTGAGGACTGGCGTAGGAGTTGAGGTATGGTTCTGGACTCTTTTAATACATCTGGAAGGTGTTCCAAATGTCTGATATGAACCAGAAGTTCTGTTTTTGACCCGTTTATGGTCCGTTTGAGGTCTGATTTCCGCAATTAAGATACCGTTGTTTCCCGTATAAATTCCTCTACTTGTTGGAATACTTTTTATCCTATTCTGAGTAGTCTCTTGTGAATGATCATTGTGATAGGACCTCGTTCCATTGTAGGGTTAAGGTTTGCTGACGCACGTGGACCAGCCGATCAAGCCCCCACTACTCCTCGGTTTACTGGTAGAGTGGCTTCCCCTAGTTTAATTACAAAATTGAATGCATATGTGGAATGAATGTTAGATCATAAGGCATGGCATAAATCCTAAGACTAGAAACACTTAAATATTTGTATGGAATGTATGGATTGCAGTCTTGGATGAGTAGATAGAATAATAACAATTGCCTGTAAATGAATAACAACTGCCTGTGAAATGTAAAGTACTTGTGTTAGCAAACTGTTGCTTGCAAATTCCTGTCGTTTACGTTAAATGTTATAGTATGAGCTACATGTATGTTGTCGCGTGAAACTCAATCGGGTTTTAACAGTTATTGCGTCGTAGTATACGTGATCAAGCGTCGTCAACAAATAAAAGTTTTTATTACTCGAAAATCGGAGTATCCGAGGTCGAACACAGGGAGCAATCGGAATTTACTACTAATCTAAAATGTAATTGAACACTCTAATTTACTCAAAAGTTTAATTCAAATGCATTTAAAAAGTGATCCAGGCAAAAGAGTAAAATTGGACGTCTGATCACAAGATCAGACGTCTTAAAAGTGTTTTCCCTTCTTTAATTATTATTCTTCTTCTGACCTTGCTTTCTTTCTCTTCTGTCTTGGCCTTTCTTTCTCTGCAGTCTCTCTCTTCTTCCTTCTTCTTCCTTGGTCTTCTGTTTCTTCTCTGCAGCCTTTCTTCTTCTTCTTCCCCTTCTCTGCCTTGCTCAGCCTCTTCTTCAGAGTTTCTTCTTCTTCTGCTCCTTCTCTCTTCTGCGAAGGCTTGTTTTTCTGCTTCTTCTCTTCTTCTTCCTTGCGGCTAAGTCTCTTCTCTTCAACTCTCAGCCTGCCTGCACAAGGAGCAAAACCTACCCTATCCCTCTACCCGCACGTCTCTCTCTCTCTAAGAATCACTCACAGGACGCTCTCCCAGAGCTGCGGATAATCGGGTCGGGTAGCGCACCCGAGACCAGGCGCACCGGCGTGAGGGTGATGCGCAAGGTGTGCTCAGATAAGGTCGGGTCGGATCCCGCCAGATCCGCGAGGTGAAACCGCGAACGAGGCGAGCGTGGGTAAGGTGAGGGACCTCACCCCTGTGCTTTCAGAGGCGACGAGTGAATAACACAAAATCAATTTTAACCGTACCTGCGCCTCGTAGATTGCCAATGTGGGACTATCAGTCCCGCCCTGCTCTCGCGCGTGCCCGCAGAACGCTCTTTGTCGATTGCCAAAGCTGTGGACTTCGTTGCGTTGTCCACTGGGTCAGATAGCTTCGCAATGCTTGCCCGAGTCAGCTGCACCTGAGGCCTGGACGTCTTGAAGCCTGGAGCTGCTTCACGTCACTGTCAATGGCGGCAGGGGCTTGAAAACTGTCAGACACAAAACAAGCCTCTCGGCTTAATCAGATCACCGGAGGACCTTCGCCTTGTCACGACGAAGGTGAAGGGCAAGGTGGCAGGTCGCGGGGCGGCCTAGGCGTGCGTGCCTAGGTCGCCCTGTGGCCGGGTGGATGGGTGTGTTCGGGGGTGCGTTGTGGAGGTGTAGCGTGGCAGTGGAGGGGCGGAGTGTGTTCAGTGTGGTGAGGAGGAACTTTTGCGACGGCCGGCGAGGCGTGTGGGGCTGCGGAGCGATGGAGCGCCTCACCGGAGGGTGGCCGGAGATGAGGAAGGTGACGGTGGACGGCGGCGGTCGAGGGGCAATCAAGTGAAAAAGAATGGGGAAAAGAAAGAGGGGAAGTTGTGGAGTAGTTCTAACCTAATTGTAGGGACGAAGGGGACGGAGAGGTGGACAGCTGTACCTGCTGTCGCTGGAGAAGAAGATGCCCAGTGGGGGAGGACGGCGGCGACGACGGGTCTGAGGCAGCGTGAGTGGGTATTGTGCGACGCGGAGGAGAATCAGGAAGAAGTCTCTGCCACTGGTTTTGTGGCAGAGCGAAGAGGAAAGGAAAGAAAGCTCGCCAGAGCTCGCTGGGTACCCTGGCCAGGAAGGAAGAGACGAATCTGAGGCGAAACCCCGGCCAGGTCGAGCTGAAAATGAGCGGCTGGGTTTGGGGGTTCTTTTATAGGCATTGGGCGTGTGTTCAGAGCTTGGAGGGCACGCCTTTGTCTCCGATGGCTCGCCGGAGAAGGAAAGTGGGTAGATACCCAAATCCCTCGTGCGTTCGGACGAGAGATTGGGATCAAATCAGGGATCATGACTGGCCTCAGATGGAAGGGAATTCCTCAGAGAATCTCCCTTCCATTTCTGGAGGGGATCTCTGAGGAATCAGAGAGTATTCCCTCTCTAATCCTCGCTGGAGAAGGATTCTGCCCTAATAATGGTGGAAGGACCTGATTGCAAAGGTGGCGAGGAAGTTAGGGGGCTCTCTGTGATGATTTTCAAAAGTTAGGGACCAAAATATGATTTGGGTGTACTAAATTGCAAAGTAGGTCAAGATGACCTCCCCTTAGGTCCAAATTTTGGTATAAACCTAATTTGGACCTAAGGAATCCAATGGTGAAGTTGGATTTTAGGTTTAACCACGTTTGACTGGATATTTTGCGTAAAAACCTAAATTAGGTTAATTGATGAACTAGGACCCTAATCTAGGTCAAACTGGGTTCCAAAGGCCAATTTGATTGTTCTAAGCCCTAGAGGATATTTTTACATGAATTTTAGAGGGTTTAATTGATTTTTATCCTGACTGGAACCTTGTTGAATTAAGCGAGTCAGTTTTAAGGTTACCAAATGTCATTTAATTCCTAGATTGCACATGAACCCATTTCTGATTGAATCAACCCACTTTTTATCTTATTTAGACCTTTTGACCTATGTTTTGCCTTTGAGAAATCCCGTTAATGTACTGCAATGGTAAAATTGCAGTTTTAACCTTTATTTCATGTTTTCTTCTCAGAGCACTTATTTCTCCATTTAAGGCCTCTTCTAGGTTATGTAGGAGCTTTTATTCTCTTTATTATGTAAAAATGAGCTAGTTATGGCTCATGATGAGGCTCTCATCAATGTATATGAACTGGAAATGGAAGATTGAATGTTGGAAACATGAGTTACCTGTGAATAAACCTGGAATGTGAACAAAAAAGTTACATGTTACACGTGTAGAACCTGAGAAATGGAAATAGAAATGATGAAACCTGGAATGGCTTGGCCTGAGAAACATGAGCATGAACCCTACGGGGAATTACGAGATGAGCTCCAAGAAGTAAATGGAATGGATCTAGGAATGTGCTGAGAAGTGTGCTATCCCTTGAGTACGTGGTACTAAGGGGAGCACATGTTACCTCTTAGTGTAGAGGGGAGCTTGCCACCTTCGGGTTGAGACCTGGGGTGGGTTTGGCCACTTTGCACAGACTCTTTGGCCCTCGTGTACGCTGTACAGGGGAGAGTTACTAGTGTAGGGAGAGAGCTAGCCACCCCACGGGACCCGGGGTTCAGCTAGCCGCCTTACACCGACTTGTTAGGCCCACTAGGCAAACCAGGGTAGTCAGGCGAGGGTGCGCGGACTGTGGAGGGACGAGACCCCTGTTTGGTTCTTAGGGGCTAGACCCCTATTACTGAGAGGGCTATGCCCTATACTGGTTTCGTGCTGTGCTTTGTGCGCACCCGCTAAAAGAAACGACTGACCGCGTGCCAGTGCGGGGGAGCCACCCGTGCACTTATTGGGCATGCCGTAGTCACCATTACGTCTGTCCGTGACCTTAGGGTGGTTGACTGAGTGTAGCACCTCCACGGCGGACTCTCCCGATCAGGAGAGCACCACGTGCTACTTCTACTCTTCGGAAAAAACTGTAATCAAGATCGTTCCCACAAGGAATATTCAAGAGAAGAAAGAGACCTGATAAATAAACCAAGTGATGAAATAAAGAATATTTAGTTAAAGAAAAAAAGAAATTGAAAAACAACAGTTACCTGTTCATCTTTACTGATTTAGTTGGTTGCCACTCTACTCAGTGTTCGCTGATTTCGTGTATTCATAACCCTTTTCAGTTCCAGGTGTTGAGCAGCCAGAGCTTACGGCTGCAGAGGGTGCTGGGCCCAGTAGAGCCCAGTAGTTGTAGCTTTCTGTTGTACTCCGTTTCCTATTGTAGTGAGTAGTTGTTACACTTCTGTACTCTTTTATCATGAACTTTATATTCCTGTACCTATTTAATTTTTTACTGTTGTGGTGGTGTGTATTGTAGTAGTTTACTTCTTTGCTGCTGTACTTTTGTTTGCTGTTAGTTGCTTGCATGGTGAATGTGGTTTATTATACTGCTTTTTGGCTACTTTCTCGTTGGGCGACTGAGTCTTGGGATCAGTCGAGTCGGTCCAGTCTCGTATCCTTTAGGGATTCGGGAACTGGGTCATAACATAGCCCATTGGCAAGTTGTCCAGAACCTAGCCACTGGAGCACCTCTTCTTCATTGCCTCTAGGTAAATTTGAGATCAGGGAAGCCACCTACCAAATAAAAAAAAAAGGAGAAAAAAAGAGAACAAAATAAACCACATTTCACCACATGAGTATGGCTAGCAAGTGATCGTGGGTAACAACCCATTAGTCGGTTGTCCAGAGCCCAGCTCAGTAAATGCACAAAAATAACCAAAACACTTAAGGAAGAAGCGGGGAAGTAGAGCAAGCCGGGGAGATATACACTGGAAAAAATCCTTGTGTTGACCCCAAGTAAAACCAACGTAGAAAGAAAGCTACCGATCGAACAAATACACCTTCAGGCAAAACACTTCCTCTTCCGGTCACCAAGGGTCGTAGAAATCCGAAGTCTATCAAAATTACCGTTGAGTGAGTCTATCACAATCTTCACACCAAGATACTTAGCACTTAGAGTTTTGTCTGAGTTTTGGGTGGGTTGGGTAGCCGTAAAAAGTTACCAACACACTCCTAATTCAAAAAAAAAATCTAAAAATAAGAAAAAATATATATATATACATACATTAAACCAAGGATTCAGGTGATCCATATTTTGGCAGGCACCTGGGTACTGCTTAGTCTTTGTAGATTGAGATCTTAGTATATTTCCTCCTATTAACAAGTGACAAAGTGTCTAAGTAGTTACTTCTTAAATTTTGACTGGAAATAAAGGCTAGAATAAACCTTGCCAGGGACTAGCAAGGAGTAAGCATGGGAGTATGATAACACTGCATCTTGGAGTGATAATTCTGTCAATTGGGGTTTAGCTTAAGAGCAAAATGCACAAATAATACATCATAAATTGGAATAGGAACATCACATGCATTGCACATCAAGATTGCTTATAATGCATTATTAACGGCCATGTGTATAAGGAAATGTCAAAACAGGCCTCAGATAAGCAATCGGACCGCACTGATGGATTCAGAGCGACAAACGAAGTCTACCGGACTTGAAATCGGCCAAATCCGACATCCGAAGCTCCTGCAATGGGCCCAAGAAGTTCTGACTGTTGATCTGATGATCAACGGCCCATAGCACGCCACGTGGTGCCCGCTCACCGCATCTTCATCGCCGCCCGCTTCTGCCTTCACCCGAAGGATGAATCTCAGCCGTCGATCTTCAATCGAACGGCTGAGAGCCACCTGCGTGCCGGCCCTCGCCTCGACAAAGCAGCAGGCATAGCGCAGCGGTCGACCGCCTTACGCCCGCGCAGTTGGCGTGGGTTCGAATCGCACCTCGTGGAAATCAGAAGGCGAAAGGCACACACCGAGGAAATTCTCCTGCCCGATCAGAGGCGAACGGCGTGGATGAAGCGACGCGGCGCGATCTCGCACGTCCAAGGTCGATGCCCGTGATGACACGGAGAGCATGGGCGCGATCCAGGCGCGCGCCCGACTAGAGACATTAACCGTCCGATCCGTGATCGGACGGCTCTCAAGCCGCGCACATGGATTGTGCGAGAGGAAGCACGCGTGCGTGCAAGCAACCGCCGGGCAGGGAGCTTCACCGACGTTTTAGGAAGGGTTTTAGTGACATCCGGGACGTCGCTAAAACCCCTTCTTCATTTGGAAAGACCTTCTCCCTATTTAAACCCCTTCCAACCACCCATGGAAGGCATTCAATCCACTTGCAAGTGCACTACTCCACTCCTAGTCACCGTTAGCTCTCTTTGTAATTGTCGGAGATGACGAGCCGCCGACGGAGCCCCTCTCCACCGCCGTGGCTGCCTCGCTGTCTTCTCTCTCTCTCTCTATCCTTCTTTATCTTAAGCTTTACTTTACTTGAGTTTAAGCATTTAGCTAGTGTTGTAATTATAAACTAAAGTTGCATGTCAAATTAAGTTGTTTTCTATCTAGTTACTTACCCCCTTTCATGTTTAAGTTGCATATTGTGAATGAGACAATTCTAACCCCATTCTCTCTCTCTCTCTCTCTCTCACTTTTTACTCACGACTTTTCGCAAGCAAAAACCCGTTATTTCCATGACATTAAGTGACAAGAAAAATCCAATTTTCACGCCTCCTTGAGATTAACACTCGGACTCACGTCCATTTCTTCATTTAAAACTGATGTTGTGAGCGCAAACTATAACGACTCTTTTAAACAAACGCGTCCCACGCCACGTCACATGGCACCCTGCTTTTTGCATTCTAAGTCTATGAAGGTGTTGCTAGAGATTAGAGCATGTGAGACTCAAGTTCATTGAAGTTCTCTACCATTTAGAGCACACGATGCAAAGTTGGATCATCACATCGTATGGAAGGAGCCACCTGCTCAACCATTTGGAATCATTCTTAAGGAGTTCTTGGACACATATAAATAGTTCCGTGGGTTGTGGATTACCTTAGGACTTGTTTCTCGATAACAAAAATAGTCAAACTCCTTACTACAATTTTTCATGGGATTGGTGATCATATTTATTTGTTTCTACTGCATTTCCAACGTACTTTTGCTTAAATGGTTATAATGTTACCGAAGGGGCATCACATTGGATAAATAGGGTTTGTGATGTATTTGTGGTAACTTAAATACTACTTTATGATGCGAATGATGTGAGAGAAATGTTAAAATCATAATACAAACTAATATATATTATTATAATGAATTATATGTTAAATACGTACATATATTTGAACATCACATTTATGATCATTGAAGTGGTCTAATTATGTAAATTGATCATTTGCATCTCATTAAGATATGAGATTTAATGCATATAAACCTTAAGAGAAAAATGTAATTCCGTAATGGGTGGAATTGATATTTTAATTTAAGTGGTTATGGTCCCTAGAGTGGTGATGGCAAAACGGGCATTTGGTTTTCTAAATCCCATCGTAAAAAAGTTATAAATAGAACCCAAGGGGGGACCCAAAGGGTACCACGTCTAACACGTCTATCACCCACCCCCATAAGTTCTTTTTGCCTTCTCAACCATCTGGAAGCACCATAGCCATCGCCTTTCATTGGAAAAGCAAGCCCACGATCCTAGAGGATTTCTGCGATCTCTACTTCGCTTCCGTTGTGATAAATTTAGGTATCCCTCAATCCTTTCCTTTTCATTTTCATTTTGGTTGATGATATAGGGAATAGATTGGTCTTGGAATGGTAGAAAATCATTCGATTTTGATTTTATATGTATTATATCCATCAAATAGTATCATAGAATTTTTCTATTCGCTATATCATTGCCTAAATGAATCGGATTTTAAGAAAAGCAATTTCCATTAGATTTTTTGGAGAATTGATCCTCGTTTAAGTTTTTAGATTGATTGGATCCCATCTTGATGAATCGATGACCACTAATATTTGTTTTTATATTTTCATGTTCATTTGTATCCCACATTTAATAATCAAATTGAATTTTGCAATTAGAATCATGATTTGGGATGCTTTTCCCAAATCCCGATTTCATATCGTTGCCTTGGAATTGAGCCATGATTGGTCCGGTACTAGTATTCATGATGAGTACCTGTACTGATAAGGTACGGGTACCCATCGGGCGCTTGCCGGACACCACATGTTGGATACTGGTCAGTTACAGGGAAGTGCTACCACTATCGAAGGAGTATTGGTACTCATCATCAGTACTGGTATATGTGGGATACTGGTGACGTCCAGAAGCATTGCCAGTATCATATGAGTATCGGTACCAATCTTGAGTATCGATACTAGAGTGATATTTTTGGGATACATTTGTCATTAAAAAAAAAAATTGGTGAGAACATTAGTAGTTGGTTTTATTGTATTAAGTACTCTGTCACATTTAGTAATTCTTGCTAAAGCAGGTTACTTCTTGTGTCGGTTTATTTGAAACATTAAAGCGATTGTGTATGTTGTATTCCTATGTGGGGAGCTTAACCCAAAGGTGAGCCACCTCATGACTGAATGCATATGTAGACATTAAATAATAAATATCCTATTGAATTATTAGGTTCTCATGTGGGTAGTTAAGTTAATCCAAAGATGTCTTGATTACTTACGTGATTGTTTTTCAATAACTATTTATCATTCTTAAGATTGTCCTTTAGAATATTAATGTTTATTGTCCAAAGTTAAACATTAATGATTGTATTGTTAAGTTACTTCATTCTGAGCATGTATTTTGTTTATTTCCTTTATTTTTCCAGTTAACTCCTCTGCATCTACCATAACTGCCAACCTGAATTATATTCCAAAACTAAATGGAGCTAATTTTAAATTCTAGAAAGAAAGTATCCTTATTGTTCTGAGATGCATGAATCTAGAGTATGCACTTTGAGTTAATCCTCCTTCCCTTCTTACGGATAAGAGTTCTTCTGAGAAAATAAAGAACTCTAAGAGGTGAGAGTGATCAAATTGCATTTGTCTAATGATCATGAAACGTGCTATTCCGGAAAACTTTAAGAGTGCTATCTCAGAGGAATTAAATGCTAAAAATCTCCTTGATAAGTTTGAGAAAAGATTTGCTAAGAGTGAAAAAGCTGAGACAAGTAATCTCCTTAGCAAACTTATCCCACTCAAGTACAGGGGTACTGGAAATATAAGGGAGCATATTATGGAAATGTCTAATTTAGCCTCGAAACTAAAGGCACTTAAGTTGAAGTTGTTAGATGACCTCCTCGTGCACTTAGTTTTGATTTCCCTTCCTGCACAATATGGGCAGTTTAAGGTCAGCTATAACGGCCAAAAAGAAAAATGGACTCTTAACGAGCTCATTTCTCATTGCGTGCAAGAGGAAGAAAGGCTGAATCAAGACAAACCGAAAAGTGCTCATTTGGTTTATGGGACCAAAAGGAAGCGGGCTAAGGATACAGCTGTTACCAGTTCATCCTCCTCCAAAGGGAGTCAAAAGAAGCCTGAGGTATCCTGCTTCTTCTGCAAGGGCGAAGGACACGTGAAAAAGGATTGTACGAAATATCACGCTTGGCGGGAAAAGAAAGGTACATCACTACATCACTCTCTTTGGTTTGCTCAGAAGCTAATTATGCTTTTGTACCCTCAGACATTTAGTGGATAGATTCGGCAACTACTATTCACATTAGTGTGTCTGTGTAGGGTTGCCTAAGTTGTTGAATGCCAAGTGATGGTGAATGATACGTCTGTGTACACGATCATTTGTTTTGATGATAACAAAACACGTGTTATTTAACATTTGCAATTTGAGTCCTAGATTTCAGGTCAATTACAAATGTGGACGTGTTTAGACGGAACTCGAGCTCGCATCCAGGATGGATTGGAGGAGCTTAATGGAGAGCAGAAGAGATTCGCGAGGAGCAATATATTGAAGATGGAAGGAAATGAAGAATAGGATAGATTTCCTTCTTTTGTACTTGTTATATTTTTCGTTTCTTTTGTTGCTCTTTATTTCCTTAGATAATTCATGTTAAAGAGCCTCAAAGTACCCTAACAGTAGTCCTAGGAACACCTGCATAACCCTAGGATACCTAGGTTTTCTGTAGAACACTTAGAAAACCAATATAGGGTTTAAACAGCACTTCCAGACGTCTAATTCCAAAATCAGACGTCTGATAAAGTATTTTAAGACGTCTGACTGTTGTTTCAGACGTCTGATATCTGTTAGGCTGGACATAGCTAGTTCTGTCTAATGAAATCAAACGTCCAGACCTTATACCAGATGTCTTAGGAGATGTCTGATGGACTTGCCAGACGTCCAGATAGTAGACCATTGGCTAGCTTAGCAGGCACTCAAGAATATGACCGTTAGAGCCTTATCAGACGTCCTTAGGCCTTTCCAGACGTCTGATAATTGACCGTTTTGCCTCGGCTGACCCAAAATCTCTTCTCAGAGATTTTCTAGTCGTTGCAACGTTTGGAAAATCCATTCCCACAATAAAAGTAGGTTTCCATACGTCCAGACATAGTGCCAGACGTCCTATATGTCGTCTGATTGACTTGCACAAAAACCCTGTTTAGATCTGATTCAAGTCAGGGAGAGACCCGCCCAAAATCAAACGTCTGACCTTGAAATCAGACGTCTTAAAGTGAACTTCCAGACGTCTGATTCTAGAATTAGACGTTTGATAAGTCTGTCAGAACAATGATTGTTCTTGATTTCGGGCTGATTCTCTTGGGCTTTGTTCCCAACGGCTATAGAACCTTTCCTAAGCCTTCCAAAGCCTTCCTAAGGCCTCTATAAATAGAGGGGAGCCTTTACACACCTAGATATACAAGAGATACACTAAGAGAAACACAAGACACACTTAAGCAACATAGTTCCACTCTCTTATGTCCTAGCTAGCTCTTGCTCTCCAAGCTCAAGCTCCATTCTCTTGAGAGCATCAAGCTTCGCGCACCCGCTCTCCCGCCGTTGTCTACGAGAGCGACATTGCGCCATCGCGTGGCACACGCACCGCGTCATCAACTCGACGCACTCCTTACAAAGGGGAGTTTCCTATTTCCTATAGAAGCTAGGTTTAAATTCCTTTGTTGGCTCTATAGGATTACTTGTTTCATTTTATCTTTGTCTTTTGGTTGGGTATTCGCTTTGCGAATTCCCGTCTCCTTCGTGGGACAAAATCCTTCTCGTGGAGAGAAGGGGTTGAGGAACGCTACCCTCGTACTTGTAGCGTGGTTGTACTGAGGTTGAATCACCCTCGTTTTAAAGTGATTCGGTTAGTGGATTTGATCAACTAGGTTGATCGGAAAATCCTAACTCGAGAGGGTTAGGTGGTGGTTTTCACCCGGTTTGGGTTTCCACCTAAAAACAATTGTGTACATTGTGTGATTGGGTTTTTTTGGTGAGATTGCTTTATATTTTATTTCCGCATTTATTACGTCACCCCTCCTAGTAGGGCCAAACCTACAATTTAGTGGATAGATTCGGCAACTACTGTTCACATTAGTGTGTCTGTGTAGGGTTGCGTAAGTTGTTGAATGCCAAGTGATGGTGAATGATACATCTATGTAGGCGACAACAAGAAGGTGGAGGTAGAAGCCATTGCCGATTTCAGGCTATCACTGACTACCGATCAATAGTTAATTTTAAGAGAAACATTCGTTGTACCGTCGTTTAGACGGAATTTAGTTTCTGTTTATCTGTTGGACAAATTTGGTTATTCTTGTTCAGTTGGAAATAGAAAATTTCAGTTGTTTCTTAATTCAAATTTAGTTGGTTTTGGTTATTTGTATGTTATTGATAAATTATATATGCTGTATAATTTTTCCTCAAATTTAAAAACCTTCAATGCAACTTTAAGTGGTATAAAGTGTAAAATAACTCAAGAGAATTCTATTTTACTATGGCATAAGCATTTAGGCCATATCTCTAAACAGAGGATGGATAGACTTATTTTGAATGTAATTCTTGATTACGCAGATTTGGATGTCTGTGTGGACTGTTTAAAAGGGAAGAACAAACAAGAGAGGTGTAGGTGCCACTAGAGTTACAGATGTCTTAGAATTAATGCATACGGATATCTGTGGTCCATTCCCTACGGCTTCTTGGAATGGGCAACTATACATTATTACGTTCATAGATGATTACTCCAAATACGGGTATCTATTTCTTCTTCATTAAAAGTCACAATCTTTGGACGCATTCAAGTCTGATAAGGCCAAGGTGGAAAACCAACTCGAAAAGAGGATTAAGGCCGTTAGATCAGACTGTGGTGGTAAGTACTATGGCAAATATGATGGATTAAGTGAACAACGTCCATGACCATTTGCTTCTTTTCTAGATGAGTACGGCATAGTGCCTCAGTACACCATGCCTGGGACACCAAGCATGAATGATGTTGCTGAACACCACAACAGGACTCTTAAGGATATGGCACGGAGTATGATTAGTCATACTTCTTTACCGAAGTCCCTACGAGGAGAAGCATTGAAAATAGCTGTATATGTTCTCAATTGAGTACCAACTAAAGTAGTACCCAAAACTCCATGTGAAATGTGGACTGATAAGGTACTTAGTCTGAAACATTTTTATATCTGGAGGTGTTCAGCTAAGGCTAGGTCATACATGCCTACTGAAAGAAAACTGGACTCTAAGACGGTCACCTGCTATTTTGTAGGGTACTCTGGGAGGTCGAAGAGTTGTAAGTTTTATGACCTAGCGACTCGCTCATTTTTTGAGACCAGAAATGCTCACTTCTTTAAGGATGTTGGCTTAGGGGGTGGTAGTCATCACATTATGTTTGAAGAACTAGATCCTGTTCATAAGGAAATCATTGAACAAGATCAAGTTCTTATTCCAAACGTTGTTCCAACAACATCAGAGAAAGAAAGTAATGTGGATAATCCTCCCATTAATCAAACCAGACAACCTCAAAACATTTACGATCTTGTACCCATTAGGAGGTCCAGTAGAGAAAGGAGAAGTGCAATATCTAGTGATTATGTTGTCTTTCTCCAGGAACTAGAGGCAGACCAAATGGATACAGATCCCATTTCGATCACACATACCATGAGGAGTTCCCATCATCAGGACTGGATCAATGCCATGAATGAAGAGGTAAAATCCATGAGTGACAACGAGGTTTGGGATGTTATCCCATTGCCTGAAGGTGTGAAGCCCATTGGTTGTAAATGGATATTTAAAACCAAATATAAGGCTCATCTTGTTGCTAAGGGATTCACTCAAATGGAATGAATAGACTACAAAGAGACATTTTCGCAAGTTTCATCTAAAGATTCATTTAGAACCATAATGACTTGAGTAGCTCATTTTGATTTGGAGCTACATCAGATGGATGTAAAGATAACGTTTCTTAATGGAAACATTAACGAAACAATTTACATGGTACAACAAGAAAACATTGCATTAGGAGATGCAAAGAAAATGGTTTGCAAATTAAAGAAAGCCATTTATGGACTAAAACAAGCTTTAAGATAGTGGTATTGCAAGTTTCATCAAATAATTGTCTCATTTGGCTTTGAAACAAATCCGGTTGATGATTGTGTATGCTATAAATTTTGTAAGGGAAAATATATTTTTCTGGTTTTGTATGTAGATAACATCCTCCTTGCCTATAATGACTATGGTTTACTTCAGGAAACCAAGACATTTCTCTCTAATAATTTTGAAATAAAGGATTTTGGTGAAGCCTCTTTTGTATTAGGAATCTAGATACAACGAGATCATTCTCGGGGTATCCTTGGATTATCACAAAGGAGACACATTGAAACCATTCTTAGGCGATTTGGCATGGAGAATTGCAAACTAGGAGATACTCTAATAGCTAAGGGAGATAAATTCTCTCTTAACCAATGCCCCAATAATGAGTTTGAGGCTAAAGAGATGGAAAATGTTCCCTATGCATCGATAGTGGGAAGTTTGATGTATGCCCAAATCTACACGCAGCCAAACCTAGCATATATTGTTGCCATGTTAGGCATATATTTAAGCAAGCCTGGACCCGACCACTGGAAGGCAGTTAAAGGGGTCATGCGCTACCTACAAAGAACAAAAGATTTCATGCTTACATACAGGAGATCAGATCATTTGGAGGTCCTCGGATATTTTGACTCTGGCTTTGCAGGATGTCAGGATACCCAAGGATATACTTCGGGATACATCTTTCTGTTGGCTGGCGGGGTTATCTCGTGGAGGAGTGCAAAGCAAACCTTGATAGCCACCTCCACTATGGAAGCAGAATTTATAGCTTGCTTCGAGACCTCAAATCATGGAGTATGGCTTACGAATTTTGTCACAAGACTACGGATCATTAATGGTGTCGAAAGACCACTTCGGCTTTACTGTAACAATAACTCGGCGGTGATGTACTCCAACAACAACAAAAATTCTTTGAGGTCGAAGCACATTGAAATCAAGTATTTAGCAGTCAAGGAAAGAGTTCAAAGTGGATAGATGTCCATTGAACACATTGGGACCAACTCCATGGTGACAGACCTGCTCACTAAAGGGCTAATGCCAAAGGTTTTTCATGAGTATGTTGTCTGTATGGTTGTTGTAACTATTCTATAATACAGCAATTCAGTAGAAATTTGTTCTATTTTGGTGTTTCATGTATGGACATGTTTTGGATTATGTGCATAATAAAGTTTTCGATTCTTTGAATTCATTAGTCCTTGTCATGTGATCCGCTTTATGATAAAGTTTTGAATTAGTTGAAAATAGGCATGTGTAGATCACATTAACATGCAATTTTCATGCTATGTACCTATATCATATCTATGTCATTACTTGTGTTAATGTATGTGATCATTGTTTGATCTAGTCAACTTCATAATGGCGAAAATCAACTTTGATGGTATGTTAACAGAGTATGGACGAAATTGGTGGAGATGCGGTTTATTGTAATGTTGTATTATTGAACTCATTTAAGTAGATATAAACGTTTGATTATAAGAATGATTTATGTGATTCGAGTGGGAGATTGTTAGAATTATAATACTAATCAACATATATTATTATAAGGAATTATATGTTAAATATGTACATATATTTAAACATCACATTTATAGTCATTAAAGTGGTTTAATTATGTAAATTGACCATTCGCATCTCATTATGATATGAGATTTAATGCATAGAAAGCTTAAGAGAAAAATGCAATTCCGTGATGAGTAGAATTGACATTTTAATTTAAGCGGTTATGATCCCTAAAGGGGTGAGGGCAAAACGAGCATTTGGTTTTCTGCATCCCATAGTAGAAAAGTTAGAAATAGAGCCCAAGAGGGGATCCAAAGGGTACCACATCTAACACGCTTACCACCCACCCTCATAAGTTCTTTTTGATAGGATCTAAAGATAGAATTGGCTATGCGCACAAACACTCAAGCACAATATTAGTAATAACAAGAAAGATTTGCACAATCAATTCAAACCACAAATGACACAAAATGTATAGTGGTTCCCTACTCACTTGGGTACTCCACTACCTAACCTTCTTAGCTTAGGATTTTTAACCAGATTCCCTCAACCCCGAGGGAATCAATTTACTAAACCGAGGTAATTGTCGGGTTACCTCAACCCAAGTACAAAAATGTAGTTTGTTACAACCCAACGAGTAAATGCTCAAATACAAACAAGCACCAGTGTAAGAAAAATAAATCTTACGACAAGAACCTAAGCCTCTCAACAAGATATAGAATAATATTACCGAGTAGAGAGCCTAGAATGATGTGAATCTCTGGTTAGCTCGTTGCTTTGGTTTTAAATTCTAGACGTGGTAGTAAAAAAAAAGCTGCTACTAGTTTACAATTTATTACTCGGAATTAAAAGTTTCCTGAGGTCGAACTCAATGAGCAAACTATGATTCCAGAAGCATATGTATTCACAATATATATTGTTTTGCAAAAATTAAGACAAAGGAGAGAGAGAGAGAGAGAGAGAGAGCAAAAAATTCTCTTCTTGGCCTTTTCTTCTTCTCTCTTCTTTTCAGCTGGTTCTCAGCCTGTCTTCTTTCTTCTTCTTCTTTTTCTTTGCTGCAGAGGCTTCTTCTTTCTCCAGCTGGCTATGTCCTTCTTTCTTCTTCCTTCTTCTCTTCTTCTCTGCATCTCTTCTTTCTTCTGCGTCTTCTTTTCTGCAGAGGTTCCCTCCTCTTTTCTCTTTCTTTTTCTCTGGCCTGTCCTCTGCTCTTCTCTTCTGCTTCACTCCTTCCATTCTTTTCGACGTCTGATTCAGAAATCAGATGCCTTAACTGCTCTGTTGCTACAGTACCCCTGCTATTTTCTTTTCTTCTACTTCTCTCCTTCATTCCTTCTCCTTTCTTCTTCTGCTGCTCTTCCTCTTCTTCTTTCTTTCTTTCTTCCTTCTTCTGTTCAGCAGCTCCTTGCTTCTTCCTCCCTCACCTGTTCCCTGCACACACACACAAGCTCAGCGCAAAACCTACCCTACCCTCTCCCCACGTCTCTCTCTCTCTGAATCTCTTTTGGGTACGCTCTCTCAGAGACGGGTTATCGGGTCGGGCTGCGTGCTCGGGTCTAGGCGCACCAACGTGGGTGGTGCACGAGGAGTGCACAGGAGGGTATCGGGTCGGATCGCGCCAGATCCATGTGATGAGCTCACGGACGAGGGCTGTGTATAGGTGAGGGACCTCACCCCATGTGTATTTGGAGGCGATCAGTTAATATCACTCTTTCAATTTATGTGTAGGCGTGCGCCCACACACTTCCGAGGTGGGACTAAAGTCCCACCTCTGCTCCACGCGCCTGCAGGCAAGAAGCTGCTAGCAATTGGGGCAGCAGCGAAGACTCGTGACCCCAATTGAAGACCTGGGCACACTCGTGGAAGTATCCCACGTTGCCTGGGGTCTTCACCTGGTGCTGAAGGGACCTGGAGCTGCTCGCGAAGCAGCTCTTGCTGTCCATCAATGGCGGCGAGGGGGCCGAGACCTGAAAGCACGAAAACGGCCTCACGGCCACGTCAGACAGCTCAGGAAGTTTCGCCAGAGGACGGCGAAGGTGCGGTGCGGGGGTCATCGTGGCAGGAGAGTGGTTGTGGCCGTGTGCCTAGGGCACACTACAGAGGTGCAGGTGGGTGTGTTCGAGGGGTGGTCTGAAGGTGAAGGGCGGTGAATGGAGTAGGGGAAATGCTTGAGTGGAGTGAGGGGGAGCTTCTGGGCTTGTCGCGAGGGGTGGAATGGCCTGTGGAGGTGAAGCGACCTCGCCGGAGATGGTGGCCGGAGGTGGAGCACATGGAGGTGGTAGTGGCAGTTGAGGGGTCTAAAGTGCCAATTTAAGAGGGGAAAATTAAGAGGAGAGTAAGAGGAAGGTTTCTACCTACTTAATTGACGAAGAGGGAGAGAGGGGCGCCCGGCGCATGCCTGCCGGAGCTGGGGACGAAGATGCCTTGAAGGGGGGTAACGGCGACGAGGAGGGGATCTGGAGGCGCTAGCTAGTGCGGCTTGGCGTGGGAAGATGAGGCAGAGCGAGCTCTGCTGCAGGTATGGCAGCAGAGTGACGAGGAGGAGGAGGAAAGATTGCCGGAAGCTTGGGCTGTCTGACCGGAGTGAGAGGAGACGAAATAGGGGGTTTTATTTGGCCAAAGCTAGCTTCAAGGAAGCAGCTGCCCCTGTCGCTCCTTATAAAGGTGCTGGCGCGAAGGCGATCTCAAGGGAGCAACATGGGGAGCTCGCCGGAGATGGTCGGAGATGGAGACAAATGCCTTTCGTGCGTTCGCACGAGAGGCATGGGCAACCGCAGGTCAAAGGGGAGGGTCCCTGCGAAAGAGGACGATGCAGGGAACCCCTCGTTTGTTCCTAAGAGCGGTTGCCATACCCTGCGCGGCGCCATCTTCCGCGCAAGGTCACCAAAGGTATGGTGCCTGCGTGGGGTGGCAGGAAGGACCGTTCTGCAAATAACGAAGGAGAAGATAGGGGGCTAAATGCAAGGTTTTGAAAAGATGAGGGTCAAAAAGTAATTCAAGAGGACCAATTTGTAAAGTCGATCAAGATGGTCTTCTCTTAGACCCAAATTTTTCTACCAACCTAATTTGAATCTAAGGAATTTAATGGTGTAATTTTATTTTAGGTTTGACCACGTTTGACCAATCAATTTGCGTAAAAACCCAAATTAGGTTAAAATTTAGGCATGGTTCTCAATTTAGGTCAAGATAGGTTCCAAAGGTCAAATTGAAGGTTCTAAACCCTAGGGAGTATCTTTCCATGAATTTTAGAGGGTTCATTTGATTTTTATCCTTCCTAAAACCTCATGAATTAAAGTGGATTTGCTTTTAGGATTACAAAATGTCATTTGATTTCTAAAAGTTGCTATAACATTTTTCAGATCAGATCATCCCACTTCATTCCTTATTAAACTTATTTGACCTATGTTTAAACCCTTAGATACCCTGTTTGTGTACTGCATTGGTAAAATTACAGTTTTACCCCTCATGACTTGTTTTATTCTTCAATTCAGAATTCTCTGAGTTAGGCTTTTCTTTAGGTTTTGTAGGAGATTTTTCACACTTATTTAGATCAAATTGTGCTAGTTAGGGTTCATGATGAGACTCTCATCAATCTCCTTCAAACATTGTGAGAAAACACGTCAAAGTGTTTGCAAAAGCATAGAGAAATCTGATAGTTGCAAACTATTTCTTCTTCAAATATGGTGGAAAATATGAAAATCAAATCTCTAGAATTTCTCTTATGTTTCTTATATGTCTTGTGTGCAAACTAAGGGTCCAAGACTCATTTTATAGGGATAGGACCTCAGAGAGTCATCAAATAGACATTGAGATTTAATTCCCAATGTTCATATTGTCAGAATTAATATTCCAGCCATTCTGTTTTGAGCCAACGGTTAGCTGGTACCAGTACTAAAGTATGAGTACCACTACTCGTTGCTTCCAGATTTTGGTTTCAAACTCTAAATACAAATCTGTAACCCACTTGTATTGGTACTGATCATGAGTACTGGTACTCGTGGGGTACAAGTTTGTTTCTTTGAAAAAACCAAACTTGTGAGTCACATGTACCGGAACTAAACTTTAATACTGGTACTTGTGGGTTAACAAATACCTTTTTTAAGTGATTTAATCAATTATGTTCTTTAAAAATAATCACAATATTAATCCTAATTTATCTCTAATTATTTTTACGATCTAAGTTATGTTCCTTTCTAAGAGGCATACATTATATAAATAAAAAAACCTAAACTAAAAAACTAAAGGTCAAAGATGATCTTCTTTTCCTCGACTCATCCTTGTCATCTTGCCTCCTTGTCATCATCTTCTCTTTCTCAACATTATGCCTCCATCACTTCCTGTTTGCTTTGATCTTCACCTAAATCTGAAAAGAGCTTAATTGCAAACATTAATCCATAATAATTTTGTTAATACCAAAATAAGATGTGGAACAAAGTTCCAACACTTTTCTCCTTCTCAACCCTCTGGAAGCACCATAGCTACTGCCTCTCTTTGGAGAAGCAAGCCCACAATCCCAGAGGATTTCTGTGATCTTCGCTTCACTTCTGCTGCGATGGATTTAGGTATCCCTCCATCCTTTTCTTTCCGTTTTCATTTTGGTTGATGATATTGGGAATAGATTGGTTTTGGGATGGTAGAAAATAATTTGATTTTGATTTTATATGTATTATATCCATCAAGAAAATGGCAATCATATCCTTAAGCATAGTTTTTAATAAAGCTGTTTAGATTGCACAAGATATTTTCGAGAATGATTATTGGGTATATATTTTGTGCCATCGCATGCATTCTTTTGTTACACCTCTCTAAGAGAATCAAGAAATGAATGATATAAGACCATTACCTAATCATAAACCACCTATCTATTGAAGATACTATGCAAATTACACTACTTAACCTTAGAGTAGTCGTGAGGTTGCATAACATGATACTTTAAAGAAAGATGTGTATTATAAAATATATTTTTTTGACTTGTCAAATCAATACTATAAATCAACAAATCGAAACAGGTAAAGCATTTTCTTTAATATATATGCCAACAAAATCAAAAGCATTGAATAAATGCTTCATAATTCACAACTACCTTGTCATCACTTATATATGCGGCTCAAAGAAGGGAAAGCAAGGTTAGGTCTGTGACAAGGAGTGTGGAACATTAACGAGTAAGGCAAAAATGGGGTGGAGGGAGGTGAGGATGGAGGTGGTGAAATGAAAAAGAATATGGGCACTTAGATTGAGAGAGAGTAGAGTTATGGAAAGTTGTGTCACATGTGGAGAAGGTTAGAGGTTGAGACTTTTGAAAAATGATAATGAATCTTACCTCTATAAGGGATAAAAGCAAACACAACTTGCCACTACAAGTGACAAGTCCTATCATAAATTTCTGATAACTTTGTGCAAAACTCGCCTATTCAGAAGATAAGCTTTGTGATTGACCAATGAAATGGTGTAACAACGTCACTTACATCAAACTTGACTCTAAAAGAGGCGGGCCCTTAATTGGAGGCTTATTATAACAAACTCTCATCTCTCCTTGTGTCACATTTCAATTAGCATGTAATGATCTAGCCCCAAAGCGATGAACTCAAATTGCTACGACATTGCTTAATAAAAGACATACGCACATCAACCAAGTAATAATAGTGCAAAAATGAAGGAAATATCTAAAACATTTGCATTTCATTCATAATTTAAAGCATGACAAGAAACAATATTCAAGGATAAATTTTAAGAAAGTATTGTACAATACAAGTTAGAATAATTGTTGTACAAGACAAAAACATGTCACCTAAAAGAAAGAAAAGTCTAGCAAATAAAAATACTATACAAAACTTACGTCAAACCAAAGCAACTATGATAATAAACTGATGTAGTCTCACAAACCAACTAAACTCTTCATTGAAAGTCAAGATGGAACAACGTAAGCTAAAGAGCTTAATAAAGTATCAACTAACTATGCTGAAAAAGAGTACCAACCAGACAAGTTGCAGAAAAAAGGACAACCCCATTTTTATTTGCTTAAGGTTCAATTTCTATTTCTTTCTTGACAATAATACATTTATTTTTAGGTTTTCTCTTAACCCGTATCACCAAGACTTAGGGTAGGATTCAACGAGATACATCAGGTGCCCAACCTAGTGTGCTTCATCATTTTTCGTCCAAGTCATAAAGCAACATGTAACTACCTACAAAAGCGAGCCTATACTTAAGAACGATTCCTGCATCCACTAAGTCAAATAATACTCATTTGCTAATCCACTATCATATTATACATTTACAAACAACACACTAGCCCCAGTGATACATAAGGTGTTACATGTCTTAACCGAGGTGTTAAGAAGGTATGCAACTCCTCAACTTACCATATTTTATTTACTTTTCCTAGGCATCTCTATTTTATTTTCTCTAGAGCAAAAATGTAATGTTGCCAAAGCTTTACAATAGATGTTGTTTTATTTTCCAGGTAACTCTTTATATGTTTTTTAGTTGTAATTTATCCAGGAGGTTACAAGGCATAAATTTCCAGTTCTCAAATTAAACAACCAACTTACATCACATACAACTTTATTGTCCACAGTAGATAAATTTTATTTCATAAAAAAATTGGCAAGAGGCAATGTAATTTTTCTTTTGCAGATAATTTAATAGTCACTTTAACTAGCAGATAGCTCTTAATTTATTAGTTTAGTTTCCATGGGATTTTCTTAAGTACTGCGGGATGCAGGGTGACCCCCAAATCAATAAGAAAATTGTAAAAAATAATATGCTAAACAAGCTTTCTTAGGAATTTAAGAAAAATGGAAGATGCTTCATCTAAAGTTATGCACACGTGAGATCTGCTTAGTTTGTAATCGAGCCTTGATCTACGTCCTTGAGAAAATATGGATTGACGGGTTAAGAGATGACTAAAAGGAAGATATAACAGAAAAATAGGAAAAAAATTCATACCTTGTGAGTCGTGAGAAGTAACCTCGAGCGTGTATCCTAACAATCGCGAAGTGTCCTGGACTCTGTTACCTACTTGACACTAAAATCATGATGTCAAGTACTAGATTTGCAACTTATGGACACACATCACCCCCATGCTCACCAACACACTTGATTTACACGTATGCCTTATCTACAATTATTAAGCTTTTTTGCAACTACGTACACATGTTCACTCATAAAATCCCACACACATTTACACATTTACGTAAAGATATATTTACAAACTAAGCAACTTATATGTATATATTTATTATTTATTTATTTACAAAATCGTACACGTGCCCCAGTTACATTTATATAAAGTATATATCAATATCACCCCACCAGTTACACTCCTGTATATACATATATAGATATCAAGAGCTATGCATAACGTACTTATCATATCGTATAAAATATAATGCAAAAATCCAACCTAAACACACAGACACACACACATATATACATGTCACTCAATAAATTCGTGCACTCGTACATCTAATACACGCAACCCATCTCTTTTTCTTTTCTTTTTTTTCTTTTTTCCTTTATCCTATCCTTACCAAGCCTACACACAAATAAAAAAAATGCACACATATATACACCTCCACTAACGACTCATATATATATAAAAATGAAAGAAACCCACATGCACTAACCACGCATCTCCTTTCTCTTCCCCTTCCCACTCATGCTTTCCTCTTTCGTTCCCCCTTCTTTATTCTCGCATTGACACATCATCACACCCCTCCTCTCTCCCTCTCTGTCATACACATATCCACGAGAAGTTTACACCTCACGGTAACTCGTTGTCCTTCCATCTTCCTCTCCCACTCGCATAGACTATTAGCACCGACCAACCATTCCATTGTCAAAATATGGACAACCTTTGTCCTCTCTCACCTCACTACAATTGTGCACCTCTTCCTCACTTCTTCACCAACCTCCTCATCAACTTAACTCCCTCGATTACCTCTCACACTCCTCCAATTTGATCCTCAAGCCTTTCTTCCTACACTTCCCTGCTTCTTTTTTTTCTTTTCTCAGGCCAATAACCCTCCACCAATCACTCTTCCAAGAAAGACCGCCGCAAGCACCAGCCTCCTTATCACGAATCAAAGACACCAAATAGTCCCTATGCACCCACCACTACCATCCTCTCCCTCTCTTGTTCCTTTCGTTCTTACTCTCTCACTCGTTCTTTCACTCCTAAGCTCGCACACACACACCTATATGTTCACTCACATGACTAACTCCACCTCCCCCCCCCCCCCCCCCCCCCCCCCTGCCAAAAAAAAAAAAAAGGATAGGGAGAGGAGCTCACCGGAGACTGTCGAGGCGGTGAGGTGGCTGGAGCAGAGGGGGTGGCTAGGGGGAGAGGGAGGAGTCAATGGTGGTGGTGACGTTGGGGGGAGAAAGTGATGAGAGGGAGAGAGCCTCTAGGTGGGTCACATGGAGATGGGGGTTTTGGGTAGCATAAATGACAAGGGGTTTATTTGTGGAGAGAGAGAGAGAGAGAGATTAGGGTTAGGACTTAAGGTTTCCCTTTTTCTTAAAAAATGAACAAACTTGCGTGTTCTCATTTTCAAGTCTCGGAATCCCTGATATTCGCGCGACAAGGTCCATTAGACTAGTCATGCTGAGAGGAATTCTAAAGGTGATCTTAGATCCTACGTTCAGAGTTTGATTTATGTTTCAAATTTTTTGAGCTAAGTGATATTTAAAACATGCTAAAATGCCATGAAATGTGAAACACACATAACTGTAAGAAAGGATCTAACGATCTCTGTTGTGCATGAAAACCGATGTCGCTAGATTCTAATTTTCCGAAGTTCAAAAATGACTTCCAACTAGGGAACATGGTTAGTTTCAAATTGTGAGGGTTTTCTCGAAAAATTCCAACAATGTGAGCTACGATGCTCCGATTTGCATGAAATAAAAAGTGTTGAGTTCCTTGTGAAGAGTGGAATCCAATTTAAGTGCAGAAATTTAGATCCAAGGTTTCACATAGTATATAACAAATATGGAATGTGTTTAAACATAAAATAATATTGAACAATTATTATGTATATATATTATGCTAGAAAATTCCTACATATGTTCTTTATCATTTGAAAACTTCTCATTATACATGTAGAAACATTTGCACTTCCTTAATTCACAATACACAACAACTTAAGCATCACGATGATTATAAATCCAAAGTCAAATGTATTTTGAGAAATTAAATGAGAATGTGTGCGCTACATTTGTTTATTTATTAAACCAACATTGTAAATTAAACAATCAAAGTAGTTGGGACAATTTTTCAACATATTTTACAAGCCGAAGTAAAAAGCACCAAATACATGTATTTCAATTTGCATCCACCCTGCTAAAAGCCAAATTGAAAAAAAAATAGAGAGGATGGGTGGCAGATCAATTGCTCGTGATGGGCCATTTGGCACAACGAGGTGAGGGGATGACCCCCATGCAGATCATTTCCCTATCCTCGATATGGGGAGGGGTGTGATCCCCCTTGGAGGGGGGTGTTTCTCTTCTTCCTCATCGCCTCTTCCTTGCTCTCCCGATCCCCTCGTTGCTGGCGACAACCACCCACTAGCTCACCTGCAACCACCTAAAGTTGCTATGCCACCCTTCTGCACCTCCTTACATCCTCTCAATTGTGGTAGGAGGGACCTTCTCTATCGCGACTCTTCTCCTTGTTGTTTCCTTCCTCCTCCCAACTCTCGCCTTTGCATCACTGGTGACCTCCACCTGCGGCCAGAGTGTCATCGCCTCCCTACATGTGCAGTAGTAGCTGCGACACCCTCTTATTGTGCACCTCCTCCTTGCCAGTTGCCACCAATCTCTCCTTTCCTTATGTGGCCTCCTTGCCGACAACCTTGCTAGAGCCACCTCTCATCAGGTTGTATGAAAAGCAAAGGCGAGGTAAGGGCATCCCCCTATGTCAAGTCCTGATAAGCCTACTTAATCATATCGTAACATGCTTAGTTATGCTTGTAGTGTCAGTTGCATTAGAATTAGGGCATTTTACATATAAGTACATGCATGCATCTTAGAATTATGAATGCATAATTGAGCCTAATTATTTTATAATTATTAATATGAGCCTCTATTCTTCGCTGTAGGTGCACTTGAGTTGAATTGGGAGACGAAGTGGATCACCCAATCCTAACCCTAATTGCCCATGCCAACCACTAACCAAAACCCTAACCCTCCACCTAAGTCCATGCCACCTCTACCCGATTTCCAAATTCCATGCCACGTAATTCTAGCAAAAAATTTCACTTTCCTAAATCGAATTTCCAAAAAATTCTACCCAAATACTTTCCAAATCAAACAACCACCACACTATCCTAATTCTACCCACATAAGTCCATGCCATCTTGCATCCCTCCACCTAAACCCCCACACACACTTGCATCCCGATAAAATCCCATCCACACACCCTTCCCAATACCCACAACTCCATGCCACCTCTTCCCAAAGATCCCATGCCCACCTTCCAAATCCCAATTCCCAATTCCTAATCCCGATTTTCCAAAATCAATTCCTAATCCTACTTTCCTAATTCTCTACCACCCTTCCTACGCCAACCCTACCTCTTCTCTCTATAAAACCCCTCCACCACCCTCCATGCAACAATAATCTCTCTCATCTCCCTCCATCTCTCCTCCACTTAGAAACCCTAAAGCCTTCATCTTCTCCTTCAACCCTACACACACAACCCTCCATCACCACCACCTTCACGTCACCATGACCTCCAACATCTCCATGGTCATCCACCTTCATCCCACCATCTTTGCTACCATCTAACCTTCATCCCTCAGGTGTCCCTCTTCTCTAGATCCTCTTCCCCTTTAGGTCTTCTTCTTCATCCCTTAGTCTCTTTTTTCTTCTTCTTCTTCTTCTTCTTCTCTACCTTTATCTTCTTCTTCTCTACCAAAAGTCTTCATGCCAGTAGCTTCTTCAAATCTTCCTCGCGATTGCTTCATCCCAGTGGTCGTTAGCAGTGCTCTCCACCTTTACCATGAGTCCTCTGTCTCCCTTGGCTTGTTTCTTCATCTTCTTTTTCTTTCTTGAGTTGTTATTTTAGTTATAGAACTTAATTCATGCACTTATGCTTCAATGAAATTATCATTTTTCATGTATAATCCATGTGTTATTTTCTTTATTAGTGTGGTACTGCTTGCGTCATTTTTATTTCTTTCGCATATGAAAATACAAAACAATTAGAAAAATAAAAGAAGTTTAGTGTTCTTCAATTTACATTCATTCATCTCCTGAACAAATTGCCACTTTGAATTTGAAAAATCATTTCATGAAGTTCAATAATTCAAAAATCACTAAAATTTGTATGTAAGTTAGGAGTTAAGTAGGGATTCACGTAGCAAATTTTTAGGGAGAAATTCTATCAATAAAATTTTAGAAAATTCTCGCACTGACTTGGGATCTACTGTTAAATAGAATGCAAAAATTTCGGTCTTTGCATATTTTTAGTGATTTTATACAACTTCGAATTGCATGAAATCACTTGCAGTTGTTTTCTTGAGCCAGGAGTCTTATAGAAATTAGGTAGAATTGTTTGGAGTTATTAGGGTTAGGTTAGTTGTTTCTTATCTGTTGGGTTAGAATAGTCCTTCAACCCTATTTTGAAAATAAAATTCCAAAAAAATAAAAAAACACTTCCAAAATTTCACAAAAATTCACACATTCATTGCATAGGTCATGAAGTAACTCAATCCATTCATCTTCTTATGAGAGGACTTGGACTCCGATCTTTACTTAAATCTTTAAGAGTTTGATAAAATAAGTTTAAAATAATTTTCACTACAACGACAATATTATTATTTAGTGGATTTCACGCATCAAGTCCTTTCCCCTTCTCTTTCTCTTGTACGACCCTTGTGGTAATGGGAATGACTTCCATATTCCTTAGGCTCATAGGGGGCATCCAAAGTCGAGGAATGTCGTAAGAGGAGGCATTGAGTTGAGGGATTTGCCACCAACAAGGTAGGTCAATCCCTTCCTCTTATATTTTCTTTATTTTCTATGCCTTAGAAAAAAATGAGAATGCCTAGGATAGCTTCACTTGAAAAACTGGGTTGCATAGGACAAGTTTATGGGAACTCGAAAACATACGAGATCGGATATGAAATCGAGTTTAAATGGGCTACCTGCAGCGATGTTTCGCTGTAGCCCATGTGATGTGGGTCGTATTCTGCATGCAAGTGTGTGAGTGTGCAAGAAAGGGGAGTACACATGCAGCCTCTGCATCTTATATTGCAAAATATTAAAATTTTACCCCATAAACAACAATTCCTGATTTAGATTCTTGAGATCTTGATAATTTCAACACACCTTAAAGTATTTTTAAAATAAACAAGTCAGATCAAGGAAAAATGAGATTTTGGCATATATTTCAACAACTTCCACATGTTCAGACTCACATAAGTATCTCGTACGGACTTGTGCTTTGCTGAGGAGTTCTATACACTTTCTAAGATTTTTTGAAGCTAGTTGCACGTACTTTAAGGCAATATGCGACCTCATTTTAATGTAAAGAAAATTATGAGCTTGATCGATGTCCATGAACCTAATCGAGAGAAAAGTATATACAATGATTGCATGAATAATGCAAACAAGGAAGAGGATATGGAAAATTCGTGACCTAGTTCCACCCAAACAATGTACATCTAAGGAGAGGATCTAACCTTCAACTGATCACTATGAAATTATACTTTTGTCCTCTAAAGTACAATGAGTGAGTACCTTTTTCCTAAGTACATGATCTCCCTTTTACGAGGAATTTGGATAGTAATTAAGGATGACAATAATTACTTGCTCGTTGGGGAGTGTAATTGACTTGTGTGCCTCTTTGCCATATGAGTCGTCACCTCATTCCTTGCATTGTCATTTTGCCTTCCTGTTAAGCATCGCATGAGTATGCTAGACTTTCTCCTTCTAGTGGACATTTACCACCTGAGTATTAGGCAGGGAGGTAGAGTGCTAGTCTAGGCAGTTATAGCAATCAAACAAGGTAGGTAAGAAGGCAGCAAGTTGCCTCATGTGCATTAGATCGGTGAGTGTCTGACCGATTTTAGGCAAACTATGCAGTTCGCTCGAAGTGTTAGTGGGATGTCCATAGTAGACAATCCCCAGCTTTCCTCATTGTATGACTAAGCTGGCTCTTTTAGCTCAATTTAGGCTTAGTTGGGCTTCATCGACCACTTTTGATGAGCCTAACTTTTCCTCCTTCATTAGTTGCCCCCCACTCTCATTGCCTACTGCATGGGTCGCAAGAGTAAAATATGATTTTCTTCTTCCCTTTTTTTTGGGGTATCTCTCTTGCATCCGGTAACTACTACATAGCTTTGCCTAAGGGTTGATAGTTTCTTCTTACTTCGCATCACTTCTTTTGGGGGGAGGCTTTGTTTTTTCAGAGATGTACTCGTTTGATTACTCGAACGATGATTCCGAGGTCTTGCTCTTTATTGCACTTGGTGGGCTTTCACCACTCATAATATTGCTAGGTCTCGCCCCCTATTTGGGATTATTTTGCCCATGTCTAGTGGTCTACTCGCTCAATTACTAAAGGCGGATGGTGGCCAGCCTTCGCCTCACACCTTCTAATGTAGTGGTTAAGCAAGTGAATTTGTCACATTGTTTAATGTCCCCAAGGCCTGAGGCGAGGCACAAGTATCGCATCCTCCTAGGCTGGGGGAACGAACGCGTCCTATCACATTAAATGCTGACAGGGTGGTTTGCGCAATAAAACACCTTTGCCTCTTCACCTTCCTTCTCACCCTTAGTAATGGGTTGGTGGGGTCATTTACTCACTCTTACTACTTTACACGAGAATTACCGCAATTACTGTTTCAGAGCTCTTGTACTCATTGTTGCCATGGTTAAGTTGATTGATGTAGTGAAGTTCCTTTTAGCTGGGAGCCAGGATGTCTTCCATTAATCAATGTGAGACCCCTTCTTCCTCTGGCTAGGTGAAGGAGGGTACTACTTCCCTTTATAACTTTCATTCCTCGATCCATAGCAAGGAGGAAATAGGGAGATTCCTTAGGAGGCATAACTTCAGTGAGGTTGGGTATATTGTGGCGAGTGACCAACTAAAGCTGTGTTCGCTTGGCTAGTCTGTCAATTTCATTATCTATAGGCATGCCATTGAGAATGGACTGTGCCTTCCCCTTAACCGCTTCATTATCTCCTTCCATTCTTACTACCATCTTGCCTCATCTCCATTGGGTCAAAATTATTGGCTTGTTGGCATGTGCTAAATGCCTCTGTGGCCATCTGCCTTCACCTCGGGTTCAGGCAGCTACATGACATTTTTCCTGAGAAAGTGAAGGAGCATCCCTTGACCAAGACATATACATTTTTGTTGTGAAAGTAGGGCTTCCACCTTGTAGAACTGCCAGACAGCTTGAAGAGTCACAACTCATGACTAACAACTAACATTTTTTTATCGTAAGACAATGGGAAACCTCTTCAGGTCCCCAATTTCTGGCAAGGCTCGCTGGGGTGTGACATCCACCCGAACTCAAGCTTGTAGATGATGGAGGATTTGGACATCTTAGAGGGTTTTAGCACTTTGGTCTGCTAGGAACTCGCACAAGAGAACACTTGGAAGATTATCTTTTCATTCGGGGACAAATATCTAGATGACGTTGAGTAACCATCATCTTTTATCTCTTAACCCTGTTGCACTAATCTGACCTTCTTTCTATGCAGCTTTTCTCTCCTTCAATACAGTGAAGCCTAGGAAGGAGAAGAAAAAGAGGGGCATCAACTCCTCTTCAACAAATTAGGAGTGTCGGTGTCGCGACCCGCTCTCAGTTCCCTACAAGACCCGAGAACGGCTCGCCTCGATGATCCCCAATACCCAGTCATCCAGCGAGAAAAAACAAAATGCCATAATCATTCTACAACCACACAAGTAATGTAACTAAGTAGGAAAATATATGACTGAAAAATAAAGAAAAGGAAACAACAAACTACTAATATCTCACATTCTACCACGAAAAATATGATTACAAGCATAGACATCACAACATAAACTGGTACAGATATAACAGAACACAATTATGAGCAACAGGTACTCACTGCTACAAAACACTCTGTAAAAGAAACGGAAGAAAACTACAGATGGGCTCGACTGGGCCCAGCGCCCTCAGTAGCCAGTGGCTCTAGCTGCTCAAATCCCTAACCTGAACAAGGTTATAAAATCGGTGGTCAGCTAATGCTAACTAGAGTGGTGGTTAAATCATATAATTTAAACAGGTAGCTAACTAAATATGCATTTAACAGATTATTTATTATCATCCATTTCCAATTATCATCTTTCTGATCCGAGTATTCTAATCAGGTTCCATAATGTTTCACAATCTTCTTGCTCCCTAAGGGAACAATCTTTCTTATAGTTTTCCTGCGATGTAGGATGTACGTGTGGTACTCTTCTGGCCGGAAGAGTCCCCCGTGGTAGTCCTACACCCGGTCTACTACCCCGAGGTCATGGTCGCGACAAAGCGGTGACTAGCTACCTCGCACTGGCATGCAGTTGGTCATTTCCGCTAACGGGTACACTCAAACGTACAACACGGAACATCACAGGGCCTTGCCCTCCCAGAATAAGGGTCTCACCCCTCACAGTCCACGTACCCTTGTCCGACTATCCCGGTTTGCCCAACAGGCTAACAAGAGTCAGTGTAGGGTGGCTAGTCCTAACTCCAGGCCCCATGGGGCGGCTAGCTCCCTCCCTACACTAAGTAACCTACCTCGGTACCACATATACGAGGGCCAAACAGGAGTCAACGTAGAGTGGCCAAACCCACCCCGGGTCTCAACCAACGGGGCGACAAGCTCCCCTATACTCTAAAGGGATAGTTGCTCTCCTTAGTACTACGTACACGAGGGCCAGCTCACCTCCCTTAACCAAGTTCGAACAGCCGCCTGTAGGCGAAATGTTCCAAAACCCGCAGGTTTTCCGTACTACAGTATTCCTGATTTCTTTCTACATTCCCCGTAGGGTTCGTACATGGACTTTCTTGTTTCCATATATGGTTCATTATACATAGAATAGGTAACTCGAATTCCACCATCAATTATTTAGTACAAGCAGGCATGATGTAGTTCATTACAGGCAGCTCATGGTTTATTTCTTTTCAGGAAATAATAATTAAATCATTCACTAAATGTACATTCATTTCCTTCAGCTCTAGGGTTCATTTCACAATCCTAAGGTTTGATTCTATAGCGACATGCATCTTATTTCTTTTCAGTCCTAGGATTCATCTCATAACTTAGGTTCAATTAATTATACACATGCAATTTAATTTTTAATTCTGAGACTAATGTGAGAGCCACTCTACCAGGATAACCGGGAGATGTGGGGGCATAGTCGACGGAGCTTGCAATCCTCGTAGGTTCTGTGCACACCACAAATGAACGACCTATCACATTGACCCATACTTCAAAATGGGCTCAGAACTATTTAAACATTATACCAATACATAGGGAAACTCAAATGGAAACCAACGATGTTTCGTTTGCGGAAAATTGACTTCTTTTGGGCCCTTAACGGGCCCAAAAATACCAACCATGATTAAAATCAAAGGTCTGAAAAGAGTCCTAGACGTCTTAAACGAACTCAGGGACTCACCTTGCTCGGAGTGCCTTTTCTAGACATCTGGAACTCCTTGTAGACGTCTGAGGGTATCTTCTGACATCTGGAGACACTTCTGAACGTTTGGAACTGTCTCGGTCCTCCCACTAGCGTGCTTGTTAAGACCCGAAGACATCAAACACTTTTAATACGTCTAGGACTTGGTCTAGACGTCTAGAAATAAATTTTTACGTGAGTATGATTGCGAGTTTGCTCGCGTGCACGCGCAAACTGAACCCGCCAACCTGCAGGCGCTTTTTCTCTCCCCTGACGCCTTCAAATACCCCTCTCCCCCCTTCCCTCTCCCTCACCCACCACTCCACCGTCTCCTCCTTCCAACGTTAGCGTCAGAGTGAGAGAGAGTGAAGGCAGCAGCTGCTGCCGGTTGCGTGCGGAGAGGAGGAGGTGTAGTGAGAGGGGAGAAGAAGGAGAGCGCGTGAGGAAGATAGAGCAAGCTCGCCGGAGCAGCTCAGGGCCGGCCGACGGACGCGCAGCGGGAGCGTGGTGCTGGGGTGGTTACCCCGGTGCTGCTGCTGCTCAGGCAGCAGGCGGGCGAGGAGGTCCTGATTTTGGGAAATTTTTCCAGAATCAGACGTCTGGACCTACGTCCAGATGACACGGGCGACGTCTGGAGAGAGATCCAGAAGTTTGAAAGGTACGATATTTCTCCTCTTCCTTTTTGCGGATACGGCCATGCAGGCCGTTCCGCCGAAGTTCTAAGACGTGTCGTGTTGAGGAGTGTTGTGTACACATGCAGGTTTCGGTTCGGGAAGGCACGAGGACACGCCCTCCCACACAGATCATACGTCTGGGCACAGCACCAGACGGCAGAGAGCGTCTCTAGACGTCCGGAGTGATAGTCGGATGTCTGGAACTAGGTCTAGATGGTTCAGCGGGATCCTGGACGTCTGAAGAGCAGCGCAAAAGTGAGGTATGACCTAGACCACTTTTTAAGACGTCTGGAAGGTGTTCCAGAAGTCTGATTTGGGTCAGAGTTGTCGTTTTTGACCCATTTAGGGTCCGTTCGAGGTCTGATTTCCGCGTTTAAAATTTCGTTCTTCTCAGAATTAGTTCCTCTACTTGTTTAAAGTACTTGTATCCTGTTCTGAGTGGTTCCTTGTGACTTATCCTTGTATTAGGACCTCGTTCTGTTGCGGCTTTGGGGGTTGCAGAGGCATGTGGACATGCCGATCACACCCCCATTACTCCCAATTTTGCGGGTAGAGTGGCTTCCCTTAGTTAATTCCAAACATTAATGCTTATCTGAATTAAATGATAGATCCTAGGGTATGGCATGAATCCTAGGACCTGAAAACTAGATTGAATGTTAGATCTTAGGGCATGGCATGAATCCTAGAATTGAAAACTAGATTGAATGATAGATCCTAGGGTGTGGCATGAATCCTAGGAACAGAAACACTGAAACGAATGTCTTGAATGCCTGAATTGCAGTCTTAGATAAGTAGATAGAATAATGATAATTGCCTGTAATTGGATAACGGCTGCCTGTGAAATGTAGAGTACTATTGCTAGTAACTGCTACATGTAATTGCTGTTGTTTGGAATCTAAATACAAGCTGCTTGTATATAAATTGGAAAGGAAAAGAAGTTTGAATGTTGGAAATACGTAATATATGCGAATAAACCTAAAATGATGAAACCTAGTATGGCTTGGCCTGAGGAAACATGAGCACTAACCCTACGAGGAATTAGGAGTAGAACTCCTGGAAATAAATGGAAGGGAACTGGAAAAGTAAAACGGGAAAGTGTGTTGTCTCTTGGGTACATGGTACCAAAGAGAGCACATATTACCTCTTAGTGTAGAGGGGAGCTTGCCGCCTTCAGGTCGAGACCGGGGTTAGTTTGGCCACTTTGCACCGACTTTTTGGCCCTCGTGTACATCGTACCGGGGAGAGCTACTAGTGTAGGGAGGGAGCTAGCCACCCCACGGGGCCTGGGGTTCAACTAGTCGTCCTACACAAACTTGTTAGGCCCACTGGGCAAACCAGGGTAGTCAGGCGAGGGTGCGTGGACTGTGGAGGGGCAAGACCCCTGTTTGGTTACTGTAGAGGGGCTGGACCCCTGTTACTGAGAGGGCTCTGCCCTATACTGGTTTCGTGCTGTGCTTTGGGGCGCACCCGTTAACGGAAATGACCAACTGCGTGCCAGTGCGGGGTAGCTACCCGTGTGTTTATCGCGCCTGCCGTAGTCACCGTTACGTCTGTCAGTGACCTTGGGGTGGTTGACTGAGGGTAGGACCACCACGGGGGACTCTCTCGGCCAGGAAAGCACCACGTGCTACTTCTACTTTTCGGAAAAGACTGCAATCAAGATCGTTCCCACGAGGAACATTCAAGATCAAGAGAAAGATCTGAGAAATAATTCAAGAAAGAGTAAATAGAGGAATAAAGAAAGAAATTAAAAACAACAACTACTTGTCCACCTTTACTGTTTTCTTAGCTAGCTGGTTGCCACTCTACTCAGTGTTTCGCTGATGTGTCACATTTGTCACCTTTTTTGGGATCAGGTGTTGAGCAGCCATAGCCTGCGACTGCAGAGGGTGCTGAGCCTAGTAGAGCCCAATAGTTGTACTTTTGTTGTACCGTATTTCTGTTTCACCTTGTACTCTTTATTGTAAACATCATATTTCTGTACCTGTTTTTAACTCTCTACTGTTGTGGTGGTATGTACTGTAGTAGTTATTTTCTTTACTGTTGTACTTTGTTACTGTTAGTTACTTGCATGGTGGATGTGGTTTATTTTACTGCTTTTTGGTTACTTTCTCGCTGGACGATTGGGTTTTGGGATCAGTCGAGTCGGTCCAATTCTCGTGTCCTGTAGAGATTCGGGAACCGGGTCATAATAGCGCTTCCCAATCCTTTGACAGACGTGCGCGCATGGTCAGCCTTTCGGCAGGAAATAAACAAAAATACATGCTATCAGACATCTGATTCTACGGAAAAATGATTTCCCAAAATCGTTTTCGACCCTTTTTCCTCCCTGCAGCAACTTCTCCACTCTCCCTTTCCTTTCGCTCAGCTGCAAGGCTCTTGCAGCAGCTCCGCCCCTCTGGATCCCCCTGCTACTGCTCCTCTCTCTCCGTCGCCTCCTCCTCTCGGCTGTGGTGTGGGGACAAAGGAGGAGGGGCGGGGGTTTATATGGGGAGATAAAGTATGGAGGAGGGGATGGTGGAGAGCAAGGGTATCGTAAGGGGGGGGGGGGGGGGGGGGGTGGCGTGGCGTACGTAGGGGTGAGGGGGAGATGGTGCCGTAGGGGGATGGTGTGGATGGGAAAAATTGATGGGATGCCCCCTGCAATTTTCCTTTCCCCCTCAAAAATCCCAAAACAAAACCTAAGGGATTTAAAATTGCACAAAAACTCCTACGAATCCTGGAAACACCAATCGACCCTAGGAAAGAGTCATTTCAGTAGGTCCAAGAAGTGAGCAAGTAATAGCTCCCGACTAAAGTTTGTGCGGGGTCAACCACCACATAAAGACCTTGTGCATGAATAGGTGCAAAACGATTCATTTGTGTACGAGGCACCACCCCCCCGCCCCTGCCATCTGAGCCGAAACTCCCTTTGTTCGAGCCCATCATGACAAAGGGAGATATCACAGCTAACGTGCTATCGGAGAGGCAATCTCAGGGAGAAGGTTGAGCTCATGGTGACAAACCCAATTGAAGAGGAGATCATCTCCTCAGAGTGGTCGATCATCCTTCATCCCTCGATATTATAGGTGCTCAATGATTGGCTCCTAGTGCCCTCTATGATGTCCCTATTTCATCGAAGGGCTTGGGGCATCGACTCCAGGGACGACAAAGTCTCTAGTTCTAGCACTCATTGAGGTTTGCCCAGGAGAGTAGGGGGAGGAATTGAAGAGCCTTAGATAGGTAGCAACTCCTAGCCTTCCTTCCCTCTTTCCATTCAAAGAGAACCCCACTGAGGTTTGCATAGTTCAGGAGTGAGAGCGCAAGAGCATCCACTTGTTGGACATCGAAGTGGACTTAGGTAAGGCGGTCAACGCTATAAAGAAGGCGCAAGAGCATGTATTTGGTGTCTCTTTATTTTGCAAACCCTTGGAGGTCCGCTTAGATGCCTTCAAGTTGGTAAATCTCTTGACATTGAATAAGGTGCTAAGGTTGTTGACCTTGAGCATCGAATGGGCAACGTTGCCTTGTGCCCATGCCTGCTTGTGGAATATCTACTGCAATTGCCTTCGAACAATAAGTACTCTGTGACTTAGAAAGACTTTTGCTTCACCTCCACTTTTCATGAATTTTAAGTTGTTTGCTCTTTGCAAGTTGAGGTAATCGAGCATAACAACCTCTGTGGTAGGCACTTGTCTATGCCACATTCGGTGGGTTTTGGCATGGGCCTTCTTTTGCTGCTGAACAAGTGGTGTCCCAGGCGACCATGGCCTACATGGACACCCAAGTTCTCTGGTTGAAGCTAGATAAGGCAATCACCACTTGAGAGAAGGCGGAAGCAAATTAGGCTACCCTAGAAAGGCAACAAGAGGAGGATGTAGTGGCTATCACCCGTATGAAGGAGACGTTGGCTATGGCAAGGGTGGAAGTGTCATCTTATTGTGGTGAGCTCAGCAACACCTGGAAGGTGCATGCAGAGCTTCGCTACTTTATGAGGCTCCAAGATAAAGGCTTGGCCAAGCTTGTGTTAGCACTTGAGGAGCAATCCGTAAAGATGAACGAGGCACTCGCACAAATTCAAAAGCTACAAAAGGTCATTAACAAGATTACTACCCAATGTGGATTAAACTTGGCATAGTTTGATGATTAAGGAGGCAAATAGTGGGTGGTCACGTGCTTATGGCGTCGATGGTGAGAAATTAACATTGCGGGACATGACACACCTTAGCCATCGTTTACATATGCTACTCAAAGAAGGTTGGCAAGGATGAGGCTATGACGTGGTGGATGGAGCATTGACAAGTAGGGTGGAACGGGGGGAGCATTGATGGAGGTGGTGAGGTAAGGAAGAAGATGGCCTCTTAGATAAGGAGATATTGAGTTATGATCACATGTGAAGATGGGCAAGGATTAGGATTTTTGAAAAATGATAATGTAACACATGTATACATGGGCAAGTTATTTTTAATATAGTTGAACACAATTTACTTCTATAAGTGTCAAGTTCTATTATAACTGTTTACAAAATTTGCTTATTCAGAAGATAAGCTCTATGATTAACTAGTAACATGTTATAATGGTACTCGTATAGACTTGTCTCTAGAAGAGGTAAGTGTTGGAAAAATTAAAGGGGTTGGACTGTAAATAACCCACTTCTAACTTAGGATGAACCTGAACATGAACTTAACTTAAAGTAAACTTGTGTGCTATATGTACTAATACTAATGAACCAATAGCAGAAACAGGTAATCAATGAATACTAGTACTAGTAAACTAGTACCGGTACCTTTGAGTCCCACATTTGGATCCCATATCCACGTGGTACTGGTACTGATGCCAAGTATCGGTATGTATGACTTACAGATTGGGATTCAAGTTCGCTTAAGAACTTCTCCAGTATCCAATGTGCATCGATACTAAATACTAGTACCGGTACGTCGAACATACTGGTAAAAATCAACTTATCTTAATGAGTACCGGTATCCATGATGAGTACCGGTACCTCAACCTGTATCTAACATATACCTGTACCTAAGATCAATACCGATACTAGTGAGTTATAGGTTATAGTTACTTCATACCCAAAACCTAATCAATGCCTCATGTGTACTGCTACTCGTAATGAGTACTGGTACTTGAGTCAAGTACAAAATATGATTTGGGTTTTTTTAGAAGATGAAACAAGTGCATATTACCCTAGTTCATACAACTTTGATGATTGACAAATAATATCTATTTAAACAGCATGAAGATGTAAGACATACCAACATACAAATTGATTGTAAAGTCTTAATCTCACATGCATGTAGATATACATATACAACCATGTCTGAAATCTAATGGCTAGAGATATAGGAATACCTGTGTTCATCTCGAAAGCTAAGAGAAGGGCTGTAAATGGTGCTTTCAAAGGATCCCACCTTCACACACCTGATTATGAGCAGTCGGAGCAATTTTTCTATCGTTCAATCTTTCTCTATTTTTCTCTCTAGGTCACGATGGGTATTGCCTTAGAGAATATGTGTGGTTCCCCTGAGGACCATAACCCTTAGGCTAAAATAACAATTATTCCCACTAATTGAGTTTGGGTAATTAGCATATCGACCCATCAAGGAGATTCTAATTACAACAAGGTTTCTACACATATAAGTTTAAACACCACACTTTCCTATTGCATTTCATACCTATATAAACTTAATACCATTAGTTGATCACTTTATAAATGAGTATAAGTAATGATAGTCTATAAACCGTATGTTATATGATTATATCTATATGTAAATACATATACTAGTCCATATGTTAGATTATAATCCAACAATCTCTCACTTGGACTGTATATGTAACATGTTAATCAAACAACATACTAAACTAAATTTGAGCTCAACTTTATTGTCATAACCGGAATGTATATCTTTAAACTATCTAACATACCAATCACACTAGTAATAGAATCAAGGTAGCTTTTGTTACAATTACCATAACTAAACCAACATCGTTCACAATCACTAGTGTAAAATAGTAGCTAGAGAATGTGTGGTTGTGCAGCATAGAAATTATATGCAATGTGATCAGTAACATGCCTATTTCCAACTGGTCCTCTAAATTGAGATCACTACCAAAATACCGTAATCAAAATCATAGATTCAGAGTGGATATTTGAAAAACTGATAAATTTTGTTATTTCCATGGAAATGAAGCTTTACAAAACTTTATAAATAACCAAAGAATTGAATAATTGAAATACCAAAAAAATACCAAAGTTTGTCTATTACAATGAGAATTTATACAAACTCCCACTAAAATTAAAATTTTTATAAGGAAATTACACACATTGAAGCTATGTGTTCTTAAAACATCCTAAGTGAAATTCTTTTGGTAAGTGGATCCGCAATCATGGAGTCTGTGACAATATGCCGAATAGACAACTGTCCATTCTGAATTCTTTCTTTAACAACTAGGAACTTGATCTCAATGTATTTCTATTTGAAGGAGCTCCTGTTGTTATTGGAGTATAAGATTGCGGATTGGTTGTCATAATACATTCTGAGTGTCCTGTCAATGGCATCAACTATGCGCAGGCCCGTGATAAAATTCTGCAACCATACACCATAGTTGGATGCCTCGTAGTTTACAATAAATTCTGCTGCCATAGTAGAAGGCGATGCGATACTGTTTCGCACTCTTCCAAGAAATCTCACCATTGGCTAGTAGAAAAACATAACTCAAAGTAGACTTTCTGTTGTCTTAGCATTCAGCGAAATCGGAGTTGATATATCAGATCACCTTAAGTCAATTTGACCTTCAATAAATGAGAATGTAATCTATTTTCTGTAAATATTTGAATACCCTCTTGACTGCTCTCCAATGTTCTCTGCCCAGATTACTTAAGTACCTTCCTAACATCCTTGTAAAGTATGCCAAATCTGGATGAGTACAAACTTGGGCATGCATTATGCTCCCAGCTGTTGATGCATAAGAGACTGTTTGCATCTCCCATTTTCCAAAATCAGTATCGAGGCATTGTTGGAGACTGAACTTGTCTCCCTTTGCCACTAGAGTGTCTAATGGTCTGCAATCCTACATCTCATATCTTTTAAGCATCTTCTCTATATAGTTTCTTTGGGATAAACCTAGAATATGGCAAGAACGATTTCGACATATTTCAATTCCTAACACAAATGAAGCATCTCCAAGATCTTTTATGTTAAAGTTTTAGTAAGAAATTTCTTGGTATCATGAAGAATATTTATATCATTAGTGGCTAGAAGAATATTATCCACAAAAAGAACCAAAAAGATATACTTGCTCCCATTAAACTTATAGTATATGCATTCATCGACTAAATTTGCCTCAAAATCAAATGAGACAATCACCTGATGAAACTTGAAATATCATTGTTTGGAGGATCTATTGAGTCCATATATAAATGGATTTTCTTAATTTGCATATCATTCCTTTTAGGTCACTTGTCACAAAGTGCTCGAGTTGGCCATATAAATTGTCTCTTCAATGTTGTCATTGTGGAATGCAGTCTTGATATCCATTTGATGTGACTCAATATCAAAATGTGCTACTAATGCCACAATGATCCTAAGTGAATCTTTAGATGAAACATGAGAAAAAGTCTCCTTGTAGTCAATCCCTTCCTTTGAGTAAAACCATTTGCAACAAGGTGAGCTTTGTATCGTTTCATCTTTCCTTTCAAATTTTGTTTGGTTTTAAAAATCCATTTGCAACCAATAGGTTTCGCATCTTTAGGAAGATGAATAATATCGCATGCCTTGTTATCATTCATTGACTTTATTTCCTCTTGCATGTCATTTATCCACTTTTAAGCATTTACACTTACCATTGCCTGACGGACGGTGACTGGGTCATCTTCCATCATACCAATGTCTACCTCATGCTCTTGAAGAAATACAATATAGTCATTTGGAATTGCATTTCTTCTTTCTCTAGTGGATCTCCTCAAAGGCATAGGTTCTTGAGGAATGTGAGATTGTTCTTTAAGAGCTACATCCAAAGTATTGTCTTCCTTGGAGATATTTTGAGGTTCATGAAGGACAAAATCCCCAATCACTATAATATCTCCAATAGGAACCTTTACACATTCCTCCTCGAAGATAAAATCTTTAGCTCTAATTTCTTTAACAACCTCGACATCCTCAGAGAACTTAGCATTTCCATATTCAAATAACATTATTAGTGGGATTATAAAATTTATATCCTCTTGACCTTTCTGAGTAAAGTAGTAACTAATAGTCCTGGAGTCTAGTTTCTTTTCATTAGGCCTGTAAGGCCTAGCCTCAGCTAGACATCCTCGTACATGAAAATGCTTAAGATTTGGTTTTCTCTCAATCCAAAGCTCATAAGGGTTTTTTTAGTTGCCTTAGTAGGGACTCAGTTTAGAATATATGCAGCAGTCTTAAGTGCCTCAGGCCATAGAGAATCTGGTAAGGTAGAATGAACAATCATGCTCCTTACTATGACCTTAATCATTCTATTTCGTCTCTCAGCTACACCATTCATAGTCGGTGATGCAAACATGGTATATTGAGGGACGATACCGCATTCCTCTGAGAATTTGGCAAAAGGCCCTAGATGTTGTTCACCGAATCCATCATATCTGCCGTAGTATTCACCACCACGATCAGATCTAACGGATTTAATTTTTTTGTCGAACTGATTTTCAACTCTAGCTTTGTAATTCTTGAACATGTTCAATGATTGTGCCTTTTCATAAATTAGATAAATGAAGCCATAACTAGAGTGGTTGCCAGTGAATGTGATAAAATACTGTTGGTCATTCTATGCAGGTGTAGAAAATGGCCCACAGACATCCGTATGTATCAGATCTAAGACACCTAAAGTTCTTTTGGCTTCAAATTTTCTACAGTTGGTTTGTTTCCCTTTAATGTATTCTTTGCACAAATCAAAATTTGTGAAATCTAAAGGGACCATAATTCCATTTGACACAACTCGTTTCATTCTTTGTCTAGAGATGTGTCTTGATCATTTGTGCCATAAAGAAGCGCTGTTTTCAATTACATGTTTTCTTTTCACACCATGTGTACAAGAAAGGGAAGTTTAATGAAAAGAAGTAATAGTGTCCAAACAATATAGATTATCATGAGATGGAATAAAACCAGAACAAACCAGTTTTGAATCATAGAAAATGTCTACTTTTTTGTCTCCAAAATTACAAATTCAGCATAGTTTATTAAGAACATAAATTGAAATCAAGTTACGTCTAAAGGATGGTACAACAAAAGTAATTTATAAATTCAAATACAACTCAGTTTTCATTAATAATCTAAAAGTTCCTATTGCTTCAACTTGTACTGGATTCTCGTCCCCCATGTAGATGAACTGCTCAGCTTCATTTGGCTTTCGATAATTCAGGCAGCCCTGTAAAGACACTGATGTGAGTAGTGGCACCTGAATCCATCCACCAAGTATGATTTGGTACCGAAACCAAATTACTTTATATACAAACCAAACTGTGAAACGTACTTTCTTTGTACGCCAAGCGTGATAGTTGGTACATTACTTCTTCTAGTGCCCCTCAGCATAATAGAAGAAGCATCTTGGTTTGGAAGACTCGGTAGTCTTCCCTTTCTGCTTCTTTTGGGAGGTTGTATTTGCAACATCAGGTTTCCTTTTCTTTCCCTTGCCTTTGTTACTTAGTAGAGGAAGATGTAAGATGAGCACTTTCAACCCGATCATACTTCATTCTCTCTTCCTCTTGCACACAATGTGAGATGAGCTTATTTAGATACCAAGTCTCTTTCTAATAGTTGTAGCTTGCCTTAATCTGGTTGCATGAGGGTGGAAGAGAGATCAAAACCAAATGCACTAGCAAGTCCTCTGAGAAATCAAGCTTCGGTGCTTTCAACTTTGAAGTTATGTGGGACATTTCCATCATGTACTCACTAATGTTAACCATCCCTTTGTAATTCATTGAGATGAGACTCGCCAAAAGTGTACCAATTTCAGCATTTTCGTTCTTGGTGAACCTCTTCTCAATATCGGCAAGGAATTCCTTAGTCGTAACAATGCCATATGACATTGTGCCCCTAAATGCCTTAGGAATGGCTTTTTTCATTATCATGATACTAATACAATTAGACCTATCCCATTGCTCCTTTTCCTTCATTTGATCAGAAGTATTAGTTTTCGTAATTGCGGGGAAATCAATCATAATCGCCAAATCCAAGTCCATTACCCCAAGAATTATCAATAAGTTCTCTTCACATGACTTGAAATTGGAACCACTGTGCATGAGAATAGAATTTAAGGTAGGAGAAATTCTAGTAGAGGATATATCTGAAAAATTTACAGGAATAACAAAAGATTAGCTCCTACTAGCATAAAGTAAGTTTGAGTAATTTAAAAATTAATCCCATCGCATGTTTTGGTTAACTCTATCATTTGTCACATCTTTGGATAAGAATTTGACTTGTAATTAAAGGCATGGTGAGTTGAGTAATGATTGTAGGTTCACTTCTAAGTTAATCATGAACCTTCCTTTGAATCGATTCAATAACTACATAGAAAAGCCTAACAACTAACACATCACTATTCCTACATAAATGAGTAAGCTTATAATAAATGTACACTTTCCTTTGGGCCAGTGTACATGTATCTATACCCACTCATCTTCCTTTTACAGGTCAAGGACAAGATCAGTATCCACAGGAGAGCTCACTTTAGTGAGATGCTGTTTCAACTAAAAATTTATACTAAGCTTTGATAATCAGACTAAACATCAAAATTTATACTAAGTAGATTGTGGGTAAGCTCTGATATCACTTGTTAGAAAACCTAAAGGGGTTGAACTATAAATAACCCACTTCTAACTTTGGATGGATGTGAACATGAACTTAACTTAAAGTGAACTTGTGTGTTATATGTACCAGTACTAGTAACAGATAATCAATGGATACCGGTACTGGTAAACTAGCACCAGTACCTTTGAGTCCGAGATCTGGATCCCATATTCACATGGTACCGATATTGATGTCAAGTATTGGTACGTATGGATTACAGATTGGGATTCAAGTTCACTTAAGAACTTTTCCAACATCCAATGTGCACCGATACTGAGCACTAGTACTGGTACACCCAACATACTAGTAAACCACCAGAATCAACTTATCTCAATGAGTATCAATACCCATAATGAGTACCGGTACTTGTTGAGTACTGGTACCTCAACTTATATCTAACATGTACCGGTACTAAAGATTAGTACCGGTACTAGTGAGTTACAGGTCTTAATTACTTTATACCCAGAACCTGATATGTGCCTCATGTGTACTGCTACTAATAATGAGTACAGGTACACACAAGTCACAGATTTTAGTCTTAAGAACTTAAAACTTGATATGTGGCTTACATGTATCGGTACGAGTAAGCTACAATTCATGGATATAAAATTCTGGAGCCAAAGCTGTAGCTCACATGTACCGGTACTCATGATGAGTACCGGTACTTGTGTCAGTTCCGAAATATGATTTGGGTTTTCTCAGAAGATGAAACAAGTGCATATTACCCTAGTTCATACAACTCTGATTATTGACAGATAATACCTTTTTAAACAACATGAAGATATGGAAATAAATAAGATATACCAACATACAAATGGATTGTAAAGTCTTAATAATCTCATATGTATGTAGATATATATATACAACCATGTCTGAAATCTAATGGCTAGAGATGTAGGAATGCTTATGTTCATCTCGAGAGCTAAGAGAAGGCTGCAAATGGTGCTTCCAAGGGATCCCACCTTCACACACTTGATTGAGGGCAGCTGGAGCAATTTCTCTATCGTCCAGTCTCTCTTTCTTTGTTTTCCTCTTTAGGTCACGATGGGTATTCCCTTAGAGAATATATGTGGTTTTCTTGGGGACCATAACCCCCATGCTAAAATAGCAATTATTCCCACTAACTGCTTTTGGGTAGCATATCTACCTATCAAGGAGATTTTAATTACAACAAAGTCTTTGCACATATAAGTTTAAACATCACCTTCCTTTTACATTTCATAACCATATAAACTTAATATCATTAGTTGATCACTTTATAAATCAGTATAAGTAATGACAATCCATAAATTGTATGTTATATGATTATATCTATAAGTAAATACATATACTAGTCAATATGTTGGATTATAATCTAATAATAGGTTCTTTTGGAGATTGTACAAACAAATGTTTCACATCTTGGAGATATTTATTTTGTACTTCTTTTTAGAATTAAAATCTATATTGGAAGTGATCATAAATTAAAATTTATAATTGCCACAATTAAAAATTTTCATAAGGAGATTTTTTTTTATGCTCAAATATGAATAGTTGGAAGAACATCTTTTCACGAACTTGATTTGACTGACCAAAAAGAAGTATGATTCATGCTCTTTATTCAAATATTTGTAACCTGTTTGTACATTTAACCTTTTCTCAATTTATTTCTCATAAGGTATTATTGTGTTTTGGTAAATAGATCCAATTAAATGTTCCAGTGATTGAATAAGTGGACAATGATTTTTCTTTTTTAACATAAAGGTGGTAATACTCAAGATCAAAACAAATATTAACTAAGGCCCCATTTAACAATGATATAACTTAGGGGTTCTCCTAAAGTCAAATGGATATTAAGTTGCATTTGACTGTGAGATAAGTGTTATTTTGAGTTAAAATATCATAGCGATAAATAATTAGTGCTATTGATATAATGCTAATGGATACTTATTTAATGTTAAGATATTAATGTGAGTGAGTTAATGTGATATTGTAATCATATTTTAATAGATATGTTATATTTAAGTAATTATATTTTAATATATATCGTTATTGATGTGATGTAGTAAGATAGTATAGGGAGATGTTGGTTGAAGTGTACTATTTTTTTTCCTCCATTATTCTGTTGACAAAAAAGTTATAGAGGAATAAATCTTTTAATTAAAGAAATTTAAATTATTACACTTCATAAAATTAACATCACCATATATTAAATTATATCAGTTTTAAACTATCTCAATATATTACATCACCACTAATATCTATTAAAATATAACAACTCTAATATAATATATTTATTAAAATATATTTTTTATAAAATAGTGATATTTCCAAGATATTTTTCACATCATTTAATCTCCACCATTCATCTTCATTGTAAAGAAGTAAATTTAAATTTAAATATATATCCCTTTTTTCGAATAAGGAAAGTGTAGATCAAAATGTTAATTTTGATTTACTCAAATATTTCTCTTTTTATCATGTTACGTGAATACACTCACACATATATAATAATATTAAAAAGTGCACCACACAACTCGCAACCACGCATCTGAAAGCGTCACTGTGCCCTCTTATCAGCAGCTGCAATCCACAGGAGCGGGAGCGGAGAAGAAAGAGACATGTCTTGCTATTCCTCCTCCTCCCTCTCCCCCCCCTTCGCTTCTCGCATCCGCCGTCGCGCCCTCGGAAAGGTGAATCGTCTTGCTGCTTCCTACTTCGAACGAGTGCTTCTTCTCGTTGCCTTAGTCGTGGTTTGATCCGATACGGGTTGTCGCGCGTCACGCGCGCTACGTGTTTGTGGAAATGTCCAACATCTTTTGCTTGCGCCTTATTTGTGTTGTTCATTGGAAATGAGCTGATGTTGACGCGACAGGTGCGGACGGCGACGTTGTAATTAGCTTGTTGGAATGGCGTATGTGAATATGTGAAAGGAGTCGATGTGTTGGATTTCGCATGAAAGAGTTATATAAAAGTCAAAGAGAAGGTTTCTGATATAATTATTTCTAGACACGTGTGAAGTGGGAGATCCAGTTTAACTCAAAAATGGTTCTAATTCCTATTAAACCAAAACAAATGTATGGTCTCACTGTTTACGGATCAAAGACTTGAAACCAGAGCTCATTTGATTATTATTATTATTATTTTAATTGTGAGAGAACCTTGGTAAACTAGTTAAACTCAAGGGAATGCGCTATACAAGAGTTCTGGATTGCTACCTGTTGAATTCGGGTTAGGGTCGAAACCTTATATAGTTGATAGTTCCAGTTTTCCATGTCTAGGGGAAGGGTTTGGACTTGGTATTTATCACAATCTGGGAGGTTTCCACTTAAATATTCAAGATAAAGGTCATCTTGTTGTGGATAGAGATCTTGTATTTTCAATGGACATTACCTGTTTCTTCAATATTTGAAGTTATGATGCTTGGTGGATTTAGTTACCTCTCTGCTTTCCTCTGTTTTTCTCTCCTTTTCTTTTCTTTTCTTTTTTCTTAAAGGCAAAGGATGATAAAGCAAAGTCAGTGGCCATCCATTGAAATTCATTAATTGTATAATTTGGTTATGAAGCCAAAGCATCCAAAGGGTTATCGTCCACAAGGAGGCTGAATACAATGCACATAAAATACATTCTCCACATATGGCCTCGCACGCTTTGAAAGCGACACTATTCCTCTTTGGCCAAATGGACCAAGTGACAACCGACACAGTTGCCCTTTCATAGTTGCTCCTAAAAGCAGTTGGTCTGTGATCGGCTCTCCCTGCCTAAAGGAACCCTAGAAGTCTGTGCCACTATTCATACCGGTCCAATGAATTCTGGAGTGTACTCATATTGCCCAAGAAGGGCTACAGGTGAAAACAAATGTGAAATATCTTTGCTCTCCAACCTGCACAGGCTGTGTAATTGATTTTTGCCTAGCACCCACCTAGAACAATACTGCATGATAGCCAGTCATTGCACAATTATCAGCAAAAACGTGGTCCTTATGAGGATTTTGGCTTCTTAGATCAGATGGCAATCCTCGAGCAAGAGTTGATGCTCCACATGCTTTATAATTCTATAACTACTTGCTCTCTCGTTTTTTCTCGCTTTTCTCTATATAAGGGGACAAGGTAGCATATGCACAGTGCAGAGTTCTACTCATGGTAAAGAGAATTTCTTTGAGAGTAGCATGGTCAAGGAATTGATAGGTGTAGTGCCATTTCCTTTTCGATAATGGTTATTCTGCAGGAACATCTAGTCATCTAAGAAAGGCAAGGAGTCATGTTGTTTTGAGTCCTGATGCCTTTATATCACACCTATTCCATGCAGGCACATAAGCACAATGGTGTTTCCTTATATCTTACTTATTCTGTAAAGGTTCATGGTTACACTACATGCACATACAGCGCATACAATTACAGGTATAACATCATTGTGTTGTAACATACACAAGCAGGTGTAACTAACATAAAGTAGTTATGTGGGGGACAGAACCCACTTGCACAATCCCACTTCAAATCACTGTAGAGTGAGAACAAAAGACCAGCTAGGTATTACTACAACCTGCAAGACTTTGCAAATCCTTCTTAAGTGTAATCTATGGGAAGTCTTTAGTGAGAACATCGGTTTCATTTCTATAATTGTCATGGGAAAGAAACCTCTTGAAAGAATGCCCCTTTTCCTTGAATTGCCAATAGTTAGATGCCCTTTATGGTCCTTTAAAATAAGACTTTGTGCAATATTACTGGCAGCCTACTTGTCATGTGAAACTTCTTTAATAATGTAACCATCATCCTAACATGATATCTTAAAATGCAACTGATAATGTAAATCACCTTAATGAACCCACACGTCATTATATGGTAGTCAACTTTAGGACTAGATTGATACTATTTTATATTTATTTGATTGAATGCAGACTGTTACTGTAATATATTGCAAATTATGATTTTTTAAAAGCTAATATAGTCACCTTGATGAACATGGTGGTCAACTGAATACTAGATTGAGCATGGACTACTCCATACTTATTGGTTTCCCAGCTAAGTAGATATGGTACCCGATGGATAGATCTTTCCTTTCCTTTGGAACAATTTTGTTCTGCATCTGTGCATGAACTTGCACCTTTCAATCTCATACAAGCAGTACTAGTATAAAAAACCAATCCCTACTAGGATTTCCCTTTAGATAGTTGCCGATACGATGAAGTCTACCTCGATTCTCCATTCTTGGTGCTTTCATATACTCATAGCATTCACTTTACAAGTATGATTTGGCAGAGTGTGAGGGAGATTGATTACCGTACTCACTTTTGGTTTATTCTTCTCTATTTATAAGATATTTCCCCGTCATAGTATTATCTTGTAGATGGATTTCCCCATGGATAAGTTATGTTGGCCGGTGTTGCTTCACTTGGTAGACTGTTGGGTGTTTATTCTCAGTGCTGCTGTAGGTTTTGATGCTTTTTCACCGAGGACAATCTTTTTGCATGATCCACGACTAAGTGCTTATGGCTGACTATCTTTTTCTTTGGATTTTTTTACCTATAGCCATTTTATCTACTTACCTTAACTCATATTTGTATATGCCTGCAGGATCTGAGGGAATGGGCCTGCCTTGACAGTCCTTTTATTTGGGTTGGCAATAATTCTGAAAGAACTCTTGGACAACACTCTTTTTTGTGTTTACATAGACTTCCCATATCTAAGAAGGTATTTTTGGAAAAAACTGTGTAATTCCAGCATTTTATTTCATCTGAAATTTCTGCAATTTGCCCTTTATGAAAGCTATTCTTTATGCCTTTTTACTGGGGAATAGAAAAAGGGCAGCTACCGAATATCACCATCCGTTGTATTTACATTCAATTTTGGCTATGGTTTTTGAACTTGAGATAGTTTTTCTTGCTTTAATCTGTATTTTAACTTTTCATGCAAAGGCAGGAAAAGAAAATAGAATTTCAGCAATATTGAAGGATGGAGTTGCAATTCCAACCATTGAAGAAGAGGATAACATGGGAATATATGCTGTCGATCCATCTTTGGAACGATTCAAAGATCATTTTTCATACAGATGGAAGAAATATAAGGAGCAAAAAGAATTGATTGAAACATATGAAGGAAGCCTTGAGAATTTCGCTCTAGGTTAGACTTTTAATCTCTGCATGTTCAGTAGGTGACATAAACTTGAATTAGCAATCACTACACAAACTAGCTAAACATTAAGAACAAGTTTGGTGCAGGAGTCACTTCTTATCAAGGTTCGAAATGCCGATTTCGACGTCGTGCCGATAAAATTATAGGTATGTATTTTATGGGCATGCCTTAGGCATGCCGTGGAAATGCCCGTTTTTCGATGGCAGATTTCGATGATTTCGACGACTCGAAAAAATGACATTTCGAGGCACGCCAAAGGCATGCTGGTGCATGCCGACAGAAATGATTAAGATTTGAAAGACAACTAAATCAAGATATTAGAAACGTTTTACATGTTTTTTTATAATAAAAACATGTTATTTTAGCCCGAAAATCTATCTCTGTATGTGTGTGTGATCAAGATATTAGAAACATTTTTTTATAATAAAAACATGTTATTTTAGCTGTGTGTGTGTGACCTTCCCTTCACTCCCAGACCGCCCCCATGCCCTTGACCTTCCCTTCCCTCCCAGACCCCCCCCGCGCCCGCTCCCCGCCCCCATTTCCAGCCCAAAGCTTCCCGCCCACCCTTTTCAAGTATCCCGCCGCTCAACCACCACCGGCATGCCAATGTTTCGTCGGTAACTGTCGGTATGCCGGCGAAATCCTTGGCATGCAGACGGTTTCCCTGTAAACTGACACTATATTTGTGTCGATATGCCCTCCCTCCAAAAAATCCCTTACTGACGGCATGCCGGTGGCATGCCGTCTGCGTTTAAATCACAGACTACAGCAACAGAACGACAACCAGAAGGTTGCACTTTATCTCAGTGACAATCGACACTTAAGGACGTCTTTGAGAAGTCCAATACGTGTTGCCTGATTAGTGCTTGTGACACATAAAAGGCGTATCACAAGGAGCTGCAGTTGTGAAGTTTCTGGTTGGTTTGGGGTCTCAGTATGCGACTTCTTATTCTTAGATGCTTACATTAACAGAGCTTCCTAGTCTTGAGGAAGCATACAACATGTTGAGTAGGATCTTCATTTCTCTCACGATTAAGGAGTCCATAGGTCAGGCTTTTTCCTTGGTTGTTGCCCAAGGTCATGGACAAGGTATTCTCTCTACCGACGGGAGGCATGGTGCTAAGGGTAGAGGGTGCAAATCCTGCACATATTGCGGGAAGCTTGGTCATATTGAGAGCACTTATTGAACCAAGCATGTATGACGACTATTTGCCAATCAAGTGCTTGCCACTGAAGAGCAGCCAAGAGACACTGTATCAGTACCTTGGTTTGACTATGATAAGCCTCTTCAACAACTTTCTTAGCTCTCTCAAGATACTTCTGCATCTGACACTACTATCCTGGTGACCTTTTCTACCTCTGCTAAAGCTGCCCTAACCACCTCTTCAGGTATATTGCCTACACTCTCTGTACAAAGTGATGATTTATGTGACACATATTGGCTAGTGGACTCAGGAGCATTACGTCACTTGAGTTGAGATCGGCGACGCTTCTGTCGTCTCCTCTTTGTTCCTCCTGGACATACAGTATAGGTGGTCGACGGGAGGCATTCTCCCATCACTGGTCAAGGGGAGGTTACTGGCGTCCCCAACATGAGATCGACTGATATCCTGCTTGTTCTTGATTTTTCGATCAGTTTACTTTTAGTTAGTAGAATTACCAATGAATTAAATTGCCAGGCTATATTTGATGTAGTTGCTTGTACTTTTTAGAATATCCTGATGGGGAGAACGATTAGTGGTGGTTGTAAAGAAGGGGAAGTCTATCGCCTCTTCTAATCTCCTTTTATTGAGGTAAGTTTTGGTGGAGTCACCACTTCTGTTGAGTTTCCTTTTCAGTGGCATCTCTATTTGGGTCATTTATCTCTGGATAATCATCATGTTATACCACAGGGATCTCCTACCGTTGTCATCGGTTGTAATGCTTGTCAGCTTGAAAAGCGTCATTGGAGTACTTTTAGATTGAGGCATGTGATTTTAGATATATGGCATGTTGTTGCCAATAGCCACTTATCAACAGCAACCCCACCATAGATCTATGGTGGGGTTGTTGTTGATAAGTGGCTTGGTGTTCTTCTGCTGCTGTCATCGGCGTAAAGCACATGAGGAAGCAGGTCATGCTTGGCTGCCACTTTCCATCACCAGCTCGGGGGTTAAAACGACGACAGTGAGCTATGGATCATCTTTGCCTTCCAATCTTTGCTGCCACTTCACGTTTGCAGAGATCAAGGCCGCAACGAATAATTTCGATGAGAAGCTTCTGCTTGGCATTGGTGGTTTTGGGAAGGTCTACCGCGGCAGTATCGATGATGGGATGACCATGGTAGCGATCAAGTGTGCTAACCCAATGTCCGAACAGGGCCTGCACGAGTTCCAGAATGAAATTGAGACGTCCAAGCTCCGCCACTGCCATCATGTCTCTCTAATCGGTTATTGTGAAGAGAATGGCGAGATGATATTGGTGTATGACTATATGGCTCATGGCACGCTCCGCGAGCACCTCTACAAGTCCAAGAACCAGCCATTGAGTTGGAAGCAGAGGCTTGAGATATGTATCGGGGCTGCTCGTGGCCTCCATTATCTGCACACCGGTGCCAAGTACACCATCATCCATCGTGATGTGAAGACAACCAACATCCTTTTGGATGACAATTTGGTCGCCAAGGTTTCTGATTTTGGTCTGTCCAAGACAGGCCCTTCACTGGACAATACACACGTCAGCACAGTCGTGAAGGGATGCCGACGAAATCTCCTGCAGCGTCGATCGGCATGCCGGTGAAATCGTCGGCATGCCGCCGAAACCGTCGGCATGCCGGTGAAATTCATCGGCATGCCGGCGGCACACTTGTAAATCGACAACATACTCATGTCGGCACGACCCCCTTCCAGAAATGGCCTTGCCGACGGCATGTCGTCGGCATTTAAATCAATGCTTCTTATGATTACTTACGAACAGTGTCATCACTGGCAAATATATTAGATTGCACTGATGGTGGTTTGTGAAGAAGCATCAGGAATGACTTTCCTAACTCTCTCTCTCTCTCTGAGAAGGATTTTCCTTAACTTTTCGTTGAAAAGTTATACTTTGGTTTTTATCTACTGTTGATTGAATAAATAACATGTGCCTTGCAACAAGAGTACCAAAGAAAACCATGTTAGGTAGAAGACCCTCTCATGAGAGAAGACAAAAACTATAGGAGAAAAATCCCAAACAAGTCGGTTATCTATTGTTTCTTGTCAAGAAATTGCTACGTTATGTTGTGAGGGTTTCTGTTATTTTTATATTTGTTTGAAGTCTTGTAATTATTCTCCTTCACCTCTCTCTATAAAAGGAGGTGTAAGGTTTTCTTGCAAAATAAGATTTTTTATTTCCTTCAACTTGGTATTAGAGCCAAGTTGAGGGCTCTACCGAAGAAACTCTAACCCCTACCGTCAGCCCCCTCCTCCCACCGCCGTCGCCACTGGCAGCACCGCCGGCAGCGCCGCTGCCTCCCCAGGCCGCTGCCCGTTGCTGGCTGCCAGCTAGGCAGCTGATCGTTGTTGGGTCACCGCCCAAGCCGCTGTGCGCCACCCTTCCTTCTTCGTGTTCTCTCTTTTGCTGCTTGCGTGTTTTGCAGTAGGGAGAGGGCACATTAGTGCCTTGGTTTGATTGGAGGACCTTTGCAGCGTGGTTTATGGAGTGTTAAAGCTAAGGGTCTTTTGGGAAGGTGATTTGATGGTATTTTCAGATCTTTATTAGATTTGGGCTGTGTATTCCCCTGTTTTGATATCTTGTGGGGTGTGTATTCTCCTTTAGAGTGTTAACGGATTTTTGGACTGCGTGTGTGCAGATTACAGGGTGTGTATTCCCCTTTTAATTCAATTTTGGGGCGTGTATTCCTCTTTGTGATATTTAATTTGTGCCATATGTGTTATTAGAGAAGTTTTGGGGTGTGTATTCCTCTGTGTAGCATCAAAATCAGATTTGTAAGTACTTTAAAAGGAAAAATCAGATTTGGGTAGTGTGATTTTGTGGACATGGGAACTTCTTCTCAGTTAGAGATTGTGTTAGGAACCGCCATGGGTGACTCTTCTACAACCACTGGTGTAATGTGGTTGATTGACTTGGGTGCCTCCAATCATTTATTTGGTAATTTGCAGTGTTTTGGATAGATTCAATCTGCTTCTCAAGGATTGCATTGTACAGGTGGCTGATGGGTGACGCACTCCTATTGATGGTCAAGGGGCAGTTAATGTTACCCCATCTATGCAGCTCAATCGTGTCTTTTTTGTTCTGGATTTGTCCATGAATTTACTCTTTGTTAGTGAATTATCAAGCAAATAAATTGTCGTGTCATCTTTGATGAGATTGGATGCATTTTCCAAGATCGAATGACAGGGAAGACTATTGGTAGTGGATATGAAAAATAAGGTATTTACCGACTTGTTCAGGGTCCCATGGTTGTAGCTTGTTAGATTAGTTTCACTTCAGGTAGTGCTTTACAGTGTCATAGACGGTTGGGCCATCTGTCTTTTGGATAAATTACGCAGACTTATTCCATGTGTCCCCAACTACACAACTTTTCTGTGATGCATGTCAATTTGGGAAGCACCATAGATCTTCCTTTCTAGTTGCTACTGGACTACGTACGCCTTCATGTTTTCAATTGGGGTATCTTAATGTTTGGGGTCCCAGTAGGACTCCTGATAGACAAGGATATCGTTATTATTTGATCGTGGTTGATGATTTTTCCCAATTGTCTTGGTTATTTCTCATAAAGAACAAGTTGGAAGTGGGTCCCCTTATTGAAATGTTTGTGTTGATGATAAAGAATCAGTTTGATGTCTACATCAAGACAGTTAGATCTAATAATGCATTAGAGTTTTATACTCGCCAGCTGGCAGATTTCTATGGTTTGCATGGTATTATTCATCAGACTTCCTGTTCCCACATCTCTCAGCAAAATGGGGTTGCAGAGAGGAAGCACATAAACATTCTTGATATGGCCAGAACTCTCCTTATTCAGAACAGTGTGCCTCATAATTACTGGGGAGATGCAGTTCTTACAGCTTGTTATCTCATTAATAGACTACCCTTAGTGATCCATGAGTAGGTACTATGGTAGGTGTTATATTAACTGATTTAAATGCCGACGGCAAGGCCTGTTTTGGAGGATGACCATGTCGATATGATTACAATGTTGAAAGTCAGGAGTTTCGCCGGCATGCCGACCATTCCGGAGGCATGCTGACGTGCCGATGCCGATGCCGATGATGTGTGCTTGCTGCAGACTGCAGTATATGCTAGTCCGCTTCGCTAATGCCACTGCCACTGCAACTGCCATCTCCACTACCAAATCATATGCCTTAGCGAAATGAACCTTACACAACAACCCCTTTGACCTCCTCCTGTTCCACAATACCAGCATCTCCATAGCCAAAATGAAGGACTCCTGAAGCGATCTACCCCTGATGAAAGTAGATTGCACAAGGCTAACGAGGTCAGGTAGGACCTCCCTCAGTCTATTTGTAAGGATCTTCACCACAATCAAATAAACTAAATTAGATAGCATTATCAATCAATAATGTTCTATCTTCTCTACTCATGGCTTCTTAAGCAGCAAGAACAAGAGATATCTATTCAATCTCTCAAAGCCAAAATTCCCCATAAAGAACTAGCACATGGCTAAAAATTTAACCTGTATCACATCCTAAAGCTCCTTATAAGAAAGAATTGAGAAACCATCTCGGACAGGTGAACCTTCCTACCTTCAGGCCCCTAATAGGGGCCAAGACCTCCTCCTTTACCAAATCTCTCCTCAACAACTCCTTGCCACCCATATCAAGCACAAGAACCTGTGAATCGAGCCACTTCCATCTGCCTGGGTTCCTTCTTCTAGTAAAGTCATAGTAATGCAAGTTATGAGCTAGCGCAATATGCTATATATGTAAACCTCATCATTCATCTTGACTAATGAGATCAAATTTGAACACCGTCACAAGCTTGTAGCAAGATGGAAAAACCTGGTATTGCGTCACCTTCCCTCAACCACAAATGTCTAGAACGCTATCTTCGGTCCTTCTTGTGATCCTCCCTAGCGAAAACCCCCTACATCTTATGTCGCTCCTTCCTTTCATATGACGTCAAATCCCTTTATCTTCAAGTTTGTCCAAGCTATCAACACATTGAAGAGCCTCCACACAAGATTTCTCCCTCCTCTCCCAAACCTCCATCTTAAAGGAGATCAACTTAGACCTCGTCCTCATCAACTTCTCTGCAAAAACCTTCGTGTTGACCTAAAGATTTGCCTAGCATTCCATTCTTGAGTGATCATCTCCTTGAGTTGGGGTTCAAGGAGCCATGATGTAGCCAACTTGAAGTACGATGAGAACCTCACATTTTCATTGGAGCACCATACCAACAGTGTATGATCTAAAAAAGGCCTCGACATTGCATTCACCTCCGCTAGTTGGAAACGCTCAGCTAAAGAAACTAAGCAGAGGAATTAGTCAAGCTTGGATTTCACCCCAATAGTGCTCCACGTGAAATGCACCCCACTAGTCGACAAGTCAATGAGCTCCAGATTGGCCACCAAATCTGCAAATCCTCCCATTGATCAATCACCCCTACTATTAGGTCGATCCTCCAAGGTCAAAGTTGCATTAAAATCGCCACCAATAAGTCGTAGTCTACCATCAACAAAACTTCCCAGGTGACTCAATTCCTCTCAAAACTGTGACTTATCCCCATTATTACATGGTCCGCACACAATAGTGATCACCAGTTCTATCCCATCAAAAGATTTAGTGAAGACCCCGAACAAACACCAGGAGGATCGCCTACCCAAGCCCAACTGGAAATCAAACCTCTTCCACATAAAAAGCATTCCACCAGCCCTTCCAACAAAATCAACCTCCAAAAAGGAATCAAACACTCTACCACCAAGCTCCCTTTTCACAAAAGGCTCCAAGGACCCCAACTTCATTTCCAGCACAATCACAATCCACCCTCCACTCAAGAGCACAAGGAAGCAAGGCTCCCTATCAAGGCTTTGAAGCCCCCTCATGTTCCACGACAGAATGTTAACCATCTACAAAAGAAGAATCCCTTGTCGAGGTGGAACGTTGAGCCCCAACCACAGGAGCCACCTTCGTGTCAACCTCATTGATCTCTCTATGAAACCACCACAATGCCCTTCCTCTTGTCATACAGATTCTTAAACCATGTCTGACCCTTGTAGACTATTCGAAGTTTTGGTGGCAAAAGCAATCTCTAGGGACTTCGATTCCGCACCTGAGCCTTTGGCGCTCCATGAGCACCCCCACCTCTGGACCACCAAACAAAGCAAATGACACATCCCGACATTCCTTAGGTTCGAAGGTCCTCGCCACTCCAACATGCCCAATTTCACCTTCCTCTCAAGCAAGCTCACAACAACCCAGTGATTTAAATGCCGACGGCAAGGGGGTTTTCGGAGCAAGGCCATGCTGACACAAAGATGGTGTCGGTTTACAGGTAAACCGTCGGCATGCCGAAGATTTCATCGGCATGCCGACAGTTGCTGAAGAAACTGGCGACATGCCGACCGTCTGCTGGCCGGGAAAAGCTTGCGCTGGGAATTGGAGGGCGAAATTGAAAAGAATTGGAGGGAATTTTTTTGAGATAAGAATTTGGACACACACACACCCACACGCACACACACCCACACATGCACGCACACACACACGCACCCACACGCACGCACGCACACACATATGTTGATTTTTAGTCATATAGCCTTAAATAATAATTGTTTTTTGTCATATAGCCTTATATACAACTGTAAATATGTTTCCCTCTGTCACACACACGTTGATTTTTTGTCAAATAACAATTATTTTTTGTCATATAGGCTTATATACAACTGTAAATATGTTTCTAACATCTTGATTTAGTTGTCTTTCAAATTTTAATCATCTCTGTCATTTCTATCGGCATGCATTGGCATGCCCTCGGCGTGCCTCGAAATGTCATTTTTTCGGGCCGTCGAAATCATCGAAATCTACCATTGAAAAACGGGCATTTCCACGGCATGCCTTTGGCATGCCTACAAAATGCATACCTACAATTTCATCAGCACGGCGTTGAAATCGGCATTTCGAACCTTAGTTATATTCAGATGAAGAGTTGTCTGATGTTCTACCCATGACATTTGGGTGCGTGGCTTTCGTTCATCTTTTTGGGCCTAGTTGATACTTAGAGCAATCAAATGTGTGTTTCTTGGTTATTCTCGTACTCAGAAGGGGTATTGGTGTTTCGATTCTCTACTCTAGAAGCATTACATTAGTGCATATGTCACATTTCATGAAACTGTAACATATTTTTCTGTTGCTGCCAGACAAGTGTAGAGTGTGCCAGAGTGTGCTCCTATGCCAGTTGCTCTTATACCATTTGGTGTATTCTCAGATAGTAGTAGTTCTCTTGCTACTAGGTCATCTGTCTGCACATTCAGGCCAATATCAGCATATGAGAGAACATTCAAGGGTCACACTTATCAATTACCAGTTGTTTACAGGGTAAAGCCTCCTTCTATTCCATAGTCTCCTCTGGTTAATGTTGAGAACTTGGAGGCTACTTCCACTCAGGAGACTTCTATAGGTACAAATACTTGCACAGAGGAGGCTCCTTTAGATACAAGGTCAGCAGATGTGGAGGTTGAGACCATTGGTAGTGCTTCTCATTTAGATGTTTCTCTAAGTCTTGTTTCCATGAGTATTGATGATGATATGCCTATTGTTATTTGGAAGACCCCTCAATCATATGCCCATTATCGTGTGGCTAGGAGTGCAGTGTCTACTCACTCTCTTGGTGTTGCGTTTCATGCATTTACAACTGCGGTATCTACTTTTGAGATACCTACGTCTTATCAATAGACACTTCTGAGTCCACGTTGGAAGGCTGTAATGGAGGAGATGGCCGCTCTTTGTGATAGGGCACCTAGGAGTTCACTTCCTTACCCTATGGTGCACATCTTGTTGGAGTTAGGTAGGTCTTTGTCTTGAAATACAACCCCGATGGGTTTATTTCTAGGCATAAGGCTCGTCTTATGGCCAAAGGATTCACTCAAGCTTATGGAGTGGATTTCTTTGACACCTTTTCACAAGTTGCTTGGCTCTCCACTGTTCATATTCTTAATTCTGTGGCAGTGCATTATGGATGGTCGCTTCATCAGCTGGACGTCAAGAATGCTTTTCTTTATGGCAACCTTTAGGAGGAAATATACATGTAGCAGCCTCCAAGTTTTGAGATTTAGGGGGAGTGCGTGTGCAAACTACGTAAGATAATTTATGGCCTTAAGTAGAGTCTCAGAGTATGGTTCTAGCGCTTAGCAGAAGCATTGTCAGCGATTGGATTACAGAGGTCTTCTTCAAACCATTCTTTATTTGTGAGGAAGACTAGTAGGGGTGTTTTGGCCCTACTTGTATATGTAGATGATCTTATTATCACAGGTGATGATGTGGTTGGTATATCTCAGGTGAAGGAGTACTTGGCACAACAATTTGTTATGAAGGACCTTGGGAGACTGAGGTACTTCTTAGGTATTGAGATTGCCACGAGTAAGAAGGGGATTGTTATGTCTCAAAGGAATTATGCATTGGATATTCTTCAGGAGGCTGGCATACTTGGGTACAAGGGAGCAAACATTTCTATGGATCTAAAGGTTCACCTGTTTGATGAGTCTGCTCGACTGATGGATAAGAAGGCATATAGACTGTTTGTAGGGAAATCGCTCTATCTAACTATCACCAGGCCATATATTAGCCTTGCAGCGGGCAAGTTGAGTTAGTTTCTAGATAGGGTTACAGATGAGCATTGACAAGCGATAATGCAAGTGTTGTGATATATCAAAGAAGCTCCAGGTCGAGGCCTTTTTATTTAGAGAGGAGTTCCTATGACTCTTGTTGGATACTCTGATGTAGACTATGTGGGTGATATTGGAGACAGGAGGTCTACTACAGGTTTCTGTACCTTTATTGTGGGAAATCTGGTGACATAGAGGAGCAAAAAGCAGAGCGTGGTGTCACGTTCTAGTGTTGAATCAGAGTACTGTGCTATGGCACATACAACTGCTGAGATGATTTGGATATTGTTATTATTGAAGGACCTTTATGTTGCTATTGAGGAGCCTATGGATATGTACTGTGATAATAGAATTGCCACATATATAGCCAATAATCTTATGTTTCATGAATGGACAAAGCATGTGGAGGTAGACTGTCACTATACTAGAAGCCTGATTTAGTAGAGTCTACTTTGCATCTTTTGTTTAGCTTCTTCAGAGTAGACTGCAGATATGTTCACAAAGCCTTTATCACACCTCTTGTTTGAGAAGCGTAGAAATAAGCTGAGCATGACTGATATAGATGCTCCATCTTGAGGAAGAGTGTTATGTTTTGTTGTGAGGGTGTTTTTGTTATTTTTATATTTGTTTGGAGTCTTATAATTTTTCCCTTTTACCTCTCTCTATAAAAGGAGGTGTAGGGTTTTCTTGCGAAAAAAGATTTTTCATTTCCTTCAATTGAAATAAAAGAGGTGCAAACCATATATATAAGCCACTACACTCCTCAAACTCCCACTCGTGTAAGGTACGAGTAAACACAATATGGATCTTGACAAGATCCATTTACTCAACTTACCAAACATTCACCTCTCAAGTTGGAGCATGAAATTTCAAGTTTGTTACAAGTAGAACATGGCATTGATAAATGATGCAATTGAGTCAAAGGCTCCCTAATGAATGATGGAAAAGTTGCATCCTCATTCCTACTTATTGGCATGTATGCTAATGACAATACGTCAGGTACGGGATATAGTCCAAAAGATGAACTGCAAAAGTTGAGTTGTAAAGTTTCTCTCTCCTATTGGGCCTTAATGGCTCATACTAACATTTCCTCTTTTTCCCATATTTTGTTTTCAGGTGTCCCTTTCTCCCATATTTTTTGGATATATATCTTTCCAACTATGCTGGGAGAAGAAATTTAATGGGCTTCTCCTCTTCAAAGAAAGAAAATTCTAATTGGAAAACTTTTGGATAAACTGAACCTAAAGATAGGTTCAGTCCTTTGCTACCTTGGAAAGTTGGAAGTTAGTAATAGGAATTCTCAAGCCTTCTTGAAACCACAAAAATTTTTGACTTACATGCAATTTATAACGACTTTGATTTGCATATTTGGTAGTGTTAGGTGTAGGGATATATTTGATGTTTATGTTATTTTTTGGATGACTATGTAATTTTCTCAAACCTCTCTAGTATAAAAGAGAGATTAGGATTTCCTTTGAATGCAAAGTATCACTTTGTTCTTTACATGGTATCAGATCAGTGATCCTAGATCGATGCTCCGATATCTCACCAAATACCTATTCAAAAGATGATTAAATTGCTAATATAAAGGTGATTTGATCATCTAAAACTCGATGGAGTATGGCATTAGCAACAACGACACTGGAGAGAGGCTTCTTAGCGTTGACGTCGGCAACTAAGGGCCGTTGACCGTCGGCTGGGGGTTTGGTGGCCTCATTACTGCCGCCCAGGCCCCTGTTAGGCCTGTCGTTGTCATTGACAGACCAGCAGGAGGCCTGCAGTTGATCCATTAGACCAAAACATGGTCTTGGCTCTTGATTCTTGGTGGTCTCTTGCGTGATGAAGTCTATTTCACACCTTTTATATGTGATGGTGAGCCTTCTCTCACCATTGATAATGAAGATATCCTCCCTAAGTATGATGAGCCTTCTCTCATGTAAAGAAGATGTAGTTGGTCCACAAGAAAGATCAAGTTTAGATCCGAAAGGACTTGTGCTTGCAGTCCAAGATGATGCGAAGAGGAAGAAGAGGATTAGAGGAACATGGGTAGTTGACTCTGGTGCCTCTATTCACCTTACAAGAGATGTGGAGTGACTTGTGAATTCCAAGGCTCCATATGGGATTAAGGATGTTAGAGTGGTTAATAGAGTCACATCACCAATCACAACAGTTGGGCTGCACACGCCTCTCCAAAGATGTTGATTGAGGAGGTTCATTGTGCTTCAGAGTTTCTAATGAACCTACTGTCTGTGAGTCGCATTTGCAAGGATATCGGGTGTCGAGTAGTGTTTGATGAAGGTCATTGCTACTTGCAGACCGGCAGACAGGAGATATTATAGGTGAGGGTATAGAGTGAGATGGTCTCTATTATCTAGACACACCTACGTTGTTTACTGGAGTAGCATCCATAACTACTGATCCCTAGCTATGGCACAGGAGACTTGGGCACCCGTTACTCAAGAAGATGTGACAGATGTATCCTGGATTGCCAGATTCTTTGACTCTGTAGTATAAAGATTGTCAGCTTGGGAAGCATCGTAGGAACACTTACCCACAGAGGGTGCTGGGGTGAGTACTGTTCTCTTTTCCTTAGTGCATTGCGATGCGTTGGGGCCATCTAGAGTTCCTACTCTAGGACACCGGTATTATATTGTCATTATGGATGATCACAATTGCCTTGGGTCTTCTTGATGAAGACACGCTCGGAGATTCCTCTGATTATCAAGTAGTTCCTGGCAGAGGTTCCGACTCAGTACACTAGTACAGTTAGAGTCTTCTGTAGTGATAATGCCTTTGAATTTATGCAGCGACATGTTCAAAGCCTTTTCTCCTCCAGAGGTATTATTCACTAGACGTCTTATGCTCACAATCTCAGCATAATGGTGTGGCTAAGCGTAAGTTTCGACATCTTCTGGATATTACTAGGACCTTGATGATCCATATGAAGGTTCTTAAGCAATTTTAGGGGGATGCTATACTTACTACAACTTGATTAATCGAGTGCCTTCGTTTGTGCTTGGATGACAGATTCCCTTTCAGGTGATTCATTTAGACTGTGACAAGCCCTTTGCTCTTCTATTGAGTATTTTTGGGTGCATGTACTTTGTTTAGACATATGGCAATCAGGATAAGTTCTCTCTCAAAGCAGTCAAATGTGTCTTCCTTGGGTACTCCAGGACACAGAAGGGATACATGTGCTATGACCTGAGTTGCAGGAGATACATTGTTACAAGTTTATAACGGATGTTACTTTCTTTGGGAAGATTTCATACTTTTCAGAGGAACTTCTATATAGGTTGCCTTGGAGGAGATATAGATTTACCACTGGAGACCACATATTTCACTAGATACATAGCCTTATCCTATCCTGATAAATGAGAGTGGTTCAGATATAGAGGAGCAGTCAGTTTCGAGGAGATCCAGCAGAGCGTGCACTCTTCATCCTCTTTTGTAGTACACAAGGGTTGCCTATCTGGAGGATGGAGTTCGTCAGTTTGCCTTCGCCATTACTACAATTGTTATCCCCATGGATTTTGTTCAGGCCTTTTAGGACTCTAGGTGGCGTGCATCAATGGATGAGTAAATGCACGCATTACAGTCATGGAAAACATGAGATCTTGTACCATGCCCTCCGGATGTGACAATTGTTGATTGTAGATGGGTTTATACCATTAAGTATAGAGTTGATGGGATAATGGATAGATATAAGGCCAGGCTTGTTGCTAAAGGCTCCACTCAGACTTATGTGATAGACTATTTTGTGATGTTCTTTTTTGTCACTCATATTACTTCTATCAGCATTATCATTTTAGTTGCTGGAGATGGATGTTATATCAATTTGACATTAAAAAAGTCTTCTTGTATGGTAACTTATTTGAGGAGGTGTACATGAGATAGCCACTAGGTTACAGTAGTCAGGGAGAGCTTGTTTGTCATCTGAGAAATGCTATAGGTTGAAGCAGAGTCCTCGTGCCTGGTTTGGGAGGCTTAGCTCAGAGATTGAGAAGATTGGGTTCTAGCGCTCTACTTTTGACCACTCTGTCTTCGTCGGGAAGGCTAGGTATGGTGATCATACTTTAGTGGTTATTCTTGCTGTTTATGTAGATGACATGATTCTCACTGGTGATGACGATGATGGAATTGCTCAGACCAAGTTCTTCTTACAGTCCACATTTTTCACTAAGGACTTGAGAGATCTGATATATTTTCTAGGGATCGAGGCAGTACGATAGGATTCATGTCTTTCTTTGTCATAGAGATAGTATACATTGCAGATTTTGAGGAGGTTGGTTTGCTTTCTAGTATACCTGTTGAGTCTCTAGCTGCACATTCTTTTGATGAGGAGGATCAGTTGTATGAAGATGTCACTCGATATCTTAGTACAGTGGGCCGTTTACTTTATCTTATTATCACGAGGCTTGATATTAGTTTTGCAGTGAGCAGAGCTAGCCAGCGTATGCAATCTCCATGATACAATCATTGGTATGAGGTTTGCCTCATTCTTAGGTACCTCAAAAGGATACCAGGTAGAGAGCTGTACTATAGAGATGGAAGTAGTTTGGATATTCTAGCCTATTATGATGTAGACTATGCTGGGTCTATGGATGATCGGCATTCTACTTCAGGCTTTGCAGTTTGTCTTAGTGGAAACCTAGTCTCCTGGAGAAGTAAGAAGCAATGTATTGTTGCTCGCTTGAGTGTAGAGGCTGAGTACAGAGTAATGGCACAAGCTGCTTGTGAGCTTATGTGGGTTATTACCTCTCTGCATGATTTAGGCATTCAGGCCACTATGCCAGTTTCACTTCTTTATGACAACAAATCGGCCACATATATTGCCTCGAATCTAGTCTTTCATGAGAGGACCAAGCATATTGAGGTATATTGCTACTTTGTTCGTGATGTTGTCCTTACAGGGAAGATTAACACTCCTTATGTCTCTTATGAGCTTCAACTAGTGTATATATTCACCAATGCTCTGGAGAAGAAACATCTTGATTTTCTAAATTGGTTGAAATGAGATAAGTTTATTGTAACCGTAGGTCTCTTTTATATAGAGAGAGATCAAAAGAGTAAAAATACATCCTTGCCCTTGAGGAGCTCACATGAAAAAGCTAGAAAGGAAATAACACACATATGATATGTTTAACACTTCCCCTCAAGCTGGAGCATATATATCTATCATGCTCAGCTCGGAGGTACATGAATCAAATGAAGATTTGGTTAAGGGCTTGGTGAAAATATTTGTAGTCTGCTCCTCAGATGCAACAGAAGTGGTATATAGCAACCCCTTCTGAATAATGTCCCTGGTATAGTGACAGTCAACCTCAACATGCTTTGTTCTCTTGTGAAATGCTGAGTTGTTGGTAATGAAGGTGGATGCTCTATTATCACATCTCATCTCTATAGGACTAGAAAACTACACCTGTAGGTCAATAAGCAAGGTTCTGATCCACATCATCTCTGCAGTCGTCTCAGCCATAGCTCTGTACTCAGACTCGGCACTGGATCTCGCAACTGTGCCTTGTTTCTTGCTCTTCCAGGTGATCAAATTCCCTACTAAGAAGGTGCAGAACCTAATAGTGGATTTACTATCCACATGGCATCCGGCATAGTCTGCATTCGAGTAGGCAACCAACGTCATAGAGGACCCCTTTGAGAAGAAAAGACCCTTCTCAGGAGCCCTCTTGACATATCTAAGTATCATCAATGTTGCGTCCCAATGCTGTTGTGTTGGCTTGGGCATGAACTGACTCAGTCTCCTGATTGCAAAGGAGATATCTGATCTTGTGATAGTAAGATACAACAGCTTGCCAACAAGCTGTCTATACCTCCTGTTGTCCACCACCTGTGCATCCTCATCATAGAGTGGCATCTTAGGGTCTATAGGAATATTGGCCTTCCTGGCCCCAAGCATACCAACCTCCTGCAAAATATCTAAAGCATACTTTCGCTGAGATAAGACCATACCTTCCTTGCTGTGAGCCACCTTAATACCAAGGAAATATTGTAAAGCCCTCAAGTCCTTTATAACAAATTGTTCTGCTAGGATGTGCTTAACCTCAACAATACCCTCCATATCGTCCCCTGTGATGATCAAATCATCTACATAAACCAAAAGTACCATAGTATCTTGTCTAGTCCTCCCGACAAAGAGTGAAAAATCAGCTGTCGATCTCCTAAATCCAGTTCCCTTTACAACTTGTGACAATCTCTGAAACTAGGCTCGGAGACTCTGTTTAAGGCCATATATAGTCTTATGTAATCGGCATATACATTCCCCCTCTCTTAAATCCAGGCGGCTGCTGCATATAGACTTCCTCTTTGAGATCACCATAAAGGAAGACATTCTTCACATCTAATTGATGCAAGGGCCAATCTAACTGAACTGCCACTGCAATCAACACCTGGATTGTGGGAAGTCTGGCAACTGGAGAGAAGGTGTCAAAGAAGTCCACCTCATAGGTCTAGGTAAACCCTTTTGCCACAATGCAGGTTTTGTATGTAGCAACACCACCATCAGGGTTGAACTTCATAGTAAATATCCATCGACAGCCAACGAGTGCAGCACCATCAGGAAGTGAAGTAAGCTCCCAAGTCCTATGGCCTCGAAGAGTAACCATCTCATCCTTTATGGTTGCCCGCCATTTTGGATCAAGCATGACCTCATGGTGTGTAGCTGGAATCTATGTAGTAGCTAACGCCTGAGTAAATCTAGCAAATATAGGAGAAGAGTATCAGTAGCAAGTGCCCCCGCCATGGGATAAGTAGTGCAAGTCCGTGGCTGCTTCTGAGTAGCTATCGGAAGGTCAATATCATTGTCTGACACATCATCTGTCTTGTCCCTGTGACCATCACATGGCAAACATATATCAGTGTCTAAAGGACTTACCTGAGAAGCCGATGGTAAGGGCAAGGATGGGGGTCCCTTATAGGTAGCATGAGGGCAAACATATGTCTATAGAGGCCCAGTCAAGTGTGGAAAGGGATGCGTAGTAGGTGGTGGTGGTGGTGTAGTTGGGATAGAAATCTCAGGAAAGCTTTCAAAACGAATGGGAGAATATGGCATGGGCATCATATCGCTCTCGGGAGGCATCTCAGTAGCCATCACATAAAAGAAAGGTACAACCTCATTAAAGGTAACATCCGTTGAAACATAGTGCTGAGAAGTAAGCAGATCAAAAGAACGATACCCCTTTTGTGTCCAGGTATACCTAAGAAAAACATACTTAACTGCTCTTGGTGCTGGTTTATCTCGACTTGATCCTAACAAATGGGTAAAGGCAACACAACCAAAAGTTCGAGGGGTGACGTGAAACAAGGGATGATTATGATACATGACCTGAATAGGAATTCATTCATGCAACGCAGGCATCCGGTTAATAAAAAAACAAGCAGTCAAAACAGCATCACCTCAATAGAGAGAAGGGACAAAGTGGTGAATCAACAAGATGCGAGCAACATCGAGAATATGGTGATGTTTTCTCTCAGCAACACCATTTTGCTGAGAGCTATGAGGACATGTTGTGTCATAGATAATGTCACAACTAGAAAAGAAATTGCGCAACGTAAAGTACAAAATTCCAAGGCATTATCCAAGCGAAAGTACTTCACCAAACAAGAATGCTGAGTTTTTATTTTTTTTGACAAAGTTCTTAATAATTTGTCCCACATCAGACTTATTTTTCAAGAGAAATATACAAGTCACACGTGAAAAATCACCTAAAACAAGATAATACTTGTTATTAAGTCGATCAGGAATACGACTGGGACCCCACACATCTATATGGATCAAATAAAAAACGACGACAGATGAAACAGACGTAGAATTGGAAAAACTAGCCCTATGGTGCTTGCCAAGTTGACAAGCATCACAGGTGGGAGCAGTAGTGGAGGGAATATGTGGTATAACGCGTCTGAGGCGATGAATAGGTAGATGGCCAAGGCGGTGGTGCCACTGGAGAGGAGATCCAATAGAAGTAAAGCCATGGGTAGCAGAAGCAACAAAAGTAGTACGGCTCAGACGATACACCCCATGTTCCTCACGCCCTCCACTAATCGTCTTTCTAGTGAATTTGTCCTGCAAGACACAAGAAGACGCATAAAAAATAACTCGGCAGTTCAGATCCCTAGTAATGCTGTTAATAGATAATAAACTCAAGGGAAAATCAGGCACATAATAGACATCTGCAAGTCTTAAAGTAGAAGGTAATGACATATCTCCTTTGCCAACAAGTGGCTAGTGTCTCCCATCAGCCACCTACATTGTCCTAGCAGGTGTAATAGGTGCCAACTGAGAGAAGGATCTACGGTTGTCACCTAGGTGCTTGGATGCACCAGAATCAATCAATCACTCACCAGAAGACAAAAGTGATGACATACTAGTCGCATGTGTCTCTGATGAGGAGGCTATGGCTGCAGTGTCCGGAATCTGAGAAGAGGATGAAGCCCGTGTTAACTGCGCAATCTGTTGTCTCAGGGTCTCAATCTCTGTACTCAAGGAGCTCACATTGGGACCGGTAGGCACTCCGTCGAGAACCTCAGCTGCCTGATTGGTCATGGGTGGCCTACAGTGCTTCTGCCAGCACGTAGCCTCTAGATGACCAAGTCTGCCACAGTAAGTGCATGGTGTCTTGGTACGTGTATCAGACGAGCGTCCACGTCTACGATCACGTGTAGGGCGAGGGGTACCCCTGCCACGTCCAGAGATCACTGCCACTGTAGACGTCTGGGCACCTTTGTCTGGGGCTGTAGTATGAATTGCAATTTTGCTGAGTCTACTGTAAGCCTCCTCCAGGGTAGGAAGCTCAGGAGCTGTGAGAATCTGATCTCTGGCAGCTGTATACTCAGGTCCAAGACTTGCCAAGAAGAGAGAGACGGCCAACTGTCTCTGAAAATTCCTCCAAGAATCACAGGCACACCCCGACAGATAAGAGTGATGTCTCTCGAGCATTTCCTTGAAGAGGTAGTACTGTGGTAGAGTGCGTCCTTCTTGACGCAAATAGAAAAGGTCGTAGAAGACCTGGAAAACTCGTGCAGAGTTGTTGGCATGAGAATAGGTCTTGCACAAGGACTCCTACATCTTTTTTGCAGTGTCATAATACATGATCTCATCCCCTATACGGGGAATAACTGTCTGCATAAGCCACATAGAAACCATGGCATTGTCTCTATCCTAGGTGGCGTTGACGCCAGTCTTGCTCTCAGGCTTCAGATCTGTAAGGATGTGGCTCTTCTCATGACCCCTGACGGTCATGAGGAAAGTTTGAGACCACCGTGGGTAATTGGTCTCGTCCAGCTTGACAATAGGACCAAAAAACAAATTCTTCAACACCTTGGTGTCCAGAGAAGTGCCCGAATTCACCTTGGACTGATCATTTGAAGCCATGCTTACAATCTTGGAGCCGCAATCAAATTTCTATATCTAAGAAGTCGTCAATCAGGTTTGAAATTCAAGATTTAGGTCAGTATCTTCATGTTGGACAAGCTTTGGCCTATCCCGGGTGTGGGGAGGCTACTCGAGAAGGCCCTACCGATGCTGACGGAGGCCAGGCGAGGCCCTAGGCGGCGCTAATGGTGCTGGCGGCGCCCTAGGTGACGTTGGTGGTGTCTTGGGCGGCGTTGGCGGCACTCTAGGTGGCACTGACAAGGTTTGAGGCGGCGCTATGTGGTGCTGGCGGTGCCCTAGGTGTCGCTGGTGGTGCGAGCGATGCCGTAGGTGGCGCGGGCGACGCCGTAGACGAAGACCTAAGGCCCGCAGGCGAAGCCCTAGTTGATCGGAGAGGCTAGAGGCGGAGGTAGCGGCGTGTGGTGACGCTGACAGAGTCTCCCAAGGCAGCGTGCGTTGGTGGAGGTCAGTTCGTGGCTTTCCAAAGCAGCCCGATCGGCATCAGAGACCGATGAGGCTGGTTGGCGGTGGCGAGGGGCCGAACAATGACTGGCAGAGGCTGGTGGCCGTCGGTGTAGGCTCCTCCGAGTATCTCCAATGGAGATTAGGGTTTTGGTGGATGAGGTACGGAGGCTTGTGAAGGTGGGATACCGGAGTGTTGATTTAGGATCGCCGTTTTGATACTAAATTGGTTGAAATGAGATAAGTTTATTGTAACCCTAGGTCTCTCTTATATAGAGAGAGATTAAAAGAGTAAAAATACATCCTTACCTCTGAGGAGCACAGATGAAAAAGATAGAAATGAAATGACATACATATGGTATGCTAACATTCTATGTGATAAGTTGGGTCTAGTAGATATTTATCTCAACTTGATGGAGAGTGTTGAACCTAGGGATATATTTGTTATTTTATGTTATTTCTCGGATCACTATGTAATTTTCTAAAACTCTTTGGTATAACAAAGATGCTAAGGTTTCCTTCGAATGCAAGGCATCACTTTATTCTTCACAGAAAGAATTCTGGGCTGATGTATAGCTCCCGAAACTCAAAGCCCTGCCTGACAAATCTTGGAAGTTTCTGGATGATCTCCAAATTCTGGAAATCCCTGGTCAATTTTTTAATTTATAAAATTTTCTGAAGCTAATGGACCGATTCAACATTCTGGAACATTTAGTTTGTTTTGAAGATCCATAAATCAGAGGCCTTGTTTTAAATATCTCCAAAGTAGCGAAAGAGCCATTGAGATTGACTGAAATATATGACAGTTTTGTTCCATGAAGCAAATAAAAATCTGGTTCAACTTCCAAAAATCTCTTATCCTCCTTGCAACTGCCTAAATAAAGCAGGACAACAGATTGCGCTCCTCCCAGCCAGGATGGAGAATATAGCCAAAACCTACTACTGTGGAAAGAATCTGTAGAATAAGGAAGGCTTAGAATACTGAATTCTACCTTTTCATTTTCGTCCTCCCTCTTCTTCTGTTAGGCATGGCCCATAACAAAAGTAATCGCCCTTCGCTGTCATCCTTCATCCAATGAGGTCAAATGACACCAAGAATTCTATTCGAGATTGAAAAAGATGCCATGTTGTAATAATTACTCTAAGATCATGTATGTGAAGAATGAAGAAGTCATGTGACATAATGGCCACGTGAACGGTCGATGTGACACATTAGTCACATGGCAGTGCCACATGGCAATCCAATCGGTCAAGGAGGGACATTGACCCTAGTTGATTTCTTGAGGGTCGAGTTTAGTTTGCTTGGAGTCCAAATTATTTTATTTTAATATGTTAGCTGTCAATTAATTAGAGTTGTTAGTGTGATATTTTATTTACAGATTTTAGCCAAGTAATGGGTTGCCACGGGTTTCTTTATTTAGAGATTAGGAATATCTTTTTATATATTTTATTTTTGGTTGAGTTGAATACAACAATATTTCCAATTTTTCTGAACTTCTCTCCTCTCTCTCTCACCAACTCTCTCTCTCTCTTCATCGCCCTCCATGCTCCACGCATGGGATCTTCCACGTGCCAAGGCCATCATGCTTACACGAATCTTCACATGGTATCAAAGCAGGCATTCTAGGTCCACTAGTCTTCACGTGTGGAACACAAGTAGCAAGGAAAAGATGGTCCATGCACAAGGAGTTTCGCTTGTGCGTGAACCTTCCATGCATCACCAAGGTCACGTGGTTCGTGGCACCTTTGTCCAATGTAGGGAGTTCTCTTAAAAACTTCTTAAAGATCCTTGGCACCTTACGCAAAGTTCAAGGAGTCGAGAAGAGGACCCTAGCGAGTCATCTTTCTCATGTATCCAGTGCCTTACGCATAGTGTAGAAGTAGAGAGAAGTTCATTTCTTGAAGACGAAGATGGCGGAGCTTAAGGCCCAGAAAAGGGAAGAGGAGATTCATCGAGTTATGATACTATTGATGATCTTCATGCTTTTCCAATGGACACTTTATATCCAATTTTTTACTCTTCTTCAAAAGAGGAGATTTTCCCGTAGAAGTGTCAAACGTCATGCATGGGATCGCCCATCTTCTTATCAGTTTAGGAAAATCAGACACTTTCCCGAAGTAAAGAGGAAACACTTGTAGTCATTGTAACGACTTCTGAGGTTGCTAAAAGGAGCAACGACGTTCCAGGTTGCAAGAAGACTAGCGCTTGATCCAAGAAGTTCATTTATCAAAGATCCGAGCAAGATGCAAGTGGTGGGGCATCTATCCTTACCAAGTTGAAGAGCAAGTCATTGTCCTTTCGGCTTCGACTTGAGGGGGAGTGTGAAGAATGAAGAAGCCACGTGGCAATGTGGCCATGTGGACCTTATTGATATCTTGCACATGAATATGTCTTATTGATAGATAGTAGTGAGTTTGAATGCTATGAAGAGGCTATGTAGGATGTGCACAAACAAAAATGGATTGATGCCATGAAAGATGAGATGCAGTCTCTCTATGACAACCATATGTTTGAGCTTGTGAACTTTCACTAAGGAAAGAGGGCATTGAAAAACAAATGAATTTTTAAAGTGAAGCATGTTGAGAACTCTTCAAGCCTAAGGTATAAAGTTAGGTTGGTTGTGAAGGGATTTAGCTAGAGAAAGGGAGTTGATTTTCAGGAGATATTCTTGCCTGTGGTCAAGATGTTATCTATTAGAGTTGTTCTCAGTTTAGCATCCAATCTTGACTTAAAAGTGGAGTAGATGGATGTGAAAAGAACTTTCCTCCATGGTGATTTTGAGGAAATTTGCATGATGTAGCTCGAAGGTTTTCTAGTCAGACGTAAGGAAGACTGTGTTTATAGGTTGAAGAAGAGTTTTTATGGGTTGAAGCAGGCTCCTAGGTAGTAGTACAAGAAGATTGAGTCTTTCATGGGGGTGCATGGCTACACCAAGATTACTTGAGATCACCGTGTCTTTATGAAGAAATTCAACTTTGTCATTTTATTGATTTATGTTGACGATATGCATATTGTTGGTAGTAAAACCTCAATAATTTCAAGTTTGAAAAGAGAGATGAGCAAGTCCTTTGCTATGAAAGACTTGGGATCTGCAAGTCAAATTCTGGGCATGGAGATCACATGTGATAGTAAGTCAAAGAAGCTATGGTTATCTCAGGATAATTATATTGAGAAGGTGCTTCAAAGATTTAACATCGACAAAGTCAAGCTCGTGAGTACTCCTTTTGGGGCACACTTCAAGCTAAGCACTAAGTAGAGTCCAAGGACAAAAGAAGAGAAGGATATGGAAATGATTCCCAATGTTTCAACCACAAGAAGTTTGATGAATGCTATGATATGTACAAGGCTTGATATTGTTCGTTCCGTTGGAGTTGTTAGTAGGTTTGTCTCAAATCTAGGGAAGGAACATTGGGGAGCAGTTGAATGGATTTGGAAATATCTTCGTGGGACTAACAACATGTGTCCTTGTTTGGAGAAAAAAGTTAGTTTTTATTGGCTATACGGATTCAGACATGGCAGGTGATATAGATGGGAGAATGCCTATATCTGGTTATTTGATGACAGATGTAGCTAGTGCAGTTTCTTGGCAATTAAGACTTCAGCAATGCGTAGCCGTATCTACCACAGAAGCAGAGTATATTGTAGTTACAGAGGCTAGTAAGGAGCTATTGTGGATGAAGAAATTCATGCAGGAACTTGGTTTTGTGTAAGACAAGGATGTCCTATATTGTGACAGTTAGAGTGCGATCCACCTTGGCATGAATTGCACTTTTTATGCAAGGTCAAAGCACATAAATGTAAGGTTTCATTTATACGGGATGCACTGGAATCCATGCAACTTGCACTTGAAAAGATCCATACAAATGAGAATGGTGCTGATATGATGACATAAGAATTGCCACTTAGGAAGTTTGAAGCATGTCGCTTAATTATAGGATTGGAGTGGTTCCACATCGTCAGTGAGGGAGAGATATGTTGAGTGGGTCCCCTCCTTGTGGGAACCTACCCATATATTTGACCTTTTATGGTCCCAAGATCAATTTCAGGATTTTGTGTGGATACTCATATTTTCTCCATGGACTGCCGTGCAATTTAGCATTTTTAAAAATATTCTCCTCATGGTTGTTTTGGATGGCAATGCACATGGACATGGAAATGTAGAGTCAAAAAAGCCCCATCGGTCATTTTTGGCTTTTGGATTCTTCATTCTCTCTTTGGTTGGCAATGTAAGAAACATAGAGGCTAAGAGGGCATCTATTGGTGCCTTATTTTTTTGCCTTTTGTGTTGTGCAGCTGTGAGGAAATGGGGGATATTTCTTGGCTGTTGTGCATCATCTCTTCCGTCCATAAATATCTTGGGGCTTGGTTGAAAGGAAATCTCAATTAACATCGATGAAGGACAAAGCCATTGAGGAGCATTTTCAAAGGCTATTTGGTGGGAAGTTTAGGCATCACTTTCGGTGATATTCTTCAACCTATTTTTGTGGGTTTAAGTTGAAGAAAATGAAAGTTCTTATTTTACTAAATCATCCTTACACCTTTTTATATAGAGAGAGGTGGGGGAAAAAAATAACAGGAGTCCAATAATAAAAATAAATTACAAAATAACCCTCAACATAGCGTAATACTCTCCCTCAAGTTGAAGTATATATATCAATCATGCTCAGCTTGTGTCTACACTTCAAAACATAGGGCGAGATAATGACTTAGTAAATATATCTGTAGTCTATTCTGAAGAGGCTAGGCAAGTAGTACGGAATAGACCCTGTTGAATTAGGCTCCTTGTATGATGACAATCCACTTCTACATGTTTAGTCCTTTCATGGTACATGGGGTTATTAGTAATATAACTTGTAGTCTTGTTGTCATAATGCATCTTCATAGGCTCCTCATGAATAACATGAATGTCTCGCAACAAAGACCATATCCATATCATCTCCGTTGTGTGTGTCATGGTGTGATATTCGGATTTAGAGCTTGAGCGTGACACCACACTTTGCTTTTTACTCCAAGTCACTGGATTCCTTACTACAAAGGTACAGAAACCTGTAGATCTTCTGTCTCTAACATCACCTACATAGTTTGCATTTGAATAAGCAACAATGGACATAGGAGATTTCTTCTGGAACAAAAGACCTCGACCTGGATACTCTTTGATGTATCTCAACACCTGCATCACTGCTTGCCAATGATCATCAGTAGGTTTATCTAAGAACTGACTCAGTTTACCTACTGCAAGACTAATATTTAGCTTAGTAATGGTAGATATAGTAGCTTCCCCCCCAGCTGCCTATAAGCCTTCTTATCCATCAACCTTGCTGAGTCGTCTTTGGATCCATAAGGATATTAATACCCTTAGATCCAAGTATGCTTGCCTCCTGGAGCATGTCTAAAGCATATTTCCTCTGAGACATAACAATACCCTGCTTACTCGTAGCAATCTCAATACCAAGAAACTACCTGAACTTCCCAAGGTCGTTCATAACAAACTGGCATGCTAAATACTCTTTTACCTGAGAAATACCAGCCAGGTCATCTCCTATGAGTATAAGATCATCAAGATACACAAGTAGAGCCACAACACCACCACTGATTTTCCTCACAAATAAAGAATGATCAGATGAGGGCTTTTGCAACCCAACAATTGCCAACGCCTCTGGCAGACGTTGAAATCAGGCTCGGGGGCTCTGTTTAAGGCCGTAGATGACCTTTCGTAGCCTGCAAATACACTCCCCCTGAATCTCAAAATCAGGAGGCTGCTGCATATATATCTCATCCTGAAGGTAGCCATAGAGAGACATTTTTAACGTCTAGCTGGTGTAAAGACCATCCGTAGTGTGCCGCAATAGAAATAAGTAAATGGACGGTGGTGACACGAGCAACTGGTGAGAAGGTGTTAAAGAAATCTACCCTATAGGTTTGGGTGAATCTTTTAGTTACAAGGCAAGCCTTATACCGAGAAATAGACCCATCGGGGTTGTATTTCAAGGTAAAAACCTACCTAGCACCAACAAGGTACGCACCGGAGGGTAAAGGAGTGAGCTCTTAGGTGCCTCTGTCACGAAGAGTAGACATCTCCTCCATAGTAGACTTCCAGTGTAGATTTAGAAGGGCCTATTGATATGAAGTAGGTATCTCAGAACTAGAAACAACAACAGTGAATGCATTAAATTAGCAATCAGAGAATAAATAGAAACAACACTCCCAGCCACATGGTATTGGGCACATGAACGAGGAGTCTTCTGAATAGCAATTGGCATATCATCATCCATAGTCATGGAGAGAGAACCTAGAGAAACAACAATATGAGAAGCACTGTCAGTGGCCTTAACACATACCTGAGTGGGGGAGGACGGTGGTGGCTCAGTGGGAATTGAGGAGGGGGTTGTATCTTCTCTCTATAACTGACATGTATTTGATACGTGGTATCCTTCAAAGTATTCTTATTTAGTGGTACCACTCTGAATGTGCTCACAGGTGGTTCTGAAGGACTACTACTATTAAAAAAATCCTCCATGGCTATGGGAGGCACAAGCATAGGCACAACTGTCTCTACATCCCGTAACTGATGGGTTGATGTGAAAAATATGGAGTGGACTCATGGAATGTCACATCTATACTAACATAATGCCTCTGATGTATATGATCAAAGAACCTATATCCCTTGTGAGTGCTTAAGTAGCCAAGAAATACATACTTAACCACTCTAGGAGCAAGCTTATCATGACCAGCCCCAACCACTCATGAAGTATAAAGGAAGCCTGTTAATAAGATAACAGGTAGTGAGAATTGCATCTCCGAAGTAAGTATGTAGTACACTATTCTGGATAAGCAATGCTCGAGCTGTATCCAGAATATGACAGTGTTTTTGTTCTGCAACTCCATTTTGTTGTGACGTATGGGGGTAGGAAGTCTGATGCACAATACCAAGTGAACCATAAAATGATGCCAAATGCTTGGTGCGAAACTCCAATGGGTTATCTGATTGAATATCTTAATGCACACGCCAAATTGGGTTTTAACAAAAGCCACAAACTGTTGAATAATAGAGCCAACTTCTGATTTATTACGTATTAAAAATAACCACGATAGATGAGAAAAGTCATCAACAAATAGCAAATAGTAACGATGCCCCTGTCAGTCTGCCACACGACTAGGACCCCAAACATCACAATGAAGCAAATCAAAACATACTGAACTACTAGACTGCATGGGAATAGGAAAGCTGTCTCTGTGATGCTTCCCCAGCTGACATGCATCACATTAAATCTTCATGGTAGGCGAGAGATGTAGGATGATTCGACGTAGTTTGTCTAGGGATGGATGGCCTAGTTGTCTATGCCACTGCAAGGCACTCCCAGCAATAGTACTCGTTTGACACGTTGTAGCAACTGGACTCTACACTAGCCAGTATACACCCCTTTCGTCATGTCCATCACCAATTGTCCTCCCTGTCATGCGATCTTGAAAAGTATACCCACCTGCATCAAAGATAACATGGCAATTTAGTTGCTTTGTAATAGTACTAACAGAGAGCAACTGTATTGTCATGTCAGGAACATAATAAACATAAAAAGGGTGCATGGTAGGAGTAACAGGCAACCCCCTACCACATATGGAGGTACGCCTACTGTCTGCAAGTTGAACTGAACGGTTCTGTGGCATACTTTGCATGTTCCTAAAACATTGGGAATTCCCAGACAGATGATCTGAAGCACTAGAATCTATCAACCAAGAATTACCCGTACGTGATGCTAAAGCAAAAGCAACTATGCTTGAAGACTGGGGTTGGCCATGAGTCAATTGTGTTAGACGCTGCACTACTGTATCATAGTCTGCCTTTGCAAGAGTAACTATCTCAGTAGAAGTCGCTGGTGGAGCAGTCACGATAACTTGGTTGGCAACAATAGGTTATCCAAGTTTATTCCAGCACTTGGCCTCAACATGGCTATACCTTCCACAGTAAGTGCAAGTAGGCTTATTTCAGGCATCATCACCACGTCCCTTGCCTCTACCTTGGAAAGATCCACTCCGCCCCCCTCGAGCACTCATAGCTGCGTGGGCAGAAGCAGTGCTACTGGTGTTAATCTCATGAATGGACTGAACCTGTAACCTACTAAGCCTCTTGTATATCTCCTTAATAGCAGGTAGCTCAAACAGTGTCAAAATTTGAGAACGTGCAACAACATAATCATCATTGAGGCCTGCTAGAAACATGTAAGTAGAAAACTTCTTCCTTTGATCTCTAGACATGGTATATGTGCACATGGGCTTGCAAGTATTATACTTTTTCAAAAGTCCTTTCATTGTAGAGTAGTACTGTGAAAGGCTCATGGACTCCTGCTTCAGATGGCAAAGATCATAGTGTATCTGAAAGACTTAAGTGAAATTCAACTCATAAGAGTAGGCATCTTTTAGACCATCCCACATTTGTTTAACTGTTTTGTAATACATGACTTCATTTCCAATATGGGGTATCACACTGTTCAATATCCAGGCCCTCACCATAGTATCATCTCTGTTCCAGGTTGCATATTTCCTCATTTTCTGCTCTGGTGGTGCTTTTGTAAGAATATGTTGCTTCTCATGCTCTTCCACAGTAACAAGAAAGGTTTGAGACTAATGAGGGTAATTGGTCTCATCCAGCTTTACAATCGATGTAAAAAATGGGTTTTTGAAGACAACACTTTCTCCACTCTATCTTGAAGTCACCTCAAGTCTCTGATGATGAGGCCATAGTGCAATCACAACACAGACAACCTCAATCACTGAAACACAGATTTGATTTTGAATAAAACTGGGGAATACACACCCCGAAATCCGCTTACACACGGTTTCAAAACTCCAATAAATCAAGGGGAATACACACCCTAAAAAGCTCACTAATAAGGAAAATATACACCCCAAAACAAATTCAGAAGTTTGATTTGATTATACCATCTCCCGAAGGATCCTTGGCCTTAGCAAGACATCACACGAAGGCCATGGACCTTCCCAAAGAATCGAGCGGCAGTGCTGCCCCTCCCCCTGTCGCCTAGTAAGGAGAGGCAGCAAGAATAGCCGACAGCGCCTCCCCCTACTTCTTGACGGCGGTGGTGCTGCTGTTGGTGGACGGCTGTGCTGGTTGCCGTTGGCAGCGGTGGTGAAGAGGGAGAGAGAGGGGTTGGTGGTGGGTTAGGGTTTTGTTGGGTGGTGTCCTCAACTAGGCTCTGATATCAAGTTGAAGAAAATGAAAGTTCTTATTTTACTAAGTCAACTTTACACTTTTTTATATAGAGAGAGGGGAGGGAAAAATATAACAGGAGTCCAATAATAAAAACAAATGACAAAATAACCCTTAACATAATGTAATAGTTTATTATTATCTTGTGAAGAGGGTTGGCTATATGTAGCCCCTTGTAGGGAAGAATATTTTTCTTTAGTTATGGTAGGTTGATTTTGGGTTGTGTGGACCCCATGTTTTTTTACCATCACATCTTTGGGAGGTTTTCCACGTTAAAAATACCATGCATATTGTGGTTGTGATTGATTGTGGTTTGTTTACTTGTATAGTTTGCGACATATTGTAGGATCCATTGGGTGGGTTATTTGATTTTTATTTATTGGATTTTATTTAATCCCAACGCTTTGAGAAGCCCAAGAATCTTGAAAAGAAAGCATAGCACAAATCTTTAGATGTTGCACGATCACTTGTTTTGATACCATGTTAAATAAATAAATAAATAGCATGAGCATGACAAGAACACTAAAGAAGTCCATGATTTATGTGGAAAATCCTTCTTCTCGGAGAAGGAAAAAAATGGGGGAGAAGAGCTACATATAGTTGGGATCATCTTATAAAACAAGATGCAAACCATAAGAGGTGAGAAAATTGTTAACTCAGTTCAAGAGACATTGTGCCTCTTTACGTCTAGGCCTAGGTTTATAACTCTTGATGGTTTAAGAGGAGGCCCTAGGAAACTTATTTATAGTTGTTGTAGGACACCTCTTTGGTCCTGTTATGTACTTGTTTGGTCCTTTTATTTTATTCTGGATGTGTTATCTTCCCACACCTCTTATCTATATAAAGAGGTGTAGGGTTTCTTATTGGAATAAGACTGCTCATTTTCTCCTACTTGGTTTGAAAGTAGTGGTCGCTCTAGTATCCCACCTAACAAGCCCTCTAAACCCCTCCACCCTATCCCTTTCTCCCTCTTCTCGTCGTTGGGTAGCCACCACCACCGACAACCACCTTTAACGACAGTAGTAGCAGCAGTAGTGGTGCCGCAACACCACTACTAGCCGTCGGTAGCAACGTTGCTGATGGGTGCTGCTCTTGCTGGTGGCGGAGAGGGAGGTTCCAAACCTCCAGGAGGCTGCGTTGGGGTGCCTTCCTACACCCTAGCGTGGCCCACATCTGTCATAGGGGTCTTTGATGTGGTCTTGGTTTGATTGTCAGGCTATGTTTGCTTGGATTTCATGATCCAAAGATCATATTTCTCTTTGCAGTGATTTCTATGATCTACAATTAGGTTTTTAGATCTGAGTTTGAAGTTTTTCTTACCGCTACTAAGGTAGGGACCTACGAAAATCCATTTTTTGTCTCGATTTCCAAGCTAGATGAGACCAATTATACACGATCGTCTTATACGTTCCTTATGACTATGAGGGTCATGATAACACATATTCCTAGAAGATCGGATGGCAGAGTTGATTGTTCGACCACTTAATTTCAGCAGGTGGCACAGGATTTGGAGCTTAGTGATTTGTCGCTTTCTGGATCTTGTTTTACTTGGAGAAATGGGAAGGGAGCCATGTCATGTATTGATAGATTTTTATGCAACATTGGAATGACCGAGCATTTTCAGGTGGCGGATGTGGTAGCTTGTGACAGACCTTTCTCTGATCATTCCCCCTTGTTGTGGCACAACAATGATAATGTGAGACATTCCTCTTATTTTAAATTTCACAAGTCTTGGCTAAGGAACCTGGCTTCAAGGAGATGATACGGGCTAAGTGGAATTCTACCTCCGCTTCTTCCTCAGCTACTCGTACTTTGTCTGATAGAATTAGGGCTGTTAGAATGACTATGATTGATTTCTGTCATGACTTGAAGAAGCGTAGGGAGGAGAGATGTGATGCTCTCTTACATATTTTGAATTTTGACAAAAAAGAGATTGCCCCACTTTCATTAGAGGAGTGTATTGAGAGACGAAAATTTCATGCTGTTGTTTTGAAAGATCACAAGAAGGAGATGAACTTGAGACAAAAATCTAGACAACTATGACTTAAGGAAGGTGATGTGAACACAAGATTTTTTCACTTATCGGCCAGTGAGAGAAGAAGGTGAAACATGATTAATTGTATAAAGGTTGGGGATGAGATCCTGAAGAAAAGGAAAGAGAGAAGAGATCAGTACTATGTTTAGAAATTATTTTCATGATTTCACTAGAAAGAAACAATGCGGGTTGTGGCGTTTGTCTTCTCTGGAGATGGAGCAGATTGGTGTAGAAGCAAAATAGGTTCTCATTAAAGAAGTTGATGAGGAGGAAATTCTTGCTGCGATGCATGGGATGAAAGCAGGAGCCCCTTGTTTGGATGGTTTGCAGATTATTTTCTACAAGGAGTTGTGGGACGTTGTTGGGAGTCGGGATAGATGTTGCTATGATTAAGGAGTTTTTTTTCAGGAAATGAAAGATTTGAGAGGTTGAACAAGTTCTATTTGTTCTTCCAAAAAAAGGCAATCTGGAACAGTTAGAGGATTTTAGTTAATCGGCTACGTTTTTCTCTTCGTGTTATTATTTCTCTGATCCAAACAGCTTTTATTAAAAGGAGACCACTTTAGGATTCTTTTGTTTTGGCTGAGGAGTTCTTAGTTGCCTGGATGAGAAGAGGTTGCTCTTCGTTTCTTTGGAAAGTGGACTTTGCAAAGGCTTATGATTCCATCGCCTGGAGGTATTTATGGGATATTCTTAAGAGAAGGGGATTCCCAAACATCTGGATTTCTTTGATGAAGAGGTGTGTTACTACTTCTTCCCTTTCGATGTTGATTAATGGGAAGGCTAATGGAACTTGGATTCAGCAACAAAGAGGAGTGCATTAGGGTTGTCCGTTAGAGCCAATGCTATTTAATATTGTTGTGGATACGCTTGCAACCATAGCTTTTAAAGCTTGCAATAGGAGTCTTTTTAAAGGATTCTCATTTTCTGGTGATGGGAGGGTTTTAACTCCTATTCTTCAATATGCGGATGATAGTACTTTTTTCATTGAAGGAAGTAGGAGGGATGCAAAACACGTTTCTTCTTTGGTGAGGATCTTTTTGGAGATTTCAGGTCTGGAAATTAATAACAAATCCAGCTTTGTTCCTTTTAATATGGGGTCTGTGGAGGAGAGTAATGTTGCTTTGGAATTGGACACATCGGTGGTGACGTTACCAACACCTATCTTGGTCTTCCTTTAAAAGGAAAAAAATTAACTTCTTCTGATTGGAGAAGTTTGATTGAGAAGTTCTCAAATAGACTTTCTTCTTGGAGTGGTAGACTCCTTTCTAGAGGTGGACGGTTGGTTTTGCTTAAATCTATCCTCAACTCAATTTCGGTGTTCTTCTTGTCGTTCTTTTTGCCAACAAAAAAGATTTTAAAGCAGGTTGTTATGATCCGGAAGAGATTTTTTTGGAAAGGGCCTAATTCAAAGGGAAGATTTGCTCAACTTGTCAAATGGAGTGAGATATTTAAGTCGAAGAATGATGGAGGTTTGGGTGTGCGTAATTTCTCTCATTTTAATAAGGCATTATTGCTGAAATGGGTGGTTAGATTTCTATCCAATGATGATTCTTTGGTGAATTCCGTATGGGGGATTCCTATGGTGATTGTATGAAGATGATGCAAGGGGCTGCAGGTGTTTCCAAGGGATTTTCTGCATTTTGACACTCCATTAGACCTCTTTTCTTTAAATTTGTAGATCAATTTATTCCATCTCTGGGTGATGGTGTTACTTTCAGATTTTGACATGATAATTGGATAGAAATTGGGTCTTTTTTTGAGGTTTTTCAGAGGTTATTTCAGCATGCTGTTGATAAAGAAGCCAAGGTAAAAGATTTATGGGATGGAGCTCATAGTTGTTGGGACATCTGGTTGCCAGCGGATCTTTCGGAGCCTACTTTCAACAAATTTCAGTAGCTACTGCAATATATTAAAGACCTTTCTCCTTTATCTATAGATTTATTTGGAAGCAAGGCACATTTTTGGTTGATGGGGATTCTAGATTGATTATGAAATGCAAATTTCCTCTCAAAAGAAGGTTATTCCTTTGGTTTCTAAGAAGAAAGTGGATTGTTACTCGGATGTATAGATCTAGATGGGCTCCTGATGGGGAGACTTTATGTCCTCTTTGTTAGAATGAGAATGAAGATATGCAACATTTATTCTTCGACTATGATTTTGCAAGAAATGTTTGGTCAAGTTTTCATCTCAACACAGTTGACAAGACAAACTTTGAAAGATTTTGGACAATCTTCAGATATCATGTTCTGCTTGATATGGTGGGCTGGTGTAAGGGTATCACTAATATTTGGTGTATCTGGCTTCAAAGGAATGGTACTGTTTTTCTTAATGAGAGGTGTTTGGTGGATAATGTGATTAGAGAGGTGAGGGTTATTTTTGATTTTTGGCTGCAAAATTTATGAGTCCATTCCTTTTACTCCTTTTTAATACAATTTACATATGATTATTAGGCTCAGGTAATCTTCCACTTTTTTCCTCAAAAAAAAGGACATATTCCTAGAGCTAGAGACTCCTACGAAGATCGGGAAATACGCTACTTGGAAGGACAATGCGATGGTACTTTCATGGAGTATGAACACCGTTGTATCTTGGATCGGAGATGGAATCATGTATTACAAGACTGCAAAAGAGATGTGGGACTCTTTTCATGACACATATTCCCATGAGAAGAATTCTAGTAAAGTCTTCTAGATCCACCATGATATTGGTAGTTTGAAGTAGGAGGGGCAGTCCCTATCCCAGTACTATACAAACCTCAAGGGGCTCCTCGAGAAGTATAATTCCTATAGACATGTGTATGTGTTCTACTCAGAGGGAGTGTTGAAGGGAATATGTAGTTCTTCAGTTTCTGGATGGTCTTGGTCCTAAGTATGAAGGAGCCTGTTCACAGATTTTGACCCTTTCTGAGATTCCTTCTCTGGAGGAGGCATATAGCAGGTTGGGTAGGATTGTAGTGAAATCCTCTTCTCCTAATACGTTTGGACAGACGATTGCTTTAGTTGCTACTGGAGGTCGGAGGTCGTGGAGCTCCTTCTGCATGTGGTAGCGGATGTGGTAGAGGACAACCTGGTAGACCCTGAACCACGTGCACATTCATTTGCAAGGTTGGTCATGTGGAAGCTGTCTGTTGGTTTAAGCGCGGTAGACCTCTTGTGGCTAATCAAGCCATCACCTCTTTAGAGTAGTTTAACATGGTCTCTCGTGCCGAGTATGTAGTTGTGCATTGTCTTTCTCAACTTACACAATTGTCCACTACTTCATCAAATACTATTGCCTTCGCTTCCTCCTTAGATATAGATTTTACCTTGAGTACACATAACAGATCTGGTGATGGTACCATGTGGCTAGTGGATTTAGGTGCATCTAGGCACTTGAGTGGTGATATACTTGTTTTCAAAATCCAATCTGTGGCACCTGGTCAGATAATGTAAGTGGCTGATGGTTGACATTTTAGAATTAATGGACAGGGGGAGGTGATAGTTAACCCCATTTTGAGATTTCATGATGTTTGAAATAACGAAAGATCTAAATTATCGTGCCATTTTTGATGATGTTGGATGCATTTTTCAGGACAAGCTTATGGGGAGGATGATTGGTAGCGGACATGAGGAGGGAGATGTTTATCGCCTAGTCCAGACATCATTTGCTGCTACATGCCAGGGTGAGGTTGCCTTTAGTGCTGACACAGCTCTACAATGGCATCGTTGACACGGGCATCTTCCTCTGGATAGGTTCAGACGTGTCATACCACATATCTCTTTAGCCACTGAGATACTCTGTGATGCTTGTCAGTTCAGGAAGCATCACCGCTCTATCTACTCTGCCAGTTCCAGTTTGAGTTTTGTTGTATGCTTTGATTTAGTTCACATGGATGTTTGGAGCCCTAGTCGTACTTTTAATTGATTGGGCCATTGGTATTATTTGATTATAGTGGGTGATTTTTTTAGAATTCATGATTATTTTTGCTAAAAAATAAATTTGATGTTGGTGCCATAATTAAGACTTTTGTGATTTAAATAAAAGCTTAGTTTTCCTTAGTGGTTAAGATCGTGCGCTCAAATAATGCTATTGAATTTTGTACTGCCAAGTTGGATGCATTTTATAGATCTCATGGGATAATTCACTAGACCTCTTGCCCCTATATGTCATAGTAGAATGGGGTGGCTGAGAGAAAGCATCATTGTATTTTAGATGTGGCTAGAACATTATTGATTCATTATAATGTGCCACGAGAAAGGGCACCTCATTTTCTCCTACTATAATATATGGGGTTGCTTACAGCCCAAGAAAGGTGGCTTACAACCTAAGAAAAGTACAATTATCATAATTGACCTACACATTAAAAATATTTACAAGAGATCCTTCAGAATATAACTCTATCATCTAGACTCACATTAGGAATATTTACAAGAGACTTTTGGAATATAATTCTATTATCCCCTTGTAAACTGAGCACAGGGTTGAGAAGTGCGCAGTTTATTTTTCAGTACACTAAAAACTTTAACAAAAATCGCTTTTGTGAGAATTTCAGCAATCTGCTTATTCGTGGGTGTGTGAAGAACAATAACTTCGCCATTTTGGACTTTTTCTCGAACAAGATGATGATCAATCTGAATGTGCTTTGATCGATCATGGAAAACAAGATCAATAGCAAGATAACACGTACTTCGATTGTCGCAATATATTGGTGTATGTTGATTGTGGATTCCTTGATTGGTGAGGATGGAACGAATTCAAGTAATTTCACTTATGGAGGCAAGAGCATGGTATTATACTAGACTTGGCAACACTTTGTTGCTTTCTACTTTTCTAAGAGATCAGATTATTCTAGAGAAAGATACAATAACCAGTAACAGAGTGGCGGTTATCTATATCACCTGCACAATCAAAATTAGAATAAGTAGAAAGATTTCTGTAGCCATGTATCAAGTCTAGATTTCTAGTAAAACAAAGACCATTGGTGCTCATCCCTTTGAGGTATTACAAAATACGCTTCGTAGCTTCGACATGATTAATAGTCGGATAGTGCATATATTGAGAAACTTGATTGACTGCAAAGGTGATGTCCGAACGGGTAATTGTCAGGTATTGAAGAGCGCCTACCATATTGCGATATTTAACAAGGTTAGAAATTTGTTGATTGCCAACCTTGAACAATTTGTGTTGTGATAGCATCGAAGTGGAGACATGCTTGCAATTTGAGAAATTATATCACTAAAGCAAATCAAGGGTGTACATATGTTGTGTCAAAGGTTAGGTGGGTTTTGAACGTGTCAACTTCAATTCCAAGAAAATAATGGAGATTAGGGAATCTGAATTCCCAGTAAGGACAATGTCATTAACATAGAGTAACAAAAGAATCATGACTCCTTGGTATCAATAGATAAAAAGAGAATGATCAACATGGCATTGTTGAAACCCAAGGTTAACCATAATTTTGGTGAAGCTTTGAAATCAACTGTGGAGTGCCTGCTTGAGTTCATAAATGGACCTTTAGAGTTTGCAAACATACTTGGTGTGACTCATTTCTTCAAAACCCTCAGGTTGTTCCAGATAGATCTCCTCTTGTAGATTACCATGAAAAAAAGCATTTTTAACATCTAATTGATGTAATTTTCAATCATGATTACAAGCCAAGTTTATGATAATCTGAATGGTATCCAAAAATTTTTAATTAAAATTGTCGCCATATTGTTGATAACTTTGAACTTATCAATGGTTCATCAGCATTGTATTTAATTTTGTAGACCTACTTGGAACCAATGACTTTCTTATGTTGCGGTCCAGGTACAAGGAGCCAAGCTTTGTTTTGCTGCATGGCATGTATTTCCTCTTGCATAGCTTGTACCCAACGTTCATCTTTGATAGCCTCTTTATAATTATGTGGTTCTTTGAAGTTTACGACCTTTGTGATGAAACCTCAAAAATCATTATTAAAGGCGGAGTAGTCTACATTGTTGGCAAGTGGATAATGAGTCCCAGAATTCTTTTTTGGTTGTAAATTGTATAAGTGTGTCGGTGTGCTTGCATTGTGATTGATAGTAGTAGGTAGGACATGTTTTGTGGCTATTGGGGGGGAAGCATCGGTGATTGGAAGTCATATAGCTTCAGTGTTGGCAGTTTGGCTGTTATTGGACTCTAATGTGCCTTTGCCTTGGTCATTATTGGTTGTAGGCTTGTATCGTTGATGTTGGTGAGTAAGAATAGGCTGCTCATTTAGTGGCGGCATTTGTTCCTTTGGATCTTTTGGATTACTGTTAGACATGTTGTTGGGCATCATTATGAGTGGACTGCTGGATGTTGAGAATAAAAATAAATGGAGTAGTGGTCGTACTATGCATCTCCAAGCGGGAGGAATCTTCGTCACTGTCCTCATCAAATGTAATGTTGTGGGATAAATAGATTTTTTGAGTAGAGATATTAAAGCTTTTGTAGCCCTAGTCGCTTCATCATAACCGACAAAGATACATTTGATGGCTCTACGATCAAATTTGTCACGTGCGCTTTTGTCTCGATGAACATACACAGTGCTGTCAAAGGAACATAACAGAGTATTCAGGTAATGAAGAATACAATATTTCACAGGGGGTCCTCCATTCCAATAGTTGTGTAGGAACTTGATTGATAAACTGCTACGTGTAAAGCTTTCGGTTACAAATATCTGGAAACAACTTTAGCATGAATCATTATAAGAGCAATCTTGCAAATGTGCCTATGTTTTCTTTCCGTAATCCCATTTTGTTGTGGGGTCCTAGGACAACTTTTTTGATGGAGAATACCTTTATCATTTAAAAAACTTCTAAAAGCTTGAGACATGTATTCACATTCCTATGACTACGGAGACATTTTATCTTGCACTCAAAATGATTTTCAGCAAAAGACTTAAATTTTACAAAGGCATCAAACGTAGTGGATTTATCTTTAAGGAAAAAGATCCAAGTATATCTAGAAAAATTATCAACAAAAATGATGTAATAACGTGATCGAGATAAAGAAGTATAGGGCGTAGATCCCTAAATAGTAGTATGAATAAGCTCTAGAACATGTGAGGTAGTAGTGATGGATAAGGGAAAAGGCAATTGAGTATGTTTGCCATATTGATGTCTAGAACAACACATTATTATGAAAAGGACCTTCAACTATTATTAAACCAGAATCAACAAGTTTCTCCAAAGCATCAAAATTACAATGGCCTAAGCAATGCCATTGTTTATAGAAGCTTTATTATTGCTAGAGCTATAAAGAACAAGTAAAGAAATATTGGAAAGGAGAAGATTTCGAACGAGAAAACCATAGGCCAAAGTGAATAAACTATAAGCATTATTTTCATTAAGAAGGCAAGAAATCAAGAGCACACGATATTCATGGAAGGTAAAGAACATCAGTAAGGCGAATAAAACAATTAAGAGTGCAAAGAACAATCTCCTATGTGAGTAATGGGGTGAGTAGTGCCATATTTGGTTATTACCCAACCATTACCTTGATATGGTTGTAATGAAACAAAAGTACCTTGGCTATTGCAGACATGATTTCCAATGCCAATATCAGCTATCCATTCTTCAACATTGATATGTACATCTTCAATGGCAGTAGATAAAGCATTAACATCATGTTGAGAACTACTAGTGTTGGCTATGAGAGCTTTAGTCCGTTGTGGAATAGTGTCGATCAAGAATTTAGGCAAATCATAGTAGTTGATAGCTATATAATTCGCTCGACCACAGAGTTGACAGAAGACACCTGCTTGGCTGGTATGCATACGACCATGTCCTTTTTGAGCTTAATTAGATCAGCTACCAAAGTATTGCTATCCATGTTCTGTTTTCACTTGCATGTTTTGTTGGAGATGTCCTTTACCTCAGCCTCTGCCTCGATCAATATTCACTGTATTGACATGTAAAGCTTGAGCTTTGGTAGACATCCTTGGAAGGTTGCGAGCTGCCAGCTTTTAAAATAAGATTGTCATGTTGAACTAGAGAAAATTTCAGTTCCTTAAATGAAAAGTTCTTGTTGTAATGGTAGTAGTGAACATTTTATATTCTTCCCGGATATCGGCAATGCAATGCATCACTTTGTATCACTAATTAGATGACAAACCAAGGCTAATTCATTGTAGATAGTTTACAATCTGTTGCAGTCGTCAATGACCCCGGACGTTCCCTTGGTGATTTGTACCAATTTTGATTTTAATTGGATGATCATTTGGCAATACCCACTTTTGAGGGCATCCCACAACTCTTTTGCAGTTTGACCATATACGACTTGAGTGACCACTTCCTCAGAAAGGGTGGATTTTATCCACCTGATAAGTTGCTAATCAAGGGCAAACCACTTAGTACAAGTAGGATTGGGGACAAGATGAGCCCTTGGTGATGAGCTACTACCGTCCTTAGCCTCTTTACTGGTTTCATTAAACAGGTATGTAGGTGGTGTTGGAGAACTTCCATCAATATGTGTAGTCAAACATCCATAAATGAAAGGATGAATAAGATTCTTCCATAACAAATAGTTTCCGATGCGTAGCTTGACAAAAATAATTTGATTCAGCATGTTGGGAAATGAGAGGAAGTTTTGACTTCCTTTATCTGAGGCCATGATCAATCACTAACAAGACAAGAGGAAATCAATAACAAAACAAACATCCCTTTTTTGGGGCAAATAATGAAAATAGATGGAAATAGGGTTTATCATAAACCCTAAAGAATACGAGTACATTAAACCATTGTAGTTGAAGAAGTGGCGACATTGAGGATTATGAGGCTTATTTGACGAGGACGAGAGGGGTTGCTTGAGTCGACAATGGTCTGTCGAAGGTTCGGTGACGGTGGTAGCAATCAAATAGCAAGGGAATTCGATTGAATTTGGTTGGCGATGAAGGCCAAATAAACCATAAAGAATATGAGTAGAGAAAATTGTTGTAGTCAAAGGAGTGGCGGCGTTAGGGGTCAGGAGGTCGATTCAATGAGGACAAGAGGGGTCGTCTAAGTCGGCAATGGTCCAATGAAGGTTTGACGATGATGGTTGGGATCAAACAGTGGGGATTTGATCAAATCTGGTTGGCAATGATGGCCCTTTTGATTGGATCCATTTGAAAAAATCGGATTAGTCAGAATAGAGCCCAACGATGGCCTTTCTGCCACCTAAACAAGCATGTCAGTGGTTGAACTAGGCCCAACGATGGTCGAGGATCGTCGAAGGTGGTCAGATTTGGCAGTTGTAGGCATGATTCGGATGTAATGAGAACATGATCCCAGATTTGAGAAACAATATACCTAGCTTCAATGATGAATGATTGGGACCAGCAGAGAACACAAACAATTTGTTTATATGATGGATCAAAGCTTTGATACCATATAAAATGAGAACAAACAACACACAAGAGGCAAGAAAATTGTTAACCCAATTTGAAGAGGTGCTGTACCTCTCTACGTCTGGGCCTAGGGTTAACAACTCTCTATGTTTTGAGAGGAAGCTCTAGGAAACTTGTTTATAATACATGGGGTTGCTTATACCCTAAGAAAGGAGGATTACAGTCAGACAAGTACATGCTTATAGTCCAAGAAAAGTACAATTATCATAATTGACCCACACTAAAAATATTTGCAAGAGACCCTTTTGGAATATAATTCTATCACATCTATCATTTCTTCTCAAGGGATTAAAGAAGTACGACTCTACTCTCTTCTCGGGGTTCTCATTAAATAAGCTTTGCACTTGGAATTTGGAAATAGAGGTCTTAACCTACCTCACTACTCAAATTGGAACAGACTAAAACTTGATGCTGCTAACTAGCTGGAAATAGGGGTTTTAGCTTATTTAACTACAAAGTTTGGAAGATACTTGGTGCTTTTGATTCTTTACTTGAAGTAGCAAAGTCTCTTGACGAATACCTTTGATGATAGATTTTTTTTTCTATTGTACACTCATTTGGAGTTCATCTTTGATTTATCTTCTTTGGAGAACCTTTGTTCTATATGTCTTAACAACATGAGGATCTACAGTCCAATCTATTTGCTTGGAGATCTATTCAGTGAAGGGGGTTGAACTCCACGTATTAATATGGAGTTTCACAAGACACTAGCTTGAGGGGGAGTGTGAATATACTATTAGTTAATCCCCACCAACCACCAAACAAAAAAAAGAAAACTATTAGGAATAGGAATAGGATCAGGTTTTTCTCATGAGAATGGGTGTGGGACTCCCCAAAGGCCATTGTAATACTATTTTTTCTTGTGAAGGTGCAATAACATATCTTGCCCTCTCGACCACGTCTCCCATGGTTTTCCCCTTCGGGATTTTCTATGCCATGTCTTGGTGTTTCTTTGATGGTGTGCATATATTTTGTTATCATTTTGCGCACACCATAATAAATTTAGTCATTTTAGTATGATGGGAACCTTCATAGAGAATAAATGAAGAAAATTGATATGATTCTCAGAATTTGGGAAACTCCCATTAAACAAAATATGGAACAAGCAGACGGTAGTTGATCGTAGTACTTGTAGTTCAAAACCAAATCTGAATCAAAGCAAGCTTGTTTAATCTGGTGTAAATCCATTCAGATATGGTGACTGTTGAGGATTTATATAAAATGGATGTTTGAATCCCTGTGTGTGGATCCATTTAAGCCATGCCGTACCCTATAATGCTGTAAGCACTCCCCCTCCCCCTCCCCCTCAACCAAAAAAAAAGCAAAAGAAATCTTTAGGGAAGAAAGAAAACCCTAGTCTCTTGTGAAAAAACTAGGGCTGTGGCTCTCCCATGGTTTTCCCTTCTGTTGTGAAGGGTTTTCCATGTAAATCTTTCAATTTGCATGTGATTGTTAATTGTTATTATGATCGATCATGTGATTTATCCTTATGGTGATACTCAATTTTAAGAAAATTTAACCAGAGTACTTAAAGTTGGATGCCTCTCCCTTATATGTTAGTCACATTCATAACAAAACTGGAGTGATGGTGAGTTAAAACCAATAGGACACGATTGGGGGCCTTTCCTAGACTTTAGGTGGATGCTATATTTATATTTAGATGGAGGTCTTGCCTATGGTTGGGGTTGTGCATGCTAGACATGGGCTAACACTCATGTATGAAGGGGAAGAGAGAGAATATTGTTTAATAGACCATAAATTAAGAAAGTTGTGGAGATTTGAGTGAAAAATAAACTTCGTTGATACGAAAAAAGAGTCCTTAGCCCTCTTTTTATAGATAGAGGGCAAAGGCAAGTAAGGAAACCATAATTACATTTTACTGAAAATAACCATGGCTAAAAATAGAAAAGATAACTAAATGTCATCTTTGATTTATTTCCTAATATTCCACCGCAAGTTGAGACGCAGGAGACGGCGAAGACTTGGATCCTGTAAACATTCATGATGGCACAGATCAACGGTAGTCGACGTGGTAGTCCCTTCTTGGTGTCTTCAGATTCGGGTGCCTCTTTTTGTACTCCCTGGAGTGAAGGTCTATTGCTTGGCATTTCCATGGTGCGTGAGAGTGCTGCCCATCAATGTGACATCTTGAGTAGACTCTTGTCCTCTTCGCTTCTCTCTCTCATGCACATATAAGGACCAAATAGAAAGAACCTAGAACTTGAGTTACAATAACAAGGGGCTCCCCTTAATCCAGGTAGTCCGAGGAGTGACGGTAGTAGAAGATAGAATAATTGGCTTCGACATCCGCATCAACTTGTCGTGTTTCTACTTGTACATCTCATTAAGGTGTTGGGTTCGTGAGAAATCATGACTATAACTTGGGTGTTGTTGCTCCCATGTCCAAGAGTTTGAAGATGACGAGGCTTGGTCTTATTGAGTGCGCATAAGGTCACATGAGTGCCATTGCTCCTACACCCCACAAGCTAGCATACTATGCTTGGTTTCTCCGAGTGTGCATAAGGTCACCTCGCTACCATTGCTTCTATGCTCCAAGAGCCGATTGAAATGCTCTAGGTTCACGAGTATCCTATTTATGTGTTAACACGGATTTGTGTCTTTTTTCTTCTTCAAGTTGCCTTGGGTTACAAACATAAGTCCTCCAAGGCTAGAAATCGACCCCCTTCATGGGACCAACTGGTTGCTTCCCACATGAGATGAGGTTATCCATGAGGGAAAGCAAAGCGTTCTTCGATAGCGGTGAGAGAAGGCTCATCACGCAAACCAACACAACTTCAATGTGATCTTTGGATCTAGCAGCCATTAGGGTCACACGTGGGCTGCCTAAGGTCGTACATGGCGGTCTTGACCTTGCTAAACCCTCATTAGCGATCCTAGGGGCTTTGGGCGACGCTCCGGCGATTCTCCCGCGAGGTCCTGCACTAGGGTTGGTCCCAAATCGATGGTGACCACCCTAGGATGCCAACAAGTCCCGTAGGAGCCCCTTTGATATGGAGAAACGATCCAAAACAGAGATCAAAGTCCCCCTAGTAGAGGGGTGGTGCTGGGCCTATTAGGCTCGCTAACAATGACCACGCTAGTTGATGGTTGTCGGAGGGGGTGCGGTTGGTCGGCGTTGGAGCCGGCTATGTCCCCTCCAAGAGTTGATGCCAATCGAAATAGTGGTAGCGTTGGTGTTGTCGATCTTCATTGGAGTAGTGGTGGTGATGGTTTTGCTTTGTCGGAGCGAGGACTTCAATGGTGGCGTTTGACCGATCCAATGGCCACCAGAGATAGTTGGGGTGAAGGCTAGGGTTTCGGCAACCACCCTATTGGTGGAAGGCCGGTGGCAGTGTCGACGACACCTTCTTTGTCGACAATGGGAGAGCAGCAGCAGAAGCAGAAGAAAAGGAAGAAAAGAGAGGTTGAGAGAGGAGATGCCTCTCCAGTGGCTCGCTGTAGACCGACAGCATTGCCGAAGAGCCTCTCCCCTCTAGCACTTATTCTCTAAACCCTAGACCACCAGAATTGGTGGCTCTGATACCATGTGGAGATTTGAGGGAAAAATGAACTTTATTAATATGAAGAAAGAGTCCTTGACCCTCTTTTTATAGATATAAGGCAAGGGCAAACAAGGAAACTGCAATTACACTTTACTAAAAATAACCATGACTAAAACTAGAAAAGACAACTAAATGGCTTCTCTGGTTTATTTCCTAACAAAAGTGTCTCAAAGGATCTTACTTTCAAACTCTAATGTTTAGGTTCTTGACGAAATAAAGCTGTACTTAGTGGATCCTATCATTTACACATGCCCAAAGCAAAACAACAGCAACTGAGACAAGAAAAATACCTGGGCTTTTTCCAACTATAAACTAGTAGTCACTCTTAGTTTTCATTAAGCAGATACATGGGATATTTGATTAGATAATTCTTTTATTTGCAATAGGAAATAAATTCCTTTTCTTTTGCAGGTTACTTGAAATTTGGCTTCAATAAAGAGCCTGGTTGTATAGTTTATCGTGAATGGGCCCCTGCAGCACAGTGAGTCTAACAACTTTTAACAGATCTTTTAGCAGGATGGCCTTGGTTTTTCTTTTCTTTTCTTTCTTTTTTTTTTTTTTTCCTTTTTTTGTGCATGTGCATGTTCATATATGTATAGTACAAATATTTCTTGATATTAGAAAAAAACAAAATTGGAGATCTATACGCCTTCTACTAATCAACTTCACATGACTTCTCTTTGTGTCATTTTTGTTGTAATGTGCTTGTTATATTTGTTTATTAGGTAACTGGATCCCTGAGGAGATTTCACATATTTTTCACCATTTTTTCTTGCCTATTTGACTCCTACTTGACCTTCTTGTAAGACTAAGAAAGCTTAGGCCTTCATTTTGCAACCAAGATCCATGTATAACGCTGGACTGTGTGTGGATGTGGATTAAATGGGTGGTTAGGTGACATAACAGGGTCAGAGTGAATAGTGTCATGGGTTAGGTGCACTTTAGGAGAAATGTCACTTTAAATCTCTAAACAGAATATAGTAACTCACTAATCACATCTAACTTCCACCTACTCTACTTTGCAATAGAACAATAATAAAAAATAAGCTAATAAAAAATATAAAATATATAAACTACAACTCTTTCTTTATTTAAATCACAACAATATATAGCTTATAACACAGTAACTCACCTATCACATCTATTCCCTATACTAACCCACCACTTGCACCATTACCTCTATTACTTACCCCTTCGTAACTTTTACCTAGGGTTAAAAGCTAAACTTTATCTTGATGAAGTCTTCATGGATTAGATTGGTTCAATGGCTAGCGAGGTCACATAAATATTTTGACTCTGCGCGAAATACTTTGTGTTACAACATTTCATAAAGAATGCATTCACAATTCTACTTGTTATAGTTATGCTCCAAGGATGTTGTTTTTGGCCATTACCAAGGGCTACAAATTGCTGATTCATTTTACCAGCTTAATATGATATGTACGAGTATTTCTAGGATGTAGTTTTGATGTTGGCTCTGTTGCCATCCTTTTTCCTATGCACTTGTGCTTACACTTGTTGAAATTGAAAGTTGCCAGGTTAGTCTGATCCTATATCCATTTGTGCTTTTAGAAATATGGTTTGATAGTTATTGCCCTTTTTTTCATCGTGCACATTTCTAGTTATGTTAAAGCTTCCTTTCTATGTTTATTGGGTCGGGGCTCATTATCAAGACCCATGAGTTTGATTCAACATGTCATTGAACCCAATAGGGATGCCATTAGTCATGGAATATCCAAATTTGATTTACCATCATATCAATTTTCAAGAGGATATGAATATGAAGCAAAAAACATATGCAAATATGATTCGTTGTGCATATCTATATCTATATCTATGTCCATTACCTAATTTGGATGATATATATAACTATGCTCATAGTTCATGATTAATACATCTTTTTGGCTCCGACAAGCACATTTGACATAGCTTTTCATATATTACATACATTTAACTTTAGTTCTTTTTGGTCATTTAACTGATTTGGATACTTATCTAGGAGTATACACAAATCATCTATATTTGTTAGGTTGAAGTGTCATAGTTTATTTTAGAGACTCTAGTGCCTTTATATAGACAAGCACTTGATAGAAAAATTATAGACATCCCTTTAATATAAAACAAAATAAGAAACACCCCATACAACTCAACACTCCCCTTCAAGTTGGAGCATAAGTATCGAACATACTTACTTGGAGCAGATATAGTGCAACTGTTTCTTGGGAAGTGCTTTAGTGAGAATATTTGCTAATTGGTCTTCAGTACATATGTAGGGTATAGAAATCTTCTTCACTGCAATTATCTCCCTAATGAAGTGACAATCCACCTCAATATGTTTTGTTGTCTCATGAAAGACTGGATTGTTTGCAATGAAGGTGTCGACTTTGTTATCACAATGCATATGAATCGATCGAGGAACATGTACTCCAAAATCCTCTAGGATAGATCGGATCCAAAGTAGCTCACAAGTGGTCTGAGACATGACCTTGTATTCTGACTTAGCATTTGATCTAGAAACAATCTCTTGCTTTTGGCTTCTCCACATGACCAGATTACTCCTAACAAATGTGCAGTATCCTGTAGTGGACTTCCTGTCCTCATGTGCTCTAGCATAATCTACATCTGAATAGCCACAGACATCCAAGTGTCTATTGTTTCTAAAATAAAGTCCTTTCTCAGGTGCACTCTTTAAGTACCTGAGAATTTGGCAAACTCCATCCCAATGGACTTCCCTTGGTGACTGCATGAACTGACTCAATCTACTAACGGCAAAAGCAATGTCTGGTTGGGTAACTGTCAAATACAATACCTTACCAAGAATCACACGATATCTAGTCACGTCTTGCAGTAAGGGGCTCTTATCATCTGCAAGAGGTAAGTAGACGTCCATAGGCACATACGTTGGTTTCCAACCCAGCATACCCATGTCTCTCAACATGTCAAGTACATACTTGTGCTGGGATAGCACAAGTTCTCTAGTATGCTGCACCTTAATACCAAGGAAATAGCTGATAGGGTTTAGATTCTTGGTAACAAACTGTAAATGTGGCAGCTTTTTTGTTTCTTTTATGCCCTATCACTGCTAGTTAGCAATATATCATCAACATAAATAATGAGTATAACAAAACCTGTCTTCCCATACAATGTAACCACAAAGTGATCAATAGACGATCTGGTAAAGCCATAGTCTTGAACAACCCTGCTGGACCTCTCAAACCTGGCTCTAGGACTTTGTTTTAGTCCATAAATAACCTTCTTCAACTTACACACCTTATGACACTCCCCTTGAGTAGTAAAATCAGGTGGCTACTCCATGTATACTTCCTCCTCCAATTCTTCATAACGGAACACATTTTTTATGTCTAACTGATGAACCGTTAAACTCCTGTTGATTGCAAGAGAAAGCAGGATCTTGACAGAATTGAGATGAGCTAGAGGAGAGAATGTCTTAAAGCAGTCAACTCCAAAGGTGAGTGTAACCTTTGGTGATTAGGCGTACCTTGTATCTTTCCACTGTGCTATCTGGATGACATTTTAGGGTAAAAACCCATCTACACCCCACAACAGTAGCACCTGGGGTTAGATCAACAATAGCCCATGTGCTGCGGGACTGCAAGGTTGCCATAGCTAATGTCTAGGATGGATCTTGGAATGCCTCATGATGGTCTCGTGGTACTTGTAAATTGTCAATAGCCAGAGAAAACTGGTGCTCAATTACAGGCAAATTGTCAAGTGACATAAACTGAGATACAAAATATTTGACACAAGACCACGGAGCCTTCCTTTGTGCAATAGGAAGGTCCAGAGTAGTATTTTCAATAGTAGTAGGTACCTGATCCTTAGACGGATCATCGGCAGTCGGTGGAGCTTGAGTAGAAATGGTAGACAATGGCTACTCCACTTAAGGAACATCCTAAGTCCTGCACTGAAAATGCTTAGGAAAGGTATGTTACACCTTAGGATGAGACGGGAAATGACCAAGATTAGGCTGACTGGGCCTTGATGTAGGTGGCTCATTGGGCTGTGGTGGCTCAGATATGATAGGAAGAGGAACATCACTAGGCTGAGTAATGGACTGCTCCCCCTGTTTCTGGTAGTAGGGAATCTCCTCAAAGAAAGTAACATCGGCAGAGAAAATTTTCGTGAAACAGGATTATAACAACGGTACCCTTTCTGAATTCTAGGATAATCTAGAAAGATGCACTTTACGGAGCAAGGAGAAATCTTATCTACATAGTGTAGATGGACAAAACACACAACCAAAGATAATTGGAGTAATAGAAAACATGTCCTTGTCAGGGAACATGGAGCATGGAGTTTTGCCCCCTAACACAGACGGAGAGACACGATTCAGCAGATATGTGGCAGTAAATACAACATCCGCCCAAAAAGACGAAGGAACATTCATTTGAAACATAATAGAATGGGCCACTTTAAGCAAATGTCAAAGCTTACGTTCAGCTACCTCATTTTGTTGGGAAGTACGAATGCAAGTAGTTTGGTAAACAATACTCAACGACTTGAAACAAGCAGTAGTTCTGGCATTCACAAATTCCAAATCATTATCACTCTGGAAAATTTTTATAACAATAGAAAACTGAGTCTTTATTTTTAGAACATAACTTTTCATAAGATCAAAGACTTCGGACTTTTCTTTCATTATAAACACCTAGAACATCCTGGTATAATCATCCACAAGAAAAGGAAAATACCGAAAGTCTCTAACACTCTTGATCTTACAAGGGCCCCAAACATCAATATGAACACTAAAGCAAAAACATACTCAGTTCTTTTATTTTGAGGTGGAAAGGAAGACCTATGGTACTTGGCCAATTGATAGGCTTCACTGCTAAAAACTTCAAGAAAAGACAACTCAGGGAATTGATGACGAAGAACATGCAAACTGGGATGACTAAGATGAAGATACCACTGGAGAGCAGAAGTGGCATAGACAGCATCAGCACTGGATGAAGGTGGGACATGAAGATAGTAGAGACCATTATGCTCAAGTCCATCAATCTGCCTTATTGTCTGGAGGTCCTGTAAGAATAAATATTGGTCATGAAACACTGCTCGGCACCTCAAATCTTTTGTAATCTGGTTAATAGACATCAAATTAAGAGCAAACTTAGGAGCATGCATAACATTTGAGAGAGGTAAAGTAGGAGAGAGAAATATTTCCAAGACTAGTAATTGGTGATAAACCCCCTTCTGCTACTTTATCCTGGAAAGGAGTAGCAAGACCTCGTAGAGAAGAAAAGAGGGTAGTATCACCAGCTATGTGAGAGGAGGCACCTGAATGTGCAAGTCAAGTAGGGGCTTGGGATCTCATTAACGTTATTGAAGTACTTGCAGACCTCTGAACTAAGGCAGGCGTAGATGCTTGAGAAGCCATGAAGTGCTCATAATTTGCTCTAGAAATTGTAATATGGCTATCATCCTCCTACGCCTGAGAAGCATCCTCTACAGATACCTGATGCGCATGTGGATCCATACCCTGTGGATATTCGTGCTTCACCTAGTATCAGTCCATAGTATGTCCATTTCTGTGATAGTACTCATAGAAGGAGCTTTGGCCTCGACCACGACCACGACCACATGCATTACCACGAGATCGACCACCTTTGCTCCAGAAGTTCCCATACCACAACCGACAATAGCCATAGTAGAGGCATTAGACGTAGGCACAGGATTAGAGGTGTCAGGTCTGGAGAGGCGAGCATAAATCTGTGTCGGTGTGGGAATCTCATCCATGGTCATGAACTGATCTTTCACTGCCTTGTACTCTGAGCCAAGTCCATATAGAAGCTGGATAGAACGGATAGCCTCTCTCTGCTTGGCTATAACTGCTGCATCAGTAGAAACAGGCTGGTAAACGTCCTAATCCCATAGGTTCTTCATAGTGCCATAGTATTCACATAAGGCTATAGTGCCTTTCCGAAGAGTGTAGATGTCCTCTACAACTCTGTATATCTTGGAAATGTTGCTTCTGTGGGAATGAATCTCATGCAACACTTCGCACATTTTCTTTACGTAGGCATATGCCATGATTTATTTTGCGATGGTCTAGGTCATGCTATTTAAGAGGCATGTGGCTACCCAGTCATTGTTTGCCTCCCAATCTACAGTCTTGACTTCGAGTTCAGCTTCTGTTAATATGTATTTCTTGCTATGGGATCCGACAAATCTGGAGAATGATGTACACCACAATAGGAAGTTGGTTCCATCCAACTTAATAGAAGTCCCTTGCATGTGTGGGGGAGCGCTTTTAGTGGATGACTTCTTCGACAAGTCGCTTATAGATTCCTTTTGTCTCCTATGACTGTGTAAGTTGTGATCCACGAAACAGAATGCTCATATTGTTGAAGAATCAGATCATAGATCCAATAAACAAGCTTAACCAACTGTGTTGCACGCGCTAGGGCATAGAGTAGGTTCTAGTGGTGCTCTTCACGAAGGGGTACTACTGTAGGAGGCCTTGAGAAGGAAGAACAGGCTGGTGAACCTCGGTCTAGTCCATGTAGTGCACCTCCAAGGTCTCCTAAGTGGAGATCAGAGGAGTAGAAGCACTCCTTAGGAGCGGCGCTGGGCAAGGAACACGATCAGCCGCACTAGTGAGAGCCCAGTAGCCCCAGGCGGCGCTGGAGAGAGAACCGCAACCCCAGGCGGTGCTAGGGCAGTGTTGGTGAGAGCCCAGTAGCCCCAGGCAGTGCTAGGGCGGCGCTGGGGAGAGAATCGCAGCCCTAGGCGACACTAAGGCAGCGTTGGGTCGAGGATTTGGTTGGCGGCGGTCGTCCTGGGCGAGGAGCAGACCAGTTGCGGTGAGATATGGTCCGATGGTGGTAAGATCTGGTCGACGACGGTGAGATTCGGCCGGCAATGGTGGACTGGAGGGCCGACAGGGGTTGCTTGTGGTGTTGCTGGCCTGAGGGTAGCCAACGATGCTGAGAGAGGGAGAGAGAGAGGGGGTTTGGGTGGTGGGTTTTGTCGGCTAGGGTTTCGGGTGGGGCACCCCAGCACCGGTCTAGGATTACTGCTCTGATATCATGTTAGGTTGAAATGTTATAGTTTATTTCAAAGAGACCCTGGTACCTTTATATATAGAGGCACTAGATAGATAAATTATAGACATTCAATTTAAACAAAATAGGAAACAACCCACACAACTCAACAATATCAATAGCACGTGCTTTTTATATTAATAAATACATGTACTTGGCTTGACGATATGAACATCGGTGCTTTGAGGGGAGGGGAGATGAGCAAGTCGATGAGAGGAAAGGAGTGAGAGGGCAGTGGTTGCATGGAGGGTGAGGGCTGTGATGATGGGTGGTTGCTTGTGGTTGAGTACTGTAGGAGGGGTGTTGCGGATAACAAGGCCAAGGCAGATAAGTAGCAGAATGTGTGATGCTTTCGTTGCTGTGGTTGTGGAAACATGATAAGGGATTGATGTGACTTGGTTAGGGTGTTGGCCATCGTCAATGGGCTTGTTTGTGAAGGAAGTTGACGTCGCGAAGAGAGTAGATGGATATTGGTCGTGGGTCTACCCATGTTTTGATTGTCCTTGCCCCATGGTCCCCCTCTTTGCAATTGGTTTGAAGCTTTCTTAACATTTCATTGGTGGGTGATGTGGCAGGGAGTAGTCCATCTTTGATTACATTAGGAAGGCATTGGGGAAGTTTTGTGTTTGCTCAATGGGGATCAAGGTCGTGATTTTCGATGATAGGAAGTTCCTTCTTCATGGTTTTTCACCCGAGGACATTGAGATGCTATAGTTTCGGTCGTTGATCATTGGCGATGGTGAAGTTAGATGGTGTGAACCTATGGTTTTTGATGGGGCCATTGGCAAGCGGCCTGCTCTGAGGAAGCCAATGGATGTTTGTTTGAGAGGGATACCTCTACACCTTTGAGAGATTGAGGTGATTGAAGCTCGTCTCTAGCTTCTCGTGCTTGAGGCTCTACCAATAGGTGGTTTTTGGTGTGGAGGATTTACGGTGGATCATGTCATTGCTAAAGGTAAGGGATGTGGCAACATTCCATTGAGGTTAATCTTTTGGTTTGGGGGCTCTTCATAGGTGGTTTAATTTGATGTGATTGCGAGGAGGTCTTTTGACAAGGTGGTTTCTTCTTCTCTAGCACCGGTCGAAGGTGGCATGGTGGAGGCAATAGTCTAAGAAGAGGGGTCAATGGTGGCAAATCTCGATACCAAAGGGTTAGGCGAGAACTTTGGGGAGCATGTGAACCCGAAAGTCAAAACAACCATTTTTGAAGCTCAACAGTTGCGGTGGAAATTAATGATTCGATTCTCTAACGTGGGACCCTTTCCAAGTCAAGCCTAGCTGATGACATGGTGAAGAGGGACTTCCCTTTTTTGAATGAGGGATTGAAGGAATCGGTTTTGGGGCCAAATATGGCAAAGCACGTGTGGAACCCATATCTGTTATCAAAATCCGGATCCGGTACAATTCTTTCGCTTATCACTAGTGGACCCCAATTTATTGAGCCCATGAGCATTGGGCCTTTTATTCACAAATTATGTTGGCCATATGTCTTGATAACCATACGGCACGCACCGTCTAAGCATTGGGCCTTTTATTGGGCCTTCCCTTTTGTCTGCCCCCTCTGTGCTTTGGGTCTATTTATGTGCAGATTCATGCTTTGGGCTTGGGTGATGGCTCTCTGATGATGGAGGTGGCAGTTGGACGATTGCTGGCTCCACCAGATGCCGTGGATTGGCTTGTGGTGGCGAAGGAGCGGCTGAAGGCGGTGCCTGCAGGTGTTGCCGCTATGGCTGATGGTGGCTTGCCCCTCACGTGCCATGGTGATCTCCATTGTTGATGTGGCCCTTGCCCCCTGCTTTGCTTGTCGAAGTTGGGCAGGTGGGTGCTAGCTTGGCTGGGTTGGGTTGGTGGATCCCTCACTGCCCGTAGCTGTTGGAGGTCAGAGGTCCGAGGGTCTGATGTCGTTGGAAGTGGATGGGTGTGCTGGCCGATGTGTTGAGTTGTAACAACGTCCTGGTATTGGGTACTCGAGTCGTGGTTCAAGGGACTGTTAATTGGCCTCCCCTCGCCGGAAACTTGTTTACAATTAAACATACAGGCGAAAGAAGATAAGAAGCAATGGTAGTCATTCATACTCCATGCTGAGGCGCAAGGGTTGGAAGGTGAGGTTGATTACAGGGTGGCTTTGGTTATTGATGCCAGGAAGGACCTGAACATAGATAGTCAAGGGGGTGTTGTCTAATCATGGTTAATGTCCTACCATGGAATGTTAGAGGGCTCCGAGACCTAGTTGGGAGGGTTTCTTTACTAGGATACTTGATAGATTGGAAGATTGATTGTGTGATGCTACAAGAAACACATTTAGAGACTATTGATGTTAACATGAAGGAGGAGCTTGGGGGAGCCTTCTTGCTGCTTTCTTCTCTGTTTCCTTTGTTGGGAGATTCGAAGGGATTGTTGTGGTGTGGAATGACACTGCATTTAAGCTAATTGATTCAAAGTTGGGGAGATGGACACTTACTGCAGCCTTGTTTAGGAAACCTGATGGTTCAGGTGTGATATCCTAAATTTCTATGGGTATAATAGAAATATAAATTTTATGGACTAAGTGCTAACAACATGAAAAAAATCTGTGCGGTTTAGGAATGGGAAAGTGGCTTGCACATCAAGTTGGTGCTCCCTCTCCAAAATCCATGGGATTTTAACTAATTGGAGATTTCCACGCATTTTCTTTCCCACCAATTCTCTGCTAAAACCCTTTCATATAGCAACAACCCAACATCTGGAAACCTACAATCATACCATTACCTTCTTGATCAAAAATTGCCCACTCCATCCGGTATCATCCCTATGTCATGGATCAAAATCTGAGGCAGAGGTTGCAGGTGGTGATCACTAATGTTGCTGGGGGCCGTGGATTAAAGGGTCACGTGGAGACCAAACCCAACATTGATTTTTCCTTCAAGGAAGTATAGTTTTTGACCGTCTTGTTTATTTTTTTATCGTCGATGTGTAGCTATGTAGGTGCTTGATATGATCCCTTTTTGTTTTTTTATTTGGAGGTAATTGATTGTGGGCACGAGAATTCCTTCACCAATGCTTTTGTTGGGTCTTTAGTGCTCTGTTAGTGTTGAGAGAATTGTGTAGTGGTTTAGTCCCACATAGTGGAGTGGGACTTTGTGTTGGGTGTGGTGGCTTATAAATAGGCGTGCACCCTACACCTATTCCTTTGAGAAGAAATAAACAGAAACACACGCTCATAAGGTGCTTCTCCCGTGGTTTTCTTCGTGCTCTTCGTGAGTGGGGTTTCCATGTAAACCAAAGCATTCATTTGATCTCTTTTATGCTTTTGATATCATGCTTCCACTTGATTTATTTTATTCAACTTGGTATCGGAGTAGTCGATGCTTGGGTTATCTTTTTTTTCGATTATCGCATTTATCTTTCTTGAAAGTTTTTTTTGATCCATGATCAGGAGCATGAGGGTCGTCTGATTCGATGAACGGGTAGTGCTCCGCCGTGGGTTGGACCATGGTCACCATGACCCTCTTTGCAATGCGGCCCATGTCGGGGCATTGGAACGTGACCAACATGTGCAATGGGCTCCTTGGTGGGTTCGCTGCGATCACGACAGGCTGCTTTGTTGTCGACTTGTGGGCCGCAATCGTTTGCAAGGTCGTTGCGATGATGGCGCTCGTGAGATCAACCGAAGAAGAATTGGTGGTGTCGTCCCAGAGGTGCTTGAAGAAGAGGCCCTCGATGCATTGGTGGCCTACCCAGAGCTTGAGGCCGCCAGTGGCTTTGCTTGGCAATTACACCCTGGGGTGCCACGCGCATAGACCTTCGCCCTTGAGCACGATGCTGGGGGGGTCTAGCAGCGGCCTCGTGATGGCCTCTGTCATGTATTGCGGGATCGAGGGGGTGCATCGTCTTATAGAGGACCAACAATGCCCACCACACGGGTATCGATCTATTGGCGACGATTAAGAGGGTGACGAAGAGGGCTGGCGCTTCTCCATGGTCCCCAGCCATGTTTCGACCATTAATGGCACACAGGGGAATGGCGAGGCGGCGTTGAGGGATCTCAGTGAAGATCTTGTGAGGACAACAGGGATAAAGACGAGATCGCGAGATTAGTGGCAAAGATTGCGAGGCGGTGCGTGTGGTGCTCGTCGATGGCACTCGAGCGAGCAAACTTCGACGAAGTTTTTGGCGAGGACTTGGCAGTCTCGCCGCTCGCGCGAGGTTTAAAGGTTTGGTCGTTTTGTGTCTTAGGTTATTTGGTATTTGGCTCTCCCCTACTTCCTATTTCCTTTTATATATTTTTTTTATCATCTTGTTTACAAAAGAGATGAAGGCGCATAAAAAAATATTAGGGGGAGGAGAAGAAATTAAAAAAAAAGGAGGAAAAGAAAAAAAAGAAGAAAAAAAGAAAAATTCAAAAAAAAAAGAAAAATGGGAGAGAGTGAGTTTGAATTAAAGTGAAGAGGTGGAGAAGTCTTCTCTAGTTTTTTTATGATGATCATTATTTATTGTATTTCTTATTGCCATTCTATTCTCCCACGAGTATGGGAAAAATGGGAAGTGTTGAGCCTGTTATAGTCATCCTCCATTCAGGAGTCTTTTTTGTTTCTAGACTAGACATGAGAAACCATATAACTCGAGGAGGTCTAAAGTTTTGAGGTTCTCAGAGGAATGGCTCATTTCAGGTTTCTATGTGAGAGATCCAGTTTCATGGACTCCAGAGAAGGAGATCCACTTTCGAAGTTTTCGGAGGAAGATCCATGTTAGAGAATAGGGAGCTGCCAGCACCAGTTGAGGTCTCCAAAGGAGAGGCCCTTATTATAACCAACAACAACAATTCGTCGTCAATCTCTAGCTGGTCTGATGTATCGTCATCAGCTTACTTGCCTATAGGCATGAATAAGGGTACAACTGTCGTTTGCAGAGGAGAGTCAGTTGTACCTGTTGAGAGTGTTGTTTGTTCTGTTGTGTAGAGAGGTTTTCTTTGTGTTACAAGCTGAGCATTCCATGCTGTAGCTGGAGGGGGAGTGTTGAGAGAATTGTGTAGTGTTTTAGTCCTATATAGTGGAGTTGGGGGGGGGGGGGGGCTGGAGACTTGATTGCAGGCGGAGATGATGCGGGGGGTGGCACGGGTGTTGTGTTGGTGGGTGGTGATGGAGAGGGTGGACAGGGAAGTTGTGTAGGCAGAGGGGAAGCGGTGGTTGAAGAGGTTGCGGGGTTGGTGATCTTGGGTGGAGGTGTGGAGGGGCAAGAGGGGGAGACTGGGGTTGGGAAGGTGTTTCTGGGGGTGGCGGAGGAGCGACAGGTGTGAGAGGATGGGGTTAGGGAGTTGGAGGATGGGGAGGTTGCCCGGATGGCTGAAGAGGTGGGGTACAGGCGCACGTCGCGAGGAGGATTTCTGTCATCCCCATGACCAAGGTCCTCACATGGAACATGAGGAGGTTGAATGACTCTTCCAGGCTTGCAACGTTGAGGAGCTACATTCAAAAGTGGGGCCCTGAGGTGGTTTTTCTCTAGGAGACGAAGTTGGGGTATTGCGACCAGCGGATGTGGAGGGAGGTGGGGGGTAGTGGCGTAGGGGAGTTTGTGGCCCTTGATGCAATAGGGAGGTCAAGTGGAGTCATTATTGGGTGAAAGAGAAATGTTTTCTCGTTGATGGATTTGGTGGTTGGATCCCATATGGTCACAGTCAAATTGCAAAGACGTCGAGACAATCTTTGCTTGGTCTTCTCTGCAATCTATGGCCTAAATGATGGTGCACAGAGACATGTTTTGTGGGACGAGCTGGACTAGGTTACAACAAGGCATCAGGGGTCCCCGTGGTTGATAGGTGGGATTTCAATGTTACATTGTTGGCGGAAGATAGACCGGATAGTCGAGGGGGGATGGATCTAGGCTTGGAGGCTTTTATGGGGTTTATTGCCATATAGGGTCTACTGGATTTGCCACCTTTTTCTTGCCCTTACACTTGGAGGAGTTCAGGTGGACAGCGGTCTTAGATTGACATATTCTTGGCCTCTACGGCATTGGTTGAAGTTTTCCCTATGGCGGAGGTTAGACCTCTGGAGCGACCTTTTTTGGACCACACTCCGTTGCTTTGGGGAACGAATGAGGGATGGAAACATGGTACGCATTTTAAATTTGACAGAGCCTGGCTTTTGGAAGAGGCTTTTAGGAGTTTGGTGGAAGAGAAATGGAGGTCGATCCATGTGGACTTGGCGGCTGCAAGGCTGGAAACCAAGTTACGGGAGTTGAGGTTTTTTCTCAAGGTCTACAAGACACAGGTTAAAGAGGAACGTGGGAGGAGGGATGAAGCTCTCGCTGAGATTACGAGGCTGGACAGGGTTGATGACATTGGTCTTCTATCCAAGGATGACAGGGCGAAAGAGCGAGGCACATGCAGGTGGTGCAGGAAGAAGATCGGAAGGTGGAGGTGGAGTGGAAGGTGAGCTCTAGACAGAAGTGGCTTAGAGATGGAGACTCTAACACTCGTTTCTTTCATATGGTGGCATTAGGAAGAAGGTGGAAGAATTGGATTGATAGTTTGCGAGTTGGCAGGGAGGACTTTACGAGTAGGGAGGCGGTGGGTGGGGTGGCTGCGAGATACTACAGGGAGTTCATAGGGAGGAGGCAGGGAGGAAGATGGAGATGGCTGGGGTCCAGGGTGCCGCGGATTGGTGGTGATGAGGTGATGAATATTGTTGGGCTGTTTGAGGAGGAGGAGGTCCATAAGGCTGTTTGGGGCCTGAGTGCAGATGGTTGTCCGGGTCCTGATGGATTCCCTGTTTCCTTCTATAAGGAATTCTGGTCGATGATTAAGGAGGATGCTTTACAGGTGTTGCAGGAGTTCAAAGATGGAAATCTAGGTTTTAACAAGATGAACAAATTTTATATGTTCTTGTTGCCGAAGAGGGATGGGGCAGAGGCGATTGAGGATTATAAACCGATAACTCTTTCCAATGCTATCTATCTTATTGTGGCAAAGATCTTGGCTAACAGGCTAAAGAGGGTGCTGGCGAAGATTGTTGCTCAGGTGCAGACGGCTTTTGTTCATGGCAGGAACATTTTGGAGGGATACATTGTGGCCTCGGAGATTGTCATGTTGGAGGACGAAAAAGAGGAAGGCTTTCATGTGGAAGGTGGATTTCAATAAGGCCTATGACTCGGTGCAATGGTCATTTGTGTGGGCCTCTTTGATAAAAAGGGGGTTCCCATCCCTTTGGGTCGACTAGATGAAGAGGTGTGTGACCACGACTTCGTTCTCGGTCCTTGTTAATGGCAATCCGACGGGGGATTGGATTCAATCGAGAAGAAGGGTTAGACAGGGGTATCCTTTGGCTCTGGTGCTTTTTGTTTTAGCGGCATACGCGCTAGCAAGAACGACAAGTAGATCATGTGAGAGAAATTTGGTAAGAGGTTTCTCTTTTGAAGATAGGACAGAGATTCCGTTGCTTCAGTATGCTGATGATACGTTATTCTTCGTAGAAGGTGCAGAGGTGGAAGCTAGGAGGCTATGAATCTTGCTTGAGTTGTTTGGGGAGGCTTCTGGGTTACAGATTAACCTATCCAAATCAAGTTTTGTTCCATTCCACATGACGGAGGAGGCGTGGGCGTGCAGCTTGGGTCTTGGTACGGAACGAGAGAATTTGCCTATTACTTATTTGGGCCTTCTCTTGACAAATAGGAGGATCTTGGTGCAGGATTGGTCCTCTTTGGTTTGAAGATTGGAAGGGAGATTGGTAGGATGGGCATCCAAGATGTCGAGGGGAGGGAGACTGGTCTTACTTAAGGCGATGCTGGCCGCAATGCTGTCGTATTTCATTTCTACCTTGAAGATGCCTCAACAGGTTGTAAAAAAGATTCTGGGCTTGATGAGGAATTTTTTTTGGTCGAACCACAGGTCAAATGGGCTAGGTGCGAGGTTAGTGGCATGAGAGGAGGTTTGCAGGCTGGTAGAGGAAGGAGGTCTTGGTGTGAGAGACCTAGGGAGAATGCATGACAACTTGTTGACAAAGTGGATTGGAGGGTTTTTGGAGAATGGAAGTAACTTGGTGGGGAAGGTTTTTAGATTCTCTTATGGCATTCTGGTGCGGTGGGGTCTCCTTTCCTTGCCGAGGGATGCCTCGCATTTCCTTAGAGGTTTCTCTTTGGTGGCTCCTAAAGTGTAGGATTGTTTTATATAGGTGATGGGGTCGGGGGAGGTGTTCAGATTTTGGCAGGACGATTGGACGGGTGAGGGGAGACTATGTGGAAGATTCCCGAGACATTTTGTGTTGGCTATGGATAGGGATGCATCAGTGGCAGAAGTTTGGGAAGGTGGGTGGTGCCCGTCCTTTGCTAGGAACCTCTCAGATGCAAGGATTCAGGAATTCCAGTTTTTACCTGGGGAGCTGGAAGGATTCCAACTAGAGATAGGAAATGATATTTTCTCTTGGGATGGAGGTGATTTTTTGGTGAGGGCTGCTTATAGGAGACTTTTTGGTGGGGGACCCATTGGTGATTTGGATCTAGTGAGAGATTGCAATCAGGTTTGGAGGCTGGGTTGTCCGTTGAAAGTTAAGATCTTCATTTGGTTGCTTAGAAGGTGTAGGCTCATGATGAGGGCGTGGAGGGCGAGGTGGGCCCTCGGGGAGGAGTGTCCCTTGTGTCAAAGAACTGATGAAGAGGTGGGCCACCTTTTTTTCCCTTGCCCGTTTGTGTCATAGATATGGTATCACATGGGGGCTGGGTGGTGGAGCCACTTGTCTTTTGAAGAGTTCTGGATTTCATTTAGGTGCAGAGGCATCAACACAGGCTGCAATGTCTTTCGGTCAAAAAATGAGAAAGCAAGGCCTCTAGTAGTGCTATGGGGCATCTGGTTGGGGAGGAATGAGGTGGTCTTCAGGGGGCAGAGACCGTATGTAGAAAATTTTGTGGAGTCCATTGCTGCTATGGTTAGAATGTGGAGTGAGTCGCTGTGAATGGGTATTTTGCTGTCGTAAGTGGGCTTTGATGTAGGCTGAAAAGTCATTTCTTTTGTTATAATTCATTCTGGGTGGTTATCAGTTGGATAACTATTCTTTCCCTTTTCAAAAAAAAAAGGAGGATATGAGGAAACATTTTACTTGTTTTATCTGGATTGATTGTAAATAAATCAAATGTTATATTAAGAATAATTATTTAGCATTTGGAGAACTACAATCCCAAGTGTAATTCAAAAGTTTTAATATGTGAATAATAAATAGGTCAAATTAGAATTTTCATTTTTCTTATATACATTATGCACTTCATTTATGTTCATGCTGATGGCCACGTATGTTGTCATTATTAGTTCAATAATATGATGAAGTATAATTATGAAAGCTGGACCAATCTTTTATGATTTTACAATTTTGACACAAAATGAACCATGATGGAGTAGTTACAAAATTTATGAACTATGAACTAGTCTAAGAGAGACCTATATCCTGGCTTGGAACCAAACAGTCGGTTATCTTCAAAATGGCTGTTGTAGACGGAATATTCTACACTATATTCGTTTGACCTACCAAAGTGGTAGATGATTATGAAGGCAACGATATGTAACCTTACACTTATCTTTAGTAAACATGGGGTGAGGTGGGACCCATCTGAGTCTAAATGAGGTTAGGTGTTGACGGTAAGGGAAAACATGAACATGAAATATTTCATGATAACTATGATTCTGGCATTATTATTTTAAGTTCCATGGTTGAATAAGAATTTGATGATTATGAATAATGATTTATGTATTAAAATTATTTAGTTTGTGTTGTGATTGGCACGATCCGGAGTGTGGTGTTTCTTCCACTTGGGAAGAGATGGCAGCAACATGGTGCTGCCAATGGTGGTTGCACGTGTGAACAGGGAGAGAGAGATGGCAGCTGGTGGTGAAGAATAGAGGGAGAGAGGGAGTTTATATGTTGGAACAAATATTGCATGAACTCAAGAGATTACAATGAGAGAAGGCTCTCTTTTATAGAGAGTACATATCCTTATTCTTGGAAACCAAAGATCTTATCCTATAAGGATAGATCTTATCTCTCTAATTAAATCAAATCACAAACATTTTCCCTAAAACACATTTACTAAAAATAGAAAACTTGACTTCCAAACAAAAGACTCAAAACTGGAGTTCTAGAACCCACGACCAACTATCCTATTGGGCTCCTGAGATACTGCCATGTGGATTGTCCATGTGACTTGCTGACTTCCATGTGGACAATCCATGTGGTTCTTTATTCCACGTTCGAACAGTTTGGAAAGAACCTCTTATGAAAAGGTTGTAAAAAAAAAAGAATCATGGCATTAAACCAAACATGTAAAAGAATTTAGAGGACATAGTTGATGGCTTGGGATTGACGTTGAATACTTAGTCATTAAAAATGACTAATATTGATGGTTGATAAATTTTTCAGGATTTAGCTAGATCAAGATTGGTAGAGGTGACCTCTGGGAGTTCCAAGATTGTCTAGAATATGTTTTCCTCTACTTTAGTGATTGGATGTAATAAATACTTTAGTTAATTGCTTCCTTTCATATTATGTTGAGTTACATTTTGTTGTGTGAGTTATTTGTTATTTCTATTTTTCTTGTTGGACTCATGTTATTTTTCCCTCACCTCTCTCTATATATAGAGGTGTATGGATGTCTTGATAAATAAGAAAAACTCTTTTCTTTAATTTGGTATCAGAGCACTAGGTTGGGGACATCACCAAAGAAACCCTAACCCTACCTCATGCCTCACCGTCGGATGCCACTGCCACCACCGCCAATGGTAGTGCTGGTGCTGCCTTACTGCAGTAGCAATAACACCACCACTGTTCGCCGCTGCTGCTGTAGCAGCTCGTCGCCGCGTCGTCTGCAACAGATCGTCACCCCTCCACCGGTTGCTGCAGTGCGTCACGCATGCGCAGGGTGCTGCTCCTCGGTTTGACGCTATTGTAGCATGCCACCACACCTTGGTGCGCATGCTATAGTAGCGGTTCTCGTCGCCGCAGTGCCCAACCACCGTTGCCTCCTCTCCTTGCCGCCGTCCAAGTCGCTGGAGAGGGGGGTCCTTGCCTTCAAGAATTTCGTAGGAAGGTTCTTGAATATTGTGGGATGAAGTTTGAATCAAGAACCTTCCTATGTATGGTATGACTCTCATTGATCTTGTGGTCTGATTTGGGGTATGTATTCCCCTTTGTTAATGATTTTTTGGGGTGTGTATTTGTTGAAGTGGAAAGTCTGTGCTAAAAGAGTTGAGTTTTGAAAACCCGTCATCGTAGTGTAATTTGCGAGAAAAATCTGTCAACAGATAATTTTAATTGAAACTCAAAAGGAATTTCGGGTTCAACATAGGGAGGCGGACGTTTGATAAAAAACCACTCTTGATTTGTTGTCACGAAGCAGATTAGCTGGTTGAATTGAATCTACGCTAGCTATCTACTTAAGAATAATGAATAGAAGAGAGAAAAGAATGATACAAATAAAGAGAAAAACAGAGATAGAATAAACATGAATTTTATGACTATTGAATGATGTTCATTATAACTACTCGCTACACTAGAAAGCAGGAAATCTACGCTAGAAAGCAATAAAAGATAAGGTGGAGAGAAGTTATCCTCCTCGACGGCTGCTTGGAGGACGAGCCGCGTTGACGGAGTGTCCGGAAGAACATGGTGAGATGCGGGATGAGGGAGAATGAAGACGGATGATGGAGGATGGGGCAGGGCGACGTCGCAACGGGATCTGCTTCCTGAACGGTGGTAAGAAGACAACCGTGGGTGCTCCACGAACGGGGATGAGGTGGAAAAAGTTTAATTTTAACTTTAATGGAGCATCCCGGGTTTGGGATAAGCTCTTAGAGCTTTGGAGGGGGTGAGAGAAGAGAGGAAGGGATGAAGAAAGTGTGGGGGTCGTAAGGCTATTTATAGGTGAAGAATGGAGGGGGTAAAAAGGTCATTTCAAACTTAAACATTAAATACACAGGTCTTTAGTGACGAATTTATTCGTCACTAGAGCCTAAACATGGCTAAAGGTCACGCATGCCTCTACCTCAGCTTCAGTTGTGCTTAATGCTTCACGTACGTCCAAGCGTTCTCGGTCGTCCGATCGCGAGATCGGACGGCTGAGAATTCATCTTGCGCCCGTGCGTGTGATGACGCGTTGGATCGTGCATCATCGCGCGCGTATGTGATCCGCGTTTATGCCTCGCGCCACGTGGCGCTCCTGCTGCCGCTCATCTTCGATCTGACGGCCTAATTTGGCCGTGCCCGCGCTGCAGGCCTAATTTGAGGCTTGTGGGGCTCGAACCCGTGCTTCTTCTTCACGTGCAGGTTCCTCGACCGCTGCGCTACGCCTCAACAAGTGCTGTGTTTAGAGTTCAAGGCCCATTACCCCTTAATCGTTGGATTAAAATCCAACAGCTGAGATCAATCGAGCGTATGAGGATAGAGAGTCGCAGCGGGTGCCTTGGGCGGTTTGGGTGGCTGAGATGGCGCCACGTGGCGCCATCTTGGCCATCCAACTTCTTTATCTTGTAGATGGTGCCACAGATATTGGATTGAACCGATTTCGCACCGTTGGGCTGCAATCGTTGATCTGACCTATTCGTGCGGTCGGATTTGTCATCTGAAGTACGGATTTACACCATCTGGCCCCTTGATCTCTAATCTTTCTCAGACTGCATTTGATCTACGGAAGTCCGATTGGGTCGATCTTGGAGTCGTTGAACTCCGATCATCGCCTTGATAAGATCTGTATGGTTGGAGCTTCAATCCGAGGCTCTGATATGATATTGCCATATTTCCTGACCACAAAAATAGAAAATTAACCTAAAATTTATACAACCTAACCTAAATGCATGATGATGTATATTATGCAATATTTATAATGTATGATGCAACTATATGTTTAAGATCACGCATAAATAGACGGTTTATGTGATATAAACGTCTTTACATCAGTATTCTCTTGATTGATTATTGGGGTGTATATTCCCCAATGAAGTTTTTGGAGATATTGCTTGTGGACTACGGGGTGTGTATTCCCCGGGATTTTGGTGTTTGATCCAGAATTCAGATATGCTATCTGTGTTTGTTTTTGTGTGTCTGGAGTTAGCATGGCCTCATCAGATGCTTTTGAGGTGTCTTCAGGATAGAGTACAAAAAGTTGGGTGTACAAGAGCTCCTTCGCTCCAATTATAATATTGGATGAGACTAATTACCCTTGTTGGTCTTAAACCTTCTTTGTCACTATGGAAGGTTATGGGAAGAAGCATGTGCTTTTGGAAGCACTACCGGAGCGGAAAACAAGAAAATACGTAACTTGGAATTAGGATGATGCTATGGTGAGAGCCTGGATCTTGAATATTGTTATTCCCCGAATTGGAGATGAAATTATGTATTACACCTCTGCTAAAGAGATGTGGGATGGCTTGAAGACTGCCTATTCATGTGAGTTGAATTCAACTCATGTATTCCAGATTTACTATGATCTATGCCATCTTAAGCAGGAGATGAGTCTGTCGTAGTACTACTCCACTATGAAGGTGCTATTGGAGAAATATAATGCATGTAGGTCGATGTGTACTTCCGCTACATGCAAGAATCACAGGAAGGAGTTTGTATCCCACATGTTTCTTATAGGGCTGAGTGATCACTATTCTGCTGCTCGCTCTCAGATTCTGACTCTCTAAGCTTCCTTCTATTGAGGAAATTTACAGAAGGTTGAGTAGGTTGCAGATTCAGCCTACTCATGATGCAATTGTCACTAACACATCTTCGGCCCATGCAGTTGTTAGCACTCGTGGTGGTCGATGTGGCTTCTTTTGTAGCAAAGGTAGGGGGTGAACTGATGGTGGTCGTAGCAAGCCTACCTGCACTTACTGTGGTAGACTTAGCTATGTTGAAGCCAAATGTTGGCATAAACTTGGCCAGCCTACTGTTGCCAACCATGTTTCAGTTACGACATCTCCAGTTGCAACCACTGAGGCAGTGTCACTTGTAGAGGCAGGCTATGATGCAGTTGTGCAGCGGCTAGCATAGTTGACCCATGAGCAACCTCAGTCTTCCAGCACCGCAGCCTATGCATCCTCATCAAGTATGAATGAGTCATGGTTGATTGATTCAGGTGTATCAAATCTTTTGACAGGAAATTTCCGATGCTTTAGGGAATTGCCGAAGACACCACAGGATCATTCAGTACAACTGGTAGATGGTAGACATGCCCTTCTCTATGGTAAGGGAGGGATATCTGTTATACCCTCCATACATCTTGCTGATGTATATTATGTGTCTGACATGACAATGCAACTGCTATCTGTTAGTTCTATTACTAAGCAGTTGAATTGTTGTGCTATTTTTGACGCTGCTGAATGCACGTTCAGGATCGCATGATGGGGAGGATGATTGGTGGTGGCCATGAAGAAGGGGTGTGTACCGGCTGGTTCAGAGTCCAATTGCTGCGGCCTATCAGACGACTACTGCGGGGAGTGCCTTACAGTGTCACAGACGAGTAGGTCACCCTTCACTGGACATGCTACACTGTATCATCCCTCATTTGTCTCCTGCCTTGAAGATTTAGTGTGATGCTTATCAGCTAGGAAAGAATCACCGTGCCAGATTTTTAGCATTTATCCAGTCTACTAGTTCTGCTTGTTTTAATTTGCTGCATTATGATGTCTGGGGTCTTAGTCGTGTGGTAGACCGCTAGAATTTTAGATATTATCTGTTATTTGTGGATAATTTTTCACGCTTATCATGAACCTTTTTGATGAGGAATAAATCTGCAGTTGATTCTCTGATTCAACAATTTGTGATGTTTGTGAAAAATCAGTTTGGTGTGTGCATTAAGAAAATTAGAATAGATAATACATTAGAATTTTGTACAAAGAAATTGGCTGATTTGTATGGATCACTAGATATTGTGCATCAGATATCATATCCTCACACGTCGTAGCAAAATGGGATTGCTGAGAGGAAACACCGCCATATTATGGATACTGCTAGAGCTGTACTTATCCAGAACAGTGTTTCGCATGGTTACTAGAGAGATACAGTTCTTACTACCTGTTATCTTATTAACATGCTTCCTTCCTCTGTGTTACATGAGCAAATCCTATGGAGCATATTATATCCTGATGCAGACTTGTTTCTTCTGCCGCGAAAGACTTTTGGCTATGTGGCATTTGTACACTCCTTGGGCCTGGTTGTGACAAATTAGCTCCAAGAGCGGTTAAGTGCGTAATTTGAAGTACTCGTGCACACAGAAGGGATACAAGTGTTTTGATCCCATACACTAGAGGCATTATGTGAGTGCGGATGTGACTTTTTAGGAGTCTATCCCTTATTTTTCTACCTCAGGTCATCAATTGAGAGAGGTGGAGGTGGTTGCTCCTATACCTATACCTTCGGTATTCATGGAGGATTTTTCTCAAAGTAGTATATCTACTATAGATCAGACTGTGGGCACACTTAGATTTGTACCACTTGATGAGAAGACATTTAAGGGTGCTATATATCAGCTTCCAGTCACTTATAGAAAGAAGACACACCCCCTTCCGTTTAGTCCTTACTGAGCCACCACCGTCCTTCGTTCAGATTTGTGTTGAGGGTACTAACAATTCTTCTGCTGATATGTCTTCAGGGTCTCTTTCTATGCCCACAGATGAGGACATTCCCATTGTTGTCAGGAAGGCTCTATGGTCTTATGCACAGTATCGTGTTGCTGGCAGTGTTGTTCTGCAGGTTCTCTAGGATCAGAGTTTCATGCATTCACAACTGCAATCTTCAGTGCTTAGATCCTTACCTCCTACCAGCATGCTCTATTACATCCACACTGGAAGACAGCTATGGAAGAAGAGATGCCTGCTCTTACTGATAGAGGCACCTGGGAGCTGTCTTCTCTACCTTCTAACACGCACCTGGTTGGGGCCAAATGGATCTTTGCCCTGAAATGCAACCCTGATGGGTCTATTTCTCGGTATAAGGCTCGCGCTGTGGCTAAAGGATTCACCCAGAACTTTGGGGTGGATTTCTTTGGCACTTTCTCTCCAGTGGCATGGCTCTCCATGGTCCACATACTTGTCTCTGTTGCAGCTCATTATGAATGGCATCTACACCAGTTGGATGTCAAACATGCTTTCCTATATGGAGACTTGGAGGAGATCTACACGCAGCAGCCATCTAGTTTTGAGGTTTAGGGGGAGTGTGTGTGCAGGCTTTGTAAGGCCATTTATGGCCTTAAGCAGAGTCCTTGAGCCTGGTTTCAGCATCTGTCTGAGGCGCTATTTGTTATTGGGATGCAGAGATCTTCTTCTGATCATTCCTTGTTTGTCGAGAAGATCAATACTGGCACTGTGGCTTTATTGGTATATGTTGATGACCTTATACTTACATGTGATAATGTAGATGGCATTACTCAAGTGGAGGATAACGCTAGTTTGTCATGGACCTTGGGAAGTTGAGATATTTTCTGGGCATTGAGATTGCCACGAGCAAGCAAGGTATAATGATGTCTCAGAGGAAGTATGCACTTGATATTCTTCAGGAGACATTCATGCTAGGATCCAAGGAAGTCACTAATGTTCTTAGACAAGCCTATTGATGTTCACTGGTAGGTTGTTATGTAGGTGTTGAGGTATATCAAGGGATGTCCAAGCATAGGCATTCTCTTACAGAAGAACAAAGCTCCTATGTCTGTAGTTGCCTACTTTGATGCAGATTATGCAGATGTTGGAGATAGGCGGTCTACTACTGGTTTTTGTACATTTGTTGCTAGGAACTTGGTGACTTGGAGGAGCAAGAAATAAAGTGTTGTTTTATGCTCTAGTGCTGAGTCAGAGTACAGGGCCATGGCACATTCTGCAGCTGAGATGATATGGATTAGATCTTCGCTACGAGATCTTCATGTTGATATTCAGGAGGCTATGGAGATGCATGGTGACAGCCAGGCTGTGACTTATATTGCTAGCAATCCCATGTTTCATGAGAGGATGAAACATGTGGAAGTGGACTGTCACTATACCAGGAGCCTGATTCAGCATGGTCTACTTCGTACTACATGCCTTGCCTCCACCGGCCAGATTGCTGATGTGTTTACCAAGCCGCTACCTTACCCCTAGTTTGAGAAGTGTAGAAACAAACTGAGCATGATGGATATATATGTTCCAACTTAAGGGGGAGTATTGAGTTGCGTTTTGTTGTGTGAGGGGTTATTTGTTATTTCTATTTTTCTTGCTGGACTTATGTTGTTATTTTTCCTTCACCGCTCTCTATATATAGAGGTGTAAGGGTGACTTGATAAATAAGAAAAACTCTTTTATGTTTTTGTATGGATTATGGACTATCTTTATTTCATCCTCTATTGACGATGCTCCAATTATTTCCTTTACAATGAATGATATCCATGATTGAATTATTACGTTCTTGAGTCAAAAAAAATGTTGGTATGGATGTTTATGCAAATTTAATCTTTCTCATGACCCAAGATGTTACATTAGGTCTCGTGTTATCTACTATTTATGGGTTATGTGATGATGTTGCCCAGTCAGAAGTGTGGGAGGAGCTTCGACAGGCTGTTATCTTCTCAGGTGGTCAATTGTGGTGATTTCTATGCTATGTTATCTGCAGATGGCTGCCGATAAGCCATGATTGACCATTTGAGAAGTACATGACTAAAATTGGTGATTTCTGTGCTGTGTTATGAAGTACAAGACTTGGTGGATAGATGATGTGGATTCTGTCTTCTCTCTTTGTGGACATGTGGATGAAGACTATCGGCATTTTATTGGCATTTGTTTCTCTAGAAGGGTTTGGGCTGCCTTGAATTTGATAGGAGGTAATGTGATGACTATCGATGATTTTTGGACCTCCTTCACAAATGGTACTCAGACAAATACCCATGCATGGATGACTGCCATGGCTGCATCGTGGTCTTTGTGGTTCTAATGCAATGTGACTATTTTTTAAGGGAGAGTAGGTTGAAAATATTGTAAGAGATGCTTGTGGGATGTCGGATATGTGGGTGCAACATTGTAATTGATTTTTTAATGGTGGAACAAAGTGGATGGCTCTGACCTCATAGTAAACTTTTAAAATTAATAAATTGCTATTTCATTTCTATACGTTAAATGCTATCTAAATAGTCACATTAGTTTCACAATTGTAATCCCATTAGATAGTGCCATTAAGTTTAACTACAATGGACAAAAAAGTGAGGAAAATTTTGTTTTTTTAGCTCTTGAAAGTATTTTTTCGTTATGCCCCACCTCGTTCCCCCTACTCTCTCCTCTACCTCCTTTCTCCTCCTGCCTCCACCTTCCTTCACCTGCCTTGATGGACCTCCCATATCACCTTCTACCTCCTCCTCTACTCTAGCATGACCTGCGTAAAGCTCCACTTGGCTCAGCCCTGTCAGGTCTGGCATTGCATTTGCCTCGAAGGTCTCGTTGTTGAGAGCGAACAAGGGTAAGGCCTTTATGCATAACGTCTTAGAAGATTTCAACACCCTAGAGGAGTAGAGGAGTGATGAGAATGTCTTGCACTCGAATTGTCGGGCAACATGGTGCTGTTGGCAGTGGACCTTGTGGGGGCATCAAGGAGCCCCAAGAAGATGATGGGGGCATTCACCTCAAGCATAAGAATGTTGTAGCCTTGTAAGGAAGCTGGTTGACCAACTTGGTGTTGGTGGAGTTGAGCTTGGAACCTGGGTAGCCCGACGGCAAGGTTAAGGTGGAAGGCGTTGGAGGAGGGGAGGTAGGAGGAGAGGGCGGTGATGACACGATCAAGGCGAAGGCAGCGGAGGGTGGAGTGGACATTGGTCATGGCAAGGACAAGGCAGGAGATGTGGTTACGGGGGTCCGCGAAGACCTTGTTGCTGATGGCAACGATAAGGATGTAGGTGGAGGGGAGGTATAGGGTGACATTGCGGAGAAGGTAGGAGTGGGAGAAAGTGGGGTATAGGAGGCAATAAGGGGGAGGAACTTGTTGATGAGGGTGATGCCACTTCGCCTCCGCCGGCTCCTTTGCTTCCTCCTCCATCGTCTTCTCCTCGCTTGCCTGAACCTCCATGCCCTCCTTACCCATGTCGGCCTTGGACTTGCCCTTGAGGGCCATGTGAAGCTCGAAGAGGTCCTCGCTGTTGGTAGTGGTGCTTGACCAACGGTCTTTGTCGCCGACCCTTGTTGCTTCCTCCTTCCTGAGGGGGTCTCTTGATGCAAAAGAGGCAAAGTGTGGAGATGTGTTGGTGCAACTTCTTGGCCTTAGCAATGACGACGTTCCCTACATTGGGTGTTTCGAGGACGTCATCCATGGAGGTGAAGGGGAGGTCGAGGAGTTTGGGTTGAAGGTTTGACGTGTGGTTGACATGTTGTAGTGTGTGTATGGGGATGTGAGTGAAGAGGGTTTGGGGGAAAATGGCTAATGGAAGAGGTCAAGTGCGACTCCTGATTAAAGGGGAGAGAAAGTTGGCACTTCCCTGATTTCATGGGTAGGGGAGAGAGATAGCGAAACAGAGTAGGGATGAAGGCAATGTTTCAAAAAATTGATGGGCCACTCCGATTAGGCGTTGATTTTGGTTGGCATTGTAGAGCTTGATGCGAGTGGTGCCAGAGTGGAGGAGGCGACGGAAGGTGATGCGGGAGGTCCTAGGTAAGTGACGAAAGGTGGAAGGGGGAGGAGGAAGGCGGTGGAGGAGAGAGGAGGGGGAAGGGGGTGGGGCATAACAACAAAACACTTATAGGGTTTAAAATTTTTTTTCTTATTTTTTTATCTATTGTTGTGTAATTGAATGGCACTATCTAACGGAGTGGCAATTACAAAACTGATGTGACTATTTGGATGGCATTTAACATAATATTGAGAATGCAATGGTAATGAATTAATTTTGAAGGTTTACAAAGGCATCTATGTAAAAATCTCAATAATAAATATCTGTACTTGGATGTGTTTTTGTATCTAGAGATGCACAAGGATATGGTAACACCTATATCTTTGTACCCGACTGTTTTCACTCCTAGACCCAAACTCTTGTCATAGGGTTATTGGCTTCTATCTCACTTTCTAGATGCCACCAGTCTCTTCTCAACCTGCTGCTATCAGTGCCAGCTTCTTAGGCAATATCTGTGATGTTTATAGGCTAGGTGCAACTTTCACATGGATTATTATCTAGCTGGATCTGTCTTCTTGTTGAGCCCATCGTCACCTGCTCTGCTTCTACATGTGGTTAGCAGTTGCATAGGCACCTTCTTTGCTGATCATGCAAGCCAGATGGATCCTAATCAACATCTTTCATCTGCCATGCCATCAAAGCAATTAACCAGCTTCCTGATGAAGGCAGTTGAACTTTCCTCATACTTTTATCTGTCCCGTACAAGTCAATCTAGTAGAGCACCCTTGATGAAAGCCTAAATACGGGGAAGAGTTGATATGGAAGTTGGTTTCGTCTCTGCTTCCCCATGCCAATAAGGTCATGTCACATCTTAATACAGATCCTAAGTTTGTTGGATATTGAATAGTTAAAAATGGCGTATGAGGTAAGGAAAAGGATGTGAATGCTGTGGCTGTGTTGGATGCTTTATGACACATGATGCTCATGCAACCACTCTCTAGCTGAAATATAGATTAGAAAAAAGTCTAGAGCAACATTTTCAAACAGTTCTCCATGGATCCAGAGTTGGCTGAAATTCAACTCCCTTTTTACCTGGCTTAGTGGCAGAATGGAGTCCATATAAGTGTAAATAGTATGTTTTAATCATGGGAGTGAAGCAAGACTGACAAAGTTGTTACTGATCTGAGAGCCACACCTTGCATGTATATGCATGGAAATCCTGCTTAGACAAACTTGGCTTCTTTTAGACCAATAAACTACCATGGTTTTATCTTCTAAAGTTGTAAGTAGTGTGACAACCTTTCACAAATAGTGAACAGTTGGTTGGTTCACTAGTGAGATCCAAACCCTATGTACAATAGATTAATTGGTGACCTTAAGACCTCATGTGCTTAAATACCTCACAGTTTTTATTTTATTTACTTGTTTGTAATTTGATTAATGCAGGGAAGCACAACTTATTGGGGACTTCAATGGGTGGGATGGGTCTAAGCATAGAATGGATAAGGATGAATTTGGAGTATGGAACATCAAGATCCCTGACATTGCCGGCAAGCCTGTGATTCCTCACAATTCAAAGGTTAAATTCCGGTTCAAACATGGGAATGGAATATGGGTTGATCAAATTCCAGCATGGATCAGATATGCTATGCCAGATCCAACCAGATTTGCAGCACCTTATGATGGAATTTATTGGGCCCCACCTCCTTCTGAGAGGTCTCCGACTTCAATACCTTATTTTTTCTTTCAAGTGATCATTTAAACCATTTTGGCACATTTCTTCTTTTCTTGCAGATATGAATTTAAATATGATCACCCTCCCAAACCGCTAGCTCCTCGTATATACGAGGCTCATGTCGGCATGAGCAGCTCTGAACCACGGATAAACTCATACAGAGAGTTTGCAGACGAAGTTCTGCCTCGAATTCATGCTAACAACTACAATACAGTGCAGTTGATGGCTATTATGGAACATTCTTACTATGCATCATTTGGATACCATGTTACTAATTTCTTTGCCGTCAGCAGTAGGTCTGGAACACCTGAAGATCTCAAGTATCTGGTTGACAAGGCTCATAGTTTAGGTATCAGGGTTTTGATGGATGTGGTCCACAGCCATGCTAGTAATAATGTTACTGATGGACTCAATGGTTTTGTTGTTGGCCAATACACTGAAGCATCATATTTTCACACTGGAGACCGGGGTTACCATAAGTTGTGGGATAGCCAGTTATTCAACTATGCAAATTGGGAAGTTTTACGCTTTCTTTTGTCTAATGTAAGATGGTGGCTGGAGGAATTTAAGTTCGATGGATTTCGATTTGATGGAGTAACTTCTATGCTTTATCATCATCATGGAATCAACACTGGATTTACAGGGAACTATAGCGAGTATTTCAATGAAGGAACTGATGTTGATGCTATTGTTTATATGATGTTAGCCAATTGTTTGATTCATAGTCTCATGCCCGATGCTACTGTCGTTGCCGAAGATGTTTCTGGCATGCCTGCTCTGTGTCTGCCAGTCTGTGAAGGGGGAGTGGGGTTCAACTATCGTTTAGCCATGGCTATTCCGGACAGGTGGATTGACATTTTAAAAAATAAAAAAGACGAATATTGGTCAATGAGTGAGATTGTCAGTACCTTGACAAACAGGAGATACACTGAAAAGTGTATAGCATATGCAGAAAGTCACGATCAGGTATAATTTCAATCTGATGAAGCATGGAATGTTTTACAAGGAAGCTATGGCCTGTTGACCTCTCATAATTGAATACTTTTGATTTATGAAGAATTCCAAAGTTTCACATTCCGCTATGCAACCTCTTAAAACAAAAATAATTATGTAACACTATTTTCACTCCCTACCATTACCAATATCAAGTCTAAAATAAACAGACTGCAACTTTGATTTCCCTACTCCTAACATATCAAATTTATGGTCACTTCCAATCCAATGATTATCCCATTACTAACAAAAAAAAAAAAAAAAATCAACCCCACCTCCAATAGTTAAACAAAATAAAGTACAATTCTTGATACTCTACTAGCAACATATCAACTCACCAATCACAGTGGACTCAGAACTTGTTCCACAACCAAACCAAACACCTTCTTTTCCATTTAACCTTTTCTAAAAGGTTAACCAATCCAAAAGCTGTTTTGTGACCAAACAAAATGTAAAGGTTTTATGTGTAAATGGTTTTTTTTTTGGACAACTGTATGTAGACTACAAGAAAAATAAATTTGGTTGATTTCTGAAGCAGATTTTATTACATCCTAGGCCATTGTTGGTGACAAGACTATTTCTTTTCTTCTGATGGATAAAGAGATGTACACTGGTATGTCTGATTTGAAGCCTGCTTCTCCCATTGTTGAACGAGGAATTGCACTGCACAAGGTAAATGCTTTCTCTTTAATTGGCAGGTTCTTGACTAAAGTTGCAATAGCGTGAGACTGTAAGTTCTAAAATATACTTAGTAACATGATAATATTAAAATGAAGAGCTTTTTGCATTCTTATATATATTCATAAGTTGCTTATATTTGTCTATATGGAGATTGATTTTGTTTCTAGATTGTTTGTGCAGATGCTTCACCTCATAACTATGGCATTGGGAGGGGAAGGATACCTGAATTTCATGGGAAATGAGGTGCCTCTCTTTAGCTTGCCATCTGCAATTTCATCATTTTCTTGTCCACAAGCACACATTTAAACCTACAAACTTCTTTTTCTCCATAAAATGGTTCAGTCTTTTAGGATTTCTGTCATGATTTTCTTTGCAGCATAAGTGACTTTTCGATGTTATTCACAAAATGTTCCATGATTTATCATCAGCTACTAACTTCGCTTTTTTCCACCCATCCATATAGTCCTCTGTTGACTTGAATAAAGTAGTCGCTTCTTTTAACTACAAAAACTCCATTCTTTGATTAAAAAGTTTGGAGAAGAAGATTGGTCTCCAGATCCTTTGTTACTCCCCCCTCAGAGCAGTTCAATAGGACACCACAAATGCCTCTAGATTCGGAAAGAAGTCTTGGGAACCTAGCCAAACTGAAATTCTCTCCCACCTTCAACCATTGTTGTAAAGAAAGGCATAACTGTTAAGCAAAATGAGCAATTTGATTATTACGGAATCCAAGACCCCAATATATAGAAGATGTGGGTAAAGTACAAAGAGGTCCATAGGAAATAAAGACAACATAAATAAAGACTCAATACACAACCCTCAAGAGTAACAATAGGCATAACATGAATCAACCCCTTCTAAAATGGCGAAGCCCCTCTACTGGGTAGCATCCTCCTCTCTTAATTGACTTGTCTACCATAGGAAGCAATCAAAGTCATCATCACAACAGATGCCTTGTTTCTCCTCACCTTTGCTATCCAATTTATCAACATAGCCTGATTAATAAACTATAGATCCAACCCTCCAAGGCCCCTAGAGATTGGAATGCATACCTTTTTCTGATTAACTAAGTGCTTCTCCTTGGCTGTTTTTTCTTTTGAGAAGGGGAAAGGATGCCTACTAGAGGTCAATAGATATCCGATATATTCATAAAAAGTACAAGGCTACAAATTACAAGTTACATGATCAAAAAGTAGATAGAGATAGAGCTTTCCTTACTACATGTTCAAGCCATAACCTTTCCCCCTTGCAAAGTGAACAGTTATGCTACAACCATAGAGACCACAGAGCTGTAGAGGCATACACCCTTACAAAGGGATTAGCCAAAGCTGCCTTACGCCAAGAAAACTAGAAATGGAGGAGGTTAAAGATGCATCTCTTTGTTTGTTTGGTGTTTGTGTAATGCTTTCTGGGTGGGGGTTTGATATTGTCATAAAAAGTCTGGAAATGGAGGGTTTGATCCTCTTAGAGGAGGTGGAGGGTTCTAGCCACTAACGATACCATCAGTGGCAGTGGATGGAGTCAGTCTTTAGGTAAGCATCTCGAGGGTCTGCAAGACCCTAGCCCACATCTACGTTTGATCCAAAGTCCGTTTGATCCAGAGTCCTCACCGATGATGACGAGAACCATAACATTTCAGTAACCCTAATAGCCATAGCTCGATACTTAGCTTCTGCATTGGATCTTGCACAACCAGTCTGCTTCTTGGTCCTTTATATGACAAGATTCCTAGTAAGATATATGCAATATCTAGTAGTGGGTTGCCTATCATCCTCCTCAGAGCCAATGTTTAGCCTGTCTCCCTTAATGAACGAAAGGCCCTTTTCAAGATTCTTCTTCAAATACTGGAGGATATGATTGATAGCAAGAAGCTGAGCATTCATTGGAGCATGCATGAATTGCTTGATCATGTTAGTTGCATAAGTGATATCTGGCCAAGTTAAGGTGAGATGAATCAATTTTCCCATGATTTTTTGATATATGTTTTTCCCAGGCTTATCTAGTTGCTTCTTATCTGTTGCGTTAAGTTATGTGTTGAGGGTCATTATGTCTTTTATTATTTTTTATTGGACTCTTGTCATAATTTTTCCTTTACCTCTCTCTATATAAAGAGGTATAGGGATGGTTTAGTAATTATTTTTTTTTTTTAGGAAAAAGAAGGAAGATTACCTGAGTTTGGTAATCATCCTGAAACTATATTAAATTAGAGAAGGAATATACTTACATATTTTGAAGCCAAGAATCCGAAAAATAACAAGCTTCTCTCACCACATTCTCCACCCAAATCCGCTCGTTATTGAAAACCTTGTAGTTCCTCTGCAACCATATGGCCCAAAGAACAGCGAAGGCTTTGCACCACCCAGCCATATCAAGGTGAAGATGGTCCCTGAATGTTGTCCAGAATGCCTCACAATCCGTATGATCGATTGTGTGGGTTTCGCATTGCTCCTAGACCTCTTTAGAGAAGCTACATTAAAAAAACAAATGTTGAAAATCCTCTTCCGACTAGCCACAAAGCGGACATGTTATATCACCGGTAGGACACCACTTGGCTCTATATACTTTAGTTACCAATTTCTTCCTTCTAAAAGACCAAAGGAAAATCTTGATTTTGAGCGGGATCTTGCAGCCCCAAATCAACTTAGAATCGCCCTCTATGGGGGTCACCTGCACACCATTAGAAATCAATAGCTTGTAAGCATTCTCAACGGAGAACTTTCCATGCTTCCAACGCATACTATCAGGTTCTGTTGATGGTGAAAACTCTTCCACAATGGTCAGCAACTGCTAAAATTCAGAACATGTCTCATCAGAAAGACCCTCCGGTAGCCTAACATCGTACGCGTTGTGATCAGTGTCCTACACATTTGCCACTTGCACTTCCTCCGTAATATGTTGAAAAAGCCTTTGAAACAGATCTAAAAATCGCCCATTTTCAGATCAATCATCAATCCAAAATTTAAAAAAGGACCCATCACCCAAACACGACCTGAAGTGGTCTGAAAATTCAGTTGAGATCGGCCTCAATGAATGCCAAAATGCTGATGCTCCATTAAAAGGTGTAGCCTGTCGGTTCAAATCCATGTCTTCCCCATAGGAATCTTTCAAAGTAGTTGTAAGCATGTCTTAATGGAAAATAACTTGCACACCCATTTCAATAACAGAGCTTTATAAAAAAGGTCCAACCTGACAGCTCCAAGAACCCCTTTTTTTTTAGGCTTACAAATATCATCCCACTGATCATTTGTGCAAATCTCCCCGCACAATCTGCCCCTTTTCAAAAAACACTTCTTTCTAGTCAATCAATTTACTTCAAAATTTTCTTTGGTGGAGCGAACACCGACATGAAGAAGACTAGAATAGAAGAAAGAACCAATTTAAGCAGGACCAAACGTCCCCCTTTAGAGAGGAGTTTACCACTCCAAGAAGACAATCTCTTCGATAACCTCTCAACAAGCGGTTTCCAATCTACCGAAGTCAGTTTCTTCCCCTTTAACGATAGTCCAAGATACCGAATCTGGAGTTTAACCACCGGGGTTTCCAGGATATCTGATATCACATTTTCCTCCAACCTTTTCATGCTAAAAGGGACCAAAGTAGACTTATTTCTATTATTTTTCAGACTTGTAATTTTAGTAAAAATTCTAACAAGTGATGAGACATGAGTGACCTCTCTACTTCTCCCTTCAATGAAGAAGGTTGTATCATCGGCATATTGCAAAATCAATGTTATGAGGCTACCATCCTCTTTGTAGTAAACCTAGACACCAAATCACCTTTACAAGCTTTAAAAGCCATGGTTGCAAGCATATCCACTGCTATGCTAAACAACATTGACGCTAACGGGCAGCCTTGTCGCACACCCCTCTGCGGTTGAGTCCAAGAACCACTTGCTAGTCCATTAACCAACACCGAGAAAGAAGATGTAGTCACACATCTTTCATCAACATTATTCACCGATCTAGGAATCCCCTTCTCTTGAAAATATCCTACAAATAATTCCATGAGACGGAATCTTAAGCCTTTGAAAAGTCCACTTTCCACAGAAACGCCTTAGATTTGCACCTTTTCCAAGAAGCCAGGAATTCCTCTGCCAACACATAGGAGTCCTATAGAGACCTCCTCTTAATAAAGGCCGACTGAACATGAGAGATGAAGTTGGGAAGCACCTGCCTCAGATGGTTGGCCAAAATCTTAACAACCAAAAGGTAGATGGAGTTTGATAATGCAATAGGCCTAAAATCTCCCACCTCCTCCGGATCTTATTTCTTTGGTAGGAGAAAAAGATAAAATTTGTTAAGCCTTTCAATACCTGCATTTCCATCAAAGAACTCCTTAATCATGGCCAATATATCAGGCCTAACCACCTCCCACATTTTCTTATAAAAATAATTTGCAAGCCGTCCGGGCCAGGAGAATCTTCTGCCTTCATACCACATAAAGCACTCATGACCTCATATTTATCCAAATCCTTAGTAAGCATAGCCTTTGCCTCATTACTGATCTAATCTACCTGCAGATTTGCCAACCGCCAATCTCCACATGGCTGCCTCTTGGTAAACTCCTGAAAATAATTTCTAAAAGCACAACAAATTTGTTCTCTTTTTCTCACAACATTATCACTGACTCTTAGGTTATTAATCATATTTTTCTTTCTTCTGATGTTGGCTGACAAATGAAAGAATCTGGTGTTAGCATCCCCTTCCTTGAGCCATAATTGTCTCGACTTCTGCCTCCAGTCCATCTCCGTTTTGTGATCTTTTTCTGATACAATCGACTGGAATCTCTCTCTCCTGGCTTTCCTCCTTAGAAAGCACCACCCCTTCCTCCTTTCAGTCCAAAGCAACCACCTCCTGAAGTGCAACATTCTTTCTTTCATCCCTACGTGCTTTAAAATCCCACCTAAACTCTATCATTGCTGTCCTAACTACCCCAATCTTTGCCGCCAAGGTACACGTGATAGATGTAGAAGATGGGTTTGTGGACCACTTTTCTCTAACCAACTCCTTGAAACTAGGTTCTTTTAGCTAAGACTTGTGAAACTTAAAATAAGTTGAGAAGTTACCTTCCTCATTACTGTGCTAAAGGGGAGTATGATGTGAAAATGGCCTGTCACAAGTCACCACGTCTGCTCTCTGAAAACATTCTGCGAAAGGAATGTTGTATAAGAATCTGTCAATACAAGACATCGCACCCCTACCATATCTCCAAGTGAAGTGAAATCCTGAAGTAGGGAGATAAATCAAATCTAACTCTTGTAGCACTTGTTGGAACTGTGTAGAGGCCGCATCAAAGCTACCATCAGGCCTGTTCTTTGCATACAAAGTTACATTAAAATCTCCATAAATCATCCACGGCATTCCCTCCACCAAAGACACGGCCTGCTGTAACTCCTCCCAAAAGGGCAACCGCAACTCATCTTCACATGGTCCATAAACAGTCGAGATGGCCAGGGACATGGCATCACTTTTTTTGGTGAAAAAACCAATCATAACTCTACTGGACAAGTGTGATGGACTGAGCTCAAGTAAATTATCATGCCACAACATTACTACACCCCCTGATCTACCTACGACCTCCATCTCCATACTGCATGCATATATAGCCCCACATAATTGTGACTTCACACGAGGAGTCAGAGCTTCCAAATGTGATTCCTAAATGCACGCCACATCAACCTTCCAATCAGGCAGATAGCTCCTCAGAAAATCTCTCTTTTTATCATCCTAAAGACCCCGTACATTCCACGAAAGGGCATTAACCATTGACACTACCTTTGGAACTCCCCTTGTGAACCCTTATGGCCCCTACGACCTTGGCAACTCGTTCATCAACGTGAAGGGCCTCTTCATTCCCCTCTGCCTTCTTTCCCACCTTTTTCCTCTTGTAACAAGCACTCAAATGCAACCTGTGCCTATGCGGAATAGAACCCAAGTGGCCTGATGTTTTGCTAGTGGATGATTTACGAGAGGTCGACTTGGTTTTTGCTGCTGATTTGGAAAAGGAAACTCCATTATTGTTAACATCTGAAGCCGCATCTTTGGGAGCTTGATTCACTTTTCACAGATGTCCTGAATAAGCATCACTCCGAGTGCTTTTACCATGTGCCCTAAAGGCCCCATTGAATATAGATCCGAATGCTAAAGGTTCCTGCAACAACAAAGGCACAACAGCAGGCCTTGACGACAAAGAAGAGCCAAAAGCAAATGGATTAGGATAAAACATGTGCCAAGCAAGTAGGCTTATCAAGATTGGACCCATGGTTGGGTCCGGTATCCACCTGCTGAAGGTTGGGCACATGCAAATCGGGCTTCACAGTGAAGCCCACACTTGGTTTCATCACATCAGCTGCAACAAATATAATTGAGCGCTGCTAGCCAGAAAGATCAACTCCTTGTCCACCAATGAAAGGCACCTCCTTGGACTCATTGAAAATCGATCCGAATGCCACAGGGAAAGGACTCTCCTGCAACACAGAAGATGCACCAATAGGCACCCGAAGCGAAGGAGAACCAACAACAAAAGTTGTATTTGATGCACGAGCCAAGCAAGTAGGCTCACCAAGACCGAACTCATGCATTTCGAACTCTGTAGCGGCTCCATCAACCAACCCACGCTTTGTAGCAACAGAGTGTCTCGTAGTATAGCAAGTCTGCAAAGAGAATCCAACGCCATCAATAGGACCCGCATTTGCCTCACAATGCAAAATATGGAAAGGTTTCTCAGTGAGGTTAAAAGACTTACCACATCTGGATGCATAAACAGATCTGGATGCCACTTGTCGTGGGCAAAGAAAAATCGCATCCTCAGCCATCGCACCAACTAGAAATGCCACATCAGCACCATAATTCTCCAACCGTGATTCAACATTCTGCATTGCCCAGATCTATGCACAATCATCACCGAACATACCAAAATTCCCAACCGCCAGATCAGGAAACACATCCTTAGCCAAATCACTAGCTGGCACTGCCACATTAGCATCGATCCTTGGCAACCGAGAATTAGGGTGTTGCGCCTTCCAACCTAGCGCACAGTCACCTCCTAAAATAGAAAATTCTTTTGTCGCCAGATTTGGGGAATCGTCAGCTGTAGCCCGATCTAGAAAGTAATTGTTGTTGCCAATTGGAGAATTTGAATTCGAAATTCAAATCCTCTCCACTGGTCTCTACTCCCAGCGAGACTGCCGTTTGGCCCTCATAAGCCATGCCAGAGTAGATTCTCTCAGCTGAGAGCTACCGGAAGGAGCAATCTGACGCCTACCAACATCCCTCACCAGTCCAACAAGATCTGCAGATCGTTGCGCTCCCTTAAGAGCTGCTCTCTTCATCTCCGCAACACCTGCAGCCACCACCTGAGCATACGAGAGGTATCTTCCCAACACTACTTCGAAATCCACAAAGGCGATGACACAAGCACTCCCGCCAAATTGGAGAATCTCCTTCGAATGAATAGATTTCCCCACCTTCAATTCCCCGTCAACAACCACCGATGAAGCATCACCCTCATGCAAACTAATGCCAAAACATCTCCTAACTCGTGCAAAAGAAGAGCAAATCATCATAATATTATCAATCTTCCTCAAACAAAGTGGAATTCCCAAAATATGGAAGCAAATAATAGGATGAATAGGAATGCGCTCCTTCGAAGCACTTCATAAACGCTCAGAAGGGACCAACGAACCAACGAATCCCCAATTGAAAACTCTTGAAACTTAAGATGGTCCACATCCGAAGCCTCCAAACCAAAAAGCAACACCCTCTTCTCCGATAACAAAGACAACTTCCAAACATCCAATTTCAGATCCAAATGAGAGAGGAAAGATCTAACCTCATTAAGCACCAAATTACCCCGACGAAGTGATCCGATCACCGAATACTTTAGTAGAGCATCCAACTTCCTTGTCTCAGAAGACCACTTGGCTTGAACCCCATCTCCAGGTGCTTCCCTCAGAGGAGGAGGTGGGAGAACTCGACTCACCAAAGAATAACCAACCTGCAGCCGCACCAAGCAAGAACTCTTATGTCCCCAACCACGACACCAGAGACACACCAATGGCTCCCTACACCCCTTCGCCAAGTGCCCAACCTAGTGACACTTGTAGTAGACAACATTCCGAAGAGAGGTCGCATGAGATCTCTCCACCGTTACTCTCCTCCCCACACACCTCCACCAAGAAAACCTTAACCCTATCGCATAGCCTTGCCATCACTGCTGTCATCGGCAGCATGTTGGCCAGCAGCGGCGCCGCCGACCAGCAGTAGCGCCATCGCCCAATCACTGCAGTGGTAAGAGGAGCAGCAGGAGGGTTGATTCGCTCCCCTCTTCTTCTCCAATGCTTTCTCCTTGTTGCCAAGTCTCCTCTAGCTGTAGGGAGGGGGCAGTAGGCCCTATTTTCCCTTACAATAGGGTCTATTTAGGTCCTTGGCACGTTGGTGATGGAGTTCTAAGGCAAGGACCTTCCAGAAGGTGTTTGGAAATTCATCTTTGATGGTATGATCAAATTAGTATCTTGATTACTATTTTGGGGTGTGTATTCCCCTGTTGATGCATGTTTTGGGGTGTGTATTCTCCTTAGACTGTTGATAAATATTGGAATCGTGTGTGAGCAGAGTTTTTGGGATGTGTATTCCTCTGTTGATGCATATTTTAAGGTGTGTATTCCCCGTTTCTGTCAGAATTCAGATGTGTGTTTGTGGTGTGATTTCACTATGGCCTCATCGTCGTCAGAGTTTGGAGTGATTTCAGAGTAGACTGGAGAGTGTAGTCTACAAGAATTCATTTTTTGCTCCTATTGTGAAGCTTGATCAAATTAATTGCCCACGTTGGTCTCAGACATTTCTTGTGACTGTAGAAGGATATGAGAAGCAACATGTCCTTATAGAAGCACCACCAGGGCAGAAGATAGGGGAGTATGCAACCTGGAACAGAGATGGTGCCATGGTAAGGGCCTGGATACCAAACAGTGTGATACCCCGCATTGGAGATAAAGTCATATACTACAAAACTGCCAAACAGATGTGAGATGGTATGAAGGACGCATATTCTCATGAACTTAACTCCACCTAGGTCTTTCAGATTCATTATGACCTCTATCATTTAAGAATCCATGAGTCTCTCACAATACTATTCCACCAAGAAAGGGACTCTTGGAGAAATATAATGCATGTAGGCCCATGTGTACCTCAGCCATGTGTAGAGATCAGAGGAAGGAGTTCTCCACACATATGTTTCTAGCAGGGCTTAATGATAGTTATTCTACTACCTGCTCATAGATTTTGGCGTTGTCTGATCTTCCTCCCATTGAGGAGATATACAGGAGACTTAGCAGGTTGCAGGTTTAGTCTACGTCGGAGGTTGTTACTAGTCATAACTCCTCTGCTCATGCAGTTGTGAATACTCGTGGAGGATGGACAAGAGCCTTCAGAGGCAGAGGCAAGGGGCGTGTTGATGGTGGTAGTGGCAAGCCCACTTGCTCCTATTGTAGGAGAATTGGCCACATTGAGGCCAAGTGCTGAAACAAACTTGGACAGCTTGTAGTTGCCAACCAAGTTTCTGTGACTACACCTCCAGCTGTATCTAGTGAGGCAGTGACCCTTGTAGAGGTGGAATATGATGTAATCGTACGTCTAGCTCAATTGTCCCATGAGTAACCTCAGTCCTCAGGCACTGCTGCTTATGCCTCTGCATCAGGTATGAATAGTTCATGGTTGATTGATTCAAGTGCCTCGGATTATTTGTTAGGAAATTCCAGTGTTTTGGGAATATGCATAAGGTATCACAGGATTGCTCAGTATAGCTCGCAGATGGTGGGCATGCCCCCATCTGTGGTAAGGGAGGGGTGTCGGTTACTCCCTCCATGCACATCTCTGATGTTTATTATGTGCCTGACATGGCAATGTGATTACTGTCTGTTAGTACTATTACTAAGCAATTTAATTGTCGTGTCATTTTTTATGTATTTGGATGTACGTTTCAGGACCGCATGATAGGGAGGACGATTAGTGGTGGCGATGAGGAGGGGGTGTATATCAGCTGGTTTAGAGTCTTGTTGCTGCAGCTTGTTAGATGAGTACTACTACGGGAAGTGCCTTGCAGTGGCACAGACGACTGGGCCATCCTTCACTGGACAAGCTATGTCGGATCATCCCTCATCTTTTGCTTGCCATGAAAATTCAGTGTGATGCAAGTCAGCTGGGGAAGCATCATCGTGCTAGTTTTTCATATTCTATCCAGTCTAATAGTTTTGCTTGTTTTGATTTATTACATTGTGATGTTTGGGGTCCTAGCCGTGTTGCAGACCGACAAGGTTATCGATATTATCTGTTACTTATGGATGATTTCTCTCGTTTATCATGAATATTTTTTGATGTAGAATAAATTAGAGGTTGGATCTATTATTTAAGAATTTGTGGTGTTTGTGAAAACTCAATTTGGTATGTGCATTAAAAAGATCAGAACTGATAATGCATTAGAATTTTGTACTAAGAATTTGGCATCATTGTATGGGTCGCTTGGCATTATATATCAAACGTCGTGCCCCCACGCGTCACAACAGAATGGGATTACTGAATGCAAACATTGTCATATTCTGGATACAAGTAGAGCCTTGTTCATTCAAAATAGTGCTCCACATAGCTACTAGGGAGATGTTGTTCTCACTACTTGTAATTTCATTAACAGGCTTCCCTCCTCTATGCTTCATGAGTAGATCCCATGTGCCACCAAAGACTTTTGGTTTGTGTGGCATTTGTATACCTCCTTGGGCCTGGTCATGATAAATTAGCTCCTAGGATGGTTATATGCGTGTTTCTTGGCTATTCATGCACTCAGAAAGGATATATGTGTTTTGACCCTATACATTCCATGAATCTATTCCATACTTTTCTACTTCAGGTCATCATTTGAAGGAGGTTGAGATGGCTATGTCAATGCCTGTACCTCCTGTAGCCATGGAGGATCTCTCAGAGCAGTAGTGTACTTGCTACAGAGTAGAATGTGGGCATATTCAGAGTTGTACCACTAGATGATAATACCTTTAAGAGTGCTACCTATCAGGTTCCAGTCAGTTATAGAGAAGATACACCTCCCTTAATTCCTACTGAGCCACCACTATCCACTTAGGTATGTGTTGAGGATACTGACAATACTTCTCCTGATAATGTGTCTCCAGGTTCTACCTCTATACCCACAGATGAGGATGTTCCCATTGCTATGAAAAAGGTTCCTCGATCTTGTGCTCAGTATCGTGTTGCTGGGAGTGTTGTTTCTGCTGATTCTCTAGGTACGGAATTTCATGCGTTCGCTGCTGCAGTTTCCAGTGCTGAGATTCCTATCTTTTACCAACAGGCTCCACTACATCCTCACTGGAAGGTAGCTATGGAGGAGATGTCTGCTCTAACTGACAAAGGCACTTGGGAGCTTACTCATTTACCTCCTGGTGCACATCTTGTTGGAGCCAGATGGGTCTTTGCCTTGAAATACAACTCAGATGGGTTTATTTCTCGGTATAAAGCTTGCCTTGTGTCCAAAGGATTCACTCAAACTTATGGGGTGGATTTCTTTGACACATTCCCTCCAACTGCTCGGCTCTCCATAGTTTGTATACTAAATTCTGTTGCAGCTCATTATGGATGGCATCTACACTAGCTGAATGTCAAAAGTGCATTCCTCTAGGGATTTGCAGGAGGAGATATATTTGCAGCAGCCGCCTGAATTTGAGGTTCAGGGGGAGTATGCATGCAGGCTTTATAAGGCCATTTATGGTCTTAAATAGAGCCCCCGAGCCTGGTTTCAATGCCCGTCTGAGGTGTCTGTTATTGGGATGTAGAGGTCCTCATCTAATCATTCACTATTTGTGTGGAAGACCAGTGGTGGTACAGTGGCTCTACTTGTGTATGTGGATGACTTTATTTTCATAGGTGATGATGCAATTGGTATTTTTTAGGTGGAGTGTTTGGCACGACAGTTTGTCATGAAGGACCTCGGGAAACTAGGATATTTTCTGGGCATTGAGATTGCCACAAGTAAGCAAGGGATAGTTATGTCACAGAGAAAATATGCCCTTGCATTCTCTAAGAGATTGGCATGCTAGGATCCAAGGATGCTAATATTCCTATGGATCCTAAAGTACACCTCTTTAATGATACTACGAAATTAAAGGACAAGAAGGCCTATCGACAGCTGGTAGGGAAATTGCTATATCTGACTATTACTAGGCCAGATATTAGCCTTATAGTAGGAAAGCTAAGCCAATTCCTAGACAAACCTACTAATGATCATTGGCAGGCTGTGATGCAGCTGTTGAGGTACATCAAAGGATGTCCAGGTAGAGGCATCCTCTTCCAGAAGAAGGCTCATATGTCTATTATTGCCTACTCAGATGCTAATTATGTAGGAGATGTTGGAGACGAGAGGTCTATGACTAGCTTTTGTACTTTTGTAGGCGGAAATTTGGTGATCTGGAGGACCAAGAAACAAACTGTTGTTTCATGCTTCTGTGCTTAGTCTGAGTATCGTGCCATGGCACATATTGCAACTGATATGATATGGATAAGATTTTTGTTGCGAGATCTTCATGTTATTATTCAAGAGCCAATGGAAATGTATTATGACAATCGAGCTACAATATACATTACTAACAATCCCATGTTCCACAAGAGAACAAAACATGTGGAAGTAGACTGTCATTACACCAGGAGTTTAATTCAGCAGGGTCTGCTTTGTACTACTTGTCTTGCTTCTTCGGACTAGGCAGCTGACATGTTTACTAAGCCGTTATATCGCCCTCCATTTGAGAAGTGTAAAAACAAGCTGAGCATGATTGATATATATGCTCTACCTTGAGGGGGAGTGTTGCGTTACGTTATGTATTGAGGGTCATTATGTCTTTTATTATTTTTGATTGGACTCTTATCATAATTTTTCCCTTACCTCTCTCTATATAAAGAGGTATTGGGACGGCTTAGTAATTAGGAAGTTTCATTTTCTTCAACTCCATCCTTCAGACAATGATTTGCCTCAATTGGAGTAGAAATGGGTCTACACCCAACTTTTCTTATTTCTTTCAACAAATCACAAACATATTTCTTTTAACACAAGAGAAGGCTATCCTTGGACCTTGCAATCTCTACCTTGCGAAAGTTCTTTAGTCTATCCAAATCTTTCATTTCAAACTCCTCAACAACAGGACTCTTAATTTTGTTTATCTCTTCTTCATCATCTCTATTGACAATCATGTCATTAACGTACACAATTATCAAGGTAGTCTTGTTAGCATTTAGTTTCACAAAGAGGGTGTGGTCCCCATTTCCTTGCTTACATCCTTGATCTTTCATAGCAAGGCGAAGATGTTTAACCCATGCCCTGGGAGACTATTTTAGCCCATATAATGCCACCTTTAATTTACAACATTTCTCTTACATATCCTGGGGGCAAGCTCATGTAGATGACTTCCTTCAGGTCACCATTTAGGAAGACATTTTTTACATCCAATTGATAAAGTTTCCACGAATAATAAACAATAATAGGAAGAATAATCCACACGGAATTCATTTTAGCCACAAGGGTAAATGTCTCGAGTAGTCAATTCCATATGTCTGCATGAAACCTTTTGCTATCAAGTGAGCTTTATGTCTATCAATATGTACATTTGCTTTGTACTTAATGGTGTACACCTACTTTGAGCCAACTATATGAGCATCCTCGAGAGCATCAACCACATCCCAGGTATTATTCTTCAATAGACCAATCATCTTCTCTTGCATGACCTTTACCCACTTAGGGTTGAGTTGTGCCTTAGCTACATTCCTGGGAGTCATAGAGGAAGCAGGTAAGGACAAGTAACGTTTATAGTCGAAACTCAATCTAGAGTAAGCCACATATCTTCCTATCAGATGTTTTGTACATTCTCTGGCTCCTTTCCTGCATGTCTTCAACATTTGTAGTTGTTAGGAGAAATGAGCGAAATAATATTATTATTGAGCCCTAAAGACCTTTATATAGAGAGGTGCCTTTGGGAGAATTACAAAAGATTCCCCATACAATAATAAAAATAAAGAAATACACCCATACATAATAATAATCTAAACACTCTCCCTTAAGCTGGAGCATAGGTGCTAATCATGCTTAGCTTGGAACATAAGTATTCTAGCTGCTTCCTAGAGAGAGACTTGGTGAAGATATCAGCAACTTGGTCTTCAGTGGAAATATATGGGGTAGATATTCGTTCGCTCATCACGCTATCTTGTATCAAGTGACAACCCACTTCAATGTGCTTGGTCCTTTCATGAAAGACTGGATTATTTGCAATGAACATTGCAGCCTTGTTGTCTAAATACATGGGTATAGGATAAGAAATATGAACACCAAAGTCCTGTGGAATGGCTTGAACTCGAAACAACTCACATGTAGTATGAGCCATTGCCCTATATTTTGACTCAACGTTGGATCTGGAGACCACACTTTGTTTCTTGCTTCATTAAGTAACCAGGTTACCACCTACATAAGTATAGTAGCAAGTGGTGGACCTTTTATCCTCGTGTGCCATTGCATAATCAACATTAAAGTATCCCCACATATCCATGTGATCATGCTTATGAAAAGTTAGGCCTCTTCTTGGATTGCTTTTTAAGTACGTTAAAATATGGCACAACCTTTCCCAGTGTGCCTCACTTGGCTCCCACATAAACTGGCTAAGTCGACTAACAGTATAGTCAATGCTAGGTCTAATAATAGAGAGATAAAGAAGCTTGCCAATGATGACACAATATCTAGTAGCATCCTCTAGTATAGGGCTATCAGAATCTACTAGATAAAGTAGCTGGGCCTAACGGGATGTTAGCTGGCTTACATCCCATCATCCCTACTTCTCTTAGGTATCGTTTGTTTCAAGGGTTTGATTTTGAGGGATTAATTTTGTAAGTGATGGGATTGTGGGATAAACATGGGATTGTGAAGTTTTTATGTTTAGGGAAAATATAGATCAAATCATAAGGTGTTTAGAGGGATAAGTGTGGATGTTCTCTCACACAATCCCAGGATTGTTGTAACTGGAATTGAAAGACCTAAACGCAGAATAAATGACACAATCCCTGCAAACAAATAGTGCCTTAGAATGTCAAGAACATCCTTCCTTTAGGATAACACCAACTTCCCCTCCAAATGGTGCACCTTGATGCCCAAGAAGTAGCTAATTCTCCTCAGATTGGTGGTAATTCGGAGGCGATGCGTGAAGGAGATTGCGAGGCATGAGTTGCCTTCAAGTCTTTTATTTGTCTCCTTATGTTTCTTTTATATTCTTTTTATTACAAAGGAAGAGGCAGAAAAAAAGGGGGAAGAGAAAAAAAGGTGGAGTCAAAGAGGGGTCGAGAAAAATTAAAAAAAGAGAAGAAAAGGGTAGAAAAGAAAGGGAGAAGTGTCTTGTGAGTGTGTGTTTCTCTCTTATTCTTCTCAAAGAAAAAAGAGAGGAGTATACACCTATTTATAGGTTACCACACATAACACAGTCCCACTCCACTATGTGAGACTAAACCAACTACATACTCCAACAAATTCCTTATGAAAATGTACAGGAAACCCATCTAATCTAGGAGCCCCTTTGGCATTTAGCTGCAAGGTTGCTTGTGTTTCCTCTCCATAAAATCCTAAATAAGTTCCTCCTGTTGTCCCAATAAGAGGGTCGTGGCACCCCTCCCTGTCCATTTCCATCTCCCTTTGGCACCTTTGTGCGTAAAAGGACTAAAAATGTTCCGCAACACTAGCACCAATCTTATTACAACCATGGCATTCTCAACCATTAACGTAACCCAGTTCAATGAAATTCCTTCTCCTTCCATTGGCAGCTATATGGAAGAATCTTTTATTTGTGTCACCCTCCTTAAGCCAAGTTTGTCTAGAGCATCATCTCCATTTAGTCTCTTCCTTGAGATCTTCCTGTTCCACGACTTGTTGAAGGGATATCCTAGCTTCCTGCTCCTCCTCTGACTGTATCCTGGCATCCTCGACTTCATCAAGTTCTTGCACGTTTTGCATTATCTCCATCTTCTTGGCCTTTCTTTCTTCCTTTAGCTTCTTCCTGGATGATATCAAATAAGCCCTCGAATCCTTCAACTTTTTTGCTAATTGCAAGTTGCCGATCCATCATTTGCTGTCCTTTGTCACCATTCAGAAAACATGTCTTCCAACAATGACCTTTTGAATTTGAAATAAGAAAATGGTCTCATATCTTCGTTGGAGGACCACAAGAGTGGTGTGATCTGAAGGTCTTAGAGCTGCCTGAACTACATATAAAGGAAATGCCTCTACGAATTCTATCCTACCATAAAGTGATTTTAGCATTTCCTATCATAAAACCCACAGATCTAGAGGTGTGATTCTTAGAACCCATGGTAGAATCAATCAATCTAGCTTAAATCTAGCTTGAAGAACATGAAATAACTCTTATTTGGCTTTTGAGAAGCTAAAATACCTCAAAGATTTAGCAACTGGGGAGAGAAGGTTCTTGTAAGAGCTCTTCACACTCCAACATACAACAATAATGGGACCAAGATGGGCTATTATGCCACTCATGCAGATCTTAAAGTACTGAAAATGATGCAAGAATTGCATCTAAGACCACTCATTTCGTTGAATTTGTCAATGCAGCATAGAAATTCAGCATATCGTTGACGCTATATATGTGTGGAAATGGCTGTTTTGTCGGCATGCCACTGGCACATACTTTTGTTGAAGTGCCCAGGCAGCAGGGCCTTGCTGCCAAGTCCTTCAAGTGCCTTGTATAGCCTTTGGGTCGCTTGTGATCCTGTTCACATCCTATAAGCCCATTGTTGAGTTATTTAGTATGTGACTTAGTTTTGTTTGTTCTATTATTCAAGGGTATTCCTATAATCCTTCCTCTCGTGCCTCTCTATATAGAGGCACGTAGGGTTTTAGAATAAAATATCTCTCATTTTTGTCCTAACATGGTATTAAAGCATCGGTCCTAGACTAGTGCCTTGGTACCCCACCTAAAGCTAGCCTCCTCACCCCTCCACTAAATCCCTAGCCTCTCTCTCTCTCTCTCTTTGCTTTAGGGCGTCGCCGCCCCTCAACACTTGCTGCCACCCCCCATCTAGTCACCGCCTGCCTCCCCTCTCTAGTAGGAAGGCCAACACCATCAACTAACGTCCCCAATAGCGGCCCCTTGGGCTTTATGCTGTTGCAGGGGGCGATATGGGGAGGTAAGGGCCTTCCGGTGGCCTCCTGAACCCTTGCAACACCTCCACGGTGCCCTATTAAGGCCTTGCAGTGCCTCCACATCGGTGCTTTGAGAATCTGCAGTGCCTCCACAATGAGTCTCTCCTAAGGGCGACATGCATTCGTCTTCTCTCCTTTTTAGGCAGTGCAAGGATCTAGAAGGTAGGGAACAACCTCTGTGGGGCCTCTCCTCGCCCCAGCGGGTTGTTACTGCTGTTCTCTATTCTTTCAAACCTACAGATGATCTAAATCCACTTTTTCATATCTGTGAAGTGTTTCTAGGCAGTATTATGATCTGATTTTGTTGTGGTGCATTACTGATTTGTTGTTTCCCACATATCGAGAATCAGGGAAGACAAGGAACCTACTAGCGACTCATCGGGGAAGATCTCTACCCCAAGCGCATATTCCTTTATGCAAGGAACTTTTATTAAGTTGGATGGTACCAACTTCCTTCTATGGTCTACATCCTTCTCCTAATTTGTGGGATCACATCGCAAGAAATATATCCTGACTCAAGATGAACCTGTCGTGAAGGCTGTCGACTGGGAGGCTGATAATGATTGGGTTGCCACCAGTATGCTGAATAGCATGAAGGAACCTATAGCAAAGTAGGTTGTCTTATGCTTCGGCTAAGAAGATGTTGGAAGTTCTTCACGAAATACATTCCCATAAGAGCAACATTAACCGCTTATACCGAGTCATTGAGGATCTACATTCCTTTCGAAAGGGAACCATATCTCTAGTTGAATATTATGGTTCCATGAAGAATCTTTGGGATGAGTAGGATACTTATCAGCCAATATCTATTGATGTTACTATCATTAGTAAGCAGCGTGAAGCCTTTCATTCTATTCAGTTACTTGTTGGCCTTGGTCCAGAATATGAACCTGTGAAAGATTAGCTTATGACCTTAGAGGAGATTCCTACACCTGCTCAGAGTTATGCTCGACTCTCGCGGTTGGAGATTTCTAATCCTATCCCACCCTTAGATTCTTTTGCCATGGTAGCAGTTGGTCGTGGTAAGGTGACTTCGTGAAGCAGGGGGAGAGGATGTGGTGTGAGAGCAGGAGGTTGAGGTAGAGGTCGTGGTTTGTTCTATGAGTATTGTTACAAAACAAATCACACAGTTGATAAATGTTGGATAAAGTATGGTTTTCCTTAGGGGCCTCAGGCCAACCAGGTTGCTTATGGTGGAGATGGAGGTCAGTATTGTCCAGATAGGATCAAGCCAGTACTCAGATTACTATTTCTAAGGAATACGATAGACTTGTGACCTCTCAGGCCTCGTCCACTGCTGGTGCTTCTGTGACTCAGTTGACATGTATTGCTTCTAGTGTGAGAGGTGTTTGTACACCATCATGGCTTGTTGATTCAGGTGCCTCCCCTTACATCACAGGAGATGTGGCATTACTTTCTTCTCTTATACCACTAACTACACTTGTCCATGTAAGGGTAACTGATGGTATCTTGTCCCCTTTGACAAGTTTGGGTGACATCTTCTTGACTACTACTTTACCTTTGTCTAATGTTATACATGTGCATAAATTTGCACTGAATTTAATGTCTATAAGTTAGATTACTATGGTATTAAATTACCGAGTAGTTTTTCATGACGATTTTTTCTTCCTGGACCACTAGACCATTAAGCAGATTGGACTTGAGTAGGATGGTCTATATTATCTAAACCTACCATCAGAAAATCCCTCTACTACTTTTGCTTTCGCCATGACTACTCTATAATGGCACCTTAGATTGGGACATCCTGGTAGTTTTGTTCTCCGTTGTTAGTTTCCAAACATGCAGTTTCTTGATTCCTTTTCCTATGAGGCTTGTCAACTTGGCAAGCATCATAGTGTGTCTTTTCCAAGTAGTAATAATAAAACTAAGTCACCTTTTTGTCTTATTCATGTTGATTTGTGGGACCTGCATAGGGTCAAGTGTCTTAAGGGTATTCATTATTTTTTTGTTTTTGTGGATGACTATACCTGTGTCTGTTAGGTATTCATTGTGGAGAAATCTGAAACCTTGTATTGATTAAGAATTTTGTTAGTGAAATAAAGACTCAGTTTTCTACAACTATTTGCATGTTTTGAATTGACAATGGATGTGAGTTTGTAAACTCTACTTTGTCTCAGTTTTTCTAGCCATTGGGCATTATCCACCAAACTTCTTGTGTTCATACATCCCAACAAAATGGGGTGGCTGAAAGCAAGTTGAGACACATGCTTGATATTTCTTGTATAGTTATGTTTCAAATGCATGTTCTTGCTACTTTTTGGGCTGATGTCATTTCTGATAAATCAGGTTTTATCCTTTTTTCTTGGTGGAAAACTCCCTTACTCTATTTAATTTCCTGACTGGGAGTTATTTTCTATACCACCCAAGGTTTTTGATTTTGTTTGCTTTGTTCACCTATTCAAGGTAGATAAGTTGTCCCCTTGGTCAATTAAATGTGTTTTTGTGAGTTATTCTAGAACCCAAAAGAGATGCCTATGTTTTGATCCACTTGCATATCTGTTTTATGTTACTAAGGATGTTACATTTTTTGAGGAGATACTGTATTATTCTGCTGCTAGGAAACCTCCCATTGTTACACAGGATGTCTCACTTCCTATGCCTACTGTTGCGCCTCCAGGACCCTCTGAGCCACCTGTGCCTCAGACAGATGTCCCATCTATTACCTTTCCTAGACATCCTGAGGTTACAAACACCTTTCCAAAATATTTCAATGCAGGCTTCTATCCACAACTATCGAGGAACCTCTTTCTACCATTCCTGTTCAATCCTCTGTTGATGATGCGGATTCCACTGGAAGTCCAGATCCTATAGTTTCTGAGATAATTGAACTTGATCTTCCTATTGCCAAGAGGAAATCATAGAGGTCATGCGCCAAGTATTCTGTTTCACACCAAATGCCACTTGATCATTTGCCTGCAACAGGACATCTTCTATCTCTTGCAGTGGACAATCACCATATTCCCAGGACTCATCTTGATACCTTCAAAGACCCCTCATGGACCTTAGCCATGGAGGAAGAGATGGCAGCTCTTCAGTCCAGAGGGACTTGGGAACTTGTTGACCTACCCCTTGGTGCTATTGTTGTGGGGTGTAGGTGGGTATTCACCCTCAAATGTCATCCAGAGAAGATAGTCGAGAGATTCAAGGCACAATTCGAGGCTAAAGGCTAGACACAGACCTTCAGTGTGGATTATTTCGAAACTGTCTTGCCTGTAGCACACCTCAATTATGTACGGATTCTACTCTCTGTAGTAGTTAATAATGACTGGCCAGTTTTTCAGCTTGATATCAAAAGCACTTTCCTCTATGGTGATCCGGGTGAGGAGGTTTACATATAACCCCCAGGATTTATTGTTAAGGGGGAGTGTAGGAATGTACAAATTAAAGAAGGCCATCTATGGCCTTAAGTAGAGCCCTAGGGCATGGTTTGAGAGGTTCAGTAATGCAGTTCAGGCATATCACTATCAACTGTTGATCATTTTGTATTTACCTTGCATAGAACCACGAGTTCAATCATTCTTATTGTGTATGTTGATGACATTTTGCTTACAGGGAGTGATAAAGGAGTGGAAGCCACTAAGACTTTTCTGAGGTCACAGTTTGTGACCAAGGATCTAAGAGTAATAAATTATTTTTTGGGCATTAAAGTATAATATATTGATGATGGCCTTATTTTTTCTCAGAGAAAATATGTTGTTGACATGTTGAAAGAAGCAGGAATGCTTGGTTGTAAACCAGTTAATGTCCCAATGGACCCATCTATACCGCTTGCAAATTCAGAAAGTCCATTACTTGAAGATGTAACGAGGTACCGTGCCATGGTGGGTGTTGAGTTGTAAGGGGGTATTGGTATTTTTATTTATCTTGAGGGGGTACTTATGTAATTAACCCAATCCTCTTTCTTATAAAAGAAGTTTAGGGTTTTCATTTGTGAGCAATGCTATTTCTTTGTTTTAACATGGTATCAGAGCAACGGTCCTAGGTTGGTGCTCCGATATCCCACTGAAAATCTATCGAAATATGATTAGATCACCCACGTGGAGGTGATCCCATGGGAGATCGCAAAGATCTCTTCCCCATCACTACTGGTGGACGACTGGTGGGTATTGGGAGTGCCGCCGCTGGTTAGCAAAGGACCGGCAATGCCGCTGCCAATCTGCCCCACCTTGACGGTGCCTCCATGCTGGTCCACCGTCGATACACTGCCGGCTGGCACCTCCACAACTCCATGCCGCCGGGCTGCAGTGTGCAGGCTTTGCTCCTCCACCATCTGCTGGTGACTTTGATGCCTGATAGACCACTGCTGGCAGGACAACCAGCTGGGAGTGGGGCTCCTCGGTAGGTGGTGCTCTCTGTTGCGTAATGAACCTTCTCTCACGCCTTGTCTTGATGGCAATGAGTCTTTTCTCGCCTGTGTGGGAGAAAGTTGATTCAACAAAATCAACTTCAGGATCTATTGGACTAGCGTGTGCAGCCCAAGAAGTTGAGAAGAAGAAAGGGAGATACAGAAGTGCATGGGTGATAGATTATGGAGCTTCAGTACATCTCATTGGAGACCGAGATCATCTGAAGAATTCTGTGATCCCACAAGGACTGCGAGAACTACAGGTGGCCAATGGAAAGACCTCTTCTATGACTGCGGTTGGGTGTGTAAATGCTACGCCCGGGATGAAGATAGAGGAGGTATATTACGTCCTTGAATTTCCTATGAATCTTTTGTCAGTGAGTAGGATTTGCAGAGATCTTGGATGCCGTGTTATTTTTTATGAGAAGTATTGTTATTTCTAAGATCGAAACACAGAGGAAATAGTTGGCAGTGGCATAGAGAGAGATGGTTTATATTATTTGGATACGCCCTTGTTATTTGCTAAGGCAATGTCTATCTCTCATGACCCTTTGCTTTGGCACCGAAGACTTGGGCATCATTCTATGAGGAAGATGCGCCCATTGTATCCAGAGTTACCAGACTCCTTGGCTTTGGACTATAAAGATTGTCAACTGGGGAAGCATCACAGGAGTAGCTACCTTGGGAGAGATGCTGGTGTGAGTTCAGCTCCATTTTCCCTAGTCATTGTGATGTTTGGGGATCGTCTAGAGTTGTCTTTACTAGTGGACACAAGTATTTTGCAGCTATGGTCGATGACAGTAGTAGACTTACATGGGTGTTTCTGATGAAGGCTCGTAGTGAGATTCCTACTATTGTTCAACATTTTCTGTTTGAGGTGCAGACACAGTATGGTATACTGTTCAGGTCTTTCACAGTGATAATGCATTAGAATTTATGCATAGTGACTTGCAGGAAGCTTTCCGGGCCAAGGGGATCATTCATCAGACATCTTATGCTCATACTTCCCAGTAGAATGTGGTTGCTGAGTGCAAGTTGCGACATTTGCTTGATATTGTCAAGACCTTGATGTCTCATATGAAGGTTCCTAAGCAATTTTGGAGTGATGCCATACTCAGCAGCATATTTGATTAATCAGCAGCCATCTTTTGTGCTTCATGGTCAGATCTCATATCAGATTATACATCCTAACTGTAGTAGGATTTTTCCTATGCCACTATAAGTGTTTGGATGTGTATGTTTTGTTCAAAATTATGGTATCCAGAATAAGTTTGCCCTCCGTGCCATGAAGTGTGTCTTTCTAAGTTACTCCAGGACGTAAAAAGGCTGCAGGTGTTATGATCCAGTTTGCAGGAGATACCTTATTACTATTGATGTGACCTTCTTTGAGAAGATCTACTTCTCAGAATAAGGATCATCCATAGAGGAGACAGATATATCATAGGAGATCACAATTATAGGATTTTACATGTGAGGAGTTAACTCAGCTTGTTATTTCTTCAGACAGAGATGAGTCAGATAGGGAGGAGGAGACTGTGCAGAGGAGATATGACACTACTCTTTATCTTATTTTTCGTTACACTATAGTTTTTCATCTCCATGGGGAGGCCAGACAGTTTGCATCCTCTATTACCACTGCAGTTGCTCCCAGAGATTGTGTAGGCACTCCATGATCCGAAATGGAAGGCAGCCATGGATGAGGAGATGCAGACTCTTCAGACCAGGGAAACATAGGATCTTGTTCCATGTCCTAAGTGTGCCATAGTTGTTGGTTGCAGATGGGTGTATACCATCAAGTACAGGTCTGACAGGACAATAGAGAGATATAAAGCCAGACTTGTTGCCAAGGGATTCACCCAGACATATAGGGTGGATTACCTTGAGATAATCCTGGACATATAGACTGCGTATATTGCCTCAAATCCTATTTTTCATGAGTAGACGAAGCATATAGAGGTTGATTGTCATTTCATATGGGATCCTGTTCTAGAGGGCAAGATAAGTACCCCTTATATTTCTTTTGAGCTATAAGTTGCTGACATTTTTACCAAGCCCCTTAAAAAGAAACGTCACGATTTCTTGAGAAATAAGTTGGGGCTCATTGACACATACGCCTCTACTTGAGGGGGAGTGTTGAGTTGTAAGGGGGTATTGGTATTTTTATTTATCTTGAGAGGATAATTATGTAATTAGCCTAATCCTCTTTCTTATAAAAGGCTAGGGTTTTCATTTGTAAGCAATGCTATTTCTTTGTTTCAACAGTGGGAAAGCTACTATATTTGACAGTGAGTAGACCAGATATCTCCTTTACTGTTGGAAGATTCAGTCAATTTATGTAGTTTCCTAGATAGGTACACTGGAATGGTGTGTGCCAAGTTTTGAGGTATCTTAAGTAGGCGCTTGGGAAAGGTTTGTCCTTCAGAAGGCATGGTCATCTCAATATATGGAGATAGAAGATGCTATTTTGATGCTGATTATGCTGGAGCACTCGAGGATAGAAGATCTACTATATGGTATTGTACCTATGTTGGTGGTAATCTTGTCATTTGGAGGAGTAAGAAGCAAAATGTAGTCTCCAAGTCTAATGTTGAATCTGAGTATAGGGCGATGGCCCATACTACTTGTGAGCTATTGTGGGTGAGATCCATCCTACAGGATTTATGAGTGTCTTAGTTCTATTCCTATGTATTGTGATAACAAGGTAGCTACTTTCATTGTCAACAATCCAGCATTTCATGAGCGAACTAAGCATATAGAAGTGGATTGTCACTTCATTAGAGATGCCATTCTAGTTGGGAAGATTTCTACATCCTATATTGCCATTAAAGATCGAATTGCTGATATCCTTACTAAAGCACTCTCAAAGAAGCATTTTGAGTTATTATGTTCCACGCAGAGCATGTTTGATGTGTATGCTCTAACTTAAAGGGGAGTGTTGATTTATTTAGTATGTAGCTTATTTTTGCCTCTTTATATGAATGAAAGTACCTCTCATTTTTGTCCTACCACCCATGATCCTTAGTTTCCCCTCTGCAACCAAAGTATTGCGCCATGAATGCCTCGCAATCACGAGCACGGAGAGAAATTATACCCACCTGAATTTTAAGCCGCTAAATGCAACCCCATGATCACGAGCATTAAAAGGAAAGGTACCTACAATATTGGCAAGCTGCTGGCTATGCATGCTATTGTAAGAGACTGGCTGTCTATTGGGATGGTTCCATCACAGATGTTGAGTGGTAGTGTTTTGAGGATAATGACTACAACATTTGTAGGAAAGATAGCACGGAGTTTTGTGCCCTAGTGCACGACAAGGAGGCATCCCCTCTTTAATTTGTTCTATTTCTTTTAATAAGAGATGAAAATTGGAAACGAGTTTAGCATATGATGCCTCTTTATTAGAATTTTAATATCAATTGACTGGACCTGATTGATATATTTTCGATAACTTGGACCTAAAATGTGCAAAAGCTTTTGCTAGGACCCTTTTTGACCATAGGCCTATAGTTGGAACTTTTTTGTAGGTTACTCTTGGTTGGGACAAATGAGCGATTCAGTTCTAGTAAGAAACCCTATGTGCCTTTATATAGAGACACAAAAGGAAAAATTACACGAACTCACCCATACATTAAGGGAATACTGAAAACGTTACATAACTCATCACTTCCCCTCAAGTTGGAGCATACACATTTGACATGCTCAGCTTGGAACACAACTCAAGACGTTTCTTGGAGAGCACTTTAGTGAAGATATCAGCAATCTGATCTCTGATGTTAATATAGGCTGTTGAAATCTTCCTAACCAAGATGGCATCTCTAATGAAGTGGCAGTCCACTTCTATGTGCTTGGTTCGCTGATGGAATGCAGGATTGTTTGCAATGAAAGTAGCTTCTTTGTTATCACAGTACATGGGAGTAGGACTCAAGATATGCACTCCTAAATCCTGCAAAATAGATCTCACCCACAACAACTCACAGGTAGTATAGGTTATTGCCCTATACTCAAACTCAGCACTAGATCTGGAGATTGCATTCTATTTCTTATTCCTCCAGGTGACAAGATTACCACCTACATAGGTGCAATGGCCTGTAGTAGATCTCCTATCCTCATGGGCCCCTACATAATCAGCATCAGAGTAGCCCTATATATCAAGATGGCCATGTCTTTTGAAAGAAAGTTCTTTTCCTGGAGCCTATTTGAGGTGCCTCAACGCCTGGCACACACCATCCCAGTGTATCTCTCTAGGTGACTTCATGAATTGGCTGAGTCTCCCAACAACAAAGGAAATATCTGGTCTCGTAACCATTAAATACATGAACTTTCCCACCATTGCATGATACCAGGTCACATCCTTAAGTAGTGGACTCTTTAAGCCTGCAAGTGGCATAGACGAGTCCATTGGGACACTAGCAGGTTTGCAGCCTAGCATTCCTGCCTCCCTCAACATATCCAGCACATATTTTCTTTGTGACAAAACAAGATCACCATCCATGTGTTGCACTTCAATGCCTAGAAAATAATTTATCAGCCCCAAGTTACAAATTGAGAATGTATGGTCTTTGTAGTTTCTACTCCTCTGTCACTCCCTATAAGCAGAATATTATCAACATAGACAATAATAATAACACAACAAGTAACTCTATGCATAGTAAAAACAGAGTGATCAGCCGTGGATCTAGTAAAGCCAAATTCTTGAACTACATTACTAAACTTGTCAAACCAGGCCCATAGGCTCTGCTTAAGGACATAAATAGCCTTCTTCAATCTGCACACCTTCTGATTTTGACACTCCCTCTTAATCACAAAACTTGAGAGTTGTTGCATATATACTTTTTCTTCCAGGTCACTATAGAGGAATGCATTGTTGATTCCAATTGAAAAATCGGCCAATCACTGTTTACTACCACAGAGAGTAAAATCCTGACTGAGTTGAGATGAGCTACAGGTGAGAATGTCTCAAAATAATCAACACCAAAGGTTTGTGTATAACCTTTAGCAACCAACCAGGCCTTGAACCTTTCAATTAAACCATTTAGATGATACTTGAGGGTAAACACCCACTTACACCCCACTACAATAGCACTAGTAGGGAGGTCAACAAGTTCCCAGGTCTCTCTGAACTGGAGAGCTACCATCTCCTCCTCCATGGTTGAGGTCTAGGAAGGATCTTGGAAGGCCTCTACATGATTCCTAGGGATATGATGGCTATCCACTGTAAGAGAAAGAAGTCGTCCTGCTATAGGCAAATGATCAAGTGATATATAACTTAAAACAGGATACTTAGCACAAGACTGTTGTGGCTTCCTCTGAGCAATAGGAAGATCCACATTAGTTACCTCCAGTGTTGTAGGCTCTGGATCTCCAATTGAATTCGCATGATTAGTAGAAGATTGAGTAGGAATGGTAGAGGACTCGCCAGCTGGAGTGGTGACAGGTGAAGGCCTACATTGAAAATGTCTGGGGAAGGTATCTGCAACCTCAGGATGTCTAAGAAAGTTAGGCGGGACATTTGTCTGAGGTATGGGTGGCTCAGATGGCATTAGAGGCGTAGCAGTAGGCATAGGAAGTGGGACATCCTGTGAAACAATAGTGAACTTCTCAGTGGCGGAGTAGTAGAGAATCTCCTCAAAGAAACATCCACACTGACATAAAAATGATGTTAACAGATCAGAACATCTACATCCCCTTTAGGTTTTGAAATACCCCACAAAGACACATTTGACAGATGGATGTAAAATTTTGTCCACTTTGAATAAGTGGACAAAACAATCACATCCAAAGACTTCAGGTGGTAAAGAAAATGACTCTCGGTCCGGAAACAAAACTAAGTGCAGGGTCCTCCCTCCTAAAACTAAAGAGGACACTCGATTAATCTAGAAAGCAGCAGTAAGTACTGCATCAACCCAAAAAGTAGAAGTGTTTGAAACATGATACTACGGGCAATATCAAGCGTCTCAACTTACGCTTAGCCACTCCATTTTGTTGGGATGTATGAATACATGAAGTCTGGTGAATAATGCCCATGGACCAGAAAAGTTGAGATAAGTTGTCATTCACACACTCATGTTCGTTGTCCATCTGAAACATGCGAATAAGGATAGAAAATTGGATTTGTATTTCATTAACAAAATTTTTTATCTATGGAGAATCAAGTGCCACATGGTAGGTCCCAGCGTGCACCCTTGGCACCTACCCTAAGGAATTTTGTGGGGGTGCCTTGGAGTCTAAGTCTCATTTTTTTTAGTAAGTTTTTTTTTATAAGTATTTTTTTAGTAAGTTAGGTGTCAATTAATTAAGTAATTAAATAGATTTGGCATTCCCCGATTGTAGGAGATTTAATTGATTGTGATTAAATTTGTTTCCTCTTTTAGAGATTAGGATTAGTGCTCTTTATAAAAGAGATTTTGTGTAATTGTTTTCCTTGAGTTAATGCAATTTTAGTTCCAATTATGTTGACAACTCCCTCTCTCTCCCTTTATTCTTCTCTTCAACGCTAGCTACACCTCTTCCCTCTCTCTGTTTGACTGTGCCAACATCAACTGCAGCAACCTGCTGCTGCATTTTCTATCTAGGTGGAAGAGCCTCCATGGTACACTAGCGCCCAAATCTCCACGTGGTATCAAAACCTTTGATCTAGGTTCTTCCCGGAGATTTTTTACGTGCATAGAATGGAGAAGAAGAGGAGAAAAGGCATGCACACAGTCTATGTGTGACTTTTCTGGTGGGGTACAGCCACGTGTGTGTGGCCTTTCTTCTCAACAAGCCCCTTTCTTCCACGCAGGAGCAAGGGGAAGAGATCATGCACAAGAAGGCCCTATCTTGTGCGTGATTCCCATGTGCATCTAAGTCTCGTGTGTCAAGGCATCTTTGTCAAGTTGTGAATTCTCTCAAAGAACTCCTTGAAGGATCTTGGCGCCTTACGTAAGGCCCAAGGAGACACGCAGGGGACTCTGGTGAGTGGCTTCCTTCACACATCAAGCGTCTTACATAGAGCATACAAGTAGAGGAAGGCTCGCTTCTCGAGGATAGAAATGGTCGAGAGTGAGAATCAGATCAACACCGGGGAAGGAAAGGTTATAGTTCAAGGCACCACGATCAAACTTCAGGGTGCCTCGGACTATATCTTATGGGCTCAAGTGTTCAAGATCTTCATAGGAGGACAGGACAAGTTACATGTCCTACTTGAGGAGTCCAAGTCTAAGGACACGACAAAAAAGAAGTTGGAGAAGAGAGTCTATCAAGTTATCCAAAGACAAGTCGACTGCTTCAATAGCCATGACTTAAAAGGTTGCCAAAGAAGCAACGACTATGGAGGTGGTGGGAGGATTCGTAATTACATCAAAAGAAAATGGTGGAGCATTTGGCCGAACATCAACGAGACAAGTAGAGCAAGTCATCATCCTTTCAGCCTCAACTTGAGGGGGAGTGTGGAGAATAAAGTGCCATGTGGCAGGTCCCAACGTGCACCCTTAAGTGTTGGCCCTAGGGAATTTTGTGGGGGTGTCTTGTAGTCCAAGTGTCTTATTTTTTAGTAAGTTGGGTGTCAATTAGTTGAGTAATTAGAGGAATATGATATTCCTTGATTGTAGGAGATTTGATTGATTGTGATTGAGTTTGTTTCCTCTTTTAGATATTAGGATTAGTTCTCTTTATAAAAGAGATTCTATGTAATTGTTTTCCTTGAGTTAATGCAATATTAGTTCCAATTATATCGACAACTCCCGCTCTCCCTCTCTTCTCTTCAATGTCGGCTACACCTCTCCTCTCTCTATTTGCATGCGCCAACATCAACTGCAATAGCCTGCTGCTACATTTTCTATCTAGTTGGAAGAGCCTCAATGCCACGCTAGCACCCAAATCTCTACATTATCAATACAAGGGTTTCTAACTTCATAAATTCCCAAGAAACATGGGTACAGTCATCTACAAGAACCAAAAAGTAGTGAAAACCCACGGGCCCCACAAATCAGCATGAACAAGACTAAAAGGAGACTCAGCTCTTTTATTTTTACTAGGAAAAGATGCCCTACGATACTTGCCAAGTTGACAAGCCTCATAAGAAAATGAGTCAGGAAAATGCATGTTCGAAAATTGACGACGAAGAACTGAAATGCTAGGATGTCCCAATCAAAGGTGCCATTGAAGAGAAGTGGCACAAGTAGCAGCAATAGAAGGGTTCTCAGGTGAAAGGTGCATGTAGTAAAGACCGTCCTACCCAAGTCCACCAATCTACTTCATCGTCTGCAAGTAAGAAATAATCATGAAAAATTGCTATGCAATTCAATGCCATTGTAATCCGACGTATTGACATTAAATTTGGATCAAACCATTACATTAAATAAGGGTAAAGTAGAAGATAAGGAGATGTCACCTAGGATAGGACATCATCTGCTACCCTAACATGAACTAGAATAGTTAGAGGTTTAAGAGATGAGAACAGTGTAGCATATCCAGTAATGTGGGAGGAAGCACCTAAATCAACAAGCCATGATGGTGTACGAACACCTCCAGTAGTAGCGGCAGTACCTGTCTAGCAAGTTGGTGAGGCACTTGTAGTAGAAGTAGCCTGAGAAGATAGGAGCATGTCATACTCTTCCTTGGAGATAGTAATCTGGGTGCCAACCTACTCATCCTAATAGTACTATGTCCCTTCACCATAGTATGCAACCTGGTTGGCTTGATGGTTCTGAGGGAAGCTATGCTTTATCTAGCATCAATCCACTATATGATTTGTTTTGTGATAATGTTCACAAAAGAGACCAATGTGGCCTCTGTCTCGACCTCCTCCTCTCACACTATGTCCTCTCCCCCTGCCTACAGTGACTCCTCTACCACATCCAATAACTGCCATGGCAGATGAGTTAGAAAATGGGACAGGTATAGAAATCTTCAGTCGCGAGAGATGAGCATATATTTGGGCCGATGTAGGAATCTCCTCTAAGGTCATGAGTTAGTCCTTCATCGCCTTGTACTCAAGACCAAGGCCAATAAGTAACTGAACAGACCTAAATGCCTCAAGTTACTTGGCAATAACTGCAACATTAGATGAGTTAGGTTGATAAATATCCTGCTTATCTCATAAAATCTTCATGGAATCATAATACTCAACAAGCGACATGGTTCCCTCCCTGAAAGAGTGAAGCTCCTCAATTACTTTGTATAAACGGCAGATGTTGCTCTTGTGGGAATGTATCTCATGGAGGACTTCTTACATTTTCTTGGTCGATGCATAGGACATAACCTACTTGGCGATAGATTCCTTCACGTTGTTTAATAGGCAGGTGGCCATCTAATCGTTATTTGCTTCCCAATTTACAGCCTTGCATGCTCATCTTGTGTCAATATATACTTCTTGCGATGTGAACCCACAAACCAGGAGAAGGAGGTCGACCATAAAAGAAAGTTGGTACTATCCAACTTAATAGAGGTCTCCTGCATAAAAGACGATGCACTTGTGGTAGGTGATTTTCTCACCAAGTCACTTGGGGGATCCTTACATACAGCCATAATGTCCGATTTATGGGAAACACACAATCAAAAATTCCTTAGCACAAAATCAGATCATAAGATCCATAGAATGGATCTAAAAGTGTGATTTCAGACCATACAGAGGTCTAAAAAGGTACTGCAGCCTCCACAGCCGAATTAAGACGACCCAGCAGGCGATGCTGCAGCCCAATCGGAGGCCCTGCTATGCAGCTACCACCCAATCAGGGTGATTGGCGACACTACAGCCCTCAACCAGGGCCGCAGACCACGCTTCAGGGCCCAGGGCGACGTTGCAAGCCCTAGTTGGGCAGTGCTGCAGCCCCCCCAAACCGGGCGGCGGTGCCTTGCCTTGCTGCTGGGGCGGTGGCACTGCTAGAGAGAGAGAGAGAGAGAGAGAGAGAGACGAGTTGAGGGGAATGGGTAGGGAGGCTAGGGTTTGGTGGGGTATCTGGGCACCAATCTAGGACTACTACTCTGATACCTGGTTGGGACAAATGAGTGATTCAGTTCTATTGAGAAACCCTATGTACCTTTATATATAGAGGCACAAAAAGGGAAATTACAAGCACACACCCGTACATTAAGGGAATAATGAAAAGGCCACATAACTCAACACTCTTTTTTTATTGTGTTGTATAAGTTTCTTTCATCTCAAAAATGGATGTAAATAAAATTTGTATGTTCTGTGACTGGCATGAGGTATTTTCCTTTTGCAGTTTGGTCATCCAGAATGGATTGACTTTCCACGAGAAGGCAATGGTTGGAGTAATGACAAATGCAGGCGCCAATGGAATCTTGTTGACACCACTCACTTGAGATACAAGGTCTAAAATCTGACTCTAATTTTGGTATAATCTTGTCCTGCAACAGTAAAAATTAAATGCTTTATCAACTGATGGCGGATAATGTTTGCTGGATTCATGTGCTGATGCTTGGCTGAATGCATGTACCTGGGCATATTTGAACATCTTGAATTTATTTAACGTCTACAAACTCCAGAATACAAAAATTCTGCTTATTAGCATTTTGTTTTTCTAACATGTATTCCTTCAAGTGAATTCACAGACATGTACTCTTTTATGCATGTAGAAAATTCTAGCTGTCAGAAAGTTGGCAAAAACTTAAGTTTGTATGAAAGATGCTTTTCATCAAGCTCTTTTAGGGAATAATGGTTTTCATGTGATTGCCCAGGATTACTGATCCCATTGGTTTATATCATAGTCTAACCCTTTTCTCAAAAACCTTTGCCATCACTCCCAGTTTCATGATAGGATTGACAATCAGGGAGCACATTTGATGGGCGTAATGGCAGTTGTCTAGAACACAAACAAGAAAACAAAAGCATGATAGACATGCTATAACATGGTCTACTCCATGAGAACAAGAGCCACACAAGACTTAGGCCTAGAGTTTCATTCATTGGCATAAGAGACTGCAAGAATTGAAGAATATAAACAGGCAGACATGCGCCAATAGTGTATGCATCCACTCACAAAATCGTCTTACCCATGTATTTTTCATTTTTCACAACAACAATGAACAAAGAACAAAGGTGGAAGAAAGATAACAGGGATATGGAGTAGGAATGGTGATCTTACGTTGTTCTCTATACCCAGTTAGTGCCTGGAGAAAACCTTGTTGTTGAAACAGGAAATGTAATATAAGACAAAGCATGAAAATGGAGAAGATATTAAATTATACTGATTCTGATAGCATTTGACAGGAGATCGGGATTGAGGTGGAGGCTATGGCGGCTAGGGTTTTTCAGTGGGATATCTGAGCACCAGTCTAGGACCACTGCTATGGTACCAAATGGGATAGAATGAACCAAGTAAGTTTATTCAGTAGCCCTACTTCTCTATATATATAGAGGTGGGAAAAGTATAAGACAACCCCATATAGAAATGAGAAAATAATAAAAGAAACAATAATAGTTTTAAGATTGAAGGGGCACAACAAATATGTGCTCTCATTTTCTTCCAACACAAGTTTGGAAAAGCTGGAAAATAAAAAGAAAGGAAAACATGATGAAATGATTCCCTATTGACATCTCATTGTCAAGGCTATTCACTATTTTTAATTCACTATTTAGTCAGAATAAAATTGTGATTTTGTGTTGACCTTGTGGAAACTTAATGGCTGGTTTTTTTTAAGCCTTTAAACAATCCCTTTTGTAGAAATAGTGTTGCTTTTTGTGGCTTTCTAAATTCTAGGGGCCAAAATGTGCATATTTTCTGGTGCTAAATAGCTACTATACACTTTGTTGCCAAGTGCACCATTTCTCTTAAGATGTGATCTTTACATCTCGCTTTGTGCTTCTATGGATCTCAGCACATGAATGCATTTGATAGAGCTATGAATCAACTGGATGAGAAATTTTCTTTCGTTGCATCACCAAAGCAGATAGTAAGTAGTGCAAGTGAAGAAGATAAGGTAAATTGCTCGCACCAAAGCCTTTCTACTCGGATTTGGATGATTTAGTTTTGTAGCTTGTGCTCTTGGTGGATGTGAGCTGTCCATAGTTTTCTCCCAATGCTTTCTTTTTCGGTAGCAATCATGTTTCTTATAAAATCTCTAACTAATCAACAATATTGATACATGATTCTCTCAAAAAAAATATATATATATATATATTGATACGTGATTTCTGTAATCTTGATATTCCTTTTTAATTGTGGCATGGGGGATTCAGTGCATTTTTTTATGCTTAATTTAGCTTATTCATATCATTATTTTTGTTTAGGTTGGCATTTCCTAGATAGCACATGGGATTCTTGCTAATGTAGGGGGTGTGGATTACTACGTTGCAGTTGAAGGTGTAATCAAGTTTGTCAATGTATAGTAAAAAAAGGCATAACATTTTTGATAGGACAAATAATCGATTCATTATTCCACAGGACCCTATGTACCTTTATATAGAGAGAATCACAAAAGGGAAAAAATACAAGTACACCTTAATTTAATAAATAGAAAACATAAGCTATGTAACTCAACACTTCTCAAGTTGGAGCATGCACATCAGACATGCTCAGCTTAGAAGACAAAGACTCAAGATGCTTCTTCAAAGATGTCTGCAACCTACTCCTCAGTGGTGATGTAGGATGTTGAGATCTTCCCCACTAGAATGACATCTCTGATGAAGTGACAATCAGCTTCAATATACTTGGTTCGCTTATGAAAGGTTGGGTTGTTTGCAATGGATGTAGCAGCCTTGTTATTACAATACATAGGAATGGGACTAGAAATAGGAACACCAAAATCCTATAGAATGGACCTCACCCACAATAACTTACAGGTGGTATACACCATTGCCTTGCATTTAGATTTCATACTAGACCTAGAGATAATATTTTGTTTCTTGCTCCTCCAGGTGATTCCACATGTCCTCGTACGCCCCAGCATAATCAACATCTAAGTAGCCCATACGTTAAGTGACCATGCTTCTAGAATAAGAGCCTCTTTCCAAGAGCTTGCTTGAGATATGTCAGTACCTGGCATACATCATCCCAGTGTACCTCTATAGGAGACTGCATAAACTAGTTGTGTCCCCTACTGCAAATGCAATATCGAGCCTCATCACTATCAAGTACAGGAGCTTTCCCACCATCGCATGATATTTAGTCACGTCCTCAAGTAGTTGACTCTCAGGATCAACAAGTGGAATAGAGAAGTCCATTAGGACACAAGCAAGTTTGCAACCAAGCATTCATACCTCTTTCAACATGTCTAGCACATATTTCCTCTTTGACATAATAAGATCCCCATTATTGTGTGTTGTAGGACTCTTTTTTTATCATTTTATTTTTATGACTGGTCTTGTAGCACTATTTACCCACACATTTTATTATATAATGAGGTGCAGTGCTTCTCTTTCTCAATAAAATAAGCCATTATTTCCTACTTGGTATCATAGCACCGGTCCTAGACTGTGGCCCTGGTATCCCACCCAAGTAAGCCTTTGAAACCCTAACCACCAAATCCCTCCTTTCCTCCTTGTTGCACAACCATTGTCGCCGGCTGCAGGCCTTGTTGGTCATCTCCAAGGCCCTCCTCCGATCGTCAGTTGTCGCCGATCGCCTGCGGTGGTCCCTAGTGGTGTGCGCCTCCTCTAATTGTGGACCACGCCAGCCTACCAGCCTTCCATCGATGGCTGTAGAGGGCTTGATTGCCTCTCACCGGTCGATAAAGGCAACGCTGGTGAGGGTTCTCTTCCACTGGCGGCAAGGAGGGGCAATAGCCCCTGAATGGTTGCACTATGGTGTTTCCCCGCATCCTAGTGCCACCTTTATTAGTTCTAGGGGCTCTTTTAAGGCTCTTAGTTTGGTTTCCAAGCGATATGTGGTTGATCTTGTGAGCTAGAGGTTCAATTTCAATTTTCAGAGATTTCAATGATCTGAAATCAAATATTCAGATCTGATTTATCGGTTTCTCCTCCCTCTCAAGGCATAATGACATCGTTAGAATCTTCAAAAGTGTCATCGGATATCGCTACAGAGGCAGGGACGTATAAAAACCCATTTTTTAGGCCTATCTCCAAGCTTGATGAGATTAAATATGCCTGATGGTCTTAAACATTCCTCATGACCATAGAGGGTCCTGAACAAAAGCAAATCATGCTGGAGATTGAGCGTGCCAACAAGACAAGAAAATATGTGACGTGGAACAAGGATAACGCAATGCTATGCTCATGGATTATGAATACAGTACAGGCCCGGATTGGAGATGGGATTATGTACTATAAGACAGCCAAAGAAATGTGGGATTTATTGCATGGTACATATTCTCATAAGAAATTTAGTAAAGTGTTCCAGATTCACCACGACACGATGTATGAGGCCTTAAACAGGAGGGACAGTCACTTACTCAGTATTATACTTCTCTTAAGAGACTCCTTGAGAAGTATAATGCTTCTCATCCTGTGTACCTGTGCTAGCCAGAGGGAATATGTAGTTCTCGAATTCTTAGATAGTCTTGGACCAGAGTATAATGGGGCACAATCGCATATCTTAGCTCTCTCAGAGCTTCTTTCACTGGAGGATACTTACAGTCGACTTAGTAGGATTATGGTGAAGTCATCTACTACTGATACTCTTGGTCTGACGACAACCTTGGCAGCTTCTGGAGGTCGTAGAGGATGGGGAGCACCCTCCGTTCGTGACAGAGGACGTGGATGGGGCCAGTCTAGTAGGTCTTGGACTACATGCACCTTTTGTTGAATTGTTGGGCATGTTGAGGCTACATGTTGGATCAAACATGGTTGACCTCCTGTGGCCAATCAGGTCACCACTTCTTCAGAGGTCCTGCCTGATATGGTTTCTCGTGTAAAGTATGATGCTGTTGTTCAGAGACACATAGGTCTCTGCCCCTACCACAGATACTGCAGCTTTTGCCTCCTTCTCAAGTAGTGCCCTTGCTTTTAGTTCATACAATGGATCTGGAGATGGAACTATGTGGCTTGTTGACTTAGGTGCGTCTAGGCATCTAAGTGGAGATGATTCTTCTTTCAAGAAGATGCAATCCGTTCCACTAGGTCGAACAGTACAGGTTTTAGATGGTCTTCACTCCCATATAGATGGACAGGGGGATGTTGTGGTTACCCCCACTATTAGGCCACGAATTATGTGCACCTTTTGTGGCAAAGTTGGGCATGTTAAGGCTAAATGTTGGATCAAACATGGTTGATCTCCTATGGCCAATCAGGCCACCACTTCTTTAGTGGTCTTGTCTGATATGGTCTCTCGTGCAGAGTATGATGTTGTTGTTTAGAGACTTTCTCAGTTGACATAGGACTCTGCCCCTACCATAGATACTGCAACTTTTGCCTCCTCCACAAGTACTACCCTTACTTGTAGTTCATACAGTGGATCTGGAGATGGAACTATGTGGCTTGTTGACTTAGGTGCGTCTAGGCACCTAAGTGGGGATCATTCTTCTTTTAAGAAGCTGCAATCTGCTCCACCAGGTCGAACGGTACAGGTTTCAGATGGTTGTCACTCCCAGATAGATGAACAGGTGGATGTTGTGGTTACCCCTACTATTAGACTACCTAGTGTTTTATTTGTTCCTGATTTTCTAATGATTATTATCTGTCACTCGAATTACAAAGGATTTAAATTGTCGCGCTATTTTTTATAAGGACAAACTCATGGGGAGAACAATTGGTGGCAGACATGAGGGGGTGTCTATTGCCTAGTCCAAACTCCTATTACAGCGTCTTGCCAAGGGGTGGTTGTCTTTATTGCTGGTACAGCATTAGTGTCATTGACGACTGGGATATCTTTCTTTGGACAAACTACGGTGAGTGATACCACATCTTTCTCCTGCTACTGAGCTTCTCTATGATGCATGTTAGATGGGAAAACATCATCGATTGACATACTCTACTAGTTCTTTGAGTTCTATGTGTTTTGATCTGGTTCACATGGATGTATAGGGTTCTAGTCGTACTCTTAATGGACTAGGCCATCGTTACTATTTGGTCATGGTAAATGATTTCCAGATCATCTTGATTCTTTTTGCTTAAGAATAAGTCAGAAGTTGGTGATGTAATTCAGACATTTATTATGCAAATAAAAACTCAATTTTCTACGGTCATTAAGATTGTTTGGTCTGATAATGCTTGAGTTTTGCACGGGTACATTGACTGCTTTCTATCATTTACATGAAATTATACACCAAACTTCTTGCTTCTATACGTCTCAACAAAATGGAATTGTAGAAAGGAAACATCGTCATTTGTTGGATGTGGCCAGGACATTGTTGATCTATCATAATGTACCATTCTTGTATTGGGGGATACAATCCTCACTGCATGTTAATTAATAGAATACCCAACTCAGCCATTCAGGAGCAAATACCTTGGCAAATGAACTTGTTCACTATTTCACCTAAAATTTTCTATTGTGTAGCATTTGTGCATTTACTTGGTCAAGGACATGATAAGCTAGCACCAAGGGCTGCAAAATGTGTCTTTTTGGGTTTTAGTAGTACCCAAAAAGGCTATCGATGTTATAATCTGTTGGTGTATTTTTAGCTTATCTTGTTCTGTCTTATGGTGTGGCTATAACAGCCCTCGTCCTTCAAGGACATTCATGTACTTTTAGCCCTCTGGTCTCTCTCTATATAAAGAGACCTAGGGTTTCTAATAAACTTGAACTCTTTCATCCAACTTGGTATCAGAGCACTGGTCCTAGACCGTGGCTCTAGGCATCCTACCCCTCAAGGCCTTCGAAACCCTAACACCTAAATCCCGTTCTCTCTCCTCCTTGGCGGCGGTGGCGCTCTCCGGCGGCCCTCCGGCCACACGCAAGTGCCTTAGCGGCTGGAGGTGGTGTCTCTACGAGCAACCTTCAGCCTTGCAACAGCCCTGAAGCGGTGCCAAGTCTCCTGAGCCATCGCGTGACCCCACAGGCACTACGCCGCAGCCCTAGCACCCAAAGGCGGCACTGCTCCGACCTGATTCGACCTCACAACGGGGCTGTGGCGGCGCAGAGGTTCCTCAACCATCGATCAGAACTTCAGCGAGGCCCTAGTGGCTTGAGGCGATGGCACTATGACCTGTTTTAGCCCTTGTGATGGGGCTAAGGCGGAGGTCAACAGACCCAGTGGCGGCGTAGCATCACCTAGAGGCGCCCAGCGACCTATTTTAGCCCTTGCAACCTCCAGCGTCACCCAGCGGTGGCGTTCACAACCCCACGCAAGCACTGCTGCCGGCGCTGCAAGTCCTAGCAGTTGTGGCGGCACCCTGTAGCAAGCCTTAGCACCGTCACCCAGCTCCTGTTGGTGTCACAGCAGCTATCTAAGGCTGCGATTGGCGGAGATCAGTTGCTAAAAGGGGGGCTAAACCTGTTCATGGCCTCCTTGGGCGTTCTCCTTGCACCCAAGTGAGGCTACCACTTGTCCAAGGAACCCTCCTAGCAGCTATGTTGATCTGAATCTACTGCATTGTTAGATTATTGATGATCTCTTGGTCCTAGACACTTGAGTGAGGCTTCTGGATTGTGGAGATAGCTTCAGATGATCAGTCTAAGGTGTCTTCGGGCTCTACTTCGAACATCAGGGTACTTAAGAACCCATTCTTTGGTCCAGTTGTTAAGTTGGACGAGACCAACTACCCACGGTGGTCCCAGAGTTTTCTTATGACTGTCAGAGGTCATAAAAAGAGCCATATACTTACCGATCCGGAGCCTGAGAACAGGACTGGCATAAATGCCAACTGAGACAGTGATAATGCCATGGTTTGTGCATGGCTAATGCAGATAGTTATTCCTAGAATAGGAGATGAGATCATGTATTATACTACAGCGAAGGAGATGTGGGAGTCCTTACATGATACCTATTCACATGCCAAGAACTTCGCACATGTTTTTTAGGTCTTTTACGATCTCTTCTACCTACGTCAGGAGGGACCTCTTCTACCTACGTCAGGAGGGGCGTACGCTGTCACAATATTACTCTCTTATAAAGGGTATGCTAGAGAGGCACTACTCCTACCTGCCAGGGTGTTCCTGTGAGTCCTGGAGGAGTTTCAAGAGACAGTTGGTTGTCTCTCTTTTCTTGGCTGGCCTTGGACCTGAATTTGCTGCAGCCAGAGATCAGATTCTTACTGCTCTGGATCTTCCTAGCCTGGAGGAAGCATATAGCAAGCTCAGCAGAGTTACAGAGCATTCTCCTACTGCTGATTTTATTGCTCAGTCGTCCACGTTGGCTGCGATCCCTTGACGTGGTAGGGGTACTTATCCTGCACGTGATCGTGGACGTAGACGCTCTTTTAGTACGTGGAATAGAACTTTGTGTACTTACCGTGGCAGACTTGGTCACTCTGAGGCTACATTTTGGCAGAAGCATGGTAGACCACCGGTGGCCTATCAGGTAGTTGAAGTCCCAGATTCATCTCTTACTACCCCTGATGTTAGCTCCTTGAGTACCGAGATTGAAGCTCTATGGCAGCAGATTGCTCTTTTGACTTAGGCTTCCTCTTCTCAATCTCCTGACACGGTAGCTATTACTACATCTTCAGAGGTTCCTACAATTGGTATATCCTCCCTTTCATCTTCTGGTGACTGGCTGATTGACTCTAGTGCATCCAAGCACCTTTGTGGCGACAAAGGTTCTTTCTCCCACCTTGCACCTGTTACACTTGCCAGGACAGTACAGGTGGCTAATAGGAGACACTTGCCACTTGTTGGCAAGGGAAATGTCTTTATCTCCTACCTTGAGGCTTACAGATGTTTACTATGTGCCTGATTTTCCATTGAGTTTATTATCTGTTAGTAGTATCTCACCAGAGATTTGAACTGCCGAGCTATTTTTGATGCGTCCTCTTGTGTTTTGCAGGACAAATTCATTGGGAAGACGATTGGTGGAGGGCGTGAGGAACATGGGGTGTATCGTCTGAGCCGTACTGCTTTTACTGCTTCTGCTACTCAGGGTCTTGCTTCTGCTGGATCTCCTCTCCAGTGGCACCACCTCCTTGGCCGTTTACCAATTAATCGCCTCAGACGTGTTCTTCCGCGTATCCCCTCCACTACTGCTCTCACCTGTGATGCCTGTCAACTTGGCAAGCATCATAGGGCTAGTTTTTCCAGTTCTTCCTCTGTTTCATCTGTCGCTGCATTTGACCTGGTTCATATGGATGTATTAGGTCCCAGTCGTACTCCTGATCGACCTGGGAACAAATATTATCTTGATTTAGTTGATTTTTCTCGTGTTACTTGGATGTTTCTCTTAAAGAATAAGTCTGATGTGGGGCAACTTATTGAAAACTTTGTTAAGGAAATAAAGAACCAGCATTCATGTTTGGTGAAGTGTTTTCGTTCAGATAATGCTTTGGAGTTTTGTACTACCCACTTGCGAACTTTTTTTTTTCTAGTTATGGCATTATTTATGAAACTACTTGTCCTCATACCTCTCAGCAAAATGGTGTTGCTAAGATGAAACATTGGCATATTCTTGATGTTGCCCGCACCTTATTGATTCATCATTCAGTCCCGTTTCTTTACTGGGGTGACGCTGTTTTGACTGCATGTTTTTTGATAAATCGGATGTCCAATGCTACGTTACATGAACGGATTCCTCTTCAGGTCATGTATCATGATCGCCCTCTGTTTCATGTCACCCCTCGGACTTTTGGCTATGTTGCCTTTGTCCATTTGTTGGGACCGGATCGGGATAAACTTACACCGAGAGTAGTTAAATGTGTTTTTCTAGGGTATACCTGCACACAAAAGGGGTATCATTGTTTTGATTTACTTACCTCTCGACATTTTGTTTCTGCGGATGTTACCTTTCATGAGGTTGTAGCTTTCTTTTCTGACGGCTGCTGAAATGCCTCCTGAGGGTAATATGGCACCTATGCCGTATACACCTATTTGCTTTGGGAGCTTCTCTGAGATCCCTGTCCCTACTACATCACCACTACCACCTGCTACGCATCCCTTTCCACGCTTGACCGAGCCACTCTGGACATATGTTTGCCCCCATACTACCTCTCAGGGACCCCCACCCTCGCCTTCACCATCGGCTTCTCAGGTGAGTCCTTTAGAAACTGACATATCTTTGCCATGTGATGGTCACAGGGACAGGACATATGATGTGTCAGTTGTTGATCTTGATATTCTGATAGCCATTCGGAAACAACCACGGACCTGCACCACTTATTCTATGGCAGGGGCACTTGCTACTGACAGTTTATCTCCTAGATTTGCTGGATTTACACAGGCCTTAGCTACTACACAGATTCTAGCCACGTACTGTAAGGCCATGCTTGATCTAAAATGGCGGGCAGCCATGGAGGATGAGATGGTCGCTCTTCGAGGTCGTAGGACTTAGGAGCTAACCCCACTTCCTGATGGTGCTGCAGTTGTTGGTTGCCGGTGGGTATTTACTGTGAAGTTTAACCCTGATGGTGGTGTTGCTCAGTGCAAAGCCCACCTCATAGCAAAGGGGTTCACCCAGACCTATGGGGTTGACTTCTTTGACACCTCACCAATCGCCAAGCTTCCCACGATCCGAGTCTTGATTGCAGTGGCAGTTTAGATGGATTGGCCCCTGTATCAGTTAGATGTCAAGAATGCCTTCCTTTATGGTGATATCTAAGAGGAAGTCTATATGCAGCAGCCACCTGGCTTTGAGAGATAGGGGGAGTGTGTATGCCGGTTATGGAATGCTATATATGACCTAAAACGGAGTCTCAGAGCCTGGTTTCAAAAATTGTCACAAGTTGTTGAGGCAGCTGGCTTTAGGAGGTCAACAGCTAATTTTTCACTCTTTGTCAGGAGGACTTCAAGAGGTACTGTGGTACTCTTGGTTTATGTTGATGATTTGATTATCACAAGGAATGATGAGCAGGACATTACTAAGATCAAGCGCCTCCTTGTAGAGCAGTTTGTTATGGACTTGGGGGGCCTACGGTATTTCCTTCGAATCGAGGTTGCTCGCAGTAAGAAGGGTGTGGTCTTGTCTCAGAGGAGGTATGCTTTAGATATTCTACAGGAGGTTGGTATGCTTGGGGCCAAGGAGGCCAATATTCCTATGGACCCCAAGATGCTGCTGTATGATGAGGATGCACAGGTGGTGGACAGTAGACAGTATAGATAGCTTGTGGGCAAGCTATTGTATCTCATTATCACAAGGCCAGATATCTCTTTTGCAGTTGGGAGACTGAGTCGGTTTATGGCTAAGCCAACACGTCAGCATTGGGATGCGGCATTGATGGTACTTAGATATATCAAGAAGGCTCCTGGGAAAAGTCGTTTCTTCTCTAAGGGGTCTTCTATGACATTGGTTGGATACTCAGGTGCAGATTATGCAGGATGTCATGTGGATCGCAAATCCACTACTGGGTTCTGCACCTTCTTAGCAGGGAACTTGATCACATGGAGGAGCAAGAAGCAGGGTACAGTTACGAGGTCCAGTGCTGAGTCTGAGTACAAAGTTATGGCTCAAACAGCTACTGAGATGATGTGGATTAGATCCTTATTGATTTACAGGTGCAGTTTTCTAGTCCCATGGAGATGAGGTGTGATAATAGAGCATCCACCTTCATTGGTAATAACCCTGCATTTCACGAGAGGACGAAGCATGTTGAGGTTAACTGTCATTATACCAGGGACATTATTCAGAAGGGACTACTATACACCACCTTTGTTGCATTTGACGAGCAGACGGCAGATATTTTCACCAAACCCTTGGCGAGATCTTCATTTGATACCTGTATGTCCAAGCTGAACATGATTGATATCTATGCTCCAGCTTGAGGGGGAGTGTTGGTGTATTTTTAGCTTATCTTGTTCCATCTTATTGTGTAGCTATAATAGCCCTTGTCCCTTAGGGACATTCATGTACTTTTAGCCCTATGGTCTCTCTCTATATAAAGAGACCTTGGGTTTCTAATAAACTTAAACTCTTTCAACCAACTTAATCAATTGGCCAGGAAACATTATATTAGTGCAGATGTTACTTTTCATGAGGCAGCGCCGTATTTTTCTACCACAAGGCATCGGTTGTTTTTTAAGGCAAGGATAGCTCCCATGCCAGTTCCTCCTATTCCTTTAGAGCATATTCCTGCTAGTTCTAGCACGACTGAGTCAGAGTCAAAGTAGGAAAAAGGTAGATTTAATGATCCAATCAAAGTATATAGATTGTCGATATCTTATGCACCAAGACACTCCTCCCCTACGTCACCATCTTCCCCGAATCAGGTATATATTGATGGTACTGATGATCCCTCTTCTAGTGTTCCTGCAGGTTCTTTTGAGTTGTCTCACATTATTGAGGAGCTTTCCAGATTTGAGATTCCTAATCCTACTGTGGATCTTCCAATTGCTATTCAAAAGGCTCTACGTTCTTGTGCTCAGTAGAGGACTCCAGATATTCTTCCACAGGCCAATTTGGGTAAGTCTTTTGGTCTCTTCTATTATGAATTGACGACATCTACTATTCCTTCCTCCTATCAACAAGCTATGCTTGATCCAAAGTGGCGTCAAGCCATGAAGGATGAGATGGCTTCACTTCAGAGGCACTTAGGAAATGACTACTTTGCCACAAGGTGTTCATTTGGTGGGTTGCCACTGGGTCTTTGCCCTTAAATATAATCCAGACGGATCTATTTCATGGCATTAGTCTCGTCTTGTTATAAAGGCATTCACCTAGACTTATGGGGTGGGATTTCTTTGACATGTTTTCTCCAGTGGCACGAGTTCCTATACGGATTTTGCTTCTGCTATTGTTCATTATGATTGGTCTCTATTTCAGCTAGATGTGAAAAATGCATTTTTATAGATGTTGAAAGGATTATGTGTTGGTTTAGTGCCACATTGGAAAATGTTGACTTTTTATTGTGTGTGATGGTATAAATAGGTGTGTACTCCCATTTTCCTTTTAGAAGAAATACAGAGAAAACACGCCTATTAGGCGCTTCTCTCGTGGTTTTCTCCCCACTCGTGAATGGGATTTCCACGTAAACTCAAGAGTTCCTATGGTTGTTTTATTCTTTGATTTATACTTCTGCATATTATATTTTTCAACTTGGTATCAGAGCAAGTCGATTCCTGGGTTTTTTTTTTTATTCTTAAGATTATTATGTTTATCATTCTATTCTTGGAGAGTTAAGCATTGAAATTAGATGAGAATAGCAGGAGTCCCAATTTCTTTCATTTCGTAGGAGCCAATGGTGATATGGAGGCCTTGCAGATGTTGCTGGGAGTTCCCGACGAAGATCGCCATGTTCTCGTTGGTCGAGATGATCCTGCTGTTTGTGAAGGAGATAGTAACTGATATCGCGGAGTGTAGCGGCAGGGCCTTTGCCTTTAGCATGCTTTGCATAGGCGTGGTGTGCAGGAGGTCAACTCAGTCCTCGACATCAATCGCATCGACAATGCCACCGAGGTTGCGCTTGAGGGTTAGGGCTTGATCGATGGCGTACTCCACCCCAGTCGCAGTAGTCGCCGAGGAAGACCACGGTGCTGAAGGACTCGCCCATGCACGCCTCGAGCATTGATTCGACGGCGGCAACAGTGGTAAGGAGGCGATGAAGAAAGCGAGGAGAAGAGGCTTCGAGCGAGATCTTCGTTGGTGGCGGTGTGGACCACGCGGTTGTTGCAAATAGTAGCGCTGATGCTGAAGTTGATGTGCATGGATCTCGAAGCGGTGGAGTAGAGAAGATCATAGCATGGAGCACTCCCATGTGAAGATTGTGGTGAGGTGGAGAGCATCTCGCTGGAGATCTCACTCACAACCATTGTCGACGATGATAAAGGCGGAGAAGATGAAGATGACCCAGCGATGATGGCGATGGAGATCAGTAAAGATCTCGCACGATGTTGCAAGATAGGAGGTGAAGCTCACGGCGACGCAGCAGTAGCAGATGGGTTGGAGACCATCACAGCAGCTGGTTGGGTTTCTATTGAACCCTAAGGTCTTGTGGGCATTTTATATACTTGGTCTTCTGATATCTTATTCTCACTTGGTAGTTATGCAAAAAAAAAAAGGAGAGAAAGAAAAGTGAAAAGAAAGAGAGGATATCAAAAAAAAAAGGAGAGGAAAATGTCAAGAAAAGGGGGGGAAAGAAAAAAAATCAAAAAATGATAAAAAAAATGAAGAGGCTTATGTTTAAGAGAAGATGTGGAGATGTCTTCTCTAGTTTTTATTGTTTTCTCATTATTTTCTTCTCGCATGAGTATCGGAGAAAGGGGGAGTGTGAAAGCTTGTTGGTCACCCCCATTTGCGAGTCCCTTTTGTTCATGGACTCCATATGTGAAACCCAACTCTAGGAGGTCTAGAGTTTTGAGGTCCTCAGAAGGATTCATTTCAGATTTCTATGTGGGAGATCTAGTTTCGTGGACTCCAGAGAGGGAGATCCACCTTCAAGGTCTTCAGAGGAAGACCCAATTTCAGGGATACTGAATGGGGAGCCACCAACACCAAATCTTCAGAGCCAGCTACAGTTCGTTCAGCAGCTCCAACCTGAGTTCCCACCTACAAGCAAGAACCAGTCCAAAGTGTTGTTCGTTCTACTATATAGAGTGGGTTTATTTGTGTTACAAGCTGAGCATTCCATGCCCCAGCTTGAGAGGAAGTGTTGAGAGGATTGTGTGTTAGTTTAGTGTCACATTGGAAGATGTGAATGTTCCATTGTGTGTGATGACCTATAAATATGCGTGTACTCCTCCCATTTTCCTTTAAGAAGAAATACAGAGAAAACACTCCTATTAGGTGCTTTCCCTGTGATTTTCTCCCCGCTCCTTGTGAGTGTGGCTTCCACATAAATCCAAGCATTCCTATCATTATTTTATGCTTTGATTTATACTTTCGCAAATTATATTTTTCAACTATACAGTGATCTTGAAGAAGTTTATATGCAACAGCCTCCTGGTTTCGAGACTCAGAGGGAGTGTGTATGTAGACTTAAGTAGGCTATCTATGGTCTTAGGTGGAGTCCTCGTGTATGGTTCCAGAAATTATTAGAAGTGGTGCAGGATATTGGACTTCAGAAATCCTTAGTAGACCATTCTTAATTTGTGCATAAAAGTCATAAGGGAGTGGTTTTGCCCCTAGTATATGTGGATGATCTTATTATTACTGGGGATTTCAAGGCAGGAATAAAGGAGGTGAAGAAGACTTGCAATTAAAATTTGTGATGACGGATTTGGGGAACTTGAGATATTTCTTGGGCATTAAGGTGGCATGACGGGAGGAAGGTATTGTTATGTCATAGCATAAGCATGCATTTGATGTTCTTCAGGAAACAAGAATGTTGAGTGCTAAGTCTTCCAATATTCCTATGGATCCTAAAGGACGCCAATATGATGCTGAGTCCTCTCCAGTTGACAACACATCTTATCGGCAACTTGAGGGCAAGCTCCTTTATCTTACTGTTACCAAACTGGATATTTCCCTGGCTGTGGGAAAATTGAGTCAATTTATGGATAGGCTTACAAAGCAACACTGTGAAGCTGCTATGCAGGTGCTTAGATATCTAAACAAAGCACTTGGCCGTGGTTTACCATTTTCCAAAGGTACTTTCATGTATGTGATTTGATATTCTGATGCTGATTATACAGGATGCAGGGCTGATAGGAGGTCCACCACTTGGTTTTGCACCTATGTAGCTGGGAATCTTGTTACATAGCGAGGCAAGAAGCAAAGTGTTTTTTCTCACTCTAGTGCAGAGTCTGATTATCTTGCTATGGCATAGAAAGCTACAAAAATGGTCTGGGTGAGATATGTTCTGCAGGATTTGCATATCCAGCTAGAGGTTCCTATGGAGATGAGATGTGACAATCATGCTGCGATTGACATTGCCAATAACCTAATGTTCCATGAGCATACAAAGCATGTTGAGGTGGATTGTTACTACACGAGATCTGATTAATGAGACATTATCTATACATCTCTAGTTGCTTTTAAAGATCAAATGGCAGATATTTTTACTAAACCTTTATCTCGTTCTGCATTTGATATTTGTTGTGATAAGCTAAGCATGATTAATATCTATGCTCCAGCTTGAGGGGGAGTATTATAGGACTCCTCTTTTATCATTTTATTTTCATGACTGGTCTATTAGCGCTATTTACCCACACCTCTTATTATATAAAGAGGTGTAGAGCTTTTCTTTCTCAATATGACAAACCATTATTTCCTACAATGTGTTGCACCTCAATGCCCAGTAAATAATTTATCAGTCCCAAATCTTTAGTCACAAAACTAAGAGTGTAGAAAAGCCTTGTTGGTCTTCATCCCTTCTTTATCCCTCCCTATAAGCAAAATGTCATCGACATAGACAATAAGAATGACAAAGCCAATATCCTGTGCATGGTAAAAACTAAGTGGTTAGTTGTGGATCTAGTAAAGCCATACTTCTGAACAACCTTACTAAACCTTTCCAACTATGCCCGTGAACTTTACTTTAGACCATAAATGGCCCTTTTCAGTTTGTAGACCTTCTGACACTCCCCCTAAGCCACAAATCCTGAAGGTTGTTGCTTATAAATCTCTTCCTCTTTAATAACATCCCGAAGTAGTCAACGTCAAAGGTCTGCGTAACCTTTGGCGACCAGGCAAACTTTAAAGCGCTTATTAGAATCATCTGGGCGACATTTGAGGGTGAGCACCCACCTACACTCCACAACTGTAGCACCTGTGCGTAAGTCAACAAGCTCCTAGGTCCATCAGGATCAAAGAGCTAACATCTCCATGGCCGAGGTCCAAGAGGGTCCTGAAATGCCTCTATACGATTCCTAGGGACTTTGTGGTTGTCCACTACAAGAAATAAGAGCCTCCCTGCCCAAGGCAAATGATCAAGTGCATGTAATGTGAAACAGAATATCTACCACAGGATCTCTGAGCCTTCCTTTGTGCAATAGGAAGGTCTACATCTATTACCTTAGGTGCGATCTCCAGTCAAAACCATAGGATCAACAGAGGACTGAGCAGGAATAGTAGAAAGAGACTCCTCTGCAAGTGTAATAGTGGCCTTGTGGTGCCGATGATATGTATGTGGGTAAAAAAGATGTATCAATGAATTGTGATGGGTCTAGCTCAAAGGGCACTGGAGACAGAGAGTGGGCATTGGAAGTAGGATATCCTGTGATGCCGTGGAGGGCTTCCCAACATAAGTATAGTAGGGAACCTCCTCAAAAAAGGATACATCTTTAGTAACATAAAAGCAGTGTTCCAATGGGTTGTAGCATCGATATTCCTTCTAGGTTTTAAAGTATCCCATAAAAACACATTTAACAATTTAAGGAGACAGCTTGTCCTCTTTGAACAAGTGAACAAAGAAAACACATTCAAAGACCTTAGGTAGTAGACAAAACAACTCTCGGTTGGGAAATAAAGTAAAGTAAGGAGTTTTCCCATCAAAAACAGATGAGGAAACTCAATTAATCAGGAATGCAACCGTAAGAATAGTATCAGGACAAAAATTATAAGGAACATGCTCAGCTTATGTTCAACCACCTCATTTGTTGAGATGTATGAACACAAGATGTTTAGTGAATAATACCCAAGGATTGAAAAAATTGAGATAAGGTTGTATTCACAAACTCAAGTCCATTGATAGTCCGAAACATGCAAATAAGAGTAGCAAATCGAGTGCTTATTTCATTCACAAAAGTTTTGATCAATATAGAGGTTTCTGATTTCTCTTTCATCATAAAGACCTATCAAACACAGGTACAATCATTCACAAGAACCAAAAAATAACAGAAACCTCTAAGACTCGTAACTCAACATGGGCCCTATAAATTAGCTTGAATAAGACTAAAAGGAGACTCAATTCTTTTCTTACTACTCATAAAAGACATCCTATGGTACTTACCAAATTGACAAGCCTCGTAGGAAAGGAAATTTGGAAAGTGCATGTCTGGAAACTGACAACGAAAAACAAAAATGCTAGTATGACTTAGACGAAGGTGCCATTAGAGAGCAGATGTGGCACAAGTGACTGCAATGGAGGGATTCTCAGGTGATAGGTCTAGATAGTAGAGGCCATCCTGCTCAAGTCCTCCACCAATCTGCTTCATCGTCTGGTGGTCCTGCAAGAAAAAGAAGTGGTCATGAAAAACTACTCTACAATTCAATGTCTTTGTAATCTGACATTAAATTCAAAGTAAATTTAGGTACATGCATAACATTTGACAAAGACAAAGTAGAAAATAAGGAGATGTCACCCAAGCCTGTCACAGGGAACAGGGCACCACCTGTTATCCTAACATGAACAAGGGTAGTAAGAGGTTTAAGAAACGAGACCAGTGTGGCATCTCTAATAATGTGGGAAGAGGCACCTAAATCAGCAAGCCAAGATGGTGCACGAACACCTCCAGCACTAGTGGTAGTACTTGTCGGGCAAGTCACTGAGACTCTAGCAATAGAAGCAGCCTGAGAGGATATAAGCTTGTCATACTCCTCCTTGGAGATAGTAATCTGGGAACCAACCTGCTCTACCTGGTAATACTAACTCCCTTCGCCACCATAAGCCACTTGGTTGGCCTGATGCCCTGGAGGAAAGTCATGCATTCTCCAACAGCGATCAACAATGTGATTTGTCTTCTAACAATGGTCACAAAACAAACTAGTATGACCTCTACCACAACCTCCTTTTACACCACATCCTCTCCCCCTACCTCCAGGAACCCCCCTACCACTGCCAACAGATGCCATCGCAAACGAATCTAAAGGTAGGAGAGACCCTGAGATCTCCAGTTGCGAGAGTCGTGCATATATCTAGGCAAGTGTAGGGATCTCCTCTAAAGTTATGAGTTAATCCTTCATCGACTTGTTCTCAAGACCAAGACCAGCAAGCAACTGAACAGATCTAATAGCCTCACGTTGCCTAGCCATAACTACAACATCTAATGAAAGGGGCTGATGAATATCCTGCTCATCCCATATGTTCTTCATAGAGCCATAATACTCAACAAGAGACATGGCTCCCTTTCGGGATGAATGAAGCTCCTCAATGACTTTATATAGACGACTGATGTTGCTTTTGTGGAAATGTATCTCATGGAGTACTTCTCACATCTTGGCGAAAGAGTAGGACATAACTTGCTTCACAATTGTCTCCTTCATGCTATTCAACATGCAAGTGGCAATCGAGTCGTCGTTTGCTTTTCAATCAACAATCTGGATTGCAAGCTCATATTGTATCAAAATGTACTTATGATATGAACCCACAAATCGGGAGAAAGACGTAAACCAAAGAAGAAAATTGGTATCATCCAACTTAATAAAGGTCCTCTGCATAAAAGAAGATGCACTTGTGGTGGATGATTTCCCCATCAATTCGCTAGGGGTATCCTTATTGTCTGCCATAGCACCCAATTTGTGAGAAGTAATCAATCAAGCACTCCTTAGCATGAAATCAGACCATAATTCCCAAAAATGGAGCATAGACAAATCTAAAAAATTTGATTTAGGGCATACGGAGGTCCAAAAATCAGATCAAGTGTAGCAACTTCCTGCTAGGTCAAGAAGAGGCCCTAGCAAGTTGCCTCTTCCTCCAAGAACTAGTTGTAGCGGTGCTTGAGGGAGGGCGACAGCAGTGTCGCCCCTACCCAAAAAGAGCCCCCTTCACATTAGGAAAGTCTCAACAACGATGGGAAAGGCCCTACGATGAGGAGTGAAAGCAGCACGAATGCTACTAGGCCCCCTCCACGTGACGCAGAGGGGCTACAACAGCCCTCCTAGGTTGCTGGAAGCTCCCCAGTCACCCTTGGCGGTGGCATTAAGACCCAAGACCGCTACTGTTGGCCTTGGGCGATGGCACAGGGTCTACTCAGGCGTAGGGGAGGGCATCGACAATGGGAAGAGAGCTGGTGGCACCCTGGATAGAGAGAGAGAGAGAGAGAGTAGGATTTTTTGTGGAAAGATGAGGAGGCTAAGGTTGGTGGGGTCCCCAGGCAACGGTTTAGGACTGCTGCTTTGATACCATGTTGAGTTCAATTTGTACATTAAGAATTTGAATTTGAATTTGAAAACCCTGTAGTTGTAGTCGCGTAAAAATCCATCAAATAGATAATTTAACCGAAACTCTAGTGAATCCCGGGTCAAACACGGGGAGGCGCACGTTTGATCAAAAAATGCGTTTATATTTGTTGTCACGAAGTAGATTAACTAGTTGAATTAAATCTACGCTAGCTATCTACTTAAAGAATAATTAATAGAAGACAAAGAAAGAATAATACAAATAGAGAGAGAATAGACAAATGTTTCATAACCACCATAATTATGTTTGTTACAACTACCCTCTACACTAGAAAGAGGGAAATCTAATCTAGAAAGTGATAAAGAGAAGAGGGAGAGAAATTATCCTCCTCGACGGCTGCTTGGAGGATGAACTGCATTGACGGAGTGCCTGGACGAAGGTGGTGAGATGTTGGACGAGGGAGAATGAAGACGGACGATGGAGGATGAAGCAAGATGACGTCGCAGCAAGATCTGCTTCCCGAACGGTGGTGAGAGGACAACCGCAGGATGCTCCACGAACGGGGTGAAAAGGTGGGAAAAAATTGTATTTTTAACTCTAATGGAGCATCCTAGGCTTGGGACAAGCTCGTAGAGCTTTGGAGGGGGTGAGAGAAGGGAAGAAGAGATGAAGAAAATGTGGAGGTGTAGGGTCTTTATATAGATGTAGGAATGGGGGGCATAAAGGTTATTTTAGATCTTTACAAAATAAATTTAGGTGTTTAGTGATGGATATAAACGTCACTAAAGGCTGAGCGTTGGTGAAGGACGTGCTGCTTCTCCTTCAACCGTTGAGCGCACACCCCATGATCAGTGCATCTCATTCGTTCGATCAAGAGATCGGACAGCTTAAAAACCACGAGCACTTCTTCCTCTTCAGGCGTTCCGCACGCAGATGCCCACGTCATCATGTGCATATGCTCGCGCGCGCATCCAATGTTGCCACGTCTTGCCTCCACAGCCGTTCATCTTCGATCGGGCAGCTCAATTGCATTCGTGCGTTCTTCTTCGTAGATTTGGCTACAGAGCACACCTCGAACGCATCCCTTGCGTTGCTGAGAGGAGCACACGACCGCTGCGTTGTGCTTCTGCATGAGTCTCAAATATGTTTTAGCACTCCCTCGTCCTCGGCCACTGGATGATGATCTTCAGCTGAGAGGAGCACGCGCCTTGATGAAATCTCAGTCATTGGATTGATGATCCAATGGCTGAAATGCATTGATCATCCGATGAAGAAGAGCTGTGGCAACTATGGGTGGCTTGGATGGCACCACATAGTACCATCTGAGCTGTTCATCTTCTATTGTTCATAGGTAGTGCCACGGATGTCGAATTGGATCGATTTTCACGTCGTTGGGCTACGATCGTCGATCCAAACCCATCCGTGTGGTTCGATTTGTCATCTAAACTTTGGATTTTACACCACCCTACCTCTTGACCTCTTATCTTTCTCAGACTACATCAGATGTTATGGAGGTCCGATCGGGGCAATCTTGGAGTGATTGAACTCCAATCGTCGCCCTGATCAGATTTGTATGGTTGGATTTTCAATCCGAGGCTCCGATAAATGTTGCCCTGTTCCCTAACCACAAAAAGAGAAAATTAACCTAAAATTTATACAATCTAACCTAAATGTATGATGATGCATATTATGCAATATTTATAATGCATGAATACTTCTATGACACTAGAAACATGCATAAATAGATATTTTAGGTCAATAAGATGTGTGCACATCATACCATAATAGGACAAATGTGTGATTCATTATTCCATGGGGCCTTATGTGCCTTTATATAGAGAGCGGCACAAAAGGGAAAAAATACAAGTACACCCTCATATAATAAATTGAAAACACAAGCCGCATAACAATTTTCATTTGGTCCAAATGAAAAATTTAACGGGGACTAAGGGCCGAGGCATTTGGCTCGGGACTGCAGGGACCCGGTGCGCTACCTCCGGTGTGGGGAGCTGGGCCACCGAAAGGTGTCCTATTCGAAGGAGATGCAGAGAGATGCGGGTGCGGGCGCGCGTGTGACCGTGCCCCTGCCTCCGTCGAAGGGAGCACCGTCAGTCGAAGTAGAGGCCCCATGGTCAAAGGTGTCTGGGAGGCTCAAGAGGGCCCTTGCGTCGACCTTGGTCGGAGTGGTGGCGGAGGGCCATGTAGGGCTGGACAACCTGAAGGTCGAGGTGAATAGGTCACTAGGGGGCGGATTGTCTGGATTGAGGTTGAAGGTGGTGGGGGAGGGGAAGTTCCTACTTGTGGGGGCGTCATCAACGGTGGCAGAGCGACTCCTCTTCAAGGACCTTCCATGCTTAGGAGGTGTGGTCAAGTGGCGTGGGCAGTGAGGTCGGATGGCGCAATTAGGGAGACTTTGTCCCTCTTCTTTTAAGGCCCGCGAAGAATCCCCTCGAAGCAGGCCCATAGTGCACCGCTTCATGATGAGCAAAAGGAAGCGGAGTATGGGAGCCGGACGGCGACGATTGTCCTTGATAGGTGCGAAAGCGAGATCAGAACGACCAAGCTCCTCCATCAAAGGATGGAAAGGATATGGTCGACGATGCAGGGGCCCCCCGTGACACGAGGAGTACCGGTTGGAGCTTCTTCGACGTCGATGACCCCCTTGATGTGTGGAGGAGGTCCAGAGGGCGATGTGGGGCCTCGTTCGAGGAGTGAGGGTGGGTCTGGTGACGCCACCCTCAATGAAGGCGATGGCTGGTGTATCTCAGAGGAGAGAGGACCCTCTGGGGCTGAGGGGTTTCGTAGAGAGAGGCAGATAGCAGGGACCGTGGTGGAGGAGCCAGTGCAGTTGGAGGGGGAAGGGGGTGTTGAGGCTGTGTGGGGCCGGTCGGGCGGCAGCGAGGGGGAGGGGGTTTTTGGTAGGTGTGGAGGTGGCAAGGAGAGGGGAACAGGGAGCCAGGGGAGGCCTGGGTTGATGCCTACAGGGTGGGGGAGGTGGAGCGGGTGGCTGAGGGGGCTGGCTTTGGTCGTACGGGAGGGGGAGTTGTTGGTGGTGCCCCATGCTGAAGGTTCTTAATTGGAATGTCAGGGGTCTTTATGACCCTTCTCGCAGGGGGACACTGAGGTCGTACTGGTTTAAGTGGATCCCGGATGTGGTGTTTCTCCAGGAGACAAAGTTGCAGAGGTGTGATGAGAGTGTGTGGAGAGAGATTGGGGGTAGCTTGCTGGGAGGTTTTTTAGCTTTGGACGCTGTTGGGAGGTCAGGAGGGGTGATCATTGGGTGGAAGGAGGACTTGTTCACTTTGATAGACTCGAAGGTGGGGGTGGGAATGGTCTCGATGTAGTTTAGGAGTGATGGACTTGTGATGGTGTTCTCATCACTGTATGGACCTGTTGATGACTCTGGGAGGAATTCTCTTTAGGAGAGGTTACACCAAGCTATCAAGAGATTTCAAGGGAGCCCATGGCTCATTGGAGGTGATTCAATATTACCCTCTTAGCAGAGGACAGACTAGGGGGGAGAGGAGGCAGGGACCGAGACTCAAAGGATTTCACGAGGCTCATTGCCAAGCATGGACTGCAGGATATACCCCCCGCTTCTTGTGCATACACACGGAGGAGCTCAGGAGGTCTGATGTCCAGATTAGATCGTTTTCTGTGCTCGGTGGAGTTGGCAAAGGTTTTTCCACTGGCGGGGGCCTGCGCTTTGAAGAGGCCATTCTCAAACCACTCTCCTTTACTGTGGGAGTCTGGCGAGGGGTTTCGATGCGGTACGTACTTCAAGTCTGAGAGGGCGTGGCTGCTGGAGGAAGATTTCAGGAGTGTGGTGGAGGATAAGTGGAGGGCTCTGCACCCGGATGGATCGGCTGCCGCGAGAGTTGAGGTGAAGCTTCAAGAGCTGAGACACTTTTTGAAGGATTACAGGAAGCAGATGAAAGAACGGACCAAGAAACAGGATGAGGCTCTCGAGGAGATTCAAAGGCTGGATAGAGTGGAAGACCAAGGTTTGATGACAGTGGCGGAGAGACAATGTAGGGGCGGACCACATGAAGACCATCCAAGAGAATGATCGGAAAGCGAAGGTGGAGTGGAGGACAAGATCTAAGCAGAAATGGATCAAGGAGAGAGACTCGAATACTAAATTCTTCCATATGATGGCATCAGCCAGGCGTAGGAGAAACTGGATTGATAAGCTCCAGGTGGGTGAGGCGGAGTGTTTTGGCAGGGAGTCAGTGGGCAGGGCAGTGACGGAATACTTTAAGGAGTTTACGAGGAGGGACAGGAGATGGAGATGGAGAGGTTTGGGGGCTCCGACGGTGGACTTAATAGAGGCGGAGGGGTTGGTGGCATCGTTCACGGAGGACGAAGCTCGTAGGGTGGTATGGGATTTGAATGCCGAAGGGTGTTCGAGGTCGGACAATTTCCCGATCCTCTTTTTCAAGGAGTTTTGGCCGTTGCTGAAAGATGAGATTTTGCAGGTCCTAGCGGAGTTCAGGGAGGGCAATAGGGGTTTTAATAGGCTGAACAAGTTCTACATATTCCTATTTCCTAAGAAAGAAGAGGCAGAGGTGATTGATGACTATAAACCAATTGCTCTCTCAAATGCGGTGTATTTAATAGTGGCAAAGATACTAGCGAACAAACTTAGGAGGGTAATTGGCAGTGTTGTGTCAGAGGAGCAGACAACTTTTGTACCAGGGAGATGCATTTTGGACGAATATGTTGCAGCAACGGAGATCCTTGTACAGTGGAGGAGGGAAAGAAAGAAGGCTTTTCTGTGGAATATTGATTTTAAGAAGGCTTATGACTCGGTGCAGTGGTCCTTGTGGGCAGCTATGGCCAAGAGGGGTTTCCTGCCGGTCTGGATTATATTGATGAAGCAATACGTCACTACAGCATCGTTCTCAGTCCTTATCAATGGGAACCCGGCAGGGGGTTGGATTCAGTCGAAAGGTGTACGATAGGGGTGTCCCCTAGCGCCTATGTTGTTTGTGTTGTTGGCGGATGCTCTGGCGAGGGCACCTGATAGGGCGTGTGCAGCAGGGTTGATACAGGGCTTCCCTCTGGAGGGAGTTGAGTGCATTTCGGTGCTGCAGTACGTAGATTAATCTCTCTTCTTTGTGGAGGGGATGATGCTAGAAGCAAGGCGATGCTGTATCCTTCTAGAGCTATTTTGTGAAGTGTCGAGTATGCATATCAATTACTCCAAATCTTCTTTTGTCCAGTTCAGCATGGCTGATGAGGAGGCCGGGGCGTGTTCGAAGGCCCTGGGTACGAAGGTTGGGGCTCTACCCCTCCGGTACCTGGGCCTACCCCTGACTGATAGGAGGATCGCGGTACAGGATTGGGCTCCGTTGCTTGGGAGGATTGAAGATCGGTTGACTGGGTAGGCGTCCAAGCTGCTGTCGAGAGGAGGGCGGCGGGTTCTCCTTAAGGCAATTCTGTTGGCGATACTAGCATACTTTTCTTCGGTTGTGAAAATGCCGTGGAAAATTGAAAACAAAATTGTGAGCTTGATGAGAAGTTTCTTTTGGACCAATTATGGAGCGGGAGGGAAGGGGGCGAAGCTGGAGGCTTGGAGTGAGGTGTGCAAACATATTAAGGATGGGGGTCTGGGAGTCAGGGAGGTAAGGAGAATGAATGACAACCTCTTGACGAAGTGGATTGCTAGGTTGCTTGGAGGAGAAGTTTGTCTAGTAGGGAGGGTCTTGCGCTCTAGCTATAGGGGACCGCCGAATTGAGAGCTCCTCGCTTCACCTCCTAGAGGAGCTTTCCATTTTGTTAGGAGTCTATCATTGGTAGCGCCGAAGGTCTGACCTTTTTTTACCCCGATGCTGGGGTCGGGTGAGGCCTTTGGGTTCTAGATGGATGATTGGACGAGGCTTGGAGTTTTGGCGGAGCGGTTCCCCAGACTTGCAGCGCTGGCGGTTGATAGGAGGGCCTCGGTGACGAAGGTCTGGGATGGCATGTGGTGTCCCACTTTCGTGGGTAGCTTGTCAAACCAGAGGCTTGGGGAGATATAGGTGTTGTTGCAAGAACTGCAAGGATTTCAGCCAGAGGATGGTGTGGACTGTTTTTGGTGGGAGGAAGGTGATTTCTCCGTTCATGATGCTTATAGAAGGCTTGGTGGTTTGGGCACGCTGGGGGATATTGATTTGATTAGAGACTGCAGGAAGCTCTGGGAGGTTTCTTGCCCGCTGAAGGTTAAAGTGTTCGTTTGGCTCCTCAGGAGAGGGAGGTTGATGAGCAAGAAGTGGAGAGCTCAATGGGTACTGGATGCAGAGAGGTCTTGCACGTTATGTGATCAAGCGGAGGAAGACATCGATCATCTTTTCTTTGCATGTCCGGTGGTGACGTAAATCTGGGATCGGTTGGGGGATCGATGGTGGGCCCACAACTCTTCTACCAGATTTTGGCGGTCTTTCAAATGTGGCGAGGCTGAAGTTGAGCACAATGTGTTTCGATCGTGGGGGGAACGAGCTTGATCACTGGCAGTTTTGTGTGCTATTTGGCTAGGCAGGAATACTGTTGTGTTTAGGGGGTAGTGCCCATATGTGGAGAATTTTTTTGGATCTGCGATGTCTTTTATTTCGAGGTAAAGCTCTGGCATGTAATGGGAACATTGTACTTTTCTATTTGATTAGTGTAATTTTGGGTGGTATCTAAAGGATTACCACCCTTTTTCCCCTTAAAAAAAATAAAATTCATTTAGTCCATGCTTGTGTTGCAACAACACGGATAATAACTTTGACAATCAAACTGTTCTGAGTAAAAAGGACTTTCAACCATAAAGTCTAAACCAGGTTTCCATTTACAAGAATTACTAATTTTACAACTTTCAAATTTTCATCTTTAAATTGCCATTCTTGAAGTTTAAGAGTCAATTCCTCGTTGTAAAAAGCATGAGAAAGTCAATGAAGGAAGAAGCATGGGCCACCTCTTTGTAGGTATACAATTTGTTTTCTCTGAAAATTGGACACGGTAAACAGAAAGGACAACTAAAAATAGTAAAATACCCAACATGTAAGAGCCAATAACTTTAATAAGAATTAGTGCAAGATCAATCACCCTAATTAGGGCACATTTTGAGATGAAGATTTGTTGATTTAGGGAAGACCGTACAAGAATTGAGAGCATATCTCAGAAGGTGAATTGCAGGAGAAGGATTTTTACACGCTGCACCCATAATGGCAGGAATAATTCTCGGTCAATTGAGGGTCCAATGCTGTTAACTACTCCACTATTGCTAAATTGGATGGATGGGACCTTCATGGGAAAAAAAAGAACGTGAATATATGGTGCTAAGGAGTTTAGAGAACATAGAGCATAGGAAGACTCCATACTTTTAAGCTATTCTTCTTTTCCTCTTTTATTGATATGGAAGAAAGGAGATGCAATGAAAATTATGTGGGTGGAGTTATGGTTAGTTATGTTCAGAGTTCTCTTGTTTGCTATTTTTAGTGTGGCTATTTTGTTTTTCTGTGTTTGTTATTGCTTTGAGGTTCTGCCGATAATTTCTCCCACAAGTCCTCTCTATATATAGAGGACTGGGGTTCTAATAATCAGTGGAACTTGATATCAAAGTGATGATCCTAGGTTGGTGCCTATACCCTTCTTGGTCTCCATTTTTCCAATGGGAAGAAAACTAAAAAGACAAAGGTTTTCCAAGGAAAACCAAAAAAACAAGCACAGAATTCCACCATCAGACCCTTGCAGGACCTTCGCCTGGTCATCATGCCATCATCGCTGCTCCTAGCCAGTGGCTGTCATCAGTCCGGTTTCGGTGGTTAGCAGCCAAGTTCTAGCTGAAACAGTTCTTTTGTAGCCTATTCAGGCTGCTGTTGCCTACCATCAGCCTCCATCCACTGTCATCAGGCATTGCTAGGCTTAGTTGAAAATCAGTGGCCGCTGTCAGCTAGCCAGGCTGTTACACTCATTGGTGGTTTGAAATAGCCCTTTGGTGGGCCATTTTGTGAGAGTTGACATTATCGTGCCAAAATAGCACTCTAATGGGCTATTTTGTGTAGGTTTTGGGTTTGAATTGGACTTTTGGTTTGATTTCATGACCTAGACACACATTGTATTGTTATTTTGGAGAATGGAGGCTTCAGTTTGTTTACGGGATGGCTTTGTTAGATTTGTTAGAGATGACATTGGCATTGGTGGATACACATCTACAAGAACCCGCTCTTTGATCCAATGGTCGAGTTAGGAGAAACTGATCGTGGACGGTGGTCGCAGACCTTCATGATGACAATGGAAGATTGGAAGGTGATGATAAAGAGCACATCCTTAGAGAATGGGAGCCTAAGGAGAAGATAGACAAATATGTGACATGGAAGAAAGCGAGCCTGGATGATGAACAACGTGACTCCTTGTATTAGTGACAAGGATACATACTCTCATAGGAACTTTGAAAGCATTTTCTATACTACACCTTTAAAGAAAAAATCCAGATTTACAACAAGATGGCTCACCTTAGACGAGTAAATCACTGTCTGAGTATCATTCCTTCTTAAGGCTCTATTTGAAAAGCATAATGCCTATCAACTAGTTTGTACTTCCAAGCCCTAGAAGATATATGTGAAGGGGATGGTTGTGTTATAGTTTCTTGCAGGTTTGGAGCATGAACTTGTTGCCCGATCTCGGATATTGACCATGGGGGAGCTTTCTATGTTAAAGGAGGGTTACAGTAGATTTAGTCGTGTAGAGGTTCCACTTTCTTTAAAGGTGATGAGTGTTAGACATCTGCCATGGTTTCTAGTTGCGGTTGAGGGCATGGTTGATCCTCTATACGTGGACAAGGGAGAGGCCAGGGTTTCAAGTAAGTCCCAAGTTTAGAATCTGAATTCTCATCCCTTAAAACTCATGATTAACCCCCCCATGAAAAGTGTAGATGCAATTTGTCCACTCCCGTTCCCAAAATAACTATTGGTCATCCACAAACTTCCGAGTCTCAGCGGTATAATAATCCAAGTCTTTCCACTTGGATTTCAAGGCACCATAATACCTTGTGTTAAACATGTTACCCTAGTGAAGAGCATGGATCTCCCTAGTGTCAGTGGTAAGCATGAACCTCCTTCTGCCCATATATACTTGCCGGAGTTACACACATCTCCCTCACCATCCCTCTTTCTTGGAATCAACGATTGAATCTCAATATTGATTATCCACAATTTCACCTGACTATCTTCCAAGTGTCCTTTTCTTCCATGCTTTGTTAGTAGGATCCAGCATAGACTCCGTATCATCAATAAGTCTCCCTGCCAGCAATACCCACCTCTGCTGCTGCAAACAACATAAGGTAGTCGCTGTTTGTTAACTTTTTTGATGTAAGTTGGATACTCAGTACATCTTTATTCACCTCAACTTCATTTTTCTCCATTAAATTAGCCATTGCAATAATTGAGTGTGACTCATGAAATACCAAATCAAGTATGTTAAGAAATAAATAATACGAAAACGTGACATAAATATTAAAACATAACAATAAAAAATATTTTGATTTACGTGGAAACCTCACTCACGAAGAGTAGGGAAAAAATCACGGGAGAAGGCCCTGATAAAGTGATAATTCTATTCTTCTCAAAGATAAATGAGGGGGTACAATAGTCTATTGATAGGCTTCCATACACCACATTTTCTTGAACCATACGTCTCTTTTTTGGAGGTAAAATATGGGGGTACATTTTGGCACTTATTTCAAATTTGACAGATCCTAGTTGATGGAGGAAGGATTTAGGAATATGGTGGAGGGGAAATGGAAGACGATAGAGGTGGAGGGTTCGGCAGCATTTTGCCTAGTGAAAAAACTAAGTGCGTTGCAGGACCACTTGAGGGTGTACAGGAGAGAAATCAAGGTGTCCAAGAGGGGTAGGAAGGAGGAAGTTTTGGTAGAGATTACTAGGATAGATAAACAGGAGTAGGCCCCTATCTCGATGGAGGATAGGGAGGCCCGAGGGAGGATGGCACAGATAGTAAAGGAGGAGGACAGGAAGGAAGAGGTGGAGTGAAAGACGAAGTCACGACAGAGATGGTTGAAAGAAGGCGACTCCAACACCAGGTTCTTCCACCAAATGGCTTCAGCCAGAAGGAGGAATTGGATAGAGAAGTTGATGATACATGGGGATTCTTTCATGGGTAGGGAGGAGATGGGTCGGGCAGCGACAAATTACTTTAGAGATTTTGCAGGGAGGCATGTCAGGGGGTACTGGAGGTGGAGAGGGGAGAATGTGCAGCGTATCATAAAGGCTCAGGCGGAGGGTCTCACTGTTGGTTTCTCGGAGGATGAGGTGAGACAGGCGATCTGGAGCCTGAACGCGTAAGGGTGTCTTGGCCCAGATGATTTTCCAGTCTTCTTTTTTAGGGAGTTTTGTCCCCTCGTAGGGGCGAAGGTGATGCAGATGATAGAGGAGTTTGTAACTGGAAACAGGGGTTTCGATAAATTAAATAGATATCATTTGTTCTTGCTACCTAAGAAGGAAGGGGCGGAGGCGATTCAGGATTTTAGACCGATTGCGCTGTCGAATGCTGTATACCTTATTGTTGCTAAGCTCCTGGCTAATAGGCTCAAGAATCTTCATGGTAACTAAAAAATCGATCTTCATTTTCGATAAAAAATTTTAACATAAAATGTCGCGTCGTTGTATGTAGTCACGTGGTAGAAAATTATTTTCCAAAACATTTAATATTCAAAATCTAACTACGAAAATAGTTAGGTTATCTCCACAGAGAGGAAATAGCCTATTGGACTAGTGAGTAATGCTTTGTTTATTCGGGAATCTCAACGGATGTGCATACTGGTTAGTGCAATTCATTTTCAACATAAGTTAGCATTTATGTAATTAATCAAGAATATAGGGAGGTTACATTCAAAATCACCACCATGGAAACACGTGAATCGTAATCTTAGTACAGATAAAAATCGTCAATATAAATCAAAACCGAACCCATTCCCTATAACCAATATCCCATACTTTATTATTTAAGAGATAAATGCAACTATTTGTAACTCAAATAAATATGAGGGATATTCATGCAAATATGTCTAAATATAATAATTAGATAAATAGATAAATAGTGCTTTTTCGCAATGGCAAAAATCCGTAATTTTTAATGTGATTGCAAACAGGGGATTTGCTTCGACATATCGTGCGTGCAGGAGAGGGCACGGCTGGACGTGTGGTGCTCGGAGATCGGTCGGGATGGGGGCTTCACGTTGGTGGTCGTGGCATCGATAGAGGTGGCCGGAGCTCGTTGGTTGGAGGGTTGGAGGTCGTCGGCGATGGGTCTCCCTCGCACGTGCGTGGGCTATCGTCGACGACTCTGGTGGCGTGGCGGAGATCGTGGCGTCGAGGCAAGCGCGAGGGAGTCATCGATGTGAAGGATGGAGGTCGGAGCGAGGGGCTGAGTGGAGGAGGAGCACGCTGGCGTTGGGTTCTTTCGAAGAAGATGAATAGTGCAATGAGAAGCACCGTCGTATGTGGCTTGCACGTGGCTGCTGTGGTTGGTGCTCCTTTGCTCTCAAGGGCACGATGGGTTGTGTTGATGTCGTTGGTGATGAAGGTGGTGATGGTTGGGGGTGAAGTTCGGGTTCTCTAGAGGTTGAAGAAGATGAATAGTAGTATAAGAAGAAAAAAGAAGAGGGGTGGTCTGATGGTGTTGGTGGTGAGGATGGTGGCGATGGATGGCTAAGGGGGAAGGAAGTGCACGCTGTCACCGTGCACAGGAGGTCGGTGAGTGCGGTGGAGTAGGCTCAAATCATGGTGCACACCATTGACACAGTGTACGCATGAAGTCCACGATGGTGATCTCCATGAACACCAGTTTGCCTCCTTTTAAAAAAATAATCTTTGTCCATTTCCTTCAGCCGTAAGGTTCTCTAACCACTTGAGTGGTTGGAACAGAAGGATAAGTCTGGCAGTGACACATCAAATGTCTGATCGGAGCTTCAAACGTCTTAAAAAAATGTAAAGCCAGTGAGTTTGTGATAGCGGTTCCAGACATCCAATAAAAGCTCAGGACGTCTTATATAAGCAAAAATTGACGTCTGACTTTTGCACCTAGCCTGCATTCATCAAATAAATTATGTTATCATCTCATGTGTTATTAAATGTAAAATCAATGCATAAAATTACATACAGATTAAAGTGAATAATCGTATAACTCCTAATCAATTAACAGTTAAGAATAACTAATTAGAGAGTACTTAGACCAAATAATGATCCACTAAAGTGGACTTATCAAATGCCCCCTGCCTAAGTTTTCTAGTTCCTAGCAAAAAGTGAAAAACAATGGAAGTAACCAAAAGATTTCTTCTTTTCTTATTCAAAAAAATTAAAGATCCAAACAAATTTGAAGTGATAGTAGCCTAGGTAACGGATCCAAGTGAAAAGCCAACTTACATTTGAAGTTCGTACTTAACCTTTGATAAAATCCAACCAGGATAGGCAACTACTTTCCTCGGGGATAAAGAAGAAAATGATCTAAAATTTGACCCCGCCTTTTTAGCTTAGATGGGAGATATAGTTGAATTGATTTATATTTAGTGGCCCACACTCATCTGATGTTACATGTAGTCTAGTACTATAGACTCTAAATTTCTATACTATCAAATAAGTCAACCTAGAGAGAGGTTAAACAAAACTATCCTCTCTTTACGTTCCCTTACGCTCACTCACTCTCTCTTTTCTTTTTCGTTTTCTTTTTCTTTTTTTTTCTTTTCTGAGATCACATATCTTACCAGATTTTGTAAATGTACTCAATGTTTGGTAGCTTCACATGGCATTCACACTTCAACTAAAGTCCTAATAACCCTACAATTAAATTAAAAGTCCTCAGCCAGTATTCGGGCGATTAGAAATACTGAAAAGTAGGTATGGGTTATATTTGGTGGATCGCAATAGGTGTTTTTGTTACCTAAAAAAAAATCGACACATGAAAAATGAGTCAAAGATAAAACTATAAACTTGAACTCTTCTTTCTTTTCTTCTTATATATATATATATATATATATATATATATATATATATATATATTCTTCTTTTTCTCACTCTCTTCTTCACTCTGTTTTTTTATATATAACTCCCACACAACACGACGCAGACTTTTATTTATGATGCATTATTAGGGATGATGGTGGTTAAGAGGATATTGTATGGCTTATTTGGTGGAAGTGCCTACTCTTGGATAGGACAAGCGTATTTCTGACCTTTAACACTGTTATCCTCCTTCAACCAAGGACTCTATGAAGGACTGTCGTAACCATTCACCATAGTCAATTTTATTAGAACTCAATCTCTGTGTATTTGTCTTATTTGGTGACTCTCAGGAATTCACATAATATTCGCACACAGTAACAGAGAGCGAAAAACTATGCCTAACTTTGAGGTATCATCATCTAATTTTCCAGAACTTAAGAGTCTTCACTAGACTTAGCGCACCAGTAGACTCTACTTTCTCCTCACAAATATTAGGTGGATCTAATAGATGATAGTTTGCCTGACTCCCTTCAATCTGTTCAAAGATTTAGCAGATTAAAAATGCTTATTAGTTTTCTACAAAGATCCATTACCCAATCTACGTGCAAGTGAAGTAACTGTACCGAATTCTAAACTTAGAAATAATTTAAGAAGAAAATCTTCAATGACACCTCCTTGATAAAGATATTTTGCTAGGGCTAACCAATTTAGCTCAAAAAAAAATAAAAGATTTTTTTTTTAATGCACCTAACCTAAATGCATGAATGCTGCCTAAAAATGCAAAATGCACCCCCCATGCCTAAATCTTACAATGTCCTCATTGTAAAATTAAAATAGGGGGAGAATGGAAGGAAATCACCCGAAGAAGGTGTTACTCTGGACATTAGGTTGTTTTCCAACAAGCACTACATTTTCTGTCGGCAGCCAGACTTATAGGGAACTTGTAAGTCTGGTTCCGAGCAGAAAGAGCTAGGCCCTAGAAATATACGTAAAAGCGTGGGCCCAGAGAAGAAGTAGCCATGGATATTGACGACATGATAATGCAGCGTTATCCTAAATGCTCGCCAGAAAATATTCTCGCAAGCTACTTGGAGAGGTCTAGGAAAAAGAGTAATAAAAGAAGGGACCTCTTGAAACATGAGTAGAGGATAACAAGGGTCCTCTAAAGCAGAAAGGGTTTTAAAAGATATAATCATAAGTACGTCAAACCCTTGAATGGCGAGAGTAAAAGTATAAGCATCAATCCAAACTTGCCATTCTACCCGAGGATGTATTGGCCTAATATGCTCTCCAGAAAGAATGTATTTGAGTAGAGACCCGAGCCGAGGATTAGGTAAGGAATCTATAGGTTGCTTGAGTGATTGGGTGGTAATTATTAAGTCCGAAGGGGACTTAGTCTGTTTAGGTTCCATTCCCAATAAGAATTCTTCTTCCACATCCTTACATAACTTCATTGTTTCATGAACCTCCAACTGCTTCTCGACAATGGATGAGTCATGTGCAGGATTCATTATCTCATTATCATTAGTAGACTCATGATCAACATCCTTTGACGACAATTGGGTTTCTTGGGAAGTAGCGAAATCATAATTATCATCAAGTCCATCCCCGGGTTCTTTCTCGTCAATTACATCCTTTCCGGGGGCTTTGTGTGCTACTTCATTATCCTTAATACCTTTAAGAGGGTGATCATTCTCAATGTTATGGAAAAAGCCTATATTACTCAATTCGTTCTGCTCAGAGCATAAATCCTCAATTGATACATATTGTCCCTGAGAGTCTCTCTTAGTCTTCCCAATCTTGTGTTCGTCTTCCTCCAACATCAATTATATATCTTCCTGATTTTGCGGAGGATGCTTTTCAAAATCAAAAGTATGAAAGAATCCGGATTTCACCAAATCATTAATATCCTCAGGGGTAAGTCCTCAAATAACGTATAATCCCCTCAAGATTCACTCCAAACTCTAAGTGTGGGTTCCTCTATTGGGTTATCATCCTCCTCTAAAATAGACTCCTTGTATCCCTAAGACCAAAGTTGATCCAATTTATCCTCCATTCTCTTAGGGTCACCTTCATTTGTCACGTGTAAGTCCTCAAAATGATGAATGGTAGGTGTTGGTTTCCTAAGTGGAGGGTCAGGATTAGGCTTACTAAGGGTAGAAAGGGGTTCCACCACATGATTAATAGAGGAAGTGGCATGAACAACATGACCTTGACCCATGTTATTAGGGGTAAGAAAAATACTGTCAATGGGGTCAAGGTCCTCAAGTGGTACCATCTTCCCTTTCTTTTGACTCCAATATAGCTCGAGTGGATAATTATTAAGATAGTTCTCCTCTAGTGGCTGTGTCTCATGGGGAGAGTCTAAGTGATGGCTACTCAAAACGAGATCCCTATTATCCGTTGTTTCCTCATAATCGTTTTGATGATCACAGCTGTACGGGTAAGGATCAGAATCAATAGTAAGAGAGTAGCTTAGCTGATGAATTTGCTTATTCAATTGTTAACTATTCCTCAACATCTCTCCCATAGACTCCATCATTTCTTTTTGTCGTTTTTACATTTCTATCATAAAAGAGGAGATACTACTGTCAAATTGGGGAGGATAGTCAATGTCAGGCTCAGGTTGCCTAGGGGTATCGATCCAACCTTGATGAGAAAAATCATGAAGGGTGGGAGGGTTGGGTGTTTGCAAACTGGAAAATTCTACTCTTAGGCTCTACTCAAAAGTGGGAGTCATCGGGCCAGTGCTCCCAAGATAGGAATATGATTGATCCCATGAATAGTCATTGTACCCATCAAAGGATGGATATGCTCGGGGCATGGGATCCTGATTAAAAGATGGGAAGTATTAACTCTGATAATCTAAATGCTAGGAATAAGGGTGATCCATTTCTTTAAGCCAAACAGATTTAATTCTCTTAGAACTTAGAAGAAATCAGAATAAAAGGAGAAACTTCCTAAAGAGTTCTACCACTGTCAAAACAAACGCAAATACAGTGGGATCTATTTTTAGTAGATTCTAGGTCTTAGAATTAAGTGTTCAGTTGGTGACCAAACAAGTTTTGCAAGAGTTACGCTTCCTAGGCCGACCTTCGTTGGTGCCTACAACCTACTCGCAAGGGATGAAAGTCTCGAATCGAGCCCACGCACGAGGAACCGAAGTAACATGGTAGATAGGCTTGTTGATTTTCAACTAACTTCCCTTGTGGTGCAAAGATGAGAGGTAGAAATTTATTTAGTGACCTTATGTGTGATGTGCACAGTGTCTCAGGTGTGCAACACACGTACGCGTTTTATATTTTGAAATCCCGCAATCAAATCCTTTTGCACGTAATTAAAGTCACTGATTTTAAGGTCCAACCTCTTAACAGTCCAAATTCCTTAAAGTGACCATTGAATTAATTAAATTCATGCAATTAGGTGGTCTTGGATTAAGTCCAATGCAAATGCATGACAGAGATGTGATGCTAAAGAGAGGACGTACCTTACTTCAGCTTTCTTCAATGCAGGGATGTATGCGATGCAATAAAGATAAACTAGATGTTGCTCATTCAATTATAGATGGTCACCCTATAGATATGCAGCTTCTAGCAGGCACTTTAGATTTTTTTTATAATAAACAAACAAATAAAATCTAATTTATCTAATTAACTAACGTGCAGTTCAAACAATTCAAATAAACCTATAATCTGAATGAAATGGAAACACACTCCCGAAAAGACGCTCCTGCATACAAGAGCGATAAATAGTAAAAAGTACTGGGAACACGTTCCCAAAAATGCCAACATGGGTCCACAAGACAGAAATTAAGTTCTAATGTTTATCTAAACTAAGATCTAATAATGAAATCAGGGAAACAATCCTCTTGATTGTTCCTCCGTACGCCTTCACGTGCGTGGGATCACGGCCCATAGGCACCTGTTGCTGTCCTCCAGGTAGCGTCAAGGTCCACCAAAAATATTGTCTTCGTCATGCGCTCTTGTCGCGTTCGTTCGTTAATGTACACAAAGAGAACCAATGTTAGTAATTCAAAAAAGCTTCAGAAATAGCAGAAAAATAATATAAATTTTTAGAAAAAATTAATAGATGTATTTCGTCCCGAGCAATGGTGTCATTTGAAAGAGCGATCTTCGTTTTCAATAAAAAATTTTAAAGTAAAATGTCGCGTCGTTATATTTAGTTGCGTGGTAGAAAATCATTTTTCAAAACATTTAATATTGAAAATCTAACCACGAAAACAGTTGCCTCCACAAGGAGGAAATAGCCTATTGGACTAATGAGTAGTACTTCGTTTATTCGGGAATCTCAACGGATGTGCATACTAGTTAGTGCAATTCATTTTTAACATAAGTTAGCATTTATGTAATTAATCAAGAATATAGGGAGGTTACATGTAAAATCATCACCATGGAAACACGTGAATCGTAATCTTAATACTGACAAATATCATCAATATAAATCAAAACCAAACCTGTTCCCTATAACCAATATCCCATACTCTATTATTTAAGAGGTAAATGTAACTATTTGTAATTCAAATAAACATGAGGGATATTCATGCAAATATATCTGAATATAATAATTAGATAAATAAATGAATAGTGCTTTTTCGCAATGGCAAAAATCCGTAATTTTTAATGTGATTGCAAAGAGGAGATTTGCTTTGACGAATTATGCGGGCGAGAGAGGGCATAGCTGGACGCGTGGTGCTCGGAGGAGATCAAGGGGGATGTGGGCTTCGCGTTAGTGGTCGTGGCGTCAACGAAGGTGGCCGGAGCTCCCCGGTGGGAGCGACGGAGGTCGTTGGCGGTGGGTCTCCCTCGCGCGTGCGTGGGCTATCATCGACGACTCTAGTGACATGGCAGAGATCGTGGCGTCGAGGCAAGCACGAGGGAGTCGTCGGTGTGAAGGATGGAGGCCGGAGCTGGGGCTGTGTGGAGGAGGAGCATGCTGGTGTTGGGTTCTTTCGAAGAAGATGAACAGTGCAATGAGAAGCACCGTCATACATGGCTTGCCCGCAGCTTGCGCGTGGCTGCTGTGTTTGGTGCTCCTTTGCTCGCAAGGGCGCGATGGGTTGCGTTGATGGCGTTGGTGATGGAGGTGGTGACGGTGGGGGGGGTGAAGTTCGGGTTCTCTGGAGGTTGAAGAAGATGAATAGTAGTATAAGAAGAAAAAGAAGAGGGGTGGTCTGATGGTGTTGGTGGTGAGGATGGTGGCGATGGATGGCTAGGGGGGAAGGAAGTGCCCATTGTCACCGTGCACAGGAGGTCAGTGAGTGCGGTGGAGTAGGCTCAGATCATGGTGCACGCCATTGACACAATGTACGCATGAAGGCCACGGTGGTGATCTCCATGAACGCCGGTCTGCCTCCTTTTAAAAAAATAATCTTCGTCTGTTTCCTTCAATCGTAAGCTTCTCTAACCACTTGCGAAGATCTCAAGTGGTTGGAACAGAAGGATAAGTCTGGCAGTGACACATTAGACGTCTGATTGGAGCTTCAGTTGTCTTAAAAAAAATGTAAAGCCAGTGAGTTTGTGATAGCGGTTCCAGACGTCCAATCTAAGCTCAGGACGTCTTATATAAGCAAAAATAGACGTCTGACTTTTGCACCTAGCCTGCATTCATCAAATAAATTATGTTATCATATCATATGTTATTAAATGTAAAATCAACGCATAAAATTATATGCAGACTAAGGTAAATAATTGCATAACTCCTAATCAATTAACATCTAAGAATAACTAATTAGAGAGTACTTAGATCAAATAATAATCCACTAAAGTGGACTTATCAGTAACTTGATATCCCCAGTGTAGACGATCTTCATTCCAAGGAGAGGAATTTTGGATGGTTTTGTAGTTACTTTGGAGGCTCTGGCAGCTTGGAAGAGGGTAAAGAGACAGGCTTTTCTGTGGAAGGTGGACTTTAGCAAGGCATACGATTCGATACAATGAGATTTTCTATGGACTTCCTTGTTAAGGAAAGTTTTTCCCACGGTTTGGATTGATTAGATGAACAGGTGTGTGACGACGACATCCTTTTCAGTCTTGATCAATGGGAACCCGACAGTAGGTTGGATTCAACCAAGGAGGTGGTCTTCCAGGCTTCTTTCTAGAGGTGGATGACTAACCTTGATGAAAGCGGTTCTGGCATCCATGCAGTCGTACTTCCTCTCAGTATTCAAACTACCATGCCAGATTGAGAGGAAGATCTCGAGACTAATGAGGGATTTCTTCTGAGCCAATGTGGGGTCGACAAGTAGGGGGCAAGGTTGGTGGCCTGGGAGGAGGCCTGTAGACCAGTGCAAGATGGGGGTCTGGGGGTTAGAGATGTGGGCAAGGTGACATCAACCTTCTCACGAAGTGGATAGCCAGGTTGGTGGGGCCGGAACAACGGTTGTTTGGTGATGTTATGTGGCAATGGTATGGACCCTTTCTATCGTGGGGGTCGCTGGTCTCCCCTCCCTCAGGAGATTCTCACTTTCTCAGGAGTCTGGCGACTGTGATAGGGGAGGTGTGTGGTTTTTTCTCTCCCACTTTGGGGGAGGGGGATACATTTCATTTCTGGCAGGACAATTGGTAGGGAGCTGGCTATATCCTTGGCGACAGGTTCCCCCGCCTTTTTAGGTGTGTTGTCGACCCGTCAGCTACATGGGAAGTTGATGGGATGGAGCTTGGTGTCCTACTTTTACGGGGGGCTCTCGGACCAGTGATGTGAGGAGTTTCAGCAAGATGTTGCAAGAGCTGGAAAGTTGGGCACCAGAGGATGACCACGATGCTTTCTCCTAGGAAGGAGATTTTTCAGTGGCGAAGGTCTTCCGCAGATTACAGGGTGACACGACCAATTCAAACGTCGATCTCTTGTGGGACTGCACTTTGCTCTGGGCTGCAGAGTGCCCTTTGAAGGTGAATATCTTTGCGTAGTTGGTGAGAAGGGGGAGAATCATGACAAAGCGATGGAGAGCGAGATGGAACCACACGGATGACTTGACGTGTCCTCTTTGTGGCAGAGCTGACGAGGACATCCAACACCTCTTCTTCCAATGCCCTTTTGTGGTACAGGTTTGGCAAAGATTGGGGATCGATTGGATCGCTTATCGGGATGAGGCTACCTTTTGGCCCTCATTCCGCAGAGGTAATGTATGTGGTGGTGGAATCACCTTCAAATCCAAGAAGGACAGGGCCAAGGTTCTAGCGGTCTTGTGGGGTGTTTGGCTGGGGAGGAATGGAGTACTTTTTAGGGGAGAGGGGCTTTATGTTGAGAATTTTGTTTTCTCAATTTCCTCCTTAATGGTGTTCTGGAGATCTATTATGTAATATGATGTAATCCACTTTTTTGAAATGAGATGAATTTGGGTAGCATCATTTGGATAACCACCCTTTGGCTTTTCCAAAAAAAAAAAAAAAACTTTCCTTCGCTCCACTATGTGGTACTAAACATACTACTCTAATGAACACATCTCTCAACACTCCCCTACGAGATATTCCCACTCTACAAAGCAAAAAACTCAACACAAATAAAATGATGTTGCTAGGTCATGGCTTCCCCATGTCTCTTGTGTCATCGACTTCTTTGCATCATCAACTAGTGCTGCTAAGTCATGGCTGCATTGTGTGACTAGCTTCTTTACATCTTCAACTTACTTGTAGACGAGAGTAGGTAGGAGTTTGGAGATGAGTCGTAGACAATTGATCTGGTGCTGGTGCCATCCCATTCGAGAACTCTGAAGAGTTCCCCCCCCCCCCCCCCCCCCCCCCCCTATGGAGACAATGAGATTGGATCATTTTCACACGGAAACTCAAAGAAAGAGGTCTCTCCTCTAGAGATCGAAAAATAATGATTCTTTTCTCAAAGGACTATCAAAGAGAGTTTTTCTCATGTGGGGACCTCAAAGAGAAAGTCTCCTGAAATTACAAATTAAGTTCTCATACTTCTCATTTCTATGGGAGAATTAGAAGAAAATAGAAAAAGCTCATCCTCTTCTCATCATTATTCCTTCTCCTTTTCTTCCTTCTTTTTTATTTTTTTTATCTCCTTTTTTTTCCCCCCTTTTCTTTTCCCATCTTTTTCCTCTTGATTTTCTTTTCCTCCCTTTTTTTTTTTCCTTCTTTTACCTCCTTTGTAATATTAAGAAATACTCAAAAATGAACCCAAAAGAAAAAAAGAAAATGAAGGGGCAAAGTAAATAAAATTACCAACTATCTCTTAACTTCAAAGAGAACCCAAAACATACAGTTGAAGAGGCCAGATAAAATATCGTCGTTCCTCCTTCAGCACCTTCTTCGCTACCATTGTCATCACGAGATCCACCCCGCTATCAACGGGGGTCTCTCCACCACCTTCTTTGTCATCACCATCGCCTCTCAGCGTTGCGTGACTCTAAGCACCGCCTGGGGTCCCCGTGCGATGACTGCAACAGAGGTGCGAGGAAAGAACTGACCTCCCTCAGGCCAGCAGCGTCGCCTGCGCCACCTACAGGCCGCTGCTGGTTTCTCCTTGGCCCTGCAGTGCCACCGCTCGGGGTTGCACCCCTGGTCCAGCATCGCCCAAACCAGCGCAAACCAGCATTGCCTGCTCGTACGCAAGCGCTGCTGTGAGCGCCATTGCCTTCATCGCCATCATCGGTCCTTCTTCATGCTGCCATGACGCATGACCACGCAAGCACGCCAACTGTTGTTGTAGCAATCTCTACTACCTTCTTTGCCACCAACTATGCTGAGCGATGCTGAGATGGACCTTACTCAATCTCGAACCTCTTGCTTCGAATCTCAGATTTGTGAGAGGAGTTTCCCTCTCTGTTGAGATCAAGACACAAATAGAATCCCAATAACAGGTAGAATCGAGCCCAAACAAAAGATAAAAATCAAAATCGACTTGCTCTGATACCACGTTAAGAAATAAATAATGCGAAAATGTGACATATATATCAAACCATAACAATAAAGAATGCTTGAGTTTACATGAAAACCTCACCCACGAAGAGTGGGGAGAAAATCACGGGAAAAAGTCCCGTTAGGGTAAGAAAATTCTATTCTTCTCAAAGATAAATGAGGGGGTACAATAGTCTATTTATAAGCTCCCACACACCACACTTTCCTTCGCTTCACTATGTGGTACTAAACGTAGTACTCTAATAAACACATCTCTCAACAAAGGGCAATCCCTTGCTGAGACCAACTCCACCACACCACGCAGATAGAGCGGAAGAACCATGTCTCCAACCAAATCAAGTGCAGGAGGTTGCCATTATTCCACCTCTTATTTCGTTGCTGCTCATGCATATCCAGACCAGGCCAAGCATCACACCACAAGGAGATCCAATGATCTGCTCGCAGAGGCTGCTTTGCTCATAAAGTTTGAAGGAGAGGGGGCCAACCACAATCTACTCCGCCAGCATAACACATCACCAACGCACCTCTCTGCAGTACCTCTAACTAGCATGTTTGGCACAACGATCAGGGTAGATCCAAGTTGCATTGGTCACACTGATTGGAGATCTGAATCCCTCTGTAGTGCAAATAAATCAATTACATCAGACAGATCCAAGTCACACGCATCCAAATCATGCAGGATCCACTCTGGAGCACAACTTGGCTTGCCACCAATCTGAGGCACCATCACTGCAGAGGGGGCCCACTTCTGTTGCACTACGAGGGTCTTACACAAGGGGCCCGCATGATCTTGCTGCCCGTCACAAGAGTAGGGTCACACAAGCTTGAATATGCCTTGTGCAAAGAACACACAAGGAGACCTTAGGATTGGATTCCGTGCTCTGATACCATGTGGAATCAAGAACAACCACAGAAGCACAAGAGCAATTACAAGTGAGCATGGATTAACGTGGAAATCCTCCTCGGTGGAAATGAAAAAACCGCAAAAGTAGCACACCCTTGGCCTCTCTTATACAGAGGCTAGGGTTTTCTTCACTAAAGGCAAAAAAAGGATAGGCGCTTACATTATACAGGGCAAGGGCTGTACGGATCCACACTAGATGATCCATATACTTGCATATAGCACAACTCAACAAGATCCAAGCATGTAGAGAAAAATTGTCATTGTACTAAAGATTTGATTCAGAGGGTCCTCGATCAGAGTCATGTTTCATTGAAAACAAACAACAAACATGTTTATGACAGCACTTCCTCCAGTTTGACGAGGAGTGTTAAGATTGTTTTTAGTTCTTTCATTTTCTTTTATTATTTTTATGTTTACTAATTTCATGAGGATCTGGATTTTTTCTCTATCATATACAATGAGTGTTAGGGTTTTGTCTCCATATTGATCATTTCTTCTAGCTTAAATTTTAAGTAGGCTGCTAATTTGTGTGTTTCTTCCATATCTTGGAATTTTGCTTTTCTGCATTTACTAACTAAACTTGGTCATTTTTTTTACAAAAAAATTAACTAGGCCTGATTTATGCACTTCATCCATATCTTGGAATTTTGCTTCTTTACATTTTACAACTCACATTCTCTTCATAGGTTATTGTTTTTGAACGAGGAGAGTTGGTTTTTGTGTTTAATTTCCATCCAGAAAAAACATATGAGGGGTGAGCGTTCTCTCTTAATTGGCAGGCTTGAAATTTTTGTAATGAAGTGCATACGGGATTTATTTCTGAATGCTTATTTCTGATTGATAGGTACAAAGTCGGATGTGACTTACCTGGAAAATACAGGGTAGCATTAGACAGTGATGCTTTCCTATTTGGTGGGCATGGAAGGGTAACATTCATTAGCATGTACTCTTTTAAAGACAGTTTTCGTAGATAACATTGGGAGTTTGCTAGTTTCATATATGTTCCTCGGCTTTTATTGTTCCTAGACACTAATGGTTTCCAGGTTTCTTCTTTTCAAGATAGACTGTTATGTGTATTCATTTAAATCAGCAGAGTCCACTTCTGCATCTATGCAAATTTTACCTTACTAATTTTAGTCGTAATTGCTGTAGGGTCAACATATTGTAATTTTGTTTCACAATTTATAAACTGGAACTTCAGACAGCACAGAGATTCAATTTTAACTATTCAACTCGACCAGGGGTACTTATCCACAGGGTGTGTCCTCCCTCAACAACCTCTCAAAAAATTGCCAACTACTATTAACAACCATAACTAGAAACAGAATTTTGCATGCAGTCCCAGCATCGGTTATTTTTCATAGGAGTCCCTGTCAAAGTATCTGATGCACTTCAATTTTGGTCAAAATCAACATACAAGTTGGATCGTTGCACTTTAGGCTTAGGGTTGGGGCCTTGATAAACTGGATTGATGTTGAAGGATTCATGATGCCATATGGTAGGGATTCAGGTATACTGCTAAAGTTCTTAGTTCTTACTATGAACTTCCCTGTCTACTACAATCATGGCATGGCTTGATTTAGAAAGAAAATGATTCTCTTTTTTTGTTTGTATGTCAATGTCACAAAATTATCTGCATCTTTTTGGGGAAAACTTGAAGTTGTTTATTGCTAATCAAAATCTAGATTATCTAATTTGTAAGGTTAGGTGTTGCCTATGTTGCCTGACCAGGTAGGGCATGACGTTGACCATTTCACATCTCCAGAGGGCATACTAGGTGTGCCCGAGACCAATTTCAATGACCGCCCCAACTCATTCAAAGTGCTATCGCCTTCCCACACATGTGTGGTATGCCTACCGCAAATGTTCAATCCTGTAGCCCTATGGTATTGGTTTTTTTTGTCTCCATCCTTGTAACTTTCTTTTTTTGTGGTGTTCCAGGCATACTATAGGGTGCCTGAAGACACCGAGCTCGATGAAGGGGAGATAACAGATGCTGAGGAAATATCATCTGGACAGCCAGTCACCGAACATGTAATCGAACAACCTTCTTATTTACAAATCCCAGTACCAGTTGAAATGGGAGATGACGACATCGATGATATGGAAGACTCTCCAGCTGATGATTGAAGTGGATTGGTTCTTGGCAAGATGCCTGCACCCTGGCTACTGAACCGATCAAAACAGAACATGGCGCTCTGTTGAGGCTTTGGATCCCTGTATAGAAAGAACACATAGAGCAGCGAGTCTGAGACCATTTAAGTAGTAATCTAGTTTCCAGAGATACATCAATGCTTCCAAACTAGAACCACTAGTGTTTACCACTGAGGAGTTATTTTGTGTATGAGTGGGGTTGCTGTGGTTTGGTAGTTTGTCAGTTTAACATGAGTATTGATTGATTTGGGATGCAGGCTAGAATACTCGGTATCCTACCCGGACCCAATACTCAGCAGTTGCTACCGTTTGGTTGTGGGAGCGGGTCTCCCTCACTGGGTTGGATCCAAAGACTGGTGCGGTGCCCCTTTTCTATACTGCTGGGTATCCAACGATGGTAATTGTTAGGTATCGGGCCCAGGTTACATACCATTCTAAGTGATACGATATTCTTGTTTTACTATTGGGTTAATTACACGTATACCCTTACAATCATTGTCTACATCCCTACATATCATGTATTTACTCATATAACCCCCAAAACAATCTTGTGCCTTCTTCGTAATGTAAATCAAATAATAAAGTCTTTTAATGTAGATCTTTTTTTCTTATCTTTGGCCAAAAACCTCACTCCCTCGTTATTAAAGAAGGGGAGGGAATAGAAGAGGGATTTTGTTGAAAGAGAAAAGGAAAAAGGATATACGAATCAAATGATCTTTATTATTATTTAGACCATAGGGTTCGAAGGGGTATCTGACACAAGATTGTTTTGAGAGATATATAGATAAATATGAGATATGAAGGGGTCTCCACTTTCCGACAATTATATATATATATATATATATATATATATATATATATATATATATAAAAGGGTTAATTTACTTGAAAGTTTAGTAAAATAATATTAAGAAATATGAAATTGGTGTTAATTTGTAATTGTATTTATTTGTGGTGTGTTGTTAACATCGGTCTGTATTTATTTGAATTGGTGTTAAATTGTAGTGTTAATCCTTATAGTATTTATTTGATAGTGGTATTAGATATATAAAATATGAGAGATATCAGAAACATAAATGGCGTAGAAGTTTAATATGAATTTGACTAATATCAATTAAAATTGTTGTTAGATAAACATGTGTTAAAGTTGTTAAACTCAAGTTGGTAAATAAAGGATTAATTAGTCAATTAAATAGAGATTAACTTTTCAATTAAATTAAACCTTATTATTTTAGTGACTCATGTTCACATGCTACCTACACCCACACTGCACCATGGTAAACTGATGCGTCTCCTGGTTAACGACGTGAACCGGAACTGATTCTCAACGTAAGGATTTCATTATTATTTAAATATTTCTTTGGTCTACGTACGGTCCCTCTTGTTTATGCTGATTTTCTTACTTCCAAAAGTATTGATTGAATCAAACATGTCATTGGCATTTGTATCGTTGTGGCAAACGTAAGCCACCGAACACTTTTAATTTCAGGTTAAATCTTTGCGAGAAATGGTAGAGTAGGTAACAAAACATCACATGCTAAACCATCGGTCTTATGAATTGAAGAATGGCACTCTTTTTCTTTTTCTTTTTGCAAGGTACATCCTTTTTTTCTATTTTACAAGTATTTAGGCATTTCCATCGTGCTAGATGTAGAAGAGTCCTTGAGGATTCGTTTCGGTATGTCAAAATGTTTTGTGAATTCTGATTGATATTATTGCTTTTATTTTTTTCTTGAAAGGAATATTATTGCTTTTATAAGTAATTTTTACGTTGATTCCGTTGTGTAAAATAGAGAGGAGCTTTGAACGATTTTCTACTCTCATTCTTTTATGTTGTCTTCGTTAACGCTCATCTCCATAAATTAATCTTGCTGCAAGCCAGGTCACTTGAATCACTACAAAAGGTACATGAAATTGGCACCGAGAAAAATGTTGATTCTTATACCATTCTTTGAGGGGACCTGTTGGCTGCTGCTATTTGCTGAAAATTTCACTCTGATCGAGGGTGCGTTGAGCACCAATTTCTTTTACCACTTGTTTTGAAGATTTAATTTTGCAACTGTTGAGATTTCGGGATAAATATGGGATTGCGAAGTATTTTTATTTAGAGAAAATATAGGTTAATGATGGATATTTTGGAGGATAAGTGAGGGTGTTTGGGATAAATATGAGATTGTGAAGTTTATATATTTAGAAAAAAATATAGGTTAAATTATGGGATATTTGGAAAGATAGGTGAAGGTATTTTTTCATAAAATTTTGTGTTGAGTTTATTACGCTCTCCCTCTCTGAAATTAGATAATCGTAAGATTGATATAATATAAGATTAAAATATTTAAATACAGCACAAATGACGGAATTCCCACAAACAAACATTCTTGGAGGTCAGTGGGGATGTTACCCTGCGGAGCAAAGATTTATTCACTTTCAGTGCACTGTGATTGAGGAGCTTCCGTGCCATGCACCTTCCAAAATACAAAAATACTTCATCAGTACTAATTACTAATGTAATAAGAAAGGATGTGATATGATAAAATAGACCTTTTTTTGTGTAGTTCTCCCGATTCTGTTAAATTTCCTGGGAGGGACAATCCACGCAATCTCTGTTTGGTTGATTCCTGATACCATGTTGAATCGAAATCTGACTACCCTTCTATGAAGTTGTAAGTCTTGCGAGAATATTATCCCGGGGCCTAACAATTATCGAGAATCAGAAGCAGATGAAGAATTGAATTTGTGGATTCTATTGACGTTTGTCATGTGGTGGTGCTTGCCAGCAAGGAATGTTGTGGAAGGCACCGGCAACCTCGGTGGCAAGAAAGCAACCGTCGACAAATGATCACCATCAAGTTGTTTGTCGACATCGACCACGGCGACCCATCGTAAAGAGTTCGACCGGTCGCCAGTAGAAGTAAGAGTTTGGCCAATTATGAATAAAAGCTAAGGCAAAGTCGACGATGGAGGAACTGACCGCGAAGGAGGGTACGAGAAGATCTCTTTGGGTCTTTCTCTTTTTTTCTTGAAATAAAGATATTTTATTTACGGGAATGCAGAAATTAGGGGAACAGATAAAAGGCAATTGACTTCGTTCAAGAATGGAGGAAGGCAATGTCTCGAGCAAGGGAACTCTAGACATAGGAGACAAAATAAAAGAAGAAGGAAATAAAAGTACAAAGAAAGTATCATTATAACTAAGATGTAGCAATCGGGAATGATTAATTCACGTCGTAAGATAATGATGGTGTCACTTAAAAGAAAACTTCGATGATCTACGTCAGTGAGATCCAAAAGATTCAACAATCGAAGAAAATTCGATAGAATCCTGTTCGTATGTAAATGCAGCCTCTAGTATGACTCTTTTTAAAGCAAAAGAGTCGCCAAGGTGGATTGTGGAGTCCTAACTATCCCCAAACCCCCCACGGAAACAAGGACAAAGAGCAAGGAGCTGAAGTGGGTACCAGAACCCATGTTGAAGCGGCAGACAACGGAGTCGGAGCTGGAGGGGAGGAGAGGAGAGGTGAAGAGGCTAGTTGTCAAAGGAGTCAAAGTAGATAGAGGAGCCGTGGCATGAAGAAGGTGGATCAGTGAACTTAGGGGAGGGGTGTTGCGATCAACGATCCCGACCGACGCCAAGAACGTAAATTAGAACTCGAGCGAAAAAGGCAGTGGAGCGGAACTAGATGTCATTTTGTCTTAACCGACCCTCTCGTGGGAAGGGAAGTAGTGCGAACTCACCGGGCTCTTGATGTCATAATAGAATATATGTGCGTGGAATATTTCGACACAGGAAAATCTAGGACCTCTTCTCTTCATTTATACATATATATTAGAATTTCTTGCAACAATCTTGCAGATCCGAATGCAATTACGCCCCCCAACAAATTTCAAATCAAATTAAAAGCGAAAAGCGAAGTCGTCACGTAGATTTATTCTATCCACAGTTGTTACAAGCGATTTGTTATCCCTAATAGTAGAAAGCAAAAACTCTCTTTATAACAATATTATCGGGTTAAATATTTTGATTATTCTAAAATTCGAAAAAGCTGGTCCTGCAGTCTACCGGTAGCAAAATCAAATTTCGCTACCACGAAAACAATACTTTCCTTGAGTATTTGGTAAGTTGCAATCCATTTTCCCGTTCATAATTTTAAATTGTATTGAATAAGAGACATGGAACCATCCCCATTCCTATTACTGCATTTTCAGCAATACAAATTTCCATGAAAGAAACTTAAAAAAAAAAAAAAAAAAAAAAAAAAAAAAAAAAAAAAAAAAAAAAAAAGATGCTCATCTTGGCATCATGTTTTTAGTACTTGACAACAATCATCCTTACGTATCACACGCCTCAAATGAACAAGTCAATAATTTTCAAGGCAAGAATGATATGCTGCCAGCCTGCCCGAAACCAAAAGGAGTGCCCCATTAATTCCTACCACAAATAAGCCAGTCGCTGCCTACCTTATCGCTGATTTGTGGTACCCAATAATAGATTGCCAATTGCAAGAGCTAACCCATGGCTGATCTTTCATGTCCCATCCCAATTAGATGCTAATTAAAATGAAGTCAATTTTGTTCAAGTGGATGTCTAAAAATTGTGACAAAAACACGAAAATTAAGGCCACTCATCCATCAATTGTCTTTCCAATTAATCCAGCATTACCAGCTCCACAAGGTTGTACATACTTGCTCGTGCGAGAGACAGAGAAATATAAATAACTCGCACAAGTAAAAATCAAAATCATATATGGATATACCAATTTGTTAAACTCACAAATCTACCATTCAAGCGGAGAGATACAGGAAGCAAGAAACTCAATTATATTAATAAGAACCAACGTCATCACATCAGTCGCTTAAATCTCTATGTCAACAAAGAATGTAATCACAAATCAGTTTCATATGCTATAGGTATCATCATCAGTGGAAGACGATTGTCTCAAAGCAATTGATCCCATCGAACTCCATGGCAAAGTGCGGTGGCGACGGCTTTTTCTCTTCCCTTTTCTTCTCACCCTCCTTTGTTACTTCCTTCCTCATGACAGCCTCCTTCGCATTCCTTCCGCTTTCCATCAACCCCTTCATCCAACCCATAGTTGCCTTCGTCGCATCCCCTCCGTTGGCGAAGCTCACGGGAGAGCTGATGAAGGACATGACCAGGAGCTTGTCCATGAGGGCCTCCACCCAAGCTTGACAGGAGTAGAAGACAAGAAATTAACGAGAGGAAGAAGAGGAGGCTTTGTTTGAAGGGTTGCTGTGGTGGAATTTGGTGAGACTCCCTTTGGTCTTTTTAAGAGGAGAGATTGGTTGGAGGGGGAGGGGGGAGGGGGGAGGGGGAGATAACGTGTGGGGAAGGCAACGTGGGAATTGCACCGCGTGGGCTTATGCTTTGTTTGTGGATGGACTCTGACCAATAACTTGGACGTGGTCTTTTCCCTCTCCATTGACGTGTATTTGTGCAACGATGATTCTTTCTTTCCTTTTGCCTTTTTTTTTTCTTTTTTTTTTTTCTGGTTGTTTTTTAATTCCTCGTTGGAAGCTTCTTGAGGTGCAAGAAAAGTAAAGAGAAGAATCTGATCGTGTTTTAACTGGGGGAATAGCGCGGACCGGAAGGAAGTTGTGGGCGTAGGGGTTGGATTGCGTCTGTGGCAAGCAGATGGAGAGCGCAAAAAAAAAAAAAAAAGGAAGGGACTATTTTTTTAAAGGTGAAAGGTTTTTCACATGTCTTTTTTTCAAGTTCTTTTATGTAAAAAATCCACAAGTGTTGTTTATCTAGCGGTTGAGATGTAAAATTTGAAAAAAAAACTTAAAAAGGCTCTTAAATCAACCAGTATTCTTTTTTTTAAATCGTAGTAGTTTGTTGTAGTCATTTGATTTATATATCTATTTAAATCGGTATATAAATAATAGTCTAATCACTATTTAAATATGATTTATAAGATACACCAACTCTATTCAGTTGGTGCATTTTGTGATTTAAATATCAACCCAACTAGTCTAATCATTATTTATCTCTCCTATGGTGTATGGAGATTGCCATTTATTAGTTGTTAATTTAATTTTACTGCAACACGACACGATGGTTTGTGTGTGTTTTTTCTTTTTTATAGGTAAGCTTTGAGCTCTAGCCCTTTGGATGGGAGATCACTCGATCAACTACCAAATCATTCAATGTTGGTGATTGATTTACTTTTATGATTGAATAGATGGAGAAGATTTGGGTGATGATAATAAGCATGTGAAATTATTACTGAAAGATATAGTACAATCATTTGGCGTGAATCTTATATTTTATTTTCAATTAAAAATATAATGAGAATCATGGTAAAGTATGGACGTGATAGTACTATCAGCTACAAATTCCTACATTCCGTCTCACATGTATCTAACTACCTACAAAAATTCACGTATAGTTTCTTGCATGTGTATGCAAGATGCATGTGACATACGTATGATGGTTCAAATCGATTTAATCAAACGGTTTGATCATGTTATTCTTGCCAATATTCAAGCTAATCAGGTTAAAAGGATTGATGGCGTCATCGTTTGGTCTAACCAAATTATTCTTACTGTCCAAACTTGATTTGAACGTTTTACTTTAGCTTTCAATTTAAACTCTAATTTGGTCGGAGTACAGATTTCATTATTTATGAAAGTAAAAAAAGGTTCATCTGACGGTAAGATAAGTCTATCTTCCAAGATATACCTCATGAAATAAGTGATGATACTGGTAGACAAATGAGCGAATCCACTTCATTATACCTATCGAGTGTCATGTGGCGTTAAGTTGAGACGTCACCGTAGATGCCACCGAAATTTCTTTTAAAAAAAATTTCGGTTGCTGCAGTTGCAGTGTCTCTCTCTCAAAGTTCCCCGCTTCTCTCTCTCTCTCTCTCTCTTACATTATTTAACAGAAATGATCATTTTAAATTTCGATCATTTTCACCTGATTTAAATATATTTTTATAAAAATATAAAATAATACATATATAAAATCAGATAGTATAAATTTTATTAAAGACATTAATTAAAAATTACAATACATCGAGTAATATATTTTATAACATACGGTGTGTTTTATTTTTTAATTGATGTTTCTTTTCTTTTTCATCGATCAAAAATTAAAATATACTAAATAATATATTTTGTAATATATGGTGTGTTATTTTTTTATTAATAAAAAATTAAAATATATCAATTAAAAATTATATTAAATTTTCATATAATTATCTTTTACATTTCTACAGTAACGTACAAAGTAAAACATAATTCTCTGCGAGGAGCCTCGTCAAAAAAAGTCCCCTAATGCTTAAGGTGTTTTGGGGGAGCGGGGGGCGGGGGGATATTGACAATAGAGAACCACTGGATCTGATGGATAAATTCATGTTGCATGAACCATTGGATCGAGGGATTTAGTGACGTCATCAACATGGCAAAGGAGGGAAATGGGAGGTGCAACATCACATAGAGCAAAGCCACCAACCTATTCCTTGATACGATGTAAACTCCACTTGTTCATTCTTAGTTTAAATGTAAAGCCCAATCCTTGAAATTGGAATTGTCCCTTATTTTTTAAACCAAATTAATGTGATTTTAAAATTAATCTTAGAATAATCTACCTTCCTTGATTATCTTCTACCAAACTGGTGCAGAATAGGCTCGAGTCTTGATCCAATATAGTAGAACAAACATGAGGTACATTCAAAAAAGTACAAATGTTTAGGTCAGACTTGGGAGGAAGATTGATCGAACCTAGTGCGAGAGGAATCGACCATCACTAAATCCAGCAAGACTTGGCAACTTCATGGATTTATCGGATGGGATCTCTTAATTTGAGCAAGTTATTTGAACCCTAGCTAGGTTCTTCTTCAAATATAATGTGTGTGTAGAAAAGTAGCCTGGTGTTTAGGCTCGAAATGTAAATCTAAGTCAATGACAAATGTGTCTGTACTTATTGGTCTTTGGAGCTCAGGAGTTCATAAAAGTTGAATTGATAATAAAATGATCTAAGGATCGGACCACCAAAATTTTAATTGAAGTACCAAAACTCTAAGCACGATAATTCTGCATTTTATCGTTTGGATGACTGCAAAATGTGAACTTGCAAAAGTGCACGTTGGTGTGCAGAAGTGTGGGAAGAGAGGGAAAGGTAAATGAAGGGGTCGTTGTCATAACTTTTCCACTTAGCCAAATTACAAACACGACCGCTGATGGGCATTAGCGCCCCCCCCGCCCCCACACATAGTTGCCTCTCTCTTTATCTGATTTTGTGCCCCGATTCGGATGCGTCATATACAAATATTTCTTTTCTTTTTTTTTTTAATATTTTTGTTAAAAAGGGGAGAACATGTATCAAGTGGATGTAAAAGGAGATAGGAAATTATCACCAACGAATGGGGAAAATGCTCCACAGAAATAAGGAAACCTAAAATATTAAAAAGGTAAGATAAAAAATAAAGAAAAAAGAAAATGATATATGTCATAAGAACGGAAATCGGATGATCTCCCTAGGGAGGATGTCGTCACGCTCATAGAAATAGCAAGGTATTAATGAATCAGGTCTCAAATATCGTGTCAACGAGTTAAAAGTATAAATGGATCAAAGGACGAAAACGATCGGAAACTCGATCATAATAACTCGGAGTCACACGTGGTTCCCAACACAAAACAAAACAACACTAAAAAGAAGAAAAAGAAAGCCATACAACATCAACAAACTGAAACAACCCACAACAACAAACCAGCATCGTCTACAACCTCTGGCCGCACCACAGCCATCGCAGTCCAACTCAATTGCAGCCAACGACACAAATGTCCCGTTGACCTCGACATCTAAGCCTCGAGCGTCGACTCTAGCCACGACGTCGCATCGAACCCGACCACGACCTCCACCAACCATGCTTCGTGCTAAGCGACTGTCTGCAACCACATCTGACCACGAGCGTCGCATGAGTAACTAGCAGATAGATGAGCAAAGAGCACAATCGGCAATCAACAAACACGAGCGAGAAGCGGCGACCACGAGCGACGATGTCAAACTGCAAACGACTACACATGTTAATGAGTTGCTACGATCATTGAAGATGCATAGCCTGGAGGATAGAGAGAAAAATCGGAGGAGGGAAAAGCCTAAAGTCGACTCGATGTACTACAACCCTAGAGAAGAAGGGGTGGATTGCTCTAGAGGAGAAGGGGCAAGGGGAGGTTCCAGGGAAATTGGTGGATGCCCCTGTACAATTATTTCTAATTTATCAAATGAGCCCTCACTTATCCTCTTTTTGATCTTTTGATGCGACCTAAAATAATATCAAACACAAAAAAATGCACTCACTTCACATTTATCCTCCTATTCTCACATCTTCCTCCACTTAAGAGTGCCTAAGAGGGTGCGCCGTGCGCGACTAAAGCTAGAGCATTTGGATGCCTCTAATTTTAAGTTAGTTCACGCAAAAATACATCATAACTTTAATCCCGAAGGAATATGTATTTACCTATTTTCTATTCGAATCATGAACATGTTGAAAATTTTACCAGTTCTGAAAATCCTCGCTCAGATAAAACGAGAAAAAAAAAATATAGAAAATCATATACTCTGATGATCCTAAAAATCGTCGTCCAGATAATCGATAATTATCAAAGAATATGTTGATATAAAAAATATAATATATCTATAAATAAGTAATTATAAGTAATCTATTATAAGAAAAATAAAAAAATTGTTGATTTAATTACACCATAAAAGATATACTTCTGAGAAAAAATTGAGATTCCTATAAAATTCACTAAAAATGATGGTACGATAATCTCTTAAAATTTTACTTTCTCATATTACATCCAATGCATTACCTCGAAAGGATCTTGAAGAATCTCTCTCCACTATTTATAATAAAAAGAAATATCTTAACACAGTAAAGATCTTCTTTAGAAATATTATCGGAGCCTCCCACACATTGTTGTCCGAGTGTGACCATCGAAAACGTCATAATTACTGTTGATGTAGGCGTGGTGAATTTTTTTCATCCCAGTAATTCATAAGAATCCAAATCCAAGAATTGATTATTTTTTATTTCACGAGGGGTATTTTCACCCCACGTCATAGTCAAATGAGATGGAACGTGCAGACCCCAGTTATATTCCTTGGATGGGAAAAGAGAAAACTTATCATGATTCAAATTAAGTGGCGAAGGATTTATAAAAAGAATTACGGGAAAATAAATCGGGAATAGATCGCAGCCTTCGTATTCGACATGTAATCCTCGTGTCGTGGATATCTCCTTAGTTGATGTGCGTGTGGTCTGATATTAAACTTGAAACAATAAATTGAGTTGTGGACCCCAATTATTGGTAAAATACGGGAAATTTTCTGAACCACTTCCCCTGTGGAAAATTTCTCCACCACATTTTGGTAAAATGCATCGAGAAAATACGGGAAAATAATAGCGATTTCTACATCTTTATCGCTTGAAATGTTTGTATCGAACGGTGCGTGTATAGACGAGGGATAAAATATCGTATGAATAGAGAAAATAGAAAATATTATTTATTTAAATAATGGGATAAATAGTTGATAAAATAATTAATATATTGATATAATATTAGTTATTATTTATTTAATAGTAGAATATGTATAAGTAGATTGATGTGATATAATAGATATATTTTAATAAATATATTTTGTTAAATTTAATATATTTTAATATATGTTAATATTAATGTGACTTGATAAAATTATTTAATTTAGAAGCTAATGAAAATAAGGAATATATACAGTAACAATTTTTTATGAAAATTATCTTAATCTTTCACGAATAATATCCTAAACTTTGATAAAAATAAATCTCCTAACTTATGTCGCACCCAAATAAACTTTAAAGGCCTAATTTGCAACAAGAATTATCCGGTGACAATCTTATCTTGAAATAAGATAACTGGTGTTGATTGAAGAGATAAGTTAACCCCCAACTAATCTTTTCAAATTAACTCTCAACTTTTGTCGCATCACAAGTTAATCCTCGTTTCAAATTTTTATTTAATAAATATAAATAAAAATTAATCGAGGTAAATAAAAATAGAAGTTATCTACTATTATAAATTAAAAAGATTAACATAGGTTAGCTGTCCATTCCGGTAAATCAAACCCATAATTATGGCTCTTGCAAAATATATAAAAAAAAAAAAAAAATGGAGGAGGAAGGAGGAATCTCTGGTACATGAGTCACATCTCTCTTCAGAAAGTACCCCTCTGATGATAATGTTGGTTAACTTGCAATCAACTCTTACCGAAAGGACAATTATTTAGAGACTCACTCTTAACATAAATTCTTACATGAACAGCCCCACCGTTAATCACCTTACCGACATGAGTGTGAAAGTGCGAAGGAAGAGGTGCAGAGCAGAAGGACGACCGTAATATATCTTCCTCACAAGGAGCGATACCTGTTCTGTCTAGAAGGAAAGGATTATATATCACATATGCATAGCATTGCTGTGCTAGTTAATCAATTTCGTTATCACATTGATGACATGTACAGCATCAATGCCATGCTCTCAGCATCATCGACCGCTATTCTATGTTACTTATGCACAAAATATGCTAACATCAGCAATGGCGCCACCCTCAACCGAAAAGTCAGATTACAGGAAACTATAGCCTTTTCGACGTTTACGATCAAAAAAAGTAAACGTCAAGAAAGATACGTAAATTATTATCAGCATAGGTCCACTATATTGTAGTTGACCTTCATGGAAGTTGCATTTATATTATTCTTTTTTATCTTTTCTTTGATGACCGATTGTCCTATTCGAGCAAATGAAGGAAAAATAAGCTAAACCTACCGCACACCAATATTTTAAATAATATAGGAATCTATCAAAATCAGGAATCCTCCTGTCTATTTCCATTTTTGCTTAACAAAAATATGGACTTGTAATTTTTAGCTTTGGTGGGCGTTTCCGAGAACGGCTAAAAGCAATGGACTCGTCCTTATGCTGAATGTAAGGGACTAAATATTCACTTTTGAGTCGAGAGGATTGAATGTCGATACCATGGAATCCATTGTGACGAAGAAATCCTAAACCTGTACAAATAAATAGAAGAATTTAGAATTTAATCTCTCCGAGATCAACGCCGAGCCATACGCGACTCCGAAAAAGGGCAAAAAAAAAAAGAAAAGATAAATACATCAAATTCATGCCTCGCCATCAGTCAAAACATCCAAAAGAGGGACATGGACGTGATTCTTGTTTTCGACGGGGTGAACGTGCAAATAAAAAAACTTGGGTTGTTTATTTGACAAAGCAGCCCACACGACGTTCCGTTTCCCGCCAGCGGAAGATGGCACCACGTCGGTTAGAAGCCGCGGTCCCTTCATCCAACCCCACCTACAAATCCCCACCGAGAAGTGCCCAACAACTCCAAAGCAATGCCTCCATCTATCTGACTAGAGTGCTCTCTCTCTCAATCTCCTCCTCCCCTTCTTAAAGCCCTCAAAAGATGTCCTTCTTCCGAGCAACGGTCACCGATGCCACCACCAACATGGGGGTCGAGCAAAGTTGGCTCAAGTCGTGGTTTGTGAACACATTCAGAAGCACTTTCCATGACTAATAAGGCCACTGCATGACCTCGAATCCGAGAGAAGACAACTCCATGCTGAAGGTTCGTCCCTACCAGGAGGGGTGACGTAAAAATATGCGGAAATAAAAAGCAATCTCACAAAATAAGCAATCACAAAATGTGCACAAGTATTTTTAGGTGGAAACCCAAACCGGGTGAAAACCACCACCTAACCCTCTCGAGTTAGGATTTTCCGATCAACCTAGTTGATCAAATCCACTAACCGAATCACTTTGAACGAGGGTGATTCAACCTCAATACAACCACGCTACAAGTACGAGGGTAGCGTTCCTCAACCCCTTCTCTCCACGAGAAGGATTTTGTCCCACGAAGGAGACGGGAATTCGCAAAGCGAATACCCAACCAAAATACAAAGATAGAATAAACAACAATCCTATAGAGCCAACAAAATTAAACCTAGCTTCTATAGGAAATAGGAAACTCCCCTTTGCAAGGAGTGCGTCGATGATGACGCGGTGCGTGTGCCACGCGACGGCGCTACGTCGTTCTCGTTATCAACAGCGGGAGAGCGGGCGCGCGAAGGCTTGATGCTCTCAAGAGAATGAAACTAGAGCTTGGAGAGCAAGGGCCTCAATTGGACACAAAAGAGTGGAACTAAGTTGCTTAGGTGTGTCTCTTGTTTCTCTTAGTGTGTATCTTGTGTGTTTTTGTTTACAAAGGTTCCCCTCTATTTATAGAGGACTTAGGAAGGCTTTGGAAGGCTTGGAAAAGCTTCCATAGCCGTTGGGTGCAAAGCCCAAGAGAATCAGGCCGAAATCAGGACAATGATTACACTTCACAGGGTTATCAGACGTCTAACTCTGGCATCAGACGTCTGGAAGGCCACTTTAAGACGTCTGATTCCAAGGTCAGACGTCTGATTCTATGCGGGTTTCTCCCTGACTTGAATCAGATCTAAACAGGGTTTTTGTACAAGTCCATCAGACGACATAGAGGACGTCTGGCACTAAGTCTGGACGTCTGGAAACCTACTTTTACCGTGGGAATTGATTTCCAAACGTTGCAACGGCTAGAAAATCTCTGAGAAGAGATTTTGGGTCAGCCGAGGCAAAACGGTCATTTATCAGACGTCTGTGAAGTCCTATGGACGTCTGATAAGGCTCTAACGGTCATATTCTTGAGTGTCTTCTAAGCCAGCCAACGGTCCACTAACTGGACGTCTGGCAAAGTCATCAGACGTCTCCTAAGACGTCTGGTATAAGGTCTGGACGTCTGAATTCATCAGACAGAACTAACTATGTCCAGCCTAACAGTTATCAGACGTCTGAAACAACAGTCAGACGTCTTAAAATCCTTTATCAGACGTCTGATTCGTGAATTAGACGTCTGGAAAGTCAGTTTTAACCCTATATTGGTTTTCTAAGTGTTCTACAGAAAACCTACGTATCCTAGGGTTGTGCAGGTGTTCCTAGGACTACTGTTAGGGTTCTTTGAGGCTCTTTAACATAATGTCTAAGGAAAATAAAGAGCAAGAAAATAAATACAAGAGATACATGAAAGGATAAAAAAGAATCTATCCTATTCTTCTTGTCTTCCATCTCCAATCTTTCGCTCCACGCGAACCTCCTCTATTTTCCGTCAAGCTCCTCCAATCCGTCCTGGATGCGAGCTCGAGTTCCGTCTAAACACGTCTTCATTTGCAATTAACCTGAAATCTAGGACTCAAATTGCAAATGTTAAATAACACGTGTTTTGTTATCATCAAAACAAATGATCGTGGTGCTCTAGCACCAACACATGCTTCGCATCGAACTTCAATGGGATCGACTTCTTCAAGACCCTCGTCACATGTTGAATTGGTTGCTGCATGCATCTTTATTTATTGGAGTCATATACTGTAGCATAGGAAGCACACGATTTAAATGTTCATTTTTTTTATTAATATATATTGTTGGATGGTGTATGCATACATAACCGCACGTGTATCACCGGTGTTATTAAGAATTTTAGAGTAAGTAGACTTTGATTTCGTTGTTGGGTCAAATTAGGAGTATAAAAAAATATATATGTTGATTTTCGAAGAAAGACACATATGACCATAAATGTATGTAAGCATTCAAGTTAAAATCAATTGAATCAAACTTACAAAGAGATCTATGCTATTTAATTTATAAGGATCACTTGAGTTGTGAATCGGCATTAATTAATTAAACAAACTCTAAAATATCATAATCCAAAAGGAAAATGCAAATCTATTACCTTCTATATTTTAGTCGAGGCTAACAATTTGTCATTGTAATGATAGGGTTAATTATAGATATACATATGAAATCTTTGATATAGCCATGTGTACCATCAAAAATGTAGATTTATCAACTTGTATATCCTTCACGAAATAGTAGATTGAAAATTAAAGAGCTTCTATGAAAATGAATTTCTCTTATTAGTTATTCCCCTTTCTCTGAAACCTTCCTCCTCCATCGAGGACTTATTACATGGAGGAGGAGGGGTAGTTGCGGATAGAGAAGGAAGGGGAAGGGGTACCATGGGTGGCGAAGGAGGAAGGGAGCGGAAGTGGGTGATGGAATGGGAAGGGGAGGGGAGATTGTCTTTGATTGAGGAAGGTGTGATGTCTTGAACTCTTGGGTTCAACCTAATAACTCCAGCCAAACCAATCCATACAATATACATAATTTCAAGTAAAACTAATTTTTATCTTGTGTCTTGTTGCGAGAGTATAAAAATTAAAATTATATCAAAATTCTACCACTCAAAAAATAACCACAATAGAAAAAAAAAATAAAAAAGTAAAGAAACACATATTGCAATGTGTGTTGGTTTCAACAGATGTATTCTAATTTTTTGCTAGTTACAAATCAAAAGTATCAATTAAAAATAAAAGCACACCTGTATATTTTAGCTTTCTATCGATAGAAAATGAATTTTCACTTGGAAAAAGAGAAGTGTTTTTTCACCTATGGGTTTTGAGTTTAGGGTTTAGGATAGAAATAACTTTCTAAGTGAAAGATCACTTACCATATGTGAAAATTCACTTTACACCAATGTATTGCCTCTCTTGTGATAAGCTTGATTATTTGATACTAAACCTATTAACGTCGATAGCTTGATAACATGCATTATTTATGTCATAAATAATTAGCTAAGTTCAAATTTGAGTATACGCTTGTTAACATGGCCTTTTTTGCTAATAAATGTCAGGTTTAATTGTTGTGATTGATTAGTATTACTACCTTGTGGTAAATAAATAGTTGTACATAATAAGACAATGGAACCCTACTTTGAGAGATTCCATATGCCTTACATACAAAGTTTTATATTTGAATCCAAATGCAAGTATCACTTGTTAATTGAATATTAATATCATTAAATAACTTATCTTAGCAAGTAATCGAAGCACAATTGCAGTTTGTATAAAAATCATCGTTGTTGTAGTATATATCACAAATACAAACCGTTATCGCGTCAATTTTATTTAATTACATAATTTTTACTGATTTATTTTAGGTCGTTCACTAGGAGGCAGTTATTGATATACATCACTCCCTAAATTCAATATTATTCTTTAATTCCAAAAAAAGATTAATTTTATATACAATTATAAATGAATGAATGAAATAATGAACTTATTTATGTACAAAAGAATGAACTAAAAATATTTGCAAACAAATATATACAAACAAGCATCAACACTATAATTGGGTACTATAAACTATCTATTTATACTTATAATAACAATACTTACATATATATATAATAATAAGTAATAATATATACTATACTATCTTAACTTAATATACTAATATATACAATAACATATATAGTATGTACAGCGGCAAATATAATCGTCGCTAAACCCCACAAAAACTATGTACATAATCAGCCTCAGATAAAAATTAGGGTCTATAGTGACACTTACTCTATCTACAGTGACGAATGATTCTGTCAGTAAAGCTATAATGTTATTTATATACATATATAGCTCAAACATTACCTATACTACGTATACTTTTAATATACATATACTTGTTATTTACAATATACTTATATATATATACACACACACACATATTATATATATACACGTAGATCTTCTTTGTCCTTCTGCTTTCTCTTCTTAATCACAGCTCTCTCATTCTCTCTTTCAGCACAGCTAACACTCAATCACTTAGGTTTTTTTTAGGTTTCACTCATTCTCTCTTCTTAATCCCCTTATTAGGCTTTACTTAGTTCAAAAATTAGGTTTTTTAATTGGCGGGCGGCCTTTTCGAGGGATGCACAGCACCCTCTTAGGTGGGACCAGACCTCTACTAAGAATCACCCTAATTCTCTAATTAGGCCTCTTAATCGTGTTTTATGCTCATTAATGGACTCATCAAGCCCTCGCACAGTGCATGGTTCCCAGCCACACACTGCCCACCATTCTCACCATTCACAGACCAATGCCATACTCATTCATACTTAAGGGATAAGTGGACGGGTTTCTTTGCGCCCGGCGCATGTCGACTAAAGGGGGGAGTTAACAAAAACAATATAAGTGGCGCCGGGAGGCCATGCGTCTACGACGTGGCACTATATGTGCCACATCTCAACGCTGGAATTCCAACGCGGCTGTGCTGAAATGCAATGTTTGGTCCTCAATTTGAGGACCCAATTTCAATCCAATTTTAAATTAAAATATACAGTTGGAAAGCCCTTATATATGACTATATAATTATATGATAGATTTACAAAAATAATTATATTTATTATATAAATAAATTAGCTAATATTTGTAAATAATACATCCTGATTTCAAGGTTTATTTCTTAATTAACGTATAAATTAGTTATTTAATGGTCTAATTGATTAGTACATATAATAAAGTATTTAATGCATATTTTTATTGTATTTTACAAGTTTTATTTTAATTTATTTTCATTTAAATAGGTGAATTCAGAATGTATAAATATAATTTAAGTTATAAATAACATAATATAATATAAATATAGTTAAATTAGCTTAATATACTTAAAATACAATTATATAAATGTACAATATAAGTTAATTCAGTTTTAACTTAGATTACTAATTTATTTTAATTTAATCTAATAACTTAGTTAGTAACTTAATAAATTAATTATTTATTCTATATATATAATTAAATTATGGTACAGGGTTCATTATGTACATAATATTCATATAAATATGTATGTACAATATCATTCATAAATATGTTTATTTATAGGATTTTATTAATTTACTTAGAGTGCAGTACATTTAAGTTAGTATAATTAATAAATAATCATATAAATAAGTTATATATAATTTAAGTTATTTTAAATATTTGAGTTACACTATATAGTACATACATAAGTTATATATACATATTATATATTTATTGTACAATATATACATCTATAACTTAGTATAAAGCTTATATTTACATGTATAAACATAGTATATGAAGTGTTTTTGGGTATTTTTAGAGTTTTTTGACCTTTTATGGGTTTTATATGTTTTATGGAGGTAAGGGGTGAGAGAGAAAGAAATAGATGAGAAGAATAGACTATTTTTGGTGTTTTTATGTTAAGGGGTTTTTATTGAGTTTTCATGTGTACTGAACTGTCGACTGGTTTGATCTACCAAGTCGAAGGTTTAGAATATCATAAAACTTGGTATATACTTAAAAATATACCTAATCTTCACAAAAATAGGTTTATTTTATTCTTTTGGATTTTTTTATAGTATTTTTATTTATTTACAAAGTGAGTTCATTCTAGGCCTAAAATGGGTTTCTAATGAGAACCTACGGCCTAGAAATAAGCTCTAAGGGCTGGATAGGCAGTGAACTGCCTCAGTTATGCTCAACATATGATATGGAAAAAGTGCAAGCAGTTAAGCATGAAATTCAATTTGGATTTCCATTAATTTTGATTTTGGACAATTGAAATACATGAGTGCTGACAAGAGAGTTTAATTAATGAGATTACAAGCCATTCAAATGAGATTTAAAGATCATTTCAGCTACATGAAAGCTTATACAAATACAATACACATTATAGTACATGTCAGCCAATTAAAGAACTTAAATCCTATATCTATTGCCCATCTAATTCAGTCTACTGTCCAATTCAAGCAGCAGCTGTAGCAACAGCAAAGCAGCAGTAGCAACAACTGTAGGTGCAGCAGTTGCTTCAGTAAATCTCAACAGCTCATGTCCAAAGCACTGTCTAGATGTCTTGAAATCATTTTCACATGTTGCTACAGTGCATCAAAACACCAATCTAGAAAATCTGAATGAGTTCAGTTAGAGAAATGCATTCCCAGCAGCTCTAAAATGGGGATTTCAATAGCTGTTAAGTTGACCAAATCTAATCCCTCATCTTTGTCATAGAGAACGAAGATAATGGAATTAGATTGGAATTTAATCCAAAGAAAATGTTGCTGCTATGCAGCATTTTAATGTGTGAAGTTTAGGATTCAAAACTCACAATGAACACTCCTGAAAATTTGATGAGGCCTTGAATTTTTATCTAAAAATCACTTTAAAACATTGAATCCTCAGTCAAGAAAACTTCAAACCTTGATCCCCAATTCAAATCAGAGAGAATACTGATTTGATCTCTCCCTTATGCTATAGACAACATGAAGGAGGGGTTCACATCAGTCCATTAAACTACTAACTTGAATCCCAAATGTTTAAAACCTTAAGGGATATTGAGAATCCCTTAGGTGAGAAATCAAAAGTTCAAATACTACTACCTACACAAAAATATTAGGTAGAGCCTCGAATCAACAAAGTCAATTCTCCTTGACTCTACCTTACATTGAAAAAATCCTCAAAATCCAATCTCATAACAACATCAATCATGGCTCATCTAAGGAAAAATTCATCATTAAAAATTATCTTAGATTCACAACCATGGACTGATTTAGCTGAAAAACAGATCGATTTACTTGATCAAAACCCATTAAAAATCCAATTTGATCAAAATCTCGCGATTTTGCTTTTGAGTATACGCTCCTTAACATGATCCTTTTGGCTAATAAATGTTAGGTTCAACTGTCGTGATTGATTAGCATTACTACCTTGTGGTAAATAAATAGTTGTACATAATAAGATTATGGAACCCTACTTTGAGAGATTCAATATGCCTTACATACAAAGTTTTATATTCGAATCCAAATGCGAGTATCACTTGTCAATTAAATATTAATATCATTAAATGACTTATCTTAGCAAGGTAATTATAACGCTAACATGGAAGCTTGAGGATAAACAATCCATGGAATTACATAATGTTTATGCTTTGAGGTAAACTCTAAGAACCAATGATTCATCGATTAATAGTTCTAAAGAATTAATTACGTGTATCAAACCTAAATTAGTGATGGATTTGTTGCGATATGGAAATATTCGATAATTGGTTTAGTTCAACTGCTCATTTGTTACGACCCAAATCCGGCTCCACGTAGAACCTGGGCCAGATCTCCTCTACTAACCTAAGATCCAGTCATCTATCAAGAAATATACCAAACAGTAAAACATTTAACGCGTGCAACATAGCTAGAAAAGTTATTTAAAAGACAGCAAGATGAACGATAAACTATAAACACAAACAGCGCCACAAAACAGTAGTGAAGTTCTCAACACAGGCATCACAACCACAAGGAAAGACAAAAAATAGAACTAGTTTCAAACATGGATACTCACTGCAACGGAAAGAAGAAAGTCACACTATAGCGGAAATAAAGGAGAAACCCACTGAGGCTGGGCTCGACTAGGCCCAGCTCCCTCTGCAGCTGGGGGTACTGGCTGCTCACCTCCCTGACCAGAACACAACTGGTAGTCGACAGCAAAAAGCTGAGTAGAGTGGCAAGCATAGAATCAACAAATGTAATTTAATTTAAAAGCAATAAATATTTCAGGCAGTTGTAAACATTTCAAACACTTTCATGTTATATTTCTCTCTTTAAGTGCTAGTGGTTTTATGATTTCGGTTATTCTAACAAGGTCCCATTTATCTTGTTCACATGTCCCCCAGCAGGACGATCTTGTTGCAATTTTTCCCGCAATACAGAACGTGCACATGGTGCTCCCCTCGAGAGAGACCACCTCGTGTTTGTCCTGTACCCGATCTACCATCCCAAGGTCATAGTCGCAATGTAGTAGTGACTATGGCACGCACAATAGATGCACGGGAAGCTACCCTGCACTGGCACACGGTCAGTCCTTTCCGCCAACGGGTACACTCTAAGTCGTACAACAAAGAACAGAATAGGGGTCACACCCCTCACCAATCTGCGTACCCTCATCCAACTATCCCAGTTGGCCTAGTGGGCCTAACAGGAGTTAGAGTAGGAAGGCCATTCCTGCCCATGGTCCCAACCCAAGGGAAGGCCAGCTCACTCCCTATACAAGAGGTGAATTGCTCTCCTCGGTACGTTCGTACACAAGGGCCAGCTCACCCCCATACTAGAATCCAAATAACAATCGTGCCTCACATTATGTAAAAACAATCCATCACCATCAAAGTTTCACTTATAACTCCTCGAATTCCTTTTTAAACACCATGGAATAACATGTATTTCCTTTCTAATTCCAATTTCATATATGTAAGTAGACAATTAAATGTACTAGGTAAATACCTTAATATCAATCATTAGGGTTTTTGGTTACTTCCAACAACGATTAATCACATCTCATGTGTGTATACAAGTGCAAACTTATATGCTATCAGCTAGGCATGCACACGTACAGATATGTTTTTAAGGCAGAGTAATTTTTGTTTCCATCCACGACAAGCACACACAAAATCGCATTCACACATCAAGTAGCTATTATTAACATGCATTTAACATGGACTAACTACACCAACACAAGAAGAGCACTCTACCTAGGAGCACGGGAGATATGGGGGCACGATCGGCTAATCCCGACACCTACGCAAGTCCCGTACGTGCCACGGACTTGGACCCTACACCAATTCAGTGGTCAAACGGAGCATCAACCAGGTTGACCAACATCTTAGTATGCTAAAACAGTTCAAAAATAGTGTAGAAATGAATCCAAATTGTGGGAAATCTTAAAAACTTTCCAACGGTATCTTACTTGCAAGATTCAGAGACCGAACAAGCCCCGAACCGACCTCGGAAAGGTTCGATTCACTTGAATCGGACTAGGCGGGCCTGGGTCTGATTGGACCAACTGCTTGTCTGTAGCAAGCGCGCACCACTCACCGCTATCAGATGTATGGAGTGCGACCCAAACGTCTTAAACTCACGTAGAGTCCCGCCAAATGCCCCTGCTCCTCTCCTGACATCTGCTGCCACTTCTAGTCATCTGAGACTCTATCCGAATGTCTGGCACCACCCTCAGATGTTCAAAAGCACCTCGGGTGTCATGCATGCACACTACCTCTTGCAGCCGCCCCTGTGTGAGTGCTGCTTCCCTATGTAGGCTATCGCCTCGTGCCCATACTTGCCATAAACACCTCGGGCAGGCCATGCCTTGCGCCTTGCACGTCCTCAGGCATACGAAGCTCGTCCGGACCATCCGCAGCATCTCTCGGCCATCCATATGACCTTCCAGACATTTGGTATGCACCTCGTACTCAGCCTGTGCGCCACGTACAATGCGCTTGCCGCGCTGCTCCCCCTCGCACATTGCGTGATGAGAGCCACATCACGAATCCTAACTAGCACAATTTGATCTAAATAAGCATGCAAAAGCTCCTACAAAACTTAAGGAAAAGTCTAACTCGGAGAATTCTAAATTTAAGAATAAAATAATTCATAAGGAGTAAAACTGTAATTTTACCAATGCAGTGCACAAACAGGGTGTCTAAGGGTCTAAACACAGGTCAAATGAGCTTAATAAGGAAGAAAGTTGGATGATCTGATCTGAAAAAGGTTATAACAACAAATAAGAATTAAATGACATTCGGTAATCCAAAAATAAGCCCGCTTTAATTCACGAGGTTTCAGGTAGGATAAAAATCAACTAAACCCTCTAAAATTGGTAAATAAATATTCTCTAGGGTTTAGAACCTTCAATTGGGCCTTTGGGATTACCTTGACCTAGATTGAGAACCATGCCCAATTTTTCACCTAATTTGGGTTTCTGTGCAAATTGATCAGTCAAACGTGGTCAAACCTAAAATAAAACCTCACCATTAGATTCCTTAGGCCCAAATTAGATTGGTACAAAAATTTGGACCTAAGAGAAGACCATTTTGACCGACTTTACAAATTAGTCCTCTTAAATTACTTTTTTACCCTTATCTTTTTAAACCCTTGCAGTTAGCCCCTCATCTTCTCTTTCGTTCTTTGCAGAACGGCCCCTCTGCCACCCTACGCAGGCGCCCATACCTCTGGCGACCTTGCGCGGAGGATGGCGCCGCGTAGGGTATTGGGGCCGCCCTCAGGAACGAAAGGGGGTTCCCAGCGTCGTCCTCTTTCGAAGGGACCCTCCCCTTTAACCTGCAGCTGCCCATGCCTCTCGTGTGAACGCACGAAAGTCATGGGTCTGCTTTCCGGCCATTCTCCGACGAGCTCCACACGTCGCCCCCTCGAGATCCTCTCTTCGCCAGCACCTTTATAAGAAGCAGCAGGGACAACCGATTTCTTCAAGCTTGATTTGGCCGAGGATCCCCCCAAACTTCGTCTCCTCCCCCCACGGTCAAACGCCCACAGGCACCGGTGGCCCTTCCTCCTCCTTTCGTCGCCCTACTGCCATACTTGCAGTAAAGCTCACTCCGCCTCGTCTTCCTGCGCCAAGCCGCACCAGCTAGTGCCTTCCCGACCTCTTCCTCGTCGCCGTTACTCCCCTCTGGGCACCTTCATCTCCGGTGTCAGTAGACACACGCCGAGCGCCTCCCCCCCACCTTCGTCAGCTAAATAGGTCAAACTCTCCCTCTTACTCTCCTCTTAATTTCCCCCTCTTCAATTGTCACTTTTAACCCCTCGACTGCCACTACCACCTCCATCTGTTCCACCTCCGGCCAGCAACTCCGACGAGGTCGCTCCACCTCCACAGGCCATCCCACCCCTCGCCGACAAGCCCATAAGCTTCCCCTCACTCCACTCAAGCATTTCCCCCACACACACCACCACTCCACACACCCAGAACACCCCCCGAACACACCCACTCTCACGCACACAGTGTGCCCTAGGCACGCACACTCCAGCCTCCCCACCCCATGGCGACCCCCGCACTGGCTTCGTCGCGCTCTGGCGAAGTTCCGTAAACCAAAAGTTAGTTAACGAGCACAAATACTCCCTAAGCCTTAGACCTAATACTTTAACTTTTCATTTTTCTCAACCTCCTGAAAAATATCTAGATCTTAATGGGTACTAATAGTCTATCTAAGAATGCCTAAGACTTGCATTCTTACCAATCTTGCTGTGCACTTTCCTTTTCTTTTCCTGAATGTGGTCAAGAACTTGGGTTAATTCCTTAATTTCTTACTGATGACTATCTCTTTTCTTTCATTTTGTGCTCTTTTTTATCATTTTATTCTTTTTCTCTTCCTCTAGAAGAATTTCTTTCCTCCTCTAATATTTTTTTTTAATTTTTTAATTTTTATAGTGTTTTTGACATATGTGAATTTTTTGTTGAAACCTTTCCTTATGAGTTTTTATTCATTTTGCACTTTCATACCCCCAATGCCTAAGATTTACAATGTTCCCATTGTAAATTAAGAGGGTTTTTTATTGAGCTTGGTTCATGCATTAGGACAGGTATTTTGGTAAGTGGGTTGGTCGAGGTGACTGTTGCGGACGATTTCTAATCTCAGATGCAAGCATCCGAGGTGGAGTCGGCTATCCTAAAGGATGAACCTAAAGTGCAAAGAAGTGACAGAAAAGGTTTCAGATTTTTAGGAAAAAATGACGGGCTGCCTCCCGTTAAGCATTGAGTTTTACGCCATCGGCTGTGCACAATAAGCTCAAGGGAATGGAGAATAAATAAAGGCTCAGCCAAATCTGTAGATGTTACATCAATGAACGGTTTGAGTTTCTGACCGTTCACGATGAAAGGTTCGGAATCGTGGCTGAGAGAACTAATTTCGACTGCTCCATTTTCAAAAACCTGTCGGACAAGATACGGTCCGACCCACTTGGATCATAATTTCCCGAGGAAGAGTTTGAGTCGGACATTGAAGAGTAGGACCTTCTGACCAGGGTGGAAGATCTTTCTAGATATGTGCTTGTCATAGAAGGCTTTAACCCGCTCTTTTAAATTCGCGAGTTCTCATACGCATCAAGGCGTAATTCATCGATCTCGCTAATCTAAAACTTTCTGTGGGTTCCAACCATAGAAAGATCTTGGTTGCAGCTCCGTACTACCCAATAAGCTTTGTGCTCCAGTTCGACGGGAAAGTGACACGCCTTCCTATACACCAGTCGGAAAGGAGACATACCTAATTGGGTCCTGTGGGCGGTCCTATAAGCCCCCAAAGCTTCTAGAAGTCCGGACGACCAATCTTTCCTGTCAGGTCGAACAGTAACCTGAAGGATTTTCTTGATCTCCCGATTTGATAGCTTAGCTAGACCATTAGTTTGGGGGTGGTAAGGAGTAGAGATTCGGTGAGACACCCCGTATTTGGTCATCAGTGACCAGAACTGAGCATTCGTGAAATGGGTCCCTCCGTCAGAAATGATTGCACGAGGAATCCCGAACCGTGAAAAGATATTCTGATGAATGAATTTGATGACGATCTTGTGATCACAGGTTCAGGTCGGAATGGCTTCGATCCATTTGGACATATAGTCCACGGCAAGCAAAATGTACTCGAAGCCGTCCGAAACAGGAAAGGGACCCATAAAATCAATCCCCCAAATATTGAAGATCTCGCACACGAGAATCGGTTGCAAAGGCATCATGTTGCGAAGGCTCATGTTGCCCAAAGTTTGGCAACGACTACATGCCTTACAGTCTCTGTATGCGTCTTTGAAGATAGTGGGCCAGTAAAAGCCACACTGGAGGATTTTTGATGTGGTTTTGTGCCCAGAGAAATAGCCACCGCATCCTTGGTCATGGCAGAAGGAGAGAATGTCATTGACTTCGCTCTCCGGGACACATCTCCGGATGATTTGGTCAGCACTTATGCGGAAAAGGTACGGGTCTTCTCAGATGTAGTGCATGGCATCAGAGCGCAACTTATCCTTCTTGGCCTTTGGCCAATCAGACGGGATCTGACGAGATGCCAAGTAGTTTACTATATCAGCAAACCATGGAAGCATAGTATCAATAGTCAATAACTGCTCGTCAGAAAAATGCCCCGTGATGGGTCCAGAAGGGTCGATGATTTCAGAAGAATGTGAGACAAATGGTTCACTACCACATTCTGTCTTCCCGCCTTGTCACGAATCTTGAGGTCGAATTCTTGTAACAGCGAGATCCATCGGATTAATCGAGGCTTTGCATCCTTCTTGGCAAGGAGATGCCTCGCAGCAGTGTGATCCGAGTAGATGACAACATGGGAACCCAGGAGATAAGATCGGAATTTTTTGAGGGCAAATACTACGGCTAGCAGCTCTTTCTCCGTAACCGCATAATTACGCTGAGCCTCATCAAGTGTCTTGCTAGCATAATAGATGACCACGGGTTTCCCGTCAATCTTTTGCCCCAGAACCGCTCCTATAGCGAAGTTAGATGCATCGCACATGATCTCAAAGGGTTGAGACCAATCAGGGGACTATAGGATCGGGGCTTGAGTGACTCGGTCACGAAGGTTCTTAAAAGCTTGAGTGCACTCCTTGAAAATTTCAAAGGGTACATCCTTGGAGAGAAGAGTAGTCAGGGGGCGTGCGATTTTCGAGAAATCAGGAATGAAACGACTGTAAAAATCGACGTGCCCCAGAAAAGAATGGATGTCCCTGGTCGAGCTAGGCATAGGAAGTCTGGAAATCAGATCAACCTTGGCTCGATACACTTGGATGCCTTTCTCCGAAATTAAGTGACCTAGGACGATCCCCTCAGGCACCATAAAGTAGCTCTTTTCCCAGGAAAGAACCATATTTACGTCAATGCAGCGCCTGAGTATATAAACCAAGTGCTGGAGGCAATCATCAAATGACGCCCCGAAAACTGAGAAGTCATCCATGAAGACTTCCAGATAATCACCTACCATATCAGAGAATATGGCAAGCATGCACCGTTGAAAAGTCACGAGTGCATTGCAGAGACCGAAAGGCATCCTTCGGAATGCGTACGTCCCGAAGGAGCAGGTGAATGTGATCTTCTCTTGGTCCTCAGGATGAATAGCCACTTGGTTATAACCAGAGTACTCGTCAAGAAAGCAAAAGAATCTATTTCCTGCTAATTTCTCGAGAATCTGATCAATGAATGGTAGTGGGAAATGATTCTTCTTCGTGGAGGAATTGAGTCTTCGGTAATCTATGCAAACTCTCCACGAGTTGGCTATACGGGTAGGTATGACTTCTCCAGTTTCAGTCGTAATGGTGGTGAGTCCTGCCTTTTTAGGCACAACCTGGATTGGGCTCACCCAACGACTGTCGGAGATCGGATAGATGATCCCTGCATCTAACCACTTAATGATCTCATTTTTCACGACCTCCTGCAAATTGGGATTCAAACGTCTCTGCATTTCCCGGGAAGGTCGTGCGCCCTCTTCAAAATAAATACGATGTGTGCGATAAGAGGGACTTATTTTAATCAAGTCATCGAGAGTCCATCCAATGGCTCTGCGATGTTGCTGGAGAATAGTAATTAGACGGGATTTCTGATCAGGTGTGAGTCTGGAGTTTATGATCACAGGAAGTGTTTGATTAGAACCCAAGAAGACATATTTCAAATGATCGGGAAGGGGTTTGAGTTCAAGAATGGGGTTATCAGCAGCAGCGGGTGGTTCGGAGTGAGTGTGAGGTACAAGGATAGGAGTTATGGGTTTGTCTATCTTGATGTCTGCCTCCTCTAATTGCGGTTCAAGATTCTCTTGTAGTTGATGAGGAATGATCATGTTGCCCTCAAGTTGTGGTTCATCAACCAGAGCTCTAACATCACAGATTTGTTCAATGACACCGCAATTGATCCCTTGTTGGGCCTTAAAGATATCAATTTTGAGAGTCTGATTCCCAAATTTGAGTTCTATTTGTCCCTCCTCACAACTTATGTTTGCCCTTGCAGTGGCCAGCAAAGGTCTCCCTAGAATGATTGGTGTATCCCTTGGGTTCTCAGGTGCATCCATATCTAAGACTATGAAGTCCACAGAGAAGTAAAAATCCCGCATCCTTACAGTAACATCCTCAAGAATCCCTTTTGGTGAGTTTATAGATCGATCTGCTAACTGTAGAGTCACCTCAGTCGATTTTAGCTCAGATTCTTCTAGGTGGTTGAGTAAGGATGTGGGTGTCAAGTTTATGGAAGCACTTAAGTCTAACAATGCTCTGTCGAATTGGGTTTTACCTATCTTGCATGAAATCAGGGGAGTGCCTGGGTCTTTTGCCTTGGGTAGGAGTCCGCTTAGGATTAAAGAGCTGGCTTGCTCTGATAGTACAATTAGACTCCCACTCCTGGTTCTCGGCTTACGCTGAGGTGTACACAAGTTTTTCAAAAATCGTGAGTAAGCCGGTACATGGCGGATCGCATCCATCAAAGGGATGTTTATTTAGACCTGCTTAAAGATCTTGACCAGGTCCTCCTCAGGAGCCACGGATTTGGTTGTCTTCTTTCCCTTGGTCAAGGCCTCGGGAAATGTAACCTTGGTTGGTTCCTCTAGGCTAGGTCCAGGTCTTTGATCAGGGACAGGGATGGGAACATCCTGGATTACTGTCCTAGGGTTTAGGTTACTACCAGGTTTGGAGTGGTCTGGATAAGGTGCATCTTGGGTCTCCTTACCACTACGGTTGGTTACAGAATTAAGTCCTGCCTGGTTCTGGTTGGGGGTTGGTAGAATGGGTTGCTGCTGTTGATAACCTGCATAAGAAGTTGAAGCTTCCATCCCGTCAGGTGAAGGAATAGAAGGGGCCTGATAAATCATGTGTGCTTGGCCTGGGTTTGGGTTCATAACGCCCCGCTGGGTCGGCACGCTATTAGGGTTGGGAAGAGGCTGAGAAGGAAGCGTGCCTGGTTGGCGAGAATTTGCCAACTAGGCCAGTTGGTTTCGAACCTCTGTGATTTCGTCCTTATGTTGCTTTTGAATAGTTGCATTCGTTCCTTGAATGTCAACCAAAGTCTGGAGGATGAGGGACATTTGATCTTGGTTTGGCTTGGATGGATAAGTAGGGTTGGGCCGAGGCTGAGGCGGCTGGTAAGGACGAGGTGCTTGTGGACAGGGTTGAAAGGGTGGTCTTGGATTCTGCGAATTCCCCGCCCATTGGAAGTTGGGATGGTTTCGCCATCCAAGATTGTAGGTATTGGAAAATGGGTCATTCTGGATGGCATTGAGGTCCTTGCAGGTCTGAGGAGCCTAAGAAAAGTTAGAGAATGGGGGAGTAGAGCTCCCTCGGCTAGAATATAAAGGGTCGGAGGTTCCTTCCACTCGAGAGTCAGATGGGGGTGGATACGAGTCCACCCCAGGAGAAGGTCGGTGGAAAATGTTCTGCACAGTCTCCTGTGCGAGCGGAGGCTGTGCAAAGGAATTCTGCGCAGAGGTGGCTCGCTGCAAGTGCTGAGTCATCTCATCCACCTTCTTCTCAATAATAGAGACCTTGTCCAATCGACTGGCCATCAATTCCAGGTCGACTGATGTGGACAGGCCCTGCGTTTCATGTGCTCCCCTAAGGTTCGTCGATGCGCGGGTATTCGTCCTGTCGAATAGTCCCATGGAGTCATTATTGATGGAGCTCTCGCACATATTCTCGAGAATCTCCCACACGGTGTCTTCATGCTGACCCATGATATTCCCTCTGCAAGTTGCATTAACGAACAGTCTAATATCCTCACGGTGTCCCTGGTAAAAAGACTGTACTTGTTCCCATTTAGGAACTCCGTGATGGGGGCACTTTCTCATGAGATCCTGAAAACGATCCCATGCCTCATGAAGAGGTTCTCCCGTCTATTGAGTGAAGTGAGTAATCTGACGGTGCAAGGCATTGGTCCGACCAACGGGGAAGAACTTCTTCAGGAACTCGAACTGAAGTTCCTCCCAAGTGTTGATTGGACGGGTCTGGGTCTGATACCAATGGGCTGCCTTGTCTATAAGGGAGAAAGAGACATCTTCACGAGTAAGATATCCCGATTATGCGCATCTGACCCGAAAGTCTAGGCCAGATGCTTTAGCTATTTGATGTGCTGGAAGGGGTCTTCAGAATTAAGGCCATGAAATTTTGGTATGGCATGAATCATGTTGGGCTTCAGTTCAGAATCAGGTCCTCCAGTCGGGATTCTGATTCGAGGCTCAATAGCCACCGCAGCGGGATTATAGTGATCTCGCATCATGGGACTCTACGGTGGGTTCATGAAGTTCTAGAAGAGGTCATTGAGTCGTTGGAGCTGGTGCTCAAGATTATTCTCTTCCTCAACTGGTTGAGCCATTGTGGCAGAAGAAGGTGAGTTGGGTTCGGAATCAGAGGAGAGGTCTATGTGAAGAGTTGGTTGCACAAACAAGGGCACCGAGGCTCGACCTCGGGGAGAGTGAATTTCTAGAGGAGGTTTCAAGGACCTCCTACCAAACATGCACTAATGGATTAGACGAGTTTAGCAGGTGCTGGACCCAATCAAGACACCCAAAATGTTGGGTGACTATAGAGGTTTGGGGCGGATGGACCCCTTAATCAGAAGGTCGTCTACCTGAGAATTACCTAGGCAGCCAGAGAAGGTGAGTCCCGCGAAGACCCCTACACGGTAGAGCACCCCCACGGGTTACAGGGTTTCCCCCACCCGACCTCTCTTGTCACTGAGATTCCAGGTAGACCAAAATGGGGACCTTGACCTCTTAAGTCTACCACTTTTAGTTAGGATCAAGGTGCTTAGGGTTTCACTTGAACTTTAACCTTTTGCGTGCAAAGAGTGACCTAAGTTAAAGGTTGGTTGATCCAAGGGATCAACTTTACCTATTAGTTCCTTTGAGAGCTTATTGGGTCCTGTTTTTAGGGTTCAAGTGTTATAAGAGCCAAATTTCTTTGGGTTTCTCTTGATAGATGTTTTCAAGCAATGGCTTAGGCACACTTCTTTTGGGGATTCTCAATTCTTGATTAGAAAGTGTGTCTCTAAAACCTTAGCTTTGAGTCTTAAGTTGGCTCTAATTGGTCCAATTAGTTCCCTCAAGATTAGCTAATTAGGGCTCAAGCAAGAAGGTTTTAGCCCTAAATACCTTTAATGGATGTACAGATAGAATGTGTTGAAATTGAAAACAGGCAACTTTTGTGATTTACTAGGTATGGAAGACAGGTTATTCCTAAATTGCTTTTTTTCTCTTTTTCTTCCACTTTAGAATTTCAGAGGTTTAAGAGAGGATAGAAAATTACCTGTCCTTGGTGTGGTTGTTCTGCGGTTGCTTGTTTCCTTCTTGTTTTCCTGTGCCTGCACCACAAAAGAGAAGAGCTTAAGTTAGTAGTAAATCAAAAATTGTGAAAAGAAATTTTCTAGAATGGTCGTTGCTCCCCGGCAACGGTGCCAAAAACTGGTGATTTCCGTTGGTCGTATGCTGCGTTTCTTGCTCTTAATGATTAATTCGTTATAGTATATTACAAACAATGGTCACCAGTTTACAATTTATTACTCGGAATTAAAACTTTCCCGAGGTCGAACTCAGGGAGCACACGTCATTCTAGAAACATAATTTCACAATTCTGTTACAAAAGGAATAAGAGAGAGAGAGAGAGTGAGCAAAAGTTCTCTTTTTGGCTTTTTCTTCTTCTCTCTTCTTCTCTTTCAGCCGGTTCTCTTCTTCAGTTTGCCTTCTTCTTTCTTCTTTTTCTTTGCTGCAGCTGCCCCCTATTTCTTTCTTTCTTCAGCTGCTGCGTCCTTCTCCTTCCTCCTGCTTCTCTTCTTCTCTGATTTTCTTCCTTCTCTTTTCTTCCTTGATCCGGACGTCTAATTCTTCGCGTCAGACGCCTTAAAGGTGCTGTTGCTACAGTGCCCCTACTGTCTTCTTTTCTTCTGCAGCTTCTTCTTCTCTTCGTTGCAACCTCTCCTTTACTTTCTTCTTCTGTTGCAGGAGCCTCTTTTTCTCTTTCCTTTCTCTCTTTTCTCTTGGCTTCTTCTGTGCGGTAAAGGCTCCCTCCTTCTCTTTTCCTTTCTTTTTCTCTGGCCCATCCTTCTTCCTCAGCTCCTTCCTTCTTCCTTCTTCTTCTTCCCTGTTGCTGCTTCTTTGCGGCTAAGTCCTTGCCGCCCTTCTTCTTTCCTATCTGTTCCCTACACACACACACGAAGCAAAACCTACCCCTACCCTTCCCGCGCAGCTCTCTCTCTCTCTCTCTGAATCTTTCTTGGGTACGCTCTCCCAGAGCCGGGTTATCAGGTTGGTCGCATGCCCAGGTCCAGGTGCACCGACGTGGGTGTGGTGTGTGAGGAGTGCACAGGAGTGAGAGCTAATCGTGTCACGGGTCAGATCCGTGTGGGCAGTGCCGCGGAGGAGACCCGGTGGATAGGTGAGGTGGGGCCTCACCCTAGTGTTTCGAGGCGAACAGCCTAGAACACTTTCAATCTATGTGTAGGCGAGCGCCCACACACTTCCGAGGTGGGACTAAAGTCCCACCTCTTGCTGCGCGCGCCTGCAGGCCGGAAGCTTCGAGCAATTGGGGCAGCAGCGAAGGCTCGCGACCCCAATTGAAGACCTGGGCACACTCGCGGAAGTCTTCCGCGTCGCCTGGGGCTTGCGCCTGGAGCTGAAGAGGCTTGGAGTAGCTTGCGAGCTTGCTCCAAGCTTGTCGTCAATCGCAGCAAGGGGGCGCGACCTGAAAACACTAAAACGGCCTCGCGGCCACGTCAGAAAGCTTAGGGAACTTCGCCAGAGCGTGGCGAAGCCGGTGCAGGGGTCGCCGTGGGGTGGGGAGACTGGAGTGTGCGTGCCTAGGGCACACCGTGTGCGTGAGAGTGGGTGTGTTCGAGGGGTGTTCTGGGTGTGTGGAGTGGTGGTGTGTGTGGGGGAAATGCTTGAGTGGGGTGAGGGGAAGCTTATGGGCTTGTCGGCGAGGGGTGGGATGGCCTGTGGAGGTGGAGCGACCTCGCCGGAGTTGCTGGCCGGAGGTGGAACAGATGGAGGTGGTAGTGGCAGTCGAGGGGTTAAAAGTGACAATTGAAGAGGGGGAAATTAAGAGGAGAGTAAGAGGGAGAGTTTGACCTATTTAACTGACGAAGGTGGGGGGGAGGCGCTCGGCGTGTGTCTACTGACGCCGGAGATGAAGGTGCCCAGAGGGGAGTAACGGCGACGAGGAAGAGGTCGGGAAGGCGCCAGCTGGTGCGGCTTGGCGCGGGAAGACGAGGCGGAGTGAGCTTCTCTGCAGGTATGGCAGCAGGGCGACGAAAGGAGGAGGAAGGGCCACCGGTGCCTGCGGGCGTTTGACCGTGGGGGGAGGAGACGAAGTTTGGGGGGAATCCTCGGCCAAATCAGGCTTGAAGGAAACGGCTGCCCCTTCCGCTCCTTATAAAGGTGCTGGCGAAGAGAGGATCTCGAGGGGGCGACGTGTGGAGCTCGTCAGAGAATGACCGGAAAGCAGACCCATGCCTTTCGTGCGTTCACACGAGAGGCATGGGCAGCTGCAGGTCAAAGGGGAGGGTCCCTGCGAAAGAGGACGACGCTGGGAACCCCCCTTTCGTTCCTGAGAGTGGCCCCAATACCTTGCGCGGCGCCATCCTCCGCGCAAGGTCGCTGGAGGTATGGGCGCCTGCATAGGGTGGCAGAGGGGCCATTCTGCAAAGAACGAAAGAGAAGATGGGGGGTACCTGCGAGGGTTTAAAAAGATAAGGGTCAAAAAGTAATTTAAGAGGACCAATTTGTAAGTCCCAAAGGCCAAATTGAAGGTTCTAAATCCTAGAGAATATTTATTTACAAATTTTAGAGAGTCTAGTTGATTTTTATCCTGCCTGGAACCTCGTGAATTAAAGCGGATTTGTTTCTGGGTTACCGAATGTCATTTAATTCTTAGAAGTTGCTATAACTTTTTTCAGATCAGATCATCAAACTTCTTTCCTTATTAAGCTTATTTGACCTGTGTTTGGACCCTTAGACACCCTATTTGTGTACTGCATTGGTAAAATTGCAGTTTTAGCCCTTATGAATTTTTTTATTCTTAAATTTGGAATTCTCTGAGTTAGACTTTTCCTTAAGTTTTGTAGGAGCTTTTGCACGCTTATTTAGATCAAATTGTGCTAGTTAGGGTTCGTGATGAGGCTTTCATCGTCGCGCCCACGTGCTTCAACTGTTGCACCCAAAATCTCCCTCTCCCTCTTTCCTTCCCCCGTCTTCCCACTCTCTATCTCTCTCGCTCACCTCTCTCTCTCTCTCTCTCACTGGAGGTGGAGAAGGTGTGCCGCTGAGGTGGGGAATGGGGTGCGCAAATTGTGGAGTGGGGGGTTTTATGGGGGTTCGAGGGTAGGGTTTTAGATGTCATGGGGGTAAGGTGGGACCAGGGAAAGTTATGGGATTGACCCCGTGGAATTTATGTTTCCCCTGCGGAGCCCATAGAACAATAATTGGGGGGGTTAAAATTGCATTAAGTCCCTCTACGAGCCAAATAACTCGCATGAGGTTCTTATGCGCGTTTCTCGGCGTATAAAATTTACGATGAGACTCCTATTGTTTAGGGAATCACCAAATGACTCTAAAGAAGGGTCATTTCATCATCGGAGTTTGGCCATAATGTCAATTTGGATTTAGATCGATTCTAAATATGTACACACATCTCACCACTTCTAGTTATTTGGACGTCTTTTCTGCACCCTAGTTAACGCAAGTTTCGGGGACGAAACTTCCTTTGAGTTTGTTATATTGTTAAGAACCCGTGCCCCAGACGTATTTTAAGACGTCTGGGAGGTGGGCCAGACGTCAGACAAGACGTTTGGAATCACTTCCAGACGTCGTATAAGACGTCTGGGATCGTTGACAGACGTCTGGAAATCTGTTATCTTTGACACGCGCGGGTCGTTTGCGCGGCTGAGCGCGCAGACCCGCATATTCGCTTATTCCTTTTGCGGCTGCAGATTCCCCTGCCGCGCTCCTTCTCTCTCCTCCTCGCGCGGCCTTAAAAGGCCACGCACTCTTCTGTCACCACCGCCTCCTTCCTCTTCTCCTTCAGCCAGTGAGCGCGAGGTTGCAGCGGCGGCCGCAGTGAGCGCGGAGGAGGTGCTGCGTGCGAGAGCAGCGCTCAGCCGTGAGGGCGAGCTCGCCGGGACTGCCAGGGCCGGCCGGCGGGGAGCGCAACGGGAGCGGGGCGACGCGGGGGGGGGGACTGCTGCGGTCCGAGCAGTAGGCGCACGAGGTGTGACGAGGCGCGGCGTCGCGAGCGGAGGGCGAGTCGCGGCCTGATTCTGGAAACATTTCCAGAATCAGACGTCTGGGCTGATAACCAGACGGCGGGGGCGACGTCTGGAAGACCATCCAGACGTCTGAAAGGTGAGTTCTTCCGTCTTCTTCCTTCTCGTCGACTGACCGTATTGAGAGAGAGTTGGGTGTGCGCAGGCTCGGTGATTCGCCATCCAACGCGAATCAGACGTCAGGCTGTAGTACCCGACGGCGGGAGCGACCTCCAGACGTCCGGGGTTACCATCGAACGTCTGGGAACTAGGCTAGACGTCCCCGCAGGCTTCTAGACGTCTGAAAAATCACGCAGAATAAGGTAATTCTCTGATCCACTTTTTAAGACGTCTGGAAGAAGTTCCAGACTCTGATTTTGCACAGTGTCATCGTTTTCGACCCGTTGAGGGCCCGTTCAGGTTCCGTTTTCCGCGTTTCGAGTTGCGTTCTTTCCGGAATTAAATCCTCTTCCCGTCTACAGTAGCTATACACTGTTTTGAGACACTCCTTGTGTTTGATCCTTGTGATAGGACCTCGTTCCGTTGCAGTCTTGGGGGTCGCGGAGGCACGTGGGATTCCCGATCGCGCCCCCATTACTCCCGTCGTACCTGGTAGAGTGGCTTTTAAGTATAACCTGTTAAATTGTGGAATCATAAATAGAACCTGGGACATTGCATGAATCCTAGGAATGAAAAACAGATTGAATGATAGATCCTAGGTGTTGCATGAATCCTAGGGCTGGAAAACTAGATTGTATGATAGATTCTAGGATTCGGCATGAATCGTAGGACGGGAAAACTAGTGGAACAGATGAATACTGCAGTCTTGGAAAAATGGAAAGGAACAAATAGCTGCGTGTAATTGAATTAACAGCTGCCTGTTGAATAAATAAACGTGGTTTGAGAACATGGATTGTGATAACGTGAAACGGGAAGGTGAAACTTAGACGTTCTGAGCTGGAACCCTACGGGGAAGTAGGAGTAGAACTCCTGGAAAGTGAATGGAATAGAATTGGGGAAGTGAGCTGGCCCTTGAGTACGGAGTACCAAGGAGAGCGACTGTCCCCCTGTTTAGTGCAGAGCGGAGCCAGCCGCCCTAGGGACCCGGGGTTAGGACTGGCCACTCTGTACCGACTTGCTGGCCCTCGTGTACGTAGTACCGAGGAGAGCTACTAGTGTAGGGAGGTACTAGCTACCCCACGGGCCCCGAGGTTCTGCTAGCCTCCCACCCCGACTTGTTAGCCCCACTCGGGCAAACCAGGGTAGTCAGGCGAGGGTGCGCGGACTGTGGAGCGGCAAGGCCCCTGTTTGGTTACTATGGAAGGGTTGGACCCCTGTTACTGAGAGGGCTCTGCCCTGTACTGGTTCCGTGCTGTGCTTTGGGCGCACCCGTTAACGGAAATGACTGACCGCGTGCCAGTGCGGGTTAGCTATCCGTGCATTTACCGCGCGTGCCGTATTCACCGTTACGTCTGTCAGTGACCTTGGGGTGGTTGACTGAGAGTAGGATCACCACGGGGGACTCTCCCGGCCAGGAGAGCACCACGTGCTACTTCTACTGTTCGGAAAAGATTGCAATCAAGATCGTTCCCACGAGGAACATTCGAGATCAAGTGAAAGATCTGAGAAATAGATAAATCGTGAGATAATTGAAAGACTTAAATAAAGAAAGTAACAGAACTTAACAGCTACTGTACACTCTACTATTTCTTTAGTTTTAGTTGGCACTCTACTCAGCGTTTTGCTGACGTGTTACATTCGTTACCTTTCAGGACCAGGTGTTGAGCAGCCAGGGTCAGCGGCTGCAGAGGACGCTGGGCCGAGTAGGGTCCAGTAGAGTTGCCACTGTTTCTTGTACCTCTTTGTTCCGTTATAGTGAGTAGTTCTTGTTTTCGCTGTACTTTTCTTTACTTGCAGTTCATATTTAGTTATGAATGTTGTTCTACTGTTGTGGTAGTATATACTGTAGTAGTTTCTTTCCTTGCTGCTGTATTTTCTTACTGTTAGTTATATTCATGTTGAATGTGGTTTATTTTACTGCTCTTTTGGTTACTTCCTCGTTGGACGACTAGGTCTTGGGATTAGTTGAGTCGGTCCGGTTCTCGTGTCTCATAGGGGCTCGGGAACCGGGTCGTTACAGTGCAACCACTCATTAATAAGTATTTTGATGATTTTACAAAACATCTAAATGATAGAAATAAGATCAAGCTACTATGTTTATGTTCAAACTTACCCTAAGTTGCAGTATCCAAATGGACCTTCAAGGACAAGACTTTAAGACAAGAAGTTGGTCTAGGCCTTGGATTTAGTTTTGTGCAATAGAAAGTGTTGTAATTTTAATTTTATTATGTCTAGAAATGTTGTAAACAAACCACAATAAGATGTAAGACTCTCACCTTTAGTCTCTTAACACTTAAGCAAAAATATTAGATCCAAATCCTAACGTAGATTCAAACCATCTGACGTCCAACTTGTTAATTAGATGTTTGATGTTTCATTTTAAGTCATCTGATAACATGATCGGATGCCTAATATCTAAAGGACTTGCCTTTAAAAGTTCTGGCTCTAGTATATTAGACATTCGTCATATGCCCTAGACGTCTAAGGTCATAAGGAGACATCTAAATTTGGTCTCAAACGTCCAACAATGGATCATTAAGCTTAATCTTAACCCAAATAAAGTTATGTTAGAACAATATCTTTTCGAGACAGTTATGAATTATTTTATTAATATCTTCATATATCTAGAAGCCTTACTAGTCGTTCAATAAATAGACGTTAGGCTAATTCTGACTTAAATATTAATTTGTCAGAATAATCAAGATCATAAGATGATCTAAAAATCTATTCTCAAGGACTAGTATCAGTATCAGATGTCCAATGGGATCACCAAGATTCTTGCAAAAGATCTGATGGATCAGGAAGTGTTTTAGGAACCTTCCCTTATATTTTAGATGCCTAATTTAAGTTTCAGACGTCTAATATATCCTCACAAGATGTCCAAATTATAGGAACAAAATCCCAGCACAAAGTTCAAACAAAGTCAGTAACAACCCTCTTTGATTTTAGACATCCACACTTTCCTTTAAACTTCTTATCTTGTAGCATTAGGCGTCTGATCTTTCAGGCAGATGTCTAATAATGCTATCAAATGTAATTATTGCCTTGATCTTAATGGAATTTTGTCTAAATCCTGTTGGATTTGATTCTAACGTCCAGGACAAGTATCCTAAGCCTTCGTGAGTTTCTCTTGAGCTCTATAAATAGGACTAAGCATCCCTTAAGCCAAGACACACCACTGGAGATAGAAATCAAGTGTTCCACATTATATTGCTTCACATCCACTCTGCTCAAGCCCTATTCTACTCCTCTTGGGCAACTACTCTCCTGTGCTCATCTTAGGGAGTCTCTAATTCCTATAGTAGGTAGATTTACATTATCATCTTGTTGGAAGCTATATAGGCTGTGCTAAATTTTATTTCAATTTTTTGTATTGTTGTATTAAGGTGTCTAGCCTGTTCATTTTGGGATTAGAGGTGGGTTTTTAATTGAGGTACATCACCCTCGTTCAAAGTGATGTGAATAATGCGTAGATGATCACTTGGTGATCGAAAATTCTAAGTCAGGTTGACTTAGGAGATGGTTTTTACTTAGTTGGGGTTTCAACTTAAAAATTATGGTGCCTATTTTATGTGATTGTGAATTTGCAATTTTTATTTGCTCATATTTTCTTCAATTGTTCTATTCACCTCTCCTTTAGTGTACTTTTAACACCACCAGGCAGTGGAAGCCCTAATCAGCATGATCAATCTCACTTCTCTCTCATTGAGGAGGGGATCGTCCCATTTGTGCTTGACTGATCCATAGGAGTAGATCTTCTGATTAACCTTTGAGTTCATCCAATCGTTGTGAGCTTTTTAGGAGTCCCTCTTCCTCATTGTTGTATCTACTAGAGGTAATATCGACAATTTTTTATTGTAATATTTCGTTGATTTTCATTGATGCAATTCAAAATTTAAATTACAATGAGATCAAGTACTTAACAATATTTTCTCATTATTTAAATTTCAGAGAGTATCTTTATAATTTTTCCTAAAGTCTTTTCAGCAAGGGATGACTTGGTTAGAGATGCCTTCAAGAGAAATGTTGATGTTTTTATTTTCATTTATTATTTTGCATTAATAGATCTTCTAAAAAAATCATTATTATGATATAGGAGAGAGATTAAAAATGATTCAAAAGTTAATATTTTTTTCCTTTATCTTTACTTTTATCTGTTAACTTATTTTACTTTCCCCGTATGATTATTCTCCTCATTTTTTGAGAAAAAACGACGATATCAATTTATACACCAAAATATATAATAATTTTTACACCAAAGTATATACCATTGCTTATCGGCAAGGCGAGTGAGACTTGATGCGCACTCTAAACGTTTTCCGTTCCTGAAACCCAACCCGTGACTCTTCTCTCCCCTCACCTTGTTCCCCCTCCTCCTCTTGCCTCTTCTCTTCCGACGACACCACCGCCTTTTCCGCTCAACTGTCTCCTCCACCTCGACCCACCATCCGCCAACCAACCCACCACTACCGCCACTCTTCTCCGGCGCATCCCGCGTCACTGTGCCTCCGTTCTCGCTCCCTCGCTCCTTGTGGCGTCGGCTCCGCTCCGCCCCACCCTATCTCCCGTGCGGCTCCGTCCTTGGTTCCGCACCGCCACAGTCGACCACCCAACACCTCCGTCCGCCTCCCAGCTCCACCACCAACCGCCTGCGCCACGGCCGCTACCCATTGGTGCCACTCGCACCGACCGGTTCCGCTTCTCGCATCGGTCGCTTCCCGACCTCGCCACTTCCCCGCAAGGTCTTTTCACCATCTTCGAGTTTGGGGCGAGAATCCCTGTTGTGCGGCTCCTCCTCCATTTCGCCGCCGTCTCCAACGACCTCCAACACCAGCCACTGCAGGAAGAGTGCTTGCATCCCACTTGTTACCACCGGTCAAGAAATCTGGTTGGGGTTACTGTTCTGACATCCATGGGCTTAAAATAATTTCATTTTAGCAGTGCCACTGCAAATTTAGCTCAAGTTTAGGAATTAAATTTTATCATTCTTCTTAAACCTGGGCTGCGTCACCCACTTACTGTCTTCTTAAAATCTAGGGTTCCGCGCTGTACGCCAATATGTTCGAGGGCATCGTCATCCAGGTGTTGGCCGGGTATCTCGGCCGCTACGTCAAGGGCATCCAGAAGGACCAGCTCAAGATCGGCATATGGAACGGTATTGTAATGATAATAATATCAACCATCCCCTCCCTCTCGTCCCCCTTCTCTTAATCCAACTCTTGTGGAGTGTTATTCTTCCATCTTGTTTTTAGTTCACCCCTTCAGCTTTTTTACCATAGCCTATCCCCAATGCATCTTTGCAGAGGAAGTATTGTTAGAGAAAGTGGAACTTATACTCGAGGCCTTTGATTATCTCCGGCTACCATTTGCTTTGAAGCAAGGTACATATAGTCTGATAAGTGTGGAATGAATGTGGTATGAGCGCTTCTTGTTTCATGTGATATTTCTGTTATGTTGTTCTACATGTCCTTTTTACTGATATAGGTTTATTTTTGTCCTTCTGTTCTATTTGGTTGGTGGTTACGGTTTTTAGTAATGATGCATTGATGCCATGGCTTGTCAACGTTTACAAATGAGATGATGACACCATTCCAAGAATGACCATAGAAGGTCATATTCGGAGAACCGATTGCAAACTCACATGCTCGCTCTCCCTGGGTGGAAATTAAAAATAAAAGAAAGGAATCAAAGCATCTCAGTTTTAAGCACAAGCCAAACTTCATAAAGAGTTTCCCAATCAATGAATCACCCAAAATCATCACAAAAAACAAAAATAATCACAGTGGCCACCTTAAGAGGGAACTCTCTATAATTACGTAACAGCAGAAGCAGCAACAAAGCCTTTCCTTATATTGAGTGGCATTGGCTACGTGGATCTTTTTGCCTCCACATTAATCTATCCCGAGTCATTCCCAGGCTTGGAATAAAGTAATCAAGATCTTGTATGATGGACCCTTTTAGAAATTCTTTGACCTTTTTTGATCCCCTCCCAACAGATTGACATCCACCTTCTTAGTTCTCTTGTTGGGGGCATCAACTAGCCTTCTCTACAGATGTTTGAACCATCTTAAGAGTGCCTTTCTCCTTATTTTCCTCTGTTGGTATCGACTGAACCTTTTTCTTGATCATCTCATTGTAAAATTGGTTCTTCCTTGTATGGTTACTCAATACTCATTCATCTCAACATCTTCATTTCTGCCATAGGCATCTTTTACACATGCTTGCAATTGATTGCCTAGGGAATCCATACAAGGCAATAGGTCCCAAAGTTGCTTTACAATACTTCCCTTTAACTCTCAAGGGAATCTTCTTGTCACTTAGAATATTAAAGGCTCCCATACATTCCAACCAACTTGCATTAATTACACATACGACATCTCCAATGAGCTCTCCAACTTTTGAAATCAAAATCCAAAGAATTAAAAACATCTTTCTTCGAAATGTAATCAACTTCCAATTTTCACCTCTACCAAATTTTTGTATTCTCCACAAAGCTTATTGTTCTATATACTCATGTTTTATCCTACTTAGTTGAATTAGCTTCTAGGGTGTTTCCACAAAGCTCAACCTGTCTCTTTGCTTCGTCTCTTTGCCAATTAACTGGCATAATGTCATTAGCAAAAAGCACACACCATGACTCCTCATCTTGAATAAAATTCGTGAACTTATCTACAATCAAGGGAAAGAGGAAGATTTCAAAACTAATTTTGATGCAATCACGTGGTGATACTAAAGTAGTCTATAGTCCTCGTACAAGTTATAGCTCCATTATATATATACCCTTGATAAGTTTTTTTTTTTTTTTGAAATGTCTTGTGTGAAGTTGATATGCAAAAAGTTTTTTTGAAAGTAAGTTAATATACAAAAGTGACATCTATCTTTCCTTTAAAGTTCTCTACAAGATATCCCTCGAAGCAAAATCACATGCCTTATCCAAATTAATAAAAGCCTTATGTAATTCTTCTTCATGACTCTTGTAATTTCTATCATAATTTTAGAAGATGTATTGCGTCAGTTGTAGACCTGGCAAGAATGAACGTGAATGAGTTCTCACTTACTTGGAAGACTTGCCTTAATTTTCTTTTAGTTACTCTCTCTCAAAGCTTTGTTGTCTGGCTAATTTGGTACCTTTGTAATTTGAGCAGTTTTATACATCTCCTTGCTCTTATATAAGGTTATCATGATACGTTTTCTTTATTTCTTTGACATTTTCTTTCCTTGTTAAATAATATTAAATAATTTTGTGAGTCAAGTCCTTTGCAAAAAAAAAAAAGAAAAAAAAAAGAGCCAAGTGACACATTTCTTTCTGATCACTTTCTGGACATCTATGTGTATATCATTATGTCCAACGGCCCATACATGTTTCATCTTTAGAACATCCGCTACTTTCTTTGGTTGCTTGCATGATGCGCATAAACTTCCCAATTGGCTTACTCCTCTAAAATGACATTAATTGTCTTATTTCCATTAAAAAGCTTATGAAGATAATTCCTCCACCTTGTCTCTATATCTTTACCAATTATGAGCACTTTTCTTTGATACATCTCATGGAAGATCCTTGGTTTTCACTCCTATGCTATAGCTAGTCCAAAGATATTTTTCTCTCCTTTAGAATCATGTTTCTTGTATGTTTGTCTATAAGCTTTTGCTTCCATTTCTTGTATGCAAATCTCCTATTTTTAGAAAGTTTTTTTTTAGTAGTTTTTGAGAGATTGCAATTTACTATTTTTAGAGAGAGTAATTTGAGTGATTTGTTACCAAGTATGTAGGGATATGTCCTCTCTTTAAAAGAGAATCTTCCCATATTTTATTTCTTTGAGCAAATAGAAAACTTCTTCCAATTATTGTGCTCCTTCCTCTCCATTCTTCAAAACCAATGACCAGAGGCAGTTCCCCTGCTCCTGTGCATGCAGCAGCAAGGCCTGGTGGCCACTAGGCCACCGGTTCATAGCCTCTGCAGTTAGTTCAAGGCCCTCCAGCGAGCCTCTCCTCTCTCCTGCAGATTGGCTTGCCCTCTGCAGACTGGTCTGCTCACTACCAGACCACCAGGCCGGCGACCTCCAGACACTACAGGGTCGTTCTTCATCCTCTATAGGGTCGGTTGCACCCAGTAGCCGGTCCATAGCACCCAGACCGGTCCATATCAAGAACGGCTGGTCTTTGTAGCAGCCACTAGGTGCCTCTCTCCCTCTCCGTGTGTTGACAGTCACCCTGACGGGCTGTTTTTCCCTCGTACGGGAGTCTCCACGCTTTGCTTCCGCACCAATTCTTGACATGGTATCAGAGCAGACAATCTAGACTCACCGTTCACGTGGTTCGAAGATCGTTCGGTGAAGCCTTGTGCCTTCAGAAAAGTTTTCCCTCAACAAGACCGGCGACTTACACGGTCGATACCGATGACTTACGTGGTGAAGGAGGAGCAAAACCAACGACTTATGCGGTAGAGACGAGGGAAACACCATTGACCATCAACAACGCCATTGAGAGAGCAAGGTGGTCGTCTTCAGGACTACTATCAAGCTCCGTAGGATCTCCAACTACATTCTGTGGGCTTGCGCCTTCAAAATCTTCGTTAGAGGCCAAGAGCGAGAGAATGATAAGAGGAAGAAGTTCGAGAAAGAGAACTATGTAGTCATGCACTGGTTCATGAACTCCATGGATCTAGCCATCGCCTCCAATATGCTCTACAAGAAGAGTGCATACGATATTTGAACGTCCCTCGTGAAGAGGTACGCCCAAACTTTGAATAATGCACATATTATTGATCTCTACACGAGGATTTGGACATCGAGTCAAGGAGATTTTTCCTTGACATGCTATTACGAGAAGATGGAGGCATTGTTTGAGGAGTTGGATTTTTACGAGCCTTTCTGTTGCGAGGCCCAAGGGAAGACGAGGGTGGTTTGGCAAGTTGCTAAATTCCTGTCGGGGTTGCATCCCCGTTACCGAGTTGCCCGCGACCAGATTCTGGTCTCAGACGGAATGGATCTCAAGATCATCTTTGCCATCTTGTGTAGATGAAGATCGTCGAGGAGGGTGACTCTACCAAGACTGAGAGTACAACACTTACTATCCCTGAAGTAAGTGCAGCACATGGATGAGGACATGGTTTTAGCCACGTATATCTAAGATGCAAGCATTGTGGAAGAACCAATCATCCCCAAGACAAATGCTGGGACAAGTTTGGGAGACCACTACGTGGGGTTACTAGCATTTCACACGTGGACTCCCTAACTGATGAAGATCTTGAGAGGCTGCGGACTCTCCTTCGTGAAGAAAAGAAAACAGTCGTCATTTCGATGACTACCCAGGTTGCCATAGAGGCAACGACTCTAGAGGTCGCGAGGGGAGTCACCATCTACTTGTTGAAGGAAAACATCGCAGCTCTCAACGATGAAGAGGAATGGTGGGGCATCTAACCTGACCAGTGAAGACCAAGTTGAAGACCTTTCGACCTTCGACTCGAGGGGGAGTGTTGGGACGTAGAGAAGATGCCACATGGACACTGCCATGTGGCAGTAGCACCTGCAGTCAGAGCTGTCCATGTGGTAGTAGCACCTGCAGTCAGAGCGACCGACCCTATTTAGGGTTGGAGGTAATTTTGTGCTCCCTTAAGGAGCAAGTCTCCTATTTTTAGAAAGTTGGCTTTTAGCAGTTTTTGAGAGATTGCAATTTACTATTTCTAGAGAGAGTAATTTGAGTGATTTGTTACCAAGTATGTAGGGATATGTCTTATTTATAAAAGAGCGTCTTCCCATACTTTATTTCTTTGAGCAAATAGAAAACTTCTTCCAATTATTGTGCTCTCTCCTCTCTATTCTTCAAAACCAACGACCAGGGGGAGTCCCCCTGCTCCTGTGCATGCAACAGCAAGGCCTGGTAGCCACCAGGCTACCGGTTCACAGTCTCTGTAGCCAGTTCAAGGCCCTCCAGCCGGCCTCTCCTCTCTCCTGCAGACAGGCCTGCCCTCTGTAGACCGGTCTGCCCACTACCAGATCACCAAGCCAGCGACCTCCAGGCCCTACAGGGCCGTTCGCCATCCTCTGCAAGGCCGACTGCACCCAGCAGCAGATCCACAGCACCTAGACCGGTCCATATTAGGACCAGCTAGTCTCTGCAGCAGCCACTAGGCACCTCTCTCCCTCCCCATGCATTGATAGCCACCTTGACAGGCTGTTTTTCCCGCGTACGGGAGTCTACGCTCTGCTTCCGCGCCAATTCTTGAAAATTATATCAAGCTTCTCCTAAAATTCTTTTTATCTTTTCCTCTAAACCAAGTTGAGGTGTATAAATTGAGATAATATTCAGAGTCCAGTAATATTCCTCTAAACTTATATGTTCGTAATAATAGTATTCGTAGAGTCTAGTATGTAGATTTATTCTATAATTTTGGATAGGTGTAGAATCAAACCTTAAGAGAGTTGAAAGAGAGGAGTAGCAAGACGAGAGGAAGCAGCAGCAAAGATTCGATTTGGATAAGAATAAAGTAGCAATGTAGCGTGAGTAACAATAGCAGTAGTAAAGAATGTGAGAATTGAGAGTGAGAAGCAGTGGCAGCAAGTTAAAATGCTAATTGCATTTCATCACTTACTGACATTTTGTCAAGTCCCTGTGCTTTGACATTATATTAATGGCGATATGGCTTAAACCCTAAAAGTAGCTATTTCAACAACATGTCGACAACATGTCGACAACATGTTGTTAACATAAATCACTTATGAAAATAGGAATGGGTAGAAACTGGTTATTGAGACACTTATATTGACATTAAAATATGGTAATGATTGAAAAATTGTACTTAATGCCACCCATTTCTTCGAACTTATTGACATATTGCTCATATTTGATAGTCCTGCATTTCGACATTACGTGTGTGTCAATACTGCCCCACGTTAGAAAAAGGTAATTTCATGGGTATGTCGTGGGCATTCAGAATAATGTGTTGAAGCAAAACTAGTTTTTTTACTTGCATGAATTTCTTAGACATTTTGAATTACATATGGGATTGGGTAATGATGCAGATGAATTTGCTTCTTGACTTGCATGTGTCTTTAATGTATGAAAACTTGTCATTTTTCCCTATAGTATACTTGGGCATTGATGCAGTTGGTAAGAAATGCCCTACGAAATTTGAATGAATTTGTGAATCTATGTTGAAAAATTTGATTGGCTTTATGCTAATTGTTGACTACCTAATAGAACCCTCCTTTATTCACGCTTGGATTGGCAATGAAAAGGCAAACATCGTACCATAGGCTGAGTTCCTACCATTATAACATAGACCCTTAAAATGTGCCTAAATAAGTCCATTTTCCTTTTGAGTTGGTTAAGGGTGCACACGGGTTGGGTTCAACCCTTAATCTAACCCAACCGAAGGGTGGGATTGGGTTGAGAGCTTTAATGCATTGGGTAACTTGGGTTGGAAAAATCCTAACATGTTATAAGGGGATTTGGGTTGATGGGTTGTTTTTTGTTAGGGCACCAAAATTGTGATCTCTATTGCACATTGTTGCCCTTACATATCCTGATGCCTTCAAAACACTCCTGATGGAGCGGAGGGTGAGGGAGCTTGGTTTAGGGGGTGAGGGAGGAGAGTGAACCTTGTTGGCGAGACAGCGTCACAGTTGATTGTAGAAGCTGCCGGTTTGGAGAGGGAGTGGAGGGGATTGATGCTTTAAGTGTCTCGGTGGTGGTCACTGGGCAAGGGAATGTCGGGAACCCTTATGTTGTTGGTGGTGTCGGTGTTTGGGCCATTGAGCACGTTGCTGCTTAAGGCCAGGGGGGAAGACAGTTGGGGGTGAGGTGTAGAGATCGCTACCTCCACCAACTCCAACCATGTCGGTGGTTGAGGTTGAGGTGGTAGGGACGGGGCATCAGATTGCTCTTGAAGCTTGTTTAGATGCTGCTTTGGTAGGGGAGGTGACTGGCGGAATTGTGTCACTGGTGTTGGTGGAGAAATCTTTGAAAGGGCTCTTCCTTAGTGGGAGGCCCGAAGTTATGGTGGTGGAGGGGGGAAAGTTGCTCCTTATCAGCCTGCCCTATCGGGCGAGGGAGGAGTTGCTCATCTAGGAGATGGAAGTCGGTGACACATGGATACAGTGGATAAGGCCCTGTGCCCATGATGGAGTGATGAGGGAATGACCCCTGCTGAAGGGGCCTGCCGTGGTGAGCTTGGGAGGCATCCCCTTTGGCTTACGAACGAGGGAGGTGGTGGCGATATAAGTGTCCCTTTTGCGACGTTGAGGTCCTACAAAGGACTTGGCTTGCTCTTGGCAGGTGCAAGAGGGGTGGCGGCGACAGTGGACTTGAGGATGGGAGCTGCTCTATCGATCAAGGTGATCCGTCGTCATCGGGGATCTTCGCGGGTTGTCTTGTGCATTAAGGAGGATACTCCAGGGAATCTTGGAAGGGCCACCTAGCTAGCATGGTGGCAGGGGGTGGTGCTACATGGCTGGAGTTCTGCAAGGTGATGGCGGCGGTGTTGACGGCGACTGCTAGGGTTTGGTAGCTGAAGCGTTGAAGGGTTGTGGAGAAGGTTGTTGACGTGGATGCGGACATGGACGTGGGTCTCGAGAGATCCGCGTAAGGGTAGGTGATATCGCAGCTTGGTGAGGAAGGCGAGGCGTTTGTGGTGGCTTTGGTGGTGAGATCGAGAGATGCGGATGTGGGTGTGGGTCTCGAGAGATCTACGGTGGGGTAGCAAGTGATGCGTTGTGGTGAGGAAGACGAGGAGATCACGTTGGGGCGAGATCGAAGGTGGATAGTGAGGGCTGTGGGGGGCATTTAAGGAATTGAGGTGTGGTGCTTTAAATGGGAAATGGGGGGGAGGGGTGCCTTACGTGACTATGCATGTGTATCGCCTAGTGGACCCAACGGGTCCGAATTCGATTTTGAAACTAGGACCCTCGATGCCGTCTTGATGGGGACCCTTTCGAGGGTCCTATGCCCTTCGAATTGATCTTGCGAGGGGAGGGTCCCTCGCCTTTCCGTATAATCTTGTGAGGGGAGGCTCAAGCTCTTGAGGAGGGGGGGGGGCTGCGATGCCATCGCCCTTGTCTCTTAATAAAGTTCGACTGACGACTAGCAACGTAACCCGATTGGAGGATGGGTTGCAGATGGACCTTCGGGGGGGCTAACCTCGAGGTGCTTTGCCTATGCTGTGCACGACGGAGGCGACAACGTCGAGCGGGGTGGACCATGGTGAACGAGTGCTGGCGGAGGGCTATGAGGGGCATGATTAAGGACATGAGCAAAGGCGCGGGTCAGAGGAAGACTGGAGGGCTCGCGACCAAGGGGTTGGGTCGTTTGCCTCCTCGCAGAGCGTTGGGTCTGGAGGATGCAGAGGGGGTGGGGTCGCACCTTGCTTGAGGCTAGCGAAGTGGAGACCGAGGGTGGTGCGGAAAGGAGGTCGAGGCATTCAGGACTGGTGGAGGTGGTCTTTTGGGGGGGAGGCAAGTGGTGATGGGGGTACAGTAGGCGGTAGGGGACAACAGAGGAGATCTGTGCTAGAAACGAAAAGTGAGGCGGGGCCATCACGACACTCTGAGGTTCCACTTGAGGAAGATGAGGATGGCATGTTGCGGTAGGTTGCGGAAGTCATGGGCTTCAGGCTTGTCATGGGGTGTGTATAGATGGTTGCCCAATGACGGGGATCCTCACTTGGAATGTTAGGGGCTTGAACGACCCCATGAGGAGAGCACCACTGGAGAGGTATTTTAGGTAGTGGAAGGCAGGCGTGGTTCTTTTGCAGGAGATGAAGTTGGCGGCTTGTGACAGGATGGTTTGGAAAGAGATAGGGGGCTCCTTTATGGAAGCTCTTTTGGCTTTGAATGCAATTGGTCGTGCGGAGGGGCCGGAGGGGGGGGGGGGGGGGGGGGGGGGTGGGGGGTGATGGGCTGGCGAGAGGATGTTTTCTAGTTGGTGGATTCCTTTGTAGGGATGCATGTCATCTCTGCTACACTGGAAAGGAGGGGTGTGGGGATGAGATTGGTGGTCTTTGGGGTTTACGGTTTGATAGGAGCGGCAAAGGAAGCCCTGTGGGAGGAACTCTTTACCGTGGTGGCGAGTCGTCAGGGGGCTCCGTGGCTGATTGGCGGCAATTTCAACACCACGCTGTAGGTGGGTGACAGATTGGGAGGAAGGGAGAGGTAGGATCTTGGATTATATCAATTTGCGGAGTTTGTGGCCTTCTAGGGCTTGCTGGACCTGGAGCCCACTTCGTGTGCCTACACATGGAATAGTTCGAATGGCTAGAGATTTAAGATAGATTGCTTCCTCGCTAGTATGGAGCTAGTAGAGGCCTTCCGTTTGGCCTCTGTCGTGTTGATGGATAGATCATTCTCGGATCACACGTCGTTGCTTTGGAGATCAAATGAGTGAGCGTTTTTGGCACATACTTCAAGTTTGACAGATCTTGGCTCTTGGAGCTCGGGTTTAGGGAGATGGTCGAATAGAAGTGGAAGTCCCTATAGGTTGAAGGGACAACAACGACGAGGCTGGCTGCTTTGAGGGGGCACCTAAAGGATTACAGGAAATAGGTCAGACAAGCACGGGAGAAGAGGATGAAAGCTTTGGTAGAGATCAGTGAGCTAGGCAGGCGAGAAGATGCTGGCCGTTGTCCTCTAAAGAAAGGGCGTAGAGGGCGAGACAAATACATGTGGTGCAGGTGGAGGATAGAAAGTTGAAAATAGAGTGGAAGACGAGGTGCAGGCAGAGGTGGTTGATGGAGGGTGACTCCAACACTAGATTCTTCCACCAAGTGGTGTTGGGCAGGAGGAGGAGGAGCTGGATCGATAGCTTGTTGGTTGGTGGGGCCCAATACTTAGGCAAAGAAGAGGTGGGAAGGTAGCTGTTGAGTACTTTAAAGATTTCACAGGGAAGCGCTGGCGAGGGAAATGGAGGTGGTTGAGTAAGAATGCATAGGGGATCTTTAGGGATCAGGCGACGGGTCTCATGGCAACCTTTTTAGAGGAGGTTAGGGCTGCAGTTTGGGGGCTTAATGCTGATAGATGCCCGAGACTGACAGCTTTCCTATTATTTTCTACAAGGAATTATGGTCGATGCTTAAGGACGTGATGCAGATGATTGTGGAGTTTGCTACAGGCAACAGGGGTTTTGACAGGCTCAACAAATTCTTCATGTTTTTGTTATCGAAGAAGGAAGGGGTAGAGGCGATAGAGGATCTTGATCAATTACGCTCTCCAATGCGGTCTACCTGATTATTGCAAAGGTGTTGGCCAATAGATTGTGTGTGGTGCTGCAGAGTGTGATCTCAGTCGTGCACACGACCTTTGTTCGGGGGATAGGTATGCTGGACGGCTTTGTGATAGCTTTGAAGGCTTTTGCGGCATGTAAGAGGAGAGGGATGAAGGCTTTTTTATGGAAGGTAGACTTCAGTAAGGAATATGATTCAGTGTAGTGGCTTTTTCTGTGGGCAAGTTTGGCTAGGAGGGGCTTCTCATAGGTGTGGATAGATTAGGTAAAAAGGTGCATCATGACGACTTCCTTCTAGGTGTTGCTTAATGGGAATTTGGCCTGGGGTTGGATACAACCAAGGAGAGAGGTGCGACAGGGGTGCCCACTTGCCCCTATGCTTTTCGTTTTAGCGGCGGACACTTTGGCGAGGGCTGCGTTTAGGGCATGTTCGGGTAACCTCTTTAGAGGTTTCGTGGCAGGTGGTGATCTCCAGTTCCCGATTCCACAATACGTGGATGACATGCTCCTATTGGTGGAAGGGTCGGCTGAGGATGCAAGGAAGGTGCATGCCTTGCTTGAGCTGTTTGGAGAGGCTTCTAGGTTGTAGATTAACCATGAGAAATCCAACGTTATACCTTTTCATTTCGCAGAGTCGAAGGTGGTTGGATGGAGTAGGGCACTCCGACACCAGTCGGATCCCTGCCGTTGCCTTACCTGGGCTTGCCTCTACGGGTGGGGCATCTTAGGATGCAGGATTGGCTCCTGGTACTGGAGGGGATGGAGAAGAGGTTGGCGGGGTGGGCATCTAGGTTACTATTTAGAGGTGGCAGATTGGTGTTGAGTAGAGCCGTGCTTTCCTCTTTCCCTAGCTACTTCCCCTTTGTATTCAGATTGCCGTAGGTGGAAAAGAAGATTACTGGCTTGATGCATGACTTCTTTTGGATGAGCTATGAGACTTTTTGGAGGGGAGCCAGGCTGGTGGCATGGGATGAGATATGTCGGCCTGCATAGGAGGGTGGACTAGGAGTCTGGGATTTGGATTGCATGAATAGGAGCTTGTTGATGAAGTGGATGGCCATATTGCTGGGGATGGATCAGGACTTATTTGGGGAGGTGATGTAGAGGTGCTATGGATCCTTTTTGGCTCAAGAGACCTTGGAGGCTTGGAGTCACTCGTGGCTGGGGCTTTGCACTTCCTTAGGGGGTTGGCGTCGGTGGCCCCGGAGGTGGGGGGTTTTTGTCACTCCTTTGCTAGGAGTGGGTGACGAGTTTAGATTCTGGACAGATGACTGGATGGGGGACGACCCCTTTTGTGATAGATTCCCTACTTTATTTTCTAGAGCAACATATAGAGAGGCAACGGTGAGAAGTTGCTGGTTTGATGCATGGTGCCCCATCTTTTAGGGGGCTTTCCTTGATCACAGGATGGAGGAGCTGCAGGAACTCTTACGGTGTTTGCAAGGGTGGGAGTTGGAAGGAGTGGATGCTTTCCATTGGGAGGAGGGTGATTTCTCGGTGAGAAGGGCATACAGCAGGCTACGAGGCTCCTTCTTGATGACCGACATTGATATCTTGCGGGATTGCAGATTGCTTTGGTCGGCGGAGCCCCCCCCTCAAAGTGAAGATTTTTGGGTGGTTGCTAAGGAAAGGAAGACTCATCATGAAGGTTTGGAGGGCGAGGTGGGCACTGACAGAAGATAAGACGAGTGCACTTGGGGGTTAGGGGGAGGGGAAGAGGAAGACATTGAGCACTTGCTCTTCAAATGTGCCTTCATTGATCAGATTTTGAGGCGTCTGGCGGTGGTTTGGGTCAACCATGGTAACTTCAAGGGTTTCTGGGATTCCTTTAGGAGAGGTGGGGGGAGGTTTAATGTTTACAGGTTGAAGAAAGAGAGGGGGAAGGTCTTAGCGGTCCTCTGGGGCATCTAATTGAGGCGAAATGGGGTGATCATTAAAGGGCACATCCCTTATGTTGAGAATTTTGTTGCCTCCATCTGCTCGCAGGTGGTGTGTTGGGAATTTGTCATGTAACTTGTATTGTTTTAGTTGTGGTTTTTAATGAAATCTGGGTGGTTATCTCATGGATAACCACCCTTTCCCCTTTTTTTTTTAAAAAAAGATGATTTGTGTTGGAAAAGTAACCTATCCCAACCCAGGCTACAACTCGTATGATATATATTAGTATTCATTTTTCATATATGTATGTCTGTATGCTACATGTGTTGTATTAAAGAGTCACAAGATTCCGGTGAGAGGAAAGCTTTTGTGAGATGATGGGAGCATGTTAACTCTTGGATCTAGATGGTCAAAAATTTTAACCTTATGTCACGTGAAGCCACATGCCCACAACCTTTCCAAAATCCAAAGCCTCAAGTTGCGTCTGGTAAGTTTTATTTGGCATGCTTTTATCTTAGATCATTTAGTTTGTTTTTTGAAATTCTTTTTAGTTTTTGCTTGTTTTATTTACTTTATTATAACTTAAAAGTTGTGTTATGAGCTTTCTTTTTTCTTTTTAACTAATTAGGAAACACATATGAAAGGAGCACAAAGTTTGATTAGTCAACACCTTGCCCAACTTGACCCATGTTTATGGGTTGGGTTGGTTTTGGTTAGGAAGTAAGATGGGTTTGGGTTGAATTGTGAGTTAAGTCTCAACTCAACTTGACCTAGCCCGTGTGTAGCCTTAGAGCTGGTTATATGAGACTTCTGAAATGCAACGACATCAAGGCATTACTGAAGTTTGGGCACACACATCTTCCTAGGGATCTTCATCTTCCTTGAGAAAGTAATCTACTATGAGCTAGTGGTGACTTTATTTGACTTTCTTAAAGCAACAATCCTAGAAGTAATGAGAGATTTCAATATATGATGTTTGAGTGCCATCTTCATTATCTATGGTTGCATCTTACGGAGTAACTAGATTATAGGAACCTTGAATAATCAAGAAGAGAGACAACATTACCATTGCTCACATCTCTAATGCTTTATCCAATGCTATCTGCACGTAATCATGGAAAGGGTGTTGATGAATCGCCTACATGAGGTTTTGGGGCCTCTTCTAAACACTGTGTAGATGACATTTATCATTGGTCATTCTATTTTGAATGGTTTTCTGGTTGGTCTTGAGGTTCTGGTATCTTGCCAGGCTGGCACAAAGAAGGGGCTAAGGTTAGGCTTATGATATAGTTGATTTGCCTTTTTTTTTTAAAAGAAAAAGGACGACTACTAAAGGTTAGTAGCCATCCATTTCATTAAAAAGAAAGGGGCAACAAATTACATAAATTGAGACCACAAAGAGAAGAGAGTTAATGTAAGATCTCAAATTTCTTTGTAAGGAACTTAATGCTTGTTTCACATAAATTGGAGTTTCGTAGCTTACGTCCTGGTAATTTTGCAAACATACCCTCATGTCATGTGAATTTCAGCCTTATCTCCACATTTTGGTATTTGCACTCGAATCCTAGTTGGAAGCCTCCTTTATGCCCTTCGTAAAATTTGGAAATCAACATTGATATCATGTGAAACGGAGGCTGGTAGCTTGCTTTTTAGAGTCTGCCCGTGTTTTGTATTCGTGCTTTTTTTTTTTGAATGATTTATCTTATCTCATCACTTTAAGATGTAAATCGGGTCTTGAGTTGGCCACTCGAGGTTTCCACCATGTTTCCCTTGGAGAGATGAGTTTGGTGGGCCTCTTCATGCTCAAATCGAAGGTCTCGAGCTTGAAAAATAGGAATTATACATGTTTCTTTTAAAAAAAAATCCTGCATGTGTGTCAAAACCCTAGCCACCCTTATTTAAACCTTAAATCTTCCCCACCTCCCACCTCTTGACTCGCACTACACCTTACCTCTTTTTTTCTTAGGAACCCTTCCCTTCCATCTTCACTCACCATCATCACCACTGTTCACCACCTCCTTACCCATCCATCAAATCAAACCATAGACACAATTTCTGCTAGTAGAAGATGAAAAATTAGATCATCAGATTTCCTTTAGGACCGAGATGGACACCTACAACTGACCTAGATGCAATACGAATCACTGGCGACACTTCAACGGGCGTGGGCGGTGCTTAAGGGAGTTAGAGCGGTGCTGGTGATGCCTTGGATGGATGTAGTAGGACCTGCAACAATCTAGAAATCTCCAAGCGACATTGACGAAGCTCTAAATTGCCGCAGCAGGACTTGCGGTGGCTTGGAACCTCCGGGCAATGTTGCTTAGGCCACCAGGGGTTACTGATGGTGCTCTAATGGGATTGTTGGTGGTGCTGCTTGCTGCTACAACGGCTAGCGATGTTGCCTTAGACCCTAGTAGAGCTTGATGATGACTGAAGGGAGAGAGAACACTAGCGATGGTGTTCAGGGAGGTTGGTTGGTGGAACGGAGGTTGGTGGTGGTGGAGGTGTCTCCTAAGGCCTTGTTAGGGTTAGTATTTTCCTCTTTTTTTTTGGTGGAGAAGGAGGTATGCGAATTAAGGTGGGTATCGGACCCTGGCCTAGGACCGTGGCTCTAATGCCAAGTTAGAATAAATGAGTCTAAATTATTATTCCATAGCCTTATCTCCCAATATATAGAGGTGGGAAAATTACACAAGTTCACAAGGAAATAGAAAATGCTACAACTCAAGAAATAGCAAAGTAAACATGAATGACTTAAGATTATAGGGGCTAACAATGGGTTTATAGATTAACTTTGCAAAGTCAACTTTCATTCCATTTGGAATGAATGGAGAGGAGGCAATGAATATTGCACAAATTTTGAAAATGGGCAAGCGTGCTCTTCCATTTTCTTAACTTGGCCTGGCACTTTCTGATAGGCCTCTTACTATATGGGATTCTTTCTGGAGGTGGAAGGTTGGTGCTTCTGAGTACTTGCATCTCTTCCAATTTATTATGTCTATATGCAAGATACTTGCTGAGGTTCTCGAGTGTTTAGGTGGCTTGGTAAGGAATTTCTTTTGGAAAAATTTTGGGAACTTGAGAGGGGTTCCATTAGTGGCTTGGGCTGAGGTGTGTAATCCTGTTGAGGATGACAGACTTTGGAAGCTTGATATTTGTTTAATGAATGAAGCACTAATTTCTAAGTGGGTTTCCCAGTTGATGGGAGACAATGATGCCCTTTGGAAGACTGCTATATGGAATTGTTATGGCCTTTTTTTTGGACTTGGAAAGAAGATGCTCTGTGCCTCGTGGGTGTCATTTTCTTGGAACGGGGTGGACAGTTTTTTTTTTTTTTTGCTTTTTCGAAAGAAAAAAAGGAAGGTTATTGGAGATTGGTAATCATCCAAAGAAATGTATTAATGAAAGTGAAAAGAATGGAATTAATTTAATTCTTGAGTGGTTATCTTAAAAAAAAAAGTAAAAGGAATGGACATACATATTTGATAGCCAAATCTCAGACAAAAAAGAAATCTCCCTCACTACGTTTTTCACCCAGCACCTCTTACTCCAAAAGACCACGCCATTCCATTGAAGCCGTAAACACCCCCAAATAGAAGAAGCAATAATCCAACCAACAGTGTCAGCTTCCATATGCCTTCTAAAAGCAACCCAGAAACACTCAGGCGAGGAATAACCAACTGTCCAAAGATAGGTGGCCAGGTTATGTAATGAGATGGCACCATTCATGGTTCCTATTCTTGGTTCTGAAAGGTTATTCGTTCTTGGAAGGATGATTAGAGTCATAATGGCCACTTTGCAATTTTTGCCCATGCTTCTTGGCATTGGCAGCAAATAAAGATGCTACCATCTCTGGTTACTGGTCTGAGAACACTTGGACCCTGCTATTTTCTGCTATTTTATCTAATGCTAGGCCTGATTCTTGGGCCTGGGAGGAGGGCCCTTCACTCTGGAAAGCCTACACCAAATTCAAAGATGTGCAGCCACTGGATGAAGACTTCATTTAGGACTGCAGGTTGTTATGGAGTGCCATGGTTTTTGCATGGTTGGTGTGACAAAATGGTTGCTTACAATGGCCTACTGCATACGGTGGATCGCTTGGTTGGACATTACTTGCCGCTTTTGTGCACAGGACAAGCAGTCTGCATAACATTTACTTTTTGGTTATTCCTTCCCGCAGCAGGTATGGAAACATTGTGGTTGGATTGACTGCTCTACTTTTGTTGCCTTTTGGACCAGTCCTTCCTTATTAGACAGCACCATCATGCCCATTGCACCTACAGATCTAAGGTGGAAAGAGCAAGAGTTCTAGCAATTCTCTGGTCGATCTGGTTGAAAAGAAGGGATGTGTTGTTTTGGGGTTTGGGACCATGTGTGGAGAATGTGTCCTGATATGCTATGTACTTGGTGTCATGCTTGGGGACCAGTACTCCACAGAAGAAGAAGAAGAAGAAGAAGAAGAAGAAGAAGAAGAAGAAGAGAAACCATTGCCCATAAATCCACTTAGCTGATATCCCAAACAACAAGTCAGACAATAGGAGCGACATCCTTAGCACATCTTAAATTGGTACACCAAATTGGGAACATCCTTACCATCCTTACCACCCAACCTCTGTGCCAGGGAAAGGATAATTTCATCAATGGTGTTTTTTTCCAAAAGACTCCTACACTACCTTCCCTGTAATTCTTATCATTACTGAGTTACCATCATCATAAGGATTGCAAGGAGCTGCTACATATCTCCAAAGAGACATGGAGGGCTTGTCACTTATTTTCTTTTTATCTAAACCAAATTAGAACCTATTCATCAAGCTCTGTAAGCATCAAATTGTTGAACATCCATAACTTTATGTGACAGATTCCTTTCTGGGTACTTAGCAACAAGGATTTTTTTCCCCCATCAGCCAGAGTAAAAGACCAGTACACATGGAAATATGATGATCTCCAATATGAAGAAATATACAAAGCATTCCACTGCATATGCTTTTAGTCTATATCTGCAATAACTTTGTTCTCAAACTCAGAAGTGGTCTCCTTCCAAAAAATAAAAAAGAGATTCACTAGTGGATCTAGACATTACATTCTATTTCTTGCGTCTATATATAAGAAGATCACACCCAAAGAAGCTACAAACAGTCAAAGATAGGGCTGTCTTAGGTCCGTTGTAGTCTGCATGAAGTCGCGCATTTCCATTATTAATAAATAGATTCCCTTTCCCTTAAAGAGAAATAATCAGATTCCATTTCCCAGGTTGCAGCACAATGGATGCCAGAACACATACATGATCATGATAGGTGTATACACAGTCACCTCCATGAGAAAAGCAAGCGTCTTATCAATAACTACCATGGACTTGCACATTTCTGTCACTTGTAAATAGAATTCCTTTTTGCGATGATGATTTCAAGTGTGTATACACAGTAACAGTCATGAGAAAAGCAAGAGTCTCATCAAGAACTACCATGGACTTGCACATTACTGTCATTTGTAAATAGAATCTCTTTTCAGGTTATGAATCTGATTTCAAGTATCTCAGAATGGACAGGCAGCCTTTGGATGAATTTTAGGATTGTAAATCAACTGAGACATCGGTCATAAAAGTAGAGATATTTGGTAGTCTGGATCTCCGTACCAGGATCACCAAGCAAAAAAGACACAATTGAAACTTAAAAGCCTAACTGCATCTAAGGCCAAACTTGCTTAATGACATGTAATAATGTAATGCCCAAGATTCTGTCCTATATGTACCTAATTTCTTTCATTACCTTGGAGTAATTTCTGACAGATGTTTATAGAGTGTAGATTAATCATTGATTCCTTTTCATCCATTGCTTTTTTTTTGAAAGTTGAATGGATGACTATTGGAGGTCAATAGGTCATTAGCCATCCACTTCAATTCATTCCATGTCTTCCATTGTTGATATATTGGCAGGAAGAATTGGGAAGTTGAGCATAAAGATTCCCTGGAAGAAGCTTGGTTGGGACCCTATCATTATTATTTTGGAGGATGTCTTCATTACTGCATGCCAGCGGGAAGAAACTGAGGCACATAACACATCATAATCTTTCACAAGTAATCAATTATGTTCTATCTCTTTACATGTCTTATTGTTTACTTTCATTCTTTCCTCTGTTCTTGAATAGTGGAGCCTTGAGTCTATTGAGAAACGAGAGCTAGCTGCGAAAATGGCAAAACTAAATGCTGCAGAATTAGCCAAAATCTCAAAGCGTGTTAGCGGTATGCTTATGATCATTTTGGACTATATTATTATGCTTGCTTTATGTATGCACAAGCCATATTTGTGGTGCCATTTTTTTTGGTTCTGAGGGTTGTAAAGATGAGCGGATAGCTGTCATTCTTCCTGTTATATGCTGTTGGATCTGATATATGTTTGGCATTTTGCAGTCTAAAACCTTTTGGATTTGATTTTAATATAAGATGGTTACCAAATAGATTCTTCTACAAAATAAAAAGATGGTTAACGAATAGGTTATATGAATGACAAACTGTAGTATGACTCATCGAGTGTATTAGTCCCAATGAATAACATAAAAGCTAAGTAAAAGCTGCATGGCTAATGCCTGGAGCCCTTCATTTATAATTCAAGTCAGGGTCCCTTGACATTTGTGACGTGCTGTTGCTTCTTCTCCTTGTTCTCTTGCTTGCTCTAGTAGGAGGGTTCATTGATTGTACTTGAATAAGCCCCAAACAACAAATAGGAATTCCCAAGAGCCAAAGAAATATTATAAAATGTCCAAGCTTCAGTGGTGAACCTCATCACAGAAGAGCTTTATACCAATGAAACATTAACATAAAAATGTCAGCAAAGAAGCTCAGTATAGAGTTGAGGATGTGGAGATGGTGGAGGCCTTCTCAATGCCACGTATGTGATGCTGTTGCAGGAGGAAGTGGTGTTGTGGTGGTGCACCGAGGATAGCTTATGCAAGAATGCGCAAGCGGAGGTGGTAGATTGTTTCTCATTCAAGAGGCCTCTCCTTTAGCCTAATAAGTTGGTTTATCAAGGGAAAAAAGTGGTTCCTATGTGAGGGATTGCCTAACAGGAAGAAGATAGTTGGTCAAACATCTAAGAACATAGAAGCTTGCTTTGCAGCAGCGATGTGTCTTGAGAGCTGGATATTCATCATGGTGTAGGTAGCTGTGCTTGCTCATGGTTAAGGTTCTTTCTCCAAATGTTTGTGGTTTTTGTGATGCATTGTGGAGGCCCAATATGGTGCAGTTATTCTTTTTCATTTTTTTTCCCCCAAAGGTAAGGGATGACTATTGGAGGTCAAGTAGTCATCGTCTTCATTAATGCTGATACCAGAAATCAAACTTAGCTTAGCCCTTGCTTGCAACATTTTCCAGCTAAACTCTTTCCCCTTCGAAGACCATCCTACTTCTCTACAACCAAAGAGACCACAAAATAACCCCACCTTTCACCCAAGCCAGTGAATCTGCATGGACTCCACTTCTAAAGCCAACCAAAAGTCCTTCACTGGGTGCATCATGGTGGCCTGAACTGTCACCTGCTCCTAAATTGCTTTCGAAATGCCGCAAGAGAAAAAAAAAGAGATGCAAGCTATCCTCTTCCCCCATCTCACAAAGCATCATGTCGTATCTGCATCCTGGATCTGCAACCTTCGCCTTACCTTCGTGACTAACCTCCCTGTTTTGAGCATCCATATTGTGCAGTTATTAGTTCTGTGATGGTTAGATGTTGTGATGTTGCAGGGAACAAAGTTGGAAGGATCGGACGGTTCTGCAAAAAGAGAAACTGTCAGGTCTTTTTATAGCAGATATTTGACTATTGAAGTGGTGGGGAGGGTAAGGGGAGTGGTTTTGGCATGAATATGTGATGTCTTGATCTTCAAGCATCATTGGCTGGTTAGCTTGAAGTCTTCCACCATCTTGGTTGCCTCAATCTTAGGAAGAAGGAAGAGAAAGAATTGATAATCATTGGAGAAGCATCAAAGATGGTCATCATGCCAGCCTTGACCAAGCATTGAAATTAGTTAAGGAAAAGCAATGGGAAACCATCAGGATTTGGTGAGACTTCTTGCTTAAGGGAACCAAAATAGTGACCTTCGTGGTAGATATGTGCTTGGGCGGTAGGCACTCGGATGGCAAAGCTTACTTTCCTCCTTGTCGAATAGGTGGCAGAAGTCAACAAAAAAGTGTTGCTTAATCTCCTGTCTTCCACTCTGGCTTCCTGCCCAACCCAAAATTGAGCAAATCTGATTATGTCTCTTTCTGCCATGGGTGCGGGCTTGGAAGAAATTGGTGTTAACATCCCCTGCCTTACTTAATAGCTGACAGTATCTTTGTCTCCATTTGATCTTCTCCTTTCTATCTTTTAGCTGGATGTCTTGATTCAAGTGCATTTATTTCTTGCCATTATTTTGCTTAATATCAGAGATGCTTGCAATGACGATCGCTAGTATGAGCAGCCTTCAGCTCCCTCTTGAGCTCATGAAGTCTGTCTCCAAGAACTTCTTTTGGAATACGTCAGTGGGAGAACCATGTGAGTCACACTCCTGCCACCAGCTTTCCACTTCACCGAAGTCATCTTCCAAAAGCCAAGGTTTTTTAAACTTAAAATATGTGTTGAAGCGGGTGTCTTCCACTGATTCCCAAGCTGAAGGCGTATGGTCAGAAAAAGGCTTGGGAAGGGCTAATTGCTAGGCCAAGGGGGATATGCTTACAGAAGAAGATGGAGCCGATTAGCCTATTGAGCTTGGATCTGGATCCAACCTTCTATGAGCTCCAAAAGAGAAACGACAATTAGGAACCTCAATTTCAATGGCTCTGACATTAAAGACCTAGTCCGAAAAAATCCTAGTTACTTTGTTGCAACCTATGTGAGTTTTTGGTCCTTCAAGGATGGCGTTGAATTAAAATCCCTAATGCATGGACAACTCCTATCTTCAACCTGCTCGGAGATCTTCACTTGAAGGCTTCCTTATCTTGAGCACATGAGCCATAGTCATCAACCACTCTGAAGGAAAATCCATCACTTTTGTTAAGAAGGTCCGAGCCCAACGGGAAAGACCATCTATGGATGTTTAATGAAAAGAGCCTTCACTCCATCCAACCATCAGACCCTTAGACTTGCCAACAAAAACCGAAGTCTGAAGTTGATCCAACCTTGCTCCATGATTTGGCTCCAAACATGACCATCACAGTTAGTAAGCTTCGTCTCTTGCAAGAAAACAATGTCCATAGACCATTCCTGTAGATATTGCTGAAGGATAGCTCTCCTCATCTTGTCCCTTAACCTCCGAGATTCTAAGTATCAATCTTCATTTACTTAATAATGTAACTGATGTAGTCGCAACCCTCCATGGCTTGTCACGAGCAATACAACTATCCATTGTCTATAGTTCCATCATTCAAGCCATTGCCAATTTATCACCTGGACGTTTGGTCTCAACTAGCATACTCAGATTGATGCTGGAAGCAGCTGTGAGGCAACTGAGGCACAATGTGCTTGCCTAGCACACTTGGATCCATTAGCAATTGAGATATAGCCTATGAGCCACTTCACTTGCAACCTCACTGATAAATGAATGGTATAACATTGTAGGGACCACGACAGGTCACTTGAGCCCTTTGCTGGACCCTCTTTCGATCATAGATGTGGAGGGGAGTTGTCCCTCCCTTGCAATGGTAAGCACTGGCTTCCCCTCCTTGTAAGAGCAAAGACCTACTGGCTTGGGCAGAAGCCAAGGGGGACCAATCTCCCATAGCCAAGGTTGATGGAAGTAGAGGAGCAGAGGTAGTTGCTGGGATTAGAGTTATGGAGGAGAGGCCTCCTGCATTGAGGCATGAGGAGGCAGGTAGACAGAGGCAGCCGCATGTCCCACAATTCTGCTGGTGGTAATGAGGTGTAAGACAAACATCCAGCTTTAAAAGATTGACAACTTGAGATAACAAAACTGGTGATATGGGCGAGAAGCTTGGATGCTCCAGTGGAGGTGCCATTGCATGGATGTTATTTGGTAGGTTGAGGTACAGTAGCTGTTGAGAAATAAATAAAAGAGGACTAATAACGAACATAAATATCAAAGCAATCAAGAAGGAATATTTGGATTTACGTGGAAACCCCACTCACGAAGAGTGGGGAGAAAATCACAGGAGAAGGCTCCTATGAGGCCAGATGTTTTTATTCTCTTTCTCAAGGCCTTATATAGGCAACCACTCTCTTCACAAACTTGCCCACACACGATGTGGGACTAAAACAAGCCTCAATACAACTCTCCAATCAACAGTAGCAATGCTCATCTATTGAATGCTAACTGAAAAGCATCATGCTTAAACAATCATGAAACACAAAATCAGGGCTATTTCATCCCACCATAAAAAGGTTACTAAAAGCTTGCCAATTCAAAGCATTAGAGATCTTGCTACTAGGAATGTGAAGTTTAAGGCTTGAAATTTTTTGGTTAATATTGATAAAGGAGCCAACATTGCACTTGCTATATACAAGCAATAAAGGCCCGTTATCAACGAACACATTAAGAGGAGAGAACATTTTATGGAGAGGCATTAATGTGTTTTGGAGAATGAGATGGTGCACAATGTTGGTTCCCCTTCCTAGTAGTGGTATTCATTATCGAGTCTTGGAATTTGTATGCCTGCTTCAAAAAAAAAAAGTAGGTGCTGGTGGACAGATAGAGCCTAGTCATGTAATGTATGTAGCATCTACATCTCCCCCTTTGTCATGGATAGGAATTGAGACACCCATCGAGCGGACAAGAGACAGAGCAAGGCAGACGAATGGGATCAAGATGTGTTGATTACCTCCGTTGCAGAGGTTGATATTGGTCATTGGTAGGAAAAAGTGTTGTTAGTGGTGGTTGTTCTGGAGGATAAAATTACGTGGAGAATAAGATTGGCAACGAGTGGTTAATGCTGGTGATTAGAGTCAAGCTAGTAGCAGTGAAAGATTTGTGTCAAGGGCCTGCCTTTTTTGATGGCAGAAGAGGGTTAGGAGTGCAAGGTGTGGAGACTGGTGAAGGATACTCATGATGTAATGTAAATAGGTTATTGTATTCATGAATACGCCACCTCATGTGCATAGCAAACAATGAGAGTAAAATTTCAAACTTTCACGAGAATCATAAGATGTAAGTTAAAGAGAAATAATAGAAAGGCAATCATATCCTAACAAGCTGTGGTTGAGCTTTGCACTTCCTTTGTCTATTCCTTAATTGGGTAACTTTCTTTTGACGAGAATTGTTTCCATTTTAGGTGATCAGGCTGGTCAATCATTTATTTCTTACGTCTCTGCGAAGGTAAAGGCATTTAAGTTGCTTATTTACGTAATAGTTTCTGCTTAGCCTTTTATTTTAATTGCTACTTCATGTTACTGGGGCATTATCATCATTTGAAAGAGAGGCATAGATGGTTCCTTCTTTGATTTTCTTTGAGAGGTAAAAATGGTTATCCACTTAAAAAAAAGCCAGTTATGTAGTTATGTCTTTAGAAGATGCATGCTAAAAGTGGAAGAGTGTGTTGTGAACTTCTTATCATGTGTTAAGGTTTCATGGATGTATTTGTTCTTCACTACTAAACGAAATATCATTCTACACCTTGTATAATTTTCCATGTGATAGCTCATTTTCTTTATTTAAAAAGAAGCTAAATTGGTTGCCTTATTTTCTGGGCCTTGTCTTCTTGCACTTTTTAATGTTTCCTTTCTCTATAATAGGTGTTGGATGAACGATTCATGCATCGCAGAAGCGTGAAAAATAAGCATTTAAAATTGATTTAAGAAATGGTTTAATGCCTGAACATCGATTAAGCAATAATTGAAACTAGCCAATATCGGAATCATATGGGAAGAACTAGCTTCTTTCTGTTTTGGTATCCCACGAGATAGAAGTTATATCTTCATAGTGGCCTAGTACAACACCACATGTGTAATGCCTTCTAATGAGGTGTTCAATGCTGATAACACCCAACATTGATCCTTCTCAAAAAAAAAAAAAATCCAACATCGATTACGTATCACCAGCCTTTCGTGAACCCGAGACGACCCTCGCCTCAAACCTCCATCCACTTGGTCAGAGACACACCAATAAGATCACAAATAGGTGAACCCAGTACTTATTGGTCGACCAATCTAGGGTTGGTCGATCAATGACTATGTTAGTCTTCATATAGAAGCATTGGTCTTCCAATAAGACAAGAGTTGGTCTTCCAACTCTTTTGTTGGCCGATCAAGATTCTAGAAGAGAAGGGAGGTAGGGGAGTGCGAGTCTTCTTTTCTTCTTCTCACTCTAGTGGTGGTGGCTCTCTCTTGTACGTGAAGTAAATGTTGAGTAGGTCTTTTGGTTTTGCCTTGGGGAGATATTTATAGGAAATTCTAGCAATCCTAATATGATGGGAATTTAATCCTAGTTGATTATTTGCTTAATTGGCCCTTTAAATAATTTAGTTTTAGTACCTGAAAAGTAATTTCTATCCAAGTTCTTTTGGATCACAAGCAAACTTTTTTGACCCAATTAAATGCCAATACTAGTTAACTCCTTAAATAATATTTGATTTCTCTACATGTAGGAACACACGAAAATTATTATTGGTTTCATGACATCAATAATGAAGTATTTAGGATTTTGGATTTATGGTATTATATTTCTCTTAAGTAGTCCACATAAATCTTTTACAATGGAAGATTGATGCACCCTCGAGGATTAATTCTCAAATCCATTGTCTTCCTCACTAAGGGTTAGTTGAAATGAAAAAGAAATCTTATTTTTAGAGACAAGGGAAAAATAACACAATAAGTTTAACAGAGAAAATAAGATAGTAAATAGCCGATCACAATAACATGTTACTCAACACTCCCTCTCAAATTGGAGTATATATATACATCATGTTTAGTTTGTTTCTATACTTCTCAAACTGATGGCGAGGCAATGGCTTGGTAAAAACATCAGCAGTTTGGTCAGTGGAGGTAAGACATGTAGTACGAAGTAGATCCTGCTAAATTAGACTCTTGGTATAATGATAGTCCACTTTCACATGTTTCGTCTTCTCATGAAACATGAGATTATTAGCTATATATGTCATAGCCTAGTTATCACAGTGCATCTTCATATGCTCCTGAATTTCAACATGAAGATCTCTTAGCAGAGATCTGATCCATATCATCTTAGCTGCAGTATGTGCTATAGCCCTGTTCTCGGATTCAGCACTAGAGCGTGAAACAACACTCTGTTTCTTGCTCCTCCAGGTCACCCAATTTCCAGCCAAATTTCTAGCCACAAATGTGTAAAAACCAGTAGTAGATCGCTTGTCTCGCATGTCTCCTGCATAATCTGCATCAGAGTAAGCCATTACAAACATAGGGCCCTTCTTCTGTAATAGAATGCCTCTACCTGGACATTCTTTAATGTACCTTAACACTTGCATAACCGCTTGCCAGTGAATATCAGTGGGCTTGTCTAAGAACTGACTTAGTTTACCCATTGAAAGTTGATGTCTGGCCTGGTGATGGTTAGATACAATAACTTCCCAACTAGCTGCTTATAGACCTTCTTGTCCTTTAGCTTCATTGTATCCTTAAATAAGTGAACTTTAGGATCCATAGGAATATTGGCTTCCTTGGAAACTAGCATGCTTGTCTCCTGAAGAATATCGAGTGCATACTTCCTCTGAGACATCACTATGCCTTGCTTGCTCGTGGCGAACTCAATACCCAGAAAATATCTCAGCTTCCCATGATCTTTCATGACAAATTGGCACGCCAAATACTCCTTCACCTGAGTAATACCATCTGCATCATCGCCTGTAAGGATAAGGTCATCAACATATATGAATAAAGCCACAGTATCAATACTGGTCTTCTTAACAAACAAGGAATGATCAGAAGAAGATCTCTGCATCCCAAACATAGTGTGCCTTAGAAAAACGCTGCAACCAGGCTCAAGGGCTTTGCTTAAGGCCATAAATTGCCTTACGAAGTTTGCGTACACATTTCCCCTGAGCCTCAAAACCAGGTGGTTGCTGCATGTATATCTCCTCCTTCAAGTCTCCATATAGAAAAGGCATTTTTGACATTCAGCTGGTGAAGATGTCATCCATAATGAGCTACAAGAGAGACAAGAATACGAACCGTGGAGAGTTGTGCCATAGGAGAAAAAGTGTTAAAGAAATCCACCCCATAGGTTTGGGTGAATCCTTTGGCTACAAGGCTAGCCTTATATTGAGAAATAAGCCCATCAAGGTTATATTTCAGGGCAAAGACCCATCTGGTCCCAACAAAGTGCGCACCAGAAGGTAAAGCAGACAACTCCCAGGTGCCTCTCTTAGTAAGTGCAAACATCTCCTTTTCCATTGCCGCCTTCCAATGTGAATGCAGGAGAGCTTGCTGGTAGGAAGTAGGTATCTTTGTACTAGAGACTGTAGCTGTAAATGCATGAAACTCTGACCCAAGAGAACCTGCATAAACAACACTGCTAGCAACGCGATACTGTACACACGATCTCAAAGCCTTCCTGGCAGCAATGGAAATATCTTCATCGATGGGTAGAGAAAGGGACCCTGAAGACACATGAGCAGAAGACTTATCAGTATTGCCAATACATACCTGAGCTGAGGAGAATGATGGTGGCTCAGGAGGAATTGAAGAAGAGGGGGGTTGTGTCCTCTCTTTAAGTAACTGGCAGCTAATATGTGGCACTCTTAAATGTCTTCTCATCAGGTTGTATAAGTCTGCAAGTGCCCATAGTATGATTTGTAGTAGATACACCACTGTTATGAGAAAAATCCTCCAAGGCTACAGGAGGTACAGGCATAGGAGCAGCCACCTCTATCTCTCAATTGATGACCTGAGGTAGAAAAATAAGAGAGATTCATAAAAAGTCACATCCGCACTCACATAATATTTTTGGTGTATGGGATCAAAACACCTGTATCCCTTCTTTGTGTGTGAGTATTCTAGAAATACACACTTAACCGCCCTTGGTGTCAATTTGTCACGACTAGGTCCAAGGAGGTGTATAAATGCCACACACCCAAAGGTTTTTGTGGCACAAGAAATAAGTCAACACCTGGATATAAGATACTCTATGGAATCTGCTCATATAACACAAAGAAAGGGAGTCTGTTGATGAGATAACACGTAGTAAGAATCGCATCTCCCTAGTAACTATGCAGAACACTATTCTGGATAAGTAAAGCGCTAGCTGTATCCAGAATGTGGCAGTGTTTTCTTTCAGCTATCCCATTCTGCTGCGACGTATGAGGACATGATGTCTGATGCATAATACCCAATGATCGATACAAATTAGCTAATTTCTTTGTGCAAAATTCTAATGCATTATCTGTTCTGATTTTCTTAATGCATATACCAAATTGATTTTTTGTAAACACCACAAATTGCTGAATCAATGAGCCAACTTCCAATTTGTTCTTCATTAAAAAGCTCCATGATAAGCGAGAAAAATCATCGACAGATAACAAATAATATCTGAAATTCTGGCGGTTTGCCACATGGCTAGGATCCCAGACATCACAATGCAGTAAATCAAAACATGCAGAACCGGTAGACTGAATAGATGCTAGAAAACTGGCACGGTGATGCTTTCCCAGTTGACATGCATCACACTGAATCTTCATGGCAGGAGACAAGTGAGGGATGACACGGCGTAGCTTGTCCAGTGAAGGATGACCTAGTCTTCTGTACCATTGAAAGGCACTCCCTGTAGTAGTCGTTTGACAGGCTGCAGCAATTGGACTCTGAACTAGCTGATACATCCCCCCTCATGGCCACCCCCAATCGTCCTCTTTGTCATGCGGTCCTGAAAAGTGCATCCAACAGCGTCAAAAATAGCACGACAATTCAACTGCTTAGTAATATTGTCAACTGCTTAGTAATAGAACTAACAGATAGCAGTTGCATTGTCGTATCTGGGATATAATACACATCATCAAGATGCATGGAGGGTGTAACAGATACCCCTCCCTTATCACGGATGGGGGCATGTCTACCATCTGCCAGCTGTTTCGAATGTTCCTGTGGTATCTTCTGTAATTCCCTAAAGCATTGGGAATTTCCTGTCAAATGATCAGATGGACCTGAATCAATCAACCGACCCTTTCGTACCTGATGCAGATGCATAGGCTGTAGTGCTGGAGGATTGAGGCTGCTCATGGGTCAACTGTGTTAGCCACTTCACAATTGCATCATAGTCTGCCTCTGTAAGGGATACTACCTCAGTGCTGACACCTGGAGATGCAGTAATGGAAGTTTGGTTGGCCATAGTAGGATGGCCAAGTTTATTCTAACACTTGGCCTCAACATGGCCAAGCCTGCCACAGTAAGAACATGTAGGCTTGCCATGACCAGCATTAGTTCGGTCTTTGCCTTTGCCACGAAAGAAGCCTCCATGATCGCCATGAGTGCTAACAGCAGCATGAGTCGAAGATGTATTGGTAACAACTGCATCATGGGTAGGCTGAATTTTCATCCTACTCAGCCTCCTGTAAATTTCCCTAATAGGAGGAAGCTCAGAGAGTGTCAGAATCTGTGAACGAGTCGCAGAATAGTGATCACTCAGTCCTGTAAAGAACATGTGGGTTGCAAACTCCTTCCTGTGGTCCTTGCATGTAGTAGTACACATCGGTTTGCATGCATTATATTACTCCAATAACCCCTTCATAGTAGAGTAATATTGAGATTGACTCATCTCCTCCTGCTTGAGATGGCATAAATCATAGTGAATATGAAATACTTTAGTTGAATTCAACTCATGTGAATAAGCCATCTTCAAGCCATTCCACATCTCTTTGGCAGAACTGTAGTACATAACTTCATTGCCAATCCTTGGAATTACACTATTCAAGATCCAGGCTCTCACCATAGCATCATATCGATTCCAAGTTGCGTATTTTCTGTTTTTTGCTCTAGTGGTGCTTCCATAAGCACATGCTTCTTATCATGGCCTTCCATAGTGACAAGGAAGGTTTGAGATCAACGGGGGTAATTGGTTTCATCCAATTTTGTAATTGGAGCAAAGAAGGGGCTCTTGTACACCCCACCTTCTGTACTCTGTCCTGAGGACACCTCAGAAGCATCTGATGCAGATATGATAACTTCAAACACATACGAATGAGCCTAAACAACAGATTTGAAATCCTGAATTAAATACCAACACCTTGAGGAGTACACACCCCGCAATCCACAGACAAAATATCCAACACTTCACTGGGGAATACACACCTCAAGAATTAAGCAATCAGGGGAATACACACCCCAATAAATCATTCACAACGGGGAATACACATCCCAAATCAGATTAAGAGATCAAGAAAGTCATAGTACCCGTAGGAAGGTTCTTGCTTCAAATCTTCATCCCTCAATATTCAAGAACCTTCCTACGGAGTTCTTGGAGACACTGATTCTTCTCTCCGACGACCTGGGTGGCAGCAAAACGAGAAGAGAACGATGGTGGCTACGTTGCGGCTGTGACCCGCGCTGCTGTAGCATGCGCACCAAGGTGTGGTGACGCGCTATAGGAGCTTTAAGGCGTGGCGAAATAGCAGTACATGTCGGGAGCGGCGCTCAAGCAACCCCGCAGCAGTAGCGTAGGTTGTGGGCGGTGCTCAGGTGACCCCGCAGCAGCAGGGCGGTGGCGAGTGGCCGCAACAGCGTTGCGATCAAGCGTTGTGGCGCTCAGGCGATCGTCGCAGCATGGCAGTGGCAAGTGAGGGTAGCAGCACTGTGACGCGGTGGCACTCCGGCTGTAGCAATAGTGGCAGTAGGTGATGTTGCTGCTGCTGTGGCGGTGATCCAGCGTTGGTGCTCCTGTCGATGGTGGTGGCGGTGGCTCCCGACGAAAGGGCTTAAGGTGGGGTTAGGGTTTTTATTTGGTGGAGACCTCAACCTGGTGCCCTGATACTAAGCTGAAGTGAAAAAGAAATCTTATTTTACCAAGCCGTCCCAAGGTCTCTTTATATAGAGAGAGATAAGGGAAAAATAACACAATAAGTCTAACAAAGAAAACAAGATAGCAAATAGTCCCACATAATAACACGTAACTCAACAGGGTTAGATATATTTACATTCTCCTTGTATTGTTCGAATGAGAATGAAGATCAATTCCTTTATAAAAGGGATCGTCTTCAAATTTTTCATATATGAGTCTGATCAAGACCTGTATAATTATGCATGGAATTTCGTATGTCCCTATGTACGCGGAGTGAACTTACGTTTTTCAAATCATTATGTGCACCTACAATAGCATATTTGTGTGACCCTTTCAAGAGATCATGTGTCTTCAGTGCCTTTATGTACGCATCAACTTTCTAGTCTTAACATTGTGGTGGGTGGATTGACCATTGGTTCGCCAAATGTATATATTCAAGTGTAGAGACACATTTGTCTCAAGTTGAAGGATACGTCTTTTCCGTGATGGTCATAAGAGGACTTTTCCGCATCATTGAGTTAACCCCTTGACTTAACTTGCGTGATAGTCCTGAATCTCCATTCCTATGCAATCAATGTGCATCAAGGGCATTCATTAGGCAATTATCTCTCAAATACTTGCCAACTTTTCTCAGACTAGAGACAACTATTAGATATCATGATGGCTTTTGATGACTTATCGAAATCCTTAATTCAAATCATTTGAATCTCTGGTACTTGTCATCGATTGTCATCGATTATACCTAACATGGGTACAATACAATCTCTCAGTTGTGTCTGAGGGACCCAATTACATGATCTTACATTTAGATCCCAATCATTGATCAAGTGATTTTCACTCAGGTTGGCTTCTCAAGGGCACACAATTCCAACAATAGGACCTATCCTTTCTAGGTATATATTTTGTAGAAATGGTTGGCACATGGATATGGGCATTTGAACTGCAAAGGGGGGTTGAAAAGGAGAATTAACAGTCTTTGAATATTTTGAACGTTTAACAGGATTTGTGCAGTGCAGTAATCATAAAGAAGGTGATGAGACGCTACGTTGTAATTGTTTGAGCGAAATGAGAAATTTTGGGAAACATGGGCTGGATATCTTCACATGATTTACACCCTTATGAATTCTGGTTGAAGTCACACGGTTGCCAAGGTCTCTCCCATTAGGAAAAATATATGGACTTCAGAACTCTCCTCTCTAACTAGTGCTTATCATGCTTAGTCCTCTTGTCAAGCCTTGCTCTTCTTTTGTTTCTGCTATTCTGGATAAAGGGTAGATTGTATCCATTGTTGGTCATTGTGGGACAGTTGTAGGAGTTATTGGGCTCTTAACAATATGAGGAGGGGAACAAGTGGATGCGACAACCCAGCATGACGGAAATTATGCACTGTCTGGAGTGAGCGTTTTTCTTCCATCTCTGAAAGGAGAGTGTTGAGCAGCAGAGTTCCTACTTTTATCCTGCAATTGCAATTTATTAACTTGAATGTCACTTTGGGGTATGGTGTGTAGAATAGTCAATTGTGGATATGGTTGGTTAGTTGGAGGAATAGTCAGATGATATGGCCTAAATTTGGTCCTTGAATTTTTCCTTTTTTCTGAGAAATTGAAAGGATGGCTACTGGAGGTTAGTAGCCATCCGCTTTATTCCTTCACAAAAAAAGTTGTACATTACAGAGAACTAAACCAAAAAGTAGAGAGAAGAGGGCTCTCTTACTACATTATCAACATAGACCCGTGAACCTCATAAAATTCACCTTGTTCTGCCCCAGCCAGAAGGACCAAAAACCAGCCAAATCTTTCATTCAAAAATTGCTGTCACTTTGTACACCTCATCTGAAACTCTCCCAGGAATGCAAATGAGCCTGCTGCAAAATTGGTGGAAGAAGCTGCACCCGCACTTAGTGAATTGCAGCCAAGGAAAAGAGTCTCCAGATCCTTATCATATTCCCCATGAAAGGAGCAGGAGATAGAATCCTATAGGGCTCACCTCCGCATTAGCTTGGTAGCTAACCTTTTCCTTTTCAAGAGCCAGTTTATGATCTTAATCTTTAGTGAAATTTTCAGCTTCCACACAGGCAAAACACCCGTTCCCAAGTTAATATCACCATTAAATTCACCTTCTTTAGGTAAAGTGTGGCCCTTTTTGACTGAGAAAGAGCCTTTCGTCCATGTAAGGGGAGTCAGGCATCCCTTCAGTGGGCAGTCGTCTAGTGCTCCTAGAACTTCCTGCAAGTCCTCGAACCAGGCCTCGGAAAGACTATAGTCCACGTATGGAAGTCAAATACTTGCACCTCTCTCCATCAGCCCCTCCCATGAATCCAGGACCCGACCTGTTCTGTCAGTGGCCAAAGCAAACAGACAGTGGGCAAGCTCAACCAACTCGGTCCAGTTATTCAACCAAAATTTGAGGGTTGTCCCATCACTAAGAATAGGCCAAAAGAATTGAGATACCCTCGCAGCCATTTAGTAGATAGCCTTCCAAAAAGACGAACATCCACGGGGGGCATTGAATGTGTTTGCCTAATTTAGAAATAAGGATCCCTCAAAATCCCATGCCATATGGAATCTTCATTCTGCAACTACTTTTATATCCATTTTGTAAGGGAATCATTAAAATCCTCCAGGTGAAGAACTCCAAAACCTCCCTGGCTCAATGGTCTACATAAATCATCATGAGAAACTACATGAAGTGACCCTCTAGCAGAAGTCCTTTATAGAAGAACTTATGCCTAATACTATCAATCCTCTTGAGATTGGTGGCTGAAAAATGGAGAAATGGGAGACCAACATTGTAAGATTTCATGAGAACCAAGTGACCACCTCTAGATTAAATTCTTCCCTACCACTCCGTCACCCTCTTTTCTAGTTTGTCTGTTAGGACCTGAAACGGGAATCGGATCAAATTTTAAATATTCACCCAAGATCTTAGTTGTCTAACGTATAAACATAAAACATATACTTGCATAGTGAGCATCACCACACATCAAGAAAATTAAAAGAAGGAAAGAAGTTGAGCTTGAAATAAACTTTTGGTCAGTAGAGTTTGCAACAATAATCCATAGCCATTAATAATCAAATGAAAGTACATGTCTGAAGAAATTAGTATTGAAATAACATGGAAAGAAGGAAACTAAACTACAACTAAGTAGGAAGGTTCTACGGACCAGGTACGATGTTGAACTCGAACTTGCACCGTCTTCACCTGCAATCGCTGACCTTGATTGTTGCTTACTAAAACTTGAATACAAAGTTCAAATGTAGAGTGTCAGCAAATGCTGAATAGAATAGTGAAATGATAACAATATAAACTCTAGAGGGCAAGTAAAGAAGTAAGAAACAAATACTTTTAATTATATAATTATCTTTGATTAACAAGTTGTATTCAATTGCTTAAATGTATGTGCCTTCACATTTTCCGATTATTATTAACTCGTAATTATTTCCTCGAAAGATGTGGGGAGATACTGTGATATCCTAGGCAATAGGATCGACATGAGACACTCTCTTGACTAGGAGAATGACTTACATATATCCTATAGCTTGGTTAATCGTCTCGACGTCTCAACCTAAGCGAAGTGGTGACTAGCTCATGCGTTACACATGTAGAATGTTGCTCTGCATTAGCACATAGTTCTCTCCATTATAAGGCACAAAAAGTGATACCGAGTAGCTCATGCCAGCAACATGTAACCACCTGGTTGGTAAGTAGCTTAATAGGAGAGTTGTCGGGAGTATAGCTTACTCCTTATATCAATCTCGAGCCGCTATATCCATTATTTATTCCGCTGAGGCCTTGACTTATGGACTTAAGGCTCTAGTTTATCATAACCATCAATTTTCCTTGGTTTCATCTATTCATTCCATTGATCATGACCATTCATTTACTTCCGTCATAAGAGATCTTGTCTTATCCATTTGGTTAGTTTCAGATGATATCAATCATTCAATCAACTTCTCAATCTTATTCAGTACCCTATAGCACCATGAATTAGTTATAACTGTTAATTATCCAATCGAATGTACACATGATTATCGGTCATAGGTTTCTCAATATTAGCCATAATTAAGCTTGGATAATATTAATGAATGATAAGCAACTAATAATGAACATGAAATCCATTTTTAAAGCAACAAACAATTCATTTAATCAATCTAATGTTAGGTAGTGCAACATTTATTTATTTAAGTTATCATGCAATAATTGCCTAAATGCCACATTAGTATAAACACCAAGTACCCATTTAGAAGTTATCAAAAACGATGGACTCGAATTCCAAAACTCAGCAAGAGATGTATTATGCACACCAAACGAGGTAAGATACACTCATTATGAATCCATCATGCTCACAAATATCGCAATAAAGGGAGGGATTAGGCCCCTTTACCTAGGATTGCCAGGGATCATGGCTACTCAGAAAATTAGGTCTCCGAGTGCCACTCACACCTTTTCGTACTTTGCACGTGCTTTAGGGTGTCAATCCTAGGTTAAGCATGACATGAGATGAGTTTGATAAGCGTCAAATGACTTCCTTAAGATTTAATAGCAATGACAGAGTTCAAAATGAAGTTTAGGGTTCATTGAAGCATGGTTCGTGTAATTTTGATTCCAATGGTACCTTTTTGTTAAAATCCAAGGACGGGAAGTCCTTGAATCGGTCCAAAATAATCAATTTACACCTCTGGACTGGTTTGAACAACCCTTGAGCTGTCAGTTATCTTGAATCGGATATTGCGTTGATTCTGGTCAGTGCTCGTGAATTGGCTTCCCCATGCAGTCTTTGATTGCTGCCTTGTTCAATCCCATTTGTCGGCTCCCTTCACGTGTGTGATCATGCTCGTGTAGAGCTTCTTACTCACGCTTGCGAAGGGATACTCTCCCTCCCCCGATCGGAGTCACCCGTTGATGTCACTGCCTCCTTCCTAGCGCCATGCAACATGCTCCGGAGATCTTTCACCCTGCTGCTGTCAGGGGCGGGGCTGGTTGCTCAATGTTGCGTTGTATGCACTAGAAAAGAGAGGTGCAACACACCCTCTTCCTTTCTCTCTCTCCCATTCTTTCTCCACTTTTTTCCCTCTCTTCTCTTTTTCTCCCTTCTCGAAAACTATGAATTCAAATGATGGACACGTGGCATGATGCCCTTGAAAATGTTTTATAGGCTCCCATGGTCTAGTTAAGGTTGTGGAAACTCGGTTTGGACTAAAATACCCTTAGTCTAAGTCCACGTGCACATACGTCCTTGTTTCATGTTTTTTTTTTTTTTTTTGCATAACTTGATTTTTGCATAGGGTGATTCATTGGAAAGTTTGTGACAAGAGGAATTCAATGGTACCATATATGACATATTTCAAGCAATTTTTTTCTGAGTGTTGACCGAGTTCGACCAAAACATGCATTTCCTTGTTGTCCGGCTTATGCTAACCCGATTCGCACCCAACAAGTGTCAACAGGTTCGTTTTGACGTGCTTAACTCTAGAATGCATAAGAATCTGGATTTCGGGTCGTAAATTGTCAATAAGAGGGAGCCAATCATTTGCACATGGCTGCTTGCCCCGCAAAGGCAATCCTGAATAAGTGAAGCACGTTGGTCACTGGAATGACAATTATCCTGCTGTTAATACCCAAATGTACGAGCATCAAGTCTGGAATGAGTGTTGACTAGAGCTCTAACTTTATCCTGCAAGTGCAATTTAATGGAACTCTCTCTGATGGAAGGACAAAAGGAAGAAGAGTGTCTACTCTCCTATTGATACTCTTGGTGCAGGTTTGATGCCCTCGATTTGTCCTGAATTCCCACCATACCTAAGAAAACAAGTCCGACTTCCCTGCCCACTAAACCTAAGAAAACAAGTCCGACTTCCCTGATCATGCAAAATTATTTGCTATGCTGCAGAATGACTTTGTAGATATATGCTGTCTTCTTTATGATTTGTTTATTTTTTAAAGTTTTAGGCACCGTGCCTTTTTTTTTAATATTAAATAATAACTGTGATATTTACTATGTTGCAGAAGTAAGACTCTGTAGGTATGTGCTGCATTTTGATGATATGCATAACTCTCTGTAGATATGCGCTGTACTTTTATGATATGCTTATTTTGACATTTTAGGCACCGTTAACTTTTATATACTGAGTAATAACTTCCATAGACAATCCATCTCTTTGTTTTTACTTTATATGAAGATTCCTAACAACATCCAATGTTTCTCACTTTTATGTATGTATGTATATGCAGATTCTTGACAACATCCAAGTGTACATTCAGGATGTTCATGTTGTTTATGTAGATATTCAGAAGAATTTGGTAAGAAATCATTATTTTGAATGATATTTAATTCTTTCTTTTATGCTGACCAAACACATGTTTCACTTTTTTTATGTCATTGTAGGGACTTGTTGGTCCTCATGCAACCTTTAACATTTTACTTATCACATTTTTAGATATCATATTCAGTCTTCGAAGCTACACATTCACATACGTTATGAAATAGAATGAAAGGATTTGAAAGATTCATTCACCGGATTTTGGTAGGTATTTGGTAGTAATAGCATAAGCAAGTACATTGTACACACAGATTTACCAGATTCACATTATAGCATATGCCATTTTCGGGGAGATATGTATCTTCTTTTATACAAGTATATGTATGAATGCTAGCTTGCTTCTATCGTGATCAACATGGATTGGCATGCAGATATATGTGATCTTGTATGCTTATATACATCTTGTTTTGACTTATATGAATTAGTGCTTCCAATAGCCGCTAATTGACCACTTTCTTGGAGCATGGGAACCAGGTTGTTGATGGTAAAGTGATTGCTGATGGACATGAGTGATTGCAGTAATGAGTAGAGATGTAGCCACATATGAGAATGTGCAGCTTAGGATGTTGGTAGCTGCAATAGTGACTTGATGATGTGAGCTAAGTGGATGATAATGAACCCTTAGGATTGTAGGTAGTGGCCCCATGTGCGATTTGTTTTTTCGGTCTTTTTCTTCTTCCCGAAAAAGAGAGGATATCACTTATCAGAAATTAAGGCAGTAACTCCCCCTTTTCATCAGTGATTCCCATGACTGAACTGAAATACATGGATACATTGGCAATAGCTCCATCTACATAATGCTGCTCCTGCTTAAAGTGACTGAGTGACGTTGTTGTTTCAAACTCCATGGAATTGCCAAAGGCTTCACCTTGATGCCCCCTGGGCTATAAATTTTCTTCCAACTATTCTGATTCATCCTTTTTGCATCCTCTGCCGCTCCTTTTCAGAAAAAAACTTCTCATTACCCTACAAAAAAATCCTCCACCCTTTTTGGAAAAGAAAAGTTGACATGAAGAAAATCGGAATGGCAGAAAGCACTAGCATAAATAATACTAGACTACTAGTTTTCCACCTCTGGTTAATAGTCTGGCCTTCCATCTGTCAAGTCTCCTTCAACATCAATTGGGTCCTTCTGTCCTCAGAAGCCACATGAAGAAGTGGGCCTTCAATGTGAATTGGGTTCCCCAAGTAGGCTGCAATTTTTTATTAGGATGGGTTCAAATTGTGGCAGAGTTTTCATAAAGTGATTGCAGGCCTTCCTCGTTGAGAAAGGACCACATATCCAAATCTTGCCATGGCTTCCCTCTCCCAAATGGACATTCTTGAGTGCTTGTAAAGTAAGTGTAACTCCTTCTGTCCTAGCATCCAACAAGGATGGGGGCAACCTGGCTATCCACGACACATCTTGGAAGAAGTCTGCCATCTAAGTTATTGTCTCCAAAGCCAAAGGAGCTGACTAGAATAAACATCTACTATAATCTTAACAGAGCACAAATTTGGGCTCCCATCACCAAGTCCTTTCAATGGGGTTTGGCCTTCCTTAAAATCTTGATCAAGCACTCACATAAATGAGTTTGTGACAACAACTCTTCCATTTTCCTAATAGAATAGATCCTCATAAGAGTTACATAAAACTCTTTCCTGAATTTCTTCAGTCTGCTTGATGATGTTGATTTATTTCCTCTCCATCCTTCAGGCTAGTTTACTTGGGGGGTCAAGAAATGTGAAACTATTGTTAATGTTGAGAGAATGTTTAGTTGGGATTTAGTCCCACATCCTATAATGTGGAGAGTTGGAGTGCGTGGTGGGCCTGGTGGCCTATAAATAGTTATTGTACTCCTCACTTATTCTTTGTGAAGAGTAATACAGATACTCGCCGTGAAGGGGCCTTCTCCCATGGTTTTCTTCTCGTTCTTCGTGAGTGGGATTTCCACGTAAACTCAAACGTTATTTTTGTTATGTTTGATATTCATGTTGATTATTATTTCGCTTATTTTCATCTAACAACTTGGTATCAGAGCAAGTTGATCTTGGGTTCTCTTGTTAAAAAAATTATTCTTGTTATATCTTTATTTGTGTTCTTGGAGGAGATGCCAACAAGGGCATCTTGTAGCAGCAACCGAAGGAGTGCGTGCGTTGACGGGTCACAGGAGCCTTGTGATGGTGAGGTTGCATGTGATGAAGGATCAACCATTGAGGAAGGAGGCATGGTGGTGCTGTTGCGTCCCACATAGCAGCATGAAGAGCACAAGCTGTGCGTGGCAATGCACACATCGCCTCCATCATCGCTCGAGGAGAAGCGCGAGGTGGGGATGATGGCGAAGGCGAGATCGCGGTAGGCGTGTGATGGCGGAGTGAGCACTGATGGTGGTCACGAGGCGAGGCAAGGATCTCATGTGAGGCATGAACGAAGATTGAGGCCTTCGGAGGTGCGACGTACAACAAACAAGATGACCCCGAAGGCTGTGACGAGGAGCCGGTGGTGAGAGTAATGGGTGATCTTGAAGGGAAAGTACCAGTTCGATGAAGGTGGTGTGCGTGGACATCTGTCGAAGGAGTCCATGTGACTGGACTTGGTCATGAAGAGGCTTGAGAAGGAGCTTGAAGGAGTGCTGGCTGTAGGTTCTATCCAAACCCTAAACTGTAGGGTTCCTTTTGTTTTGTTTTGTGTCCTTATTTAATCTTTCCTTTTTATATATGCCAAAAAAAGGTGAGTGGAGGAATAACGGCAAAAAAAAAAAGGAGGTTGAAGATTAAAAAAAATGGGAAGAGAGAAAAAAGAAAAAAAAAAGAAAGGGAAAAAAGTGAAAGAAAAGGAATTTTTTTTTTTTTAAATGATGAATTTTAAGAGAGGAGGGGGATAAACTCTTCTCTAGTTTTATTCTTTTTCTGTCTTCTTTATGTTTATTTCTTCTTCCATATGAGTATGGGAGAAAGGGAGAGTGTGAGAGTCTATTGTTATGATCCCATATGAGAGTCTCATTGTTTGAGGTCTCCCTACATGAGAGAAACTCTTTCTTGTTGATTCCTAGATGAGAGGATCATTATCGTTTGGAGACCGACTTCGAGTTTTTATGTGGGAGAGGCCCAATTTCGAGGGCTCTAGAGAAGAGGTCCATGTCTGAGATCTCCAATGGGAAGGCATTGGCATCGATCAAGGTCTCTAAAGGAGCGACCCATGTCAGAGCCAGCTACAACAGTTCATCAAGTAGACTCCAGCCATTGCTGATGTGTCGTCATTAGCATAGCTGTCTACAAGCAAGAACGAGAATGCAGTTGACATCATTTACCTGATGAGTCATAACCCAATTGCACCAATTGTGAGTGTTGTGTTCTCCTGTAGAGTGAGGGTTCTGTGTACAAGCTGAGCATTCCATGCTCCAGCTTGAGGGGGAGTGTTGAGAGAATGTGTAGTTGGGATTTAGTTCCACATCGTCTAATGTGGGGAGTTGGAGTGCGTAGTGGCCTATAAATAGACATTGTACTCCCCACTCATTCTTTGAGAAGAGTAATACAGATACTTGTCCTATAGGGGCCATCTCCTGTGATTTTCTCCCCGCTCTTCATGAGTAGGATTTTTACGTAAATCCAAGCGTTATTTTTGTCATGCTTGATATTCTTGTTGATTATTATTTCTCTTATTTTCATTTATGAACTGTAAACCCTCATTTCTGTTTATTTGCAAAATGGTGTTAACATTAGTTTTTATTTACTTAAACTGGTGTTCAGCTGTGGTGTTAGCCCTTATGATGTTTACTTGAACTGGTGTTAACATCAGTTTCTGGAGAGTGGAGTTGGGTCTGGGGGAGTTACGAGGTTAACTCGATTTTGCTAATACCCCTTAGAACTGGTGTTGACAAAACAAGTGTTAACCCTCTAAAACAATGTTAACATTTTGCAAGTTAATCCCTTGGGTAAACGGGGGTGAAACCCTTTTTAACCCCCCAAGTAAGATAACCCTTAGATGCCGACCTTGTCCCAGAGAGAATTGATTCAATTAAAAGAAGATTTTAATGGGCCTCCTCTACTGCTGCCAATGGTTTTCTACTGTTGAGAAGTAAATGTTGTTGGATAATTAGATGGTGGGAGATCCAATTACACATTAGTTTAGTCCCACATAGTGGAACGAGGACTTGACAGGTGTGTGGGGGCATATAAAAGGGCCTTTGTACCCTTAGTTCTTTGAGAAGAATACAAAGATATTACGCTCATAGGGACACTTCTCTCATGGTTTTCTTTTCGCTCTTCGTGAGTGGGGTTTCCACGTAAACCCAAATGTTTATATCATGATGCTCTTGATAGTTATGTTGTCCAATTTATTTCGCTTATTTTACATTTTATAACCTCTACCTTTGGTGGCATGGGATGAGGTGTATAGTTCGAGAAGGGTTGGAAGTTTGGGCATTTTAAACCTTAGAGAGCTTTTAAGTGGATTGTGCATATTCTTGTCCCCTTTTGCCTTTTTGGAAGAGACTATTGTGTGACTTGTATTGAGACCCTGATGATTGCTACGAGAGAAGGGTTATTAGTGGTGCTTTTAGTTTTTGGAAGAGCTTGATGAAGATCTTGAGAAAGATTATGCCTCACTTTAGGGGTACACTTGGAAATGGAAGAAGGCTTCGATTCCGAACTCATCATTGGTGCTTCATTGGGATCATGCTAGAACTTGATCTGTGTTAGATAGCTTTGGTTAGGTCCTTAGGTGGTTGTTGCAAACTGAAAGCAAGATGGTTCTTGGATGCCTAATTTATTGCCTTATATGTTTGATGCCAAAGCGAAAGATTTGATTGTTACTCTTCAGGTCCTGGATGTTAACTAGGGATCTGGAGAGATGGCTAGGTATGGAAGCATGGCCACTACCGTCAAGAAGGCGTATCTATAGTCTTTGGGATGTAGCCTACCATTGATTTGATTGTGGTATAGAACTGAAGTGGTATATTGAGGATCAAATTGCCCTTGAAGGTTCATTTCTTTTGTTGGTTATTAAGTAGGAGACATTACCTGCTATGTTAGAAGACATTGGATCTTGGAGGCTGGTGCTTCTTGTGTGTCCGCTACTTTCACCTTTAGAGGAACTTGATTACCTATTCTTTTATTGCCCTTCGCTCGACAATGTTGGCAGCGTGCTCGTGCTTGGTCTTTGGATTTCTCTTTGCACAATGCCTTTTGGTTGAGCATTCGAGGCCTTAGGGATGATCCAGACTTGGATGTGATAAAGAGAGCCTCCATCCTCCTCTGGTGCCCTTGGTTGGAATGAAATTGATGGGAGAGTTGGTGTTGAGGGGGCCTTATACCATTTTTTCCGTTCTGACTATCTCCCTTGATTAATGAAGTTTGGGGGGTGGGTGGGATTCGCAACTTCACATGTTTGAAAGAAAAAACTCCACAACAAGGCCCGTGACAAGTAGAATCCATTAGGCTACAAGCATACCGTTCATCTCTCATATATTAAACATTCTCAACCTATCATTCTTCCTCATCTTGACACTTCTTTCCATGCCATTAGAGGCGCAAAGGAATCTCTTCGACTAGTAGCCCAAAGAAACTTTCTCCTAGAGGACTAACATGAAGTAATTCGGCTATGCAAAGAGGATTTAGGGGAGAAACCCCAACCTTACTCCCTAGAAAGAAGTTGAGCTACCCATCAACATTCCTTATCAAGCAACCTTCAAGAAATTGATCATTCTTTGAGATGGGGGAAGCCCATGGAACCTCTAATAATGGAAGCCTTAGCTTGCATTATACACTTTATTGGGTCATGACACTCTTGTGCAAAGTGACCATGCAACTTGCAGCAAAAGTAGAGGATTGAGCGAGAAGACACTTGTCCTCGCAATCTCCCATGTAGAACTCTCATCATCAGATCAACCTTGCCCCTTCACCTCCTTTAAATGTCTGTCCACCCATTCTCATCATCTCTACTGCTTTGCTCTCTGACGCTCATCTCCCTTCTATGATCGAGGATCATGTCCTTGATTGGATAAATTTTGATTTACATGAGAATTTTGCATTCTATGCATGATTCATATGGATTGACAACCCATTATTTGCCCTTAGCAAATATATGTGTTTTCATGTTGTCCCATATAAAAATATATAGGTGGTGCAGAGATTTAATCTCGCTTGTTGGTTAACTGGTGAAACCAATCAAATTTCAGACTAATTGCCTTAAGGAGAGGTCCCTATGGGATTCCTAGTAGTGATAGTTTTGTACCATTTGTGGCCCGTGATGAGGTTGGTAGGCCTAAGAAGGAGGGTGGTATTAGGATTCTTCATTTTAAAGGGATGAACAATGCCTTGCTTGTGAAGTATTTGACAAATTATGGGACCACATATGCCTTTTTGGAAGAGGATATCTATGATTCCTTTTGTTTTTCCTAATTAGCCCTCTTCAGTTTGCTTCCATTAAGGGTTGATCCCTCTAGGTGTCATTTATTATGGTAGAGGAGATGGTTGCTTCATGGCTGAGATTGAAATGGAGAAGATTCTTGTGGAAAGTTGACTTCTCCAAGGCTTATGACACTGCTAGCTGGTCTTATTTGTGGCAGGTGTTGCGACAATGCAGTTCCTTGATGAATGGTTTGCCTGGATGAAGATTGTGTGGATTGCCTGATCAATGGCTGTGTTACCATCACATCCTTCTCAGTCTTAGTTAATGGTAGACCTGTGGGTGGGTGGATATAACCACAGAGAGGGGTTAGGTAGGGATGCCCCTTGGCACCTCTACTGCTTATCATTGCAGCTGACATGCTGGCAGGGATGGCTTTCAAGGTGTGTGGGCCTTATCTCAAGATTCTCTTCGTGTGTTGATGGATCTTTGATTACCCCGATTGTTTACTATGTGGATTATACAATGTGTTTCAATAAAGGTGGGGTCTAGGAGGTGGAGCACTTGGTGGCGTTGGTGCAGATCTTTGGTGCTGTCACCTGGTTGGAGGTTAACCTATGTAAATGTGCTTTTGTTCCGTTCATACGAGGAAGAATCTGGGGTGTGCTCACGGGCTCTTGGCACTGATTCGATGGCTTTGCCCTTGACTTATCTTGGCCTTCCTCTGATGGGGAAGAAGCTTTGCATTCGTGATTGTCTATTGTTGGTTGAGAAGTTTGGGAAATGATTGACGGGTTGGAGGGGTAGATTGTTGTCTAGAGGGGGCGACTTGTGCTGCTTAGGTCTGCCTTATCCATCATTTTGGTCTTCCATCTTTCAATGTTCAAGTCGCCAAGGAAAGTGATTGAGATGATTGATAAGATAAGAAAGCAATTTTTCTGGAAGGGGATGGAGCATGTGGATAGGTTGCTACATTGGTGGCTTGGGATGAGATTTGTGGGCCAGTTAAGCAGGGGGGCTTACAGTGTTGCATCTAGAAACCTGTAGTATAACCTTACTTGCGAAATGGTTTGTTAAGCTTTTCTTGAACGACATTATTTGGCATAGACTTTTGGTTGAGGGCTATGGTTCTTGTCTTCACTACTTGTTTGAACCCTTCATTACCCTTGGAGCTTTTGCTTTTTGGCATGGTCTCTATTAATTTATGCAGCTTCTTATGCAATTATTTGCCCCTGAGTTTGGTGATGGCAAGGCTTTTAGATTCTGGGAAGACAATTGGGTAAGGGAGGAAGAATTTGCTACACTTGTGACTTGTGCCTAGGTTGTTTGCTTTGGTGGTGGATAAGGGCCATTTTGTTTGTGTTGCTTGGGATGACTCCTTGGATTTGGGATTATGGATTCCTAGGCCTGGTGTTGGTCTCTCTGAAGTGCGACAGGATCTCTAACTCGTTGTGTTGGATGAGTTCCACCTTAATGATGCTTCTCTGGACCTGTTTGATTGGAACAAGGTTTTAAATGTTGATGTCATGTTGACAAGTGAAAAAAAGGGGCATGTCGATGACATGTTGTTGACATTGGGGAAATTTTAGGGAAATTGCTTGAAAAAGTCGAAAATCTCCTAAAATGTCACAATTTAATGAAAATGAATATTTTAATAACTGCTACATAATAGAAACATCCTACTGTCATATTGATAGTCATAGCATTCAAAAGAAAAGAACAAAGTAACCATGCACAATTTTAAAGTTCATGTGATATATGTACTTTCACCTCTATACCTTTCCATATCAAAGAAGAATCCCCAATATTGAAGATCTCAATGTAGAAGTAGATAACCAAGACACGAGGTTATAGCCTCTAAATTTCCAAGATGCCATCAATATAGTTGTAGCATTAGGATGTTTCCTTCGTCCTTTTGTGTGGAGGATGAGAGAGTATTTGGGTAGGTTGCACCACCATGGATATTTGTGGTCTCTGTTTATCATAATTTCCATAAATCACACCAAGGAGGATCTTGAGACTTGATATAATAGGCATCTAGTTCTACTTTGTATCACCATCATTAGCCGGATTAGATTTGAGGCATGTGATCTTAGATATATGGCGTGGTGTTGCCCATGGGCGCACTACTTACAAGATTGCCTCATGATCACAACACCTCAGAATCTTTGTAAATTAGTAATCACTTTCACATACAAGGAAATGGTTTTTTTTTTTTGAAGAAATGAAAGACATGTCAACATCTTGGCGATATATCATAGATATGTTAGAAATTTTGTGCTGAGGGGCTCCAATTTTAATGATATGTCGCTGATTCCCCTCGATATTTGTGACATATTGATTGATATAAGGGAAAAAGATATGGCAGGATGTGTCGATGTCTCTTGGGGCCTCGATATCGACATATCGGCGATATGTCACCGACATGTCTTGGTTTGGAATAGAGGCTCTTCCTTGGTGAGGTTGGTGTATAAGCTTCTCCTTGGTGACCCTGCTCCTGGAGACGTCCTTGTTTGCTGACTGCGCTACCTTGTGGAAGATGAAGGTTCCACTTAAGGTTAAGATTTTTCATTGGTTGCTTCGCCATAGGAGACTACTTACGACAGTTAGGAGGCAGATTTGGGCTCCTGGTGCTGATGCGGTCTGCCACCTATGTGATCTCTATGATGAGGATGACACCCACCTCTTTCTCCTATGTGATTTCTCCAAGCAGGTGTGGGAGCAGCTGTCTATTTCGGGGATGCCGGTAGACTCTTGGGATAGCTTCTGGAAGGCCTTCAGAAGTGGAGTTCAAATTGATACCTTGTTGTGGATGAAGGCCTCTGTTGGTCTCTGGTTTGTATGGCTATTGCAGAATGCCGCAGTTTTCAGAGGAGTAGAATGGCCTTGGCCGGAAAATGTTGCAAGGGGTCTTTTCCTTATGGTCTAATGCTTTGTAATCTTTTTTGGTGGTTTTAATGAAACGGATAGCTACCGACCTCTGGTAGCTATCCTTTTTTCCCTTTAAAAAGAAAATCAACTGATTTTTATTTGAAATTGTTCTTTCTTCTTTTTAAAGTAGGTTGTCAATTCTCATTAGCATTTGTCCTAATCTTCAAAAGTGTTCTTGAATCTTCCTCAAGGGGAAGTCTGATTTTCTAATGTGGTATATTGATGGTGTAACTGGTGGTGGGCGGTCTCTATAGCTGCATTAGCTATTGTGCTTCAGACATAAATTTGATGAACATGATGCATGGTGGCTGCAGTGCCCCAGTATGATTTGAGGTAGGCACGGGGAGCAATTGCCAATTGGTTAGTTTTGAATTGAAGAAGTTAGAACACAAGATTAGAAAGGAAGGTTGTTATGCTTTATACTTGCTTCATGGCATTGGTTGGCTAGACAAAATAATATCTCCAAAGCAAATTTTGATTATTTAATCTGGGGGCCACCCAATTCTGGAACCCAAAGTAAGCTATGGATACTACTTATTATTCTTAATAACTAAGTACTCCTTTCATATAACTAAGTGGCCAGGTAACTTCTCTAAGTCTCACTTCAAAATTTTACTCCCCACATTGATGATCTATTAACTAGGATTGTATTATTTAGTTTTTTTTTTGGTCTCTCTTGGAGGGTGATTGTTTACATAAGCATTATTATGTATTCTTTCAGGAAAAATGCATATTTGGATTAAGATTTTCCAGTCTAAAAATAAGGACTGATGGCCAGAAAACGGATCCTACTGGGTGAGTTTTGATGCTCTATATATGTGCTTTTTGTTTATATCAATAGTGCCTGATGGCAGGTGTGTAACTATTCAATTGTGTCAAAAAAATTCTTGGAAATTTGGAATACTTAATTCCTTTTTTTTAAGAATAACACCTGTACTTTTAACTACCATTTCTACACTATTTAGAAGGAATAGGTTGGAACATGGAAGGAGGAGTTCGCCATTCATGTTGGATTGATTTGTGTGTGGAAAACTTGATGGGTTATAGTATTCTAAATATCTTCTGGTTAGATGAAATAATAATGAATAATAGATAACTATGGTCTATAGGACTACCATGTTGTTCTTTTCAAAAAAATTTCTTGCATGTCATTTCATTTGGATATGCTCAATTCGAAATTTATTTCAGCCAAAAGCGGGATAGTTATACCTCTAAATTAATTTACTGTCCATCTAAAGGCAGTTATCTTTTCTGTTAATGTTATGAGTGCTGGCAAAGAATTCTATTGCAACTGGTCATGTGCATTTCAACATTTATGTACAGTCCACTTTTCAGGAGAAGAAAATTACTTACACTCTAGCCACATGACATTACATGTGTTGAAATCAATCACATTGATGGTTGAAATTGGGCTTTGTGCTTGAAATGGGTTGTCAGATCACTTTATGGATATATGGTTTTGAAGTTCCATGGTTTAGTCTTTGTGGCTGTAGTCCAGTAATGGCTCACGTTCAGATGCAGCTTATCAAGGTCGAGTTTCCTGTGTGGTGGTATTTGCTAGTACACCAATGAGTCTTAAGGCAAAAGACTCCTTACACAACAAGTTACTGTCCAACCTCCATCAATCACCCAGCCCATCTCCCCCATTTTCAAACCAAATAAAATAATATTACAACTTGTCCACCATATCTACTCTCCACTTCGAAACTAAATAAAATAATATTACATCTTACAACACATCAACTCACTGATCAAGTTTTTCAAAAAAAAAAAAAACTTACCGATCAAATCCATCCTCCCACTAACCCACCACCTAGTACAATACTCCACCAAACAGCCCAGCATAAAATTTGCCCATTATTAGTGCCAAATAACTAACTATCCAAATGGGTCCCAAGAGTTTTTGGGGGGGGGGCGTGCTTAAAATTACCCGTTCTCGATAAATATAGTTCTCATTTTTGTAAAGGAGAGATTTCAGTTGATGGTCCAATGATTTGATGGATAATGACTGTCTCCAAATGGCTTTGCAGTTGGTTTGTGATTTCTTGGTCATGGATGATAATAGCCTTGCTATGGCAATCTTTTATGGTTTCATTGTTAGGACTCTTTTTTTTGAAAAAGAAAAAGGAAGGCTACCGGAGGTCAGTAGCCATCCACCTCAAATTTTCATTCCAAAAGATAAAAGGCATTACAAATTATGGGTCCAAAATTAAAAAAGAGAAGAGGCATCCCTCTCAACATTTTCCTCCCAAATCCTTGCCCCTTTGAACATGTTGTTCCCTTAGATCTAGATGCTCCATAGAGTGGCCACCAACTTGCAATGGATAGTCAGATCCGTCCACACCCCTCGAAGTTGTCAAGGCATAAGGCGATTACAAGTTGACAAGCTCCTTATTCACCTAAGGCAAGAAGCGGCAAAATGACAATTGTCTGATTGAATCGAGGCGACAAGTCTTTTTATTCTTTAGAATATTGAAATGGCTCATTAACTCATACAGTAGCATCAACTTTCATAAGAAACATATGACACTGTTTAAGTGAGAAAAAAACAATGGTCGTATCATTTTTTTTTAAGAAGAACAATGGTCATATCATATTTGAGTGACAATAATAAATATGTGCCTCAGATGCACATGCGATGGACCCTTAGATCGGAGGTGCTAGAATGACAATCACAGGAGTGTACGGTCCCTTAGATGCACAGGCGAGAGGAGTGATGTGGGAGGAGTTGACAACTGTGGCCGCTGAATGCCATGGGTGTCCTTGGTTGATTGGAGGGGATTTTAACATCACCCTACAGACAGATGATCGACCTGGTGGGCGAGGGAGGCAGGATCCTGGGTTGGATCTCTTTGTAGAGTTTGTGGCCACGCATGGCCTTGTAGACTTGATCCTGACATCGTGTGATTACACTTGGAGAAATAACTGTGGTTAAATGTCCAGGATTGATATTTCTTTCCAATGTGGAGTTGGCAGAGGCATTCCCGTTGGCGGATGTGTCTCCTCTGGAGAGACCCTTCTTGGACCATACATTGCTTATATGGCATCCTAATGAGGGGGTGCTCTTTGGTACCTATTTCAAATTTGATAGATCCTGGCTAATGGAGGAGGGGTTCCGGAGTATGGTGGAGGAGAAGTGGAGGTCTATAGAGGTGGAGGGTTCGGCTGCGCTTCGTCTGGCGAGGAAGCTAAGTGTGTTGCAGGACCACTTGAAGGCCTACAGAAAAGAGATCAGAGCATCCAGGAGGGGTAGAAAGGAGGAGGCATTGGTAGAGATTACCATGATTGATAGGCAGGAGGATTACGCCCCCATCTCGTCTGTGGAGAGATGCCAAGATGAGGATGACACGAGTGGTACAGGAGGACAAGAAAGCTGAGGTGGAGTGGAAAACAAGGTCAAGGCAGAAGTGGCTGAAGGAAGGTGACTCTACACCAAGTTCTTCCACCAAATGGCTTCTGCCAGGAGGAGGAGAAATTGGATTGAGATGATGATAGTTCATGGGGAGACCTTCTCTGGTAAAGAGGAGGTGGGACAAGCTGTGGTTGATTATTTCAGAGATTTCACAGGGTGGCGTAGCTGAGGATGCTGGGGCTGGAGGGGAGAGGATGTGTAGTGTATCACTGAGGCTCAGGCATTAGATCTTAGAGCTGTCTTCTCAGAGGATGAGGTGCAGCAGGCGGTCTGGGGGTTGAATGCGGAGGGGTGCCCTGGATTGGATGGTTTCCCTGTCTTCTTCTTTAGAGAGTTCTAGTCCTTGGTAGGAGCGGATGTGATGCAGATGATAGAGTTTGCAATCGGGAATAGTGGCTTCGACAAACTGAATAGATATTACATGTTTTTGTTGCCCAAGAAAGAAGGTGCGGAAGCGATTCAAGATTTCCGACCGATTGCGCTATCCAATGCCGTTTACCTTATTGTTGCTAAGGTCTTGGCGAATAGACTCAGGGGCCTTCTTGGAGACTTGATATCCCATGTTTAGCTAGCCTTTGTTCCAGGAAGAGGAATCTTAGACGGTTTTGTCGTCGGTATGGAGGCACTGGTTGCTTGGAAGAGAGAAAAAACAAGCATTTCTGTGGAAGGTGGACTTCAGCAAGGCGTACGACTCGATGCAGTGGGATTTCCTTTGGGCTTCCTTGCTGAGGAGGGGCTTTCCCAGAATATGGATTGACTGGATGAAGAGGTATGTAACGGTGACTTCCTTCTTGGTCTTGATTAATGGGAACTCGGTAGGAGGTTGGGTGTAACCTAGGAGGGGGGGTCAGGCAGGGATGTCCTTTTGCACCCCTGCTGTTTGTGCTTGCGGCAGATGCTTTGGCGGGGGCAACTTGCAGGGCCTGTGATAGGGGTTTGATTAGAGGCTTTCGGGTTGGGGAGGACAGAGAGACGGCGATTCTTCGGTATGCTGATAACACCCTGTTCCTAGTTGAAGGAGTAGGTAGTGAGGCTAGGAGGATGAGGATCATACTAGAACTCTTTGGCGCTGCATCAGGATTGCAATTAATTACCAGAAGTCATCTTTTATCTCGATGAACATGACAGTGGAGGAGGTGGAGCTGGTGGGTGGTGCACTAGGGATAGAGGTCGGTTCCTTGCTGATGATGTATGATGTATCTAGGCCTCTCCCTTTCAGATTGGTGCCTTAAGTTGCATGATTGGCCTCCTTTGTTGGAGAGAATGGAAAAGAAACTGGCAGGGTGGTCATCTAGGTTGCTGTCTAGAGGAGGGAGATTGACTCTTGTGAAGGCGGTCCTGGCTTCCATACCATCATATTTCCTCTCAGTTTTTAGGATTCCACATAAGGTTGAGAAGAAAATCTCTGGATTGATGAGGGATTTTTTCTGGTCAGATGTGGGGGCAGCAGGAAAGGGGGCGAGACTGGTGGCTTAGCGGGAGGTTTGTAGGCCGGTGCAGGAGGGGGGCCTGGGGGTTAGAGTTGTGGACAAGGTGAATATCAGTCTCCTTGCAAAACGGATTGCCAGGTTGGTGGGCCAGGAAGGGGGGCTGTTTGGTGACGTCATGGGGAGTTGATACGGGCCTTTCCTCTCTTGGGGGCCCTTGGAGTCTCCTCCTCCTGGGGCCTCTTTCTTCCTTAGGGGATTGGCGGAGGTGACGGGGAAGGTGCGAGATTTCTTTTCTCCCATTCTGTGTGAAGGGGATGCCTTTCGGTTCTGGCAGGATGACTGGCGAGGGGTTGGCTCAACCCTCAGTGCTAGCTTTCCCCATCTTTATGGGGGGTGGACCTGTCGGCCACGGTGGGGGATTGTTGGAACGGGGTTTGGTGCCCGACCTTTTGAAGAGGCCTTTCCGACCAGGGGTGTGAGGACTTCCAGTGGCTGCTGTAGGAGGTGGAAGGTTGGGAGCCGAAGGAGGGTAGTGACTCGTACTCATGGGAAGAGGGAGAGTTCTCTGTGGCAAAGGTCATTTGTAGGTTAGGTTACGGCATGATTAACCCAGACGTCGACTTCTTGAGGGATTGCCGACTGATATGCGCAGCAGAGTGCCCGCTGAAAGTGAAGATCTTCGCTTGGCTGGTAAGGAGAGGGAGGATAATGATGAAGCGATGGAGGGCAAGATGGGCCCAGACGGATGATCTGAGTTGCCTCCTTTGTGAAAGAGCGGAGGAAGACATCTAACATCTTTTCTTTCAATGTCCGTTTGTGAGGCTGGTGTGGCAAAAGATGGGGATTGACTGGATTGCCTATCGGGACACGGCTAGCTTCTGGTCTTCACTTCGTAGAGGAAACCCCCTAGATGGAATGATCTCCTTTAGATTAAAGAAGGATAGAGCTAGAATCCTGGCGGTCTTGTGGGGTGTTTGGTTGGGAAGAAATGGTGTTTATTTTAGGGGGGAGAGACCTTATGTAGAGAATTTTGTCTCATCCATTTCTTCCCAGGTGAAGTTCTGGGGATCCTGTTTGTAATGTTGCTGTAATTATTTTATGAAATGAAATGATTGTGGGTGGTTATCGCTTGGATAACTACCCTTTGATTTAAATATATATATATTTATATTATAGTACAATGTGTACATGCATATATTGTGTCTAATTAGAGGCTAAAATAAACAACCAAAACATATATCATGTGAGCTATCGGACAACAACATATATTATATATACTATTTGTATTGCCATAAATTATATATATTGTTCTATATCATTATAGAAATACAAACAATAACACACACACACACACACATGCAAACACGCGTGTGCGTGCGTGCACACACACAAACAAAATATATTATAAACTTACAATAATGTATATGTATAACTTGTACGTGTATGCCATAACTAGTCTATGTTAATAATACATATCAAAGTTGAAGGCAAACTTAAAGAGTATATCAAAGCTATCAATGGCGTACGTACGTACGCATACACACACGCACACACCCAAATAACTCAAGATTAAAGCTCTTATGGTTTTTCATAGAGCGAATTGACAGTAAGGTGACGAGGGACAAGGCGACTCAGGCAATGAAGAAGGCGATTGGGCAATGGCTTGGATGAAGGCCCTTGCCTAGAATAGCTCTAAGGCCATTATTGGCTTTTTTGCCTAGCCCGGTAGCCCTAGGCGATAGCCTTAACAACATTGACACCCTTTGTCTAAGACTTCTCCAAAATTCGTTCGTGGGGTTATCATTAATTGTAAGAATGCCTAGCCTCATCATCACATCCTTTGTAAATCCACATTTGATGAAAAGGTGTCTCTAATCTTGTCCTCTAAACTGCAAAGAACACATTGGAGATCATGTTCGTTAGACCACCTACTCCACTTGACCTTCGTTATCAACCTACCTTTTTGAAGCAACCTCATGAAAATATTAATCTTGAAAGGAATCTTCATCTTCCAAATAAGTGAACAATCGGATCCAAGGAAGACATCATCTATTTTCACCTCCCCTTTGAGGAATTGAGCCATCTTCATTGTTTGGACTGTAGACAATTGATATTTTTGTTCAGTAGAGGCCTTGGGAGCTTAGGGGGTTTTGAAGGATTTGCATTGAGAAATCTCTCTAAATAGAGATTGAAGGGAAAAAAATATCATAATGGTGTTAAATAATAAAAGCATACCTAAAATTGGAAAGACATGGAGTACCAAAAAAATATAAACACTCCCCTCTTGCTAGACCATATATGTCAAATATGTTCAACATATCATAGAAGGTGACAGGTCAACCTTGTGGTAGAGGCTTTGTGGAAATGTGGAAATGTCAACATTTTGAAGTTCAAAGGAGAGTGGAGGAGTAATATTTCCTTGAGTAACAACAATGCAAATGAAATGGGATCAACCTTTACATGCTTCATTCACTTAAACATACGATTTGAGGCAATGTAGACAGCTACATGTTGTCAAAATACTATGCATAGTGATAGATGGCAGGCGATCCTGGCCTTGAGCTTTGCCACATGAACTTTGGCTAATTGTTTTAAGGTTGTTTGCTTGGTTTTGATTGATTTCAATAAGGAGGTGGGTAGGAGGCGTGATGGTGTGAGGAAGGAAGCTTTGGAGACTTTGGCGATGTTGTTTGCTTGGCTTTCATTAATTTCAATAAGGAGGTGGGCAGGAGGCGTGATGGTGTGAGGAAGGAAGCTTTGGAGACTTTGGCGAGGCTTGACATGGAGGAGGATTTGGGCAAGCTTAGTGTTGAGGAATGGGAGGAGGGGGTAATTGCCCAAACCAGGATTAGAGAGGAGGATCAAAAAATGGAGATGGGTTGGAGGCAAATTGTGGTTGAGGGAGGGTGACTCCAAATTCCAATACATGATTTTTTCATGTGGCTGCAAGTTCTAGGAGGACAAATTTGATCTTGTTGATTTGTGTTGGTGACGAGACTTTTACCTAGAGGACATAGATTTACAGGGCATTTGAGGGGCACTTTCAAGCTTTTGCCTGCAGGAGGAGACCGACCGGTAGATGGAGGCTGGGATCTTCTAATGGAAGTGGGCAGGAGAATGAAGGGATGTCCTCTTTCTTGGCCTAGTCTTTATTTGAGAAGGATTTGAGTCCACCTTTAGCACTAGGGTTGTGTTGCTTGCAATCAAGACTCTTCCAGCGTTACTTGTGTTCCCTGCTAGCAATCGGGGGTGCTCCTAACTTTACTTGTGTTGCTTGCAATCAGGGCTATGTGCTTTTCTTGGTGCTAAGCAATTGGTGGGGGTAGTGGGAGGTAAGTTTTGCCGTTGAGGTAGGTGGACATGGCCCTTATTTAGGTTGACCTTAAGGGATACGAGCCAAACATTGCATGAAGATCTCCATGTAACTACAAGGGATGATTACATAAGCATAAAGACCACTCTTAATTTTGCATAATGTTTGTTTAACTGCATTATTGCTTTTTTTCCATTTTCTTTGTTGCGTTTCCTGGTCACCCTTTTGTTGGAGTTTTTTAGTCAGGAAAATGAAAGATATGGACTTGGTTGGGAACAAGGCATATAAGAACACAAGAATTAAAGAAAAAATGTTTGGAGACTGTTCCTTGTGTTACTTTGTATTCGCTGTGTGTCGGGCTTTTGTAATAATATAAATTGTGCTATGGCAAGCTTTTGTGTAGTTGTGGTTTGCATGGAATGATGATCTAATGGTTAGTGGCTTGGCAATGGTTGAATTATGAAAGTATGTATGGCCTGAAGATCTGGGTCATAGCACTTTTGGTGGTTCCTTTAGATCCAAGAAGGAGTGGCCTTATCCTTAGCTGTTTGTTGGGCTTTGTGGCTACAAAGAAACAGGGCTATTTTTAGAGGGCAGCTTGTTTATGTTGAAAATGTTCTGTTTGCAGTGCAATCTTTCAGGGCAATGCGGTATTCTTTGTAACAAAGTGTATGCACTTCTGGGAGATATACATTGAGTAGTTTTTGAATGAAGGTGGAGGATCACTAGCCCAGATGGTCCTGCTTTTACTTTTCAAAAAAAAAGAGTTACATGACTTACATCCTTGTCTTTTAGCGATGGTAGGGACACCTATCAGTCTTCCCTGTTACCGTCTGTGCAGCGTATTCTAAAGGACAACCATCTAACTCATCGCTGCCCTTCGATTGCCTACTCTTCATCACATGGTCCTATACTCTGGTCTGAGGCTGATTTACTTGTAGCTCTACCAAGGGCTGTAAGAACTTTTACTCTTCATTTAAAGTAAAAGTTTTTTTAGATGCCTGAACTACATTTTTGGTTAGTCTTTCTATTGGTATCTGATCCCCTTTTTTGGATAACATTTTTGGTTCTGTTCCTTTTTTCCGTGGTTACATATCTAGCTCAAAATCTTTACTTTTGCTGCAAACATGCGGTACGCATGCTTATAATTGACATCCCGACTGTTTGTTCTATATAAGATGGCAATCCTCTATTCAGTCTGTTGTATAACACTTGCCCTTAGCTTTTGAAGGATCCTTCTCATTGTACAGAACAACTGAAGGTTCCTACTGCAAGGCTTATTGCAAAAAGTTTGTTCCGGAGGCTGATGCTACTTGCTGCATTTGCAATGGTGAAGAGGAAAATTGCCCCATCCTTTTTTTGGATGCCCTATGGCTAGAGGCTAGAGAAGTGTGGGCATGGGCGAATATTGATTGGATAGATAGCTCCTCAATGGCTGAGTTTTGACATCCTTTGGTGGTGGTTCATTTAGATCAAAGAGGAAGCGGCATTCCTGTTTACGATCATTTGAGCTGTTTGGCTGTAGTGGAATGGGTTCATTTTTAGAGGATGACAATTTGATGCAAAAATTTCTTGTATGAGGTTATGTCCCTTAGGGAGCAGTGGGTGGTGTTTCAATGAAGGGTATGCCCTTCTTTCAATTGTAACCTTTTTGCGACCCATTAACGAGCAATGTCAAGATCAGAATTTGCTGGCACTATTCCTTAGTCACCTATGGTGAACAAAAAGATGAATCCTACTGCAATAACATGGGTGCTTTGAATTGTCTTGAACCTCCCTACATGGTAGTGATCCAACTAAGGATTTTGATTCTAGTGGGGACAACGATGGATCCAAGGTTGCAGAGAATGGCTCTTTCTGTGCCAAGAAGAAAAGAAATCCAAATAGGCAAGATAAGGGTGGAGGAGGTTGTAAATCCTGGGAAAAAAACATGGGAGCAGAACTGGCAACGAAACATATCCAAAAAGGAAGGTTTGCGAATCCATTTCATTTTGCAATAGAAAGAATTCAAACCAAAAAAGACAGATCCAATGAAAAACCAATATCTGCTGTTGAAACAAAGGGCAGGTGTGACAATGGAGGATCACTATTCACAGGTCATCCTTCTGTTACATTTCGGAAAAAAAATCAGAGGTTCTCTCTGCTCTAACTAGCTTTCATTGATTCCATGTTTGACATCCTTATCAGTTCTTTCATGTTGGTTGAAAATTAACCCAAGCATGCCATCTGAATAGGGATGAAATTGGATTGGATTCGGTTCAGATATGGGTATTTCCATATCCGTATTTGTTTTTCAAAGTTGGATTCGGATACGAATTTGTATATTGACTTACATAGGGGTTTTCATTACCATTTCCAAAAAAATCGGATACGGATTTGAATTGGATATTAATAGAATTCGAATAGGAATCATATTCAAATTCGATTCTGAGATTGATCAAATATGAATACGAACCTGGTATCAATCGGACCCAAATATGAATTTAATGCATTCTAGATTAAACAAATATAGAATGAAATCAAATTTGGATGAAGATGTGGTTTGGAAACAAATGTTCTTGCACATCAAAGTAGTATCTTAATTGCCTATGTACTAAATAAAAGAAAGCACTAAAAAAAAGCTTACTTTATATGAAGGATGGACTGAAAATAAAGAACTTTTTCGAGTAAATAACTGATACCTTTTGTAGAAATAGTTCTTCATACATGCATCGATAACTAGTATATGTAGAATGTTGTACTTGTTTTCCAATAAATAAGGAGAAAAACAGTGAATAATTAGGTAACAAAAGAAGTTAGTTTAGATTAAAATACATTAAATAAAAATAAAGAAACTCACCATGTAACCCATGCATTGTTGCATACCATGAAAGATCAACATGGATACAAAAATTTTTACCTACAACTTAAGACACATGTAGCAAAAACATGTATACAAAAGAATTTCCTGACAGAAATCCAAATATATAAAATATACTACAAAATTTTTAAATCATTACAAGTAAAAAAAATTCATAAGGTTCTCAAAGTTTTCAAAAAGATACAAATAAAATTTGAAAAAATAAAAAAGATGAATTGCTAACATAAATAGAAATATAAGTAGATGCAATCTCTTTAACCATGATCAAAGAAGAAATGTGCAGTTTTTTTAATCATAAATAATGAGTTTTTATAGAAAAATATCATTTCTTTCAAAAAATCTAAAAAGTTCACTTGACTAACCTAACCAGAAAGTGTTGCATCCTCAAATTGACTGGAACTCTCTGTAACCTCAACATATTCTTCTAATACTTGCTCCAAGTCATGCGAGGTGATATCATCCATGAGTGTGGTGTGGGTATGTACTCTATATAACAAAGTTTAAAGAAACATTATATCCTTAACATTGCTATAAAATTTACTACTATTCTACCTCCTCTGTTAGTTATTAACCAATCTTAAGTGCAGATTTGTGCTTCCACGGTATTTGGTGCCAATCTACTGTGATATATATCAATGACCCTCTCAACATTGCTTAAAGCCTAAAAGCAGACTCAGATGCAACAATAGAAACTGGAACACCTAGTGTATCCATTGCCATCTTGGACATGACTAAATATGCACTCTGATTTGCTGCTCACCACTTTAAAGTATCGAAGTTTGGGGATTTACTGTGTACTCCAATCACTCGATTATCAATGTATCGATCAAGTTTGGCCTTTTGAGGTTGACTTTCAGTACTTTGCTTCAAAAACTCTGCAAATTTTCTTTTCTTTCTATCACCTTCATAATCTTCATTTAAATTGTTGGTATGGTCTGTCTGGAGATGAAGAGGCAACGTAGAATATAATGATGAACGGAAGTATTCAACAAATAGTTTTTTCAATGTTGCAAAAATTGTCTTATCTAAGCACCTCTCTCCGTATATTTGCTGAAAATAAAGCTCAACATATTTCGTTTTGTAATTGATATCCAAAAAACAAGATAGCTAACATCTTGTTGCTTTTCTCCCAATGCTTGTCAATTTTATTTTCATTTTAGTGCCCATCATAGCTACAGTCGCATCTATACTCGACTATTCAAGTAACTAAAGATAAATGTCACAAAATTCTTCAAAATAGTGATTTGAAATAGTATACTTTATTCCAGATAAAAGTTCAATCACATCATATAAAGGTTTCAGACATTTGTAAAACAACGGGGGCTGGACGATCGTCAGCCATCAGAGAGCGAAGAAGGGAAAGATGGAGCGACCACGATGTTTCAAATGCTTCGAGTTGGGGGCACGTGGCAAGGGAGTGCTAGGACCATTTCCGTTGCTTGTAGTGAGGTACTCTCGATCACCGTAGGAGGAGGTGCCGACGAGAGAGGGAGTCGGGAGGGGGGGGGGAGTTGCCTTCGAACCCACCCTCCCTTCCCGACTAGTGTACCCCTGGTGGAGTTCTCCGCTCCCTGGTCATCTTAGATGAGGCTGTTGGAGGTGGAGCTCGCAGGGGCTCTGATGGGCGCGTTTTTGTGGGGGAAGACTTCTGTTGAGGAGGTGAAAGAGATGAAAGCTCTTTTGGGAATTGAGGTTGCTGTGAAGGTGGCGTACTTAGGCCCTAGCAATTTTCTTCTATTTGGTTTGGGTCGTGAGATGGAGGAGAGGCTGGTGTTTGAGGTCTTAAGGAGTGATGCGGCCTTCATTTGATGGTGGTGCCCTGCCGTGTTCGATGGTGCAACATCTAAGCGGCCACCGCGGAAGGCGGGGTTGAAGGTGGCAATCAAAGGAATACCTATTTATCTAAGGACAATGGAAGTCGTGGAGGCGGTAGTGGTGTCGTTCGTGTTGGTCAAGACCTGCCGTGGGCTTGGCCTTGTCGAAGGTGATCTGTCGAAGTTGAGAGCCACCCTTTTCTTGATCCCAGGTAGGAGTTGGTGCACAAACTCACGCTTCACCTTAGCGGCTCGGCATGGGTTGTGACTATGGAGGCGAAGTCGGAGGAAGACTTATGCTTAGGCACTGTGTGGGCCCAATCGTGTTGCGGCAGTCGGGAGCGGAGAGGGGGGAGGTGGCGTCGCTAGGGTGTCGAAGCATTTGGAAGGACAAGGGACGTGTCGGCGATCTAAGGGATGATGCGAGGATTGCGGCGGTGGTTACGAACCCTGATGTTTCGAGGATACGCGGCATTGAATGCAAGGATTCTCCCACAGCGTCTGTTGATATCGACATTAATAGTGACTCGGGAGACGATTTATTGGGGTGCTCTCGTAGTGCAGTCCAACGCTTTATGCAGGGGGAGATAGAATCCGTTTATGGATCTGGGTCCGGTATGCCTTTACCTAACCTCCCTGACTTGCTGCAAACCCTTCTCCCCTTTCCTCCTCTCTTCGCTTGTGTTGCAAGTCCTATGCAGGATGCTTCGGTCTCGTTGTTCGAAGGAGTCCTCGTGGGGGCTGCTGCACGACCGAAAGTGGTAGCGTAGACCACTTACACAGTGGAGCCTAAGGGGGAGGTGTCGCCCCTGACCTTGCGTGATGGAGATTGATATAGGCCCCTTGACAACGGCTGAAGTTTCGCTCGCAATATGCCTTAAAAGTGAAGTTGAGCGCTAAAGCTCTTGATCCAAAGAGGGGTTTGATGCCGACCATCCCACCCGACGAAGTTGTGCCTCCTGTAATAAAGCTTGAAGGTCAAACCATTGGTGGAGGTGAAGATGATATTGCAGTCCAATGAGCTTATGTTGTGGACATGGCTAGTTTCAAACTAGCATTTGGGGGATGCTCCTTTATGACCCAATGATGAAAGCACTCTCTTGGAATGTGAGGGGCCTCATCGACTCCTCTAGGTGGGCAACGCTACAAGGATATATCTGATCCTGGGGGCTTGTCGTGGTTTTGCTACAAGAGACCAAGCTAGAGTAGTGTACACACTAGATTTGGAGGGAGATTGGTGTAGGGTGTGTGGAGGGTTTTTGTGCCGTTAACGCGGTGGGTAGATTCGGTTGGAGGATGAGTTCAGTGTTGAAGACTCGATTCTTGGCTCTCATGTGCTTAGGGTACAATTATTAACAAGAAGAGATAATTTGAAGATGTTTGTGTCTGCGGTTTATCGACCATCTGAGGAAGGTGCCTGCTCTCAACTGTGGGAGGACCTCAACCATATGGCTTATAAATGTCAAGGATGTTCTTGGCTCCTTAGGGGTGACTTCAACATAACTCTGCATGCTGAAGATAGACCAGATGAAAGAACTGGACGAGATCGAGGCTCTGCAGCTTTCACTGAGTTTGTCTCCTTGCATGGTCTTCTGGACCTCTTACCCAGCTCGTGCTCCTACACTTGGAGGAACAATGCGGGGTAGATGTCTCGTATCGACCTATTTTTTTGCCACTATTGAGATGGTGGAGACGATGCCTCTTATTGACGTGCATCCTTTAGAGAGGCCTTTTTCTGACCTCACACCACTTATGTGGCAGTCTCATGAGGAGCGACATTTTGGACCCTACTTTAAGTTTGATAGAGCTTGGCTTCTGGAAGAAGGATTCAAGGAGTTAGTGGAGGAAAAATGGAGATCCTTTTAGATAGCTGGATTAGTAGCAGCTTGGTTACAATATAAGTTATGTGTGCTATAAACTTTTCTAAGGATGCACAGGGAAGAAAGAAACAGGAAAATGAATATTGCCCTCGTGGAGATTGCACGGTTGGCTAGTGAGGAAGACATGGTGTCCCTCTTAGAGGAGGACCGCACAACCAGGTTGACCCACTTACAGATAGTGCAAGTGGTAGACAAAAAGATGGAGGTTGAGTGGAAGGGAAAATCTAGGTAGAAATGGCTGAAGGAAGGTGATTCTAACACAATATTTTTACATGATGCCCTTCGGGAGGTGAAGAAAAAACTAGATAGACAAAATAAGGATTGATGGCTCTGACTATAAGGGCAGGGAGGCTGTTGGTAAGGCGACTGTAGACTAATTTAGGGAGTTTATAGGGAGGGGGTAATGGAGTTGGAGGTGGTTTGGTTCAGATGTCCCTTCTATCACTAAGGAGCAGGGGATGGATCTTACTGGAGAGTTAATTGAAGATGAGGTTAGGAAGGCCATATGGGGATTGAGTGCAAATGCTTGCCTCGGACCTGATGGCGTACCGGTTAAGGAATTTTGGTTGTTTCTAAAAGAAGATGTAATGCAGGTGGCCAGTGAATTTGCAATGAGAAATCAGGGGTTTAACAAGATCAATAAATTTTATATGTTTTTGCTTTCCAAGAAGGAGGGGATGGAGGCTATTGAAGACTATAGACCTATTGCGCTGTCCAATGCTATATATCTCATAGTGGCAAAGGTCCTTGCAAATAGATTGAGGGGAGTATTGGGGGACATTGTTCTTCCTGTGATGGCCTTTGTCCCAGGAAGAAACATATTGGATGGATATGCGATTGCCTTAGAGATTCTGTCCTACTGGAGAAGATTGAAGAAGAAGGCCTTCCTTTGGAAGGTGAATTTTAGTAGAGCTTATGACTCGGTCCAATGGTCGTTTATTCGAGCAGCCTTGACAAAAAGAGGCTTTCCAATTAGATGGATAGAGTGGATGAAGTGCTCTGTTACAGGCTTACAACATCTTCCTCCATCTTGCTTAATGGAAATTCGGCAGGTGGATGGATTCAGCTGAGGAGAGGGGTGAGACAAGGTTGCTCGCTGGCCCCCATGCTCTTTGTTTTGGTGGTGGACACGTTGGCTAGATGTACGACTAGATGTTGGGAGAGAAACTTGTTCAGGGGTTTCTCGGTAGGGAATGAGGTGCAAATATGGGTCGTCCAGTATGCAAATGACACTTTATTTTTTGTACATGGATCAGAAGATGGAGCAAGAAGCATTCGTATCCTACTTGAAATATTTGTGGAAGCATCGGGGCTGAAGATTGATTTTTCCAAATCCACATTTGTCCCTTTCCACATGACTTCCCAAGGGGCGACCTTGTGTGGCCTGGCATTGCATACAGTAGAGGGTTCCCTACCGATTACATACTTGGATTTACTACTATTAGATAAGAGAAGTACATGAATGGCAGCCGTTGATTGGAAGACTGAAGAAACGGCTATCGGGTTGGGCCTCTAAGGTTCTTTCCAAGGGAGGAAGACTGGTGCTTTTGAAGGTAGTTTTGGCCTTTATGCCTTCCTATTTTACGTTTGTTCTTATAATGCCACAGAAGATTGAGAGAAGGATAAGTGGTTTGATGAGAGACTTCTTCTGGACAAATTTTAGATTGAATGGGAGAGGGGCAAGGATGGTAGCTTGGGATGATGTGTGTAAGCTGATAAAAGGAGGTCTTGGTGTTAGGGACCTAAGGAAGATGAATGATAGCTTCTTGGTGAAGTGGATTGTTAGAATTCTTGAACATAGATAGGATTTCTTGGGGAGATTCTTTGGGTCTTGCTATGGGACCTCTAGGTGTTGGGAGTTGCTTGCCTCGCCCCAAAATGGAGCCTTTCAATTCATTAAGTCGCTGTCATCGATTATGCTAAAGGTATAGAATTTCCTCTCTCCTTATATAGGGACTGGTGGTGCTTTTATGTTTTGGTTGGATGATTGGATGGGGCAGGGTAGACTGCGAGATCAGCTCCTAAGACTTTTTGCATTGGCTGCCAACAAGGATTTGTCGATGCTAAACTACTGGGAAGGAACTTGGAACTCAACGTTTGTGGGCTTCTTGCTAGATCAGAGAACATCGGAGCTCCAAGAGTTATGGCAAGAGCTACAAGGCTACCAACTAGATGGTGGTCAGGATGGTTTCGTATGGGATGGCAGACATTTCTTGATCAGGGAGGCATACCAAAGGTTGGATGGTGGAGGACAAATGGTAGACTTGGATTTCATTAGGGATTGTAGATAGATTTGGTCATCCTCTTCCCTTATGAAGGTACAAATCTTTGCTGGATGCTTAGAAGAGGAAGACTGATAACAAAAGTTTAGAGGGCCAGATGGGTGGAGAACATGGATATGGTGTGCTCTTTGTGCCACACAGCGAATGAGGATATTAAACATCTTTTTTTTTTAGGCTCATTCGCTATGCAAGTTTGGGAACATTTCCAATTGAATTGGATACTAGGTGCTTTAGATCTGGCAATCACAATGGAGTGCAGAACTCATTTAGGATGAAGAAGGTGAAGGCAAAAGCTTTGGCGATCCTTTGGGATATTTGGTTTGGGAAGAATGTAACAATATTCAAAGGGCAGTTTCCCTATCTTGAAAATGTTACTTCTTGTAATGAGCTCTTGGTCAAATACGATGTAATGTGATTGCTGAGTTTTATTAATACATTTCTTGGGTGGTTTTCAGTATTCGTCATCAAAAGGACATTTGTTATATTTGAAACGTACTTGTGGTAAATTCTCAAAGCTTAATAATCTAGAGTGGTTTTAAACATCGAGTGGAATTTCAATGCGTGGACATATCAAGTGACAACTTTTCCCATAGGTAAATTCACCTTTTGAACTACATCTTTGAATTTTTCTTGATGTTATGGTGAGTTTCTAATGAATTTCACACTATCTCTAATCATTTCAATGAGGTGCTATCTCTTTAAGACCATCTTGCACAATTTGATTGATTATGTGTCACACATCTAACATGAAAAAACTCATCACCTCCCACAAGATTCTTCTGAAGAATATGCTTGACATTTTTAATGGCTACTGAATTTGCAGAGTCATTATCAACAGTAATGCAAACAATTTGCGATGCAAGTTCCATTCAAGAATATTTTTCATAAAATGTTCGTATAACTTATCTCCAAAGCCCTTTCCTTCAACATGCCTAAAATTAATGATTCTCTTTTGTGAAGTCTAGTCGTCATTATTAAAGTAAGCTGTCATACACAAGTATGACTTATTTTGACAAGAAGTCCAGTTGTCCATTATGGGGCTTGTTCTTGAGGATAGTCTTTCAAATTTCTGATAGACTCTATTTTCTCATCCTCATACAAAGACATACAAGATTTCTTGGTGGTAACTCTTGACTTCAAATGAAAAGCTGGGTTTAAAGAGTTTACAAAATCTCTAAATCCAACATGTTCAACCATAGAAGAAGGATAAGAATGCGAAATAATTGCCTCATAATACTCTCTCACATACTTTTTCATCAAACGTATATGTAGAAACTTCACTTCATTGTTTCTTCTGTGCTACTTGCAAAAGCTGTTGACCAACATTTTGAACCTTTCTTTTGGGATATCTTTTGTAATGAGTTCTTAAATGTGTTGTTCCTTGTTTTGGATCAGAATTGATTGGTCTAAAGCAAAATTGGCAAATAGCCTTCTCTAACTCCACTTCTTGCCCATCAACTTTGGCTTTAATCATCTCTTTTAAAATCACCCTTTCACCCATACTTCACTTGTAAGCATTTTACTCCTTTTTGTGCTGTTTTTATCATTATTTGCCTTTGTGTTGCTTTCAATTTCTTCATTAGTTGAGATAGCAACAAGAGTTAAAGTTAGATTCCCACTAACAATTAGATTTTGATCTTCCATGTTATCGGTAGCAGACATATTTCCTAAGTCATAAGAAGTACTTTTAACATTAATCTTGATAAATAAAAAATACATAGCAACTCCTAATATATATTGATATCAATAATATAATTTGATTAAATGTAGTATTTGGAAGTTGTTTGCGGGAAATAAGCAAGTATGTAGATTGTAACAATAAATATGTGACCACATTATAAACATGCTTCAAAAAGATAATGTGAAGATGCCATACCACAAGTTTAAACACCTTTTCCACAATTTCCTGTGCTTGCCTCAGCTTGGAATCAGCTATTTGGGCAGGTAGCTCCTGTGGATCTGAAAAAATATGAAACATTAGAATGTGATTTGGGAAATGGTGCAAGATGGATTGAATTGGAAGTAAAGAATCATTATAGAAGATCTTGCTTAAGTAGAGGAGGCTGGAACTGTGGAGGAGGAGGATGGGTGGGACCGTGGTGGGCTATCTGGTCTTGTTGTGTGTTGCTTCTATAGAGGAGGGGGCAAAGGAGAAGGAGGAGGGGGGTGCGGACGTTGAGGAGAAGGAGGCGGTTGGGGATAGGGGACTAGGGAGGGGTTGCGGGGTGGACCTGGGGTTGGGTAGCTGGGTGGTGGAGATTTCAGTCTTGAACTGTGGAGGAGGATGGGTGCATGAAGGCGTGTGTTTCAGGCTTTCCACTTGTAGCTGTAGATGGGAAAAGGAGGGGGAGGGGGTGAGGAGGAGGAGGAGGGGGAGGAGGAGGATAGAGGGGGTGGACCCTAGACCTATAGGTTAGAGTCTAGACTCAAGTTAGGAGCTGTGGAGGAGAAGAATATGGTGGAGTCCTGGTGGACCGGCGAGGGGCGGTGGAGACTTGGGGCTATGGTGGCAGTGGAGGCGGAGGAGGAGGAGGAAGAGGAAGGGGGATAGAGGGGGTGGACCGGGGACCTACAGGTTCGAGTCCAGACTTAAGTTTGGAGCCGTGGAGGAGAAGATGGTGGGGTTGTGGTGGATCGGCAGGTGGTGGAGGAGACTTGAGGTTACGACCTACCATATATGAAACCAAATATGTTCTTTGTTATGCATGAAGCTAGTCTTAACCTCCTATATCATCCATTGAAAGAAATTTTTTGGATTTTAAGAACACCCGGCATTGTTATCTATAATCTCATGCGTTGACATGGAAGTGCTAGAAGGTTGATATTTGCTGGGCATTATTTGATGTGGGTTTGATTTTTTGTTCTTAGTTTGATGAACCAATTCTTTTTTTTGTTAGTAATTTTGTGAAGGAGTTCTTTTTACTAATTTTAGGATTGTTTTCCTTGTTCAGGTCTTATGTTGGAAAAGTCAGGAGTTGTCAAGTTAGCAAAACTATTGAAATATCAAGATTAGGGTTTTATTGTAACTCCTTTGATGACAAAAGTTATCCATTGAATATTGATGGTAGTGGTGATTCTTGGTTTTATGTCAGAGATCTTCTTGGCCATGGAGCATATGATTATATGGTATCACCATTTGATTTTTCCCTATCTTTGCTGGTGAGTCTGGTAGCCTGCATTTCTGTTCTTGTTAGTTGTTTATTTAAGGTTTCTTCTGCTTAAATGATTAGATTCATTTCCTAAACGACAACTTTGCCACTGGGACCATGGTATAATGTCCCCTTTGTTCGGATTCCTTTTTCTTTGTTTTTTTTTTTTGGTGTGAAAACCATGACCCGCTACTAGAAATTGAGAACAGTGATGAGTTTTATCTTTACCTCATTTGGAATGTGATGATCTTGTTGGAGCATTGCTAGATGTAGACATTATTATCATTTGAATTTTGTTCCCAGCCTTTTTTTCTGGCATTCTGATAGCTTTTATGATTTGAATTTAGTTAGAAGAATAGCTTGTTTCCTTTCAGAAAAAAAAGAAGAATAACTTGCTTATTCAAAAACATTTATCTTATTATATAGAGGTTTAGAGTAATACTCTTATGCAAATAAATGTTAAAATTGTAATAAAGAACATCTATCTCAACATTCCCATTCAATATTTATGTTAATAATGCTCAACTTGGAAGGACATTTGTCTAGTGGAATATAAGTAAGTGCCTTAGTAACATGTCAGCTATTGGATCTTTTTGTGAAACATGATTAGTGTGGATAAGACCCTGCTGAATCAAATCTTTGGGATAGTGGTGGTCTACCTCTTCATGCTTGTTATCTCTTGAAACACTAGGGATTGACAGAAAAGAGGCTGCTTGGTTGTTGCATCTTGTCTTTGTGGAATATTTCATAGGTAGATGAAGATCACCAAAAGGAAAAATGTATGTTATCAACTCACTAGTATACACATCATCTCATGAGCTGTCTAAATCATGGCTTGATGCTCTGGACCACTACTTCACTTGGAAACTATAATTTTCTTAGTTCTCCAAGTTGCATGGTTCCTAGCAACACATGCAAAGGTTGGTAATGGACTTTCTTTCTTTAGGCTTTTCAAAAAGTTTTCTTGCTTTAGGATAGTCCATATGATCTACATCTTTGTAAGCTATTCTTAAGGATTGTGGAGATTTTTGTAATTGGAATTCATCGATCTCAATCTCAACAAAAACAAATAGAGTTCATCCCTTTATATAAGAGGGATCAATCCTAAGTCTAATCCTAATGCTAAATATGGAAACAAAATCAAATCTTAAACAAACTAAAACACATCTTTTACAATTTGGAAAGAGATAAAACATGGAAAGAGATAATTCCTAAAATATAGAAAGAGAATTTCTACTTTCCTAAATACTATTTCTAAATAAATCTCTAACACTCCTGCTCAAGTTGAAGTGTACAATGCCTAACTTGCAGGAGTAGTGCAGTAGGAGAGCTCTCATCATCTGATGTAATTGAGGCTGGAGTAGCTAGGCTGGCGTGCAGGTAGATAGGCTTGTAGGTAGTTAGGCATGCAGATAAATAGATCTTTAGACATGCAAGTAGTCATCCCTTCACCAGTGAAAACCTAACTTCTTGGAGTAAGAACAAAAAAACTAAGAGACTTTTAGGTAGTTGAGAAGCGATCCCGAGCAGGCTGCAGAGTAGAGGAGATGATGCCATGCTGTAGTGGAATACAGGAGATGATCTCAAGCAGTCACTAAAGTAGGGTAGATGATCCTAAGTAGGGGAAACGATCCTAAACATGAGTAAGGGAGACAATCCCAAGTAGTAGTTGTTGTACATTAGCGAAAAATCCACCTCGCTAGGAGAAGGCAAAACTGATGTATGACATTTAGTGATGGAGTTGAGCACGTGGTTCAGTTGCCCCATTAGTCATCGATGTCTTCAACGTTGGCTAAGATGTGGCTTGAGGCTTTAGTAGAGTCCTTCAAGTCAGTTATAGGTTTGGCAGATAGTCCTGTTGTGACATCAATAGCGGTCACAACTACAACAACTGTAGGAGAGGATTCTTTGCACTTCGGAAGGTTCCTAAGAAATTCCAACTGGGCCTGCATGAAGGGTTGAGTGGTAGATGACTCGAGCACTAACTTATTGTTCCAAGCAAGTCTTTCATACTTGTCCTAGCATTTATCAGACGCATGAATTGTCCGCTTGTCGTAGATATAGGGGCTAAAGGATTGGCTACGTCGTTGTCCACGTCCTACAAAGAAAGGTGGGTTCTTTCTTCCTCCAAAAGCTGCCAACACAAAGGAGTCTTGGGATGTAGTTGATGCAGGAGAGGGATGTTCTTCGATTTCGATCTTCTGAAGACCTCCAGATCCGGTACCACATCAAAGGAGAGAATCTGATCACGTGTTGAGTGATGTTGAGCACTGAGTACTAGAAATTTGTAGGCTTGCCATTGAGAATGCTCAATAATCTGCTTGTCAAAGCAGGTAGGCTGGTAGATGACTAACTCCTCAAATAGGCCCTCGAGGGTCGTGAAATACCTAACCAGGGCCATGCCACCCTGATTGGTATTTCAGATCCTCTAATAGATGTTAGCCAGATGTGAGCTACTGATTTTTTGCAATTACCTCTTCTCGAGGGTATCCTAGATCTCCTTTGTTGATTCTTTGTACAGTATGCTGGTCGTAATTGACTGGTCATTGTTGTTCATCAACTAGTTCATGACGAGGAAGTTATCTTTCTCTCATATTTTATACTTGGATTGGTCTTGGGAGTCTGCTACATTCTTTGTCAGGATATGAAGCTTGTCTTGTCCTCCCACAAAGATATGGAAGGTAGGAGACCATAATATATAGTTCGAGGCATCAAGCAATCGATAGTTTAATTGTGGTTCCTTGAATAAGTAACAATGTTGAGATCTTGGCCTTAGCTGTCACCATTGACGACTCTCCATCCGTTATCTATAACTAGGATGTCATCGACCAAGACGAAGGCCAGAAACCAATTGAAGAAGATGATTGAACTGCTGAACTTGACCCAAGTTGGTTCGGTGGCTTGTTCGGTCTTTATGCATGGCCTTGGTTGGTCATGCTGCATCCCTTGTGACGTGATAGGGTCCTACGCAATGGTGTAGGGAGTGGTTTAGTCCCCTTTGATCAAGGTTGCATTGGACATAGGCCAAGCTTCGACACTTGGCGATGCTTCGGGTGAGATGGAGGTCAACACGGAGAGGAGCAGTAGAATTGAGTGACACGTGGTGTCGTAGATAGGAGCCAAGGGGGATACACATGCACCCTGAGGCAGGGAGGTGCCGGTGGCACCCTTAAGGCATAGTGGAACACGTTAGGGTCCCAGGGTGGACCCGTTCTGATACCATGTAAAGATTTTTGTAATTGGAATTCGTTAATCTCAATTTCAATAAAAATAAATAGAGTTCATCCCTTTATATATTGGGATCAATTCCTAATTTTAATCCAAATCCTAAACATGGAAACAAATTAAATTTTAAACAAACTATATCTCCTATAACTTGGAAAGAGATAAAACATAGAAAGAGATAATTCTTAAAACATAGAAATAGATAAATTTTCCTTTCCTAAATACTATTTCTAAATTAATCTCTAACAAGGATATTCCGTATGATCTACATCATGGTAAGCTGTCATATTAACAGATGTACACTTTACATACAGTGTTTTCTGTGGGAATATTTCAAGTACTTGGGTATCATCGTAGTTGCATTGTAGTATTTTTTGTAGCTTTTTCTCGAGATTGACTAATATTCTCGACAATTGAGGAAATGTTTTGCACGAGTAGCAGTCAGTACAATAATTTTCCCACATGTCCTGTGAATTGGTGAGCATCCACAGGTTATGCATTATTATCATGCATCTATATCTTGGGATTAATTATGATATGAACTGGTTTTGCACCCAATATGTTAATCTTTGTCAATAACTCTGTTCTACTTCTAAGACAACACAACACGCTACTTACTTTTGGCAACCTCAATCATCGGGAAGTAGAGAAGCAGAGTCACATCCTTGGTAACAATGTTCCTAGATGTGTTTCTTTGGTATCAAAGATTCCCTGCATATCATTCTTAACCAAAATAATGATGGCTACGTAAACTGGTGTCATAAATGTCCCTCCGGAAGTCTTTTGCAAATAAGGAGTGAGCAACCAATAACTTGTGGAATCCAACTGTCTCAACCACTCTTGATGGTTTATGAAATCATGGCCTTGACTTTGCTTGAGTCAATAGATGGCCTTCCTTAACTTTTAGATATTGTAACATTCCCTTGGAGACTCAAGTCCTTTAGTTTGCAGCAGATAAGCAACTTCTTCTAGATCTTAGTTAAGAGAGGCATTTACCATATCATGCTGATGGAAAGCCAATCATGGTGTACCGCAACAAAGGTAAGAATTTGAACAGTGTGGGAAATAGGTTAAAAAATTCCAAAGAAGTCCATCCCTTGTGTTTGTGTGTATTCCCTTGTTGCAGATTGTGTATCTACAACTTTCCAACAGTGCCATCAGGATTATACTTCATAATAAGTAACTTTTTGGAATTGACTGCAACATCATTAGATGGTGGATCTTGAGTTCCTAAGTACTTATAGATGTTAACTGTAGACATCTGTCACATCTCATACTTCATGGCTATGTGCCACTTTGGATATTGATTAGACTACTAATGTATGGCTGGAATGAAGACTACAGAGAGGGTTGTGAGTAATTGTTTGAATTGTGGGTTAAGGCATGCTGTGCCATGTATACTTTTTGTAATGTAGGATGCATCATGTAGCTACAATCACCCTTTCCCAGGCATAGGCATGTCCAAATCAGGGCTCCATTCTAGGATTGCCACTTAGATACCAACTTAGAGGAGGTCAACAACTTGTTTATTTGGAAATCCTAATCCTCATTGTATGAAGGATTGGAACTGCAAGCATATCCCTGTTGAAAATAATGATAAGAACACTAATTCTCATGGACAAATTTGCAAGATCTTCAGTCTGCTAAATTGACATTTGGGCAATAAAAGTGGGTGCTTTACTCTGCATGTCAACTAATTTACAAGAACTTGTGATTTTCCTTTTGCATGGTCTGTTACAGCTATTTTTAGAAAAATTCTGATAGTTCTCCATGCATACAATTTCAACTAATGATGGTTTATACAGGTAAATAAATCTGCAACAATTGATGGTTCTCCTCAGTATACAGTTATAGCGCAACTTACTTCCATGGTTTGTTTCCTTATAATGTAAATACAAATTATTCAAGCTTTCGCCAATTTTTGGTTCTCATGGCATCTTAAGGATCAACTAATTGTGCTGATCCTTGAACAGGTTTTGTCATTGGAGGAGATCCAAGTAAAACAAATATTGAGCCTTTGGGATCACTTCTCTGTATGTGCTTTGAGGGAGAAGTGAGTTTGCAAGTTTTTTTGTTTTTTAGATCTAGGTTTTCATTCTCATACATGATTAGTTTCTTTTCTACCTGATGCCTGAACAACATGCAGACTATCCTTTCTTTGAATTTAGTCTCTGATTAAAAAGTAATTAGATAAAGCAGATATTCTTATTTGGATTGTCATCTCAAAATTTGGATTTAAATCCATGGGGGATTCTTGTGTGGATTCCGTTGAAGAGCAATGCTTTTAGATGGGCCTACAAAATTAAACTTTCTCCGAAAGTGGACTAAGTTAAACTTTTGTCATGATATATGTATATTTTTACAAGCTATTTGCTTTACTTCTTATACGTTAAGTCACTAAATTTTTTATATTATTCGGTTTCTTTTACATGAAATGTTTACAAGTTATATTTTGTCCTCACAAAGACATACTGCTTTTTACAAGCAACATGTTTGTCTTCTTACACTCTATACAGTTTCTTTTACAAGCTATTTTCTCTTTATATGAACTATATGTATGTCCAAGTTATGAATTTTTATTTTTACCAATTGGGCATTATGGTGGGAAGGCAATGTCTGGCAAGGTGGGAAAAAGCAAATGCAGTATCTGTTTGATATGCTTATTCATCTGAACTAATTGTTTGGCAAAATTTTGAATTATGGAAGGCCTTGCCGACTCAAACATCTGCTATCTGATTGGTATCTTATTCTAATCTTGACTATTCTTGTTCAGCAGCTACAACTAAATGAGCAATTCCTTTAAGAATCTTTTGAAAGCATGGTTCCACATAGGCCCCCTCATCGAGCCTAATGAATTGAGCTCAACCTTGTTCAGGCTTAGGCTCAATAAACCCAACCCAAGTCTACTCAGACTTGGCTTGGGATGAATAAGTTATGAAAGGTCTTGTTTAGATTTTGCTCATGTGGGCTTGGGCTTGTTATCGAGCACAATGAGTAGTGAGTTCAAAATTTTGAGACTCATGCTTGTTGATAAATACTGTATAATTGCTCAGTAAACAAAGTATACTTGATAAACAAAGTATAGAAAATATTAAATTACATTAAATTAAATAAATGTAGTTCATGATGCATGTAGTGTTTTCACATTTCACTCAAACAAACTAATGTTGCATATTATACCATAAGCATAACGGAATTATGAGTTACAACTGGACCACTTCTGACAACTTTCTTTCAAAAGTTGAACAACCATCATGACAAGAGAATACAAGGAAAAAAAGGGAGAGAGTGGTTGGGCTTTTAGGAAAATTAATCTTTCTACTTTAGTATTATTATTTTTTAGGGTGTGTGGGCATATGCGTGTGTAGGGTAAAATGGTGTCACCCTAGGAGGAGCCAATTATCTATTTGTTTATGATTCACATATTGCCATGAAACTTTGGGGATTCAAATCAATAGACATAGGGAAGATGTGCTTCAAATTTAATTTAAGCCGAAGACTCTGTCCCCTTCATCGTAAGGGGTGAAGCTTTTGCAATATTTTGGCTGTTGAAAATTTGAGGTAGGATTGTTTGGTTGAGTTAGAAGTCTATATAATTTTTACTTGTATTAGGATATTGTCATCTCCAAAGTTTCATGGCGATAGGTGATCCATAGATGAATTTAAGAGCATTGGGGTTGGCCAACTATCTTCCTCTTGGGGGCAGGCCCATTTTACACACACACACATACACGGTGTGTCCCCATATTAGTGGGATTAGGGGACACACTTAGGTGGGACGGACATCTATATGGCAATCAGGTCCTTCTTTAAAGCCAATGGTCTACCTCGTTCCTACACTTTTGCTCTCGTCGTACTCAAAACCACTATCTAGGACTTTTGGCTTCTACACCCCATAAGTGGATGAGAAAGAAAGCATTCCTCTTACCCCCTGGAGTTCACTCTCGTATGCACATTCAATATACGTTTGTGGAAGAGTCAAAGGGCCACCGCTATTGAGGATCTCCCCCTTCATCGTTAGCCTGATTATGGCTTGAGTGGGTAAGGTCTCGACTCAGGTTTGCTGTGGTTCATTGCTATGTTGAAACCCTTGTGTACCATTCTCTGAAAGCTCCATGGGACTACCTATCACCGGTCTTCGGTAGGGAGGGGTTTATTGCACAAAAAGGTTGGAACCTCACTAAAGTCAAGTGGGATCACCTAAGTTTTGTGTTTACCCTACGACGAATGCCATCTTTCCAAAACGAAAGAATGAGATCACCTTGCTTGAGCCTAAGAGCACCCCGCCTTTGACATCCCTCGCTACATAGGTATGATGTCGCTAGCTACTGCGAGTACCATCACAATTTTGGCCATAACACAAACCAATGCCCTCAAACAATCTACTGTCGTCTGTAAAGTTCAAAAAAGAAGATTGGGCTTTGAAATGGATGATTGATTCCCTAGTGGCTATGGTCTTTTGTTTGACGTATCTTGTAGCTTGGTACAATTCGAGTGTACTATCTTTTGTTTCATTTCAAGAAAAAGGCTCGAAGAGAGGAAAACAATAGAGAGATCCCAAGGATAAGGATGTTTTCATTAAGAAAGAACGAAAGGGGGCTCGAGATCACGCCCTACTCTCAACCATAAATGTTGTAGACATACATATCTATGTTTTTGTCCATAAGTAATATTTTGAAATGAAACTTTAGGGATTTAGATTACCTCAAATAAACATGCTATGTACTAATTTGCAAGCCAATCCAACACTTGTAGTTGTTACATTAAAGATAATCAACTTATAACAATTTTCATTTGTCTAAGAATTGCTGAAATTTGGATACAATTTGAAAGACAAATTATTGCTAGTAAATAATTTTATCTGAAAAAGTTTTATCATAATATTTCACGTAGACAAAGGTATAAGCATGGTTGTAGAAAGCTTTTCCTACACTTGAGTTTAGGCTCCTAGCCTTATCTTTTTATGTATGCATGCATAAAGGGGAATGTGAACCTTTCAAAAAATAAAAGGAAATGTGAAGCTTGGCTAAACATAAGTTTGTGGATCTCAGTTTATATTCTTTACTAGGGGTAGTGTATTAAAGTGAAATTTTGAGGATTGTGATGACTTCATATAAGATGTTATGCACAAAATTCCAAGCCAATCCGATACTCTTACCTCTACATTGAAGGGGGATCAATTTCAAAGGCCTAAGTATTATAAAGTTTGGTCCCATTTGATAAAGGTGCAAAGGCTGTTGAATTTTGATGAAGTTTGATGTACTCCGTGTTTTTATTAAATGATTTCAATTCTCGAATTTTCATTTTGAAATATTAATTATGTATGATGTCATTAAGTTACACTTATGTGCTGATAAGCTGCACACTCGTTGTCCTCACACACATATATAAAATCTTATCGATCTTGAGTGGTTATTAAACTGGTGATCTTAGACCTTTTTTTCTCAAAATATACTGGTTATACCTCTCAAAAAAAAAACTGGTCATTACCCACTTGATTGCTCTGAATGTCAAACAGTTGGAATCTCATCTAAGAGATCAGGTTTAAACCGTAACTTTCTAAAAAAGATTCTAATAGTTACCTACTGTACTCCATATATTTGATCCATTCATCCCTCGGATTAAACCAAAGGAGTATGCATTTCAGAATTCGGATGGGATAATTTGGAGGGGCCTACATTGTATCTGGAGAAAATCTGAAGCATCAACATTATCTATCTAATAGAAAGTTATTATTGTGCAGATATGGCCGCTATCGGCCTTATCCATTCACAAAGTGTGATGGATGGCAAAGGAGATGGTGGCATTATGCTCAAGAATCTATTTTGTCCGATGTTCGTTTGAGATTAAGGAAGACATCTTGGAGAAAATTGGGGAGGAGAATGTAAGAGCCTGAATGTACAGCCATTTATCCGCTTACTATTCGAAATTATTCTTCCTTCTTGATTGTTGCAATGCTTTGTATTTGCTTGATGTGTTGCTGCATGGCATTATCAAATTAGTCCTTCGTGATATTACTTTTATGACAATGATTTTTCTTCCCTATGGTAGCTATCGAGGAAAATGTTGTCTGGACAATGTTTTTCCACCTTGCATCCACGTTTACATGGTGTTCCTTTAGAATTTATTTCAAGCTTTACACAATAATACTAGACTTGCACCGTGCCTTTTCCTAAAACTTTGCAGATACTCAAAAGTGAAAAATTTTCACCGAAGCCAATGACATAATGGTGAAAATGGATGTGGTCGTACTTTATACTGGTTTAATTTGGTAGAATGCAGTTGAGTCTTTGATTACAAGTTACATCTTGCAGTGCTTATTTTTTGCTAGCCTCAATCCTGATTAAACTTTTGAAATGTTATTTGGTATCTCTTAGATTGTTTTTCACCATGCCTTTGACAGTCTTGCATATTGTTCTAAAAAATAAAAAAAATTGTTTGGTAATGGATCTTGAGAATGATCTATATATACAAGATTTTGCCCCTTTTAATCCAGCGGATGGAGAGGAAGCTTGAAGGGTTGAGGGTGAGACTCCTATGAAAAGGAGGTTAGTTGACGCTATTGAAGGCGGTGTTGGCAGCAATTTAAGTGCTCTTCATGGCAGAATTCTGGCTTCCTCAAGATTTGTTAGCAAATTAGAAGCTTTGTGTAGGAGATTTTTATGGAAGGGTGGGGAGGGGATACTAGAGGTGGCTATTTAGTTTCTTGGAAGGAGGTCTGTTGCTCGGTGACAGGCTATTGGGACCAGAAGGGTGAGATACAATGGTATTTCATCGCTTTCCAAATGGCATGCAAAGGTGATGACTGGTGATCTTGGGCTATCTGTGACCCTTTTTACAGTCCTGTAGACAGAATCCTAAGTTGGGAGGAGATGGGTCGCATTTGGGAGGGGAATCTCCTTTTTCGAGAGGATTGGTGAGGATTTTCCCTTTACTGTAATGGAACAGTTTCTTGATTCGGTCATTGGTGATGGCCAGTTATTTAGATTCTGGATTGATGACTGTCACACACTTGATCCATTACAACATGCATTTCCCAGGCTTTATGTGTTGCCCCAGGACAAGGAGGTTAGATTGATTTACTGCTGAAGTGAACCTTTAGAGAATCTGGTGGCAGTTGGATGCCATCCTTTGTTTTAGGGCTATCTGAGGACAGAGTGCTGGATTGCTACAAATTCATGAAGCTGTTCGAAATATCCATCTTGTGAAAAATGGAGAGGATGGATGACAGTGGCAAAATGGTGATTTTTCAGGGAGTTGGGCTTTCCACACACCAAGACCAGCTTTAGAAGATGGAGGTGAAGGTTTGCCGTCTACTTTGGAGGGTGAAGGCACCATCAGAGCCTGGTTTCTTGCTTGGGAATCCCAAGAACAGCAGATAGTCATGAAGTTTTTTCTTAGCAAGTGGCTTCCAGGTGTGGGCATTATGTGCTCTTTGAGTGGTGAGGGTGAGGAGCATGTCGATCACTTATTCTTCTCTTATGCATTTGCCACATGGTGTTGGGCTAGGGTTGGTATAAATTTTGTGGATTGCACATCCTTTGAAGGCTTTTGGAGACCCATTTGAAGAGATAGGGCTTGGGATGGGCCAACCAATTTTCCGTTGGGAGTAGAGAAGCCGATCCCTTGGTAATTTTATGAGCAATTTGGAAGGGGAGGAATGTGCTGTCTTTAAGGGTGGTAGTGTTGGATTTTGTATATACTGAGCTATTTGAGTTTTTGTTATGCGATTACATTTTATCTGAGTAAAAAGAATTTGATTATTTTCTAGTTAAATGACTTGGGTCATTTAGTACAGTTACGGTTACATAATTTGCTAAATTGAATAGCCTAATGTGTGTTGATTTGGAGATTTAAGCTGTTTAGAGGATTCGATAGCACATTAAGAAATCATATGATTCGATCATATGTTTTCAATCTTAGTTGGGATGGCAACATTTTTTAAAGACTGTTACCTGATTGATGCTCTAAATTGAGATTCGAGAACTGTCACATGGGTCGGGTTAAGGAGTTAACTTGATGAAACAGGAGATAGCAGAGATTTTTTGATGCTGTCATGAAGAAAGCGTATCCTTAGACCTGAGACAAATGTCTCTGTTAAGGAATACACACATTTAGCAGACTAATAAGTTGATGTACCTACCTTGATGTTGATACTTGAAAGCTGGTGTGCGTGGGAAAGGACAAAAGGCATATGATCTTTTGAAGGGATTACACAAATTTGTTGCATAGGTGTCAGTCGGAGAAAATGACTTGTCTTATTCTCAAATGAAACCCTACACCTCTTTATATCGGCAGAGGTTTTGAGAAAATTATATCATGAGTCAAACAGGACAAGAAACATGACAAATGACTCCAATAACTCTAATAAGTGCCCTACCAACACTCCCCCTCAAGTTGGAGCATATATATCAATGATGCTCAACTTGGACCAACACTTATCAAAAGCAGATCTGGCAAGTGGCTTTGTGAATATGTCTGCAATCTGATCTTCAGATGATATGCTGTATCAAGTCTCTAGTGTAGTGGCAATCAACCTCAACATGTTTTGTTCGCTCATGAAACATTGGGTTGTTGGCAATATAAGTAGTAACACGATTATCACATCTCATCTCCCTTGGTCCCTCTTCCTGAATATGGAGATCATGTAGAACAGATCTGACCCAAACAATTTCTGCAACTGTTTGAGCCATAGCCCTGTACTCTGATTTTACGTTGGACCTAGATACCACATGCTGCTTCTTGCTTCTCCATGCCATTAAGTTGCTTGCCACATAAGTAGAGAATCTAGTTGTTGACTTTCTGTCTATCATGTACCCTGCATAGTTGGCATCAGAGTAGCCAACAACACTTATAGATGTGCCCCTCTGAGATAAAACACCTCTGCTAGGTGCTTTTTTCACATACCTAAGCACCTGTATAGCAGCATCTCAATGCTGCCTGGTCGATTTGTCCATGAATTGGCTGAGCTTTCCTACTACAAGGGAAAGACGTGGATGTGTAATAGTAAGATACAACAATTTACCGACCAACTGCATATATGATCTGTTATCTATAGGCGGAGACTTAGTATCATAGAGATGTCCTTTGAGATATTGGTAGGTTTGGACCCATGCAGGGGGTGTATTTTTTTCGCCATGCATGCTGTCTGTATGTCACAAGTAGCTTATATACCTGAGTATTTTCTGTTCTTTGCCTCATAGAATTCTCTGTGGTAGGTATATCCTCATAATGTGTAATAGGGATTTGCTCTAAGGGAGCTGGTGGAACAGGCATAGGAGCCAAATTCCTCTCAAATGTCACCTGATGACTATCTGTAGAGAAATAAGGAATAAGCTCGTGAAATGTGACATCTGCAGTCACATAATGTTTCTTACCACGTGGGTCATAGCATCTGTATCCTTTTTGGGTGCTATTGTATCCCAGAAACACACATCACTGCTCTTGGGGCCAATTTATCTCTGCGAAGTCTAAGAATGTGAACAAACGCAATACAGCCAAACACGCGAGGTGGAACGGTGAATAAATCCTTCGCAGGATAAAGAACCAGCCATGGAACTTGTCCTTGTATGGCGGAGTTGGGCAATCTATTGATCAAATAACATGCAGTCAACACTATATCTCCCCAATACGCCTGTGGCACATTGTGCTGGATCAATAATGTTCTAGCCACATCATGCACGTAACGATGCTTCCTTCTACTACACCATTCTGTTGCGACTTATGTGGACAGGATATTCGATGAGCAATCCTAAGAGATCTATAAAAACTTACCAACTTAGATGTACAGAACTTTAAAGCATTATCATGTCGTACAATCTTCACAACAGTAGAAAATTGAGTCTTGTAAGATAAATGTTTCAATCACTGATCCGATATCAGATTTATTTTTCGAAAGAAATAACCATGACATCTTGGAAAAATCATCCACAAAAAGTAGATAAAATCTATGACCCTGTCTGTCCGGGATACGACTCGGTCCTTATATATCCATATGTAGTAAATCAAAGATATCATTAGAACTATGAGATGTACTAGGAGGAAAATTGGTCTTGTGATACTTTCCCACTTGGCATGCATCACACAATTTTTGTAGCTGGTGAAATATAAGGAATGACACGTCGAAGCCTGTCCAGTGATGGGTGTCCAAGATGTCGGTGCCATAGAAGAGCTATACTAGCACTAAATGCAACCTCGTCTGGACACATAGCGGCAACTGGATTCTGGACTAGGCGATACACACCCTCTTCCTCATGTCTGCCACCAATCGTTGTCCCTGTGAGGTTTGTCCTGAAAAATACAGCCTAGCTCATCAAATATTGCACGACAGTGCAAGTCTTTTGTAATTCTACTGACAGACAAAAGACTAATAGGAAATTCTGGAACATAAAGTACATCAGGCATGTCAGAGTAGGAGTCATTGTAACATCTTCTCTACCATGAGTCATACATTGCCTGCCATCTGCTACCTGCATAGATCTCCCTGGGGTAACATTATGAACCTGTCCAAAACACGTCTCATCCCCACTGAGATGTTGAGATGCGCCAGAATCCACCAATCACAATGTACTGTATGTGTTACCAGACCTGGAAGCGGAAGTCATACCTGAAGTGGCTAAGGCAGCAGTATCTGTAGTAGTAGTAGTGGAAGGGGCTAAGGGGGAGTGTCCACTTTCTGACACGGGTTGCCTAACAACCACTCTGCTCATGTGGCTATATGCCTCCTTCGAAGATTGAAGCTAAGCCAGAGTAAGGATCTGGGACCTAGCTGCCTCATAGTCAGGCCCAAGTTCATCAAGAAACTGAAGGACAACATACTCCTTTCTATGTACCCTCTGAGTGGCACACGTGCAGACAGGTCGGCAGGCATTATATTTCTCAAGAAGGCCTTTTATGGTGGCATAGTACTGCAACAAAGACTGACCCTCTTGTTTGAGACGACCTAGGGCATGGTGAATCTCAAACACTTTGCTGGAATTCTTGTCATTAGAATATGTATCGCGTAAAGAATCCCACATCTCCTTGGCGGTCTTGCAGTACATGATCTTGTCACTGATCTGAGACTCAATGGAATTTATGATCCATGCGCGAACCATGGAATTATCTTTCTTCCACGTGGCATTCTTTCCTGTTTTATTTTGTGGCTTCATCTCCAACTGTAGATGTTCCTTATCATGGCCCTCAACGGTCATGAGGAACGTCTGAGACCATCTGGCATAATTGGCCTTGTTCAACTTGGCGATAGGAACAAAGAAAGGAGATTTATAACCTCTGTTGTCCATAGTGGTAACCGATGACACTTCCGAAGAGTCTGAGGAGGTCATCGTGCCGCAAGATGCCACAAGTGTGATCTGAAATCAATATTCAGATCTGACGACTTCACAATCAGAGAAAAGTAATCTCTTGAACATGTGATCTAAGGCAAGGAAACCCTATAAAACATCTCAAGAATCACAGAGATCCTGTAGATCAGGTTTTAGCGCATGTTAGGACGTTAGGGTGTGTCCTAACAGCGCTTGGGTAGGCTCAATCGACCTCAGGAGCCACCACCGTGACCTGTAGGTGATGGGCGGTGGAGGTGGCGGCGTTGCCGTGGTCAGAGGCGACGCTCCGGCGACGGGAGGCATTGTCCCGAGGTCAAGGGAGGCATTGGGACAATGCTTCGAGGTGTTAGATCAATCTTCGGGTGGCGCTACGACCTTAGGGCGATGCCGCGACCTCCACATAGGGCCTCAGCGCGAGGATCGGCGGCGCAGACAGGACCTCAGTGTGAGAAGTGGCGGCGCAGATAAGACCTCAGCACGAGAAGCGGCGGTGCAGGCAGGACCTCAGCATGAGAAGTGGCGGCGTAGGGCCTCGTGGCGGCGCTGCAGAACTCACGGAGGGGCGGCGACGACTTGTAGGGCTCGAGGTAGGTCTGCTAGGGCCTGTTGGCGGCACTAGTGCTCGAGGAAGGCAATCCGCAACTCGAGGACGAGGAACAATAGGCCTTGCTAGGGCGCTCGAGGAGTAAAAGCACATGCGATGAGCACCAGTAGCTGCTGCGACCGCTGCAGCAGCCTCCTAGGGCCGACGACAGCTGGAGGCTGGCCGGCGGCGGCTCCTGCTTGTGTGAAACTGGAGTTAGGGATTTTGTGGAGGGGTACGTAGGCTCATGAGGGGTGGGATACCAGACCGCCGATCTAGGATCGACGCTCTGATACTAAGTCGGAGAAAATGACTTGTCTTATTCTCAAATGAAATCCTACACCTTTTTATATAGGCAGAGCTGTTGGGAAAATTACATTATGAGTCCAACAGGACAAGAAACATGACAGATGACTCCAATTACTCTAATAAGTGCCCAACCAACAGTGTGTGTAATTGATTGGAGGCATGAGCTCACTCCATGTATATTGGGAATGACAAATTCCACATGTGGTCGTAAAGTCCTGATCAGACTCGGGGCATGAGGAGAAGATTTGCCTTTGGAAAAGGTGCTGATCTTCGTTCTCGTCCTACTAGTAGGAGATTTGAAGAATAATATTATCCATGGAGGAACAGTAACTGTTTAATCGGATTAGAACTCGGGATAATGTTTTCATCCAAGTGTGAAGGATTCACAAGTATTTGTAATACTTGAGGGGCAAAGTGTTAAAATTTCATCTTTGCTATAGGTCATTATTGGTGTGATGAAATCAATAATGATATTGATGGGTTCCTAATTGAAGAGAATTAATTGTAACTTAAAGAGTTAAGTTATGTTTAATTTGGTAATTAATTGCGATGGAATCAATAACGATATGGATGGATCCAGTTGATCCCATCAATTTAGGAATTGAGACGGAATCCCTGAAAATATCTCCCAAATGAAAGTCCTAATTGCCTTGATTTCCAATCAGTCAAATTGTTGATCGACCACCAAGAAACCACCAAAAGAATGAGCACCAATCAGCAGGTGAAGAAGAGGTAGTAGTCAGTCGATTAATATTAATATTTGTTGATGCCGTATGTTGTAGTCGGCCAATTGGTTGCTGAATTGGCTGACTGTCTACTGAAGGCCGCGCTGCAGATTTGTTCATGTTCTTCCTGTCCCTCTGCTACCCATAGTAGTTAGTCGATTAGGCGCCGACTGGCTACTTCTGTAATGGCTGCTGCAGAATTTCAGGAAGCTGTTCTTGAGATTCGTCTTGGTTTTTGAGGCAATTGTCGCCTCGATTAATGAAGGAGTTTGTGGGTCTTTGTTGGAGTTGATCTTTCACGATGCAAGGGCCGTATCCGCTCATCGAGGAGGAGCAAGGAGGGTCTCAGAAGACTTATTTGAGGAGGCATCGCCACATGAGGTGTTGTTCTACGCAGCCTCAAGATATAATCCCTCTTTTTCACCGGATCTCAGAATGAGAGGAAGATAGTTCTTTCCATGTGATTTTGCTTTAGGCGTTTGTTTTTCGATTTTTTTGGTCGTTTTATGGCATTGATTCGATCAACTTCGCAAAAAAGTTTATGTTGAGTATATAGGGCTGCATGCTCGTGTCCGTTGAGGAGTGTTGTGTTCTGCAAGCATCCATGATGCAATACTGCCATTTATCAATAAAATCGGGATGACTACTAACCTCAATTGGTCATCCTTCACCCTTCTAAAAAAAACAGGTAAGATTAAAGAGTTAACCAAGGATGTTAACCACATCTTAAAAAAATAAAACAAAGGATGTTAAACCTTCCAATTCATTAATAATATCACAACTTAGACAGTTAAAAGTGATTGGTTAAACCATTCACCCCGAACTCGCTCGCTTGCAGATCACACCATCTTGCTCCAACCACAAACACCATGGCAAGAGAGTTCTTGTAAGCTATATTATTATTTTGAGGTGCATGTACTCTAGTACTCTTACTATGGATGATACCATATGCATTTACCATATGGAATGGGTGGTAACTCTATTGTGAACCATGTTTGTAGCATGTGTTCTTTGTAGGGATGCAAATGGGTTGGGTTTAACCCACAACTTGACCTAACCTGACCCCATTAGGTCGGGCTAGCTCGGGTTAAGTGTTACAATGGATTGGGTTGGGTTGGAGGAGCAACTTGTTTTAATTCAATTTGCAACCTTTATAAAATTTCACTTTTTTTTTTTTTCAGAAGTTTCCATAAATATATTATAGATTAGAAATCTAAATATTCTACTATTTCTTAGAGTTAATTGACATTACACTCATTGGGCCTATCATGTAAAAGTGCATTAAGTTTTACTGTTTCCTCTACCATTCCCCCCATTGCCCAACACATCCCTTTTATTATAAGTGTGAGAACTTGCTATTTATAATGCCTAAAGAGGGCTTTACTTTTGATTATGGGAGTTGATGAAAAGCTTATTTATTTTTGTTATTTGTATGATGGATGGTATTATAAAAGTCTTAATATGGTTCACTATGTTATTGATTAAGACGTATAATCCTGTTTAAGCAACTAAACCACTTAAATCTCAAAAATGCATCAATTAGAGGGCTTAGAAGTAAAGAGATAGGAGATGGAGGGCTAACAAAACCAACAAAACATGCTTGGAGGGGCTTGGAATGGAGGATTCTTGAAATCTGGTAGGGTGAGAATAAAGTCATGAAAGAGGGAGGACTTCTGATGCAAAATTTCCCCCACACATTAGGGAGACACATGGACCACCGAATCCCATATTGCTGCCACTTTCTCTGGCAGGCCCCCACCTTCTTCTTCTCCATCTCCATTTGAGAAGCACTGAAGGAATTTTAGAGAAGAGGGGTCCGTTTCAGCAGTTCTTGGAGGGAAAATTAGAGAAAATCCTCTGCCTTGTCTTTAGTCTATCTTTGATTAGTGGTAAGAATCTCTCTAACCACCACAATCACAGCTCCATTATAAGCTTAAGAGCAGGGAGGACTCAAAGGTGATTTCTACCTTTAAATTTGAGTGATTTGCGATGCATTTCATATTATTGTGGTTTAAGGAACAGAAGGAACTCGAATTAGAAGGAGAAGAGGAGAATTGAAGGCTTTTGGAATGAAGGTTTCTAAGCTCAATGAGGAAAATAACCTAACAAGCGGTAGGGCACAATCCTCTTTTGCTACTCCTTTTGGTGTGAATTTATGGAGTGTTAAGATGGCTTTTGGCATTCTTATAAGTAATGGCCAAGAGGGTTTCGTATAGTTAATAAATTGGTGACCAATCATGTTGATGCTCTTGAGATTATGTGATGTTTATGTTTGCATGTTAAGTTTGGAGTATTTGAGTGAACCCATGATCTAAGTCCTTGTCAAAAGGCCTAAGGTTTTGTGATTAGAGGACAAGAATGAGGGTTTTAATGTTTTAAATACGTTTGCAAACAATTTCCATTGATTTACGGGGTTTTTATATCGTGAAACTAAAGTTCCTTTTTTGAAATTTGTGATTATTAATTGATCAATACTCGTCATTGATTGATCAAATCTACTCTAATATGGCCATTTTCTTGTAGATTGATCCATCAATACATGTGTGTTGATCAATCCTTTGGACTTTTGAATAGGCATGAAATTACACATTTTGATCGATCAAAATGGGGCATTGATCGATCTAGTTGGGTTGATTGATCAATAAAGTATTGATGGATCAACATGGTTTTCAAACCCCAAGTTAATGCCAATCTATGTTGAAATGGAGGTTAATTAGTCAAACATTAGGGTCCGATCTTTGAATGGATTGGAAATGGGACATGTATAAATCGATGAAAGGATTATTGATGTATCTTAAAGCCTGATTAAAAGGAAGTATTATCCTTATAAGCAACATCAGATGGATGGTTGTAAACCTTGGAAATGCCCTTATGGGTTAGGCATCAAACTTAAATGAAGAAAAGAAGGGGTGAAGATTAAGAGAGTCTCAAAGATGAAGAATATCAGGTATAATGGTTTACTTATTGACTCATGGGACTAGGGGGATAGGGTTCTTGAGATAGGGTGTTTGAGAAATTATGTTTGGTGCATGGGCCATACCTAACAATAGTGAGGACAGTCCATTGAGGGACGCTCAATGATTTCATTGGGATTTCATCTTTGAAGAAAGGCATGGTGCATTGCTTAGGAAATTGGCCGCCTAGGCCACATATGCGTTGGCGGTCCCTCTCCTGAATTACATATCTTGAGGCAGTCTAATAGTCGGTCTAGACCAACTACTCAGGCAAACTACACGTATACTTGGCCGAGTATCAGGTCGATTTTCAAATCGACCCAAAATGAATAAGCCCACCTAATTTTCAAATAGGCCAAATTTTCAAGATGTTATGCTCATATTCTTAATAGTATATTGTAATTAAAGATTAATGTGTTTTTGTGTTATACTACTTGAGGTAGCTTTATGTTTGTAGCTTTGATTTTTCATATGCTTGGGACGAACAATACAAATTTTAGCAAGTTAACTAACTATTTTGTATTTTGTTAAATAAAAAATACAAAACCGCATACTAGCTTGCATATTGCATACTCAATGTGGTAACCCAACCGACCGAATGCAACATATCAACTTTCTGAACCTTGGCATGGGTGTACCCTCGTTGAGTAGTCATTTATTGCAAGTCCTAGATAATCTTTGATTCGAGCTTAGATGGTAAGGCTACCTTGGCCAAGGTAGTGTATCATTTAAGGCTCAACACTCAATGATCATTCTCGAAAGAACTCGATGCGATTCTGAGGGATGATTGCTTATGAAGTCGTTACTTCCTATGACCTTGTAGAATAAAAATTTCAGGTTAGGGGGTAGATTTAAACGTGTTGACTATACTTGGTGAAAAGTAAAGATGATTTTTGTTCATAGTAACAAAGAAACCAAATGGACAAACACACTACAATTTGTTTTTGATCTGATCCATGGAATGTTGCCTTATTGATTGCCTACCTCAAAGTAGGATGCTAGGTATGCTAGCGCTTCACTGTGTCAGGATCAAGGTGTTATAGCAACATGCATTGTGCCTTAGGGACAACTTGGAGGTGGCCTATGTTGTACTTTTGGTGCCTAGGGAATGTGAAAAGCATTTCGGTGAGGCAGAAAGAGAGGAGTTGTACCATCTCAGCATAAAAGAAATCATGGGTGTATTGGAGGACTTGATAGGGTTGTTGGAGGAGAATGACACCATTTAGATTGCTTAATGGATGCTTATAAATATCCTTTTTGGGTGAAGGCATCTTATCTCATGCTCATCTTGCTAAATGCCTTCTGAGTTATGTATTAACAAACATTTATGCTAGCTGTGATAAAGATAGTGTAGGGTCTCCTTTTTGACTTGTACATATAGACCCTACCTTTTGTAACCTTAACCATGCTTGTAAGTTGTAAGTATAAGACTTGGTTAATGGTGATAATATATGTTTTTGTGTTTATATGAAGATAGTTTAATGTTGATCATGTTGCATTGTGGGGTGTACCCACTTGTACAGTCATATGTCAAATTATTGATACAGTTGCAGGTTTTGACAAGTCACTCGCATCAAGCAATGGATCGATATCCACTCATTAACCTTACTTGCCCTCAAAATGAGGGTTAATGAGGTGGGGCACCACAATGAATTTTAGACTATTCGTTGGTTTTTCGTTTAAACTTATTCCTAGTTTTTTTTGTTTGCTTTGTTACAACTTAAATGGTTGTGTTATAAGTTTAATTGTTTTTTGGTTATATAGTTGGAAGAAGTAATTGAATTACTTTATTCTCAAATCCTACCTAAAGAGAGAGGTAGGAGCTAATTACATCATAAGCTCATAAGAAAATAAAAAAGATAAAAGCACTTATATGCAACAAATAACCCAACACTCTCCTTCAAGTTAGACCATAAATGTTAATCATGCTCAAGTTGAAAGTTGAAAATACAAACATTAAAGGAAGAGCGTGTTAAGGGCTTGGCGAAGATATCAGCTGTATGATCATCTGAGGTGGCCTGTGTAGTGAAGATGAATCCTTTCTGGATTAAATTCTGAGTGTAGTGATAATCCACCTCCATATGTTTGGTACGCTCATGAAACAAGTGATTATTAACAATATATGTGGCAACCTAATTATTACATAGTAACTCTATGGGTCCATCAATCTCGACATGTAGATCTGTCAAAAGGGACTTTACCCACATTAACTCTGTAGATGTTTGAGCCATAGCTTTGAGTTGGAGAAAATGACGAATTTTATTTTCAAATGAAACCCTACATCTTTTATATAGTGAGAGGTGTTGGGAAAATTATATCATAAGTCCAATATGACAAAAAAATAACATACAACTCCAATAATAATAAAAGATAACTAGAGTGCTCTACCAACACTCTCCCTTAAGCTGGAGCATATATATCAATGATGCTCAACTTGGAACAACACTTATCAAAAGTGGATCTTGGAAGGGGCTTTGTGAATATGTCTGCAAGTTGATCTTCAAAAGGTATAAATGTAGTGTAAATGATTCCACGCTGTATCAAATTCTTTGGTATGGCAATCAACCTCAACATGCTTTGTCCGCTCATAAAACATTAGGTCGTTTGCAATATATGTATCATTGCGATTATCACATCTCATCTCCATTGGTCCCTCTACCTGTACATGGAGATCATGTAGTACTGATCTGACCCAGATCATTTTTGTAGCTGTCTGAGCCATAACGCTGTATTCTAACTCTGCACTAGATTTGGATATCACCTGCAGCTTTTTGCTTCTCCATGTCACTAAGTTGCCTACCACATAAATGCAGAACCGAGTTGTTGACTTCCTGTTTGTTATGCATCCTACATAGTCGGCGTCATAATAGCCAACAATACTCATAGGTGTGCCCTTTGAAATAAAACACCTCTGCTAGGTGCTTTCTTCACATACCTAAGCACCTGTATAGCAGCATCCCCAATACTGCCTGGTCGGTTTGTCCATGAACTGGCTGAGTTTTCCCACTGTAAGGGAAAGATCTGGACGTGTAATAGTAAGATACAATTACTTACCAACCAACTGCCTATAAGATCTGCTATCTGCAGGCAGAGACTCAACATCATAGAGGTATCCTTGGGGATCCATGGGTATATTAGCAGGTTTGGACTCCATCATTCCTATTTCCTGTTAGATATCAAGGGCATATTTGCATTGATTGAGAGCAATGCCCTCTCTGCTGTGTGCCACTACAATCCCAAGAAAGTATCTGAGCTCACCCAGATCCTTCATCACAAAGGCATCAGTCGGTGCCCTTTTCACCTTAGCTATCTTAGCAAAGTCATCTCTAGTCAGGATCAGGTCATCCATATAGATAAGGAGTACAACCACTCCCCCTTTGCTTTTCCTGACAAAGAAGAGTGATAAGCAGAAGACCTTATCAGTTCCATGATCTGTACCTCCTTTGAGTCTCTGGAACCAGGCTCTCGGGCTCTGCTTCAAGCCATAGATGGCTTTCTTCAATCTGCATACACTCCCCCTGAGTCTTAAACACAGGAGGTTGTTTTATATAGACATCATCCTGAAGATCTTTATACAAGAAGGCGTTCCTCACATTCAACTGGTGGAGAGGCTACTCGTATTGAGCAGTTATAGACATCAAAATCTGAACAGTAGATAGTCGAGCTACAGGAGAGAAGGTATCAAAGAAATCTATCCCATGCATTTTGGTAAATCTCTTTGCCACGAGTCTCGCCTTGCAGCGAGATATCATGCCATTTGGGTTGTATTTGACAACAAAGACCCAATGACATCCTATTGTTCTGGCATGAGGAGGCAAGGTGGTCAGGTCCTACGTCCCTCTAGAGTGTAGAACAGCCATCTCATCCTCCATAGCCTGACGCCATTTTGGATTCAACATGGTCTGCTAATGGGAGGTAGGAACGTGTGTTGCAGAGAGAGCAGCTGTGAAAGTGGCAAATGAACTGCCAAAATTGATAGTAGAGACTATCTGTACAGTATGGTACTGGGCACAACTGCGTAGAGCCTTTCAAGTAGCAATCAGAAGATCGAGATCCTCCTCAATATGCTTAGTAGCAATAGGAGTAGAAGATTCATCAAAGGAACCTGCACAAGCACCACTAGGATAACTCACGTCAGTATCAACCCATACCTGACTAGGGGAGGAGACAAGTGGCTGAGGTGGTGGGGGGATGTGTTCTTCTCGCCATGCATGCTATCTGTATGTCATAGGTAACCTATAAACCTGAGTGATCTCAACCTTCTACTTTATAGGAGTCTCTGTGGTTGTGATATCGTCACTATGTGTAACAGGGACTTGTTCCAAGGGAATTGGTGGAACAGGCATATGAGCCAAGCCTTTTTCAAATGTCACCTGGTGACCATCTGTAAAAAAAAATAAGGAATGGGCTCATGAAATGTGACATCTGCAGTCATATAATACTTCTTACCACATGGGTCATAGCATCTGTATCATTTCTGGGTGCTACTGTAACCTAGAAAGACACTTCATTGCTCTTGGAGCCAACTTGTCCTTGCCAGGTCTAACAATGTGAATAAAGGCTACACCGCTAAACACCCGAGGTGGGACAATAAATAAATCCTTCTCAGGATAGAAGACCTGCCAGGGAACTTGTTCTTGTATAACTGAGTTGGGTAACTTGTTAATCAAATAACATGCAGTTAGCATTGCATCTCCCCAATACACCTGTGGCACATTATGCAGTATCAATAGTGTCCTAGCCACGTTACACACATAACTGTACTTTCTTTCCACTACACCATTCTGATGCGATGTATGGGGGCAGGATATCTGGTGAACAATCCTAAGAGATCTGTAAAATGCCGCCAACTTAGTTGTACAGAACTTTAAAGCATTATCAGAGTGTATAATTTTCACAATAGTAGAAAATAGTCTTTATTTGTAAAATAAATGTTTCAATCACAGACCCAACATCAAATTTATTTTTCAAAGGAAATAACTGTGATAACCTAGAAAAATCATCCACAATAAGTAGATAAAATCTATGACCAAGTTTGTCTGAGACTTGACTAGGACCTCATACGTCCATGTGCAGTAAATCAAAGATAGAAGCAGAACTCTGAGAAGAACTAGAAGGAAAATTGACCTTGTGATGCTTTCCCAGCTGACATGCACTACAAAAAATCTCTGTAGCTTGCGAGATATGAGACATGACACGTTGAAGCTTATCCAGTGAGGGGTGCCCAAGACGATGCCATTGAAGAGCTGTACTAGCACTAAATGTAACCTCATCTTAACACATAGCAGCAAATAGAGTCTGGATCATGCAATACACACCCCCTTTCTCATGTCTGCCTCCAATGATCCTTCTCATGAGTTTGTCCTGAAAGATATAACCCAACTCATCAAATATTGCATGATAGTGCAAGCCTTTTGTAATTCTACTGATAGACAAAAGAATAATAGAAAATTCTAGAACATAAAGAACATTAGGCATAGTCAGTGTAGGAGTCACTGGTACATCTCCTCTACCATGAACCCTGCACTGCCTGCCATCTGTTTCCTGCACAGATCTCCCTAAGGGAACATCATGAACCTATCTAAAACATGTCTCATCCCCACTGAGATGTTGAGATGCACCTGAATCCACCAGCCACAAGGCACTGTCAGTGCTACCAAACCTATAAGCGGAAGTTATACCTGAGGTGGCCAAGGTGACAGTATCAACAACTGTAGTGGTCTCTTGGGTCAACTGGGAGAGGCACTGGATCACAGCATCATAGTCTGCACAGGACACCATGTCACTCACCTCCTCTAAAGAAATAACCTGGTTGGCCATGGGAGGTCGACCATGCTTCTTCCAGTAAGAATCCTTTGAATGGCCAATCTTCTCGTAATGCGAACAAATGGTGCGAGGTCTACTACTCGTACCCCGACCACTACGCCTTCTCCCCTTAGTAGATGGAGCACCATGTCCTCCATGTGCAGTAGCAACAAGCACAGGAGTCTGTTCAGTCTCTGACATGGATGGCTTAACAACCACCTTGCTCACATGACTATAAGCTTCCTCCAGAGATGGAAGCTCAGCCAGAGTAAGGATCTGGGACCTAGCAGCCTCATAATCTGGTCTAAGTCTATCAAGAAACTGTAAGACAATATACTCCTTCCTATGTGCCCTCTGAGTGGCACAAGTATAGACAGGTTGACAAGCATTGTACTTCTCAAGGAGCCCCTTTAGAGTGGCATAGTATTGCGAAGAGACTGACCCTCTTGTTTGAGACTGCCATTGTCATGGTGAATCTCAAATACTTTGCTAGAAATCTTCTCATGAGAATACGAGTCTTGTAGAGAATGCCACATCTCCTTGGCGGTCTTGTAGTACATAATCGCATCACTAATCTGAGGCTCAACTGAATTCTTGATCCAAGCACGGACCATTGAATTATCTTTCTTCCATGTAGCATTCTTCCCTGTTTAATCTTGTGACTCCAACTCCAAAAATAGGTGTTTCTTATCATGGCCCTCAACAGTCATGAGGAGCATCTGAGACCAGTTAACACAATTGGCCTCATTCAACTTGGCGATAGGAACAAAGAAAGGAGATTTGTAACCCCCATTGTCCGTAGCGGTAATCGATGACACTTTCTAAGAATCAAAGGAGGCCATCGTGCCTTAGGACTGCCAGAAGATGCCACAGATGTGATATGAAATCAATATTCAGATTTGAAAAATTGCACAACTAGAGAAAGATGATCTCTTGAACATGAGATCTAAAATCAAAAGGCCCTAAATAACACTCCAAGAATCATAAGCACCCCTTGGATCATGACTGAGCACATGTTAGGGTATGGGAAATATCCTAACAACGCGTCCACGGGGTGGTACGCCTCCGTTCCGGCAAGGGAATCACGCCACCAACCCTTCTACCTGCTGCGCACGGTAGGTAGAAGAGAGATCAGGGTCGCAGGAAGCGTTGTGATCTACAGGAGAGGTGGAGGCGGTGCAGCAGGCGGCACGATCTATCGGAGGCAGCACGCTGTAGGTGAGAGGTGGTGTCCAAAGGTAGTTGGAGGTGGCCTACTAGGTCAGCAGTCACCGGCGGTGAGCGCTAGATCCTATTGCGACTGTAGCGGCGGCTTGAGGGGCCTGCGACGACTTGTTGAAGCCGGTGGAGAGAGGAAGCTTGTCGGCAGGGACTCTTAAGGGTGTCAATCAAGGAGCTTAGGGTTTTGGTGGAGGGGTATGGAGGCTTGTGAAGGGTGGGATACCAAAACGTCGATCTAGGATTGCCGCTCTGAAACTAAGTTGGAGAAAGTGACATATCTTATTCTCAAATGAAACCCTACACCTCTTTATATAGTGAGAGGTGTTGGGAAAATTACATCTTAAGTCTAATTGGGCAAAAAACATTACATACAATTCCAACAATAATAAAAGATAACTGGAGTGCTCTACCAACACTCTGTACTCAAACTTTGCACTAGACCTGGAAACAACTATTTATTTTTTACCTTTTCAAGCCACCAAGTTCCTTGCAACAAAAGGATAGAAGCCCGTAGTAGACTTCCGATCATCATGATTGCCAGCATAAGTATCCAATCACTGTCATAGATGTTCCTTTGGTAAAAAGAAGACCCTATCCTAGTGCCCTCTTTAGGTACTTGAGCACCATCATAGCTGCGCTCTAATGCTGCCTGGTAGGCCTTTCCATGAATTGACCAGCTTCCCATTGACAAAGAAGATATCAGGCTTAGTGATGGTTAAGTACAATAGCTTTCCCACAAGCTATCTATACGATCTACTATTCACTATCTCTGCATTCCTATTATATATCCATGCCTTAGGATCCTTAGGTACATCAGTTGGCTTGGCACCTGGCATACTAGTCTCCTTCAAGACATCCAGGCCATATTTCCTTTGAGATAGAACAATATCCCCTTTGCTAGAGCTACTTCTATCCCAAGGAAATATCGTAGTGATCCCAGATCTTTCATAACAAACTGATCTGCCAGAGTCCTCTTTATCTCTGCCATACCCACCGTGTCATCTCCAGCAACTATCTAGTCATCAATATATACTAGGAATGCCACCACCCTTTTCCCTTTCTTCCTGACAAATAGGGAATGATCAGAAGATGATCTTTCAAAGCCAATCGACTCCACCACTTGAGAGCGCTTTTGGAACCGAGCTCTTGGACTCTGCTTCATGCCATAAATGGTCACCATGAAACCTCGACTAATACATTTTGCAACTCGTGCTATTACAAAGAAACGTGTGGTGGCTTATGCATCTGCAACTTTTGTCATGGTGGTGCCTCTTGCCTTCTTGTTGGTGGTAGTGGTGGTAGTGAAGGAGTTTTGCCATCCCTTATCTAGCCTTGCATGTTGCACTATCGTCATGCATGCCCATCCCCGAGTCAATCTATGATGTAACCCACTCAACCTCTCACACCCATATACCTTGACAACCTTCAACCTCCATACTTAGCTATTCTATTACCATTCCTTCCCCTTTGGAACTTGACCTCAATGAGAAGGATTAATGGATTGCATATTATTATGACCTTTTCCATAGTAGCCAATATCTTATTATGAATAATTCTGACAACTTGCGGAGAAAAGAGGCATTTACTTGCTACAAAGATGGTGTAATTTTATTTTATTTTCTTTTATTTTTAGTCCTTAGTTTTTTGAGAAAGGGACATGGCTCATGATAGAATGAAATGGTTATGGAGGTGAAGCTACACTCATCTGAGGTGAGGTTTGGAGATGGAACTTTGTCTTATTAGAAAGTTATGTGATTCAAGCTTGAAACAAATGACAATAGAAATAAAGGTATGCTTGTGTAAGGTGAAGTTTAGAGATGAAACGATTTCTTCTGTTGTGTATCCTCGATTGGTGCAACCTTATGTGCTTCAATTGTCTACCAATGTTAGTTGATTCATTTTTGTTTCCAAGTGTTTTGGTGCGCTTATGTTGTTTATGGACAACTGTTAGTGCTTGATTTTACTTGTGCTTCATTTATTGGAGATAGAGGGATAGTTTTGTGGGACCTGGCAAACATTTTTGCTCCTCCTGGTTTCTTCTTATGATACTGATGTTGGAGGAACGTGAATCCCTAGAATGGCCAGATCTCATTGCAACTGTGGCTTTCTTGCACAAATCAAATGATAATCACTTTTTCTGAATTTTTTAAAGTAATTGTTTGAATGTTATTTAGAAATATGATAAATTTTCCTTTCAAAAATTGAAAAATATTGCAATTTCTGTAATATTTTGCAACATAGTTGTTTTGGTTGATTGTGCTTTTTTATATCACTATATATTTGATTTCCCTAAATCTATATTTTATGCTCTATTTCAGAATTTTGCGTAGGAAATATGTCAGCTTATACAAAAGGAAACTAGAATCAATTCAAAAACATCAGGTAACCAACCCTTGAAAAATTAATGTGATCTTATTTGCAAATTATCTTTTGAAGTTTTATAGGTCCATCTTTCTCCTTGTGCACCTATTATGCTCCATGTCACGGAGTTGCTTCTATGATTATTTATTTATTTATTTATTTTGAAAGGTTAAAGGAGGGTTACTCAAGATAGTAACCTCAGAGAATTTCATTAAACTAAAAAAAGATTTTGTACATCACCACTGCATTAACAGCAGTACATTTAACCGCCCTTTCCCCCTTTTCAAAAAAAAATAACAGCAGTACATCACCTGCTATCCCAATCGCCAAATAATGATTTAGCAGGCAAGACAGTACTCACCATAAGGATGTAGGCCCTAACAGCCAAATTCCTTTCACGCCAAATTGCCCATAGAACAGCCATAGGACCAGCGTGTTCAGAATGTGGTTCTGAACTGATTTGGTCCTGATGTATGATGACCCCTCTGAAGAGAAGACCAAAACTCCTGAAAGGACTGCGTGGAGAGCCAATCAAAGTCGAATTCCACCCTAATAGATGCAGCAAGAGGACCTGAGAAGAACAAATGCTCATCATCTTCATTGCCCAGATTGCAAAAAGAGCAAACGGCAGACACATCAGAGATCCTTGACTTGCGTCTAATTTTGGTGACAAGCGTCCGTCACTGCATTTCCCAAACGAAAAAGTGCACCTTCAGTGGTGCCTTAGCCGCCCAAGGAAATTGTGGAATTAATCTTCACCCCTATCAGTCAAAGAGCCACAGAGCTCTTACTAGGTAGTAAAATTGCATTATCCGTTTGTAGTCATACATACTTTTTTGGATATCTTTTCCCTTTTGCTGTACATTTACCTGTGCAATTCTTGGAATTCATTCTTTCTTGTGGAATAAATTTCTTTTTTTTTGTGGACTAATTTACTAAAAGGCTGTGGTTAGCCTCCCTTCAAAAAAGGCTGCACCGCAGTGAGACTGTCCTTTTTTTTTGAGTTGTTGGTTCCATGGGGTAGATCCATTTATCCCCAGAGCATTACATATTGTATTATTTCCCATTTGGACTGTAATGCTGAAATCCTTGCCATCCAGGATCCTCTGCTACATGGCTTTGATTTTTCCTTGTACATCATGCCTCTTTTTGTGTGTCTGATAACATGGTATCAGAGCCATGATTTCATCTCTGTGGGTGTTTGATCGTGGTGGCTTGGTCTTTGGATGTAGATTGTCAATGTGTGGTGTTGGTGGTGAGAGATCGGTAAAGGCTATAGTTGAGTAAAAGTGGAGTGGCCTTTTCAAAAGGTGGAGTGGCTGCTGTGCTATCTATTGGCGTGGGTGGTACACATACAGGCTTGGTTGGCAAAAGCTTGATCTGGTGGTATGAATTGTAGGATTTGGACTTGTCAGGGATAATGTGCAATCTGGTGTCATTCTAGTGATAACATAAAATTGTAGCAACTCTGTGAAAATGCAATGATTTTTTAGGTTCACTTTGGAGTACTTGGTGCTGTGAAGTACACTATGTGGCACTATTCTAGGGCTTACAGTATCAAAAGGTGGCAACATGTTTGGCATAGGAGGTGTGCATGCATTGAATGGTCGTGCATTCTTATCCCTTGAGGTCAATTGGTGGTTTTCAGTTTGTCTCTAGTCTCTCTCTGTTTTTTTTTTTGGTATAGTGTGTGTATGGCTGTGTTGCAGCCCAATCTGAGACCAAGGTTTGTTTGCTTTTTGCTGGTTTATTATTTTTTATTTGTCCCCTATTGTGGTAGTTATGGTTATCAGTGAGGAGAATAATGAAATGATGGAAATGACATGCCTGGAGAATCTCAATGTTTGGTTGCCAGCTATCAAGCTGAATTAGATAAATTACCTCTTTGGACTATTACGGTCAAAATGATGATTTCTTGTTGGGGGGGCCTCAGATAAAATGTGGAAGAAAAGGTATCTAGTGACAGTAGTGGAGAAAGGGAATCTTGAGGCAATCATGTCAAAACATGGACCAATTGCTTGTCAGAACACCTTGATTATATGGAAGCCCCGTTAGTTAGATCCTTTGCTGTGGGGAGATTCCAGGAAGAGTTGGAGGGCACATATACTCCTGAATGGTTCATCATATGGTTTCTGAGTAGGAGATACTTGGTATTTTAGACCGTGTTGATTGCCAGATGCTGATACTTGCATTTGTTGTGGCTCTGGAAAGTATAGTTACCAGTTCTTTACTTGTTCTTTCTACAGGGAGTGCTGGCTTTGCATGGGTAGTTGGTCTTTGGACATTACTTCTGGGGAGGCCTTTTGAGAGGGCACTTGCAGTGGTGCACTTGTGGTTGATGCAGAACAACTCAGGGGTCCTTTTATTTTACTTTAGTGCATTTGGTTGGAGTGTGAGGGTTTAATTTTTAGAGGGGAGAGGTCTCGTGTAAATGGAATGTTCATCATTTCAGTTCCCTATGTAACTTTTGGTGCATTTAACTCACATCTACATCTACACAGTAGCTATCCTGTCACTGGTTCTCGGGTAGAATAAAAGAAGGATATTGAAATTTATCACCTCACATCTACACATCATTAGCCATTATCTCCATTTCTACTGTGCTAGCATCATTTCAGTTCCCTATGTAACTTTTGGAGCATTTAACTCTCCTTTTTAATGAATTTTCTAGGGATTAACATTCCGTGTAATTCCCCCTTTTCACTTTCCCAAAAAAACTTGTGTTAGTAGCTATCCTGTCACTAATTGTAGGGTAGAATAAAAGGATATTGGAATTCATCACCTCAAATCTAGACACCATTATGCATTATCTCCATTTCTATTGTGTTAGTCACTTCAACTTTCTTTTTCAATTCTTCTTTATGCGTCCTTTTTGGATTGGAATACTTGTCGTGGAGACCCTAATATTACATATTCCAAGCACTACTTTGTGCCAAAATGTTAAGTTAATTTGCCAGATCTAGTTTTCTTTTTTTATCCTATGAACCAAGAAATGCCTTCCAAGCCATACAGGTTTCACCTTGGCTTATGCTCTAAATAGCCAGCCCATGCGGATTACCCAGAAGTACCAGCAGGTTTTCAAATTTTTAAATTGTGTATCGTAATTGATTGTGCCATCATGACCAAGCAGGTTTATCCAATTCCAATATGTAACATTTCACAACAACAATGAAGCCTTTGCCGACATTAAGTCTACATAAATTGTTTGCCTCCATGTAGGGTCATTCCCAGGCTTAGGTCCAAATAACTAAGACCATATGTTGAGAGTTTTATGTTATCTCTACTATTTCCGTGTTGTGTGTTATTGTTTTCTAGTTGAGGGGCATGTATGTTATTTTTTCCTTTTGGCCTCTCTTCTATAAATAGGAGCCTAGGGTTTTGCAATAGTGTTCAAGTCATTTGTTTCTCTCAACATGGTATCAGAGTGGCAGTCCTCGACCTTGGGTCATTAGGAAATTGAAGAAGCCATATGTACCATCGACCTTGGGCCATCGGCAGGGGTGCCGTTAGCCTACCTATGGTCGACTAGACCTCCTCCAATCATCCTCGATTGGCAGCAGTGCCACCAGTAGGGTTAGCCCCTGCTTAGTGTCATCGCCCACCAACTAGGTCGAGAGTGGTGTTTGGGGCCTCTTTGGTTCGATTAGTGCGCTATAGAGGTGGTTTTGGCCCCTCTTGTCCTTGCCTTACCATTAGTGATAAGGTGGTCAGTGGGCAAGTCGTTGGAGTGTCGCCATGGTCTGATTTAAGGCCTATTTAGATTGGTGCTGCTCTTGTTGCCCCATGAAGCAATTCCTCTTGTTTGTGTAAGGTTTTGAATTGTGAAGTTGATGATTGACAGGGTGTTTATGTGAAATTTTTCTTGCTGTTCAGAAGATTTAGGTGTTCGATCAAGAGTGTTGTGGCCTCCAAAGTTATTGATTCTCCCGCCCAAGGGGAGGGAAATCATGGGGATCTCAAGAATCCCTTCGTTGGTCCGATCATCAAGTTTGATGGAACCAACTATGCATTATGTTCTTAGGTGATCCTCAATGTAGTTGAAGGTCATGACAAGGAGCATGTACTACTCGAATTGGAACCCGTAGATAAGATTGGCAAATATGCTTCTTGGAAAAATGACATTGCTATGATTAGAGCGTGGATTATGAATACCACTATTCTGAGGATTGCAACTGAGATAATGTATTATAAGACAACAAAACAAATTTGGAATGTTCTTCGCCATACATACTCTTAGGATAAGAATGCAATGGGGTTCTTGCAGCTTCATCATGAGATTGCTCATATGAAGCAACATGGGTGACCCCTCGCTTGGTACTATTTCGGCCTAAAGTTTGCCTTTAAGAGGCTGAATGGCTATATGCTTGCATGCTCCTGTGAGTCTTAGAAACTCTACAGGGCACAGACCATGGTAGGTCACTTTTTGGTCGACTTAGATCCATCATATGAGGCTGTAAGATTACAGATGCTGACTCTGCCAGAGATACCCATTATAAAGGAGGCCTATAATCATTTGAGCAGTCTTGTTGTCTCCCTCTCTGCCACCAGATGTGTTGAGCATGCCACTGCCATGGTAGCATCTCAAGGCAGAGGGAGAGCAGTTGGGTAGTCCACTCATGGTTGTGGACAAGGTGGGCAGGGGCATGCTAGACCCTAATGTTCTCACTGTGGGAAAATTGGGGACTCCGAGAAAGCATGTTGGTCCAAGTATGGGAAGCCTACCAGTGCTCACTAGGCAGGTGCTGACTCTGCCTTTGGTTCAGAGGCTGCATTTACCACCAGAGTTCAGTATGATAATTTGATTTAGAGGTTGTCCCAGCATGAGATATCTACTATGCTTCTTACTGCTCTTAGCTCTTCCTCTAGACTTGGAGATACTATTGCAATTGCCAAGTCTTCAGGTATATGCCTTGCTTGTCATGCTAGGATTGATGATGAAGATTGGTTAGTTGACTTAGGTGCCTCCCGCCATATATGTGGGAAGGCACAACAGTTTGCCAGTTTACACCCTTACCCATATGGAAAGATTATTGTAGTAGTGGATGGATGGAATTGCCCTGTCACGAGTTAGGGGAAGGTTCAGATAAGACCTCACATATGGTTGCAGAATGTTCTTTATGCTCTCGATTTTCCTTTGAACCTTCTTTCGATTAGTTGCATTACAAAGGAATTAAATTACCGAGCAGTATTTGATGCTATGATACTTGTGCTTTAGAATATATGTACGGAGTAGATGATTGGCTGTGGCCGCGAGGAAAGGGGGTTCCAGCGCCTGCTACAGTCACTATATGCTAGCCATGCTATGATGTTTGTTGGAGGCTCGTCTAGTTACTTATGGCATCTGAGAGTTGGTCACCATCCTTTGTTGAAGTTTAGATGTGTTATTTCGTAGATTCCTCCCATGACTTTTCAGTGCGAGTTGCCAACTAGGAAAACATCATAGGAGCTCTTTCCTTAGTCGACAGTCTCACAGTTTTGAGTCCCCTTTTCGATTGCTTCATTTTGATGTTTGTGGTCCTAGTCATACTCTTGATTGTATGGGGCACAGATTTTATCTCGTTGCAATTGATGTTTTTTCTCATTTGTCATGGGTTCTTCTATTGAAGTCTAGGTCTGAAGTTAGGTCTATCATAAAGAGTTTTTCTATTAAAAGAAGAATTAGTTAGTGCGCATGTGGAAATTATTAGAACTGACAATGCTTTTAAGTTTTGTTCTTTCCTTCGATCCGTGTTTCAAGAACAAGGAATTCTTCATTAGGCAAGTTGTCCTTATACCTCTCAACAGATTGGTGTTGCAAAGAGAATCCATCATCACATTTTGGATGTTTGCTAGAACCTTATCCAAAATGATGTCCCTCTATCCTATCGGGGAGATGTTCCTGCTGCCTGTTATTTGATAAATCGTATGCTGTCCATTGTTCTTAATGGGGAGGCTCCTTACTCTATTTTGTTCCTTGACAAGGAACTCTTTGGAGTCTCTCTTAAGGTTTTTGGGTGTCTCGTTTGTTCATGTCACTAGTCCTAATAGGGACAAGTTGTTTCCCAAAGCAGTCAAATGCATTTTTGTGGGTTACTCTAGGACTCAAAGGGATGTAAATGTATGATCCTCTAAGGAGAAGATAGTATGTTAGTGTGGATGTCTAATTCTTTGAGTCTGTTCCTTACTACGCCTCTCCGGGCTCTTGTATTGTTGCCTTTTCTTTGTGGAGTGAGTCGAATCTTTCCATCCTTACTCTTGATACTGACCAGAGGGTGATGCCAGAGAATTGACATGACCACAGGTTTCGACTGGTCTATTCACATAGACCTAGACAGTAGCATGACCCCTTCCTTAAGTGTTTGACCCTTCAACTTCTCTTGAGGTAATCCACTCTTCCAATAATACCGGTGATTCATCTGGCCTTGATGTCTCAGATATTCTAGTTCCTCCATATACTTCCTTGCCAATATGGTCTGTTGATACAAAGGAGTCATCGAATGACAGAGAGGTCGATCTTGACCTACCAATTGCCTTGAGGAAGGGGACTCAAACTTGCACTCTACATCCTTTGTCCCGACACGTGTCCTTAGTTAGGCTCTCTCCAGAGCATAGGAAATTTGTATTGGCTCTCTTAAATGTACAAATTCCCTCCACACATCAGTTAGCTCTTGGAGATTTGCAGTGGAGGAAAGCTATGGAGGATGAGATGTTTACACTACTCTCACAGGAAACATGGACCCTAGTGGATCCACCATCTGATGCTAAAATTGTTGGATGCAATTGGGTTTTCATAGCCCAGCACTTGCCTGATGGTTCTGTGGAATGTTACAAGGCAAGATTGGTAACCAAAGGATATATGTAGACTTACGACATCGATTATTTCGATACTCTCTCTTTAGTGGTGAGATTTCCCAGGATCCACATTCTTATCGCAGTTGCCGTTCACCTGGATTGGCGTCTGCATCAGTTATATGTTAAGAACACTTTTCTCTGTGACGATCTTGATGAAGAAGTGTACATGCAGCAACCCCCTAGGTTTGAGTTAGAGGGGGAGTGTTTCAAGGTTTGCAGGTTACATAAGACTATCTGTACTCTTAAACAAAGCTTATGTGCGTGGTTCTAAAAGACTGTCTGAAGTGGTTGAACTAATTGGGTTCAAGAGATTTGCAGTAGATCATTCTCTATTTATGAGGATGACAACACAAAGGCGAGTTGTGATGCTTTTGTATATCGCTGACATCATTTTGATAAGGGATGACACTAATGGCATTGCTACCACCAAGGAATTTTTGAGAAAACTTTGTCATGAAAGACTTGGGCCTACTTAAGTACTTCCTTGGAATCGAGGTAGCTTGCAATGCCAAAGGGGTTGTACTTTCTTAGAGCAAGTACATTCTTGATCTTCTTTAGGAGACAAGCATGTTGGGTGCCAAACCAGCCTTCGTTCCTATGGATCTTAGTGTTCATCTCTGTGAAGAAAATTTGATTTTGGTGGATGTAAGAGTTTAGATGCTTGGTGGGAAAGCTATTGTATGTGACAGTTACACGACCTGACATTGCACTAATAGTTAGTAAAGTGAGTTAGTTCATGGATGAACCACATAGAGTTCATTAGGATGTAATGATCATGGTTCTAGGACATCTTAAGTTTGCTCCAGCAAAAGGACTCCTATTTACTCTTGGTAATGTGCTAGAAGTGATGGCATAAACTGATGTAAATTATGCTGGGTGTCCAAAGGATAAGAAGTCTGCCATAGGATTTTGCACCTTTGTGGGAGGTGACCTGGTCACATGGTGGAGTAGGAAACACACTACATTGGCCAGGTCCATTGTAGGGTTTGAATACTAGGTGATGGCTCAAACTACAACATATCTCATGTGGGTCCAGTCAGTCCTCTTGGGCCTTCAGATCCCAGTTGCTGATCCTATGGAGTTGAGGTATAACAACAAAGCTGCCACATTTATTGCTAATAAGTTAGCCGTTCATGAGGGGACCAATCCTGTAGAAGTGGATTGCCACTATACCAGAGACATGGTTCAGAGAGGGGACGTGTTTTCATAGTTCACGTGTCATCGGGAGACCAAGCAGTAGACATGTTTATTAAGGCTCTTCCTTGCTCCACATTTGACAACTGTTGTTCTAAGCCGAGCATGATTGACATCTCTACTCCAACTTGAGGGAGTGTTGAGAGTTTTATTTTCTCTTCTATTTTCGTGTTATGCGTTATTATTATGTAGTAGAGGGTCATGCCTGTATTTTTCCCTTTTCGCCTCTTTCTAAAAATAAGGACCTAAGGTTTTGCAATGGTGTTCAAGTCATTTGTTTCTCTCAACACCCTAGACTTTTTGGTCTTGACCTCTCTTGTAAGGCTCATTATTCAGCTTCCTTCACCTTTGAACCGATTCTTTGAACCACCTTAAACAAGCTTCTCATTTATTTTCTTTTGGTGCCACACCAGCCTTTTGTGTTATTGCTCCAACTTTGATCCTATCCTTTCTTGTGTTCAAACCTTTTAGCAAAGCCATTATACCTTGAGAACATGTTGCTAAAGGTGGACCATAGAAGGTTTAGTAATTATTTTCATTTCACAGATACCATTCAAAATTTTCTTTCAAATGCATCAATCTAGTGTTTCTGATCGAATCTAGGGCAAGCAACATTGTTATTTTGTAGTAGCCATCAAAACTGAATTGTGAGTGAAAAATTGATTGTTACTATGGATTTAAGTAAAACTGGACCTTGTGATGTTTTTTTTTTTTTTCTGAAAATTCTTTGTGCTTACAATTGTGTTTATGCCAAAAAAATCAATGCCATTTTTTTTTTTTTTGAAAGAATCGATGCCATTATTTTTGTTCTGAATTTTACTAGATCGTTGGTGAGGATATTTTATTAGAGCTGGAACAACTGGATAAACAGTTTGATATTGAGGATATCTTAAGCTATAGATCTATAGCAGAGAAGCAGTTACAGGTAATTTCCCTAATCATTGCATTCTTTTTTGCAATATTAGCGATGGTACCTTTTTTTTATTTGTTTTCCATTTTATGTCGCAATCAGAACCTTTTCTGCGTATGTTCGTTGAAGTGATATAAAATGGACAATTCCTAGACATTATCTCTTGTCAGCTTGGTCTTGCAACCCTGATATCAATGAAGTTCTTTAGGGGAGGTGGGACATTATATTTCATCGGGTCTGCCTTTCTAGCATTATGAATAAAGCCTATTCTGTGAATAAGAAATTTATACATTTCATTGTAAGATCAGATTCTGTCGTGTCAAAACGTGAATATAAATTATTGATTGACATTAAATTGCTCGTATGGCTATGTTATCTGGTGTTCTGACAGCTTAGAAACAGGGTGAGGAAAGGGCATCTGAGTGTCTCATCATGGAAGGGCTATGATGGAAGGCAGGGTAGCTGCTGTGACACAGGGGTAGCTAGAAATGGGTGATGAAGAGGTAAGAGGGTTTGAGAACCGTACAGGTGGAAGAAGGAGAACGAGAAGAGATGCTTGAGTAATTTAATGTGTTTGCAATACATACATCCACTTAAATAGGCTGATAAGAAAGGGATGTTGGATACTTCCATAACATCAACAGCGATGCCATTATTAAAAGAAAGAGTAGATGTGGTAGCGTCATCTGATTGGACAGGAAGGCGAAGGGATGCACACAGATTGAATTGGATCGGATTTTAGTAAATCCATAATTGCAATCCGATCGAATCCATAAAATTTTTTGTTGGATCAAAGGGGAGTGAGTGGTTGGAGAGGCTTGGCGATGGAAGTGACACTTGGCAATGGAGGTAGGGGTTGGCTCTCCAACTGTGAGCAGGTGGAATCGTGGAGGGTGGGGGCTTGGAGTTTGGGTTTAGGGTTTTTGCAATAGGGTGAAGAGGATTGGGCATTCAGAGGGGGGAGGGAGAGACCGCAGGTTCCTTGACTAAAAAAAAATTGAAAAAAATGACAGTGGGGGTTTATTTAGGGTTTGGGGAATTGGTGGGATGCTGGAGGGAAACTAATAATGGAGTTTTTTTTAAGACTTTTGCATTGTATGCCCTTGAGTATTAATGATTTATTTCTTCTTATTACAAGTTAGGAGAAATAAATGGCTTAGTCTTATTCCAAAACCTACCTCTCCTTATGTATAGAGAGGTGGGACAATTACAACACAACTTCAAGAAAGAAATAAAAAATACACACCCTTACATAGAAATAAAAAATAATAGATCGAATGAGTACGCTCTCCCTCAAGTTGAAGTATAAATGTCAATTATGTTCAGCTTGGAACAACATACATCAAAATTGGATCTGAGAAAAGACTTGGTAAATATATTTGTGGTTTGGTCATCAGTATATATTGGAGTTGTGTTGTGCAGCTCTCTCTGAATAATATTTCTGGTTTATTATAGTCAACTTTCACATATTTCATGCGCTTTTGAAATAGTAACACTCCTCATTGCTTTCTTGACAAATAGGGAATGATCCGCAGATGACCTCTGAGAGCCAACAAACTCCACCACTTGAGATAATTTATGGTATTAAGCACGGGGACTCTACTTAAGGTCATAAATGGCCTTTCGTAACTTGCATACACACTTCTCCTGAACCTCATAACTTGGGAGTTGCTGTATATGCACATCCTGTAGATCCCCATAAAGAAAAGCATTTTTGACATCTACCTGGTGTAGCTTCCAATCTCTATGAATTGCAACTGCCACGAGAATCCTCATCGTAGATAGATGTGCAATGTGGGAGAAAGTGTAAAAAAAGTCTACTCCATATGTCCGAGTAAACCCTTTTGCCATAAGCTTGGCCTTATATTTTGCAATAGACCCTTCTGGATGTCAACTCCTACGTGCCTTTACTCTGAAGAGTGGTCACCTCCTCCTTCATAGCTTGTCGCCACTTTGGATCAAGCATTGTCTCATGATGTCACAGGAACATGGGAGGCTGTTAGTGCATGACTGAAGCTGGAAAATGCTGTTCGCATGCCATTTCTCACAAAATTGCCTGCAACTGGATATTTAACACAACTTCGTGGAGCCTTCTGAATTGCTATCGGAAGATTAAGATCATTCCTCAATTGAATTAGAAGCGGATCCATCTACGTTACTAAGCACACAATCGTTAGTGTCTAAAGGTGCAATGCTTACCTGGCCTGGGGTGGCTAGAAGGAGGCGGGGAGCCTGCAAGATAGTATGAGGTCTTTTATAAGTTAGAATGGGCTTAACATACTTTTGTATATCCGTAGACATTGTGGTAGGTGTCTAAGTATCTGGGATAGCTGCAAGGGGCATAGGTGGTATAGGCATGGGAGCAACATCAATAGTAGGAGCTAAGTCATGACCCGACGTGGAAAAGTACAGAATTGCCTTATGGAAGGTAACATTAGTAGACACAAAATGATGCGATGAAATAGGATCAAAGCATCGATATCCTTTTTGTGTCTGAGAATATCTCAAGAAAACACGCTTCACCGCTCTGGGTGCCAGTTTATCCCATCTAGGATCAAGGAGATGTACGAAAGCAACACAATCAAATAGCCGAAGTACAACATGAAACAATTGTTGCTCATGATGCAAAACTTACCGTGGGATCTGTTCAGGTAAAGTAGAGTTTTGCATCCTATTAATAAGAAAACAAGCGGTTAACATTGCTTCCCCCAATACAAGGAAGGCACAAAATGATGAATCAAAAGAGTACGAGCAACGTCAAGCAAGTGCCTATGTTTCCTCTTAGCCACACCATTCTGCTGAGAGGTATGTGCACAGGTAGTATGATAGATAATGTCATTGGACTTACAGAAAGACTATAAATGAAAAGTACAAACTTCCGGTGCATTAGCAGAGCGAAACTTTTTAATAGTAATAGAAAATTGTCTCTTTATTTACATGACAAAATGCTCAACAATGTTTTCAACATTCGACTTATCTTTTAGAAGAAAAACCTAAGAAACTCTAGAAAAGTCATCACCCATCACCAAAAATTAACGATGGCCTAATCGTTCAGGAACCTAGCTAGGACCCTATACATCCATATGAATAAGTTCAAAAATAGAACTAGACCTAGTATGACTAGAAGCAGGTAAACTGGCACAGTGGTGCTTGCCAAGTTAACATGCATTACAAATAGTAGTAGCGGTGGATGGAATGCGAGGAATGACGCGATCGAGTCTCTTCAAGGGCAAATATCTAAGGTGAAAATGCTACTGGAATGGAGATCCAGAAGCACCCTCTCTATGACCAACAATAGCAGTAGTGATAGGTGCACGACTTAGATGGTATACCCCTCCTACTTTATATCCTCCACCAATCGTTCTCCATGTGTGCTAGTCCTGCAAGACACATTATTGTGTATCAAATATAGGTTGATAATTTATTTCTTTGGTAATACTACTAATTGAGAGCAAATTGAGAGGAAAGTCTAGCACATAAAGAACATTAGATAATCTCGAAGTAGATGATAAGGGTACTTCCTCTTGCCAACCACAGGTGAATGTCGACCATCAGCAACCTATATAGTTCCTCCCTGGTGCAACAGGACTCATGGTAGGAAGACTCGTGATCTCCACATAAATGTCTTGAGGCTCCATAATCAACTAACCACTCATTAGATCTTACTGGAGAAGAGGATTAAATTAAGTCAATACTTGAGGAGGAAGAGGCAAAAGCTGCAGTATCAGCAAGTTGAGAAGTGGAAGCATGGGCTAACTGGGAGTATCACTGAAGAAGATCATCAAATTTGGCCTTGGAGACCACATCTGTAGATGTATCTGAAGTGTCTGTCACCTGATTAGCAATGGTAGGGTTGCTATGCTTTTGCCATTAGGTTCCTTCAGGGTGCCCTACTAAACCACAATAGGTGCAGGTACGGTTATGGCCCCCGAATCCATGTCCATGGCACGACCACATGCAGAAGGTTAGGGTGGAGTATTGGGTTAGGCCAGCCCGATTCTAGCCTGAATCCGACTTGAAAAAACTTGACTCGAGCCCGAATATTATATGGGCTGGGCTTGGGCCTTAATTTTTTTTAAAAATTTGAGTTTAGGCTCGACCCGACCCGAATCCGAAAAAACCCAAATAAGCTCGTTGCGCCCATTTATATATAATTTTATGGTTTTATTTTGTGACATGTAATTTTGTATGTGTAAGTTTCAAAGTATGATTCTTGAACAGCGATTGCAGGTAGTTGAGATGTGGTGACTATTTAGATAAGTTATAATTTTAGTTGAAAATTTAATATGTTAATTTTTTTTAAATTTTTATTGAGTTTGTTTAATGCAAAATAATTATGGCAGGTTAAAAAAAGAAAGTTACTTCATAGGATAAATTTTCTCTTCCAAAGTTCTATTTATTAATTGTGTATAATCTAAAGTTGTAAAATAACGTGCTTAGTTGAGTTATATTTCGTTCACAGTAGTATATTTTATTCGTTGTAATATTTATAAAGTTGTAAGATTATTATAGAAGTATTGCTATATTTCAAAATTATTATGATTAGACCCATGCAAGTGCAACTTTAAATTGGGTTTTAACAGGCTTGACTAGGCTTTAGGTAGATAACAATAAAAAATCAACCTTAGTGGAGTTAGGTAGGTCTTATTTACAAATCCACGAAAATAGATCCTAATAGATTTTTTCGGCTTTAACGGGCTTTTATGGGCCCGACCCAAAAACCTGACCCAAACAACGAATTCGGGTTTAGGCTGGGCTGAGCCCAATGCTCCACCCTGCAGAAGGTGCACTTCTACTTCATCCAAGGGTCACGTTCAAAGCAGACCTGCAGTATCAACCATAAGAGATTGAATAGCAATTCGACTAAGCCTACTATAGGTCTCCTTAAGTGATGGAAGCTCAGGCAGAGTCAAGATCTGCTCCCTAGCAGCGGTGAACTCCGGACCAAGAGCAAAGAGAAACAAAGAAATTGCTAATTCCTTCTTGAAATCATGCCAAGAGGTGTAGGTACAAACATGTTTGTAGGAATAGAGTCTCTCCAAAAGACCCTTCACAATGGAGTAGTATTGTGCTAATGAACGTCCCTCTTGACGGAGATGGAACCGTTCATGGTAGGCCTGGAACACTTTAGTCGAATTCTTCTCATGAGAATAAGTCTCACGTAGAGAATCCCACATCTGCCTGGTCATGGTGTAGTACATAATCTTATCAATTTTGGGGATAACGAATTCATCATCCAAGCACGTATCATTGCATTGTCTTTGCCTTAGTTGCCATTTCACTTGTCTTCTGTGTGGGTTCTAGACCACTCAGAATGTGCTCCTTCTGATGACCTCTTACGTTCATAAAAAAGATCTACAACTGCTGGGGTTAATTTGTCTCCTCAAGCTTAATCATAGGACCAAAGAACGAACATTTATAAGCCTTGGTGTCCATTGTGGAGTTCGAGGTGATGTCGGATGAACTTGAAGAAGCCATCTCTCCTTTGCCCATGAACCTGCACTTCTTGAGAAATCTTCAAATCACCAACTCAGGCCACGAGCATGTGATTTTTGGTTGGAAATCACAAAAACTAGACCTACCAAGGTGTAGTTGTAGCATGTAGAGACAAGATTTGTCCCTACAAGAACAACCTCTTCTCGTTTGATGCTACACAAAGTGGAGGGCGCAAGAACACCCCTACCGAGGTAGAACTACCTCGAATCCAATCTGAAAATCAAATTGGAGGGAAAAGAGGTATTGTAGTTCCTCCAAGATGGAGTCACCGCAGCCACAAAGTCCTAGTAGGGGGCCTACGGTGTTGCTGGTGGGTAGATCCACCACCAACAGTGCTGTCGGTGGCCAGATCTACCACTAGTGGTGGCTCTGGTGGTGTTGAGCAATCACCGGTAGTTGGGATTGGTGGATGGGTGATGCCAGTGGCAACAAGGTTTGAAATATCGCGATATATCGTTATCGTCGGGTCAGCATATATCGATATCAGCCTTAGTATCTTTTTTCCATGATATCGTTGATATATCGCCCATATCGTCGATATTTCACCGATATCGCCGATATCGTTGATATATCTGAGGTATATTGCCGATATCATGGACTTTTGTTGAACTTTAGAGCTGTACATGTGAGGGTTCTTATTCCCTTGTAGTCCATCAAATATGTTAACTTTAGAGCTGTACATCCTCTGTCGATAATTCAGTCATTGCACTTGGTTTTACTTATTGAAAAATGGGAAGAAGATTCTAAAACGTCGGTGAGAAATACATTAACATCTTCAAACCTCTATAAAAAGATGCATAAAATCAAGCACTTTGATAATCCATGGGGGTATTTAAAGGCTATCTTGTCATCTTCCTTTGATTAAAGGATGTCATCCATGATGGTTCTTTTTTCTTTCCCCCACAACAACCTATGGTTGACAGGCTCACTTATTTTAGCATGGTTTATCTAAGTACTTACGTACTGGTGCTTTATTGATCTCCACTAATCTTGCAAACTGTGCATTATGTTATGATGGATCCAATTTCTCTCTAGTTATTTGAGCATTTATATTTGTCTATTATATACCCTTGTGTTATCTAAACTATGTCTTGTTTCACCAAGTGCATCTTTGTTGGTAGGAGATGTGATTTCATTTGTTGAGCTCATTATGGGAAGAGTAATAGGGTGGTTCATGAAATGTGAGACAAATCAATGAGAAAGAGAAGAGTATTAGAATGGAGAACGTGTTGGAATTGATAAAAAATTAGAGCTCTAGTTGTTTGACCATTTATATTTGTTCATTATATACTCTTGTGTAAGCGAAATCGTATCTTTTATTACTGAGTGCATCTTTGGTGATAGTATTTGTGATTTCATATCTTGAGATCGTAATGAGAAGAGTAATAGTGTGATTCACGAAATCTGATGTAGGTCAATGAGAAAAAGAAGAGTATTGGAATAGAGAGCATATTGAAACTGATAAGAGAATCAGTACAACTAAGGCATGATTTCAATTGTCAACAATATGCAACGAAAGTTACTATGAATATTTTTCAATTATTATCATGTTTTGTATATTTTCTTTTCAATATATGACTTTGTCAACATGCGACTAGTGCATTTGTATTATATTTTTATTCAAAATTTATGATTTTCGTCTTCTAGGCATTTCTTCATAATGTATTAGTTCTTAAATGTTAATTTTCATAAAATTTGTGACATTTTGGACCTTTCTGAGTGATTTCCCTAAAATTCACTGATATTAGCGATTTAACCCTGATATATCCTTTTTTTGACTTGTCGATACGATATCGATATTGATATTTAAAACCTTGAGTGACAAGGAGAGACTGGCTGGGTAGTGCTAGTGGGGTTTGCACCACCAGCGGCGGTGCTTGTGGCACCAGCGATGAAGAGTAGCCAGTAAGGGAGAGGAGGGAGATTGGTTGAGGTTCACAGGCTTATTTGGGTGGGATATTGAGAGCTCTGGTCTACGACTGTCGATCTGATACCAAGTAAGGAGAAACAAATGATTTAATCTTATTCCAACACCCCACCTCTCTTTATATAGAGAGAACACAACTCTAAGAAACAAATGAAAAATACAAACACACCCTTACATAGAAATAAAAGCATAATAGACCGAAGGGGTACAACATTACATGTAACATATATATCTACAAATGCTCTTGTCTTACGGATTACCGATCGGATTGACTTGAATTGCATATATTATAATTTTATGGATTACTGATGGGATTGTTTAAGCTGACAATCTCAATCCAATCCATAATGGCAAAAAATCCAATCCACTTGGATTGGAACCGATAGGATTACGGAGTAATTCAATCCATGTGAACCCCTAGGAAGGCGGACTGGGGATATTCTAAGAAAACCAGGTATGCATCCTGTTGGCTTTGACTTGTCTACTAAACCCGACGCAACATCAGAAAGCCTAAATCTTCTTCCTAGTAGTTGCTTTACTACTTTGGTTTTAATGAGGAACTTTTAAAATTCTGCCCTGCTCATTTCACCGGGTTCTAAATGTGTTAGGCCAGACCTATTTATGTTGAAGCCTGATTGAGTGGTATAGGAAACTTGGACTGGACTGGACAAAGGGTGCTTGAGTAATTTCACGTTTTTTTCCCTTCCAAAGTAATGGATGAGCGTCATTACCTTGTTTCAACAGCATTATTACTATTGTTATTTTTTTTTTGACGTTTCTTGTATGTGGCGGCGGCAATGAAGTCAACAATTGGTGGTGGCAAGTAGCAGGGCAATGCCATGGGGAGCAAAGAAGATGTGAAACATTTGTATGAGGGAGTAGCGGTGAGCAGCTGTAGGAGTGAAGTGGCGCTAAATTGGGGCAGAAACATGTGTTTTAATACCCTGAAAAATTAAACACCCTAATAGACGTGGTGACTTATGTGCCTGACTTTCTAGGGACATTCTCCAATAAGAATGATGTAAGTTAAAGTAAAGAGAGAATCTTATTTTACCAAGTAATCCCTATGTCTCTTTATATAGAGACAGACAAGGGAGAAACAACATAATGTGTCCAACACAAAAATAAGAATAGTGAATGTCCCCTCATACTAAACGTAATTCAACACTCCCCTTCAAGTTAGAGCATATATATTCACCATGCTCAGCTTGCTTCTACACTTCTCAAACTGAGGGCGAGGCAGTGGCTTGGTAAATATATCAGCAGTCTAATCAGTTGAGGTAAGACACGTTGCACGAAGTAGACCCTGCTGAATCAGGGTCTTGGTATAATGACAGTCTACTTCCATATATTTCGTCCTCTCATGAAACTTGGGATTATTAGCAATATATGTTGCAGCCTGGTTATCACAATGCATTTCCATAGGCTCTTGAATTTCAACATGAAAATCTCGTAACAAATATCTAATCCATATCATCTTGGTTGCAGTATGAGCCATAGTTCTGTACCCAAACTTTGCACTAGAGCGTGAAACAGCATCTTGTTTCTTACTCCTCTAAGTCACCAAATTTCCATCCATAAATGTGCAAAAATCGGTAGTAGATCGCCTGTCTCCCATATCTCATGTATAATCTGCATCAGAGTAAGCCACTACTGACATAGGGCCCTTCATCTTCTGATATAAAATGCCTCTGCCTGGACAACCCTTAATGTACCTCAACACTTGCATAACTGCCTGCCAGTGAGCATCAGTGGGTTTGTCTAACAATAGACTTAACTTACCCACTGCAAGGTTGGTGTCTGGCCTGGTGATTGTTAGATACAATAACTTCTCAACAAGCTACCGATAAACCTTTTTGTCCTTTACCTTCACTATATCCTCAAATAGATGAACTTTAGGATCCATAGGAATGTTGGCTTTCTTGGATCTTAGCATGCCTATCTCCCGAAGAATATCAAGTGCATACTTTCTTTGAGACATCACTATGCCCTGCTTGCTCGTGATGATCTCAATACCCAGAAAATATCTGAACTTACCAAGATCTTTCATAACAAACTGGTGAGCTAAATACTCCTTCACCTGAGTAATACCATTTGCATCATCATCGGTAAGGAGGTCATCAACATATACCAATAAAGCCATGGTACCGGTACTGGTTTTCCTAACAACTAGGAAATGATCAGAAGAAGATCTCTGCATCTCGAACATAAAAAGTGCCTCAGACGAACGCTGAAACCAGGTTCAAGGGCTCTGCTTAAGGCCATAAATAGCCTTACGAAGTTTGCACACTCCCCTTGAACCTCAAAATCAGGTGGCTGCTGCATGTATATAACCTCTTTGAAATCATCAAATAGAAATGCATTTTTAACATCCAGCTAGTGAAGACGCCATCCAAAATGAGCTGCAACAGAGACAAGAATACGGACTGTGAAGTGTCGTGCCACAGGGGAAAAAGTGTCAAAGAAATCTACCCCATAAGTCTGGGTGAATCCTTTGGCTACAAAGCGAGCCTTATACCTAGAAATAGACTCATCAGGGTTGTACTTCAGAGTAAAAATCCATCTGGCCATAACTAAGTGTGCACCATAACCTCTTTGAAATCATCAAATAGAAATGCATTTTTAACATCCAGCTAGTGAAGACGCCATCCAAAATGAGCTGCAACAGAGACAAGAATACGGACTGTGAAGTGTCGTGCCACAGGGGAAAAAGTGTCAAAGAAATCTACCCCATAAGTCTGGGTGAATCCTTTGGCTACAAAGCGAGCCTTATACCTAGAAATAGACTCATCAGGGTTGTACTTCAGAGTAAAAATCCATCTGGCCATAACTAAGTGTGCACCAGAAGGTAGAGCAGATAACTCCCAGGTCCCTTTATCAGAAAGCGCAAACATCTCCTCTTCCTTGGCTGCCTTCCAATGCGGGTGTAGAAGAGCCTGCTGGTAGGAGGTAGGTATCTCTGTAGTAGAGATTGCAGCTGTAAAAACATAAAATTCGATCCCAAGAGAGCCTGCAGAGACAACACTGCCAGTGACACGATACTATGCACAAGATCTCGGAGCCTTCCTGATAGCAATGGGAATATCATCATCTGTTTGCAGAGAGAGGGACCTTGAAGACACATGAGCAGAAGAATCATCAGTATCTCCAATACATACCTAAGCAGAGGATGATGGTGGCTCAGTGGGCACTGAAGAAGGGGAGGGGTGTGTCTTCTCTCTGTATGTAACTGGCAGCTGATTTGTAGCACCCTTAAATATCTTCTCATCAGGTGGTACAGGTCTGAAAGTGTCCACAGTATGTTCTATGGTAGATACACCACTACTATGAGAGAAGCCCTCCAAGGCTATAGGAGGTACGGGCATAGGAGCAGCCACCTCTATCTCTCTCAACTGATAACCGGAGGTAGAAAAATAAGGAATAAACACATGGAAAGTCACATCTGCACTCACATAGTGTTTCTGATGTATGGGATCAAAACACCTGTATCCCTTCTATGTGCATGAGTGTCCCAGAAATACATACTTAATCGCCCTTGGTGCCAATTTGTCACGACCAGGCCCACGGTGTATAAATGCCACACACCCAAATGTCTTTGGTGACACGAGAAATAAGTCTGCATCAGGATATAAGATACTCCATGGAATCTGCTAATGTAAAACAGAGGAAGGGAGCCTGTTAATGAGATAAGAGGAAGTAAGAGCCGCATCTCCCGAGTAACTATACGGAACACTATTTTGGATAAGTAAAGCTCTAGCTATATCTAGAATATGGCGGTGTTTTCTTTCAGTTATCCCATTTTGCTGCGATGTATGAGGACATGAGGTCTGATGTACAATACCCTAGTGATCCATACAAATCAGCCAGTTTCGTTGTGCAAAATTCTAATGCATTATCTGTTCGAATTTTCTTAATGCATACACCAAATTGATTTTTCACTAACATTACAAACTATTGAATCAAAGAATCAACTTCTGATTTATTCTTCATCAAAAAAGGTCCATGGTAGCCGTGAAAAATCATCCACAAATGACAAATAATATCTATAATTCTGACGGTTTGCCACACGGCTAGGCCCTCAGACGTCACAATGCAGCAAATCTAAGTAAGGAGAACTGGTAGATTGGATAGATGTTGGAAAATTGGCACGGTGATACTTTCGTAGCTGACACGCATCACACTGTATCTTCATAGCTGGAGACAAGTGAGGGATGACACGACATAACTTGTCTAGTGAAGGATGACCTAGTCTTTTGTGCCATTGCAAGGCACTCTCTGCAGTAGTTGTTTGACAGGCTGCAGCGATTGGACTCTGAAGTAGTCGATACACACCCCCCTCCTCATGACCATCACCAATCATCCTCCCCGTCATGCGGTCCTGAAAGATGCGTCCAACATCGTCAAAGATAACACGACAATTCAACTGCTTGGTAATAGAACTAACAGATAGCAGTTGCATTGTCATGTCCGGTATATAATATACATCAGCAAGATGGATGGAGGGTGTAACAGGTACCCCTCCCTTACCACAAATGGGGGCATGCCTACTATCTACTAATTGTACTAAATGTTCCTGTGATGTCTTATGTAATTCCCAAAAGCACTGGGAATTTCCTGTCAAATGGTCAGATGCACTAGAATCAATGAACCATGACCCTTTCCTACCTGATGTAGATGCATAGGCTGCAGTGCTGGAGGATTGAGGTTGCTCATGAGTCAACTGTGCTAGTTGTTGCACAACTGCATCATAGTCTGCCTTTGCAAGAGATACTGTCTTAGTGCTCACACCTGGAGATTCTGTAACAGAAGCTTGGTTGGCAACAGTAGGACGACCAAGTTTATTCCAGCACTTAGCCTCAACATGGCCAAACCTGCCACAGTAAGAACATGTAGGCTTGCCCCGACCACCATCAGTCCTGCCCCTGCCTTTGCCACGAAAGAAGCCTCCACGACCACCATGAGTGCTAACAGTAGCATAAGCCGAGGACGTGTTAGTGACAACAGCATCATGAGTAGGCTGAATTTGCATCCTACTCAGCCTCGTGTAAATCTCCTTAATAGGAGGAAGCTCAGAGAGAGTCAGAATCTGTGAACGACCTGCAGAATAGTGATCACTCAGCTCTGCAAGGAACATGTGAGCTGCAAACTCCTTATGATCCCTGCATGTAGAGTACACATCGATTTACATGCATTATATTCTCTAATAATCCTTTCATAGTGGAATAATACTGAGTCATACTCATCTCTTCTTGCTTGAGATGGCATAAGTCATAGTGGATCTGAGATACTTGAGTTGAATTTAACTCATGTGAATAAGCCGTCTTCAAGCCATCCCATATCTATTTGGCAGTGCTGTAGTACATAACTTCATCACCAATCCTTGGAATGATGCTATTCAAAGTCCTGGCTCTCACCATAGCATCATCCCAATTCCAGGTCGCATATTTTCCTGTTTTCTGCTCCGGTGGTGCTTCCATAAGCACATGCTTCTTCTCATGACCTTCTACAGTAACAAGAAAGGTTTGAGACTAATGGGGGTAATTGGTCTCATCTAATTTTGTAATTGGAGCAAAGAAGGGGTTCTTGTACATCTTGTTTTCTGTATTCTGTTCTGAAGACACCTCAGAATCGTCTGATGTAGACATAGTAACTTTAAACACACAAGAATAAGCCCAAACAACAGGTCTGACATCTTGGATAAAACACCAACGAACTTGGGGAATACATACCTCACAATCCACAGACCAAAGAACAACACTTCACTGGGGAATACACACCCTAAAAACTATTTACTACGGGGAATACGCACCCCAAATTAGATCAAAAGATCAAGAAGCTCATACCACCCATAGGAAGATTTTTTTTTTGATTCAAATCCTCATCCCCAAGGAGAAAGATCATGAGCTGCAGGTAGCAGCGGTGATCGGGGGGTGGTCCTGTTGCAACGAGGTGGTAGCAAGCTGTGGCAGGAGTGCCGTGGCCAGTTGCTGCGACGTGGTGGCAAGCGCTGCAGCTAGAGCGGCTGCTGGCAGCAGCAGCAGCGTCGCGACTCGGTGCTGCGGCGTGGTGGCGTGTGCTATGGCAAGGTGGCGAAAGGCGGTTGCTGCGCCCCGATCAGGCGCTGCAGCATGCGTGAAGAATCGGTTGCAGCAGCGACGTCAGTTGATGCTGCTGCTGTTGCGGTGGCGATCCGGCGCCGATGTGTCCGTCGGTGGTGGCTGCTGTAGCTCCCGCGAGAAGGCTTAAGGTAGGGTTAGTGTTTTTTTTGGTGGAGACCTCAACCTGGTGTTCTGATACCAAGTTGAAGTAAAGAGAGAGTCTTATTTTACTAGGTTGTCCCTATGTCTCTTTATATATATAGAGAGAAGGGAAAAATAATATAATAGGTTTCACATAAAAACAAGAATAATAAATGCTCCCTCATACTAAACGTAACTCAACAAAGTACTAGCATGCCTTTGGGTTTTTAGTTTCAAAGCATTCAGTTGAGCTGCATTGCTTTTGATGCTTATATGTCCATGATAAACGTTTGACAAGGGGGATGCATCTAATATGTGCATGAAGTTCCCTCCTTTTTGATTTCAAGCATCAGTATCAATCCTAATTAAAAGCTGTATATGACTTCCAAAAATCGATCTTGTTATAGATGAGTAACATGAATGACGCTGAGCTACGGGTGAAATGTTTCTTATCATTATATTATATAACATGTTTTTGATATACAGTCCCTGGCATCCTTGGATTAAGCGCTCATGATTATTTCTGTGATGATATTATTATATCGAAACAGGATTCTGCCATAAGCTTGAAGCCCCAAAGCTCGGATTTTTACCCTTACAGTTGTATGAAAGAAAATCTGGAAAATGATGAACAAATATCAAGTAATGCTCGCAGCTGGTTAAACTGGCTGTCTCTTGGGATGCTTGGTGCCGGTGGAACAGCTAATAGTAGTTCCTTTTCTGGCATTGTTTCAGATGAAATAATCAAGGTGCATATGCCTTTTTAACTGAGTTACGAAGTAAGAGAGAATCATTATTGAACTACTATTGCATTCATATTTTCAGATGTCATGACCTATCATTTTGCAGGATATTTATGAGGCTGCAGAATTTCGCCCATCACAATTTGAGGTGGACAAAATGACAATGCAAAATTTTACTGTGTTCCTGATGAAATTCAATATTCAGGAAGCTGTTTTAATGATTAGAAACAAGTAATGTCTTCTCTTTTTATACACAAAATTTTATTTGAGCCTGTTTAATTTCCTACTAAATGGGATTATTTGTAGTGAGTTGAAGGGTAGTGATTTTATTCTTAGATTTTTTTTTCTTATTATTTGAAATTTTAAGAGTGACCAGTTGGACAGAACTGGGATGGAACAAGGGTTTTAAGAGTGCTCAGTCTTACTGGTTGGAAGCAATTCCAACTGTTGGGACAGGCTCTCATCAGATAAATAATAGTAGGTTTGAACAGTTAGGGTTGTTCTCAGCTGGTTGGATAGGACCATCGAAGATAAGATACTCACAAGATGACTGATAAGAAAGACTTGACCAACTGGAATATGAGAATCTGCACCAAACGAGACATGATCCACAACCTGACCAGTTGGAGGGAATTTTAACTGCTTGGTGCAACTTCAACTCAACTTTTAGGCTGCACCAATCACTATCCTGACAACATGGAAGTTGAGCAACCAGCCTCCGCTTCCATGAACCCATGATCAGCCACCAATGATTTGTGTGGTATGCCTCAATGCAACTGCGGTACTGAACACACAATACTTTGTTGGAACCCTCAATACAGATTGTGTGTGGAAGACCCCAACAAGAACAAGAGCCGGAGATCTTAGTGGCTTTGATACCATGCATCGAAGACCCCAACAAGAACAAGAGCCGGATATCTTAGTGGCTTTGATACCATGCATCGACGCCAACGATCAAGTACAAGAAGCATACATGCAAACATAAGGATGTACATGGAAAGCCTTTCTTAATGGGAGGGAAAAACCAAAAGAGCACTATGGTCATAGGCTTCTCACATGAGACTAGGGTTTCTTTTCATTGAATGAATAATAGTGGATAGGTGTTGTGTCATGTAGTGGTACAACGTACATGGATCCACACCCAAGGATCGAATTTGCATACATACTCAACATCGTTGAACAAAATATGTTTGCGTTGGAATTGAGGAGAATGAGAGGGTGATGCGACTTATCTAATTTAGATGGCGGTTGGTTTGAAGGGGGAAGAAGTGGCGTTGATTGACTAATGGGGGTTGAAGGTGGAGTCTAGATGCTAGTACGGTGGTGTAGGTGGAGGCCCGATTGTGATGCTGGTGTTGGAGCTAGGCATCTTTTCACTTGCTTCTGCTGTTTGGGATGTAGTCACCTTGTTGCTGATTGTTGTGATCCTGTGGTTTGTTTTAGATGTTGTGGTGTGGGATATCGACAATGGGATTGCCAAAAAGGGGAGCGCATTGTCGGTAACCCGTGGTATGAGGTAGGGTGGTTTGTTTTTGGCGTTGGAGGTGTTATGGTCACCTTCCATCAAGGTGTCCATGCTTCTCCTTGATGGTGCTTCTTGATTGAGGGAATCCTTTTAGTCCAGTCAATTTCTAGTGCTATGAAGGTTGTGGGTGTTGGAACTGGTGATGTCACGGTAGCTATGGTGTGTGATGAGAAGGTGCTTTTGTAGGGAGCCTCTATTGAGGTTGTCAACAAGTTGTGGTTCACGATTATGGAGGCCTAAGGTGGTAAGGTCTGGTGGAGCAAGCCAGCATGCCTTGGATCGCAGGCTTCTGTTAATGATAAGTCTTTAATGCATGCCTTTTGGGGATTTTGTTACATCTATGGACCCTAGAGGTTGTAGGCTCCTTGGTCTCACGTTTTGGGAGGATAAGGTTATGTTTATAGGTTGGTTCGAAGGTCAATGAGCTCCTTTCTTAACTGACATAACCATGACCTTGACGTGCTTGTTGATGCTGTTCATGCCTATAAGTGAGTCGACCATGGCCAGACATGTTCACTTGCTAATTACGTCCTTTGCTACGATCGTGATTACGACCTTGCCCATGACATAAGTGGTCAACGCCTCAATACGTGAATCCAACTCGGTTGAGGGATGTGCAAGTCTTTAGTTCCTTTTGTTCTGCAACAACTCTTTTGCTCCACTTGCTTCAGCGACAAGATTCCATGTTATCCTTGTTCCTTCAAAAACCTCTTACTCTGCGTCGTTGCTAAGAATCCAATCACTAACATGAACTTGATCTTTTGTGGTTGTTAGTGTTTTGATGTTGGGGTACTTTTGTTAGTTATTTTTTGTTGAGCCTTTCCTGAACTTTATCCAATATCCTTTCCCTATATAAAGAAGACTAGGGTTATCTTCGTGAATAAGACAACTAATTCTTTCCCAACATGGTATCAGAGTGGGGTGATTCCTACACTGTTCGTGCCTTGATACCTCCCCCCACCAAATAAACCCTAGAAGAGGAGAGAAGCCTCTTTTTTCTTTATGTTTGGTAGCAACCACAACCACCAGAACCGCCATCGCTAGTCGTAGCACGACTGAGAAGGAGCAACAGCGTCGCCACCAAAGGTAGTAGCGCTACTGCCACCTCCCCGGTTGTGCCACTGCCCACAGCAGGGGTTGCTATGCTGCTGTAGCACCCAAGTGGCATTGCTGTTGCTTTCCTTATCGCCTTCAGGGACTCACACTCCACTCGGGTCTCTGGTGACGCATTGAAGAAGCTCGAATGCTTCATGTCTGTGGTGTGTCTCGAGTCACGTAATATCTGTGTTTATTGGCTAAGGGCACTCCGAACAATAGTCTATAAGTTATACTTTTTGATGATTAAGGTCTGTTTTGGATGATCTAAGGTATTTTTGATATTATTGACTTCTTTTGACTCCACATGGCGACACCTGGACCCTCTACTCTTGAAGTGTTGATTGGAGAGTTGAAGTGAGGCTTGTCTTAGTCCCACATCGTGTGTGGGCAAGTTTTGGGGAGAGTGGTTGCCTATATAAGGCCCATGTACCCCCTAGTTTATCTTTGAGAAAGAGAATAGAAATATCTCGCTCTATAGGGCTTTCTCTCGTGGTTTTCTCCCCGCTCTTTGTGAGTGGGGTTTCCATGTAAAGTCAAGTGTTCCTTCTTGATTGCTTTGATATTTATTTTCGTTATTATTTCATTTTTATTTATTTCTTAACTATGATATCAGAGTGGTTCATTCTTGGGTTCTTTTTGTTCAAATAGTCTTGTTGTCACGAGTCTTCTTCATATGTGTTTCTAATCTCCAGAGAGAGGAGGAACCTCTCCTACCCCATTTGCAATTCTTGAGAGGTGCAACACATGAGAGAGAAGAGGATTGTGATGTCATATCCCTTCGGCAGGTAGGTATTGAAGTCCAAGATCAGATTCCAATGTCCCTTTAATAGCTCCTTCACCTTAGGATGAAATCGGTGTTGCAACAGCTCAAGAGCACTGTATCGATGCCAGGATCCATGACGATGCAATGGTGTGGAGCTCCCAAAGAGGTGCCCTACTCGTCTTCCCGCTCGAATCCACCAGATGAGGGTGATCAGTGAGGTCTACCAGCGCATCGCCAAGGCTAAGAAGGAGAAGCCGATGAAAGAGTCGGGATCGTCGGATATGATGGCGTGGGCCATGAAGCATTAGCGTGGGATGGGATCCTTGTCTTCCTCTAACTTCGTTCCCATCGAGGTGGTGGTGCTTGGTAGTGAGATCTCATGTGGAGGTGAAGATTACGTGTAGTGGAATTCGTGTCGACGATCTCACGCGAGGTTGCGATATCTTTTAGTTGTAGTGGGATGGAGGTGCGCCTCCACGCATGGTCGTAGTAGCAATGAAGAAGATGCTATTGAAGGAGAAACGATGAGCAATCAGCAACATCATGATTTGGGCTTATTTGAAGAGATATTTGTGTAGTATGAGATTTTTTTGGTCATGTCTTTTTAGCTCTCCATTAATTCCCTTTTTATGTCATACCCCTTGTTAGCCTTAAACACAAAAAAAGGAAGAAGAAATATAGAGTGAAGAAAAAAAGGAGAGAAGAAAATTAAAAAAAGGAGAAATTTCTAGAAAAAATGATGAGAAGAGAGAAGCTCTTCTTTATATTGATTTCTTCTCCCATACGAGTATGGGAGAAAGGGGGAGTGTGTGAGCCTCTTTGTGTATCCTATATGAGACTCTTCTTTGAGGTCCTTACATGAGAGAAACCCTTCTTTCCTTTGGTCCTGATATGAGAGGAATAGAGAATTCTTGTATAGGGGAGATTACTCTCTAGGTCTCCAAAGGAGAGACCTCTCTGAGTTTCCATGTAGGAGAGGTCCAATTTCTTGGTCTCTATGAGAGGCACTCTTTGGAGTCTTCGAAATGAGAGGCACATGCACTAGAGGCAACTTTAGTGATTCATCTCCAGACTCTGACCTACACCCACCTACAAGCAAGAACGAGGATGCCGGGAAGCTGGTGAAAAATTAGTTGAAGTTTCTTGAGTGTTGTGTTTTTTACTTTGTAGAGTGAGGATTTGTTTTGTACAAGTTGAGCACTCTATGCTCCATCTTGAGGGAGAGTGTTGATTGGAGAGTTGTAGCGAGGCTTGTTTTAGTTGCACATTTTGTGGTCAAGTTTGTGAGGAGAGTGGTTGCCTATATAAGGCCTATGTACCCCCCCAGTTTATCTTTGAGAATGAATAGAAATGTCTTACCTTATAGGGGCTTTCTGTGGTTTTCTCCCTGTTCTTCATGAGTGGGGTCTCCACATAAACCTAAGTGTTCTTTCTTGGTTGCTTTGTTATTTATGTTCATTATTATTCCACTTTTATTTATTTCCCAACATGAAATCAAGCTAATGACTTCCTTTGCCTCTCTGGTGATTCAAGGCACCTTCATGAAGCTTAATGGTGTCCAGAATTACCTATTTTGGTTACAGGTGTTCAAGATATTCGTTGGTGGATAGAAGAAGCAATACATCTTAACTAAGGTTCCTCTTGGTTCCCAATCTGCAGACTTTGAGCGATGGGAACAGGACAATTACTTAGTAATGAATTGGATTATGACTTGTGTCGAGCCTCAGATTGTAGCAAACTTGCTCTACAAGAAGACTTTCAAGGAGATATGGGAGATCTTGGTGAAGAAATCTTCTTAGAGGTCTAATCATGCCTGACTATCGTCAGATTTGGTCCACGTCCCAGTGTGATTGATTTCTGGTGGACTACTATACTGAGATGGAGGCCCTATTTGAGGAGCTGAATATCTTCCACCTGTTGTGCTATGACACGTAGACTGGATAAAGCATACATGGCAGGTGTATTAGTTTCTGGATGGTCTGAGGTCTAAATACTTGTCCGCCTATGATGAGATTCTGACTTTGAAGGACATTCCTAATCTGGAGACGATGTATGGGTGGCTTCAGATGATTTCTCCTAACATGGGCACTTAGACATTTGTGGTTGCGTCACCGGGTGATTCTCCTACAGAGATCTCTACCTTGGTGGTCTTTGGGGGCCATGGTAGTTCTGGAGCTGGTTGTGGCCACGATTGAGGGTGAGGTTGTTCATATGAGCCGTGCGTTCATTGTTAGCGAATGAACCAAGCTTCTTAGAGGGATGGTGTAGAGACTATCGGAGATTTTTTGAGAAGTGGGTTGAGGGGAGTTAGAATTACGTCATGAAAGAGGGGAGAGTGGAGATTGGGGAGTGAGGGGGCAAGGTTGGTCTGTCGTTGCAAGGAGGTAGCGGATGAAGGGAGGTGGGGTGCTCTACGACAAGTGTCGTGGTAGGGGACACTGGGCAAGGGATTACAGGAACTTGCTCCCTTGCTTGCTATGTAGGGTTGTAGGCCATCGGCGTATTAGTTGCTTAATGGGTCGCAAGGTAGGGGGGCCTGGTGCTACCATCTCCTCCTTTGGGTGCCCTACTCCTTGAGATGGAGGTGCCATGGTTGGAGGTGGTGGGGAGGTTGGATGCTCGCCTTGAGACGATGCTGGTAGGTATTGTTCTAAAGGGGGCATGTTGGCTTGCGGTCGGAGGAGAGGGTTGATCTCTGCTTCAAGGAGACGAGGGTGGGGGGAGGTTTGATTCCTTGGCGCCTTCTTTGCGACCACAATGGATCATTAGTTGAGAAACCATCGCAGAGGCCTGTAGATTCTCATCCGCCTGATGGGAATCCGACTCAGGTTGAGCATAAGGGGGTGGTGGAAGCGATTGTTGCTTCGTTTGTAAGATTGAGGTCGTGTCAGGGTATGGGTTTGGAGGAGTGGGACCTCTTTGCGTTGTAGGCGGTGGCTGAGGCCAAGGTGGAATGCTTGGTGCCAAACAAATTGACCTTGTGTCTTTGCGGGTCTTCGTTGGTGGTCACTTGTGCCGAGGGTGGAGGGTTTGAATGCGCTGTGACGAGGTTGTACGTGCAGGCGTTGATGGGGGCAATGATCCTCGTCCGATTGTGATCATCGGAGGTGTGCATTGGCCGGTGTGGTGAGTTTGGAAGGGCAAGCATCTTTGTGAGGAAGGTGCGAGGTCTACTGATGTGGCGCCGCATTTGGAGGGTGTCGATAATCGTTCCATGAATGCAGTTGGTAGTGCATAGGAAGAGGAAGTGGCGGAGGTGTTTGTTGTTGAAGTGGTTGCTGATGGTGGCACGATTCACGGGATTATGATGGAGGAGCCTGAGGGTTGTGCCGAGGGTGGTGCATTTGTTGCTAACGTGGTGCCGTAATCAGGGGGGTCGAGGATTGATCATTCATTACATTTGGTAGCGAGCTGGGAGGGGAAGCGGTGGGGGCAAGTGTCGTGGAGAGAGCTAGAGATGACGCTATGATTCGTGCGATTGGGGAGAAACCCAAGGGTTGCGTTGGCTTTTATATTGGAGGTTGTGAAGGAAATTTCGATGAAACCTTCTTGAATGGGTCGATTGCGGTTTTGGCCTAAGGTCCCGGATTCAGATCTGACTCCAGACCTAGCCTTGAGGAAGGCCCACGTGGGTTCGAGCATGTGCCTTTTGCTATCGAATGGTAGGAGTGGTTGTATAATGCCACTCGTGCTCATAAGTGCTATTGCTTGTGAGACGTGGACATCGGGGATTTTTGGAGATGGAGGTGGCCGAGGCAACCTCAAGGGAGCAGGTCGATAGTGCTTCGATGTTAGGGGAGGTGGACGAGTCGTGCGTAGCCATGACCTTAGTCAGGCGCCTTCCCCATCCACGGCTCCAGTAAGGTAGGGTGTGGTTTTGCCCTCATTGGTCCTTCAGATGGAAGGGATTTGTGGAAACATCACTGCTCACCCTAATCCTGTCGGAGAGGGAGGGGGTAGTGTAGGCAGTAAACACGGGGGTAGCAGCGACCTTGGATGAGAAAGATGACGTTGAGTAGGTTGCAGTGGTTGCAGAGAAGGTTGGTGTCCACCTTGCTGAAGGGGGAAGGGGCGTCTCTGGTGTCTCCCAATGATTGGTGTCATTTCATGGAACGTGAGGGGTTTAAACAACCTATCAAGGAGGGTGGCCCTTGAGACGAAGCTAGAGTCGTGTGATCAGAGGCTTTGGCAGGAGATAGGCAGTAGCTACATGGAGGGATTCCTAGCCCTTAATGCTGTTGGGCATTCGGGAGGGGCTGTACTTGGGTGGCAGGAAGTTGCCTTTTGGAGGACATGATGTTAGGCTTGCATGTGGTTACTATGAAGTTGGTGAGGAAGAGTGAATTTTAGGATGGTAGTTTCTACGGTTTGTGGCCCCATTGATGATACCACATTTCTGCAGCATTGGGAGGACCTAACACAAGTTGCGGATAGGTTCCATGGCATACCTTGACTCTTAGATGATGGGCCTGGTGGTAGAGGAAGGCAGAATCATGGATCAAATGCGTTTTCGGATTTTGTTGCTTTGCATGGGCTCTTGGATCTAGTTTCCACTTCTTTCTTGTACACATGGATGAACACAGTTGGCCAGAAGTCTAGGCTTGATAGATTCCAATGCAGCGTAGAGCTCGTAGAGGCCTTTCCCATAGCCGACATTAGACCCCTTGATAGGATTTTCTTAGATCATACGCCTCTGTTTTGGGGGGCAAATGAGAATAGACCTGTCGGTACTTATTTCAAATTTGAGAGGTCCTGGTTGTTGGCGGATGGCTTTAGAGGTGTTGAGGAGAAACGACAGTTCTTTTAAGCGGAGGGGTCAGTAATGGCAAGGCTGGAGTCCAAGCTAAAGGGATTGAAGGTGTTTTTGAAGGTGTATAGGAGTGAGGTCAATGAAAGGTGTGGTAGTGTTGGATTTTTTATGCCTTATGTGAGCCATCCGAGTTGTGTAATAAGATTACATTTGCATCTGAATAAAGAATTTGATTATTTTCCAGTATGATTAGGGTTACGTATGTGTGTTGATTCAAAGATCTAAACAGTATAGAGGATTTGACAGTACATCAAGAAATCATTTGAGTCTATCAATGGTTTCTGGTCTGAGTTGGGATGGCAACCTTTTCTAGAGGTCATTGCTTGATTGATAACCATTACATTGGCCAGGTTAAGGAGTTAACCTGATGAAATAGGGGATTGGGAAAGTCCTCCAATGTTGTTATAGAGGTGTATCCGTAGACTTGAGATAGATGTGTCTCTGTTTTTGAACACGTATATTTGGCAGACTAGTTGTTGATGCACCCACCTTGGTAATAACATTGGAAAGCTGGAGAATAGTTTTTTTTTTTTGAAAAGATCCTTGAGCATAATGGACTGATGGAGAGAGGTTGAGAGAGTGCTGGGGGGGGAGATAGAGGGCGGAAGAAGAGGGTGGTGCCTGGTTAGGATGGAGGGGAGGGAGCGGAGGGAAGACGAGGGGAGGTGGAGGCTGATGAGGTGCGTGGTTGGTTGGTGGTGGCGAAGAGGAGGGGCTCGCGTAGGGCTTTGGGTGGTCTATAGGGGGCAGTAGGTAGGAGTGATGTCGCGTTAGGGAGTTGCTTCAAATGTTTGGGCAACGATCACTGGGCTCGCGATTGCCGGGAGCCGTGGAGGTGTTGGAGTTACGGTGGCCTTGGACATAGGAGCGGGGGGTGCCGTGGTGGTCGTGGTGGCAATGCTGGGGACCTCCCACCTCTGCCCTCATGGAGGGTGCCGCAGGCGGAGGTTGTGGCTCCTTGGTCGGAGGAGGTAAGGGGCCTGCGGGAGGAGTTCAAGAACGGGCTGGTTGGAGATATGGTAGAGGGTTGGACCACTCGAATGGAGGTGGAGAAGGTGTTGGGTCGGGACGCTGCGCACGAGGGGGTGAGGGTCTTGATCCTGGATGGAAGGAAGATCCTGGTCCTCGGCCTCCTCGCTTCGAGGAGGGATGCGCTTTGCTTCGAGGAGGGATGCGCTTTGCTTCGAGGAGCAACCGCTGGAGAGACTGGTGGTTGAGGTGGCCATTGAGGGTATCCCTTGGTGGCTGAGATCTGTGGAGGTGGTGAAGGAAGTGGTATCACCTTTTGCTCGGCTAGTAGAGTGCAAATCGGTTGGCCTCTTTGAGGGCCAATTGGTGGTGATGGTTGAGCTGTGGATCGAGGCAAATGTGATGGAGAGGATCCTACTTCAGCTTGGTAGCTCGTCTTGGGTGGTGTCTTGCTCGCGTCGGGCTTCTCCATTGGTGGTCGGCGTTGCTGCGCTGGTGAGGAGGAAGGTAGAGCGACGCCTAATGAATGTGTGGAGGAAGCAAGGGGTCGCCGACAAGGCTTCGAATCCCGATAGATCTTCGTAGATCTCGTGTGAAGATTTGTCGTGCCCGCTAATTGTGGGAGCTGAAGGGGCGGGGAGGTTAATTGCGAAGGATTCGCTGGAGCGCCAACTGGAGACACCTGTGCTGCTCGATGAGGCACTATTGAATGAGGAGATGCATGTGACCTGCTAGTTGGAGCCACCTTTATACCACGGGTCTGGGGCTGACTCCTCACGATCCGGATGCGAGAAGGCGGTAGACCTGAATCCGAATCCATTTGCTCGGCTTGGTCTGCCCTCAGTTCCGAACCTGGAAGAGGCGGAGCGTGTGATGTAGATGTCGGAGGGACTTGCTTTTGAGGATACAGATTCGTCCCTCCATTTGGCTTCGCATGTGTGGCCTGCTGAAGGTGTTGCTCTGGTGCTTGACGACGAAGGAGGTGGAGTGTGGTCCTCGACTGTTATTGTCGTGGAAGGCCTGCAAGGTCCTGCAGCGGCTAACCCACGGTGGGCGGAATCTCGAGGGGCGGCGATGGCGGTTGGTGCGCTCTCGATGGGGGATGGAAGGGCTACCGGTGACAATATGGTTGCTGGGGAGGACACCGGGGTTCAGCGGCTGGAGGTGGAAGGAGGTGTTGATGGGTCTTTGTTGCAGCAACGGGCGGGGGGCGTACCCTTGACTTCTGATGATCGAGTGGGGATTCCCCTTATCGGATGGAGACCAAGAATGGTGAAGGGTGGCCGAGGTGGAGCTCTCCGGTATAGACGGAAATGGTGCTTCTATGGAATCGGCTGAGGTCCTAGGGTGGTGGTGGATGGTCGTGGTAGGTCACTGCAGCCTGTGTAGCAAGTGGAGGTGTCGGATCAGAATGATGAAGAGGTGCGTTCGACTGCGGAGGCGTGTGGCTTCCGATGAGCTGTAAGGGAGGCCTCCACCTGTTCTAGATGAACGGAATTCTTACGTGGAATGTGCGGGGTCTCAATGACTCATCGAGGGGGCATCTTTGGGGCACTATATTCGCCTTTGGAGAGCGGATGTTGTGTTGCAGGAAACGAAGCTGACTGTGATGTTAGGACGTGGCGGGAGATCGGGGGCTCTACGATGGGAGGGTTTCGGTCTCTTGGAGTAGTTAGCCGCTCAGGAGGGTAGGTTCTGGGGTGGCAAGAAGATGTTTTTTCCTTGGAAGATTGCTTTAGTGTAGAGCACATCATCTCTGTCAGGCTGGTGCGAAAGATGGGAGGTGCCAAAATGACGATCACGAGGGTGTACGGTCCGTTAGATGCACAGGTGAGGGGAGTGATGTGGGAGGAACTCACAATTGTGGCCGTGGAGTGCCATGGGTGTCCTTGGCTGATTGGAGGGGATTTTAACATCACCTTGCAGACGGATGATAGACCTAATGGGCGAGGGAGGCAAGATTTCGGATCAGATCACTTTGTAGAGTTTGTGGCCATGCATGGCCTCATGGATTTGATCTTGACATCATTTGTGTACACTTGGAGGAATAACTGCGGTCAAATGTCCAAGATTGATAGATTTCTTTCCAACGTGGAGTTAGCAGAGTTGTTCCTGTTGGCAGATGTGTCTCCTTTGGAGAGACCTTTCTTGGAACATACACCACTTATGTGGTGTCCTAATGAGGGGGCACTCTTTACCACTTATTTCAAGTTTGATAGATCATGGCTGATGGATGAGGGGTTCCGGAGTATGGTGGAGGAGAAGTGGAGGTCTATAGAGGTGGAGGGATCAGCTGCGCTTCGTCTGTCAAGGAAGCTAAATGTGTTGTGAGATCACTTGAAGGCTTAAAGGAAGGAGGTTAGAGCATCCAGGAGGGGCAGAAAGGAGGAGGCATTGGCAGAGATTACCAGGATTGACAGGCAGGAGGATCAGGCCCCTATCTCGCCTGACGAGAGGGAGACCAGGGTGAGGATGACACGAGTGGTACAGGAGGAGGATAGGAAAGTTAAGGTGGAATGGAAATCGAGGTCAAGGTAGAAGTGGCTGAAGGAAGGTGACTCTAATACCAAGTTCTTCCATTAAATGGCATCTGCCAGGAGGAGGAGAAACTGGATAGAGAAGATGTTGGTTTACGGGGAGACCTTCTCTGGCAGGGAGGAGGTGGGACAAGTTGTGGTTGATTATTTCAGAGTTTTCATAGGGAGGCGTAGTAGGGGATGCTGGAGATGGAGGGGTGAGGATGTGCCACGTATCGTTGAGGATCAGGCTGTGGGTCTTACAATCGTCTTCTCAAAGGATGAGGTGCGGCAGACGGTCTGGGGGTTGAATGTAGAGGGGTGCCCTGGACCGGATGGTTTCCCTGTTTTCTTCTTTAGAGAGTTCTGATCCTCGGTAGGGGTGGATGTGATGCAGATGATGGAAGAGTTTCAATTGGGAACTGGGGTTTCGATAAGCTGAATATATATTATATGTTTTTGTTCCTCAAGAAGGAAGGTGCGGAAGCGATTCATGATTTTCGTCCGATTGCACTATCGAATACTGTGTATCTTATTGTTGCTAAGGTTTTGGCAAACAGACTTAGGGGCCTTCTTGGAGACTTGGTATCTCATGTTCAGTCAGCCTTTGTTCCAGGAAGAGGAATCTTAGACAGTTTTGTCGTTGCTATGGAGGTGCTGGCCGCTTGGAAGAGGGAAAAGAAACAAGCATTTTTATGGAAGGTGGACTTCAGCAAGGCTTACGACTCGGTGCAGTGGGACTTCTTATGGGCTTCCTTGCTGAGGAGGGGCTTTCCCAGGGTATGGATTGATTGGATGAAGAGGTGTGTTTTGACGACTTCCTTCTCGATTCTGATTAATGGGAACCCAGTAGGAGGATGGGTGCAACCTAGGAGAGGGGTCAGGCAGGGGTGTCCTCTTGTGCCTATGCTGTTTGTGCTTGCAGCAGATGCTTTGGCGAGGGCAACTCGCAGGGGCTGTGGTAGAGGTCTGATTAGAGTCTTTCGGGCTGGGGAGGACAGAGAGACGGTGATTCTTTAATATGCTGATGACACCTTGTTTCTGGTTGAAGGAGCGGGTCGAGAGGCTAGGGGGATGAGGATCATACTGGAACAATTTGGCACAGCATCAGGATGGAAGATTAACTATTAGAAGTCATCTTTTATTCCGATGAGCATGGCAGAGGAGGAGGTGAAGTTGTTGGGTAGTGCACTAGGGACAGATGTCAGTTCCTTGTCGTTGGTGTATTTGGGCCTCCCTCTTTTAGATTGGCGCCTTAGGTTGTAGGATTGGCTTCCTTTGTTAGAAAGGATGGAAAAGAGACTGGCAGGATGATCATCTAGGCTGTTGCCTAGAGAGGGAGATTGACTCTGGTGAAGGCGGTCTTGGCTTCCATACCGTCACATTTCCTCTTAGTTTTTAGGATTCTGCGGCAGGTTGAGAAGAGAATCTTCGGGTTAATGAGGGATTTTTTTTGGTCAAATATGGGGGCAGTAGGAAAGGAGGCGAGATTGGTGGCTTGGCAGGAGGTTTGTAGGCCGGTGCAAGAGGGGGCCTGGGGGTGAGAGATGTGGGCAAGATGAATATCAGTCTCCTTACGAAGTGGATTGCCAGGTTGGTGGATTGAGACCAGGGGTTGTTTCGTGATGTTATGTGGAGTTGCTACGGGCCCTTCCTCTCCTGGGGGCCCCTGAAGTCTCCTCCTCCTGGGTCCTCCTTCCTTAGGGGTTTGGCGGAGGTGACGGGGAAGGTGCGAGATTTCTTTTCTCTCACTCTGGGGGAAGGGGATGCTTTTCGATTCTGGTAGGATGACTGACGGGGGTCGGCTCAACCCTCAGTGCTAGATTTCCTCGTCTGTTTTGGGGGGGGGGGGGTGGTGGACCCATCGACCTCGGTGGAGGATTGTTGGAATGGGGCTTGGTGCTCGATCTTTCTGGGGGGCCTTTTCGACCAGGGGTGTAAGGACTTCCAGCAGCTACTGCAGGAGTTGGAAGGTTGGGAGCCGGAGGTGGGCGGTGACTCATACTCCTGGGAAGAAGGGAGAATTCTCTGTGGAGAAGGTCTTTCGTAGATTGGGTATCGGCGTGGTCAACCTGGACGTCGACTTCTTGAGGGATTACCGTCTGTTATGGGTAGCAGAGTGCCCGCTGAAGGTGAAGATCTTCGCTTGGCTGATGAGGAGGGAGAGGATGATGATGAAGTGGTGGAGGGCGAGATGGGCTCAGACGGATGATTTGAGTTGCCCCCTTTGCGAAGGAGCAGAGGAAGACATCCAACATCTTTTCTTTCAGTGTATGATTGTGGTGCAGGTGTGGCAAAGGATGGGGATCGGTTGGATTGCCCATCAGGACACGGCTAGCTTTTACTCTTCTTTCTGCAGAGGAAGTGGCCAAGGTGGAGTGATCTCTTTTAGATCAAAGAAGGATAGAGCCAGGGTCCTGGTGGTCTTGTGGGGTGTTTGGTTGGGAAGAAATGGAGTCTTTTTTATGGGGGAGAGACCCTATGTAGAAAATTTCTTCTTGTCCATTTCTTCCCAAGTGGAGTTTTGGGGATCCTTCTTGTAATCCTGTTGTAATTCTTTTTATGAAATGAATGACTGTGGGTGGTTATCGTTTGGATAACTACCCTTTGAGTTTTCAAAAAAGAAAACATTGGAAAGCTGGTATATGTGGGATGGGACAAGTGGTGCATGATCTTTCGAAGAGACCACATAAATTTGTTACATAGGTGTTTGTAATAGATTTGAGACATGAGCTCACTTCGCATACGTTGGGAATGGTAATTCCACATGTAGTCGTGGAGTTGTGATCACACTTAAGGCAATAAGATAAGAAGATAGGTCTTTGGGAAAGGTTCTGCTCTTCGTTCTTGTCCCAATAATACAAGAAGATATCAAGAATAATATTATCCAATGGGTAATCATAGGAGCTAATGGGATTAGACCTTAGGAAAATATTATTCATGTGTGAAGGATGCACAGGTATTTAGAATACTTGAGGGGGTGAAGTGTCAAAATTTCACTTATCCTATAGCTTAATTATTGGAGTGATGAAACAAATAATGATTTTGACCTGTCCAACTTTACAGTCGGGCCAAAGAAAGAGCTCATGAACTCCCCTTGACTCTCATTGATGTTCGATGATGTCACTATCACCTCAGAAGCCATCTTTACTTATCGGAGGTTGGAAAATCAACTAACAGTGCTAAAGAAACGGTTACAACCTTACATCAGTGGTTGAAATCGTGCTTTCTGGCAAGGCAGCAACGCTCCGGTGACTGTCTAGCAAGATGACCAAGGGGTACGACCACCTGAGGTATGGCATAATCAGTAGATGCCCAAGGGAGCCCTAATCTACCGGATTCAAGGTCCCAAAAGGCGATTTGAACTGGAGGGGGTAGGGAGGGGGGAGGGCACCACTGGGTGACGTCGAAGCCCTAATGGCTTTTCAATTGTTGTTGCACTATTGAGGGACCACTGGAGGGGGTCGGCCTGGTCGACGGTGGTTAGGTGACCCCCTCACCGGCGAGGCGGAGCCGAGGCGGCACTCCGGTGAGAAGTGGATTCTCTTGGTGTTTTCGGTGGAGAAGAAAGGAGAGAGAGAGAAAGTGGGGAGGTATTAGAGGTTGGCCTAGCACCGTTGCTCTGATGCCTTGTACAAAGAAAAAGAGCATACTTTCTATTCACGTAACCCTAGGTCTCTTATATATGAGTAAAATCCTAGGAAGGGAAAATACAAAACTACCCCTACAAGAGTGGAAATAAAAGATATAGACAAAAGAACCATAGACACAAGGACTAAGAAGGTTTAGTAACACCATGCGTGTGGGGCGAATCTAATCTTTGCTGCGCTTCATTACCTCTTACAGAGCCAAGGGGGAGACGTAGAGGTGATGCTGAACCTCCTTTTGATGATCCAAAAAGCCATAGAAATTATTTAACTTTCTATATTTGACTATTACATGACTGTATATAAGTTTTGTTGTGTGTAGGGTGAGTCAACACATGAATGAGCCATGTGTTGGTGATTGGCATGATGTATGTCTTATTCTTAGATGTTCTAATATATATATATATATATATATATATATATATATGGAGGGCTCCCTAAGTTGAGGTCTTGTTTTGGAAGAAATGGAAATCTTGATCGATGTGCCTATTCTGATGTTGATTATGCCAACTCACCTGATGATAGATCTACCACTAGGTATGCCACATTTCTTGGTGGCAATTTGGTCATGTGCTAAGGTTGAATATAGAGCTGACAACATTCGAAATGATCTTTGGATGACTTGTTTTTTTTTTAGAGAACAAAGGACCTCTACCGAGCTTAGTAGAGATCCAATGATTCATTATAAAGCAATAAAGCTATGCATTAGGAAGCCTAAAGCTTGGCCCAATAACACGCAACAGTACAAATATTTTCGATCCACCCTTAACTTGCATTAAACGTGACATTATTCCTGGCACACTAGGTGGCTTAGAGCATAATGGCCATTGTTGTTGGAGTGGATGATCCCCTCACCATCTCACGCCACAAGGTATCTCACGCAGGGAATAGGCATTGGCAAAGGTTGAGCCAAGCTTTAGACGTCACCAAGCAGGAGCTAAATAGATGCTTGATGTTGTCCCCCTTAAATCTGCACAAAAGACATGCCGCAATGGGTGAAGGAAAGAAGTGCTGTAGATATGAAGCAGTGAAAAGACCCTCTGCTTGGCCAACCACAAGAGCACCTTAATCTTCAATGGGACTTTACTCTTCCACAGTTTGGCCTAGATGGCCAAATGCTCGTCATCATTGGTGGGGGAAAGCAAGCACTCGTAAGCCTTTGCCTGGGGCGAAAATGCCACATGGCCAAACAAAGCCATCCATGTCCTCCTTTGGTGCAAAGACCTATAACTCATGCATCAAGTGACCATAATCTTCGTGTGATTGCCCCTCAAAACGGTTAGTTGACGCAGGGGGTGCCAGACTTGTGTGTGAAGATCCCAATAATCACTGACCGTATGATATGATCAAGGGTAGAGGTCTTCCAGATGCTCCAACCCCAACCAATCATCCTTCCAGAAGCGGAAGTGCCTCCCAACTTCGAGTGTAGGCTTGAAGTAATCCCATCTACTCTCCAACACTTTGACAACTGACGCCCAAAAGGGGGAGGGTCAAACGAGGTGAAGCTGATTGGAAGGTGCATTGGAGTCGCTATAGGAGTCCCTCATGGCTAGTTGCCAGAGATAGTCACCAACCTTCAAGATTTTCACACCCCACCTAAGGAGGGCATCTCCAAACTCCATCAAGGAATGCACCCCCAAACCACTACATCTCTTTAGTCTGCATATCACTTGCCACTTGATCGGTTGAAGGAAAAGACCCTTATGAGAGGCACCCTTCTAGAAGAAGTGCTTCCTCATCACATCAATCCTTTTAAGCACGGTGCCTGGTGTCTTGAACATAGAGAAGAAGAATACCAGGATGGTCAAGATGACGGAGTTGAGGAGAATAAGACATCCCCCCCCAGATAAGAACTTCCCACTCCTCCCAAAAAGTTTGACATAAATCCTCTCATACAGTTCTGCCCAGTGAGCATTCTTCATTTTTTTGTCACCCAAAGGTAAGCCCAAGTAATGCAAGGGAAGAGTGGCCAAGGGTGTAGCTAGCGTGCGTGACAATAACTCCTAGCTAGAGGTATCCCATCCAAAGCAAACCATGGATGACTTTACACCATTGATCTTTAGTCCTGAAATCTCCCCAAAGTTGGTGACCACCCACTTGACAAACTTGGCCTCCCTGTGACCTCCTTCAATAAAAACATTGTGTCGTCTGCATGTTGGAGAATAGGTGTCAAAGTATGTTGAGTACTTAAGGAGTACCAATGTAGCAACCCGCCCTCATAGACCTTGAAGGTGAAACGTGCAAGAATGTCCACTTCTAGGATGAAAAGAAGAGGTGCCATAGGGCATCCTTGTCTAACTCCACGTTGGGGCTGGATCCAAGTGCTAGTTGGCCTGCCATTAATAAGAGGATTGAAAGAAGACGTAGTGATGCACTATTTTAGCCAATTGATCCATAGCAGGGGGAAGCCCCTGTAGTGAAGATCTCCCACAAGTACAGCCATGCCACCGAATCATATGCCTTGGAGAAGTCCCCTTTCCACATGAACGCATTGGTCTTCCTACTCCATCCAGAGATCATCTCCTGTGCTAAAATAAGGGACTCCTGCAATGATCTCCCCTTCAAGATGGCTGACTGAACCTGGCTCACAAGAGGATGTAGGACAACCTTGAGGCAATTGGCCATAATCTTCCTAATAATCAAATAAATAGAGTTGGACAAAGCAATGGGCCTAAAATCCTGCAAAGTATCTACCCCTGGCCTCGTAGGCAAGAAAAAGAGTAAGGAATGATTAGTTCTTTCAAACCTAAAGTTGCCACGTTGGAACTCATCTACCATAGTAAGGGCTAGACCAGGAGCCCCTTCAGCATTAAGGTCGTAACCACCTCCTCCTTCGACATAGGGTGCACCAATGATCTACCCTTCTCTTTCCCAAGCCGTGGAATGTCTGATGTCGTGAGCCTCCAAGCCCCCCTCGACATTGCACGTGTGGCCTCATGAAAGTATGTATCGGTGGCTGCTTGGATGTCTGGTGTGGATGTTAGCACATCCTCCCCTACTCATAAGGAAGAGATAAGGTTGTGACGATGTCTTGAATTGGCAAAGGTATGGAAGAACTTCGTGTTAGCATCCCCTTCTAGAGCCACAACTGCCTAGATCTCTCATGGCAATCAATCTCATGCTGGAGTTCCTCCCTAGCCACCAACTCTTGCAACTGTCGACGGTTACATAGCTCCTCATCAGAGAGAGAACCCCCTCCTCTTTAGTATCAAGTAGATGCACCCCTTCCAAGGCCTCATTCCTTCTCTGTGAACGCACCACCTTGACCATCTTCCTGTACTCCCACAAAACACTATGCAGAAGCTTCAACTTGGAGGGAAGCCTTTGGGTGGCCGTCCCCTCCACCTGTGTGGACGTCCACCACAAGCAAACCATATCCTTGAACTCAGGCTCATTCAACCGAGATCTCTGGAATTTGAAAATATGCTTGTCATCACATTATCACCACTATCCCAGGTGATGGGAGTGTGATCTAAAAAGGGCTTGCGTAGAGCAATCATCGAAGCCAATTGAAAAACCTCCATCATGCCTGCATTATATAAAAATCTATCTAGTCTCGACATCTTCCCACTCCCATTTTGCCAAGTATAAGTCGCCCCCGATGTAGGCAAATCAACTAAGTCTTAACACATTCACGGTCATCTGGAACCCCAGGGAAGAAGAATCCAGTCTACACCCTGGTCACTCCTTTAGGGAGAGGATAGCGTTGAAATCTCTCCCTATCAACCAAAGGCCACCGTCCACAAAACCAGTGGCATTTGTCGACTCGTTCTAGAGACCTGGTCGTTCCTCTACGTTACTTGGTCCATAGACAAATGATAGGAAGAATGGAAGCCCATCAGAAATACGTGTGAACCTGCAAGTCACCACAAACGACCCCATCTAGGTCTCTTCTAAATGTAACATGCCCATCTTCCACCAAATGCCAAAACCATCAGCATGCCCGACCACATTCTTCATCACAACCTCAGCCACACCACCCAGATGCAACGGTCTCCATAGATGAGACCCCTCCTCGTCAATGTGTCTCCTGAGTCAATGCACACTCCACATCCCATGGAGGTACCTGTAAAGCAATGCACTCTATTGTAGTGGAAAATCGTCGCAAAAAGATTGAGTTTGGAAAATTCGTCGTTGTAGCGCAATTTGCGAGAAAATCAGTCAACAAATAAATTTACCACAACTCAAAAGGAATTTCAGGTCGAACACAGGGAGGCTACGTTGATTCACAATCCACAATTATATATATATTGTAATTTTAGTTTTAAGACGGGATAATCACAATGAATCTACTTTACTTGCGATATTAACAATAGCAGAGAGAGAGAGAGAGTGTGTGTGAAAGAGAGAGAACATAACACTTTTTGTAACGGAGCTAGTGTTTTTACAATTAGAAATCTGGAAATATTACAACTAGAAAGCGGTAAATTTAATCTAGAAAGCGGTAAAGAGAAGGGAGGTGAGAAATTATCCTCCTCGACGGCTACTTGGAGGACGAGTCAGAACGGGCGATGCCTGGAAGACGTAGAGCGGAGACAGAAGACGGAGAACGAAGTGGGAAGAATCGGGGGCGAGGCGAGACGTCGTCTTCGCGGAATCCACTTCCGGAATGGGGGTAAGAAGACGACCACGGGAGCTCCACGAATAGGGTGAGGAGACAAAATTTTGATTTTAACTCTAGAGGAGCATCCTGGGTTTGAGAGAAACTTCTTTAGAGCTTTGGAGAGGGAGAGAAGTGAAGGGATGAAGGATATGTGGGGGTCGTAGGGCTATTTATATGTGAGGTTTGAAGAGGCAAAAATGTCATTTCATCTTAAAACATTAAATGAGGGGGTCTTTAGTGATGGATTTAAGGGTCACCAAAGCCTTGAACGTAGGCGTAGTGCGTGCCTGCTCGCATCTTCTCTTTTGCGCTCTCAATGCCTTTTCATGTTCAGACGATCTCAGTTGTCCGATTGAGAGATCGGACGGCTTAAAGATGCGTGCACCCACTCCTCTTCAACGCGCCCAACACCCGCGCGTTTGATCGTGTGTGGGCTTGGGCGTCGGATCGCGCATGCGGCCTCGCCTTCATTTGAGCACGCCATGTCTCACCTTTTGAGCCGCTTGATGAAGATTGTGCGGTTGAATTTAGCCTAGTCACCTCGCCCGCTTGATTGGAAGCAGGTTGCGCTTTGAACCGGCACCTTTAGCTCCACGGAAGTGCCCGTGACCAACAAGCTAAGGTGCCTCCTGGGGCGTGTTTTCAACGAAGGTGCACGCGAACAAGGTCGTTGGATCTTGATCTGGCGAGCGCTTGAGGAGAGAAAGAGACGATAGTCATTCAAGGGTCGATTTGGGTGGTTAGGATGGTGCCACGTGGCACCTTCCTGGCCGTCCATCGTCATATGCTCGTAGGTAGTGCCACAGATGTCATATTGGATCGATTTTCGCATTGTTAGGTTGTGATCGTTGATCCAAACCCATCCGTGTGGTCGGATTTGTCATATGAAGTATGGATTTACATCACCTGGCCCCTTGATCTCAGATCTTTCTTGGACTGCATCTGATGCTACAAAAGTTCGATCGGGGCGATCTTGGAGTTGTTGAACTCCAATCATCGCCCTGATCAGATCCGTACGGTTGGATCTTCAATCCGAGGCCCTAATTAAATATCGCATTGACCCTGGCCACCAAAAAGAACAAATTACTATACAATTTGTACAATTTGACCTAAATGCATGCTGGTGCATGATATGCAATATTTACAATACATGATACTTCTATGATACTAAGAACATGCATAAATAGACATTTTAGGCTATTTAGGTGCATACACATCGCACATCATACTCCATCGTGCAACCCACGCACATTCCACAAGAGAATCTTCATGGGGCAAGAGCCTTAGCCCCCTTCTTCGAAGTCTCAGGCAAGGTATGTTCCACACGGAGAAGCTTGGCAACATGATCTTCATCCTTCAACACCCTGCCTCCGGTTCGATTCTGCAAGTTATATTGCCCCTTCAAGGAAGACATACACTGCTGCTTGGAGGAGGAACCCGCCTCAAATCGACATATCAGCATGTCACTCACCTGTAAGGTAGTAACAAGAGTGGTGTTCTCACCCTGATATCCGTCCACATTGGAGGTGCACAACTCCTAACATCCCTTGGTTGCAACCACAACTGCCATGGCATTGTCGTCCTCCATAATAGGTGTGTCCACAACTGCCGTATACTCTGCCATTGGCCCTATAGATGTGTCCTCCCCAATCACCTGTTCATGAACATTCTCCATAGCCACCGGCTCCTTCCTCTTTCGTTAGTCCTCATCCTTCACAACCTTAGGAAAAGTCCTCTTCTCTCCCTCCCCATTAGCCCTCACATTATGGAAGGAGATCTTCAACTACATCGACCAGGAACTACTACCGTAGTGAACCACTACCCTTTTTGGAAGAAGTCCCCCCCTGTCGAACCTCCACTTCCATGCCAAGCGATCGTTTGTCCCCCTCTTGGAGACACACAAAAGTAGTCTCTTCCAACGTGGCAAAACGAGTGATAATCTGTTGCACCACAGCAGTAGAACAGAGATGCAAAGGATGGCCATGAATCTCCACGTGTGCGCACCTAAGAGCCACATGCTGAGGGGGGCATTCAGCAAGCGCCCCATTAAAGGGCGAGGCCAACCTGGAAACCATTGACAAATTACCCATAGAAGACGATTGAAACCTCCAAGGCTCCACATCCTTCTCACATAACCCAAATAGGAGAAAGCGACTAGCACTAAGGAAAGATACCTTCCATAGAGTAGATGCCATGGTCATGGACTTCATCAAGTCCCGAAGAGCCACCTTGGTTGGGGTCCCCATCATAACCTCTCCCACGAGTGCCCCACGAAGAAGCAACTCAGTAGCGAGGACCTTGGGTGTAAGCGGTATCTCAACATTGAAGGTGGGCAGCGTTGGTGGTGGAGGGGGTCTCTCGCGCCGCACGAAAACCCTAAAGTTTCCGCCCACGTTAGGAAAGGAGGCTGCACGTCCTTGCGCCTTCATGCACGTATCACGTCAATGCCTGTGCCCTCAACACGCTAAGCACACCAAAGCGTTTCTACAGATGGTAGCCATGTAACCCCGCCTGCGGCATCTAAATCAAAGGATCTCCTTCCCGCCTCCTCTCCAAGCCTTCTAATAACTCTCAGGACCCCTGTTGCCAAGACCCCACATTCGCCTCCCCCCATCATGACGAGCATGGCCTCGACTGTCGTTCCTTAAAGTCTCCTCACCACCTCCAGCCCTAGTCGCATGACCTTCTCCCTCTCTTACCATTTTCCTAGTGAAGACCTTTATTCTTAGGAGTTCAAAGATCTTCAACCTTGCTTTTCATCTTTAAATGACTATTGACCTCCGATAGTCGTTATTTTTCCCTCTCAAGAAAACATGTGAAATGATATGGATTGCCTCTTTCATGAGAGACCTTGGATTTCCTGTCTCATATCCTGTTCGTATATATTGTGACAATAAATCATCTACTCATCCACCAGCCCTATGCTCCATGAGTAGACTAAATGCATTGAGGTGGATTGTCATTTTGTCTAGGAATGGAAAGATTGTCACACCACTTGTCTCCTCTGATCCATTGGTTGCAAATATTCTTATGAAGCCACAAGCCAAGAAGAGACACTTTTTTTAATGCAACAAGCTAGGCATGATTGACATCTATGCTCCAACTGCAGGGGAAGTTTTGGAATTATGTCCTTTTCCTATGTTATTTTGTACAATTCACTTTTCTTCGAGCACTATGTTGAAACAAAAGCTAGGCCAATTCATTATTCACATGTACAATTGATATGGTAACCAATCAATAGGGCAATCTCCTTGATTATGAAAATTTCGCATAGAAGGCATATTTGATACCATATGAAATCACAATTTCTTTTTGAGTTTTTCCATAGTTTGTGTGATTGATATGATATGGAATCATATCCTTTGATTATTGGGATGCTCCCATAAGTGGCATTGAATTCAAGTATGTTTGTATTTCATTGTATCAAATCATCAGATCTCATCTTTAGTGAAGTAGTTCTCTTTGATCGTAGTTTTTACCCTTCAAGGGGTTTCCTACGTTCAATTCTGGTGTTCTTGCAGCTTGCTTCCTCTTGATCTCTATTTGTTGTCTAAATTTGCTGTTCATGGAAGGTATGATCACCAACAATTTGCTATATGGGTTCTTTGCATCCATTTAGATGTATTTATGGTCATTCTGAAATAAGTTTTATATTCTGCAAAATTAAGAATAAAGTAGATAGCTAAATACTCGTTAGTCATTTAAAAACTCAACCTGGAGGATGCAGGCAGCTCTTAGTTCTGGGCTGCTTCACTAAGTTAGAAAGGGTTCCATGCCGATGAATGCAGCTGGTGACTGTGTACTCTGATGTCCATAACACTGATGAAACAGAATATTTATCATTGAGAAAGAGATAATCACAATTTAACCTGTGTTCATTCTGATCATTGTTGTAGTGTAGTTTCTTTTGTTTCCTCTAAAATCCATTATGATTAATACAGGAGATATGGTTGTGATTTTGCACGCGTATCATTCCATGACTCAAGTGTGGACTTGGAAGTGTCTGAGGATTCCACTGCAGCTGTAGCATTCATAAATTCTGTGAAGGTTATAAATCTATTTGAGGAGAAGGTCATGCTAATCTCTCGAGAGGTCTGTTTGAGCTAAACTCATCTATCTGTGCACTCGGACTTCGGCATCCTGTCAGCCAACTTTTTACAATGTGCATTTCACTTCCATTTTGTAGGTTGCATCCGATGAGAATGTACCAGGTGCAAATCATCCGTTTGTGAGGGTTCAGTTTAAAATGCCTCAAAAGATCTACAATACTGAAATTTCAGTTAAGGCATATATTTTCTTTTCAGCCTCATATTTAATTAGCATAAGCTGTATTGGATGACTTTTCATGACCAGGTAAATAGATTTTGATCTCTATAAGCTCTAACATGGTTGACCATGCTTTCTGCTTCCCTGTTAGGTTGTCTTTCATCCATTTGAGGTCATTTGGGATGGTGATTTCTTTCAAAATCTTTTTGAATTTGGAAATATGCCACTCTCTTTTGAGTTCCAAAGTAAAAGGGTAAGTTCCCATTTTGTCTTTAACACTGCTGCTATTTGGAAACTGTTGGTCTGTTTCGCATTGAATGAAATCAATTAAAATTCTTTGAAGGATATGTAACATCTCTTTTTTATTGGGAAAAAAGGTGAAGCCACTTGCTTTCTAGACGTAAGGCCCGAATGAATGCTATTTGAGAGCCATACCTCTATTTTTAAAGAACCATGAGAAGTTGAATAACAGTCCAAAAGAAATAGCATAAAATTCACTAAAACTACATAAATGTCAATGCTCATAATAACTCCTTTAACCCTCTCCATTGAAGTGTATTGTACTGGTCAGTTATTCTCAATCTGGGGAGGAAGATCCTTAGTCGAAATACCTCGCTACTGCTCCTTTGGAGAATGATGCAGAGTGGTATTTTGACTACTTGGGGTAGCACCCTAAATCAAGTGAAGGTCAATGTGGTTAGTGCTCTCACAAAAAGCATGGCTACTTGTAGGCAAGTTGGGTGCCTTCTTGTTGTAGAATGAGCATAAACTTTTTTTTGTTTTTTTGGGTGGAATGGATGGAAAGGATAAGATGCCGACCCCAAAAGTAGCTATTCAGAGGCTGTACTCGAAGGAAGTATATTTATTCTCCTGGAGCAATCTGAGGAAAGGGAATAAACCCATTCCAATTACAAACTCAAATCTCTGCAGCATACTCCATTGAAGAGACCTCCATTGTTACAAAAGCATCCCATGACTTACCTATAAGTAAATATTCCTTGCCCTTGGGAACTACGAGAATAAGACATGCTACAACACCTTGGTCAGACTATTTTTCAAATAAAAGTAACACCTTGGTCAGATTGTCACTAAAATCTGGAATAGTTCATTAAAAACTATATAAGCAGATTTGACTGGCTTAAGGCAACAATCCTGGAAGCAATCCAACAAGCATTTCATTTTGAGATCCCCTTTTTCTACTCATGCTCTGCTGATGACATTTGCACCATTGCTCTATTTGTTGTTGTTGTATGTCAGTGTATTGGGATGCCAATGCGAGATATTATTTCACTTCAATAAGCCTACTTAGAATCTCATTCTTTGGCTATCATCTGGTTAGGTGCCTCCTACATTTTTTCAGAGAATATTCACTCATTTCTTGAAAGTACCTAATGAATCAAGACTTGGATAGGAGAATCACTAGTGGTGGGTATTTGGAGAGGTCAGGCCAATGGGGTGTTTTCATTTGAGCAAGGGCACAGAGGAAGAATGAATTAAATGCGATGCTGTGGCTTTTTGGGAGGGCACTTTGAATCTCTGGGTGCTGGTCGATACCTATAGGCTTGCTTTGAAATCACCTGTGCCATATATGTAAGATCTTCTGGCATTTATGCATTAATAGCTGCTTATCAAGTAGAAATCACATCATTTTACCTTTCAAAACAGTGTGTGCTGAAAAAGGGATCACCTTCCTATCTAGAACCACTTGTATGAAAATTGGGAACATAACAGCAATTTATTTAGATGTCCTCACACCCTTTTCTATTTGTAGATTACCTGTTGCATCACCAAAAACTGTAACAAAATAACTAATTCAATATCATATTTGTCCTTTGAAAACCTTGCACCCTTTTGGATTTTCATTGTCACAACTGTTAAGACACAGGTCCTTGTACTTGAGAATCCACAGCATTCCATAATAATGCAATTAAATTTTCCCAGAATTCTGTTTGAGGTGAGATACAAAGGAGCTTACCACCTTTGGTGCAGCGAACTGCGAGACCACTAGCCACAACATCCACATATCTCTGGTAAAATTCTTTGAGATAGGATGCAATCTTGATCAAATAGGAGTCACTCTTGTAATACATGACAAGAACCACGGATGCTTCAACTCTTGTGAAGATATCATAGAATACAAAAACAAGCCAAGTATGCCTACAGAGGGTCCTTTTTTATTGGAATATTGACAGTGTCAGGATTAAGTTTGCTGTGATGACACAACCACCACTCTAGCCAGCGTTGACCATCTTTAACCAACTTCCCATCAAAATGAACATCAATTTTGTATAATGTTTCTGCCATTAGAAGATAACTAGCAGATATAATAGGTAAAGTGAGAGGAATGAAGAACAAAAATAAGTTGTATTTTTTTTGAAAAGCGAAAGGGAGGTTATCCGAATGATAACCACCCACATTCATTTCATTTCAAGAAGAAATGATTACATCACATATTATATGATAGATCGCTAGAACACCACTTGGGAAGAAATGGATGAAACAAAATTTTCAACATAGGGTCTCTCCCCCCTAAAAAACACATCATTTCTCCTCAGCCAGACACCCCACAGCAGTGTCAAAATCTTGGCTTTATCCTTTTTGGATCTAAAGGTGATCTCTCCTGAATGAGACTTTTTCTCTTGAAAGTTGATGTGTCAGAGAAATAATACGTTGTCGTAGTGTAAATGTAAATCGTGGGGGAAAAATCCCATATCAAAAAATATTTATCAGTAAAACTAACCACGGTGGATTTGGTCGTATCCACAAGAAGGAACAGACCAATATGATCACAGATATGTAACAATCATGTTCGCAGAAATATTCGTCAAATCAATCAATGGATATGCTACTCTGATGTGAATATCCAATTTATAGAGAAATCAATGGTTGTTTACGTAATTTTTGCATAAGAAATCAAATCTCCAAATAGGTGAACAATGTATTTGTAATGGCAGATCATGTAATTTTCAATTGTATGTGTACTTGAGTGCAAATCTGAATTCCAATTTTGTGCAATCAAGGTGATAAGAAAGAGTTGAATAATAATGCTAGAATGCGAGGGTGCTGCCATAATTCACCTCAATGCAACAACAACAACAACCAAGCCTTTTCCCACTTTAAGTGGGGTCGGTTATATGAATTCTTTGCCTCCATACTGATTGATTTTAAGTCATTTCAGGACTTAAATTAAAGTTATTGAGGTTATACTTAATAGTTTCCTTCCAACACTTGTTTGGTGTTCCTTGTCCCCTCTTAGCAGGTTCAGTCTCTAACTTCTCACATCTCCTGACTGGAGTATCTAGTGACCTTCTTTGCAAATGTCCAAACCATTTTAGGCGTGTCTCTCTCATTTTATCCTCTATCAATGCCACCCTAACCTTTTCTCGAATAATCTCATTTGAAATATGATTAGTTCTTGTATGACCACACATCCATTTTGACATCTTCATTTTTGCCACAGACATCTTCTGCACATGCTTATAGTTGATAGCCCAACATTCAGAACCATACAGCATGGTTGGTCTTACCGTAACTCGATAGTACTTTCCTTTAACTTTTAGAGAAACCCTCTTATCACAGGGAACACTAGATGCACTCCTCAATTTTAACCACATTGCATTAATTCTATGTGTAACACCTCAATAAAATAACAAAAATTCAAAAACCCACATCATATCGATGGCATGCAAATGTAAATTAAAATCAAACCCAAAATAGAAGATTTATTCCTCTTTGCTCGGGCGCACGGAGGGGGGTATGGCCAGAGGCGCAGAGCTCGGTGGGGGTCGCTGGTGGTGATCCCTACGCATGGGCAGTGGCGGCATGAGAGACGGTGGCCGGTGGTCGTTGGTTGGAGAGGTGATGCTCGTCAGCGGTGGGTTGGGCATGCACGCGCATGGATTGCTGTTGGCGGTTCTGAGGGCATGGCTGTGCTCGTGAAGGCGAGGCAAGCTCGATGGAGTCGACGACGTGGAGAACGGCTGCTGGAGTTGGCGGCTGCATGTGGAGGTGAATGGTGGTTGTTGGGTTCCTTTGGCCTTGACAGAGGTTGAAGAAGACGACAGTGCGCGTGGTTGCGAGAAGGGTTGGAACCGCATTGGTGGGCGTAGCTGCGCAGGCGAAGATGGTTGCGTGACGTAGCCTTGAGTCCGTCGGTGCGTGGGTGGCGTGCGGCAGTGGAGTCGTGTGCGTGGAGGTGCTGGTCGGCGAGGTGGTGGAGGTTGCTCTGTTGCTGCTGGAGAAGCACTTGGAGTGGTTGCTGGTGGTGTTGTTGGCTCGCGTGAGGGTGTGTGCGAGGGTCATCGTCGGCGAGGCTACTGGTCGGTGGTACTAGTGGTGAATGCTTGAGGCATTGGCTATTGGTGGTGGCTGTGCGTGTGAGGCCATCGAGGGGTTTTGGGTTCGTTTGAAGGAGAAACAGAGGAGGGTGAAGGAGGAAGAAGCTGTGTGTGGGGAGGCACGGTCGTGGTTGTAGTTGAGTGATGGGGCAGAGCACGGTGGTGAACGTCGAGGCGAAGGATTACAGTGGCGAGAACGTCGAGCGGAGTACGGTGGTGATGAGCTTGCGGTAAGGAGAGCGCAATTGTGGTACTGATGTCTGCGCTGTCACCACCGTCCACGGTGGTGGTTCGCGGTGATGAAGCTTGTGGTCGTGGATGAGACGTGGTTGTGGGCACACGGTCGTAGAGGAGGCTCGCGATGGTGGTGTTGTTTCTCCCCCGTAGGGAGGAAGATGGTATGCTTAGCCGCCTCCTTCCCTGTTTATAAAGAGAGAGAAAAAGAGAAAGAGAGGGAGATATCAGAAATGGAAGGGGACGGGTGGTGATTCTCAAATTGGAGAGAGGCGGAGACATTTAAGGGGTGGCGGTGGTTTTACATCCATCAATTTTATTTCCTTCCTTTCTTTTTCTTGGTGAAAATCACATGTATTAAGATGGCATTTGATGTGTAGCTTACTAAAATTGTCCTTCCCTGAATGACCTTGCTTCCGTAATTAACCCCTTCATATAAGGATTAATGCAATTAGTGCATGAAATGATAATTCTAAAGCTTACATAATTTTGTCAATATCATGTATATTTTAAATTAAACTTCGGTCCCAATGATAATGTACTTGGGCACTAAATTAGTCCACTAAAGTGGACCTATCACCTCCATCGTGGGCGTTTCCTCTACGGAATGAGGACAGGAAGCTAGCAGTGTCCCGATGGGTGATTTAGTCGATCCCCATCCTCTACCAAACCTGTATCACAAACGAACATTGGAAAGAGAGATGTTGGATGTCTTCGTCTGCCCCTTCACAAAGGGGACATCTCAAATCATCCATTTGAGCTCACCTTTTTCTCCACTGCTTCATCATAATCCTTCCCTTCCTCATCAACCAGGCGAAGATCTTCACCTTCAACAAGCATTCCGCCATCCAGAGCAGTCTACAATCTCTCAAGAAATTGATGTCCAAGCTGGTTGAATCGTTTCCCAATCTGTTGAAGACCTTCGCCACAGAGAGCTCTTGCTCTTCCCAGAAATATATGTCTGCACCCACCTCTGGTTCCCAACCTTCCAGCTCCTATAATAATCATTGGAAATCCTCGCACCTCTGGTCGGACTCCGGAGAGAGGCCCCCCCCCCCCCCCCCCCCCCCCCCCCCCCCGGAAAGGTGGGGCACCACGGCCTACATGATAAATCCTGCTCATGTCCTAAGTTGTATTTTTAGGACATGAAAAACATGATGTTGAAATATATAGAGACAAGCATGGCCACCCAAGGTTAAATTCATGATAAAATATGAGGTGAATTAAATGCATAGAGAAATACAATATTTAGTCGAAGTTCCTACATGATTGTGAAGATGAACGTGTTAATGGCTTTGAGAAACTTGAAAAGGAGAATGAAGATGAAATAAGAAACAAATGTATATACGGAGAGTATAATCTGGGAAGGAAGCCTCTCAAGCTAGATAGGACATGATGGGACTCTAATTTTGAAGAGGACATGACAATCGAAGATGCTGAAGGTTTATGTGGTGTTTAATGCCTCTATTTTCTGGGTTCTTGGAGTTAGGTCTAATTGTTTTAAAATTTCATTCTTAAAAACCTGGATAGCCACCATTATTGTGGGACTATCATTTTACTTTTCAAAAAATTGTACGGTTGTTTTTACAGCTACTACATCTTTGGGGATGATTTGGGTGCCCTAGCATTCTTGAGAACATTTGTGATGGTCCTGGAAATGTGCATGAATCACCATATTGTGACTGCTTTTGGTTGCTGATCGAGATCATGCACTTGTACTAGCTGCCTTCCCTCGATGTTCGAGCCTTAGTCCTTAAAGGTTGACTTGCGCTGAGTGTATTGCTGGCTTTTGTTTTTCAAATTAGATGGAAATGCTAAGGGAAGAATAGGTGCCCCCTGCATGGACTACCCCAACTTGCTTGATAGTTGATGGAGGATGAAGACTAGGCGCAGGTAGCATATGATGATCACAAATGAGAGTAGATGGTGTGATTTAGCAAGATAAAGTAGGCATGTGATCCTAGATTCTTCGTCTGCACAGAAATGAAGAAAGGTTGCTAAGCTTGCTTATGGCAGCTGTCTTAGCTATAACTAAATCATGTGTCATCCTCAGGTGGTTGAGAATGGGCATAGACCTCCACAAAAGGCCCTGGAATGTTGGATTTGTGGGTGCCTTTGTTTTAAGTAAATGGGATCTATAAAGTTGAGGAAAGTCTGCACAACAATAGTAGGGGTTTGAAGCCAGTCCCCTTCCCTGGGTCCTGATCTTCAAGAGGGACTATCTGCTTGTCCAAAAACAATATCATGAGTACTATGGTGGTGATTACATCTATCAGCATGTGATGCTTGGACATTAGAATCAAGACCTTGTGAATGTGTAGAGCCAAGTGCTCTTGTTTTGTGATAGTAGGGCCAATTGCTTCTAAAGCCTCTAGGATCCCCTTAACAAGTTTGAGGTGGGTAGATTTGTCCCATGATTTATATAAGATTCCTCGTAAGTCCTTCCATTTTAGCTATGATTAAAATTCTCATTAAAGTGTCTTATGTTGGTTTCTTTAAATAATTGTATACTCAACGTTATAATTGCAAGTGCAATGTTAAAATTGTTTCTAAATTGATTAGAAGGACCTTTCTATAGTATATACCTACATCTTGGCTAGAAATGTAAAGCTTTATCAAACCCTTAACCCGTGTTGAGTGGCATGTTGTAAATGGGTATATGGACCTTTGGGTGTGGGTCCACATAACCCATACCTATTAAATATATAACATCCTTCCTCCTTGTCAAGTAGTAGTGAAAAAACTAAACCCTAGTTGTTAATGGGCACTGGGACCTTGTGGAGTTTGTGCTCTCATAGTTTTTCCTGGTAACGAGTTTTCCGCATAATCTCGTGTTGATTGTGTTCATGTGCTTCGATCAACATGGTATCAGAGCATGGTGTTTTGATCTGGATCTTGGTTGCTTATTTGTGCCTTCTGTGAGATTGTTGTGCTCGAGTAGGGTGTTGTTGGAGCCGTGTGTTGGACTTTGGTTGGGTAGAGCTCCAAGTGGTGGTCCGATGCATCTACAACGCTACGACAACTCTTGCTAGAACCCTAGCGACCTTCAACAGCCTTAATGGAGCTCTAGTGACTGAGAACCTTGGTCAGGCAGAACCCTAGTGGGTTCCTTTTGTTGTGGAGAGGCTCTCGGCCCCCATTCTTACTCCTCCCTCTCCAACGCCGTGAGTGGGGCTGCCCCTTGCTGTTATACCACCCCTGGCCATTGGCCTATCGGCAAAGCTCTAGCGACCCTTGAAGGTGCTCAGGCATGCTCTCTTGGATTTGGTGAGAACTCTGTTTTGGTTGTTTCATCATCTGAGCTACAAAACTTGAGTTCTTTGCCCCAAACTTGGGTTGTGTTGGTGGTTTATGTTTGTGGCATCCATTTTTGGGACTGCTGTACTTTTGTGTTGGTTCTTGGTTGTTTTCAGCTAGACGGGCAAAACTCTTGATCTTAAATGGCTACATTTGATGATAATGGGTTGATGAGGGGCCAAAATGTGAACATTCGGATTACTTCAATGAAGTTGATAGAAGACAACTATTTATTATGGTTCGTAGTAGCTGAAATGGCCATTGCAGGAAGGGGATTGACTATGTTGATTGCATCACGTCAAAACTTAAGCTAACAGACAAATCATGGGAAAAATGGTACTTTGAGGACAACCAGGTCAAGACATGGATTATGAATTTCGCATATGTAGAGATTAAGTCTCTTATTTTGAGGAAAAATTCTAGAGACGTGGGTGGTATTAGGAAGCATGTATGGCCAACAGAAAAAGGAAGTGCGGATTTATCATCTCATGTAGGTGATTTATGGGATGTGAGAAGGCTCCATGTCTGTTGTTGCATATTAGGGGTCTCTAATATCCAAGTGGGAAGACTTGGATTATTATGTAGACGAAACGTGTAAGAGTGCAAATAGCCAGAAGTTGTTCTTACAGCTGATGATTGTTGGGATCGTCATCCTTAGAGGAAGCCGGGGTTTAGGAAGAGTGGGTAGAAAAGTGCAAGCCTTGTTCACAACAGTTAGAGTTGGAAATTTGTGGCAGCCACTACATCATAAGTATAGGATTTGGGAAAGCTCCAGGGGCATGACAATGGTTCGGGGCTAACCTTGAAGGATCTCACTATTGAACAGATTCAAGAATTGTAGGGGATGCTTTCTAATGCTATTTCTATTAAGAAAGGTCCGTCTGAAGCTAACAGTCTCAATTAGCTCTTGCAGTTCAACGAAGTAAAGGTAATAATGACCCTAATTCTACAAATGAGTGGATTGTTGATAGTGGTGCTACAGATCATATGACTAGTAATGCAAAGTTGTTTCATCAGTATAAACTTGGTTCTAGACCAAGTGGCTCTTGCTGAGGGGTCTAGTGTGAATGTAGCGGGGAAAGGGAGTATTACTATTCTTGATCTTTTTTCCCTTAGCAATGCTTTGCATGTACCAAATTTACCTTTGAACTTATTATTTGTTAGCTAGATCACTAAGGAGTTGAACTGCAAACTGATATTCTATGAAAATTGGGTTGTCTTGCAGGATTTAGAGATGGGGAGGAAGATTGGGATTGATTTGGTCTTTGATGGACTTTATAGGCTTCTTGCCAGAATTGCATCTGCCTTGGTTTCCGTTTTGTCAGCTTGTCAGGAAAATTGCGGTGGACAGGATCAGAGTTTTTTTTGTGGCACAATTGACTCGACTATTTAAAATTTTCCAGTTTTCAAAAGCTTTTTCCTTTTTGTTTGTTGGAATTAAGATAGCCTCCTTACAGTGTGAAACTTGACAATTGGTTAAGCAAACTCGTACTACTTTTTTGGAGGTAGGAACTAGAAGTGCAAGCTTCTTGATTGGGTCATTGGAGAAAGAAACCCCTATTGGCACCCACCTAAATTAGAAATAATAAGTAGGAAGGACAAGCGACGCTGTAGGTTGTGTACAGTGGTTTAGAGGGAAATGGTATTGATACTTGTCAAATCTGGAAATCAGGAAATAAGGACCAAGGATGGCCATTTCTGGAAAGGCCTTTGGTTGTAACTGTGGAATAAGCAGGAGGGGGGTCATCTGGCCTCAACGTTGAACCCCAGTGAGGGCAATGGAGCAGCAGGGGGGGAATTGATTCCCCAACCAAACCACATGGCCTTGGTGTTTTTCACCACAGATCATTGGAGCAGGAGGATGGGAATCAATTTCTTTTTTCCTTTTATGGGGGGTCGAGATGGATAATTTATGGAAGCTCATTTTTGCTTTGTTTTTTTAATAATCTTAAATAGAGGATGACTACGTAATGCCGGTAGTCTTCCTATTTTCTCTCAAAAAAATAATTTCAAATAGATAAGGGATGGAAACTGACAGAGAGCATATGACATCAACAAGGCAGGTATATTTGTGAACATGAACTTTACGGGGATATTATCCAACATATTATTTTTTATGAGTAAAGTTAACCAAGGAATTGGTTGATTTTTTATTTCAAAATCTGTATGTGCTAGTTTACTGTGAATATTTCGGACATTTCCCAAATATTTACATTCTCTTTTCCATTTTAGCTCAAGAAGGTGGAATCCTTTGTAAGTTTTTTTGTTGAGTTAATTTGCACAGGTACATGATAAGATGGCAAACTTTCGAAACATGAGTATTTAAACATTTGGTAGGGAAATTTAGTGAACTGACAAGAACAAGTATATCTTTCAAATGCAACTTGCAGATGTAATGATGTTTTGCTTTCCTTTTCCCCTGTAACTATTCTGTATATAATTACAATAATATCCATTTCATATGCTGTTTTTTTTAATAAATAGTTTTTTTATATGGTCAAAACCACTACTCTGTTTTATCCTGTTACAGGTTTTATCTTCACTTAATAGATTTGAAGATGATAGAGCTAGACTATTCTCAAAAGCATTGTATGTTTCTCTATTCAAAGATTTGCGTCTGTCGCTCTTCTTGTGCTATCCTCTAATTACATTTCCTTGTTCTTTTGATAGGTACATGTTATCTACAAATAGGAGGCTGATCTGGGATGCTACTTTCAATAAAGTCTCCGTAAAGTTTCCATGTAAAAAAGACTCTGTACTTGTAAGATTTTGCATTCCATAACTGACATGATTGGCTATGAGTAGCTGCAATGCTTGAGTTTACATGTGTGTTTTTCTATGCAATTATTTACAGTGGTACATGGATCTATGTGCATTAATTTACAATGCACTTATATTGGACAAGTTCTATAATTAGATCTTCACTATAGTAAAGATGGAATAATGACTAACAAGAGCCTTTTAAACTCAATATTTAATACAATATAATTATTCGTTATTTTATTTCCTGCAAAACCATTCCTCACCATCCTGCTTTTGATGAAAGCTCCTAACCTTCTTGTCAAAAAACAAACTGCTTTTCCTCTCCTCAAGGTGCAGATTAAGTTTTTCTAAATCACTCGTTTCCCTGAGGGACAGTCTTTTTTCCTCCATTTTGCTGCCTATGTCATGTCATTCCTTCGCCTCTTCCATCTCCAATGAAGATGGCTGGAGGGAGGAGGTGAATTCTGTACCATCCATGGGGTTTCCATATTTAATGTGGCTCATGGTCGATGCCTTTTCATTACTCCACAATGTTACTTACATGTCCACGTAAAGTTGTCCTCTTTTACATGTACTGACCAGAAATGGGAGTTGACCAAATAATCAACTATGATGTGTTCTTGACCACAATGGATTTGTCAAATTGTAAAGTCCATGCAAGGGCTGAGATCCGATGTTCAAAAGTAAATGACATCTTACACCCTCTCATACCCTCTTTCAGTCTTTCCTATACATCCTTTTGACCACCTACTGCCCTTCAGCTTCTTGCCAGTCCCTACTCATCTGTTCACTGCTCTTCAGTAGCTCTTGTTTCAGCATCTCATCCTTGCAACCTAACCTGGCCGAGACCACATCTACTCCCCAACTGCAACTTGTATGTTGAACCTTTGTAGATGATATCCAGCAAAGTAGGTGTGATATCAGGCAATAAAGTTGAGCTTGCAGCAGAAGACATGCATATCTTTGTTCTCCTTTAAAGACTAGATTTTTTACTCACTTCATTGCACCATCTTTTTATCCCCAATGCCAATCCATGTGCCCCTCGATAAGTTGATATTATGAATAACGATATCTGATGACAAATGAATTCATCCTTGAGGATGGAATAATATAATATGGAAAGATCCTCTGTTCTGCCAAAAATGGATCCCCAATCCAAAAAAGAATCCCATTGAATTTTTCATCCTTTCAGGTTCTTTACTTTGGATGATGAAATACACAATGTAGAGAATTTCATTGGAATATTATTATACTATTTCTACCTTATAATTGTTTACTTCTGGTTATGCAGTATGCTTTCTCTAAACTTGAAAATCAGTATATAAGTTAGCCCTTGTCGGAGAATAATGAATTGTCTTATTGGAAAATGTAACCCTCGCCTCTCTTATATAGAGAGGTGGGAAGGAAAATTACATAGAGTCCTATTAGAAATACAAAATTGCATAACTCACTAACAAACTCAATCCTAAGATAACCGGACTCTAACTAAACTTATATTATAATACTCCCCCTCAAGTTAGAGTGTAGTTGATAATCAACCTCAACTTGTTAGAGATGCGAACCTCAAGTCCTCACCGATGACATCTTCCAGTTGGAGAAGTAGATCGTAGTAATAGCAGATGGGCAAGTAGGTAGGAGATGATCCCAACCAGTAATCGTAGTAGCAAGCGGTAGTAGGTTGTAGCAGTAATGGTAGCAGTAGTAGACAGTAATAGGTTGTAGCAGTAGTAGATAAGTAGGTAGATAGTCAGGAGTGGGAGACATGGGCCTTGCTCAGATCCCCTACCAGTTATCACCATCATCTTGATGGGCAGTAGTAGAATTGGATGCTCTAGATTCAATGATCTGATTTAAAGTAGTAGTAGTAGTATTGACTACAAGATTTATGGCAACACTTGTAGTATATGAGGGCTTGCTTAGTAAATGCAACTCATTTGCAGTAAACGGTAAAGAAGATTGCTTTGTAGCAGTCTCAGTAATAGGAGATTAAGCAATAGATGTCTAATTCGCCCAAGCGGCTTGCCAAACTTCTCCTAACGCTTGTCAAAAGCATGACTTATTCTCTTGTAGTGAATCCAAGGAGAGTAGATGCAATGGCATCATCCACGGCCACCAGAATGACCCCTTCTCCATCTAGAGGCAACAGGGCAGAAGTGGCAGGCATAGTAATAGGAGCAATAGGTGGTGCATCGGCATCTATCTTCAGGAGGCAACTTTATATTATCTGTAGGCTAGGTATTTAGTTGGAAGATAAAATCTGGTCTCTAGCTAATTGGTTCCATGGTGCTTAAGCTATCTAGCAAATAATAGGTTCGCCACCCTGCATACTTAGTAGCTTGCTTCACGCAGTAGGTAGGTTGAAATATGGTTAACTCCTCGAACAGGCCCTCTAAAGTAGTGAAATGTGCAACCAATGACATGCCACCATGATTGGTACTCCATATATGCCTGTAGATGTCTACACAACGATAGTTGCTTGTCTCCAGGGAATCTCTTCTTTAGAGTCTCCCAAATCTCCTTTGTTATCTTCTTATACAACATATTGGATGCAATAGTAGGGTTGATGTTGTTCATCAACTAGTTCATGACTAGATAGTTGTCCTTTTCCTACTTCTTGTACTTTACAACATCTTTGGGTTCAAGAGCCCTATTTGTTAGCACGTGCACTTCTCTTATCCTTCAACGAATATGCGAGGTGCGTGTGATTGATGAACATATTTTGGGGACCCAGACAACTTGATATTAGTTGCCCCTTAAACTAGCATGGAGGTCGACATCATGGCCGTAGTAGTAATAGTAGAAAAGTTGACGTTTGCCATGAGAAGAGATAATCAAGTAGTCAGGAAGATGTGCGCGATCTCGCATAAAATAGTAGTCAATGGGCAGTTAGAGATGCATGATTTTGTGCATAGAAGCGTGCATTATGCATGCAGAGGGTAGATAAATCAGATTTAGATCATGTGCATGACCAAAACCGACGCAAGAGGTGATCACCGAAGGTCACCAAATTTGATATGGTGACCTAGGGATTCGGATCACGTGAATCAGATCAAAGAAAAGCAGGTATAGGGCCTCTAGCAACAAGTGAATGGCCCAACAAGAGTCTTAGTGAGCACCAGTAAACCTTTTAGTTGGCCTTTATGGCCCTAAGCCAACCTTGGCAGGGTCAACAAGACCCTCGAAGGCTCAAATTGGCCTTAGCGACGATGGGGAGGGTAGGCGACCCGACCAACCTCCTATTAATGATCTCCAATGATCTTGTGCTTGTCATTGGAGGCAACACAAAGCCTTAGCAGGCAAAGTGGCTGCTTTGGAGGTCATGTAGTGGTTATCGGAGATCCTTACAATGATTGTTGCAAGCAGCCTGACAGGCTACATGGCTAGGTGGTGGAGGTGGCATTCTAGACCGAATTGCCGACCAGTTCGGAGGCCAGCAATGGTTGTGATTCCCTTCTTTGAAACCTAGTGATGAACGAGATTTCATACGCAAAAAGTTTTGAGTTAAAAACTCGTCGTTGTAGTGCCTAAAAATTCACTATTAGATAGATTTTCTCGAAACTCTGGCGAGTCCTAGGTTGAACACGGGGAGGCGAACATTTGATTTAAAATCCGCATTTCTTTTTATAAAGCAGTGTAGCTAGTTGAAATTAATCTACGCAAGTTAAAGTACTTAAAGAATAAATAATAAAAGAAAGAGAGAGAATAATACAAAGAAAGAGAAAAATAGAGTGAACAAATATTTTATAACCATATGTTCATTACAACTACGTATAGAATCAAAACTATACTAGAACGCAGTAAAAAGATAGGGATGAGAAAAATCCTCCTTGACGGCTGCTTGGAGGACAAGCCGTGTTGACGTAGTGCCCGGAAGAGGGTGGTGAAATGCTGGATGAGGGAGGATGGGGTTGGAGGACGAAGGATGAAGTAGGGCAGCGTCGCAGTGTGATCTGCTTCTCGAATGTGGTGTGGGGACAACTACAGGTGCTCCACGAATGGGGTTGAGAAGTGGAAAAAATTTTGATTTTTACTCTAGAGGAGCATCTCGAGTTTGGGACAAGCTTCTTTAGAGCTTTGGAGATAGTGTAAGAAGGAGAGAAGTGATGGTGAAATGTGCAGGAGGGGTAGGCCTTTTATAAGCGTAGATATGGGGGCAAAAGAGGTATTTTAAGTTTTTAGAATTAAGTGCAGGCCCTTTAGTGACAGATACGTGCGTTACTGTAGCCGCACGTCACTGAAGCTGCACGTAGGATCTCGGCTGTGCGTAGCTGATCCGAGCGTCCTCGTTGCGCTACGTCACCACCTATTCGCCTTCAAGCCAGTGATTTAAATGCCAATGGGCATGCTGTCGGTAAGGCTGTTTTCAGAGCAGGGTCATACCGACACAGATATGATGTCGGTTTACAGGTAAATCGTCGGCATGCCGAGGATTTCGCTGGCATGCCGACAGTTGCCGATGCATGCCGACGAAACCGGCGGTATGCCGGGGTTGTGGGTAGGAAGGGTGGGTGGGAGGGAAAGTTGAATGGATAGGGTCGGGAGGGAAATTCGAAATCGTCACCGGAGGGAGTTGTGCGGGAGGGAAACCTCAATGGATATGGGCACACACACATGATTTTTTAGCCTTTTTTTTGTTACACAGTTTTAAATATGTTTATAAACGGCATTCGAGGGCATGCCCCCGAAATGTCATTTTTTTGGGTCGTCGAAATCGTCGAAATCTGCTGTCGAAAAACGGCCACACCTACAATTTCATCGGCACGACGTCGAAATCAGCATTTTGAACCTTGCTTCAAGCCTTGTGTAGCTTAGCTCAATCGTGGTCGTCCGATCAAGATCGTGCGGCCACGATCGCGCCTCTGCTGATTCCTCTTCATCAGTTAAGCAGCGACGTAGCTGCTCTCCCAGCCGTTCGATCGAGATTGAAGGGTCGAGAACGCGTGCTTGCCTATGCTACATATCACGCCTCAATGCGTTCAATCATGCGTCATTGCGCACGTGTTGCCTGCCTCAGAATAGTGTCGCCACGTGGTCAAATCCTCATCGCATGATGTGCATTGCACGACCCAATTGAACTCTCGCGCCCGTGTTGCTGATTAGAGGCACCGGCTGGGATTCGACCCCGCGCCTCTTTGTTGCGAATGGTGCGTGTGACCAACACTCCAAGCTCTTGGATTGTCAGCTGGAGAGATGTGGTGGCACGAGATCTCGACCATTGGATGGAGATCCAACGGTCGAGAATCAAAGTTGAACTCCTCAGATGAAGCGGCCGACGTGGCTTGCGTATGACCATTAGATGGGCTTCTAATGGTCCAGATTGCGCGGTTCGCGTGCTTCAGAGGTTGAGCAGGCATTTGGGGTGACTTTGGGTGCCTCGGATGGTGCCATGTGGCGTCATCTTAGCCCTCTATCTTCTTTTGCTCGTAGGAGATGCCATGGATGTCGGATTGAACCGATTTTCGCGTTGTTGGGCTGCGATTGTCGATCTAAATCCATCCGTGTGGTTGGATTTGTCGTTTGAAGTCCGTAGTTTCACCACCTTGTCCGTTGGCCTTTGATCTTCCTCGGATTGCATTTGATGCTATGGAAGTCTGATCAGGGCGATTTTGGAGGCGTTGGATTCCGATCGTTACCCTGATCAGATCCGTACAGTTGGATCTTCAATCCAAGGCCTCGAAATATATTGCCTTATCCCTTAAACACAAAAAGATGGGAATTAATATACAATTTGTACAAATTAATCTAAATGCATGATGATGAATGATATGAAATATTATAATGATGATGCTTCTATGACCTTAGGAATATGCATAAATAGGAAAATTAGATGTATGCACATCTCCTAAGTTTAGGGTTTTCTCGTAGTTTCCTTTTTTTTATTTGGTGTAGAGAATAATGAATTGTCTCATTGGAAAACGTAACCCTTGCTTCCCTTATATAGAGAGGTGGAACGGGAAAATTACATAAAGGGTCTTACTAGAAATACAAGATTGTATAACTATCACACCAACAAACACAATCCTAAGGTAATTGGACTCTTAACTAAACAGTCGTTAAGGCCAATTACTGAATTGTTTCACTGGATTCTCAGCACCTTGCACCAGAAACTACTCTAGAGCAATAGCCACCTGCTACCAAATGCCATGCCTGAAATCAGGATGACAGTGATGCATTGCTGTGTAGAAAAATATTCTTCAAATTGATGTGCTCCAACAAACTTCTGTTTCAGTAGATTATGTCATAGAAGTTATTCTGTAAGGGATAATATTACAGGTTTTGCTTCATGACCAGGAAAATGATTTCTTCTGTAAGGGATAATGTTATTGGTCTTGCTTCACAAAAAGAAGAATGATCTATATGATTATCATCCAATTGTTTACTGCATAATTTTTTCTTTTTCCTCTATCAGTTTAAAATATTCCAGCGCTTTTGTGCTACCTTTGCTAATAAGGTAGTTGGATATGTTGTGGGGACTGTGATTGATTTGATTTGGTGTGAGTTGTGATGTATCTTACATACTAGATATTCCTTTTCTGTTTCCTTTGCTTAAGTTGCATTTACAGGTATTGTAGGATGCTTAGCCCTTTAGTCGTTTAGCCATTTTGTCCTATAGTTCCTTTATTAGATCTAGGTAAATAGTTACTCTGCTGAAATCGGCTGGTGCATTCCTTTCTTAATGCCATTTATTTCCTTTTGTTGATGCTGACAAATTCAGTACTTCACTGTGTATTTAATATTGAAACTGCTTACGCTTTCAGGTATTAAATATGGAGACATTTTTTTGTCGTTCAAGGCCTGAAGCACAAAGTAATACATTGATGGAAAATGCTAAATTCAATGATTTGATTTCAGACTTCCATCTTTACACCATCCAAGACATGCCTCAAACATTTGAACTTCATGATTTATATGATCATTTTGAGATTGGAGTAACTGGTCTTGAGGTAACACTTCAGATTGGAAATAAAAGCGTATTTTTCTATTAACCTTATTTTTATTTGTGTTGTGCCAATTCTTCAGGCATGCATGTCAGCTCCTAGCTTGTCCCAAGCTACAACCATTGTTGAGAAATGTGATGCAATTGCCTCGTTCAGCATATGTATATTCTTTGATGAACCATTGCTGAGACAAATGGAGGTTGTAAAGATCTTGGGCATTTGTTACCCTGATTTTGTTAGCAATTCCTATTACAGCAATTTTTGTTTTTGGTGAATGATGATAATAAGCTTCAAATGCATGCTTAGTTTAGATCCATTTTGTTGGTTGACATTAATATTTACTCTTAAATTGAATTTCTATGTGTCCTTCCTTTTGGCGTATGTGTGTAGAATGTTTTCCTAATATGGTTGGTTCTAGTTAAGATTTTCAAGCAGATATGGATTTGAATGGCTGCATTTCTTTTCTTTCTTAAAATTACTAAATGATTATAATAAGTTAGGAGAAACGAATGGCTTGCTTTATTTTAAAAACCGTACCCCTCTTTATATATACAGAGAGAGATGGGACAATTACAACACAACTCTAAGAAAGAAATAAAAAGTAAAAAAGTACCCTTACATAGAAATAAAACATAACTGACCAAGGGGTTACAATACTCTCCCTCAAGTTAGAGCATAAATGTTAATTATGCTCAGCTTGGAACGACTGACATAAACAATGGATTTGATAAGAGGCTTGGTAAATATCTGTTGTTTGGTCATCGGTAGATATCGAAGTTGTGTACAACAATCCTCTCTGAATAATATCTCTGGTGTAGTGATAGTCAACTTCCACATGTTTGTGCACTCGTGAAACATGGGATTGTTGACTATGTGAGTGGTTGTCCGATTATTGCATCACATCTCCATGGGACCATCTATCTCAACATGTAAGTTAATTAGGAGAGATGGAATCCACAACATCTTAGCAAAAGTTTGGGCCATCGCCTTGTAGTCTGACTCTGCACTGGACTTGGAGGCTGCTGTTTGCTTCTTGCTTTTCTTGGTCACAAGATTGCCAGCTATATAAGTACAAAAGCCTGTTGTGGATATCTAGTCCAGGTGGCACTCTGCATAATCTGCATCTGAATAGCTCACCACTATCATCGTTGTCGCATCCCAGTGTTGTCCTGTGGGTTTAGCCATAAATTGACTCAATCTATCAACTGCAAAGGAAATGTTTGGTTTAGTGATGGTAAGATACAACTTTCCAACTAGCTGCATGTATTGCTTGCTATCAATAGCCTCAGCCTCAATATCATGCAAATGTACCTTAGGATCCATGGATATATTTGTTGACTTGGCCTCCAGCATACCATCCTCCTGTAAGATATCTGGAGCATATATCATACAAATGTACCTTAGGATCCATGGATATATTTGTTGGCTTGGCCTCCAACATACCAACCTCCTGTAAGATATCTAGAGCATACTTTCTCTGGGACAAGATAATGCTCCTTTTGCTGCGTGTCACCTCTATCCCAAGAAAATATCTCAAAGGACTCGGGTTCTTCATCACAAACTATTTAGCCAGGCATCTCTTGATCTCAGTTATTCCCTCAAAATATCTCCTGTGACAATCAGCTCATCTGCATAGACTAAGAGAACATTAACACCCCTCCCCATCTTTCTGACAAATAGGGAATGGCCTGTTAGCGACCTCTAAAAACCAACAGGCTCCACCACTTAGGATAATTTCTGAAACCAAGTACGGGGATTCTACTTAAGGCCATAAATGGGCTTCCATAACCTGCATACACACTTCTCCTAAACCTCATAATGTGGGGTTTGGATGTACACCTCTTCTTGTAGATCTTCAATAGAGAAGCATTTTTGACATCCAGTTGGTGTTGCTTCCAATCTCTATGAACTGCAATTGCCATAGGAATCCTCATCGTAGACAGTGGGAGAAAGTGCCATAAAAGTCTACTCCATATGTCTGAATAAATCCTTTTGCCACAAGCTTGGCCTTGTATCTTGTAATAGATCCATCTAGATGATACTTGAGTGCAAAAATCCAACAACAATCAACCATAGTAGCTCCCTCTGGTAGAGGATGTCAACTCCCATGTGCCTCTTACTCTGAAGAGTAGCCATCTCCTCCATGGCTTATCACCACTTTGGATCAAGCATAGCCTCATGATATATAACAGGAACATGGGAGACTGCTAGTGCATGATCGAAGCTGGCAAATGTTGTCTGCATACCATTTGTTACAAAATTGCCTTTAACTAGATATCTAGCATAGCTTTATGGAGCCTTCCGAATTGCTATCAGAAAATCAAGATCGTTCTCCTCAACTGAGTCAAAAGGGGATCCATCTGCATCACTAAGCATACAATCATTACTGTTTAAAGGTGTAGAGTTCCCCTTGGCTAGGGAAGAGGGGGGGGGGCGACCTGCAAGGCGGTATGTGGCCTTTTATAGGTGAGAATAGGCTCATCATATTTCTGTATCTTCGTAGATCCTGTAGCTGTCTGAGTGTCTAGAATAGCTCCAAGAGGTATATGTGGAATAGGCATAGGAGGAACATTAACAATAGGAGCTAAGTCATGACCAGATATGGAAAAATATGGAATCACCTCATTTAGGGTAACATCAATAGACACAAAATGACGAGAAGGAATAGGAGCAAATGCCTCCACACTAATGTCTCGAGGCTCCAGAGTCAACCAACCATTCATTAGATCTCATCGGAAAAGAGGAGCAAACCAAGTCAATAGTTGAGGAGGAAGAGGAAAAAGCTGCAGTATCAGTAGGTTGAGACATGGAAGCATTGGCTGATTGGGAGAACCATCGAAGATCATCAAATTTGGACTTGGAGACCACCTCAGCAGATGTATTTGAAGTGTTTGTTGCTTGCTTAAGAATGACATGCTTGCCATTCTTCTGCTAGCAGGTAGCCTTGGAGTGCTCTACTCGACCACAGTAGGTGCAAGTATGTTTACGACCCCCAAATCCACATCCACGACCATGTGCAAAAGATGAACCTCTACCATGTCTAGGGGTCGTGGCCAAAGCAGAAGTCTGGCTAGAAGTATTAGGCACAGGAGAGACTGAATAGCAATTTGACTATGCCTATTATAGGTCTCCTTAAGTGATGGAAGCTCGGGCAGAGCCAAGATCTGTTCCCTAGTAGTAGTGAATTTTGGACCAAGTCCAGAGAGATAGAGAGATTGCCAATTCCTTCTTGAAATCATGCCAAGAGGTGCATGTACAACTAGGCCTGTAGGAATTGTCTCTCCAAGAGACCCTTCACAATGGAATAGTACTGCGCCAATGAACGTTCCTCCTGATGAAGATGGAATAGTTCATGATAGATCAAGAATACTCTAGCTGAATTCTTCTCATGTGAATAAGTCTTATGCAGAGAATCCCAGATCTGCTTGATTGTGGTGTAGTACATAATCTCATCACCAATCTTAGGGATAATGCAATTCATCATCCAAGTGCATACCATTACATTATCTTTATCCTAGTTGGCATTTGCTCTCGTTTTCTATCAGGTTTTGGGCTGCTCAGAATGTGTTCATTCCCATAACCTCCTACGGTCATCAAAAAGGTTTGGAACTACCGGGGATAATAGGTATGATCAAGCTTAATCATAGGACCAATGTATGGACTTTTATAAGCCCCGGTTGTCCGAAGTAATATCGGACGAACTTGAGGAAGCCATCTCTCCTTTGCCCACGAACTAGCACCCCCTGAGAAATCTTCAAATCACCAACTCAAGCCACGAACATTTGATTTTTGGTCTAAAGCCATAAAATTCAGACCGACCAAGGTGTAGCTGCACCTTGTAGAGACAAGATTTGTCTTTACAAGGACAAGCTCTTCTCCTTAGATGCTACATAAGGAGAAGGAAGGCGCAACAACGCCCCTACTAAGGTAGAACAACCTCCAATCCAATCTGAAAATCAGATTAGGGGTGGAAGTACCGCAATCCCTCTAAAACGAAGTCATCGTAGCCACGAAGACCTGGCAGTAGGTCAGTGGCACTGCCGGTGGTCAGATCCACGTGGTGTTGTTGATTGGATCTACCACCATTGGCGACGCTGGTGGTGTTGACCGATCATCGATGTAGCGCCGGTGGTAGGGGAGACTAGATGGGCGACACCTGTGGTTGGAGTGCCACCAGTAATGGCGTTGGTGGCACTTGTGGCATTGGCGGTGAGGACAACCGGTTAGGGAGAGGAAGAAGGAGATCGGTGGGGGGTTCAGAGGCTTATTTGGGTGGCATATCAAGAGCTTTAGTCTAGGACTGCCACTCTAATATCAGGTTAAGGGAAACGAATGACTTGTTCTATTCCAAAAAGCCTACCTTTCTTTATATATAGAGGGAGATGGGACAATTGCAACACAACTTCAAGAAAGAAATAAAAAGTACAAAGGCAACCTTACATAAAAATAAAACATAACTGACTGAAGGGGTACAATATAATATGTTGCATAGTACTTGGTTATTATTTTTGTACGTGGTTTTAGTTTGCTTTATTCTAGACCTCTCTGAAGTTTGTCCATTTGTCCTTTAGTTAAAAGGAGGATTATGGTCTTCCAAAAATCAAGTATTGCTTTTCAATTATATCATGGTTGTGTAGTAGGGTGGGTCTTAAGCTTTTTGTGCTCTGGTTTTCCCTACGAGGTTTTTTCTTTTCTTTGGCGTGGCATCGGTAGAGGATAAAATAAGAGATATGTTTTAGGTGCTTTAAACATATGTAAAGAAGATTAACTATACTGAGTCATGAGATGTGAGAAGGTGCATGTTGAGCCTCTTAGGAGGGGGTGGGTATCGTTAAAGATATGATGGAAGGAAACGATTAGATATAATTTTAGTTACTTATACTTTGGATAGATTTGAGTAGGGACAAAGAATTCATGTAGCTACTTAGATTGAGAAAAGCTTTGTTGTCTTTTGTTCTTCCTTCCCCTTTCATTTCTTCCTTCTTTCTTCTTTACATCTTCCTTCTCTAGATCTCACTCGATCTAGCTGGTTTCCAATAGCATCGGTGTTGTCACCATTGAATTTGAATCGACATTACCATGGGCTCACAGTAGTCTTAGTACCACCTCCATTGGATTTTGCTAGAGTTGATAGCAAGATTTGATGTGGTTGTGCTCGAATTGGACTTTGCCCTTGGGTGTTAGGTGCCTAGATATAGAGACCATAACCCTAGATCTGACCATCTCTTGCCTCCATTTGCAGGTTTTGGGCTAATTAAATGGTTTACTCTTTTGGGTCAAGTAGCCATGATCCATTGTCATGATAAATGAATGAATTGTATTACTTGGGAAACCCTAGGTGCTTTTATGTAGGAAGGCATCGTACGATAATTATAGCACATACCTTATACAATAAGAAAAAAACATAAAGAATCAAAAAATTATAAATAACTTTAGTCAGAGAAAATGACTTGTCTATTCTCAAATTAAACCCTACACCTCCTTATATAGGGAGAGGTGTTGGAAAAATTATATCATGAGTTCAACAGGACAAGAAACATGACAAATGACTCCAATAACTCTAATAAGTGCCCTACCAACACTCCCTCTCAAGTTGGAGCATGTATATCAATGATACTCAACTTGGAACAACACTTATCAAAAGTAGATCTGGCAAGTGGCTTCGTGAATATGTCTGCAATCTAATCTTCAGATGATATAGATGAAGTGAAGATAATTCCACGCTGTACCAAGTCTCTAGTGTAGTGGCAATCAACCTCAACATGTTTTGTCCGCTCATAAAATATTGGGTTGTTGGCAATATAAGTAGCAGCACGATTATCACATCTCATCTCCATTGGTCCCTCTTCCTGAATATGGAGATCATGTAGAACATATCTAACCCAAATCATCACTGCATCTATTTGAGCCATAGTTCTGTACTCTGATTCTGCGCTGGACCTAGATTCCACCTGTTGCTTCTTGCTTCTTCATGTCTCTAAGTTGCCTGCCACAAGTACATAATCCAGTTGTTGACTTTCTGTCTATCATGCACCTTGCATAGTTGGCATCAAAGTAGCCAACAACACTCATAGATGTGCCCCTCTGAAATAAAATACCTCTGCCAGGTGCTTTCTTCACATACTTAAGCACCTGTACAGCAGCATCCCAATGCTGCCTGGTTGGTTTGTCCATGAATTGGCTGAGCTTTCCTACTGCAAGGGGAAGATTTGGACGTGTAATAGTAAGATACAATAATTTACCGACTAACTGGCTATATGATCTGCTATCTATAGGCAGAGACTCAATATCATAGAGATGTCCTTTATGATCCATAGGTATATTGGCAGGTTTGGACCCCGTCATTCCTGTTTCCTGCAAGATATCAAGAGCATACTTCCGTTGACTAAGAACAATGTCCTTTTTGCTGTGTGCCACTTCAATCCCAAGAAAATATCTGAGTTCACCCAGATCCTTCATTATAAAGGCATCAGCCAACTTCCTTTTTATCTTAGCTATCCTAGCAACATCATCTCCAGAGAGGATCAAGTCATCCACATAAACAAGAAGTACAACCACTCCCCTTTTACTCTTTCTGACAAATAAAGAGTGATTAGTAGAGGATCTTACAAGTCCCATTACATGTACCTCCTCCAAGAGTCTCTAGAACCATGCTCTTCGACTTTGCTTCATGCTATAGATTGCTTTCTTCAATTTGCATACACACTCGCCCTAAGCCTCAAGCCTAGGCGGTTGTTGCATATAGACCTCCTCCTGAAGATCTTCATACAAGAACGCGTTCTTGACATCCAACTGATGAAAAGGCCAGTCAATGAGCTGCTACAGACATCAAAATCCGAACAGTAGACAGTCGAGCAACTGGAGAGAAGGTATCAAAGAAATCTACCCCATATGTTTGGGTAGATCCCTTTACCACCAATCTCGCCTTGTAGTGAGAGATTTTGCCATCTGGGTTGTATTTAACAGCAAAGACCCAACGACACCCAATTATTCTGGCATGAGGAGGCAAGGTAGTCAAGTCCCATGTTTCTCAAGACTGTAAAGCAGTCATCTCATCCTCCATGACCTGACGCCAGTTTCGATCCAGCATGGCCTACTGATGGGAAGTAGGAACATATGTTCCAGATAGTGCCACTGTGAAAGCAGCGAAGGAATGACCGAGGTTGACAGTGGAGACTGTCTGTACACTATGATACTGGGCACAGCTATGTGGAGCCTTCCGAATAGCAATTGGGAGATCACGATCCTCCTCACTATGCTCAGTAACAATCGAAGTATGGGACTCATCAGAGGAATCTGCATAAGTACCACTAGGAAAACTCACGTTAGTATTAACACATACTTGACTAGGGGAGGAGACAGGTGGCTGTGTAGTGGGGGTGCATTTTTGTCGCCATGTATGCTGTTTGTATGTTATAAGTAGCCTATATACCTGAGTATTTTTTACTCTCTGCCTTATAGAAATCTCTGTGGTAGGTGTATCCTCATGATGTGTAATAAGGATTGCTCTAAGGGAGCTGGTGGAACAGGCATAGGAGCCAAATTCCTCTCAAATGTCACCTGATGACCATCTGTAGAGAAATAAGGAATGAGCTCATGAAATGTGACATCTGCAGTCAGATACTGTTTCTTACCATGTGGGTCATAGCATCTGTATCCTTTCTGAGTGCTATTGTATCCTAGAAACACACACTTCACTGCTCTTGGAGCCAACTTTTCTCTGCCAGGTCCAAGAATGTGAACAAAAGCAATACAACCAAACACGCGAGGTGGAACAGTGGATAGATCCTTCTCAGGATAAAGAACCAGCCATGGAACTTGTTCTTGTATGGCTGAGTTGGGCAATCTATTGATGAAATAACATGCAGTCAACACTGCATCTCCCCAATACACCTGTGACACATTGTGCTGAATCAATAATGTTTTAGCCACATCATGCATGTAACGATACTTTCTTTCTACTACACCATTTTGTTGCGACTTATGTGGACAGGATGTCCGATGAGCAATCCCAAGAGATCTATAAAAACCTACCAACTTAGATGTACAGAACTCTAAAGCATTATCAGACCGCACAATCTTCACAACAGTAGAAAACTGAGTCTTTACTTGTAAGATAAATGTTTCAATCACTGATCCAACATCAGAATTGTTTTTCAAAAGAAATAACCATGACATCCTGGAAAAATCATCCACAATAAGTAGATAAAATCTATGACTCAATCTGTCTGGGATACGACTCGGTCCGTATATATCCATATGCAGTAAATCAAAGATAGCATTAGAACTATGAGATGAACTAGGTGGTAAACTGGTCCTGTGATGCTTTTCCAGTCGGCATGCATCACACAAAATTTCTGTAGCCAGTGAAATATGAGGAATGACATGTCGAAGCCTGTCTAGTGATGGGTGTCCAAGATGTTGGTGCCACTGAAGAGCTGTACCATCACTAAATGCAACCTCGCCCTGACACATAGTGACAACTGGATTTTGGACCAGACGATACATACCCCTTTCCTCATGTCCGCCACCAATCGTCCTCCCTACGAGTTTGTCCTAAGAAATACAGCTTAACTCATCAAATATTGCACGACAGTGTAAGTCTTTTGTAATTCTACTGACAGACAAAAGACTAGTAGGAAATTCTGGAACATAAAGAATATCAGGCAATGTCAGAGTAGGAGTCACTATAACATCTCTGCCATGAATCCTACACTGCCTGCCATCTGCTACCTGCACAGATCTCCCTGAGGGAACATTATGAACCTGTCCAAAACGCGTCTCATCCCCACTGAGATGTTGGGATGCGCTAGAATCCACCAACCACAATGTACTGTTAGTGTTACTAGACCTGTGAGCGGAAGTCATACCTGAAGTGGCTAAGGCAGCAGTATTTGTAGTAGTAGTAGTAGTAGTAGTCTCCTGGGTCAACTGGGATAGACGTTGGATCACAACATCATAGTCTGCGTGAGACACCATGTCACTTCCCTCCTCCAAAGTGACGGCCTGGTTGGCCATGGGAGGTCGACCATGCTTTGTCCAGCAAGAGGCCTCTGTATGGCCGATCTGTCCACAATGCAAGTAAATGGTGCGAGGTTTGCCACTCGTACCTCGACCACCACACCCTCTCCCCTGGTCGATGAAGCACCACGTCCTTCTCGTGCGGCATCAACAAGTACAGGGGTTTGTCCACTTTCTGACACGGGTTGCTTAACAACCACTCTGCTCATGCGGCTATAAGCCTCCTCTAGAGATGGAAGCTCAGGCAGAGTAAGGATCTGATACCTAGCAGCCTCATAGTCAGGCCCAAGTTCGTTAAGAAACTGAAGTACAACATACTCCTTTTTATGTGCCCTTTGAGTGGCATACGTGCAAATAGGTTGGCAGGCATTATATTTCTCAAGAAGGCCCTTTAGGGTGGCATAGTACTGCGACAAAGACTGACCCTCCTGTTTGAGATGACCAAGGGCATAGTGAATCTCAACACTTTGCTGGAATTCTTGTCATGAGAATATGTTTTGCGTAGAGAATCCTACATCTCCTTGGCGATTTTGTAGTACATGATCCCGTCACTGATCTGAGGCTCAATGGAATTCGTGATCCATGCACGAACTATGGAATTATCTTTCTTCCATGTGGCATTCTTCCCCATTTTATCTTGTGGCTCCATCTCCAACAATAGATGTTCCTTATCATGTTCCTCAACGGTCATGAGGAACATCTAAAGACCATCTGGCATAATTGGCCTTGTTCAACTTGGCCATAAGAACAAAGAAAGGAGATTTATAACCTCTGTTGTCCATAGCGGTAATTGATGACACTTTCGGAGAGTCTGAGGAGGCCATCGTGCTTTAGGACTGCCACAAGATGTCAAAAGTGCGATCTGAAATCAATATTAAGATCTGACGACTTCACAATCAGAGAGAAGTAATCTCTTGAACATGATATCTAAGGCAAGGAAACCCTAAAAAACATCTCAAGAATCACAGAGATCCTGTAGATTAGGTTTTAGCGCATGTTAAGACGTTAGGACATGTCCTAACAGCGCTTAGGCAGGCTCAATCGATCCCAAGAGCCACCATCGCGACCTGCAGGTGATGAGCAGCAGTGGTGGTGGCGCTGCCGCAGTTAGAGGCGGTGCTCTGGCGACGGGAGGTACTGTCCTGAGGTCAGGGGAGGCACCGGGGCGATGCTTCGAGGTGCTGGATCAACCTCCGGGTGGCGCTACGACCTTAGGGTGGCGTTGCGACCTCCAGACAGGACCTCACCGCGAGGTCAATGTGTTTTGGCCTCTCATGAAAAGTTGAATTATTAGTAATAAACATGGCGGCTCTATTCTCGCAAAACATAGGAATAGGTCCTAAGATAGGTGCACCATAGTTGTGTAAAATGGACTAAACCCAAAGAAGCTTGGAGGTAGTATGTGCCATAGTCTTGTACTCTGACTCTGCATTTGATCTAGATACAACATTCTATTTCTTACTTCGTCAAGTGACTAGATTTCCACCCACATATGTATAGTAACCTATAGTAGAACTCCGATCTTTAGTAGCCTCAACATAGTCAACATCGGAGTATCCCCACACATCAAGGTGGCCATGCTTATGGGAAGATAGTCCTTTCCCAGGAGCATTCTACAAATATCTCAACACTTGACATACTCTTACCTAGTGTGCTTCCCTAGGTTCCTACATAAACTAACTTGCCCCATAGTATAGGCAATGTCTGTTCTTGTGACAGTTGGGTAAAGAAGTTTGCTTATCATAGCACGATATCTGGCTACATCTTCTAAGACAGGACTGTTTAAGTCAACTAGATGAGCAAAAGGATCAAGTGGAATGTTTGTAGGCTTGCATCCTAACATACTTGCTACTTGTAGCATAGGCCTCCATTAATATGGTGCAACTCAATTCATAAGAAGTAATTGATTAGTCCAAGATCCTTGATAACAAATTGAGTACAGAAATGTCTTGGTGGACTCAATGCCTTCCTTGTTGCTTCCTATAAGTAGAATGTCATCTACACACACAATGAGAATCACTGATCCAGTCGTTTTGTGCAAAGTGAAAACAAAGTGATATGAAAATGATATAGTAAAGCCAAACTCTTGAACTGGTTTACTAAATTTCTCAAACGATGCCCTTTGATTTTACTTCAACCCATAAATTACTTTCTTCAATTTACATATCTTCTGACAAATCTTGGAGGCTATTGCATGTGAACTTTTTCTTGAAGGTCTCCATAAAGGAAGGTATTTTTGATGTTTAGCTGGTAGACAAACCAATCCATGTTGACAGCAAAAGAGATAAGAACGCAGACTGAATTCAGGCATGCCACTGGCGTGAAGGTGCCAAAATAGTTATTGGCAAAGGCTTGTGTATAAGCTTTGGGCAGAAGCCGTGCCTTGTGTTTGCCAATGGGGCGATTAGGGAGACACTTTAGGGTAAACAGCCATCGACACCCCACAATTGTAGCACCCAGGGGTAACTTCACCGAGTCTCATGTGCCTGGGGACTATAGTGTTGTGATCTCTTCCTCCATGGTCGCTTTCTAGGCTGGATGCTAGAGAGCCTCAATATGACTGTGGGGAACTTGGTAATTGTCCGCAACAATAGAAAACTATCAAGCGATAATAGGTAATCGATCATAAGATATGGTGTGAAATAGAATAGCTGACATATGATCGTTGGGCCTTATGAACAATAGGAAGGTCCAAGTCAGATCCCTCTAGAGAAGCGATCACCGGATCTCCATTAAATTTAACAAGACCAACCGAGGAAGGAGTTGGAGGTATGGTAAATAATGGTTCCCGTTTAGGTAGCTCAGAAACACTCTGTTGGTAGGTACGGAGAGGAGGTGGTGGCGGCACAGGTGTTGGAGATGGCTTAGAGGGCCCTGGTGGAGGTATAATAGGCGGACAAGATGGCTCAGAGGGCCTTGGTGGTGTCACAGCGGGCACTGGAAGAGGAATATTCTGATCGTGAGGAGAATGTGGATTTTTCTTCGATTGGAAGTAGGGTGTATCCTAAAAAAAGGTCACATTTGCATTGACATAGAATTTATGTCAATGGATCATAAGATCGATATTCCTTTTGGGTACGTGAGTATCCCAGAAAAATACACTTCACAAATTGAAGAGACAACTTATCCACCTTGAACTGGTGGACAAAATAAACATAGCCAAAAACAATGGGAGTGATATGAAAATTATTTCGACCAAGAAATGATATAGAATAAGGTATCTTGCCCTGGAGAATAAAGGAAGACATTCTATTGGTAAGAAAAGCAGCAATAAGAAAAACATCTGCCCAATATTAAGATGGGACATGCATCTGAAATATGATAGTCCTGGCCACATCAAGCAAACATCGAAGCTTGCGTTCAGCTACCTCATTTTGTTGTGAGATGTGAGCACAAGAAGTTTGATGAATAACTCCTACAAAAGTAAAAAAATTGGTCAAATTAGCATTCACAAACTCAAGGTCGTTATTACTCCAAAAAATACGAGTAACGGGTGAAAATCGAGTCTTTATTTCATAGAGGTTTCAAATTTTTCTTTCAACATATAAATCCAAGTCAAACGAGTACAATCATCAACTAAAAGAAGGGAATGTCTAAAACCCCTAAAACTACAAACCCTACAAGGTCCCCATAAATCTGCATGAATCGAATCAAATAGAGATCAGGTTTCTTATTCTGTCTAAAAAGAAAGGAAACTTTATGATGCTTGTCAAGTTGACAAGCATCGCATCAAAAAGGTTCCTGTATCTGTGGAAACTAACAATGCAAAACAAAGATACTAGGGTTACCCAGACGTAATTGCCATTATAAAGCATTAGTGGCTAGAGTGGCAACATTGGATTTAGATGGTTGGTTAAGCATTGTTTTGAATGCCCACGGCGTGCCCACAACATGCCCACGAATGGCCTTTTTCTGATGTGGGGCGATATCGGCACACATGTAATGTGAAAATGCCAGACTGTCAGTAATATTTTGTCAAATATAGATAACATGTTGATAAGTTCGGAGAAATTGGTGTCATTAGGTACAAAAATCATTACCATATTTTAAGGTTGATATAGGTGTCAATAATTAGTTTCTACCCATTATTATTTTATAAGTAATTTAATTTTGATGGCATGTTAGCGACTCATCGACAATTGCCAAAATGGCTATTTTTGGGGTTAGATCATATCGGCATCAATATAATGTGGAAATACAAGGACTTTGATGAAATGACGTCGAAATTTCATCAAAATGTTAACAAGTAATGAAATGCACTTGGCATTTCGACTTGCTACTATTATTTCTCATCCTCAGTTCTCGCATTCTTCTCTACTATTGTTATTGTTGCTCACGCTGCTGCTGCTACTCTGCTCTTATCCGAATCGAATCTTTATTGTTGCTGCTCCCTCTCATCTCGCTGCTCCTTTCCTCCAACTCTTTTAAGGTTTGATTTTGTACCTATCCATAATTATAAAGCATATCTACATACTACACTCTAGATCTACTATTATTACTGTTGGTACAAGCGCACCACAATCGTTGATTTTGATGATAACAAAATACTTGAGATTTAACCTTTGCATTTGAGTTTAAGATTTCAAGTTAAATGCAAAGGGAAGCAAGTGTCAACGAGTTCAAGCTTTAGTCCATGGAGGAATGGAGGAGCTTAGTTTAGGAACAAAAGCATCAAGGAGCCATAAAGATGGAGCATTGGACTCAACTTGAACGAGATAAAGAAAGAAGAATCGGATAGAGTTTTTGTATATGTACTTGTCTTTTATTTGTAGCTCTTTTCATTTCTTTAGATTATTTGTAAAGAGCCCAAAATATAAGTACCTTAGTCTTTCAAACACTTACTCATCCTTAGAATACTCAAGTAAATCCTAGAACCAACCTTGAAAATCAAAATAGTAACCAGACAACCTTATCAGACGTTCAATATGTTTACCAGACGTCTGATCTTGTATTTTAAGTCATCTGATAACTGCATCAGACGTCCAATAACCAAATAGGTTGCCCTAGTAAAACTAAACACTTGGTTCCCAGACGTCCTGGTATAATTCCAGGCGTCCATGAAGACGTCTGATGACCTTGAGAAATGTCTAATAATAGGACCATTAGCTTTGTCAGACCAATTCCTTAGAGAACTAAGTTAGGAGTATCTTAGTATTAATTCTAGACGTCCATAGAGCTTTGTAGATGTTTGATAAGGAGACATTGGATCTTGTCAAACCAAATATACCTGTTAGCTTCTTAGCAATCCATTCTAGGGAAACTATCGTTATCATTAGACATCTAGACTCTTGGTCAAACGTCCAATAAGACATTTGACATGTATACACTAGGACCCTGTTTGAATTTTGTCATTTGCAGGAACCAAACCCGTACTTATTAGATGCCCAATAATTTTCCCAGACATCTTAAAAATCATCTCTTGACGTCTGATTCTTGTTGTCAAGATCCCTGTTTGAATCCAATCAATTCCAGGAAATAGACCCTATAGAATTAGATGTCTAGAGTTTACATTAGTCATCTGACCAGACGTTTGATATTGCTGTCAAATTTATTTATGACCCTAATCTCAGTGGGATTTCGACCCAATCTTTGAGAACTTGTTTCCAATAGGTATGAGTCTTCTCCTAATCCTTCTTGAACCTTCCTAAGGTCTCTATAAATAGAAGAGGACATCTTCTTAGCCAAACACACCCTTAAGATAATACTTTCCACTATTAAGCTTATTTTGTGAAGAAATCAAAAGAAGATAGTGTCCAAGCTCTCAAAGCTTCACACTTCACATCCGAGAGCATCGACCCACTACGCCCCTTACGCCTATTCACTTCCACCATAAAAAAGTCACTTTGCCTATAGTAGCTTAGTTTAAACTACATTTTAGGGTTTTATAGGTTTCTTTGTATTTTCTCTTTATTTGGTTGAGTATTCACATGGCAAATTCCCGTCTCCTTCGTGAGATGAGATTCTCTTAGTGAAGAAGAGGGGTTGAGGTACATTGCCCTCGTGTAAGTAGTGTAGTTGTAATTGAGGATTGTATCACCTTCATTTAAGTGACACGTATAGTGGATTTTGATTCACTAGGTAGTCGAGAGGCTTAGGTGGTGATTTTTACCCGGATTGGATTTTCACCTAAAAATCCTTGTCTCATTGTGGTGAATGCTTATGTGATTGATTTTATTTGTATCATTTCTATTTACCGCATTATTCACCCTTTCTCTCTAGTACTCTTACAATTACAAAGTATAGGTCTAAGCATAATTTAGAATTGAAAAAATATTTATTTAATTCTTAAAATTAAAATACTAAGTTTAGGTTAACTTTAAGAAATAAAAAATTGACATCCATTCATAAGAGAATAAAACCTGAAAATTGCAAACACCATGGGCTTGTTTACTTCATGAATTAATCATCATTTACTTCAAGGATGACATCGAACCCAGAAACCTATGATCCCATGTTTGAAGGTGACAACTTATATTTTTCATACATAAATATGATACAACTATATCTAAACGTGACTCATAAAAGGTGGAATAAGTAAATATGGTCAACACAACATACATAGTTATGTTAATTTAGATCTATCTAAATTGATTAATCTATAAGCATAGTGAATGACCTCAAGTTAATTGGTAAATTAATTTAAGATCAATTGATTAGATATTTAAATTTTCGCTTTTAAATTTTAATTTATTTTTCTGAAAATTATATATTTCAATCTTTTATCTTTTCATTACTCAATTCAATTTGCATAGTAATTATTTAATATTTGATTCTTCATCTTGAACAGGGTATAGTAGATTATATGTTGCATATGAATATTATGATATAATATTATTATTTTTACATAAACATGTTTAAGGATATAATATTATTATTTTTACATAAACATGTTTAAGCTTATGATTTCCTTGAATTTTCAATCATTTTCACTACTTCTGTCATTTTTATCGTTATAGGTTGGCATGCCTCCGAAATGAATTATTATCATGGACTGAAATCATCAAAATTTGATGTCGAAATAAGGGTGTTTCTACGGCATGCCCTCGACGTAGCTTTGAGATGCGCACTTAGAAATCTTTGGAAACAATGTTGTAATCGATATTTTTAACCTTGAGACTAAGATAGTATAGGCCATCCCGATTAATTCCTCCACAAATCCACCTTATTGTCCGGAGATCGTGCAAAAAGGAAAATATCATTAAAAATTTCCCAACAACTCGATGTCTTAGTGATATGACTGATAGACATAATGTTTAAAGTAAATTTAGGGCAATGTAAAACATCAGTTAAAGAGGATCCTATAAGTGGTATATCTCTACATCTAGTCATAGGGGACAAGGCACCTTCTACCACTATCACGTTGAACGGATTGGCCAGGGACTGTAATGAGAAGAAAAAGGTCGCATCACCAATGATATAAGAAGAAGCACCTGAATGTGCCACCCATTCTGGAGCACGAGATTGAATAGACATTGTGTCATACTTGTCGATTTGACAATAGATGCCCTAGTAGTGGAAAAAAGTTGTGATAGGATAATATTATTCTTCTGAGAGTGGATCTCATGAAGAACCTCTCACATCTTTTTCGCCAATGAATATGACAATCTGTTTGGCTATGGGCTCTTTTATGCTATTCAGGATGCATGTGGCAACCCAATCATTGTCACCCAGCTAGTCTTCTATTTTGTTCTTGACGGTTGGTTCATCTTTCATTAAGATATATTTCTTTTTGTGAGATCGCACAAATTAGGCGAATGACGTAGACCACTCAAAAATTCATATCAGAGGTTATGCCACAAGTTACGAAGCCACAATCTGAAACAGGGATTTCAGACCATGTTATGGTGACCTAGATCAACGCCTGCCCTCCTGCAGGGTCATGCATGCATATCAAGGTCAAGGATGACCTCAGTGATGGTGCTAGAAGGAAGAGAGGAGGCAAACGATGGTGGCGTAGGGCTGTCAACAGCTGCTGGCGGCATTGTGCAGCCTGTTGTGGTGGCACTGTGCAGCTTTCTCTGGTGGCTGGTGGCCCTATTGTAGTCCACATGGTGGTGTGTTGTGGTGTTGCTGCAGCAACACCGAAGGTGCTGTTGCACGTGGCTGCGCAGATGTTGGGGGTGATGGTGTGTTGGATCAAGAAGAGCTGGACCCGGAGAAGAAGATGAAGGTGGTATTTGATGGGACACTAAAGCCTCGACCTAGGATCATTACTTTGATACCATGTCAAAGACAAATGAGTGAATTGTATTACTTGGAAAACCCTAGGTGCCTTTATATAGAGAGGTACCGCGGGACATTTACAACACATACTCCATAAAATAAGAAAATGACACAAAGAACCAAAAAATCACAAATAAGTCTCAACACCCATCATTGGACTATTGTCAAGCTATTGCTGGACTGTCTCTGATTTGTAGGCTACCATTAGGTTGTTGGTTCTAGGAAAGATAATTTTTGGTCCATTTATGGTTTGTTTAGGATCCATATGACTCAATAATCACACAACTGATTCGTCATGTTTTTTTGCTTGGAGAGAATCATTGCTAGAAAATCAAAGTTGTTATCTAGCCTCGATGAGGTCTTTTGTGGAGATCTGAAGATGTTGGATAATCCATCACTCATGGATCTACCTTTAAGTTAGATGAATCTAACTATTGTCAATGGTCGAGGACTTTTTCTTTTCAATCAGTGGCCATGACGAGTATGTACTATCAACGATGCCAAAGGAGACAGTACTTGCAGTGGAAAAGGAACAATAGCATTGATTGTTCTTAGTTATTAAATAGTGCAAATCCTAGAGTTACAAATGAGATGAGCTATGGTAACATGGAAAAGGAAATATGGTATAGTCTAAAAGACATGTACTCACAACAGTAGAATGTCAGCAGAATTCTTCAGCTCTGTGGAGATTTTCTTTCTTTATTTCAAGGGGACCACAATTTGTCTCATTATATTTCTACGGTGAAGGTCTTGTTTGATTTGCCCAATGATTTTCAACCTATGTAAGCAGAAGGATCAGAGAGAAGGTAAGGGTTCTTAAGTTTCTTTGTGGCCTCAGACCTGATTACAGCTTTGTGAGAGATCAAGTATTTGCAGAGAAGATGATTCCAATGTTAAAGGAAGCTTGTAACCAGTTGAGTTGGTTGACAATGGCATCATAAGTGGAAATATCTGCTTTGGCTAAGTTACATGGATATGGACGACCACCTATAGGTGGTGCTAGAGGTTGTGGTCAGTGATGCTGGTCATCAATCCTTGGTACTGGTTATTGTTCCTTATGACATGGGACACCCGAGTTATTGTGATCGCTCATATCAATAGTTGATTCCACAACTACAAAGACGGTGCTTGTTTGTAGTGGGGAGTACGAGGGACTTCTTTGCCTTCATTCAGTTGTTACCTTACCTTTTATTATATCTCCTTTATAATAAAAGGAGATAAATAGCCACTAGACTCTAGACTATGTTTCATTCAGTTGTTACCTACCACTAGACTTGTTGCTATTACCATTCTATCTAGAGATATTGGCACTACATATTCCTTTGTTACATGAGTTGTTTCTACAGATTGGCTACTTGATTCTAGTGTTTCTTGTCATCTATGTGGGAAGATGGTATTAAAGCAAATGTAATTGTTAGTAATGTCTTAGCTAATTACGGTGCTTAGGCATTGGTGCCACTTATTATAGTTGCTTTCGTTGGTGGATGATAAATGGGTGTTTACCATTAACTACAAGGTATATGGGAGCATTTATCAATATAAATTGTCTTATTGCAAAAGGGTATGCATAAACATGCATTACTAATTTCTTTGATATTTTCCACCTATTGTGAAATTGAGTGTTGTTAACTTGATTGGAAGTTGACAACTTGACGTAAAGAATGCTTTTTATAAGGTGACATCTGAAGATGTCTATATTTAACAACTCCCTAGATTTGAGGTTTACGGGGAGTATTAGAAGGTTTGCAGATTAAATAAAGCAATATATGATTTGAAGCAAAGCCTTGAGCTTGGTTTCACGAGTTCTTTGATGATTTTGGATGAATGAGTTCCATAAACGTACAATTGATCATTCATGCTTTGTGAAGAAGATTGAGACTAGGATTGCTGTGATGTTGGTGTATCTAGGTGATATTGTTCTAATTGGTGTTGATGTCAAGGGAATAGAATGGACAAAGATGTACTTGTAGATGTAGTTGTAGCAATACTTTGTTATAAAGGACCTCGAACAACTTTGGTATTTCTTGAGTATTTAGGTGGCCAAGATCTTTAAAGGCAATGTATTGGCTCAAAGCAAATATGCTACTGACCATTTGTAGGAGATAGGGTTGCTTGGAGCAAAACCAGTTGGGATTCCAATAGATCCCAATGACCATCTTTATGAAGAAGGCTCCGAGAAGGCTAATCCTAAGAGTATCAAATGCCTTGTTGGAAGCTCCTTAACGTGACAACTACTAGACTTGATATTGCTCTTGTTATTGGCAAGATTAGTCAGTTTATGACCAAACCAACTAAAGGTCATTGTGAAGTTGCTATTATGATCCTCAAATATTTGAAGGCCTCATCGGTAAAGGTTTGTGTTCACTAAGAGTGGGTCCTTTAACGTAGTTGGTTTCTTGGATATTGATTATTGTCAAGAATTGCAAAATGCGTGGAGTGTGGAGGCTCCTAGGTGTGGGAAAAATTGCCCATTTGGGACTGTTCCATGTTGGAACAGGGAGAGGAGGAGCAACAGTAGCCATTGGCTGCTGGTGAAGGTGGTGGTCAGCTACCTTTGAGAGAGAAAGGGAAAGGAGTTTGTGAAGATGGAAAATATTATTGCTAATTTAAGGAACAAATACAATAGGAAGACTCTTTTATAGAGAACATATCCTCTAAAATAAGAAACAAACTAATCAAATCTTATCTCTAAAAGAAGAACGAACAAATCCCAAAACAAATCAAATCCTCTAAACAACTTTCCTAAAACCAAATATAACGAATAAGCAAAACTTGCACCTTAAGGAAATATCAAAACTAGACTCCTAGGGCCCAAAATTGGCGCCCAAGGCACCTCCTGATCGGTTGCCATGTGGCCCTCTTTATTCCCAACAATTATGTTGGATCTCTAGATGATAGCAAATTGATTATGGGGTATTGTACATTTCTAGGTGGTGAACTTGTGACATGTAGAAGAAGCAAATTACGGCAATTGGCCTGCTACTAAATTAGAAACTGAGCCATGGCATAAAAAGTGAAGTAAATGATGTGGATTAAGTTCATTTTCTACTCTTTATATATTCTAGTTACAACACCCATTAAGATGATGTGTGATCATTATTAGATCTCTAGATAATATCCATTACTAAGAGTTTCCCACAATTCTTTAGCAATATGTACATGTACCACTTGGGTGACAACTTCTTCAGAAAGTATGAATTTGTCCAAACAATGAGCTTTTTTTTTTTTGTGAAAAGCGCAATGTGCTTGTTGGGAATAAAGTGTGCCACATGGTAGCTAGTCAGAGAGCCCAAGGGGCACTGATTTTGGAGTCTTTTAGAGTGTTGTTTGGTCGTTGCTTTAGTTGCAAGTTTTGTTTAATTGGTATGTTTGTTTTTAGTAGGTTTGTTTAAAGGATTTGGTCTTTTCGAAATTAGGAGATATGATTTGATTAGAATTGAATTTGTTGCTGTGTTTAAAGGATTGTGATATGTTCTCTCTTCTATAAAAGAATTTTTGTAATCCTTCTTATTTTTGAGTAAGCTAGCTCTTTTCACTTAAATAGTGTTACCATCAAGTGTAGAGCGTTGTTGATTGAGCCTTTCTTAGCTCTACCTTGTATTTGACTTGCTAGCGGTTTTGTGGACAGCTAGCTCTTTTTGGGAGGAGGTGGAGCAAGCTAGCGGTTTTGCGGACGACAGGCCATGGTTGTTGGGAGGTGATTTTAACGCTGCACTGCATTTGGATGACAGACCTGATGGTAGGAGGTACAGGGCTTCCTTGGATTTCCAACGTGTGATATAAGACCTTGAGTTGGTGGAGTTGCCCATCAGCGGGGCACGATCACTTGGAGGAGTGGGAATGGTCAGGCGTTGTGCATAGATAGATTCCTCTGTAATGTTTCTTTGGCAGAATCTTTTCATGGGGCAGAGGTGACGGTGTGTGATCGTCCATTTTCTCATCACGCGCCCATTATGTGGTCCAGTATTGAGGCGGTAAATTTTTTTAGTTTAAATTTTGTAAATGTGGTTGAAGAAGCTAGTATTCAAGGAGATGATTCAGAAGGTATGGGTCTCTACACCTGCTTCATCCTCGGTTGCCAAATCGGTGGTGTGCTAGATTCGTGTGGTTAGGCAGGCTGTGATTAAGTTCAAACGAGATCTAAAAAAGTGTAGGGATGCGAGGAGAAATGAGGCGCTTAAGAAGATTTCAGAGCTGGATAGGCTGGAGGGGGAAGCATCCTTGTCCACACTTAACATGGATGAACGTAGGAAGATGCAATCTATTGTTATGGAGGAGGATAAAAAAAGGGAGTTGAATTGGAGGCAGAAATCGAGGTAGCTATGGATTAAGGAAGGCGATGTAAATACAAAGTTTTTCCACTTGGCGGTGAGTAAAAGAAGACACAACATGATCAATTCCTTGGATGTGGGAGGCACCACTTTGAGGCAGAGGGATCAGATCTGTGATGCCTTCAGATTGCATTACCATGATTTCACTAGGAGAGGGGCCTGTGGCGACTGGCACTTGGACTCCTTGGCGTTGGACCAGGTGAAGGATGAGGCGAAGAGGGATCTTCTGAAAGTGGTGGAGGAGGAAGAAGTCTTGGTGGCACTTAGAAGCTTAAAAGCTGAGGATTCCTTGGGTCCCGATGGGTTACAGGTTCTCTTTTTCAAGGAAATATGGAATGTGGTTGGAACGAATTTGGTGGCTTAGTGAAGGAGTTTGTGGAAGGCAACAGGGGCTTTGATAGACTGAATAAGTTCTATTTGTTCCTTTTGCCAAAAAAAGTTGGTGTTGTTTCAGTTGATGATTTCAGGCCCATTGCTTTATCAAATGCGGTTTATTTGTTGGTGGTTAAGGGATTGGCAAATAGATTGTGTCTTGTTATGCCTGACATTATTTCTCCTGTGTGGTTGACCTTCATTAAGGGGCGGTCCCTACATGATTCTTTTATATTGGTTGAAGAGATGGTGACAGCTTGGAAGAGAAGGGACTCCCATGCGTTCCTTTGGAAGGATGACTTCTCCAAGGCATATGATTTGATCTCTTGGAGATATTTGTGGGATGTCCTTAGGAGGAAGGGTTTTCTTGAGAAGTGGGTGCAATTAATGAAATGGTGTGTCACTACTTCATCCCTTTCTATGCTGGTGAATGGCAAAGCACATGGGTCTTGGATCCAACCCCAAAGGGAGGTGTAGCAGCGGTGTCCTTTGGCTCTACTCCTTTTTGATATTGCTGTTGATACTTTGGCAGCTTTAGCGTTGAGGGCCTGCAGTGGTAATATGTTCCAAGGCTTCACCTGTCAAGGCAATGGGTCGATGCTCACGCCACTTCTACAATATGTAGATGACACGACCTTCTTCATTCAAGGTGGTGTCTCTGCGGCTGAACACATATCATTCGTGGTGAGAATTTTTGCCTCAATTTCGATGTTGAAGATCAATAATGCGAAGTCTATTCTTGTTCCTTTCTCCTTCACCAATGCTGAGGTTGAAGCTATTAGGTGTGCTTTGGAGTCATCAGTGGGCCATCTATCGATCAAGTACCTTGGACTACCCTTAAAGGTAAGAAATTCTCGTCGGATTGGGGCTATGTAGTGGAGAGGGTCTGGAAGTGGCTATCTACTTGGAGTGGTAGACTCCTGTTGAGAGGGGGGAGGCTGGTGCTAATGAAATCTGCCTTGTCATCCATCCTCGTTTTCTTCTTATCTATGTTTAAACCACCAAAGAAGATTATCACTTAGCTAGAATTGATAAGGAAAAGATTCTTTTGGAAGGGTGCAGAACATGATGGTAGATTTGCATAACTGGTCCCATGGAGAGAGATATGCACTCCCAAAAAAGATGGGGGTTTGGGAGTGCGTGCTCTGGATGCCTTCAATGATGCTTTATTGATGAAGTGGGTGGTTAGAATACTTTCTGGTGAAAAGGTTGTCCCCATCATCCTCAAAGATTCCTATAGCCTGAGCATGAACCTTGGTGATATGTTGTGTGTAAGATGAGGCATGTCAACTTTTTGGCATTTGGTTTGTCAAGTGTTGGAGAAGAAGTGTGATGGCTTTGACCCATCCTTGGGCAATGGGGAATCCTTCAAATTCTGGTTTGATAAATGGTGCAATGTGGGGCCGTTCAAGCAATTGTTTCCAAGGGTTTTCCATCTTGCGGGAAACTTGAATGCTACGGTTGAAGAGATGTGGGATTCTCAACGAGGGACACGGTGCTTCCAACTTGCGGCTGACCTTTCAGACCAGTCGTTTGCTGAATTTCAGCAGCTTATGCAGTGTATTGCAGACATGCGACCAAAGGTGGGACAGCCAGATTGCTATCTTTGGAAGGAGGGAAGATTCACCGTTAAAAAAGCCTATGAGAAGAGCCTTCCGACCACTGAAATTTCAGATCTGATACGATCTGATTGCTGCCTTATTTGGAAGTGACATCTTCCGTTAAAGATGAAAATATTCCTTTGGTTTTTGCTGAGGGAGTGTTTGATCACTAAGACAACGTTGAAGAGGCGGTATGATGAGGTTGACTCTTGATGCTCTTTGTGTGGCCGGATGGAGGAGGATGTGGAACACCTGTTCTTCAAGTGTGACTTCTTTAGAGACGTTTGGGACCATTTGCATCTCCGTACTTCCAATTGTGATAGTCAGCAGCTCTTCTGGAATTCTTTCTGTGATCACTACACTCATGATGTGACGGGATGGATTACAACGGCAGCGGCATTGTGCTATCTTCAGATCAGAGCATTGTTGGGTAGATAATGTTGTGAGGGAGACTTTTTTGTTTGTTTAATTTTTGGCAACAAATCCTATAAGTCCGTTCCTTTACTCTTGATTAATACAATTTCTAGATGATTACCAACCTCCAATAATCTTCCTCTTTCGTTCTCAAAAAAAGAAAAAAAATCTTCCAACATGACTACTCTTGTCTCTCTTCAAATGGTTGTCGGCCACCCTCTCTCTCTCTCTTTCTCTCCAAGATCATCCGTTGTTTCTCTCTCCCTCTCCCTCCCTATTTCAACATGGAACAATCCTCCTTGGACTATTTTTCTACACGCTTAGGAGCCTCCACGCCTACATGTTGCACCATTCTTGACAGAGCTATTGGTCTAGGGCAAACCATTCAAGTTACATAGGATTTGGAAATAGGTGGAGTTTCCTTAGAGGGACTAGAGGCATTCTTTGCTTTATCTTTAATAAGTACTGTTGCAAGAATTCAGGTAGCATAGATGGCATCCCATCAATGTAACTAGTCAGTCATTGACCATGAATGAAGAGTTAAACTCTTCATAGGTAATTTCCACTACTAAGTTTGATGGCGATCAGGATATCGAGGAGTTGAGAAAACTTGATGGCAATGGTTGAACGATCTTGTTCTGATCTTGTTAAAGGAACAGATTGCAAGGATCATAAGCAAGATCCAAATAGAGATTGTTGTGGTGAAGTACACCGATGCTAAACGGAAGAGTGGTTGGAACTGAGTAGCACTCTAGCTATAAATAGGGTTGAAGATATAAGGCATTGCTAAGGTTGTAGGACGACATGTTAATAGATTGGGAATAGCTAAAAGGTCAAGTGGGAGGTGTTATCAATAATATTGAAGGGGCATGCTTAGATCCTGTGATAGTGAGTAGGGTCAGGAGGATCAGGAGCGATGCTCCTAATGCTTCACCGTGCTTGCACTGCCTGGAAATTGACAGGGGGTTCAAATCCCTGTTTTGAGCCCTCTTTTCCTGATCCAAGGAAGATCTATTGGTTTCGTTGGAACCCTAAGGAAGTCACCTTGATTTTGGGACAAACCCTAGCATCGGTTCCTCGCCAGAGCACAACTAGGGCTCTCTCACATCATCGGAGTGCCACCCAGAGCCCCTAGCATTGCCAGTGAGGGCTTACCATCATGTGTGGCCTTGGATAGTCCTTAATGTCCGCTAAATATGAAGATTGCATTGAAGATGTGTTGGTTTGGGTGGTGAGTCTTTTCTCATGCATACCATTCTTGGCGATGAGCCTCCTCTTGCTAATATTACATAGGGTTCTGCCTTCTTACATGAGGAGTCTCCTCTCATGTGAAAAGCGCCCATTGGGCTAGTGTTTCCAGCCTAAGACATCTTGGAGAAGTAAAGGCAAAGATCCGCATAATCATGTAGATGGGATGCACTCTTATGTACCTAGAGTGTTTTAGCTAGCTCTTAAGGTGTAGGAGCAATGGTAACAAGGTGACCTTATGCACGCTCGGAGAAACCAAACACGGTTTGTTGGCTCGTAGGGTGTAGGAGGAATGGCACTTGTGTGACCTTGTACACACTCAAGAAGACCAAGCCTCGTCGTCTTCAGTAGTCGAGTTATAGTTGTGATTTCTCACATACCCAGTGCCTTGCGTGGGTCGTACAAGTAGGCACATGACTAGTAGTTGCGGATGTAGATGCCAGTTACTTCTTCATCTATTGTTGATATCTGACTCTCGTCTATCACTGTCGCTCCTCCAATTGCCTAGATTAAGGGGGAGTATCTCATTTTTGTGACTCCATGTTGGACATTGCACGCTCCAACTTGGGGGGGAGTGTGAGAGCTATTAAATAATAAGGTTATTAGGTATTTTTGAGAGTTGTGTTATTTCTTAATTAATCAAGTTTCCAATTGTAATTTGCCCAACACCTCTTCTATAAAAGAGAGGGTAGGGCTCATTAATTGAATAAGAGGGTTCATTTTCTCCATTCTTAACAACTTCTTTCTGCTAAATAGAAATAGAGAAAGCCACTGCTTGCTTCTTTCTTCCATTGCTGCTTGGGAATTGGTTCCTTACTTCCTTTCTTTCTGATTTCTTGTTTGGCTTGCTAGAAACATGGATTGAATTTGACAATTCGACAGAAGAGTGGTCTCAACTCCCTTGAGTCCTTCAAGACTATTATAGGTTTCGCCCACTAAACTATAGATCCTCTCTCCCCTATTTTGAGATGGATCATTTACCATTATCAGAAACTGATCTTGAAATTTCTCAGTTACTCCTTGATTTCTGTCGTTTCCAGCTATAACACATACTTTTGTATATGTTAGTTTCCATCCTATTTTCATGGTGTTGTTTTCATGTCATTAGTACACCAACTTATGCATTTATGTACCTGCAATCATGCCCCGTATTTTACTTCATCAAGAAACATGTCTATCTTCAATGACCTGTCACATATTTTGAGTCTTTCACTCAATCCTACCCTTGTAGGTTGCAATCTGAATTGGGTAGTATCCACGTTTACTGCAATATGAACAATTTTTCGGTTGATGAGTTGATAGTACAGTTGACATTTAGGATATTAAATAGCATAAAGTCATATTCGCAGGGTTGTATTTGTGATTCAGAGCAATATCTAGATTAGGAAAGTTTGCCATGCACTTTAGCAAATCTGTTAATTATTTTAGTGCAATTTAAATGCCGGTCTGCAATTTCTAGGAGATGTAGCTTTTGATCTTTGCACATCTTCCTTCTCCAATGTTATGGATTCCTTTTTCTTCTCTTTTTTTCTTGGGGGGATGTTGATGTTACAGATTCATGTTGATTTGGGTCGGTACACCTACTGAACCTGTCCAAAGTATTCTGTTAATTAACATACTATACTCTTCCTTTTCTAATTAACTTAATTTCTAATAATTATCCTCCAAACGCAGTTTTTGCTGTTTTTTCTTTGTAAGTATATGCCTTTGATTTCGTAAGAACCCCTTTTATTTGCTTAGATGCCATCTTTTTAAATGATGCATATGCTGCTCTTCATGTGAAGAAATTGTCTGTTATATTTCTTTCATCTTTTGAATTATTTCAGGTTCACTGCAGTGCGGCATCAGTTGTTGTTTTGGTATCTCCATCAATATACATTGCGCTATCAGAATTGCTATATGCATTTTCAGCAAAGCGTGAAAGGAAATCAGTAGATATTTATGAGCATGATCTATGTACCTTCCAGTACTTCATGTTGTTCAGTCTTAGGCATTTTACTCTGCTCTTCAATCTTGAAAATGATAAAGAAAACAGCACGGTTATATCTTTTGCATTGGAAGATATATATAGTCGGTTAGCTCTAAAAACTCTGCTTTGTTGACCATTTATTATGTTTTATTATCTGTTGATTGGCCTTGATCCCTTTTTTCAGATGTTTTGTACGAGAGTTTCTTGAGTTGGCATTTTGTTTGAAGACAATTACTATTGAATCATTCACATCGAAGTTTGAAACTGACGGGCATGTGCTATGTTCATCTACATGTAAATTTCCTTCCAAGCCAAATGACTTGATTTTCAGGGATCTTGACCTCAATTCCCCATGGCCTACATGTGAAAATGCTTATTCTGATGGATGTCTTCTGTTGCATTATCGAACATGTCAATGTGACCTTCCTCTCATTTATGAATATGATTTGGTGTTTAATGACATTGATCTTAACATCCATCCTAAAATATTTGGACTGGTGAATCGTTGTCTTATGGAAATTTCTGGACAGTTTGCTTCTCCAGAATGTTCAGTGGATGATCCTTGTAGACCAGAGAAAGATATCAACGGTAGATTGACAGGTCTAGTTGGTATTCAGGATTTTGGATTTTCCAACTTTCATGACGCTGAGTCGATTTTGTCAAGCATCAGCCTGAATTGCTTTCCATTCATGACAGTTCAAAATACAGATGTTCTATGTAGCACGGGTAGTACTTTTGCTCTAAACATTCATAGTTGGCAGAATTTGCAGGTTATGGGCGACTGGGATCTTGGTAGCCCAAATTTTGATTTCTCAAGAAGATTCAGAAACCTTCAAAGTTCAACCTTGATGGACAGCGTCAATTTGTCTACACCTAGTCCGTTTGTGGGACATGTACTTGTAATGGGTGTTAGGCTCAATGAAATTAGAGTACATTTTCATGATTCTACTTGCATCTTGGGAACAATTTCATTGCCAAAATGCAAGTCATTATTCTCTTCTTGTGGAAGTTATTGGGATTTATTATGTTCTGCTAAAGGTCTGACCCTCTCCACATCTTGGTCTTCCTCAAGTACTCAAGTCGTCTTGGGTCCAGCCTTGGCAAATGTCTGTCCAATTATGAATATCCGTGCAAGAAGCGAAAGGACAAGGGAAAATTCTCCAATATGTGAAATAAGCCTTGGCATTCAGCATGTTAACTGTACTCTTCCATCAGAATTTTTGGCTATCATCATCGATTACTGCATGTTGTCTGATTGGACACCTCCAAAAAATGGTACTCATGATAAAGAAATGGTTCAACAAGAAAAAACCCAGTCATGGTGTACCGCTTTTAAGTTTGAGATACTTGGCTCAACCTTGAGATTGCCTTCAGGTTGCTCCAATGATTACTATTTATGTTTTGGGCTCCAACTGCTATACTGCTGTTTCTTATCGGGGGTTGATGCTATTAACAATATGGGTGCTCTTCCAATTGAATGTAGGATAAAATCCCTTGCTTCTGTTGATCTGAAATTTCTGAATATGTTTGGTCATAATATCTCCCTTTCTCTACATTCCATCAAGACTGAAAAGCAGTCAATTGACTTTGCGGCTGTTCCCATGTCTAGGGAGATCCGCTTAATTGAAAAGCTAAATGCTGATTTATCGATCAGAATCCCTTGTGACAGAGATTTCTGTGCCGAGCAATCTTCATACCCTTTACTGGTAAGGATGACAGTAAAGGCCTGCCATTTCTTGATTGGAGGTATGCATTTCTTCTCTGATGCTTGTGGGTTGTCCATTCTAGTTAGCACATTTGTAGTTGCTTGTCATTTTTATTTTATTTGCAGATCACTGCTTCTTTGCTCTCGTGGCTGTTATGAATGCTATAGACCAGTATGCTGCTGTTGGTGCAGAATCGGAATCTTACGAATATGATGAGTTTCAACTTATACAGTCAAAACGGATGTTAAAAGAGGCAACTGGTAATCCTTGTGTTGGCAAGGTCACAAGAACATACATTATTGAAATGAGTGCCAACATGCTATGCATATTATTAAACCAAGTGGTTTTGCCAAATACTTTATCAGAAGTGATTGCAGAAGCCGAAGTGTGTTTTTCGTTCGATATGACATGTGTTAATGATGTATTGAGGACTGCTAAAATTGCAATTTCTCAGCTTCTTCTTCGTTCATTTGATAACTCTATTCTTCTCTCATCATCTGAAGATGTTGGTGCTGCTTACTGCAGCTTATTATCTAACATCACCAGACCAGGTCATGGGAAAATGGAACTTTTTGTCCATTTCCCTTTTCTCGATATTTGGTTGCATTTATCTGATTGGCATAGAATCATCGATTGTTTATGTACTTATATAAAGCAGCCTGCAGGACCATCAGGAACAACTAGTACTTGTGAAGTTCTGGAGACTGAGATTCATAATTGCAATAAATCAGAAGAACCTTCTATTTCTGGCAACTTGCATAATCCAAACGAAATCTGGCTGAAGTTGGAGAATGTTAGAATATCATTCTATTTGCCCCTTGTTGATAGGAACTATTCATCTGAAAAGTTCACCAATAGTGAAATCCTTGGAAAAAAAGAGTCGAAGTTTCTGAAATTCTATGTGCAAAGTAGAGGTGCAGAGTTGACAGTTAGCAAGACTGATATGAAATTGGAGACCTATGTTGAAGTAGTAAGGGGCATTCTGGAAGTTGTGGGTACTTGTGAAGCCAGCTCCATGCCATTCCTGCTGATTTCACAGGTTGCATTGGAAGCTGAGTTTCTTGAAATAGGGCATCCTATTATGCACTGCAGGTCAGAAGTTTGTGTAGAATCTGTTGATGTGAGATTATCACATGAGATATTCAAATTTTGGCACAGTATCCAAGTCCCAGAATCTGAATCAGCTCCTGGAATTCCTTTTACTATTGATTTTAAAGCCATTTTAAATAAAGGGTCTGTTTTCCTAAATGATGAGAAGGTATATTTCACCAAAATTTTGTCTAAATGAGGTTGTATTCTGTTGGTCGGAAATGGATCCATGCTTGATAAATAATCTTTCTGTATTAAATTTTCATTCCTTTTATTCAAATTTTCCATGTTGCTGCTTGTGTTATGTGAACTACGTGCTGTACTAAAGCATTTTATTTAAAATAACGGTAAAGAAGGACCTAAAATTACTAGGAGATATTGACCTCTCCATTTCTCTCTTCCTCTGATGTCTCTGTTTACCAAACCACCAGTTCCTCCATAAGGGCCATTGTTCAACTTTTTAGTCTATCATAACTCACCATCCTTTCTTACATCTGTTGCCTGTTTTTCTCAATGACGGTGCTTTGCTGCTCTCATAGCAGCATCTACAGGTTCAATTTGTCACCTTAGTGGTTGCCTGACTGTACGTGTTTTGACAAGAAGAGGTCATGGCATACTAATTGGCTGATAAGACGTTTCATTATAAAATCCATTTTGTTGAGAATCTTGAACATATATCAACTAAAACTGCTCCGAGGCCTCACCATTATGAAGAATTCTTACTTATAGTGTGCTTGTTTATTGTTTAGCTTTCCTAGTGCATTTTGAATACAGAAGATGATGTAGGTGTCTTGAAAACCTTTTTGCAAATATATGTAACTTCTTGAAAGAGCTGAGTGGTCATTTCTCCAAGCATCAATTCCTTATGCGTTGCTCAATCTTTGACCCTGCAGTCTCACCATTGGTTGCCATCTGGGTGTATAGTATACCTTTGGGTACCTATCTAGAGTTTTCCCTGTATCTCTTTTGGACCAACGACTAATTTTTATGTGCATTTAATTCTTTTTGACATAGTGGAGCTGTACTGGGCCTATATTTGAGTTCATCATGAAGCATGCTGTTCTAAAAGCAAAAACAATTAACTGCCTTGCAGAAGCCTGCCTTACATGTGAGATTGCTGTTAATTACAAGAATATCCCAAAGGTACTGCTTATGAAAGGCCACTTTCTTTCTTTAATGAAGCTATATTGTTCTGTGATGTTCACTTGGACTTACTTTTAGATGATGTGGGAGGCTTTTGTGGAGCCATGGAGATTCGATTTAAAATTGGTAAGAGAATATGAGAATATTATTTCAAGTCCACATGGCACAAGCGATATCTATTTGAAATCTTCAGATCTCCTGAATTTGAATGCCACAGAACCTTTAATTGAGGTAAGAATCACTATCTTTACCAATTGTTGGAAAAATCAGATGTTAAGAGCTCTTGGACTAGTTGAGATCTTACATATATGTATTGTTTTGAGATTTAGACTAACAATTTAATTCTGTTATGCTCTTTAGGACATTATTTTAGTCCAAGACTTATCCATTTCAAAATGCCTATGAAACACTATTCAAGCATATCCATGTTCTACTTTCCGGATCTTTTCTTACTAAAAGGCTATGATAATAATAATCATCCTGAACAATGATATTAGTTTAATTTCAGGTTATTTCTAGAGTAGCTTGGATTGTCAGAGATGCCCATGAAGAGATCAAGCTTAACCATAGTCGGGGAAACTTGGGATTCCATGGTTGCAAAGACTTGGACATGAAGAGATGTGCTCCTTATGTTCTTCAAAATGATACATCCTTACCGTTGTTGTTCTGGGTGTCTTATGATTATGCTGATGAGACTAGTCTTAAAAGTGGGCCATTAGTAGAAGGCAATGTACAACCTGGATTTTCCATGCCAATTTTTATTGAGGAAGCTACTATAGAGAAGAATATTCTGCAAAAGATTTCCCCTTCTTCTAACAGCTTTTTGGACAAAGGAGAGAGTAGTGCACCACATCACATGATTTCTATCCAGTTGGAAGGAGCTTCAAGTCCCTCGAAACCTATGTCCATGGACCTTGTTGGTATTAATTGTTTTGAGGCAAATTTCTCTGATTGTGGGGGATCAAATTCAATAGAAATCAGCAGGCTTGATGTCGTTAAATCAGACAATACACATGCTGAAGAACCAATGTTCGATGGCCCCAGTGGATCAGTTGTGCCTGTTGTATTTGATGTGTCCATGCATAACTACGGAAAACTTATAAGATTACACTCTAAGGTATGTGGACACCTAATATGAGATTTGTTTAGCATGCTTCTAGCTCTACCATTTTATTTTGACTGTTATTTTCAGGTTATGCTTTTGAATGAAACATCAAAACCACTGGAGCTACGATTTGATATTCCTTTTGCCATTTGTTGGAAGGTATCATTATATGGCTGTAAATTTCTTTTAAAATATAACCATCTATGTTTGATAGGAGTTTTACATATTTCTGCTTACGTAGACTTTCATATTTACATGTATGACCACAAAATTTGTGTTTAGATCTACACCCTTTCATGTATTAAAAGGGCAGCCGGTGCATGAAGATGCATGGTGTCTGGGGAAGGGTCAGACCACTTTGGGTCTACTCTATGGAGCCTTACCCTACTTTTTTTCACAGGAAGTTGTTTCCACGAATGGAGACAACTTTACTGTTGTGCAAGGTTTTTAAAAATGCGAGGCGGTACTAAGGTGGTTTGCCTTCATCGAGGCAGCCTGGAAGCGGTCGGCGTAAGCCTTAGGTTTTGCATAGAAAATATGAAAAAATGATATGATATATACTTGTTAAGTGCTACTAAGGAAATAATAATGTAAAAAACACACTTTCATACCATTTTTTCTCTATCACAACATTGAAAGAGTGAAACTAAATGAGATGTGACATTTAAAATAAAAGAATAAACATCCATACAATATAGAAGATTAGAAATAACAACTAAAACACAACTAAACCAACTTCCCAAACCATTGGGAGACTTAAAAGTTAAAACATACATTAAAATGAAGGTACATGTGGTACTCACATCAAAAACTCAAAAGAACTAAAACACATTTTAGACTCTAGTATCCTCCTCCTTGATCACCGTCAAAGTTGAGCTCATCGATGTTGTCACTAGGGATGGTTGCATCATCTCAAAAGTTATCCATGTACTTCATCCTAGCCTCATCCTCTACATCTTCCTCACTGTCTCCGTAATTTTTCCACCGACAAAACTTATAACAAAAGTTAAATGCATAATTAAATGTAATATGTGAAAGTGAAATCATACTTAAGTAAATTATCTTGTGCGAACTATGAATGTAGCACTAGTGGGTGGGGAATAGTTGGTTAGCAAGTGGGGAGTGATGTGACATTATAATTGATTTTAGGGGGTTGATGAACAAGGTGAACTGATTTGGCAAATGGGATTATGGATTTCAAGATATAACAAACCTAAGGAACATTTTAAGAAAAGTATGTATGGGTTGCAAGTTCAGTTCTCCAGCCGAACTCAACCTGTTCTTTAATGAGAGGATTAAAATGCAACCCAACCCTTGTCAAAGAATGCAAACCAGCCCATGGAAACCCTCACCCAACCTAATCTAACCCGATATGGTCAAGTTGGGTTGAGTGGTTTGCATTGCTGGTTAAAGCTGACCCTTGTGCACACCCATATAAGACACCATTACTACCCATCATAAACATATGTAGCCACTATAATTATGTGTAAACTACCTTCTCAAAAATAAAATCTATCTTCTTTACTAAAGCTGGGTTTTAACCAGCCACGTGTAAGCCTCCCCCCCTGCTCCCTCATTCTCTCTCTCTCTCTCTCTCTCTCTCTCTCTCTCTCTCAGCTTTTGTTTTTTATCTCCTCCCGCACTCCCCCTTCCCACCCCTTGCACGCTCCTTCGCTCTCTCTCTCTCCTCCCTCCCCCTCCCCTTCACTCGGTTAGCTTTTGTTTTTTTATTTTTCTCATCAAATTAAAGGTAAAGAAAGCCGCTCCCCCCCCCCCCCCCCCCCCCCCCCCCCCCCCCTCTCTCCCTCACTCGGTCACATATTTGCAGTTGCCTTTTTTTTTCCCATTAAATTAAAGGTGAAAAAAAAAATCAATGGCATGCACCACCTAATCCTAATAACTATTTTCCATTTAACCATAATCCTAATATATAAATTGTGCATTTTTTTGACTTTTTTGCTCACACGATCGATGTTATTTGATCGCCCACGTGGATTCTCACGTCTCTATTTGTCTCTATCTTTTTACCCTTCGTTGTGGGACCAAATACATTAGTAATTATGTGTAAACCGGCAGTGTTCTTGAGCATAGCATGCTATCCTTAATGTATGCCCTAACTTTCAAAACCAGGTACCTTGTCCTTTCATCCCTTTCCCTCTCCAGTTGGTACCGTGCCAATCTATAACCCTCCTCGCGCAACTGCTAAATGGTGGTCCACTCTACAATTCACTTGGGTTGGCAGTATTTTCTCTATCATGAAACTTTAGAACAATCATTTGCTGGAGATATGCAAATTGATACAAGTTGATAGTCTTGTATGTCCACTTTGACCCAATTATTGCTTGTATTTATCGGCAGTGGTTTACCTTTAATGTCAGATGTATGGGGTATATCTATGGATCTGTATGCATATGGATATGTATGCAAATTTGAGTTTCACATGTATGTTTATAGAACTTCTTAGAGATATATGTAAAGGAGCATAAGAAAGGTACTTCGCTTTGTGCAAGGTTGTCATTCATGAGTTGATTTTAATCGTATCCTATTAAATTTCTTATGCTCTTTCAGAAAAAAATTATCGTTTTGATGCGTAATCTTCTCAGAAGGAAGTCATTTTTTATGCTTAATTATATACTTCAACATCCCCCTCCAATCATGTCATGCTTGTGTGCATACAAAAATATAGAGTTTAGAAACCATGCATCTCTATGAAGCTCATCTTCCTATTTCAGAGTCTTGGGCCGGTTCCGGCTGGACAAGAGTTTCCTCTACCTGTTCATTTAGCTGAATCAGGGACAATAAGATGGCGGCCAGTTGGTTCCGACTATCTATGGAGTGATGCATATTCACTTTCAAGCATGCTATCAAATGAGCAAAAGACTGGAATCTCTAGACTATGTGTTTGTTATCCAACTAACCATAGCAGTGATCCATTCCGCTGCTGCATATCTGTTGAAGATTACAACATTGGTTCACCAGCTGGTCCACACGAAGGTTCATCCTCTCAGATTTTAAGAGGGGAAACACATCACATTGATAATGTGGTGAATAATCAGGCTAAGCCAAGCAGATGGCCTGTCCGTCAAATAAGGCTTGTTACACCAATTCTGATAAAGAACTGCCTTCCTACAGCATTCTCCTTGGAAATTGATAGCAGTGGGCTAATGAGATCTGTATTTCTTCCTGAGGTATGTTGGTGTTCCAGCCAGATTGAGTTGTTAATGGACAACTATCACATTTTCTGTTAATACTCTTCCCAAAGTGTAATCAACCCTGTGCTGATTGGAATCCTTTTTTTCAGAATGGTATTCTTCCACTTTATCATACTGATTCTGCTCACGACCTTGGGATCACATTCCATATGCAAGGTTTTAGACCCACTGTTACGAGATTGCCACGTGCAGACACATTCTTGGAGATCTCAAAGTCAAAAAATTCCTGTTTTTCTATATCTGAGACATTAGCTTTCTATCCTGATACATCTAGTGGTATGTTCACTTTCCGATCCTGTGCAATTTATTGGTTTTGTGTCTGTGGAGCTGTGGATTCCCCATTCTGATATTTGTCTTTGCATTATGCAGGTGCTGTTTTTGTTTCTTTGGAGAAAACTATCGATGCATGCTCTGGAGCTCGGGAAATGTGCTTGTTTGTTCCCTATTTGTTGTATAATTGTACAGGTATTCCATTTGCAATTGTTGATGGCGATCTGGATGGGAAAGGGAACTTCTTCATTATTCCTTCCAGCTACAATTTGGTGGAGCAAAATCATTTTTTTCCTGAAGAAGATGGACTTTCACTTTTCCCTTTGGACTCCAAAAAGAGTTCAATTAGGGAGAATACTGACATTTACAATCATTTGTTTTCAAGAAGGCATTTTTCTTCTGATCTTCCTCGGCATTATCCTAGTACAACTGGCAGTAATAGCTGTCCAAAGAAGATCTTCCCTTGCAAATCTGTAGACAGAGTTTCTATAGCTGCAGGCTCTGTGTTGACAAAGGCATATAGTACTAAAACTGGTGCTGTTTCCCAAGAAGTCAAGGATTACTGTGGTGTTAAACCATGCATATATTCTCCTTCAAGCCACTTACCTTCCACTGAACTTCTGGTCAGGTTGCAGGCATATTTTCCACAGTTGTGGGCTGAAACTAACAGGAGTAGCACTGATAGCTGGTCTGCTCCATTTTCGCTCATTCCTGCAAGTGGTTCAACAAGTGTCATCATCCCTCAGCCAACCACTGCTGGTGCATTCCTGGCATCTGTTACTTCAAGTCCTATATCTGGAGATCATTGTGGGAGGACAAGAGTTATCATCTTCCAACCTAGGTAAATTATTGCATATTATTCAAGATCATGTAGGAAGTAATCTTAAACTGGCACATTCTGGTGATTGATTACATAAATCACTAGAATCCCCCATGATATGCCAAGTTTGGCTTAGTTATTGATAGACTTAATCAATCTGCCATTTCTTCTAATTCCAAACGGTAGCCTAACATGTATCCCCCTTTGTTCTAGTCATGGAATAGAAGAAAGAAGCCCAAAAATGGATTTTGATTCCAGAATGCAATCTTATTGGAATTTTTTATATAAATACGATAAGATGGTAGTTTAAGCTGATGTTCTCATCACTTTTTTGTAATGAAAACCCTAATCCGGATCCTTTCAAAAGCTATCCTTGAGATTCATGATTTGGTGTTCTTAAAGATGTAATGCTTGGTTGTCTTTATGACACGGTGAGAACACAAAAGCTTTCTCCTACAGTCCGAGAATAAAGCTGGATTAGTTATTCAGAAACCCTAACCTCATTTAAGGAGACCAGATGGAAAAATTATGCAAAGTATGAAGAAGATGAAAATAAGAAGATGACCAAACAAATAATAGTAAAGCTAACACTCACCCTCAAGATGATATCCATAATGTCCGGCTGCAGAGAAAAATATGAAGATGGAAGCTATTTGAAGATCAACAAATGGATGTTAAGCTAATTTCCCTTCACCTATAGCATTGCAGACAGTCAAGATCAACTTGTATGTGTTTTGTCCACTCATGTAAGAAGCAATATATGTAGCAGCATGATTATCACAAAATGTTGGGAAAGTCATCCTAGTGTCCAATCTGATATCTACCAAGAATATTTTTATTCCACATTAATTTGCAAGGAGTGTGCATAGTAACTCCGTGATCTGCAGCTTTTCCCTGCTCACCAAAGCAAGACACCACAGACTATTTCTTGCTAAGCCAATTGAACAGATCGGCCCCAAGAAAAGTGACATTAGTAGATTGCTTGTCCTCTAAAGAACTCCTAGTCAGCATCTGACTATGCACACAAAGTTATTTGAACATTTGAGAAAGAAACCTTTCCTAGATGACCCCTTCAAGTTTTTGTGAATAAGACCGGTATCATATCATTGACTATAAGATGGTTTATCCATAAATTGACTTGCACCAACTGATAGTCAATTAATGTCAAGAAGAGAAGCTTACCAACAATGGTCGTGTAATGTTTGGGGCCACAAAAAGGCGTGTCACCAGCCCTTAGAATTTGCCTTAGGTTTAATAGGAGTGGAAGGAGGTTTTGCTTGAAGCAACCTAGCTTTTTTCCTGGTAACAATGCAAGGCTCTTAGGTTTCCTTGCAACTTCAATCCCAATGATGTATTGGAGCTTTACAAGATCTTTCATTACAAAAGCTTATGTTGAAGTAACTTGGTCGCTTTATTTCTACTTTTATCATCCCCTATCAATACCTGATCATTAGTATAAAGTTATAAACTGCTAGAAGCACAGTTTCAATCTCTCTGTCTAATAAAGATAAAGTAACCTGAAGTAGATACGTAGAAGCCTACCATCATAACCTTCATACTTCTGTTCTCAGTCTATGTCATTGGGGTCTGTTTGAGACAATTGCCTTTTTCATATAGACATACTCTCCCCTTACCCACATATATACTTCCTCTATCAGATTTTCATAAGGGAATGCATTTTTAATATCTAGCTGATATAAAGGTAAATAAATAAGATAGAATAATCCAGGTTGAGACAAGCAACATGAATTGTTGCAGAATATCTACTCCACAAGTCTAAGTAAAGCCCTAAGTAAATACTTAACTATGTATCTGTTTGCATTCAGCTGCAATTGCATCCTTTTCATGTGGAACCAATCCTAACATTCTACGAGAAAAAAGTGTATCTATACTATTGTTTATAGCCTTCTTCCATTTGTATGGGAGAGATTGTTGACGCGGGAGAATGGGGGTCATCCCGCTTTGCCCTTTCCATCCAAAAGGGAATACGTCGATGAGAGACTTCAAAAGAACTCTCAGGAGGGTCCAATCAGTTCAACTTGCGACCGCAAAAGAAGTTGTATTGCAAGTTTGACTATTGTCCAATTTGACTATTGGCCAAAGTCTGTGACATAGATTCGAGATAATTGCATTGAATAATCATGCAAAGGAAACCAATAGAGATGCAAAGAGGAATTAACACTTTCAACCAATGCAAAAAGAGACATAAGATGTAATGTACAAGATCTTACCCCCTTCTAGAAAGCAATAGGTACACCAATCCCTGTTACAAAGGACTATAATGGAGCATGTGCAGACTCGAATGGTAGTATAGGATCAAACAAGCTGCCAACCTGTAGATCAACTAACACAAAGGGTAAAGGAATGTTGCTTGATTGATGTACCAGCGGTAGATATGACTCTATCTAAATTGTGGTACCCTCAGGACAGAAGGTTGAGATTTCTCAAAGAACACCATATGTCTCATGACAAGGCAGAGAGAAGCTATTTGTGTTTGTCTAGCTCATTGTTGATCTTGGTCCTAATATGGTTCTATCAAGGATCAACTAATGAGCAGAGAACTTCCTTCAGTTGACAACTTTTATAGTCAGATTTCACATGCCTGCTTTGACAGATCTTACTTTGCCACTACTTATGCCGCAGTATCTTTGCTTGGCTACTTTTGGAGGTCGTGGTCGTGGATTCCCTTTTGCTTATGGTCATGGCTGTGGTCACTCTCCAGCTAAAGTAGAGGACATGATGGTGATAATTACTATGAGCATTGTCATAAGACCAACCCCAAGTCAGATCATTACTAGATGGTTATCCTTAGTGTCATGCAAATCAAACTACTAAGGGATCCAGCTCCTCGAGTGCTTTTGCTGCTTAGAATTATGTGAACATATATGAGGACCAATGTAAGCATGTAGAAACATGGGATTACGCAGAACAATCTACAAAACATAAGGGAACAAACCATTGAAGCATTCAACCCTACAAAGATAGGTTTTTCATCAGTAAGCAAATAGAGAATGTGGGGTGTGAGTATTATATAGAGATAGATAAGGACCTTTCAAAAAAAATTATATAGAGATAAAGGGCTAAATGGATCCACCCTTGAGGTCCGTCGACCCAAATACAGCCCAACACTCCCTTTCATTTTGGACATAGATATCAAACATGACCAACTTGCAAATTATCTACCCAAATCAGGTGGAACAAAGGCTCTTAATGAAGCTGTCTACAACTTAACCTCCTTACTTCATGTAAGGAAGATATGGTACGCTGGTGAATGAAGTGTCCATTAAGTTCCACATTTTTCTTGCCATCATAGAGTAGCAAGTTGTTGGTCAGATTTATAATTGCTTTGTTGTCACAATTACCATGGAAATTTTAGGATTGAATCCAAGGATTGATACAAGTGCTTGGATGTAAACATGTCTGTGAGTCTGGCCTCCTTGTCCAAGGATCAGAACCCTAATTCTGAGATTAAATTGTAAGAGTTCCTAGAACAGCCCACTATACATTTACTGAGCGAGATTTATAGCAGCCTTATTACATAATGTTGTTGGATGTTTGTTTCCCTCCTTATGATGTACACCTTTCTTAAATGGAACCTTGGCTGAACTCCTGTATTCTCCTGGTTGCAATTGCTTTCCTTCCTCTCATTGTTTTCCCTAGCCCTTTTTAATTTATGTGAATCTCTTCCTAAGAGAACCCACTAGGAAAATCATCCTCAAAAGTTTTTCCACACAACATTTTCAATACTCACCCTGCAAAGCTGGTAATTTGGACACTACAAGTGACTGATGTATACAAGCACATTATCTTGAAGTTGATATTTGATTATTTATGATTCACCAGTGTTGGTTATGGTTGGTTAGCTTTCCAGGACTTGGAATAATTTGCAATTGATAATGTTCTTTGAGGACTTTGAAGGTTTATTGTTTAATCGTCCAAAGATGAGAACCAATCTTGTAGCGTTGAGAGGATTGTGTGTTGGTTTAGTGCCACATTGGAAAATGTGGGCATTGTGTGTGTGCGATGGCCTATAAATAGGCGTGTACTCCTTCAGTTATTCTTTGAGAAGAAGAAATATAAATCAGTGCTCTATCAGGACTTTCTCCCATGATTTTCTCTTTGCTCCTTGTGAGTGGGGCTTTTGTGTAAACATAAGTATTTATTGATTTCTTATGCTTTGATATTATTACTTCCGCATTATTTAAATAGTTTTCAACTTGGTATCAAAGCGGGTTTGTTCTTGGGTTATTATTTTCAAGGTTATCATGTTTATCATTATTTTTGGAGTTCCATCTCTTGATCTGAAGGAGAATCGAGGAGTATGTGGCGAGGCAATCTACACCTTGCTAGGGTTTCCGATTAGGGCCGCTCGAGGAGGATCCCCTTGGTGGAGATCATGGTGAGGCATCGGTCCTGGCGGCGTCGCCAAACTTGGCCCAGGAGAGGTGCGCAATAGCACGTGGCTGGTGGTGGTCACCAATCTGGAACGAGATGATCCCCATCACGAGGAGGATGAGAGGTGGAGGTCCCTGTTGAGATCTCATGTGAGTATGTGGAGCACTGCAGGAGGTGTACGTGGTTGTGGCTTGAGGTGGTGCACATGGTAGAGGCATTGATTTAAATGCCGCCGGCATGCCATCAACAAGGCCATTTCTGGAAGGGGGTCGTGCCGACATGCATAAGTTGTCGATTTACAGGTGTGCCGCCGGCATGCCGATGAATTTCGCCAGCATGCCGACGGTTTCGGCGGCATGCCGACGATTTCGTCGGCATGCCGATCGACGCTGCAGGAGATTTCGTTGGCATCCCTTCACGACTGTGCTGACATGTGTATTGTCCAGTGAAGGGCCTGTCTTGGACAGACCAAAATCAGAAACCTTGGCGACCAAATTGTCATCCAAAAGGATGTTGGTTGTCTTCACATCACGGTGGATGATGGTGTACTTGGCACCGGTGTGCATATAATGGAGGCCACGAGCAGCCCCGATACATATCTCAAGCCTCTGCTTCCAACTCAAGGGTTGGTTCTTGGACTTGTAGACGTGCTCGCGGAGCGTGCCATGAGCCATGTAGTCATACACCAATATTATCTCGCCATTCTCTTCACAGTAACCGATTAGAGAGACAAGATGGCGGTGGCGGAGCTTAGACATCTCAATTTCATTCTGGAACTCGTGCAGGCCCTGTTCGGACATTGGGTTAGCACGCTTGATCGCTACCATGGTCATCCCATCATCGATACTGCCGCGGTGGACCTTCTCAAAACCACCAACGCCAAGTAGAAGCTTCTCATTGAAATTATTCGTTGCGGCCTTGATCTCTGCAAACGTGAAGTGGCAGCAAAGATTGGAAGGCAAAGATGATCCATAGCTCACTGTCGTCGTTTTAGCCCCCGAGCTGGTGATGGAAAGTGGCAGCCAAGCATGGCCTGCTTCCTCATGTGCTTTGCGCCGATGACAGCAGTAGAAGAACACCAAGCCACTTATCAACAACAACCCCACCATAGATCTATGGGCAACATGCCATATATCTAAAATCACATGCTTCAATCTAAAAGTACTCCAATGACGCTTTTCAAGCTGACAAGCATTACAACCGATGACAACAGTAGGAGATCCCTGTGGTATAACATGATGATTATCCAGAGATAAATGACCCAAATAGAGATGCCACTGAAAAGGAAACTCAACAGAAGTGGTGACTCCACCAAAACTTACCTCAATAAAAGTAGATTAGAAGAGTCGATAGACTTCCCCTTCTTTACAACCACCACTAATCGTTCTCCCCATCAGGATATTCTAAAAAGTACAAGCAACTACATCAAATATCCTGGCAATTCAATTCATTGGTAATTCTGCTAATTAAAAGTAAACTGATCGAAAAATCAAGAACAAGCAGGATATCAGTCAATCTCATGTTGGGGACGCCAGTAACCTCCCCTTGACCAGTGATGGGAGAATGCCTCCCGTCGACCACCTATACTGTATGTCCAGGAGGAACAAAGAGGAGACGACAGAAGCGTCGTCGATCTCGACTCAAGTGACGTAATGCTCCTGAGTCCACTAGCCAATATGTGTCACATAAATCATCACTTTGTACAGAGAGTGTAGGCAATATACCTGAAGAGGTGGTTAGGGCAGCTTTAGCAATGGTAGAAGAGGTCACCAGGATAGTAGTGTCAGATGCAGAAGAAGTATCTTGAGAGAGCTAAGAAAGTCGTTGAAGAGGCTTATTATAGTCAAACCAAGGTACTGATACAATGTCTCTTGGTTGCTCTTCAGTGGCAAGCACCTGATTGGCAAATAGTCGTCATACATGCTTGGTTCAACAAGTGCTCTCAATATGACCAAGCTTCCCGCAATATGTGCAGGATTTGCACCCTCTGCCCTTAGCACCATGCCTCCCGTCGGTAGAGAGAATACCTTGTCCATGACCTTGGGCAACAACCAAGGAAAAAGCCTGACCTATGGACTCAATCGTGAGAGAAATGAAGATCCTACTCAGCATGTTGTATGCTTCCTCAAGACTAGGAAGCTCTGTTAATGTAAGCATCTAAGAATAAGAAGTCGCATACTGAGGCCCCAAATCAACCAGAAACTTCACAACTGCAGCGTCCTTGTGATACGCCTTTTATGTGTCACAAGCACTAATCGGGCAACACGTATTGGACTTCTCAAAGACGTCCTTAAGTGTCGATTGTCACTGAGATAAAGTGCAACCTTTTGGTTGTCGTTCTATTGCTATAGTCTGTGATTTAAATGCAGACGGCATGCCACCGGCATGCCGTCGGTAAGGGGTTTTTTGGAGGGAGGGCATATCGACGCAAATATAGTGTCGGTTTGCAGGGAAACCGTTAGCATGCCGAGGATTTCACCGGCATGCTGACAGTTACCGACAAAACGTCGGCATGCCGATGGTGGTTGAGCGGCAGGATACTGGAAAAGGGTGGGCGGGAAGCTTTTGGGCGGGAAATGGGGGTGGGGAGCGGGCGCGGGGGGGTCTGGGAGGGAAGGGAAGGTCAAGGGCGTGGGGGCGGTCTGGGAGTGAAGGGAAGGTCACACACACACACAGCTAAAATAACCTATTTTTATTATAAAAAAATGTTTCTAATATCTTGATCACACACACATACAGAGATAGATTTTCAGGCTAAAATAACCTATTTTTACTATAAAAAAACCTGTAAAACGTTTCTAATATCTTGATTTAGTTGTCTTTCAAATCTTAATCATTTCTGTCGGCATGCACCAGTATGCCCTCGGCGTGCCTCGAAATGTCATTTTTTCGGGCCGTCGAAATCATCGAAATCTGCCATCGAAAAACGGGCATTTCCACGGCATGCCTTTGGCATGCCCACGAAATGCATACCTACAATTTTATTGGTACGGCGTCGAAATCGGCATTTCGAACCTTGGGTAGAGGTGGCGCTCGAGGTCGCACACTTAGGTGCGATGTGTGGGGCATAGCTGCTGTTGGCGGCGCTCAGGCCCTGCGTGACTAGGGATCACGCAATGAGAAGGGGGTAGAAAATCTTGGCGAGTAAGGCGAGGAAGCACCATGTCGTTCCTCATTGCACAGTGGAGAAGGTCTGAGGTCTCGCTGCTATCACTCTGTCGCAAGGAAGTGATCGAGGATTCCTTTCCTAGGGCATGCGCAATGGAAGATGCACGAGTAGCAGCAAATCCAGAGCTCCTCTCAAGGAATAACAACAATGATGCTTGTGCGCGAGGAGGGGCAGCGTTGCTTGAAGGTCGAGGAGCAGTGTTGCCTAAAGGTTGTGATCAAGCATTTGGGTTTTTTTTTTAGCCCTAAAATCCTTCTTTGGTAAAATTTGCGAAATCTATCCTCTATATATATATATATATATTACTTGTTAGCAATAAAAAAAAAGGGAAAAGAGAAAGAAAAACAGGGAGGAGAGAAAGAAAAGGTGGAAAAGGAAAAAAAAATTAAAAAGAGGAAGAAGAAAGGAAGAAAAAAAAAAGTAAAAAGTGACAAAAAAAAAGAAAAAAAATAAAGAAATGATGAAAAAAAAACGAAAAAGGTTTATGGTTGAGAGAAGATGTGGAGAAGTCTTCTCTTGTTTTTAATGTTTTATTTTTTTCTCATCATTATTATCTTTTCTCATACGAGTATAAGAGAAAGGGAGAGTGTGGGAGCTTGTTGTAGTCACCCCCGTTTAGGAGTTCCTTTTGTTTATAGACTCCACATGAGAAACCCAACTCTAGGAGGTCCAGAGTTTCGAGGTCCTCAAAGGAATGACTCATTTCAAGTTTCTATGTTTGAGATCCAATTATATTAAGTCCAGAGAAGGAGATCTACCTTCGAGGTCTTTAGAGGAAGACCTAATTTCTGGGTTACTGGACAGGTAGCCACTAACACCAAATCTTCAGAGCCAGCTACAGTCTGTCCAGCAGTTCCAACCCGTGTTTCCACCTACAAGCAGGAACTAATCCAGAGTGTTGTTTGGTCTGCTGTATAGAGTGGATTTATGTTACAAGCTAAGCATTCCATGCTCTAGCTTGAGGGGGAGTGTTGAGAGAATTGTGTGTTGGTTTAGTGTCACATTGGAAAATATGGACATTGAGTGTGTGTGATAGCCTATAGATAGGCGTGTACTTCCTCAATTATTCTTTGAGAAGAAGAAATACAAATCAATACCCTATCTGAGCCTTCTCCCAAGGTTTTCTTCCCACTCCTCGTGAGTGGGGTTTCCATATAAACCCAAGCATTTCTTGATTTCTTATGTTTTGATATTATTGCTTCCGTGTTATTTAAATAGTTTTAAACTTGTAGTGTTCATTTGGATGTGGGGTAAATAGGTGGGATAGCTAACGTGTCATGGCTAAGATGAATAGTACAATGAATAATGATGAGATCATGCTTCTAGTGGGTTACAGTGTATACGAGGATAGTGCAAGTGACGGTTGCATGGAGGTAGGTGTGATGAACGTTGCCAACATGAGCGGTTAAATCAAATTGTATGGGAATCTGCGTGTGTGGGATAAATCTCCCCTATTGCCCAAGTTATCCTTCCCACGGGAGGTAAAATTTACCCCACATCCAAACGAACCTGTAAGGAGCAATTTTGTACGTCTTAATCTTAATTATGTTTTGATTTTAGTTAGTCAAAAATGTTTGAAGATTTTTGAGATAGAATATTGTTGTATCCTTTATTGCTATAGGAAACATCAGTGATTGCTAAATAACAAGAAAAAAGGGAAAAGGAAAGGAATGGTAACTTAAGAATGAAATTTAGACTTTGTTCAATCTTGAGCGTTTTGTACTTGTTAACCTGAGTAGAACTTTTATCTTAAATGGTGGCAGATATGTAATTTGCAATACATTCAGCAAGGATTTATGCTATAGGCAAAAGGGAACAAATTTCTTTTACCGCTTGGGTGCTGGACAGCATTTTCATCTGCATTGGGCAGATAGAACAAGGTACAGTCGATCTTGGTTTTATATCTATTAGAACTTGCTCTCTGTGTTTGCTGTGTTTTTCCTGTAGTATTGGATAATTTCTTCAAAGTGCTACTAAAATTGCTTTCTTACTTCTTGTTTTGTAGTATGTTGTATGTCAATACTTGAAATCTTCTTTCCAAATGTTATGACTATTCCATGTAAACTTGCCACTAAAAATAATGAGACATATCTATTAGGATAAGATGGAGTAATTGGATGGTACCATTGGGTCCATGTGTTCATTGCTATTGTGTATGTCAATCCAACGCCACATGCATAAAATACTTGGTCAGCCTGGGTATATGGTATTTTAGAATTTACTTTGTATCACGGAGCATCGTAAATATTGCAGGAACTTGTATCTGTAGATGCATGGTATTGTTGGGTAAGAGAACTTTTTTATATGCAACTCTCTGTTCAATGTAATCACTAACAAGTAGAAGAGTATCTTGAAAAAAGCAAGGAAACGTTGGAAGCCATCATATTCTGCCATTAGCAGTTTGGAAACAACTCCATATATATTTTGCAAAAGCAAAACCCCTGAATACAGCTATACAGCTGGATGAAGCGATAGCGACTGCGCAAATACATTCATTTCACTCGACAGATAATGGTCTAGATTATTGTTAGTTCTTACTTATGCATATGGGTTTGCTGCAATTAAAATGAATAATTCTAAACCAGCTATTGACTATTGAGCAATTGCAGGTGACAATTGAAGAATGTCTTTTAATCTGGGCGATTGTTGACACTTTATTACTCCTTAACCAACTCTTCAGCAATTGCAGATCTCGATAAAGAATGTCTTAAATCTGGGATATGTTTAATAATAATTTTTTTTTGTTCGACATTAAGTAGCCCTTCCAAGTCTCTAAACGGATTCAGTAATTTTGTGTGCATTACAAGTTACATATATTCTTCATTTTCATGAGCGATCTTGAATTTTTCAAAGTGAAGATAGCATTGTTGCTAAGATATATTGCAAAGTGGGAAACATCATTGTTAGGAAATAAATTAGTTAGATATTTTAAAGACAAATTAGTTAAGTTTAGGTGTCCTATTATTTTTAGTCTTTTTTTTTTTATTGAGTGAGTTATTGAGAGTTGTGTTTCCTTGTATACCTAAGCCCTTTCTCTATATAAAAGGGTTAAGGCTTGCTTTTTTAAATAACAAAAACACAATAATCAAGTTAATCTTTTTTAACATGGTGTCAGAGCGGGTTTAATCCCATTTGAAAAAGAGAGAAGACAGCACCGAAAGCCCTAAAAGAAGGCCATTGGCGATGCTGCCGAGCCTTGTGGCCACTAGCGAGCCTCTAGTGGTCCCTCCTCTCCTCATACACTATACGTGTGTGCTGCCACTTCTTGCGCACAATAGGGTGCCGCTTCATCGACCTCCTACACATAGCCTCCTCTGCATGCCTTCCTCTACACATGAGCCAACCAATAGCGCCTTCTTCTTGCCTGCAACGCACATGCACACGGGTCTCCCTACCTCCTTGCGCCATCGCGCGAGGCTTCTACTGTGAGTGGTGCTTGCCCTACCAGTGCGCCACCGCATGTGGTTCTCTCTATCTTTGCGTGCCTCCTTGTTGTCATTGCATGCAAATTGTGCCCTATTGTTGCTACTTTTGCTACAATAGTTTATTACTTGGAATCATCTCCCTTGCTTGGGATTGTTTCCCGTTCTACTGTGACTCTTATGCTACTACAGATCCCTGATTGAGATCATCTCACTTACTTGGGATTGTCTCCCACTATCGACCTACTACCTGCTCCTGCTCCTTTGGTCTACTGCCTATTCCTATGGATGTCTACATTGTGGAGGAGTTTACTTGTGTAACAAGTTGGGCGTTGCACACTCTAACTTAGGGACAAGGGTTAGGAAATAAATTAGTTAAATATTTTAGGGATAAGTTAGTTAGGTTCAGGTGTCCTATTTTTAGTCTTTGTTATTTTGGTTAAGTGAGTTATTTTGTGTTATTATGTTTCCTTGTATACCTAAGCCCTATCTCTATATAAAGAGGGCCAAGGCTTTCTTTTCTAAATAACAAAAACACAATAACCAAGTTAATCTTTTTCAACAGCCATGATATGCAATAAAAGAAGTGTAGAAAATAAATAGGGATCTTTACATAGATGCCACTAGAATCATTGGATATTACTTTTCTACCATTGGGTTCCTAATATCGCATTTATTGTCACTTAAAACCAGTGTTGTTTTATGGAAATACCCCTTAGGTTAACATTCGTCATATGGGGTTCTAACGAACGTTAAGTCTGTGCAAAGTGAGAACTTTCTCAGATTTCTCTAACAAGTTTAAGGCTCATTTTAGCTGTTACTATGGTAGTTGGAAATGAGGAGAATTTCCTAGAACATCTTCCATTGGTTGGATTGAAATGGGAGTCCTTTTTTGCCATTTAAACCCTTGTTTTGGCCAAAAATGAAAAGACTTGATCAAGAGCACACCAACAAAATAAGAGAAATTTTATTGCAAATTTAAAGGTTAAGTGTAGGTGTTTTTCAACTGGTTATGGTTTATTTGAATAAGGTCATAATGTTACAAAGCAGTGATAGGTCTACAATGGAACACTCGCAAGCCTCTTCCTATGGCTAGAGTTCATTCCATGGGTTGCATGCTATTGCAAGCTTCCAACTACAATGAAGACCTCCAAGTTGCCTTGAAGTAGTGGGAGGGAGTTCTTCATGTGTCGCACCAGGGCTTGCAACTTCTTCAAGTGATTTGCAAAGGAAGAAATCACCTTGCAAATGGAAGAGGAGATAAACTTTGTTAGTGACCTAATTGACATAAAAAAAAGGCTTAAGCAGATTAATGTTGATGTTACTTTTTTGAAAGAGCAAGTGAATGGATTGATTCTTTGTATGAAAGGAGTTCTAGTGTGCCTAATTGTAATGGACCAAAGTGACATCAAGGAAAGGCATAAGTAGCTTATTGTTGACGTTACTTCTATGAAAGAGCAAGTGAATGAACTGATGCTCTATATGAAAGGAGTTCTAGTGTGCTTGATTGTAATGGTGGTAGTGAAGATGTACATTGGAATTGGATAAAGATTGAGAAGATTATTGATGCAACACTCGTTCCTCGTTGCTAAATGTTTCAATTAAGCGGATTTTGTTCACAATAGGAATTCAAGTTAAGTGGAATTGGACTTGCTACAATAGTGCACAATTGATGGAACTAAATGCTTGGGATTTTGATGAAATAATGAAAAAAAATTTCCTATTTAATAAGTTTAAAGGCGCAGAAGGAGAAAGCATAAAAGAGAAGCCGACAATAACTAATGAATTGCATGTATTTTGAAAGTGGTTGATGGACAAAAGAGGTTGTGGAAGCAGAGGTTGGTGGTAGTGGTGGCCAATCGACAATGATGGCCGTAGATTGAAGTAAGGAAGGTGGGCTTGAGTGGAGGCGTTGGAGAGGTGGAGCGGTGGGTGTTGGCAAGCGGAACCAAGGCCCCGTGGAGGCAAGTGAGACCCCCAGGTGGTCGAAGCGATGTTGGCGGAGGCATTGGATGAGAGGTGGAGGAGGTGGTGGAGTTCGGGGATGTTTAGGAATGGTGATCGATGGTAGGGGTTGTAGTCAAGGGGTGGTGGTAGATGTTGGGTAGAGGAGGTGGGAGGTGAGGGGAGAAGGTGGTGTATCATTGAGGAGAGATGGGGTGAGAGGAGAAAGGGAAAAGGTGATGGATAGGAGGAGATGTCACAGGTGGGAGATGGCGAAAGGTTGAGATGAGAGGGAAAGTGGTGAGGGATAGTAGTGGAACTCACAAGGATTGAAACCCAACTTTCGAACTTGCTCCCAAGGTTTAAAATGTTGATGTCCATAGGTCAAAAAGGGGGCATGTCGTCGATATGTCGTCGACATCGGGGAAATTGTGGGGAAATCGCTTGAAAAAGTTCAAAATGGTCTAAAATGTCACAAATTTGATGAAAATAAATATTTTGATTACTACATGCATGATGAAATGCCTAAAAGACTAAAATCATATATTTTGAATGAAAACATAATAGAAACGTGCTACTGGAGTTGTTACATATCGATAGAATCATAGCATTTAAAAGACAAGACATAAAACATGATAAAAAGTTAATAAATTAAGTTCTTCAAATACTCATTAGAAGAAATGAAATAGCAAAGTATTAGTCTACCACGCTAAGAACCAATGCGAACAATTCTAGATTCAATACCATGCTAAGTTGCAACAAATAAGTTGGTGGAAATGTTCAAGTTATTATTCTAAGGAAACCCTACACCTCTTTATATAAAGGAAGAGGTGTGGGTAAAATATAAAACATGATTAAAGAAATAAAAGAATATTAAAATAACAAAGTATAAAAGGGATATTGTAACACTCCTCAAGTTAGAGCATAGATGTTGATCATGTTCAGCTTATCAGAACAACTATCAAAAGCAGTTTGACCAAGTGGCTTGGTGAAGATATCTGCTGTCTGGTCCTTTGAAGAGACAAGCGTAGTACAAATGATCCCCTTTTGGATGAGATCCTATGTATAATGACAATCAATCTCTACATGTTTCGTGCGCTCATGAAACATGTGATTGTTGGCAATGTAAGTAGCTGCAAGATTGTCACACCTCATCTCCATTGGCTCCATCTGAACATGCAAATCTCTAAGGATAGATCGAATCCATACCATTTCTACAGCAGTTTTAGCCATGGCACGATACTCTGACTCTGCACTTGATCTAGATACAACAGCTTGCTTCTTGCTTCTCCAAGTGACTATATTTCCTACAACAAAAGTGTAGAAGCCAGTAGTAGACTTCCTGACTACACGGCAACCTGCATAATCAGTATCTGAATATCCTATAACTATCATAGGATATCCTTTTCTGAACAATAGCCCACGTCCAGGTGCTTTCTTTAGGTATCTAAGCACCTACATAGCAGCATCCCAGTGTTGCTTTGTGGGCTTGTCCATAAACTGGCTTAACCTTCCTACAACAAAGGAGATGTTTGGTCTAGTAATGGTCAGGTAAAGCAACCTTCCAACCAACTGTTTGCACCTCCTCCTCTCTACTTGTTGTGCCTCAGTATCATATAGATGGACCTTAGGATTCATGGGTATATTTGCTGCCTTTGCCCCAAGCATCCTAGTCTCTTGAAGAATATTAAGAGCATATTTTCTCTAATTAGGAACAATTCCTTATTTTCCTCTAGCCGCTTCAATACTCAGAAAATATCATAGAGGACCTAAGTCCATAACAAATTGAGATGCTAATTCCTATTTGACATGTCCAATCCCTTTTGTATCATCTCCTATAATGATAATATCATCAACATACACAAGGAGCACCACAACTCCCTTGTCAATTTTCCTGACAAAGAATGATTTGAATTGGATCTTACCATGCCCAGTCCTTCCACAACCTATGACTATCTGTGGAACCATCATGAGGACTTTGCTTGAGTCGATATATTGCCTTCCTTAGCCTGCACACACACTCCCCTTCAACCTCAAAACCAAGAGGTTGTTGTATATATATTTCTTCCTGAAGATCGCCATTTAGGAAAGCATTCTTTACATCTAATTGATGTAACTCTCAGCTTCTGTTTGCTACAATGGATAAAAGAATTCGAATTGTCGGAAGTCGTGCCACCGAGGAGAACGTGTCAAAAAAGTCTACCCCATAAGTCTGGGTAAAACCTTTGGCCACCAACCAAGCCTTATGCCTTGAAATAGACCCGTCAGGGTTATATTTCAAGGCAAAAACCCATCTGCATCCTACCACCCGTGTTGTAGGTGGTCTAGGCATAAGCTCCCATGTGCCTTGCGAACATAGAGTTGTCTCCTTCATTGCCTGAAGCCACTTAGGATGAAGCATGGCCTCCTGATAAGATGTAGGCAACCTGAATGCAGATACAGCCGAAGTAAATGCAACAAACTAGAATCCAAGCCCATCATCGACAGAAGCACCTGTAATCTTGTACTGAGCATAACTTCGAGGTACCTTACGAATGGCAATAAGCAAATCATTGTTGTCAGTAGCCTCATGTGGAACATCATTAGCAACTTTGTTTCCTCTAGAACACTGGTGAGTTCCTGCTGACTATCCTTGGGAGAAGAATCAGACATAGATATATCAGTATCATCAACATATACCTGTGTGGGGGAGGATGATGGTGCTGAGGTAGGTGAGGGGGGGTATTGTGACAAGTGGTCGGTAAGTCACTGGAAGCTTGTACACAAATGGTTGTCCTCTGAATCTGGTATCCATGCAAACTAGCAGTTGCTTTGGAGAGAAATCCCCAGATTGTATAGTAGGAACTAGCATTGGTGCCTTAACCGATGCTGTCTCAAGAAGAGTGGGCATCCGCTGTGCAGTTAAGGAAAAATAAGGTACAACCTCATGGAAAGTAACATCCGCACTAACATGATGCCGTTTAGTCAATGGATCATATCATCTGTATCCTTTTTGGGTAAAACTGTATCCCAAAAGCACACATTTTATTGCCCGTGGTGCTAGCTTGTCCAAACTAGGTCCATTAATATGGACAAATGCAACACAACCAAAGATACGAGGTGGCACATGAAACAATTCTCTATCTGGATGCAAAATCTGCTAAGGAATCTATTTAGATAATACAGAACTGGGCATTCTATTGACTAAATAACAGGGAGTAAGACAGGCATTACCCCAATAGATCTGTGAAACATTATGGTGTATCATCAAAGTTCTAGCAACATCCATGAGGTATCTATGTTTCCTCTCAGCTATCTCATTTTGTTGGGATGTGTAAGGACAGGAGGTCTGATGTACAATACCATTCAATATGTAGAAATCATGCAATCTGGTAGTGCAGAATTCCAAAGAGTTATCTGAGTGCGTACATTTTGCAATGATAGAAAATTGTCTTTATTTCAAGAATAAAATTCTGAATAACATTGTCAACATCGGATTTATTCTTTAATAAAAACTGTCATGACATGCTTGAAAAATCATCCATAATAACTAGATAGTATTTATGACCTTGTCTATCTGGAGCACAACTTGGACCCCCGACGTCCAAGTGAATCAACTGAAACACAGAATCAGTAGTAGAGTGATGCTTCCCAAGTTGACAGGCATCACAAGTAATCTCAGTGGCTGGAGAGACATGGGGGAAAATTCGGCAAAGCCTGTCCAGAGGAATGTGTCCAAGACGGTAGTGCCACTGCAGTGCAGCCCCTGCAGGAAAATTGAACTCACTCTAACATGATGTAGCAGTATCAGTCTGGATTAGCAGACAAACTCCTCTTCATGTCTGCCACCAATAATCCTCCCCATGAGCTTGTCCTGTAACATAGCTCACATCATCAAATATAACCCTGCAGTTGAGATCTTTTATAATTCTTCTCACAGATAAAAGACTAATAGGAAACTCTGGCACAAACAAAACTCGAGGCAACTATAAAGTATATGAGAGAGACAACTCCCCCTATCCATCTACTCTAGAATGACGACCATCAGCAACCTGCACAGTTCTACCTAAAGAAACAACCCGTATCTGTCTAAAACAACTCTAATCTCCACTCAAGTGCTGAGAGGCTCCAGAATCAATAAGCCATGTAGTTCTCTGACTGTGGGAAGAGACAGAAATACTAGAGGCATAGTCCATAGCTGAGGAGGCAACTGTAGCAGTGTCAGGCGTAGGTGGAGTTTCTTGGGTCGCATGTGCTAGTCTCTAAGCAAGAGCTGCATACTTAGACTTGGGTACCATATCTGTCTCCATCTCCAGTGTCAAGGTAGCCTGATTTGCTATGGGATGATGACCATGCTTGGTCCAACAGTTAGCCTCCACATGACCAATACGACCACAGTATGTGCAAGTGGATTGTGGTTTGCCAAGCTATCCCTGGCCATGCACATGTCCATGAGTGGTTGGAACTCCACGTCCACCATATCCTCCATTAGTAGTGAAAGTTGAAGTTTGGCCTGTCATCTCAGGACTAGTAGATTTAATGCTTAATCTACTAACCCTACTGTAAGCCTCCTCCAGAGTAGGAAGCTTTATGAGAGTAAGTATCTGATCCCGTGCAGACTCATACTCAATGCTCAATCCAGACAGGAACTTGAGCACCGCAAACTCCTTGTGATGCTCTCTCTACGTCGCACAAGTTCACATAGGTCTGCATGAGTTGTAGTTCAACAACGGCCTCAGTTTCGCATAATATTGTGCTAGTGTCAATCCATCTTGTTTTAGTGAGAAGGTGATGAGTAATTTGGAATGCCTTGCTCGAGTTCTTCTCATGTGAATATGTATCATGGAGTGAGTTTCACGTCTCTCTAGTAGTTTTATAGAACATTATCCCATCACCTATGTGAGCAGCCACAACATTTATAATCCAGGCTCTCACCATAGCATTGTCACGCTTCCATGTGGTGTTCCTCCTAGTTTTCTCCGTTGGCTCAGGTTCCAGAAGAATATGTTCCTTATCATGACCTTCAACTGTCATGAGGAATGTTTGCGACCAACGGGTATAGTTGGTCTTATCAAGCTTCGTAATGGGAACAAAGAATGGATTTTTTATGTTCCCATGATCCGTCACACTCTCAGACGGGTCCTGGTTCTTTGGAACGCCAGCCATGATGCTAGAGAACAGGAAACCAGGAAGAACAGATCACTTCATAGACATGTAAGATCTGAATATGAACTTTTCAGATTTGCATGATAAACAGAAGGCCCCCTTGGCAGATGGGACCTATCAAGGGTGCGGAGAAAGACACCCAAGATGACCATAAGGGCACCTAAGTCCCTCTCTCTATAGCCACAGAGGAGACAACCCTAGATTAGGGTCGCAGCAACCCCTATGATCATGAGGACTCCCGCCTGCACTTCAGGGCAGCGCAAGAGCCTTTAGATCGCCCTGCGATCACGAGGACCACCGCTTGCACTTTAGGGCAGTGCAGCAGCCTTCAGATCGCTGCTGCATAGCTAAATCGGTGTCGTGCCGCTGCTGCAGGTGCTTCGATTGCCACTGCGCCGCTAGATCGGCTTCGTATCACCGCAGCAGAGGCTTCGATCACCACTGCGTCGCCAGATCGGTGTTGCACCGCCCTCGTAGGTGCTGCAGCGTCGCCGTTGCAGCAAGGAGGCGCTGCCACCGCCAATCACTCACACAAAAGAGAGTGGTTTGGGTGGGATATCGAGAACTCCGGTCCAAGACGGTTGCTTTGATACCAAGTCGGTGGAAATGTTCAAGTTATTATTCTAAGGAAACCATACACCTCTTTATATAGAGAAAGAGGTGTGGGTAAAATATAAAGGAGGACCAGAGAAATAAAAGAATATCAAAATAACAAAATATAAAAGGGATATTGTAACAAAATAGTATGATTAATTGTTTTTGCATTTTTTATGAAGAACCCCCTCTCTTTATCTTCTATTTCCTAACCATGATTCTCATTGTCATTATCCACTTGAACAACACATCTCTTGAATTCTTGATTCTCTTCAATAGAATTAATACTTCATCTTCACTTCTCACTTCCCAACCACAACCAACTCACCACCTTACTAAATTAGTGAATAAACAACATTATTCTATCCAATAATCAAGTATACCATAAGATTTAACCTTGGAATGAATAATAACTGAGGTTAAATCATGATGATTTGGGATTTATTAGGGATCTTGCCTAGGTAATGTGTAAACCACATCAATTTGTGCAATAATCAAGTGTAGCACAAGATTTAACCTATAAAGGTTAAATCGTAGTGAGTTAGGCTACAAATCATCACCAAATTAGAGATTAATTAAGGATCTTTCCTAAGTAATGTGTAGATTGCATCAATTTATGCAATAATCGAGTTAGCACAAGATTTAACCTCGGTATGAACAATAATCGAGGTTTGATCGAGGTGATTTAGATCTAATGATACAAAAAAATGGCAAGATTAAAATGATTACCTTATTGAGAGATGAACAAGGACTCCAAATCGCCTAATAATCGAGGCGAATGGATTGATGAACACTTACAACAACCAGCAGTAGAGAATGGAGGAGAAAGAAAGAAAGTAAAGAAAGAGGACACTAGAAAGCAACTGTAGAGGTATTGCCCGATGCCATCAAATATCGGCGATATTTGGGAAAAATGGCAAGCATGTCCTTCACTTTCAACGATATATCGCCAACACACATTAACATGGGTGATATTTCGCCCGGCACCCTGGAAAAAAGGCATTCTAACAATGTTGACATATATTATTGGTGATATTGACATATCGGCGACATGTCGCGACATCTCTTTCCTTGCTTGCTTCTTCTCCAAATACATTAATGGTTCCCCTTTTATAAAGGTTACAACTATCTGAAAAGAAAAAAGGTATTGCAACCCTTGGACCACATTGATGAACAAAGGTATGCCTTGGTTGAAAAAAAAACTCACAAAATATAATAGAATAATTAAAGACAAAAAATTGCAAATAAGCAATTGAAATATTTATAGCTCCATATTTGGCTACATCAGTTATCGTCTAGTAACATCTTCGTGAGCTTCTTTCGCTCCAAGTTCCTCTTTTTTCTTGTATCTGACATGTTTTTTTTTTCAAAAGGTTTGTATATGACATCTTCAACTGCACAATGAAAGTATACCAATACGAGCAGACAATATCCGGAGCAATGCACTCAGATCATATGAAAACAGTGGACGTAGGAACTAATGCACACACAACATGAAAACAATCCACATAAAAGGAAATTAGTCCATAAGTTCTACATCTGTCCACATAAGCCGTATTTCATAAGTCCTAACGTGTAAACCGGTCCACTGTCATAAAATTTTGCGAAGTTATAACTCAGTCCATCCTATAGCACTGTGTATCAATCTATATGTTGTGACTGCAACGTTATCACTGTCCCAAAAAAGTTTGCAAGACTCCATGCGTTGCAAAAAAATCCATATAGAGTGGCATTCAATGTCACTTGAATATATACCAACCAGAACCTGTAATGTGAAGGGAAAAATCCACTCAATTGAAGCACACATGGGCATGGCCATGAAGTAATGTGAAGATGAGGAACTATTGATACCTGCACAAAAATAAAACCTATGTGAATAAAATTATGGTTTATAATGCAAGTATATGTACCTACCTACAAAGACCTGATCCAAGCAGACTACTGCACCATCTATGAGTGTTGTGCCCCTTCGGTCATGTTATATTTTTTATTATGTACGGGTGTATTTGCTATATTTATATTCTATTGGAGTTGTGGTGTAATTGTCCCACCTCTTTCTATATATAAGGAGAGGTAGGGTTTTGGAGAAACTAAGTTATTTTTTTCTCCCAACTTAGCACTTAAGCTCCGGTCCTAAACCAGAGCTTTTGATATCCTACCCAAATAAGCCTCCAAGTCTTCCACCATTCTCCTCTTCTCCCTTTCATCAGTTGCTCCTCACCGCCGGTCTTCCCCCTGCTGCCTAGTCACCACCGACACCACCAGCACCACCACTGGTGGTGGTTCTTTGACCACTGGTGTCGCCGATGGGGTCTCCTTAACCCTAGCAGCACCGCCAGCCTACTGTTGGGCATCTGCTGCTGCTGCAGCTCTCATTTTGGAGGAGTTGCAGCACCTTCTTCGCCTTCGATCTGATTTGCAGATTGGGTTGGAGGTTGTTCTACCATAGTAGGGGCGTTTTTTGTGCCCTCCTCCTTGGTTTAGCATCCAGGGGGAAGAGGTTGTCCTTGTAGAGATAAATCTTATCTTTATAGGGTGCAGCTATGCCTTGGTGGGTCTGATTTTTGTTGTTTCAGACCAAAGCCCAGATGTTCGTGGCCTAAGTTTATGATTTGAAGACTTCTCAAGTGGTGTAGGTTCGTGGGCAAAGGAGATATGGCTTCCTCAAGTCCGTTCGATGTGACTTCGGACTCTACCATAGACACCGGGGCTTACAAAAGTTCATTCTTTGATCCTATGATTAAGTTTGATGAGACCGATTATCCTCGATGGTCCCAGACCTTTTTGATGATCGTGAGAGGTCATAGGAAGGAACATAATCTAAGTAAAACAGAACCCGCATAGAGGATTGGAGCAAATGCCAACTGGGATAGAGATAACACAATGATATGTGTTTGGATGATGAATTGTGTTATTCCTATGATTGGTAACGAGATTATGTACCATACTATGGCTAAGTAGATGTGAGATTCTCTACACGAGACTTATTCTTATGAGAAGAATTCTGCAAGAGTATTCCAGGTCTATCATGAGCTTTTCCATCTTTGTCAGGAGGGATGTTTGTTGGCACAGTACTATTCCAGTGTGAAGGGTCTCTTGGAGAGACAATTCTTAGAAGCCTTGTTGTACCTACACATCTTGGCATGATTTTAGGAAGGAATTAGCTATCTCTCTTTTTCTTTCTGGCCTTGGTCCCGAGTTTACTGCTGCTAGGGACCACATCTTGACTCTGCCTGGGCTTTCATCACTAGAGGACACCTATAGTTGCTTAGTTGGATTGCTATTCAGTCTCTTGTGGCTGATACTTCTGGATAGACTTTCGCTTTGGCTGCGATCCCTGGACGTGGTAGGGGTGCAGTCTCTGTACATGGTCGTGGTTGTGGTCGTGGACATGGATTTGGGAGTCGTAACGCACTCCTTGCACTTACTGTGGTCAAGTAGGGCACTTTGAGGTTACTTGCTAGCAAAAGCATGGCAAGATTGCCATGCTTGCCTTGCTTGCCATGGATAAATGGGTGGTGGTGGTGGTGGTGACTGAGGTGGCTTAGAGGGACATGGTATAGATGGGCTGCTATGGATAGGATGGCTCAAAGGCTCTGGAGACAATACAAATGGCACAGATAGAGGGATATCTTGCGATAGTGAAGAATAAGAACTCTTTACTTGAGGTTAATAATAGGAAATTTCCTTAAAGAAAGTTACATCGACATTGACATAGAACTTGCAAGCCATAGGGTCATAGCAATGATATCCCTTTTGGGTACACAAGTATTCTAGAAAAATGCACCTGACAGGACGAGAAGACAGCTTATCCACTTTGAACAAGTGGACAAAACAAACACAACCAAACATAGTAAGAGTGATATAAAAAAGATTACGACTAGGAAATAACATAGAATAAGGTATCTTGTCCCGAAGAACACAAGAGGATATCCTATTAATAAGAAACGCAACGGTAAGAGGAGGATCTACCCAATACTGTGATGGGACATGCACCGAAACATGATAGTCTTGGCCATATCAAGCAAGTGTCGAAGTTTGTGTTTAGCCATCCTATTTTGTTGGGAGGTATGAACACAAAAAGTCCAGTGAATGACTCCCAAATAAGTAAAGAAATCAGTCAAGAGAGCATTCACAAACTCCATGCCATTATTACTTCCAAGAACATGAATAATAAATGAAAATTGAGTCAGGAAACTCTTTGAATCAAATCAAATGGAGACTTAGCTTTCTTATTCGCACTGGAATGAAAGGAAACTCTATGATGCTTGTCACGTTAACGGGAATCACATTAAAAAGACTCTGGAAATTGCAACTGTGGAAATTGTCAATGTAAAACAGGGATACTCGAGTGCCCCAGACGTAAATGCCACTATAGAGCAGTAGTGGCAAAAGTGACAGCACTGGATTCATATGGTCGACTCAGGTAGTATAGATCATCCTACTTAATTTCTCCACCAATCTACTTTATCATCTGGAGATCCTGCAAAAAGAAAAAGTAATCATAAAACATTGCCTGACAATTCAATGCCTTAGTAATATGATTGATAGACATAAGATTCAAAGCAAATCTTGGGGCATGTAAACCATCAGTCAAAGACAAAGATCCTATAAGTGATGTATCTCCACAGCCGGTCATAAGAGATAGTGCACCATTTGCTACTCACACATTGAACAAACTGACCAAAGATCGTAATGAAGAGAATAATGCTGCATTACCAATAATATAAGAGGAAGCACCTTAATTTGTCACCCAATCTAGAGCACGTGACCGAACAGACATCGCTACAATACGTGTTGATCTAACAACCAAGACCCCAGTAGAAGATGACACCTACAACACCATTAGTCAATCATATTACTCTCTAGAGATTGTGACCTGGGATGTAGAAGTATCCTCATCCTGAAGGTAAGTCTCCTCAGCTCCTATTAACACATGATAAGTACGTGGACCCTAGCCTAGTGGATAGCCATGCTTGACCTAGCATCGATTAATGGTGTGGCTAGGTTGGTGGCAATGCTCATAGAACTAACCACCATGGCCCCATCTACAGCTACCACCTCCCCTTAAAGTGTGACCTCTCCCCCTACTTAAGGGAGCTCTAAGACCATGACCAGTAGATGTCGTGGCAAAAGAATTAGTCACCTAACTAAAGTTAGACAACTCAAAACGGGAGAGGTGTGCATAAATCTATGTTGGCATAGGTATCTCCTAAGATCTCCTTAACTAATCTTTGACTGCCTTATGCTTTAATCCAAGTGTAGTCAAGAACTGTATTAAACATATGGCCTTCCTCTACTTGGCCATAATGGACAAGTCAAATGATAGGAGCTAATAGGTGTCCTGCTCATCCCAAAGATTCTTCAAAGAACCATAACTCTCTGCCAACGACATAATTCCCTTCTGGAACGTGCGAATATCTTGAATTACCCGTTATAGATGGGCAATATTGTTCTTTCTGAGAATGGATCTTATGAAGAACTTCCCACATATTCTTTACCAATGAATAAGACACCACTTTCTTGGCAATGGGCTCCTTCATGCTATTCAGCATGCAAGTGGCAACCCAATCATTGTTGGCCTCCCAGTTTTCAGTTTTGTCCTTGGTTAGCGGCTTATCCTTGATTAAAATATACTTTTTCCTATGAGATCCCACAAATCGGGTGAATGACATAGACTATAGAAGGAAATTAGTTCCATCTAATTTGATGGAAGTCCCTTGCATGGGGGAAGATACGCTCATGGTAGATAGCTTCCTCATTGAGTCACTCAATGAATCCTTGTGATATCTCATAGTACCCTGATTTGTGGATCAATAGATGAGCTTTCTTCTCAAATAACCAGATCATAAATCGTATTTGAGGGGCCAACTCCAATTTGAAAACAAGAACTTTAGATCATCGAATGATGAAAAGATCAGCCACCTACCCTCCTAAACACACCTTGAGGTCAGAGATGACCTCAGCGATGGAAAAATCGAAGAAGGGAGGGCAGGCGATGCAGTTCTTCTTGGTGGAAGTGCTACAACCTTGCGCTTCAGGCTGCTAGCGGCGGCAGCAAGCCTGCTGGGCTGTTGGTGGTAGCAACCAAGGTTGTTGCAGCCCACATGTTGGGCCCAATGCTGTTGTTGCTGCAGTAGTAGCACCTAGGGCAATGTTCCTAGTTGTCGTGCAGCCCAAGGTTTTAACTGCCAATATCAATGCCATGGAAATAAATTTTCAAGTGCGCATATCAGAGGTACAATGAGGGTACACCATGGAAACGCTCGAAATTTCGACATCAAGTTATCAATGACCCAAAAATTGTGTGTTGAGGGCATGTCGACAAATTCACTTAAATGATTAAAATTACAAGTAAATCACAAATTATTAACTTAAAATCTTAAAAGGTTATGCAAGAAGGGCATACATGTAAAAACACAAGTGCTGAATCAATACATAATCAAATAAAGTAGTCTCTACCAGCTTTAAGTTTGAAGTAGGTGGTAGTGATATATTATCAATAGACTTCCGACCTTAAGAAATTACCTAATTAGGACATTCAAAAAGTTAAAATATAAGACTATTGTGTATCATATAAGTCATTAAATGTCCGTAAACCACTACTACGTACCATTTGCACTCTTTGTTCAGCCTACTTGTGTGCAACACCGACCACCTTTGCCTCCTCCGATGTCGCTCAACCACTCATGACCCTCCACTACCACCTTTTGTTGTCGTCAACCTTCTCCAACGCACCCTTGAGCAACAACAGCAACAACATGCAAGAGCAGCAAGGCACAGATAAAATGTGTACGAGCAAAATATCTAAGTTATCGAGGTTATTGCCGGCATTATCGATGGCACACCTCTAATTTGACAACTATTGTGTGTCAATATGGCCATTCCCCCAAAACCCTCATTATTGATGGCATGTTGTCGGCAACTTGATCACTGGTATAGCCATTAAAGAGAAGATCAAGTCTAGATCAAGAAGGATTTGATCCGAAGAAGAGGATGGAGGTGGTATTTGGTGGGATACCAAAGCTCTAGCCCAGGACTCTTGCTCTAATACCATGTAGAAGCAAATGAATGAATTGTATTACATGGGAAACCCTAGGTGCCTTTATATAGAGAGGCACCATGGGACAATTACAATACATACCCACATACAATCATAAAATAACAAAAAGATCCAAAACATAAAATAACTCTCAACGTGTTCCTACAAGAAAAAGAGCAAAACACAAAAAAGAGTCAGCTAAAGTGCAGTCTTGGAAAAAGGTATAGAATTTTTTATAGAAAATCTTCCCTCTCTTTCAATTGTCATGAGATCCACGGATATTCAGTTTATTAACTTTTATGTTTGCATAACAAAGGACACAAATGGCATGCATGCTGCAGCTCTAAATTTAGATATGTCATGCAGGTGCAAGAACCTCACATCTTCAATTTTTTCGTCTCGTAACGGCTTGCTGTTCAATATCTTAGTCAAGTAGGACTTGGTAGAAAATAAGATCACCTTTTTCCTTGTTCAACTCATTTGATTTGTTAGACTAGCAATTAGGTTTCAGCATTTGATTGAGCTTTACTCTCAAAATACAAGAGTAGTTCTAGAAATTTGGTTTTCGGTTAGCATACTAATTTGGAAGTTCACCATTTAGGCAACTATATTACGACTTTGATTTCCAAAGTTCTTTTACAGTGTTTATGGAAGGAAACTATTAGTCATGAACTTGACCTAGGACATATATGAATATTGGCAAAGAGGCCACACGTAGCCAGGCCCACTTAATGCAGAAGGCTTGGTTTATTTATGAATATTTGGAACATCACCAGTGTAACTCCCTTTTAACTTCTGGAGATTGTTGTAGAGGATATTTGTTCTCTTTTGGAGTTTTATATTAAAAGAAATTACTGCAGGGAATTGCTTATATCTATTCGTTTCAACGAGCTGGGTTGGCAATGGTCGGGCAGCTTCCTTCCTGATTGTCTTGGAGATACACTCGTGAAAATGCGGAACTATGTTACCAGAGAAACATGTATGGTTCGTGTAGAAGTACAAAATGCCGACACAGCTGGCCATGATGTGAACACCATTATGACAACTAATGGAGCATCTGGGACGCACATCATTCTTCTTTCTGATGACAATACTGGCTTCATGCCATACAGAATAGATAATTACTCCATGGAGGTACCATATGTTGAATGCCTCAGCCTTTTTTGCCAGAGCATCCACTTCTTGTAATAGATTTAATGACCCAAACTATTGTGAATGGGTATATAATCAAACAAAAACACTAGAGAGATGTTGTTTGATGTAATTATTGTGATTAAGATGAGAAAATATTAAAAAGAATGACAAACATGCTACTTCTAACAATGACATGTATAACTTGTAACCTAAAAACTAACTACTACTTTTTTTGTGTATGTGATCTAATAGAAATAAATTAATCTATAATTTTAGTTGCATTGTAGGTCAAATTAATGAGATAATAGATGCATACTACAAAATACTGTTTGTCCATCTATATTTGCTACAAAACTTATTGTTAGAGAAAATCTCGTTAAGAGTGGAATTATCCACTTCTTATTTTAGTTTTTCCTGATTTATTTGTTAGGTGAAATGAGCAAGATCAATCTTATTATTGAACCCTAGGGCCCTTTATATAGAAAGGTGCCCTTGGGAGAATTACGAGAAATATTCCCATACAATCATGAAAATAGAAAATAACCCACACATTAATAATAAGCTTGTGCGCCATTGGGAACTCCCCTTAACCGTTGGCCCTCTCTCATTTGCATGCAACCTCTTCTGCGTGTTCTTCTCTATGTGCACCATCGTCACGCGTCGAATTTGTGGTTGCACCACCATAGTCGCAGTTGTTCACATAGGCTTAAATTAAGTGTCTGCGCAATCTATTAAAGGGTGAAGAACCCTCATTGTCTACTACTGCTGTTGCAACTACTAAAGAAGTCGCCAAAGTACTATCCGTGCAACCTACGCTTGGCCCGAAAGAATGTGCTAAAGCTTTGGGTCATGTCATCTATGCAGAAGATGCCAATGAATGGTAGGGAATCTAAACCACTGGCTTAGCCTCATCTGTGCTTAGCACTTTTCCCAATGTATGATCACTATTACTACCATGATCATTGTATGTGGTGTTGCTATTACTGCTCCAACCACTGTGAGGTCGCTACTACTGCGGCATTCGTAACCATGCTTGGGATCGACTCTTGTGCTCCATCCTCGACTACATCAGATGGAAGAGCAATTATTAGTACTACTCCTTCAAGTTAGGCATGCACACTCCAACTTACGGGGTATTGTCAACGAAAATCTCATTTTGAGTGTGTTGGGAATTAGAGAAGATGCCACGTAGCACATCAGGCCATGTGGCAGTGCCACGTAGCAGCAGCTGCACTCATCCAAGCTGGCAGCAAGGGTCCATGTGGACCAAGTTTGGTGCTTTTTTATATTTAGTAAATTAATTTTCTTAGAAATACATTTAGGATTTGTTTTAGGAGATAAGATCTTTCCTAACGAGATAAGATCTTTTTCAATAGGATAAAATCTTTGTTTACTATTTTTAGGGTATATGTATTCTCTATAAAATAGAGAGCCTTCTCATATGTTTTCTTTGAGCAACAAAGTTAATTCTAACAATTATATTGCTTCTCTCCTCTCTCTCTCTCTCCTTCCAAGAACCACTGGCCATCCAAGAGGCTGGAGGCCTCCCTGTCGGCCACCAAGAAGCCCAGTTGGCCTCCCTTGAACTACAGCAAGGCTGTTCCAACCTCCAGTAGACCGGCTGCACTTTGCAGGCCGGTCTGCCTGCACCTGCAGCACATCAGGCTGGTCACTTCATCCCCTTGCAGGGCCATCCCAGGTCCAACAGGACCCATGTTAGCCATTTGCAGGACCGGTTGGTCCCCTACAATTGCCACAGGGCTGATCTCCCACTCTGTGCATTGACAACCTTGGGTTGTTTTCCCGCATACGGGAGTCTTCATGCTCCGCTTCCGCATCAATTCTTGACACGGTATCAGAGTAGACGATCTAGACTCGTCGTTTGCATGGTCCAAGATGGTGCGGTAGAGCCTCACGCCTCGAGAGAAATTCCTCCTCAACAAGACTGGTGCCTTATGTAGTCAAAACCGGCGACTTACGCGAAGATGGTAGAGGCATTATCGACGATCAAAGAAGATGCACTTGACTCAGGAGAGAGCGAGGTGGTTGTCATTGAGACAACCATCAAGAAGAAGAAATTTAAAGAGGAGATTTATCAGAAGAGGTGTAGTATAGCCTCCATAGGAGCACCAACAATGCATCGGCTTCTATACTTTCTCGTAGTGACCTTGGCTCAAAGAAAAGCCAAAGGTCTTTGTCGGCTCAGGAGCAAGGCACCATACTTCTTAAGGAGACATGTGAAACTTCCTAACACATCGAGGAACGCTGAGATGAAGAGCTCGACTCTTGAACATAGAAGAAGAGACACGAAGATCATCCTCAAAATCTCTGGAAAAAGAACGATGCATCAATTTCAGCAAGTCATCGACCTCCCGACCTCCGACTTGAGGAGTGTTGGGAATCAGAGAAGACCCCATGTGGACACTGCCACGTGGCATATCAGTGTTGAACGTCGGGTTGCTACGCTAACGTGTTCGATTTTGAAAACCTGTCGTTGTAGTTTGAAAGCGAAGAACCCGTATTCAACAAATAAAATTTATACTGAAATGGAAATTCCGAGTCGAACATAGGGAGGCAGACGTTTGATTTAAAAACAACGCGTTTGTTTTTATTTGTTACGAAGTAATTCAATTGATTAAAATTATCTAACTATTTACAATAAATAGAAGAGAGAGAGTAAAAGAGAGAATATTACAAACAGAAATCAAAACGAGATGTAGAATGAACAGGGAATTCATCATTAAAGAGATTGTTTGTTTCACTAAACATTACAACTAGAAAGTAGAAAACAATTACACTAGAAAGCAATAAATATACCCTAGAAAGCATTAAAGGAATGGAGAGAAATATCCTCCTTGACGATCGCTTGGAGGATGAGTCAAACTACTCTAGAAAGCAGTAAAAAGAATGGGGAGAGAGATCCTCCTCAACGGTCGCTTGGAGGACGAGCCGGACGGGACGACGCCTGGACGAAGGAGGATGAAGCAGGACGAAGGATGACGAAGCAGAAGAACGGGAACGGGGCAGCACGTCGTCGTCGTCGCAGGATCCACTTCCGAAGGGGGACGAAAATTTGACTTTATCTCGCGAGAAGCATCCCGGGTGTGGGACAAGCTTCTCTTGAGCTTTGGAGAGGGAGAGAAGAGAAGGAAGGGATGAGAATTTCATGTGGAGGGGGTCTCCTTTTATAGTTGCAAGGAGTGAGGGCAATTTGGTCATTTAAATCTCAACACATTAAATAAGGGGTCTTTAGTGACGGATAAAACCGTCGCTAAAGCCCCATCGTGGGCGTAGTGGGCACTGCCCGCGCGGCTGCTCGCTTTCACGCGTGCTCAACGTACGCTCACATTTGTTGAATCTCAGCGATCGGACGGCTTAAGATGCACCTTCCCCACTCAACGTGCGCCCACCCGCGTACGATCCTGTGTGAGGCGCGGGCGTGCGATAGTGCGTCGACGCTATCGGGCGCGCGCGGCCGTTGGATCGCGATCTGACGGTCGATTGAAGGCGCACCCCCACTCAAAATTCCGCTCGCTGCGACTTGATCCCGTGCCAGCGCCTCGCGATAAGGTGCTGAACCGCTGCGCTGCGTCGTCCAAATGGTCGCGTGGACGTTTTCAAGCGCGTGCATCCACAGCCGTTGGATCAAGATCCAATGGCCCAGAAGCGGCGCTCTGATTGAAGAGAAAGTGTGGCGGTGCTTGAGGGTCGGTTGGACGGTTGAGATGGCGCCACGTGGCGTCATCTTGGCCGTCCACCTTCTGGATGATGTAGATGATGCCACGGTTGTCGGATTGAATCGATTTTTGTGTCATTAGGCTGTGATCGTCGATCTAAATCCATCCGTGAGGTCGGATTTGTCGTTTGAAGTGCGGATTCACACCATCTTGGCCCTTGATCTTCTAGGGTTCCCCGGTCTCTATTTGATGCTACAGATGTCTAATTAGGGCGATCTTAGAGTCGTTGAACTCCAATCGTCACCCTGATCACATCTGTATGGTTGGATCTTTGATCCGAGGCCCCGGTAAAAAATTTTCCCTGTCCAAGCATATAAAAGGAGACAATTAACCTCCATTTTATTCCAACTACTCTAAATGCAAGATGATGCATGTTATGCAATATTTATAGCATGCAATGTAATCCTATGCTTAAGAACATGTATAAATAGACATCTTAAGTAGTGTAAATGTGTTTACATCAATCAGGCCACGTGGTAGTGCCATGTAACAGCAGCAGTAGTCAACCAGGCTAGCAGCAAGGGTCCATGTGGACCATGTTTGGTGCACCAAGTTTGGTGTTTTTCTATATTTAGTAAATTAGTTTTCTTAGAAAGACGTTTAGGATTTGTTTTAGGAAATGAGATCTTTTCTAATGAGATAAGATCTTTCTCAATAAGATAAAATCTTTGTTTACTATTTTTCGGGGATATGTATTCTCTATAAAATAGAGAGCCTTCTCATATGTTTTCTTTGAGCAACAAAGTTAATTCTTCCAATTATATTGTTCCTCTCCTCTCTCTCTCTCTCTTCTTCCAAGAACCACCGGTCAACCAAGAGGCTGGAGGCCTCCCTGCCAGCCACCAAGAAGCCCAGTCAGCCTCCCTTGACCTGCAGCAAGGTTGGTCCAACCTCCAGTAGACCGGCTGCACTCTGCAGGCCGGTCACTTCAGCCACTTGCAGGGCCACCCGAGGTCCAACAGGACCCATCTCAGCCATCTGCAGGACTGGCTGCACCCAGCAGCCGGTCCACAGCAAGCCCAGACTGGCCATTGCAGGCTGGCTGGTCCCCTACAGCAGCCACAGAGCTGATCTCCCACTCTGTGCGTTGACAGCCCTTGTTTGGACTGTTTTCCCACGTACGGGAGTCTCCACGCTCCGCTTCCGTGTCAATTCTTGACAGAGTGGAATTATCCACTTCCTATTTTTATTTTTAGAGATTTGTTAGAGATATGTTTTAGGTTTATTGGAGATTTGTTTAGATTTAGAGAGATATGATTTGTTTCCTTTGTAATAAAATTAGGATTGGTTCCCTCCTATATAAAGGAACAAAATTCTATGTTTTATTCTTGAGATTTCATAATAATATTTTCAATTCCCCAAATCTCCACATTGATGCTTCTTGACCAAAAATCAATTCTGTGAAATGGATGTAGAATTGAATTCTTACTCCATTTTGTTGTCATGTATAATTTATTAAATCTGTGTTTGTGTGCTCTTGCTCTTAGATTATCATATTCGGATGATAGTGCAATTTGTAGTCACATAAAGCAGGTGGTACTTATGTGAAGAAAAACAATTTTAGACTTTGTGATTGAAGGCTTGGAAATTACAACCAGTGACCCATTAATTTATGAACTGGCACAAGTTCTAAGAACTGGACTAGACCACTCGGACTGGTGGAAGTATGAATAGGAAGAAGATTGATTGAACCGTTCTATTTGAGAAGGAGGTTGAGAACCAGGCTCAAAACTCTGTTTGTTAGCTTGAACCAGCTAAAGTGAATTGTCCGTTTTAAACTTTTTTAGAAGTAAATCCCTCAAAAATAAACAAGACCTTCGACCCCCTATCTACTTCTTTGCTATGTCATGTGTGTTCCTCCCCGTACCCTTCCAGCAGCACCCAACAGCTCTTCCCTCATCATGCCCTGTCTGCCTAGCAAGTCACTGGAATTGCACCTTGACCTTTGCCAGCCTTCACATCTTAGCAGGCATGCAAGTTTGTGCATGTGAGTTTGTGTTGGGCATTAGGATTTTTTTCTTTCATCTACTTGCACCTAGTTTACTCTCAGACTTGTTTTTTAGGGTATAATATGCTCTTTGTTAGTAACAATGCAACCATGCAAGCCACCCAAAGGTGCTATTATAGTTAGTTTTAAACTTTTTTTCCAGTTTATTTAAATGGAAATGTCATTCTGACATGATCAGCAGCCTGACCAGTTTGAACATTGGTCTAACCACTAAAACCAAAAATAGAAATTTCTTCAGGCCAATGCCTGGGTCAGTTCTAGAAACCTTGGTAATAGCTGGGGTTTCTTTGGTTATCCACAAGATTTGTGATTTAAAAATTGTTGTTGGAATCTGAGAACACTAACATTAGCATACTGAAATTTCAATAGCACATGCCGGCACCTTGTGGATTTTATTATGATGCTCAATCTCTACTTAAATTGCATATAGCAAAGTAAATGTGATTTAAGCATCTTAGACAACTAGCACCTTTGGTGTCACTTCTAACAGAACTTAAAGCAATATTGTTAGCGGCATTGAGCATTATGATTAGCAAAGTTCCTTGACATTGTTGACATGTTTTATTCTTTTACAGAGGATACGAGTTTATCAGCATAAGTGTGAAATGTTTGAAACCATTGTGCATTCTTATACTTCGTGCCAGTATGCATGGGATGAACCAACGCTTCCTCATCGACTTACAATTGAAGTATGTATTGTTTTGAAAGAATGATTGAAGTATGTATAGCTTTATTATTTCCTTCCATAAATCAGAGTACTTGCATGCCATTTAAATTTATTGTGCTACTAGGCTCCTGGTGAGCGTATCCTGGGGACATATAATTTTGATGAAGTAGGTGAGTATGCAGACGTTTGCATACCTCAAATCTTGGAGGTAAATATCTTTTGTTAAATACGTGTTGAATCATTTTTACTCTTATTTTTAATTTCTTTTTTTTCTGCTTGCAACCTTCCATAAAGTTTCTACATTTATTTTCACATTAAAAACTTAGGGGTGAGATAGAAGTAAGGGGACTTGTGTGGAAAACTTTCTAGCACACTGAATATTTAGTCAGTTACAGTGTGCCTAAGTGGACTTCTTTCTATTTCTTTTAACTGATGTCAAGCTAACATAATATACCACCTAAACGAAACACAGCTAATAAAAGTCTGCCCCCTCTCGGTCAATTACCATTTCAAACATTTTTAACTTTCCTGTCAACGACCCTGTTGGAGTTTATCTCCAAATGCTACAGTCAGAAAAAATGAATCAAGTTATCTTATTCTATACCCCTATCTCTTAATATATCTGTAGGAGGGAAAATTACAAGAATACTCTTCACAAAAATAAAGAAATACAACCAACTACAACAAATAATAAAAGACCGAAGGGGCTCTAACACTCCTCAAGTTGGAATATAGATGGCAATCATGCTCAGCTTAGAATAACAAACATCAAAAGGAGATCGGGGCAATGCCTTTGTGAAGATATCTGTTGTCTGGTTACTAGAGGAGACATATGTGGTGTGAATGAGATCTCTCTAAATCAAGTCACATGTGTAGTGGCAATCTACCTCCACATCTTGGTTTTTCCATGAAATATAAGATTGGTGGCAATATAGGTAGCAACCTTATTTTCATATCTCATTTCCATAGGGTTGTCAACAGACACATGTAAATCTACTAGAAGGGATTTCACTCTCATCATCTCAGCAACTATGTACCATAGCCTTATATTCAGACAATACAATGGACCTAGATACAATAGCTTGTTTCTTACCCTACCATGTCACCAAGTTCCCTACTGCATAGGTACAAAAGTCAATAGTAGATTTCCTATCAACATGCCATCTTACATTACCTGTATCTGTATAGGCCACAACACTCATAGAGGTTCCCTTAGTGAATAGAACTCCTTTTCCTGGTGCCCTCTTCAGGTATCTCAGCACTATCATTACAACATCCTAATGTTGTCTAGCAGGTCTATTCATGAACTAGCTCAATTTCCTAACAACAAAGGAAATGCCCAGTTTCATAATAGTCAAATCAGGAGTTCACCACCAATCCTCTATATTGACGACTTTGCACAACCTCTACCCCCTCATCATATACATGTGCCTTAGGATCCATAGGAATATTAGGTGGCTTTGCCCTCAATATACCGGTCTCTTGCAGCAGGTCAAGTGCATATTTCCTCTAAGTACCAATCCTTTCCTACTCCATGCCACTTCTATCTCAAGAAAGTATCTAAGAGGTCCAAGATCTTTTATAACAAAGTTGCTTGCAAGGCTCTTCTTGACCTCAGTAATGCCAGGTCCATCATCCCTCATAGGAATAATATCATCAACGTAAACAAGAAATGCTACCACATCCTGTGTAATCCTCCTAACAAATAAGGAACGACGACCTGCGAAAATCTAATCTCTTAACATCCTCAAATAACTTCTGAAACTAGGCTCTGGGACTTTGCTGCAGATCACAAATTGCCTCATGCAGGCGACACACCCTGAAACACTCCCCTTGAATCTCATATCCTGGGGGCTACTGCATATACGCTTCTTCCTGCAGGCCACCATATAGGAAGTCATTCTTCACATCGAGCTGATGGAGGGGCCAATCTTTTTGTATAGCTACAAAGATTAGAATGCGCATGGTAGGAAGGTGCACCACCAAGAGAATGTGTCAAAGAAGTCTACACCATAGGTCTGCGTGAATCCCTTGTCTATAAGATCGGCTTCATATCTCGTTATCATCCCATCGGGGTGATACTTAATGGAAAAGACCCATCAACACCTCACAACTGATGCTTTCGGAGGTAAGTTAGCAAGTTCTTACATACCACAAGAACATAATGCGCCCATCTTATGCTTCATGGCCCAGCGCAACTTCGGATCAAGGATAGCTTGCTGGTAAGATGTAGGAATCTGCATGGTGGAAAGAGCATGGCAAAACTTGTTGTATGCCCCTCCTAGAACATTGTTGACACAGCATGAGAAATAGGGCATCTGGCACAACTCTGTAGAGCCTTGCGAACTGCAATAGGGAGATCTAGATCATCAAGAATTGGTACAACCTCACGAACTACCTTTAGTTGCTCAAGATGGGAATGAGGCACATCACTATCTCCTTATATAGGACTTGTATCATCACTAGACACAATCTCATCAATTTGTAAATCACCTATGCTTACATGAGGCGAAGGAGGACTTGGCGCAAAAAGGGGGAGTTGAAGCCAATAGGTGGCAAGGGGCTTGCGAAACTTTACAGGCCCAGAGGGTGGTGGTGTAGTGATCGAGATAGCCTCCAAGGGAGTATAAGGCGTAGGCATAGGCATCTCAACAGCCTCGAGAGAGACTCCTCCCAGTAGTAGAAAAGTATGGGACAAACTCGTGGAAAATGACATTCGCGCTCACATAGTTTCTATAAGTGAGGGCATCATAGCACTGATATTCCTTTTAAGTACGAGAATATCCAAAAAATACACACTTAATGGCCCTAGGAGTAAGCTTATCCCAACCAAAAGTAGTAATGTGGCCAAAAGCAATGCAACCAAACACCCCTGGGCGGAACATGAAATAGATTACCCTCTGGATAAAGAATCTGCATGGGAATTTAGTCATGAACTGCAAAAAAAGTCATTCTTTTGATCAAGTAACACACCATGAGAACAACATCTCCCTAATAAAGGGAACATTGTTGTGGATCAGTAAAGTATGTGCTACATTAAGGATATGCCGGTGCTTCTTCTTAGCAACCCCATTCGGTTGGGATATAGGACAAGTAGTCTGATGAATAATACCATGGGATGTATGAAAACCACATAATCTCGAGTACAAACTTCAAGAGCATTATTAGAACAGATATTTTTAACACAAGTACCAAAGTGGTTCTTTATTTCCAAAATGAATTGTTCCAAAACATTGCCAATACCAGACTTATTTTTTAGTAGAAACAACCATGACATACGGGAAAAATCATCAACAAGAACTAAATAATAACAATGACCCAGTTGATCAAGAATACGGTCAAGGCCCCACACATCAGTATGAACCAATTGGAACATCTCAATAGACCTTGGACTTTGGCTAATAGGATAGGTACTCTAGTGATACTTGCCCAACTTATAGGCATCGCAAGAAATAACAGTAGATGGAGAAATCTACGATAGAACACGGTGAAGCATTTCTAGTGAAAGATGGCCAAGTCAAAGTGCCATTGGTAAGAAAACCCAACAATAAAAGTGACACCCCCATGGCAGGCCCCAGCAAAAGGTGACTAGATCAGGCAGTAGACTCCCCCTTCCTCACAAACATCACCAATTGTCCTCCCTGTGAGGATATCCTCGAAAGTACAAGTATCAATGTCAAATATAGCACAAGAATTTATCTCCTTGGTTATTCCCTTGCCAACAAGCTAATATAAAATCTGGCACAAGAAGAACCTCTGTCAGTCGCATAGTGGGGGTCACTGAGCCCTCCCCTTGCCAACAATAGTGAGTGCTGCCCATCTGCCACCTACATAATCTTCCCTGGAGGAATAGGTCTAAGATAGCAGGAACACTTTTGATCGCCGCTAAGATGTCCTGAAGCTCCAGAACCAACGAGCCAATCTATGTCACACTGATCATCAACAGAAGTGGAGAGGGTAAACTCTATACCTGACGAAGAAGCAAAAGTAGCAGTCTCTAAAGTAGACGAGGCCTCCTGTGACAACTGTGTGAGGCGATGAATTAACTCATCATAGTTAACCTCTGGCATAGAGACAATGTCAATTGGCTAGTCTATACTAGCAACAACCTAATTGGCCTTGGGAGGATAATTATGCTTGGTCCAACAATTATTTTCCATTTGCCCTGGCTTCCCACAATATGTGCAAGTCAAACGTCCTTTCCTAATGGGACCATGGCCCTAACCTTTGCCTCGTGTAGGAATGCCTTGACCACGGCCATGAGTAGTGGTAAGGGTCAAATAATGCCCTGTAGGCTCAGTAGTAGTGAGGGTAATAGAGATCCGGCTGATCATGTTGTACACTTCCTCCAAAGTGGGAAGCTCTAAGAGAGTGAGAAGTTGTGATCGAGCTACCATGTAATATTGTCCAAGACCAGTCAAAAACCATAAAACTGTTGCCTCCTTGCAATAACCCCTCTAAGAAGCACATGTGGCCATAGGTCGACACACATTGTACTTCTCTAGGAGACCCTTCAGGGTCAAGTAGCCTTCAAACAGCATGCGACCCTCCTAATGAAGCTAAGAGAGCTCATTGTAGATTTGGAAGACCCTACTAGAATTCTTCTTATGGGAGTAGGTGTTCCTTAAACTATCCCACATCTCCTTGGCAGTGCGGTAGTACATAATCTCATCCCTAAACCTAAAGATAACTGAATTCATAGTCCAAGCACGAACCATTGCATTATCTTTCTTCTAGAAGTCATTCTTCCAGGTACTGGCTTTGGTTGAAGTAAAAAATGGTCCTTGTCATGACCTATCGTCATCAAAAAGGTCTGTGACCATCGAGTAATTGGTCTCATCCAACTTCACCATGAGACCAAAGAAGGGACTCTTGTAACTCCCCTTACTCCCCAATCTCAGGAATGTGCTCTGACAACACCTTTGACAAACTTGCAAATGACATCTTGCTTCAACCAAGCAATATCCACACTAGTATAAGTGAAAAATCAAACTATCAAAAGCATAACGGAGATGCCCCTACTGATCTGGGTGGTATGGTGAACTCTTGGTGATGCTCCAGTGAGGCACCAGTAGTAGGGTTGGTCAAGGTGACTACCCTAGGGTTCCAATGTGACCCCCGATCTGTTACATCAGGAAGAAAAGCTCCAAAAACGAAATCCAATCCTCCTACAAGGGCAACGTCACTTGAGCAAAACTCAATTGCCGGCAACGATCACGGCGGTAGGCGGTCACCAGAGGGGGTGTGGCCGGCTAGTGATAAGCCAAGGATCCCCCCCTCCCCCAAGGAGCTAATGGAGCAACCGGCAACGATGATGGAGATCGGCCACTACTGCTACTACTCTAGGTTTGGGGTTTTTTTTTTTTTGGTAGAGAAGAAGGGGGTATGAGAATCAAGGAGGATACAGGTGCCAGTCTAGGACCTTTATCAAGTTAGAAAAAATGAATCAAGTGGTCTTATTCTATACCCCTACCTCTTAATAAATAGAGGAGGAAAAATTACAAGAATACTCCTCAAAGAAATAAAGAAACACAATCAACTATAATAAATAATAAAAGATTGAAGGGGATCTAACAGCTACTGTATACACATTAGTTAGGATGAATATTGTTGTCTTGGCTACAATAATGTGGAACCATTTTTCGGGGATAATAGCATGGAGTTGTACACCTTTATCTTTGTCAACTTTTTGAAGAATGAAGTGACTCGCAGGTTCTTTCACCTGTATTGAGTCTTGCAATTGAGGTTAGGAGTCTGCAAATACCTCCAAATGTTTTCCATGCTTCAAATCTTCCTTACCATTGATTAATGTATTAGCCAACGATGAGATTTGACCATTTACATCTTGTGACAATGGTGGCTTATTTTCCAGAAACCTGAAAGAAGATTATTTATTGCTGTGCATGCTGAAGGTGCAATTAAGGTTTGTCAGAAACACTTTGCATTTTAGAATGTAGAATATGGATTGTTCTAATCTTACACATTGGCGTTACTGCCTTGTAGGTGCTCACTATTATTGAATCTCGTTACCACAATATCAAGGACATAAAAGAAAACAACTTTTTCCGATTTGGGGAGCGAAAAATCTCTTACAAGGGAACACATGCTGATTATAGTGAAAGGATCAGAATACAGTTATCGGTTGGGTTTTCCTTGGTTGACTCTGCTCCAGAGGTGTTTTACATTTCCTTTTTTTTCTTTTGAAAGGATATCAGGATATGCCTTTTAATATAATGTGTATGGTTTCTTTAGGAGTTGATCTATGCTCGTGCAGAGGATATCACGATAACTTGGTTGCAATATGTGGATCAGCAAAAGATTTTCTTTCAAATATTGTCATTGCAAATCGATAACCAAATACGCAGCACTCAGTACCCTGTAATTATGTCCTTTAATCCCGAATCTGTGAAGAACTCTTTGGACCAATCTAAGAAAGAGAATAAATTGAGAATCCAGGATGAAGATGTGTCTATGTTTGGCGGCCTAACTGAGTCTGTTCTTCACATTTCTGTAGCTAAATGGAGAAAAAAGGAAGCCTCATTGATCTCCTTTGAAAATATAAACATAAGGTATAACTGCATTGTGGTTTTGTTGCTTATATACATATAGTGATGCAAGTATGCATCCTGCAATATGTTAACTCAGGGCTTATTCTCAAACTTGTTGCAGACTCTCTCCTTTGCATTTTGAGATCGAAGAAAGGGTTCTTTTTCAGCTTTTGGACTTCTTGAAAATTGTATCTTCAAAGTTTCATGGAGTTTGGCAGACTGTGAATTATGAAATTGAGGCTCTAGACTATCATAGTGGTACTGTCAACGCTGGTTCCAATGTTTACCATTGCAACTTTAAAGGGAATCTGGATTTGGAGCACCATCCATCCCTACCCAATGTTATTCCAATTGGTGCTCCGTGGCAGAAGATTTTTCCCTCATCCAGGAAACACAGAAAGATATACGTCGAAGTATTTACGATTTCTGCTTTAAGTGTTACTCTAAGGTACTCACTTTACCTAAAGTTGAAAATATCAGTTGTATAGATTTTGAAGTATGATGTGCTTCTAACTTTTGAGAATATTAATAAACTTGAAGTATAATAGGCATCTAATTTGTCAGAATACTAGAATTAAGGTAATGCGTGAGCACGTTAAAAACTGAGTCATCAAGATACGTTCAACTATCCCATTTGGTATGATATGGAATGTAGGGATCCCTCATGTTACTTTTAGGACCAAACTTTCCCTTGACTATAACCACCAATTAGATTCATCACAACCACCCATTAGCCTGGGCTTGTCAATTGCTTGTTGGTGCTGATGCCCTTGGCTTCCGTCCACAGCCAATCCTCATCATTTCCAATATTGCCTCTGATTCCCTCCCTCTTCTCCATCCCACTATCCCTACCCCCAAAATTTCACCTTCCACTTCCTCCTCTCCTTCCACCCCCTTTCACCCATTCTTCAATATCCACCAATGGTCCTCTTTAGTGTAGTCATCAAGACAAGTAATACCATCTTCCACCTTGGCAATGTAATCCATCCTCCACTATCCATCTCCCTTATCCCACTTATAGCCCATCGCACATATCCTTTCCCTCTACAGTTCTCTCTGGTCCCAAGAGTAGGGAGCTCCACAGGCTTCTCATTAAATCAGTGGACACTAAAGATGATGGGATTGTTCATAACAACTCCGTGGCATCGCAAAGAGTGAAAAACACAACAGCGTTTTAAAATTTTTTGAACTCAAGACCAACTCGATGCCATAAAATGATCAAAGAATCGAAAACTAAAACACGTAAATCAGAACTGCATGGGAGGAACTAATTTCCTCCCATTCTGGGATCCCACAAGTTGGAGGGATTATACCTTTGAGGCGGCATGGTATAGCACCTCACGTGGTGGTGCCTTCCTTAAATAAGTCCCAAGAGAGACCCTCTTGTTCCTCAACGGGTGGATGAAACTCGTGTCATGGAAGACAAACTCCACCAAAGGCTCACAAACTCCGCGAATCGAAGCAATCCAAGCCTCAGAATCCCAAATAGACCCAAAGAGTAGCTTTAGCAGGTCCTACAACAAGCGCTATCGTAATAGCCAGTTAATGCCCAGAAGTGTCTGTTGACCGGCTACTAGGGGATAGCAAGAATGGTGTGAATCAGAAAGGAGGCTACAGTAGCAGCCTTCAGTATGTGGTTGGCCGATTAAGCAATCGGTCGATTGGCTACAGCTGTTGGCGTCGACCAATTTTAATATTGGTCGGCTGGCTACAATGGTAGCAACGGGTGCTACCCTTGCTTCTTCCCTGATAGCTGATGGTTTCTCTTTTGGTGGCTCTCTTGGTGGTCAATCAACAAATTGATTGATGGAATTATGCAATTAGGGTTTCTCCCTTTAAGAGATATTTATAGGGATTTCATTTTAATTCCAAAATTGATGGGATCAATTGATGAGATCGAGTGGATCTCCATCCAATGGATATGATGTAATCCTAATTGATAATTGCATCATTGGCCCAAACTAAATTTTGAAAAGTTTGGATCAAGTATCCAAACTTAAATTAATTGCAATTCAACACTTGAATTTTGTACCTAATCAAATTAAGTGTAATTAATTGCCAAATCAAATTCAACTTAACTCTTTAAGTTACATTTAATTTGTTCTTCAATTAGAAACCCACCAATATCATTATTGGTTTCATCACTTCAATAATAACCCATAGGAAATTTGAAATTTTAGCACTTTACCCCCTCAACTATTCCAACTACTTGTGAATGCTTCAGACTTGGAGGAAAATATTACCCTGAGGTCTAATTCCGTTAGACTACTATCTTTCCTCCTTGAATAATATTACTCTTTATGTTTCCTTGTACTATTAGGAGGAGAATGAAGATTAGAACATTTCCCAAAGCTTTATCCTCTCTGCTTGCCTTGAGTCTAATCAAGACTCTGCGATCGCATGTGAAATTTGTCATTCCCAATATGCGGAGTGAGCTCACTCATGCCTCCAATCTGTTACATACACCTGTGCAATAGATTTGGGTGATCGTTTTGAGAGATCATGTGCCTCCCGTACCTTCCCACGTATACCAACTTTCCAGAATCAATATCAAGTTGGGTGCATTAGCTTATTGGTTTGCCAAATGTATGTATTCGTGAACAGAGACATATTTGTCTCAAGTCTAAGGGTATGTCTTCTCCATGACAGCATTGAAGGACTTTCACTATCTCCTATCTCATCAAGTTAACTCCCTAACTCGATTCATGTGACAGTTCTCGAATCTCCATTCGAGAACATCAATTAAGTGATGACCTCTAGAGAAGGATCCTATCCCAACTCAGATCGGAAACATATGATCAAATCAGATGGTTTCTTGATGTACTATCGAATCCTCTAAACCATTTAGATCTCCAAATCGACACATTGGGTTATTCGATTTGGCCAAATATATAATCCTAATCGTACTAAGGGACCCAAGTCATTTAATTGGAAAATAAGCAAATTCTTTATTAAGATAAAATGTAATCTTATTACAAAAATCTGGATGGCTCGCTCAAGATATACAAAATCCAACAAAAGAGGCCAAAGAGGAAGCAAAGTAGAGATCAATTACAAAGGCAATGAAGAACATCACATTTCCCTCCAACAGGTTTTTTAAAGAAAAGATAAAGAAGGATTTAAAAAGGATGCTAACCCCTCCACCTACCCCAGATCTCCCTTCACTAAGTTTCGTTATGGTGTTGGCATTGACCTCTTTCCCACCAGCATCATCGTCACCATTGCATCATTAAGTTCCCCAAGATGTCAAGTGGCCTCTCTTGCAATGTCTGCGTCTACTATGTTGTCTCTTGAACCACTCCATTCTATGAAACTTCAAGACTGGCAATGTGCACATGCATGACCACCTATACACCCAACATCATCATTGTTGCAAAGTCATTCATGCTCCTTAGTGCCTCATTAATGCCATCAGTACTAGGGCATCATTGTTCAGCTTCTTAATGGTCAATTTGGTCAATGAGAAAGGCAAGGTAGCAGAAGAGCATAAGGATCATAGAAATAATTTTTCGTATAGGTTAGGCCCCACAATGGCAGAGGAACCCTTCTACAACAATGCGGTCACTACCATGATGTCTTACATGGCGAGTCTCAACCTCGAGGGCTTGCTGCCATTCATGAGTAGTAGATGATCTTGCAGTTATTTTGGTTAAGCTAGAAGAGTGGCTTAGCTGCAGCTACCCCTGTAGAGGCCAAACAACTCAAACCTACCTATTGCAACTAATGAACATGGATTGTCAATGTCCCAACTACAATGAGGTTCTTATTTAGGCTACCCTACCATGGATTGTCAATGTACTGAGCTTCAAATGATTCAAAGGAGATACTAGAGGGGATGGTGAAGTGGACATTGAGAACAAATGGAGGGGGTGGAAGAAGAGGACGGGATGGGAGATGGGCTGCTTATAGTGGGTGCTTGGGAGGGAGTGGAGGAGGTGGAGGGAACAGAGGTAACAAAGGGAGGTTGGAGGCAAGACAAGTAGGAGGATAAGTTGGGGAGGCAATCGAGGGCATTGACACCAATCAGCTGTAGGTAAAAGTCATGCCTCGTGGTTGGAACCTTTCAAAAAAAATGGCTGATGGTTGGAGGATATTTATTTTTAAAATAATATATTTCTTTGTATTCCATGTAATATCGCAAGAGTAATTGAATCTAATTAAAAACACAGGGGGAATTGACTCCAAACCCAAACCATAGGGGGTTCTATGTATTTTCCTATAAAACTTTTTTGTTGTTGCAGGGATCCTCATTTGGTTCAGATCACCCAAAAATTATGTGCAGATTTATTTTTTAATTGCTTCTGACGTACTTCGTTGATGTTATTGAAGCTTTTCAAGCAGTCCATGGATGAGGCTCAAGAATATTGCAGAACCTGTGTCACTTCTTCATTTCAGTAGCATGAAGTTTCAGGTAAGAACACTGGAAATCTTCTTTGTCATCATTATTGCATAATATTAACATATTAGTACTGACATTATTTTTTCGAGAGAAAAAAGATGATTATCGGAGGTCAAAAATCATATAGAAGATTGTATTAATGAAGAAAGGAATAGACTTACAGATTTTGAAGCTAAACCTCAGATAACATTTGAGCCTCTCTTACAACATTTTCACTCCAAGCCCGCTCTCCTTTAAAAACAACCCCGTTCCTTTGCAACCAAATACACCACAAGATAGAAAAAGCCCTGATCCAGCCACCTGTATCAGCATGCACCGTCCTAGTGAAAGAGGATCAAAATCCATCAATCAAGGAGAAATCAATGCATGAACTTCCTCGAAGACCAGAGTCATTCCAAACCTCCAACGAGAAATGGCAAGACCAAAAAAGGTGTGACATAGTTTCCTCTTCACCCTAACACAAGGAGCAACTAGAAGTGACATTATTGTTCTTGACAATCCTTTTTCTTCCCCATTTCCTTGGGGATGAAACTTATAAAAGCCGCATTTATCTGATTTTCCCTTTCCGAGAGATAGAAGCTGGAAATTGAGTTCTAGGGCATTCTTTCCTTTCCAATGGATAACATAAATTTCATACCTTCTAAGACTCTTATTTGAGTTGAATAAATTCTACTGAAAGATGGGTCACCTGTAAGTTATTTCTAGATTGTTAATACCTCGAGGATTACTGTGTCCTTTCAAAAGCTTCACTTAATTGTTTTACCGTGTCACTTCATTTTGAGATAAAGGATTACAGCCTCCAGCTCCTTTCAAATAGTCCATGTCCATTGGCCAGTAAGAAGTCTGGCACATAGGGTATTCTTATATGCCTGTATAAGCCTTGATTTTTACACTTTTGGGTCATGTTTACAAAGTCGTCCAATTTGACCACATACTTGGCCACATAATTATAGTCCACATAATCATCTGAGTACTCATCTAATTTCCAAATAGAGTGATTATAGAACTTTTATTAAACCTTACCATGCAATACCTGGAGGTGCAAAACCTCCAGCATACTTTGTATGATACCCAGATTAAATAGCCCTATGTGATATCTAAATCTTCAACACCATATGCTTTGGACAACATGTACCTCAATTAAAATATTTTACTCATGCTTTGTTTTTAAGATTGTAGAGAAGCCCCTTTATGTTCTTTTATTTTCTTGTCCTTCCCTATCATTTTTCTTTCTTTTTATAGACATGTCTATAGTTTTTCCCAAGCTTCTCTCTATAAATAGAGGCCTAGGGTTTCTATAAAGAATGAATGCACGCATATTTCTTTAACATGGTATTAGAGCGGCAATCCAAGGTCAAAGCTTTATATCTTCTTGATCCCTCTTTTTGTTTTTTTCTCCACCAAATAAGATCTCCTTAGGGTTTCTTTTTTAAATCTAAGGTTTTCTGCAAAAAACCAAGGAACCCCTCTTTTCGTTCATCAATGGGTTTTCTGCCCTAAAGCACAGCCACCGGCAACCTCTACATCGAGTCTTTGACCACCTGTGACTTTGCTAGGGCCCGGTAACCCCACCATTGGTCTTCGACGACACCAGATCAACCTCTGGTGGCTGAATTTCTACTTTTGACGATCCTGCTTCTAGCACTACAGCTTGGAACAAGGTTCTTCGACTGGTCTAGGGGTCGAGTCTGACCTCTACACTCACTGGAAGGGTCGCCATGACCCCCTTGTCAACCTTAGAAGTCTACAACACCTTCGAGCTGGGTCTTTGGGTGGCAGCTAAGGCCTCTTTAATGGTTCCAACTTTGGATTTTGTTTTTTTTTATTGTTATAGAGTATGGTTGGGGCATAATTCATGCTAGATCCATTGGAAGCCCATTATGCATCACCCTAGCAGTACGATGCCTCATCTCATGGTTTGTGACTAGTTTCCTGATGAATTGATTTTTTGAGATTTTTTTCTATTGTCGTCTTTTTGTGTGCAAACTTAGTTCAAATTTGAGAATAGCTTCTAAGGTAGCAGATGGACTTGCTCAAGGTGTTAGGAATAAGGGGAAGTTTAAGAACCCCTTCTTTAGCCCCATAGTCTAGTTTGATGGGACCAATTATACGTTGTAGACACCATCCATATTAAATGTCATAGAGGGACACGACAAGGAGCCTGTAGAAAAGATAGGAAAGTATGTAACCTAGATGAAAGATAGCACAATGGTGAAAGCATGGATCATGAGCATTACAACTTAGCGTATTGCTACCAAGTTCATGTACTATAGGATAGCAAAGCAAATGTAGAACCTGCGTCTAACATACTCCGAAGACAAGAATGCAACCTGCATTCTTCAAGTTCACCACAAGATAGCTCATATAAGACAAGATGGGCAGCCATAGGCACAATATTATTTTGCCTTGAAATCTATGTTTGAGAGGTTGAATGCCTACACACCTGTGTACATGTGAGTCGCAGAAAGCATACAGGGTGCAAACCATGGTAGGGCATTTCCTTACTGGATTGGACCAACTTATAAGGCAGCTTGCTCCTAAATGTTGACCTTACCTGAGATATCATCCATTAAAGAAGCTTATAACCAATTGAGCAACAAACTTGTGGTTTCTCTAATACCCACTACTCATGTTGAACATACCTCTGCCATGGTTGCTTCTCAGAGGAGAGGTGGAGGGGTTGGACCATCCACTTAAGGACGTGGTCAAGGTTGAGGAGGCCAGGGTCGTGTTAGGCCTCAATGCTCCTTTTATGGGAAATTGGGTCACACTGAAGACACTTGTTGGACTAAGCATGGGAAATCTATCAATGCTCATCAAACGGTCACAGCTTCAAACATAAGATAGGAGTCAATTTCGATCACCAGAGCCAAGTGTGATGAGTTGATTCGGAGACTTAATCACCATGGGATATCAATTACTCCCTCCATAACCACCATGAACTCCATCTTAAGGAATGCAGACACTACTACCTTTGCTGGTCCTTAAGGTATGTCTCACTTGCCATACTAGTACAGAGGACACTGATTAACTTGTGAGCCTCATGACATATATGTGGGAAAGCACAGCAATTTTCCCGATTACAACCTGATTCGTCAAGCAAGATGATTCTAGTAGCTGATGGAAGACATTCTCATCACAGGTCAAGGGAAGGTCCAAATAGCACCTTATATATGGCTGTAGAATGTTTTACTTGCCCCAAATTTTCCTTTGAATTTTCTTTCAGATAGTCAAATTACAAAGGACCTAAACTATAGATCTATCTTTGACTCAATGTTTCTTATGTTTCGAGATATACTAACAAGACAGGTGATTGGCCATGGCCACGAGGAAGGGGGTGTTTATCGCCTACTATAGTCACCATACTTTGGACGTGTTTCTATTCTTTTAGAAAGGTCATCAAGCTATCTTTGGCACTTGAGATTCATCCACTTATCTTTGCCTAAGCTTCAATGAGTGATTCCTTGTATTCCAACTATGGCTACATTTCAATGCAAGGTGTACCAATTGGGCAAACACAACAGGAGTTCGTTCTGAAGTTGGCAGAGTCGGAGTGTAAAGTCTCTGTTTCAGTTACTTTATCTTGATGTTTGGGGTTTGTGTCGTGTTCTCGATCATACGGGACACATTTTATCTAGTTATTATTAATAATTTCTCTTATGTGTCACGAGTCTTGTTGAAATCAAAGTCAGAGGTTGTTATAATCAACAACTTTCTCATAAAAATAAAGAACCAATTCAATGCCCATGTGAAAATCATTCGAACGGATGGTGCTTTAGAATTTTGTTCCCATACCCTTTGCACAATATTTCAAGGGTATGGAATTATTTGTCAAACTAGTTGCCCTTATACGTCGCAACAAAATGGGGTTGCTGAGAGAAAACACCATCACATTCTAGATGTTACTAAGACTCTCCTTATCCATAATAGTGTTCCACTGTCTTATTGGGGTGATGTTATTCTTACCTCATGTTATTTGGTAAATCGGATGCCTTTATTATCCTTGACAAAGTACCTTCTCTTCCTTGAGACGGAACTTTTTGGTGTACCACCTTGAGTTATGTGTTATTGTGAGGAGCTATTTGCTATCTTGTTTTCTTTATTGGACTTATAGTGTCATTTTTTCCTTTTCTCTCTCTATACAAAGAGACATAGGGACGGCTTGGTAAAATAAGATTTCTTTTTCACTTCAACTATATTCAAATGTGTTTCCTCTGTTCACCTCTATGGTTAAAACAAAGATAAACTCTCTCCCCGAGTAGTCAATTGCATATTTGTCAGGTATTTTAGGACTCATAAGGGATATCGGTGTTAGATCATATTGGTCGATGTCACTGTCATTGTCAATGTCTCTTTCTTTAAGTCCGTCTTGTATGACACTTTTATTGGATCTTGCATTGCTGCTCCGACTACCAATAGTAATGCTATGATTCCCATGCCAACTCCTGGTGAGACTGCTACTCCTACCCCTGATAATGGGCATGATGACAGGTTTAAGGTGACCTTTGTTCATCGTTGTTTGCTTCAAAAGAATGCCCCTTCTCCAGAGCTAGCACCATCACCAGTGCTTGAGGTAATTCCTATACATGATAGCACTAATGTTTCTATGAGCCCTAATGATCCAGGTACAAACAAGACTTCGGTGTATCAGCAGGATCCCTAGCAACCTAATGAGGTTCTTGATCTTCCTATTACCTTAAGGAGGGGCACCCAGTCATGCATGTAGCATCCCATTTCCAAGCACATGTTGAGTTACGTTTAGTAAGAGGGGGCATTCATTATTCTTGTTTCTGTGTTGGACCTATTATGTTATTTTTTCCTTGTCTCTCTTTATATAAGGAGACATAGGGATGGCTTGGTAAAATAAGATTCTTTCTTTACTTCAACTTGGTATCAAAGCACCAGGTTGAGGTCTCCACCAAAAAATCCTTAACCCTACCTTAAGCCTTCTCGCCATGAGCTACAACAGCCACTACCGACGGCCACGTCGGCATCAGATCGCCACCGCAGCAACAATAGCATCGACTGCCGCCGCTGCTGCAGCTGGTTCTTTACATCTGCTGCAGTGCCTGATCAGGGCACAGTAGCCGCCTCTTGCCGCCTTGTTGCAGTGCTCGCCACTGTGCCGTAGGATCGAGTCGTGGCGCTGCTACCGCTGTTAGCAACCACTCTAGTTGCAACACTCGCCACCACGTCGTAGCACCTGGTCGCGACACTGCTGCTGCTGCTGCTAGCCGTCGCTCCAACTACAGCGCTCGCCACCACGCCGCAGCGACTGGTCATGGTGCTCCTACTGCTACTTGCTACCGCCCCGTTGCAGCAGGACCACCTCCCGATCACTGCTGCTGCCTGTTGCTCTCGATTTCTCTCCTCGGGGATGAGGATTTGAATAAAAAGAAATCTTCCTATGGGTGGTATGAACTTCTTGATCTTTTGATCTAATTTGGGGTGTGTATTCCTCGTAGAAAATGGTTTTTGGGTGTGTATTCTCCAGTGATGTGTTGTTCTTTGGTCTGTGGATTATGAGGTATGTATTCCCCAAGTTCGCTGGTGTTTTATCCAAGATTTCAGACCTGTTGTTTGGGCTTATTCTTGTGTTTGAAGTTACTGTCTACATTAGACGATTCTGAGGTGTCTTTAAAACATAATACAGAAAACGGGGTGTACAAGAGCCCATTCTTTGCTCCAATTACAAAATTAGATGAGATCAATTACCCCCATTGGTCTCAGACCTTTCTTGTTACTGTGGAAGGTCATGAGAAGAAGCATGTGCTTATGAAAGCACCATAGGAGCAGAAAACAGGAAAATGTGACTTGGAATCGAGATGTTGCTATGGTGAGAGCCTGGATTTTGAATAACGTCATTCCAAGGATTGGTGATAAAGTTATGTACTATAGCACTATCAAAGAGATGTGGGATGGCTTGGAGACGGCTTATTCACATGAGTTGAATTCAACTCAAGTATTTCAGATCCATTATTATGCCATCTCAAGTAAGAAGAGATGAGTCTATCTCAGTATTACTCCACTATGAAGGGGTTATTGGAGAAATATAATGCATGTAGACCGATGTGTACTTCTGCATGCAGGGATCACAAGAAGGAATTTACAGCCCACATGTTCCTTGCAGGGCTGAGTGATTACTATTCTGTGGCTCGTTCACACATTCTGACTATCTCTGAGCTTCCTCCTATTAAAGAGATTTACAGGAGGCTGAGTAGGATGCAAATTCAGCCTACTCATGATACTGTTGTCACCAACACGTCCTCGACTCATGCTGCTATTAGCACTCGTGGTGGTCGTGCAGGCTTCTTTCGTGGCAAAGGTAGGGGCAGGACTGTTGGTGGTTGAGGCAAGCTTACATGTTCTTACTGTGGCATGCTTGGCCATGTTGAGGCTAAGTGTTGGAATAAACTTGGCCTTCCTACTATTGCCAACTGGGCTTCTTTTACAACATCTCCAAGTGTGAGCACTAGGGCAGTAACTCTTGCAGAGGCAGACTATGATGCAGTTGTGCAGCGGCTAGCATAGTTGACTCATGAGCACCCTCAATCCTCCAGCACTGCAGCCTATGCATCTGCATCAGGTATGAAAGGGTCATGGTTGATTGGTTCTGGTGCATCTCTGACCATTTGACAGGAAATTCCCAGTGCTTTGGGGAATTACAGAAGACATCACAGGAACATTCAGTACAGTTGGCAGACGATAGGCATGCCCCCATTTGTGGTAAGGGAGGGGTACCTGTTATACCCTCCATGCATCTTGCTGATGTATATTATGTGATGGACATGGCAATACAACTGCTATTTGTTAGTTCTATTACCAAGCAGTTGAATTGTATTGTTTTTTATGCTGTTGGATGCACCTTTCAGGACCGCATGACGGGGAGGACAATTGGTGGTGACCATGAGGAGGGGGTGTGTATGGACTACTTCAGAGTCCAATTGTTGTAGCCTATCAGACGACTACTGCAGGGAGTGCCTTACAGTGGCATAGAAGACTAGGTCATCCTTCACTCGACAAGCTACATCGTGTCATCCCTCACTTGTCTCCTGCCATGAAGATTCAGTGTGATGTGTGTCAACTGGGAAAGCATCACAGTGCCAGTTTTCCAGCATCTATCCAGTCTACCAATTTTGCATGCTTTGATTTGCTGCATTGTGACGTATGGGGGCTTAGCCTTGTGGCTGACCGTCAAAATTGTAGATATTATTTATTATTTGTCGATGATTTTTCACGTTTATCATGGACTTTTTTGATGAAGAATAAATCAGAAGTTGGTTCTTTGATTCAATAGTTTGTGATGTTTGTGAAAAATTAATTTGGTGTATGCATTAAGAAAATTCGAATAGATGCATTATAATTTTGCACAAAGAAACTGGCTGATTTGTATGGATCACTGGGTATTATGCATCAGACCTCATGTCATCATACATTGCAGTAGAATGGGATAGCTGAAAGAAAACACCGCCATATTCTAGATACAACTAGAGCTCTACTTATCCAGAAGTGTTCCGCATAGTTACTGGGGAGATGCAGTTCTTACTTCCTGTTATCTCATTAACATGCTCCCTTCCTCAGTTTTACATGAGCAGATTTCATGGAGTATATTATATCCTGATGTAGATTTATTTCTCGTGCCACCAAAGACATTTGGGTGTGTGGCATTTGCACACCTCATTGGACCTGGTCGTGACAAATTGGCACCAAGGGCAGTTAAGTGTGTATTTTTGGGATACTCACGCAGAAGGGATACAGGTGGTTTGATCCCATGCATCAGAAACACTATGTGAGTGCGGATGTGACTTTTCATGAGTCTTCCTTATTTTTCTACATCCGGTCATCAGTTGAGAGAGATAGAGGTGGCTACTCCTATGCCTGTACCTCCTATAGCATGGGAGGACTTCTCTCATAGAAGTGGTGTATCTACTATAGAACATATTGTGGGCACTTTCTGACATGTACCACCTGATGAGAAGACATTTAAAGGTGCTACATATCAGCTGCCGGTTACGTACAGAGAGAAGACACACCCCTCTTCTCCAGTGCCCACTGAGCCACCATTGTCCTCTGCTCAGGTATGTCTTGGAGATACTGATGATTCTTCTATTCGTGTCTTCAGGGTGTCTCTCTCTAGCAATAGATAATGATATTCCCATTGCTATCAGGAAGGCTCCGAGATCTTATGCACAGTATCGTATCGCTAGCAGTGTTGTCTCTGCAGGCTCTCTTGGAACCGAATTTCATGCTTTTACAGCTGCAATCTCTACTACAGAAATACCTACCTCTACCAGTAGGCTCTTCTACACCCACATTGGAAGGCGACCATGGAAGAGATGTCTGCGTTCACTGATAGAGGGACCTGGGAGTTATCTGCTCTACCTTCTGGTGCACACTTAGTGGGGCCAGATGGGTCTTTACTCTAAAATACAACCCTGATGAGTCTATTTCTATGTATAAGGCTCGCCTTGTAACCAAAGGATTCACCTAGACTTATGGGATAGATTTCTTTGACACTTTTTCTCCTATGGCACGACTCTCCACAGTTCGTATTCTTATCTCTGTTGCGACTCATTATGGATGGCATCTTCACCAGCTGGATGTTTAAAATGCCTTTCTATATGGCGATTTGGAAGATGAGATATGCATGCAATAGCCACCTAATTTTGAGGTTCAAGGAGAGTGTGTATGCAAACTTTGTAAGGCTATTTATGGCCTTAAGCAGAGCCCTCGAGCCTGGTTTCAGCATTTGTCTGAGGCACTTTCTATGTTCAGGATGCAGAGATCTAATCATTCCTTGTTTGTTAGAAAGATCAGTATTGGGATCGTGGCTTTATTGGTATATGTTGATGACCTCATTCTTACAGATGATGATACAGATGGTATTACTCAGGTGAAAGAGTATTTAGCTTGCCAGTTTGTTATGAAAGATCTTGGTAAGCTAAGATATTTTCGAGGTATTGAGATCACCACGAGCAAGCAGGGCATAGTGATGTCTCAAAGAAAGTATGCACTTGATATTCTTTGGGAGACAGGCATGCTAGGATCCAAGGAAGTCAACATTCCTATGGATCCTAAAGTTCATCTATTTGAGGATATAGTGAAGGTAAAAGATAGAAAGGTCTATCGGCAACTTGTTGGGAAGTTTTTGTATTTAACCATTACTAGGCCAGACATCAGCCTTGCAATGGGTAAGCTAAGTCTGTTCTTAGACAAACCCACTGATGCTCACTGGCAAGCAGTTATGCAAGTGTTGAGGTACATTAAGGGTTGTCCAGGCAGAGGCATTTTATTTCAAAAGACGAAGGGCCCTATGTCAGTAGTGGCTTAGTCTGATGCAGATTATGCAGGAGATGTGGGAGACAGGTGATCTAATATCAGTTTTTGCACATTTGTGTTTGGAAATTTAGTGACCTAGAGGAGCAAGAAACAAGGTGTTGTTTCACGCTTTAGTGTAGAGTCCGAGTACAGGGCTTTGGCTCATATTGCAACCAAGATGATATGAATTAGATCTTTGTTACAAGATCTTCATGTTGAAATTCAGGAGCCTAAGGAGATGTATTGTGATAATCGGGTTGCAACATATATTGCTAATATCCCCATGTTTCATGAGATGAAACGTGTGTAAATAGGTTGTCATTATTCTAAGAGCCTGATTCAGCAGAGTCTACTTCGTATGACGTGTCTTGCCTCTACTAATCAGACTGTTGATGTATTTACCAAGTCACTACCTCACCCCCAATTTAAAAAGTGTAGAAGCAAGCTGAGCATGGTGGATATATATGCTCCAACTTGAGGGGGAGTGTTGAGTTACATTTAGTATGAGGGGGTATTTATTATTCTTGTTTTTATGTTGGACCCATTATGTTATTTTTCCCTTGTCACTCTTTATATAAAGAGACATAGGGACGGTTTAGTAAAATAAGATTCTTTCTTTACGTCAATTGTCCATGGCTAGTCTATCTCCTCAATACAAGTAGTTTTTAATAACTCTCTCAACTGTGTACATACCCACTACTTATCAGAAAGTACTTCTTGATCTGAAGTGGTGGCAGGCCACTCTCATGGAACTTGGAGTGTGGTTGATCCTCCAACAACTAATGCTACCATTGTAGGCTGCAAGTGGGTATACACAGTCAAATACAGGTCAGATGGTACCGTGGAACGATTGTTCTCTCAAACCCAACCGACAGTTGCCCAGCTATGGTGTTCTCATAAGTGATAGTTCTGTTAATTTTCCTTGCATAATGTTGATGATATTGAACTCCTTAACATGGTGTTGCATCAGTGCCAATGTAGAAAAGCCATAATACCACAATGCTGCTCTAAAACATTGCATTGGCAATTGTCTGTTTTCTTCTGTAAGGTTTTTTGTTTAAGAAACTTACCAGTGAACAAAAATGTCTTTTTTCTTTACCATGCATCATGCCAACTGTGGCACTTGACAAACAGAGAAGTTTGATGGCCCTTGTGGATGTTGAGGGGGTCCACTTTCATCTCGGAGAGCTCACATTGACGCATCTTATGGCTAGCTGGCGTTCTATACAAGATATCCTTATCAGGCATTACTCAAGACAGCTTCTTCATGAATCATACAAGGTAAGTGTAGCATTCATTCTTTTTTCTTTCTGTTTTTTGAGAGTAAATATCCAATTTTGTTTGCGTTATCACAGAAGTTTAACCCAATGTCATTGTTGAGCTTTATAAAATTAAGCGAATTAACTTCCGGCTTTGTCTTAGATATGTTCTTTCAGTTTCTAATTTGCAGTGTCTCTTATGTTTCCCCGAATAAAGCCAATTCAAAATAGGAAGTACATAACATTAGGGCAAATATATTATAGAGTGTGTTTAGTTTCGGAGCTCCTCTTTGTTTCTTGAATTTATTGTTTCCTGGACTTCCATGTTGCGTAAATATGCAATAAGTATGAAGTGCGTCAGTTGGCAAAGCATACTTGTGTTTATTCCCGATTCAAGGAATAGAATACTATTGCCTTCCCTTCTGGAGCATTCTGTCAGTTGGGGACCTTCAAATGTTGAATGTTGTGATGGATTAAATATTTTACCGCTTTTGTTGATGCTTGGTCTTCATCCACCTTTGCTTATTTCTTGAGGAGCTAAGCAAACGGTCAAAGAGAATGATCAACTTGTATTCCTTGGAAACCTTACACCTCTTTATATAAAGAGAGAGGTGTGGGTAAATTACATAAGAGGATCATAAAATTAATAAAAATATAAAAGAACAGCAAAACAGTAAATAAGATACTATGTTTAGAGGATTGTGTGTTGGTTTAATGCCACATTGGAAAATATGGACTTTGTGTGTGTATGATGGCCTATATATATGCGTGTACTCCTCCCATTTCCTTTGAGAAGAAATATAGAGAAATCACGTCCATAAGGTGCTTCTCCCGTGGTTTTCTCCTCGCTCATCGTCAGTAGCGTTTCCACGTAAACCCAAGCATTACATGATTGTCTATTGCTTTGATTTATGCTTCCACGTTATTTAAATATTTCAACTTGATACCAGAGCATGTTGGTTCCGTGTGTTATCTAGTTTTATCAATTTTATCATTCTATTCTTATTCTTAGAGTTTCCTAAAAGAAGATGCCGTGTTTATTTGATCCATCGATCGGGGCACGACTAGCACAAGATTCACCATTTATGACCGCCACACAAAGCATGCAGGGCATGATCTTTCGAGTTGGGTCGCAGGAGTTATGCACCGTTGATGGACCCAGCGATGGTTGCTATTGAGGGACCCCCTAAACAAGGGGCAGTGGATCTCCATGACCTGCCTACTTCAGTCCACGATCCCCGAGGGGAAGCCCATTATGCCCAACGTCGTCCTCACCATCTTCAGAGCGGAGGAGTACAATGCAACAGTTGGATCAGGCCCTGCGATGGAGCCCTATAGGGTAAGGACACCAACGGTGGCACCGCCTGACGACAGGCTGCGTGCGCGATCAGAGGCACGACGTAGCGTCGAGGTCTAAGGTCGCCTCCGAGGATGAGGCGGAGACGAAGACTCAAGTGAAGATCAAGGAGGAGATCATGACGACAATCTCTGCGAAGATCTCACATCCGAGATTAACGGCATCAATCTCACAGTAGTGGTGATGGCGTTGGTGATCTTAGCAGCGAGGTAGCCCTCGCCCTCGGCGATCGGTAGCAGCAGCGAAGACGAAGTAGTGAGGCGCTGACTGCAAGGACGCAAGCGCTTGCGACGGCGGCAGCCACGCGAGGAAAAGGCGGCACACGGAGTTCACGATGATGACAATGTGGAGGTGCTGGTGGTTGATCTCGAGGAGCATGTGGAGGCATTGGTGGTCGAGGTCGAGGATCGGCAAGGGTTGTTCGATGGTAGAGTGGGCGTCCACGGCCACAACGACCGTGCACGGAGGACACACCGGAGCGGTTGCAATGCCGGTGAAGGGAGCGGACGCGATAGCGGCAGCTATGAAGAAAGAGCGCAAGGGTGTTGCGGAGTATGTTGGGTTCCCTCCGAACCCTACAGTGAAGACCGAGGATTTTTAGGAGGGCAGCAGTTTGTGTAACTTATATCCTTTGTTAGGTTTGAAAAAAAAGAAAAAAATTCTCTTTGTTAGGTTATGTCAAAACAACAATCAAAAGAAAAAGAAGAAAAAAAAGGGAAGAAAGGAAGAAAAAGAAAAAGGGAAAAAAGACAAAAAAAAAAAGAAAAAAAAATTAAAAAATGATGAAAAAAAAAGTTGAAGTTTATGGTTGAGAGAAGATGTGGAGAAGTCCTCTAGTTAATGTTTATTTTCCTCTTATCATTATCATTTTTCTCTCATACATGTATGAGAGAAAGGGAGAGTGTGGGAGCTTGTTGTAGTCACCCCCGTTTGGGAGTCCTTTTTGTTTATGGACTCCTCATGAGAAACCTAACTCTAGGAGGTCCAGAGTTCGAGGTCCTTAAAGAAAGAACTCATTTCAGGTTTCTATGTAGGAGATCCAATTTTCTGGACTCCAAAGAGGGAAATCCACCTTCGAGGTCTTCAGAGGAGGACCCAATTACAGAGATACTGAACGGGGAGCCACCAGCACCAGATCTTCAATTGCAACTACAATCCATCTAGCAGCTCCAACCCGTGTTCCTGCCTACAAGAAAGAGCTAGTCCAGAGTGTTGTTTGGTTTGCTGTGTAGAGTAGATTTGTGTTACAAGCCGAGCATTTCATGCTCCAGCTTGAAGGGGAGTGTTGAGAGAATTGTGTGTTGGTTCGGTGTCACATTTGAAAATGTGGATTTTGTGTGTGTGTAATGGCCTATAAATAGGCGTGTACTCCTCCCATTTCCTTTGAGAAGAAATATAGAGAAATCACGCCCATAGGACGCTTCTTCCGTAATTTTCTCTCCACTCCTCGTAAGTGGGGTTTCCACGTAAACCTAAGTGTTACATGATTGTCTATTGTTTTGATTTATGCTTCTACGTTATTTAAATATTTCAACTTATTATAACACTCTCCCTCAAGCTAGAGCATAGATGTCTATCATGCTCAGTTTATCACATGTATCAAAAGCAAATTTGCTCAAGGGCTTTGTGAAGATATCTGTTGTCTGGTCCTCTGAAGTAACTGGAGTAGTAGAGATAATACCCTTCTGAATAAGATCTCTAGTATAGTGACAATCAATTTTCATATGCTTCGTGCGCTCATGAAACATGGGATTATTGGCTATATAGGTGGCTGCAAGATTGTCACATCTCGTCTCCATGAGTTCTACCTGCACATGCAAATCTCACAGAATAGATTGTACCCAGACCATTTTAGCTGTAGTTTGTGCCATAGCTCGATATTCTGACTTGACACTATATCTAGATATTACAGTTTGCTTCTTGCTTCCCCATGTCACTAGATTCCCCACCACATATGTACAAAACCCCGTAGTAGATATACAATCTGCAAGACACCCAGCATAATCTGCATCAAAATATCCTACAATAGTCATAGGAGACCCCTTACGGAATAACAAACCATGGCCTAGTGCCATCTTCGGATACCTCAACACTTGCATTATAGTATTCCATTGTTGCTTGGTTGGCTTCTCCATAAATTGACTAAGTTTCCCCACTGTAAAGGAAATATCAGGTCTAGTAACAGTAAGATATAAAAGCCTCCCAATCAACTATCTGTAGCTCCTGCTCTCCACAGATTAAGCATCCACATCATACAGGTGCACTTTGGGATCTATAAAATGTTAGCTGCCTTGGCTTCTAACATCTCAATATCCCTAAGAACATTAAGTGCATATTTCCTCGGACTCACCACAATGCCATACTTTCCTCTAGTCACCTCAATACCCAAGAAATATCGCAGGGAACTTAAATCTTTCATGACAAACTATGCTGCCAGTTTCTCCTTAACCTGTACTATTTTAGTAGCATCATCACCAGTTATGATAAGGTCGTCATATACAAGCACAATCGCACCTCTGTCAGTTTTCTTGGTAAACAAAGGGTAATCTGAAGTGGAGCTCTTTAGATCCATGCCTTTCGCAACCTTGAATAATTTCTAAGACCATGCATGAGGACTCTACTTGAGTCCGTAAATTGCGTTCTTCAACATGCATACACACTCCCCTTCATCCTCAAAATTAGGGGGCTGCTACATGTACACCTCCTCTTGAAGATCACAATAGAGGAAGACATTCTTTACATCCAACTAATATAGAGCTTAATCTCTATTTGTTGCCACCAAAAGAAGTATACGAACAGTTGGAAGCCTCGCCACTGGGGAGATGTCAAAAAAGTCCACTCCATAGATTTGGGTGAACCCTTTTACCACCAAGCGAGCCGTATGCTGAGAAATAGGCCCATTAAGGTTGTATTTCAAGGCAAAGACCCATCTACAGCCAACCACATGAGCTCCTACAATCCTCGGTGTAAGCTCACACGTGCCTCTAGAGCGAAGGGCAACCATCTCCTTTATGGCATGTGCCACTCTGAATGAAGCAAAGCCTTCTAATATGAGGCAGACAGAGGAGACGCTAAAAAAGCTATTGTAAAGGTAGCAAATGAAGCACTCAGGCCGTCACAAACAAATGCACCTGCAACTCGATAATGTGCACAACTACGAGACGCCTTTCGTACTGCTATTGGAAGGTTAATATCATCCTCTGGAACAACAATGGTGTTCTCCTCAGGAGCATTATCTGAACCTGTAGAATCATCATGAGGCACAGAATCGTCAATATCATCAACACATACTTGTGTAGGGGAGGATGATTCTGCTGAGGTAGGGGAGGGGGTGGTCGTACGTGATCTATACGACACTGGAATCTGATATGTCAATGGCCTATCTCTGAATCTATTCTCAATCGAATCCTCAAACGACTGAGTCTAACCCTAAGTAGAGGAGAAATCACCAAGCTATACGGGTGGAATAGGCATGGGCACATACTGAGGTGTAAACGATAGCTGTCATGTAGTGATAGAAAATTATGGTATTTCCTCATGAAACGTGACATCTGCACTCACGTAATGTCTCCTGGTAAGTGGATCATAGCACCAGTATCCTTTCTAGGTATGAGTACAACCCAGAAAGACACACTTAGTAGCTCTTAGTGCCAACTTGTCTCGCCCAGGCCCTGTAATGTGTATAAAAGCAACGCATCCAAATGTACGATGTGGCACCAGAAATAGATTATAGTCTAGATACAAAATTTGTTAAGGAGTCTATTCTAACAACACAAAACTAGGCATCTTGTAGATCAGGTAACATGCTATGAGCACGATGTCACCCCAATACACTTGAGGTACATTGTGGTGTGTATAAGAAGTGTTCTTGCGACATCCAGAACATGTCTATACTTCCTCTCTGCTATCCCATTTTGTTGGGATGTATGAGGACATGTAGTCTAATGTACAATGCCATGTGACCTATAGAAAGCACGCAATCTAGACGTGCAAAACTCCAAAGCATTATCTGAGCGTACACTCCTAACAGTAGTAGAGAACTGAGTTTTTATTTCAATAATAAAGCTTTCTATAACTGTGCCCACATCGGACTTATTCCTTAAAAGAAATAACCATGACAGACGAGAACAATCATCCACAATAATCAAATAGTATCTATGTCCCACTCTATTGGGACCCCAAACATCTATATGAATCAAATCAAAAATAAACTTAGACACTGAAGAACTAACAGGAAAAGGTGCTCGATGATGTTTCCCAATCTGGTACGCATCACATCTAATCTCAATGGCAGGTGACAGATGAGGGATGATGTGTCTAGTTTGTCTAGAGGAAGGTGTCTAAGATGATGATGTCACTGAAGTGCAGTCCCAACAGCAAAACTACACTCACTCTAACATGAAGTAGCTAAATCAATTTGGAACAGGCGATAGACCTCCCACTTCATGTTCACCACCAATCGTCCTCCCTATAAGCTTATCCTAAAATACACAATCCACATCATCAAATATAACATGGAAATTGAGGTCTTTTGTGATTCTGCTAACAGATAACAGGCTAGCAGGAAAATTGGGTACAAATAAGGCACTAGGCAACTGTAAATCGAGAGTAAGAGAAACCTCCCCTTGTCCATCCACCCTGGAGTGGTGACCATCTACAACCTGCACTGTACGGCCTGACGTAACAGACTGGAGTTGTCGAAAACATCTCTAATTGCCACTCAAATGTCGTGAAGCTCCAAAGTCTATAAGCCAAGTAGAACTACTACTATGAGGAAGTACAAAAATAGTAGAGGCACTCTATACCTAAGGAGGCGAGGACAGTAGTATCAGATGTGGATAGAGACTCCTGTGTCACCTAAGCAAGTCTCTAGGCAAGAGCATTAGACTTTGCTTTAGGAACCATATCTATCTCTGTCTCAGTAGAAGCCACAACTTGGTTGGCAACAGTAGGCTTACCATGTTAGTCCAACACGTAGCCTCAACATGACCAATACGTCCACAAAACAAACAAGTAGGGCATGGCTTGCCAAGTTGTCCAAGGCCTCGACCACGTCCCCGAGTAACAGGACCACCACGTCCTCCACGACCTCCTATAGCAGCAAAGGCAAGCATCTGGCCAATAGTCTTTGGAAGAGTAGCCCTGACAGAAAGTTGATTGACCCAACCATAAGCTTCCTCCAGAGCGAGAAGCTCCGTCAGCATAAGCATCTAGGACTGTGCTAACTCATACTCAGGACCTAAGCCAGATAGGAACTTGAGTATCGTAAACTCCTTGCGATACTCTGTCTGTGTGGCACAAGTATAAATAGGTCTACAAGCATTATAATTCTCAAGTAAACCCTTCAGCTTACTATAATATGAGATAAAGTAAGATCCTCCTATTTAAAGGAGAACGTGTCATGAGTAATCTGGAATACCTTAGTGGAGTTCTTTTCATGAGAGTACGTGTCATGAAGAGAATCTCACATTTCTTTTATTGTCTTAGAATACATGATTCTATCACCAATGTGAGGGGCCACAGCATTCATGATCCAGGCTCTTACCATGGCATTGTTCCTCTTCCAAGTAGCATACTTCCTAGTCTTGTTTACAAGCTCAAACTCCAAGAGAACATGTTTCTTACCATGCTCTTCAACTGCCATAAGGAACATCTATGACCAACGTGCATAGTTGGTCTCATCCAACTTTATGATAGGAACAAAAAATGAGTTTTTGATGTTCCCATTCTTTGACGTAACATCCGATGTGACTTCGGACGATGAAGAGGTAGCCATGACGCCAAGACGGGAATGAATAGCCACTGAAACATATTTGAACTTTGACTTTTCATATCATATAAACCATCAAATCATGAGGTAGAGTCCTAACACAAGATTTGAAAAAATGAAGTTCTAGAAATCATGTTAGGAACACGATCGACCCTGTTTGGGTCAGATGAGGGCGCGCACTAGGGATGGAGGGTTCCCAACGGCACTGCCCAATAGGAGTTGGACCCCCTATCATCGCCACTCCTGTTGTTGGCAATCGCCAACTACCCTGTCAGCTGGTGGCTACCGCTGCTCGTGAAGGGAGAGGCTGCGTGAGGAGGGAGAAAGGGCTGCGAGGCACCTCTCTCAGCGACTAACCACGGCGGCGCGATGGCGAGAGGGGCGGAGGGGTTTTAGTGGACAGGTTTGGGGGCTAGATATTTGGTGGTATACTAAAGCACCAATCCAGGATCATCGCTTTGATAACAAATCGGAGAAAATGATCAACTTGTATTCCTTGGAAACCCTACACTTCTTTATATAGAGTGAGAGGTGTGGGTAAATTACATAAGAGGATCATAAGAAATAATAAAATATAAAAGAACAGCAAAATAGTAAATAAGAAGATATTGTCCAATCCTGACCTATCTGTGATAGACATAGGCCTTTGTATGAGTTCTACTATAGGAGGAAATCTTTCAATAGGAAGGTTGTGGTTCTTCCTAAAAGGTCTGGTGACCGCTTTACCACCTCGGAAGTGGATGGAAGGGTGGCAAATGTTTTGAATGTGAAGAAGGTGGCTCGTCAGTCTAGTTCGAGGGCTCCTATTTGTTATGATTGTTAGAGTCCTTGCATGGATTCTCAAAGGCCTACGGGATCTAGCTCTGTGGTTTGTTATGCGGCGATATCTAGCGGCCTAGAGGAAGCGGCTGCGAGCACAGAAGGAGAGGGGAATTGGTAATAATCTGCCAAATGATTAGTTTTGTTGTCTAGGTGCTTATTTCCAGGGCATGGGGTTTGGTTTTTGGAGTGAGATGTTCAGCTTGAGTTTCGTGTGAAGGATGTGTCCTTAAGGTTGTGGTGTGATTGTGAAGTTGGTCATTGTTCCTTCTTTGGGAGAGCAGGTGGGACTTGGCTTTGTGTGGTTTTCCAACCACACTCTCCTATGTATGATTGTACGTATCTTTATTTTTAATGGATCTCGGATGATTACTAAATGCAGGTAGTCTTCATATTTTCTCTCAAAAAAAGAAAATTGCAAACTCCATTGATGAGTCAACACATGATAAGCAACGTAAGAAGATAGATGATAGAGTAGATAAGTTATATGGCAAAACCTATCATCGGAAAAAAGGTTGCAAAAGAGATCGGAGCATATAACCAATATCATTCTTCCTTTCAAACTCCAGTTATAAATTCAAATGAAACATATTATATAGTATTGAGAGTCTTATCTGTTGTGTTTTCCATTTTTTTTTTTCCTGGCTTGCTTACCTTATTTCATATTGGTGAGGGGTCTGGTTATAGTTTTGCCCCGGCCTCTCCTCTACAAATAGAGGCCTATGGCTTTTATTGTAATATAAATTGCTTCATTTTCTCAACATAGTATGATCCTAGATGAAAGCTTTGTACCTCCTTGTTCTTCTTTCTTTCTCTACCAAATAACACACATTCTCTAGTAGAGAGGAGGCTCAAGGGGTGATTTGTTTGATGGTACTTTATGTTCCATTGGAAGAGAAAAAAGAAAGCATAGTTAACATCACATCAAGGAACAAATAAGAGGTTTAAGTTTATTCCACCTTTAGGTGGAATAACTTTAACTGTAATTCAAAATGAAGGTGCTTATTCTGGTTTGACTTTAGCCCATGACAACGTCTTGCCAAATGCTGGTTCAGTTGAGTCTTTCCTGGTCCCAAATCATCCTTAACTGATTAGTCCAGTGATTTATTTTCATTTAAATCCGTAATCTGCATGATGAGATTTACATTTTGTTTCAAATTGTAGGTTTTCGGATCTGCTGGTGTTATTGGGAATCCAATCGGTTTTGCAAGGAATGTCGGAACTGGCATCAAAGATCTTTTGTCAGTTTCTGCTAAAGACCTTGTTCAGGTTGAGCAAAATTCTCGACAGTGGCTTTTATCTATAATATTTGCTGATCTCTATGATTTTTGGTTGATTTATTTTTACAGAGCCCATCTGAGGTGATCACTGACATGGCACAGGGCTCCAAAAGCCTTTTTAGCAACACAATATATGCCTTAAGTAGTGCCACCACTCAATTCAGCAAAGCTGCTCATAAGGTACCTCTCTAAATATGGTGGGCATGACATTTGATCCCATTGACTTCTAGATGCCAATAGGAAAGCACTACCAATCCTTTAGTGGTCGTTCTGCAACATGTTGATCATTGATTTTAATCCTCTTTTGGCATCTAGGGGATTGTGGCATTTGCACTTGATGATCAGACAGTGGCTAAGATGGAAAACCACAAGGGATTAGATTCACATAGCAGAGGTCTACTGAATGAATTTTTCGAAGTAAGTAACTCTGTGCTCTTAACATGTCATTAAAGAAGTTTTGCCAAGTTTTTGGAAAATTTCAATGATAAGATCTATGGATTTATCAATGCCACTAAAGGCATATGCTGTTTTGGATAGGGACTTACAGGACTTCTCCAATCACCAATAAGAGGTGCTGAGAAACATGGGCTCCCCGGAGTACTTTCTGGTAGGCATCTAATTCTGTCTTGTACCGTGGCCCCAGATCCCACATAGTGTGAACAAATTGTCTTCTTCATACAGGCATTGCCATGGGGACGGCAGGCCTTGTTGCAAGACCAATGGCTAGCATTCTTGAAGCCACTGGAAGAACTGCACAGGGCATTAGAAACAGGAGCAGCCCAAACCAGTCAAAGCGCTGCCGCATCCGCCTCCCAAGACCTGTGGCTAGGGATCTTCCCTTGCTTCCCTATTCGTGGGAGGAAGCTATTGGAACTTCAGTGCTTCTGGATGGTGGTGAATCCAGAATGAAAAATGAGACCTTCGTTTTATGCAAATCACTCAAGCAGCCAGGCAAATTTGTTGTCCTAACCAAAAGATTGCTATTGGCCGTTTCAAGTTCAGGCCTTGTTGGTCTGGGTTTGCCAGAATTCACTGGCATTGCAGATCCAAACTGGGTTATAGAGATGGAAATGGCTCTTGAGAACATCTTCCATGTGGATCGATCTGAGGAGGTTGTGAAGATAGTTGGGCATACAGACACTCCAGTGAAGCAAAAAACAAGTACCAGCAGGACCAGACAGTGCAGCTATCCCATGTCTTCTCCTTTTTTTCACATGAGTGTAGAATTCTCCAGCAACGAAGAGGCGGAGGAGGTTATACACATCTTGCTTTACACAATCGAACAAGGAGAATCAGAAAGGTGGGGGAAGCATACATTACGTAGGAGTAGATATAGATGAACTTGAAGAGGAATCAAAATCCAAAGTGTTGGACGTTGTTCCATGCATCAAATTAGTCAACGATGCTGTGGCGATAGCTTTTTTCACACCGCCCGCTCTAACATCTTCATGGAATTGTCAAATCAGTATGTTGTACATTCTTTGTATAGATATAAAATTCAACCATATGGGATGGTTGTAATCACACGTGTTCCAAGTTATGTAATTTGTCAACATGTCTGCGAGTGTTTTTCCCAGCTTTGGTTGGGATAAGTTTATTTTGACCTCAGTCATATTTTTGCAGAAAGAAAATGTATATGACTATAGATTGGTCACCTTAATTATTTTATAATATTATGAGTCACTATAGAAAATTATTTTTTAAATTTTCATATCATTTTATTTGAGTCATAGGTAGCGGTGGCCATATGCTTCATAGTGATATGATCTCTAATATCGAAAAATTGGGATTTCTTGATGTCCCCAAGATTCCATTATTTTTATGGAAATTGGTTGTGAATGCCCTTCCACTGGCGAGTCTCTTTCTAAATTTATAAGGCATGATGGTTTAATTTTTTTTGCACTGATGTTAAGATTAAGTCGTGCCTCTTTTATAGCTGTCATTAATCTAAAGTAGTTTGGTTTGCCATCGGTTGAAAAGTTCAATTGTCCCTTCGATGATTTGATTAGAATGATTTCATGTAATAATATTGTGGTGCTTATGGTCTTCATTCTTCACACTATTTTGGATGTAAGCTATGAAAGGAAATTAAACGAGTGGATACTCATTCCAAAATTATCAAGCATGCTTAAACATTACTAGTTACTTAAAACCCATTTCATCATAGTTCTCTTTCTTCTACCTTTGCATAAGTTTTCGTAAAGAAAGTGTAAGCACTTTTGGGGTTAATAGGACAGTACAGCTGGTGCATCCGTTTCCCATAAGGTACTCATTGTGCGGGGTGTGTAGGATCGAATTCCTGTGATTTGCCTAGGTGCACATAGTGTCCTTCTGGGTGGACATGTCATTAGTGGTGTCTAGCCATCCCTAACTTGGCATCGAAGAGTGGTCGTGGCTGTGATCACGGAGATGTTCTATGGCAAGTGAGAAATTCGAGGATCCCATTCTATTTCCAAAAAAAAAGTGGAAGCACTAAAATAGAATGCATCCTACAAATTCTTGGTGGCGAGCTTCTATTCCTTCCAGTCAACCTCCAAATAAGCAGGATACAGTAAGAAAGTCATGCTCCTATGCCCTCACAGATACTTCCTGTGAACTACTATTGCTTTCGTTCTTTTATTTTATGCTTCCTAACATACAAGCCACTAGATCCCGAAACCCAGAAACACTGAGCAATCGAAGGATTTTCTACCTATAAGCCTTACCAACACACTTTATAAGCTCATTGCAACACTCATTGCAGCATGAGTGAAGAAGGTGCTTCTTAGAATCACATCCCTGAATCAAGGTGCTTTTCTCAAAGACAGGCAGCTATCAAACAATATTATTGCTGCTTAGGAGATTTTGCATTCCATGAGCCCATGAAAGGTGAAAAGGAATTATATGGCTATCAAAATGGATATAGAGAAGGCCTTCAACCGCCTTGAATGGAGGTTTATCCTTGATTTCCTAAATCAACTAAATATTCCATGCAAAATTGTTAAATTAATTAAATTTTGTATCACCACACTCTCTCTGGCTGTATTAGTTAATGGATCCCCCTCTACAATTTCTCCAAAAAGGGGAATTAGGCAAGGCTACTCACTCTCTCCTTTTCTCTTTATCTTATGTTCTGAATTTCTCTCACATCTTTGCATTGAGGTTGAAATTTCATGTTGTATCCATGCATACAAAATCTCAAAAAGAGGGCCAACCATCACACACCTGATGTTTGTAGATGATACCATGTTTTTTGGCAAGGCTGACCCGCTTGAAGTGTTGAAAATTTGCAGGCTAATGGAATATTATGGGAAGTACTCAGGACAAAGGGTGAACTTCAACAAATCCAAGATTTAATTCAGCAGAAAAATAGAAAAGGAGTGCAGACATTGAATAATGGAAGTTCTGGGCATACACAACGAATTTGAGGAAGAATTCTACTTGGGGTATCCAATTGATGATAGCAAAGGGTAGAAAAGGCTACATTAGCATATTATGAGAAAATTTAAAACCAAACTAAGTGAGTGGAAGAAACAAACTTTATCCAACGCAGGCCGCACGATTTTGATCAAATCCACGTTGGAGTCTTCACCTATCCATCTTATGTCAGTGGCTGCACTTCCAACCCTTACCTGTAAAATACTTGATAGGAATATTCGTGATTTTTGGTGGGGATATTAGGAGGGAACCAAGCACTATTATGTGAAAGCTTGGAACAAAATTGATGCGCCTAAAAGCCAAGGAGGATTAGGATTCAGAGAAATGAAAAAATTCAATCAAGTGATGCTACTGGAGAATTATCAAGGGGGAAGGGGAATTGGTGGGAACTATAATGCAGGCCAAGTATTTTGAGCATGGAATGTTCTGGGATGCATTGAGCAAAACCTCCACCTCTAAATTGTGGACAGAGTTATGGAAATTAAAGGAAAAGTTGTTCAACAATTGTCATTGGGTTGTAGGGAATGGAAGTCAAATAAATATTTGGAGAGATTCTTGGGTGGAAGATAGCAAAAATATCATTTTATGTAAGTTAACAAGCAGCACTCCTATGACTATAACAGATCTGATTAATTCAGGAGATCAATGGAATTTGTCAATGTTGGAGGAATAATTTAACGAGGAAGACAAGTGGAAGATTTTGAAAACACGCTCTAAAAAATCAAAGAGAGATGAGATAGTTTAGGCACCAAATGCAAAAGGGAAATTTACAGTGAAGTTTGCATATCATGCCTTCTTCAAGGAAAAATGAATGTGCACTTCAACAAAAAAGAATTATTGTAGCATAATTTGGAAAAACAAAACATTGAATCTAAGGGTCAAACTATTCACCTAGAAACTTGCTGCAAATTGCATTCCCCTTGTCGATGTTTTGTCCTCTAGAATCCCAGACCTTCCGAAACAATGTCCTCTTTGCTTTAGTCATCGAGAAACAATGAGGCACTTGTTTATGGATTGTGACTTGGCAAGTGTAACGAACGCACACCCCAGACGTCTTTTAAGACGTCTAGGAGGTGGCCCAGACATCTGGGGTCACTTCCAGACGTCTGACCAGACGTCTGGGATCATTTCCAGACGTCTGGAAATCGGTTATCTTTGACACGCGCGGGTCGTCTGCGCGCCTGAGCGCGCAAACCCGCATATTCGCTTTTCTTTCCTCCTGCGGCTCCAGATTCCCCTGCCACGCTCCTTCTCTCTCCTCCTCGCGCTGCCTTAAAAGGCCACGCCTCCCCTCGCTTCTGTCACCACCGTCTCCTTCCTCTTCTCCTTCAGCTCCAGGTGCGCGAGAGAGAGCGCGAGGTTGCAGCGGCAGCGGCGGCCGCAGTGAGCGCGGAGGAGGTGCTGCGTGCGAGAGCGGCGCTCAGCCGTGAGGGCGAGCTCGCCGGGGCTGCCAGGGCCGGCCGGCGGGAAGCACAGTAGGCACGGGGCGACGCGTGGGGGGACTGCTGCGGTCCGAGTAGCAGGCGCACGAGGTGCGACGAGGCGCGGCGTCGCGAGCGGAGGGCGAGTCGTGGCCTGATTCTGGAAACATTTCCAAAATCAGATGTTTGGGCTGATAGCCAGACGGCGGGGGCAACGTCTGGAAGACCATCCAGACGTCTGAAAGGTGAGTTCCTCCGTCTTCTTCCTTCCTGTCGACTGACCGTACTGAGAGAGAGAGTTGGGTGCGCGCAGGCTCGGTAATTCGCCATCCAACGCGAATCAGACGTCTGGCTGTAGTACTAGACGGCGGGAGTGACCTCCAGACGTCCTGGGTGACCATCGAACGTCTGGAAACTAGGCCAGACGTCCCCGCAGGCTTCTGGACGTCTGAGAAACCACGTAGAACAAGGTAATTCTCTGATCCACTTTTTAAGACGTCTAGAAGAAGTTCCAGACGTCTGATTTTGCACACTGTCGTCATTTTCGACCCGTTGAGGGCCCATTCGAGTTCCGTTTTCCGCGTTTCGAGTTGCGTTCTTTCCGGAATTAAATCCTCTACCCGTCTACAGTAGCTATACACTGTTTTGAGACACTCCTTGTGTTTGATCCTTGTGATAGGACCTCATTCCGTTGCAGTCTTGGGGGTCGCGGAGGCACGCGGGATTCCCGATCACGCCCCCATTACTCCCGTCGTACCTGGTAGAGTGGCTTTTAAGTATAACCTGTTAAATTGTGGAATCATAAATAGAACCTAGGACATTGCATGAATCCTAGGAATGAAAAACAGATTGAATGATAGATCCTAGGTGTTGCATGAATCCTACGGCTGGAAAACTAAATTGCATGATAGATTCTAGGATACGGCATGAATCCTAGGACGGGAAAACTAGTGGAACAGATGAATACTGCAGTCTTCGAAAAATGGAAAGGAACAAATAGCTGCCTGTAATTGAATTAACAGCTGCCTGTTGAATAAATAAACGTGTTTGAGAACATGGATTGTGATAATGTGAAACTGGAAGGTGAAACTTAGACGTTCTGAGCTGGAACCCTACGGGGAAGTAGGAGTAGAACTCCTGGAAAGTGAATGGAATAGAATTGGGGAAGTGAGCTTGCCCTTGAGTACGGAGTACCAAGGAGAGCGACTGTCCCCCTGTTTAGTGCAGAGCGGAGCCAGCCGCCCCAGGGACCCAGGGTTAGGATTGGCCACTCTGTATCGACTTGCTGGCCCTCGTGTACGTAGTACCGAGGAGAGCTACTAGTGTAGGGAGGTACTAGCTACCCCACGGGCCCCGGGGTTCTGCTAGCCTCCCACACCGACTTGTTAGGCCCACTAGGGCAAACCAGGGTAGTCTGGCGAGGGTGCGCGGACTGTGGAGGGGCAAGGCCCCTGTTTGGTTACTGTGGAGGGGTTGGATCCCTGTTACTGAGAGGGCTCTGCCCTGTACTGGTTCCGTGCTGTGCTTTGGGCGCACCCGTTAACGGAAACGACTGACAGCATGCCAGTGCAGGTTAGCTACCCGTGCGTTCACCGTGCGTGCCGTAGTCACCATTACGTCTGTCAGTGACCTTGGGGTGGTTAACTGAGAGTAGGATCACCACGGGGGACTCTCCCGGCCAGGAGAGCACCACGTGCTACTTCTACTGTTCGGAAAAGACTGCAATCAAGATCGTTCCCACGAGGAACATTCGAGATCAAGTGAAAGATCTGAGAAATAGATAAATCGTGAGATAATTGAAAGACTTAAATAAAGAAAGTAACAGAACTTAACAGCTACTGTACACTCTACTGTTTCTTTAGTTTTAGTTGCCACTCTACTCAGCGTTTTGCTAACGTGTTACACTCGTTACCTTTCAGGACCAGGTGTTGAGCAGCCAGGGTCAGCGGCTCCAGAGGACGCTGGGCCGAGTAGGGTCCAGTAGAGTTACCACTGTTTCTTGTACCTCCTTGTTCCGTTATAGTGAGTAGTTCTTGTTTCCGCTGTACTTTTCTTTACCTGCAGTTAATATTTAGTTATGAATGTTGTTCTACTGTTGTGGTGGTATATACTGTAGTAGTTTTTTTCCTTGCTGCTGTATTTTCTTACTGTTAGTTATATTCATGTTGAATGTGGTTTATTTTACTGCTCTTTTGGTTACTTCCTCGTTGGACGACTAGGTCTTGGGATTAGTTGGGTCGGTCCGGTTCTCGTGTCTCGTAGGGGCTCGGGAACCGGGTCATTACAAGATGGTATCAGAGCAAGGTCGTCCCGAGAAGTGAATCAACTGACTGGAAAATAACCAATTCACATGTCTATAACTAGAGTAGCCACCACAACATATCTCTTGACATAAGTTCTTAGACGTTTTCGTTCGGTATTGTTCTATAGTGACATGTTCCATTTTGTTTTGCGTCTCCTTATAAGAGATGCCTCGTCGCGAGACTGGTGAGGCTGGCCGCGGGCGCGGCCGAGGACGAGATCGGCGAGGTGGGCGTGCCGTTGCCGACACCCCAGTGGACCAGCCACTACTCCCGGGCGTCCAGGCCCAGGACCTTGCCCGGCTAATACTAGACATTGTACGAGAGAAGCTCCACCCACCGCCCCGAGCACCTCACCCTGGGGTTGCGGAGGGGGAGTCCTCTGTGGGACCACTCGACGGACGCGGCGCTGGACACGGGGGAGGGGATGGGCCGCCGCAGCCCCCACCTTGCCACAGCCCCCACCTTCCTCTGATACTTCCGGGAATGAGGCACCTTCGCCTGGAGGTGCACCAGCACCTCCCCTACAGCGCCACTTCGAGCTTTTCGGGCAGTTTCAGAAGTTGAAGCCCCCCTCCTTCAAGGGGGATGAGGACCTGACCAAGGCAGAGGACTGGCTTGAGCAGCTGGAGAAGATCTTCGACACCCTTCGCCCCCCGGTGGAGTGCCGCGTGGCCTTTGCCACGTACCAGCTGGAGAGTGCGGCACACAGGTGGTGGAGGGCGGTCCGGGCACAGGAGAGGGACGAGCCGACGTAGGACCAGTTCGTCACCCTCTTCTGCGAGCAGTACTTTCCCCAGACGTGGCAGGACCAGAGGAGGCGGGAGTTCCACACTCTCCGCCAAGGGACGATGACTGTGAGTGCGTACCGCACGCGTTTCTTGGAGCTGTCCCGCTTTGCAGCGACAGTGGTAGCCACTGAGGAGGAGCGCCTTTGGAGGTTCACCGAGGGGCTCCGGCCTGCGATCCGGGGCTATGTCAAACCCCTGAAGCTGCCTACGTTTTCGAGGGTGGTAGAGGCAGCTATGACTTACGAGGAGAGCAACCCATCCGCGCGAGACACCGACGGTGGGCGGAAGAGGCCCTTCCAGCCAGACTTCTCACAGGGCCGGCGAGAACGGAGACACGTGGCTTCCGCAGGAGAGTCGTCACGTTTTGCTGGGCCATCAGTGGCCTTTGGGGGCCCTCGACAGGGGCCAGTCGCCAGCACCGGACCCCCGTCTAGCCGACAGCAGGGACCCACTGAGGGCGGGAGTCGGGTTCCCCTCTGTTACCAGTGTGGCCAGCCGGGCCACATCAGGAGGGACTGCCCGTCTAGGGCAGGAGGTCAGCAGATACTCCCCGCGCAGAGCACTGGAGGGCGCGCAGGAGGCCGTGGTTCCCAGGCGCGAGGAGGACAGCAGTCGCGAGGAGGGTACCGGCCAGCACCTACCCGTCCGACGCAGAGTGTGGCTGCTTCGTCTGCACCTAGAGCTGAGGGGCGTATCAACGCCCTAACACACAGGGACGCCAGAGCTTCGGGATCGGTTGTAGCAGGTATGGTTTCAGTTTCCGGCAGACTCGTTTACACGCTTTTCGATTCCGACGCTACGCACTCGTTTGTCGCAGTTAGTTTGGACCAGGATTATACATTGTTAGGGAATTCGTTTGTAATTAGAGGTCCAAGTGGTCAGCTGTTTGTAGCTGAGGAGGTGTACACGGATTGCGAGGTCAGCATCGGGGGACATAGCCTGCCAGCTGACCTGATTATGATACAGATGGAGGACTTTGGAGTGATTCTGGGGATGGATTGGCTGTCCGCTTACCACGCCTTGGTGGACTGTTTTGAGAGGAAGATCGTCTTCTCCATTCCGGAGTTGCCTTCTTTCGAGTTTCACGGACAGCCAGTGGACGGAGGTTTCAGGTGCATTTCGGCACTTCGGGCAGCGAGACTTTTGAGCCAGGGGTGTGAGGGCTTCCTAGCTTGTGTGGTAGCAGAGCCCAGCCCTGTGGCAGACTTCCAGAGCATCCCGGTGGTCAGAGAGTACCCTGACGTGTTTCCAGATGAGTTACCAGGACTACCGCCCGAGCGTGAGATCGAGTTTGAGATCTCACTAGTACCCGGGACCAGCCCCATCTCCACCGCGCCACACAGGATGGCACCGCTTGAGCTGCGAGAGCTTAAGTCTCAGTTGCAGGACCTTCTGGAGAAGGGTTTCGTGAGGCCCAGTGCGTCTCCCTGGGGAGCCCCGGTACTGTTTAAGAAGAAGAAGGATGGGTCCTTACGCCTTTGTGTGGACTACCGATAGCTGAATAGGGTCACCATCAAGAATAGATATCCGCTGCCGAGGATCGACGACTTGTTTGACCAGTTGCGGGGTGCCACGGTGTTTTCCAAGATCGACTTGAGGTCTGGATACCACCAGTTGGGGATCAGGGAGACCGACGTCTCCAAGACAGCTTTCCGCACCCAGTACGGACACTACGAGTTTTTGGTCATGCCGTTTGGGCCGACCAATGCCCCCGCTGCTTTCATGGACCTGATGAACCGGGTGTTTGGACCGTACTTGGACCAGTTCGTGGTGGTTTTCATAGATGATGTACTCATCTATTTTAGAGATCGGACGCAGCACGGACAGCATTTGCGGATGGTTCTGGACACTCTGAGATGACGCCGGCTGTACGCCAAATACAGCAAGTGCGAGTTCTGGTTGAGGGAGGTGACCTTCCTAGGTCATGTGATCTCTGGAGACAGCTTGGCGGTGGACCCAGCCAAGGTTGAGGCAGTGCTCAGGTGGGAGAGACCTCGTTCAGTTACTGAGATTCGCAGTTTCCTGGGACTGGCAGGCTACTACAGACGATTCATCAGAGGATTTTCACAGATTGTGCGTCCTATGACACAGTTGACCTAGAAGGACGTGCCTTTCGCTTGGACAGACGCCTGTGAGGCGTGTTTTCTGGAGCTGAAGGAGAGGTTGACCTCGGCTCCCGTGCTCACCATCCCTGACAGTAGTGGCGGGTTCGTTGTCTACACGGACGCCTCCTTGCAGGGGTTAGGAGGTGTGCTCATGCAGAGGGGTCACGTTGTCGCTTACGCTTCGCGGCAACTGAAGCCCCATGAGCATACCTACCCTACCCACGACCTAGAGTTGGCAGCTGTTGTCCTCCCGCTGAAGACTTGGAGGCTCTACTTGTACGGTGAGACCCTCGAGATTTTCACATATCACAAGAGCCTCAGATACCTTTTTGATCAGAAGGAGCTCAACATGAGACAGAGACGTTGGTTGGAGCTCCTGAAGGACTACGACTGCAGCATCTCCTACCACCCGGGAAAGGCTAATGTGGTGGCTGACGCCTTGAGCCGTAAGGCGCCCGCACTCTTGGACAGTCTACAGTTACAGAGTTGGAGCCTTTTGGAGGAGGTGGGCAGTTGGCGACCCCTAGAGTTACGAGGGTACTGTGGGGCAGTGACGGTGACACGACAGACTAGGCCAGAGCTGATAGATCGCATCATCACAGGACAGATGGCCGATCCGTACTTGCAGTCTTTGCACGACAGAGTGCTGTCAGGAGACCCAAGGGACTTCTCTTTCACAGACCAGGTGCTACGCTTGAGGGGACGGTTGTTCGTTCCCAGAGACGAGGAGCTGTTGAGAGAGCTCCTGACTGAGGCACACGGTTCCAGATTCACCATACATCCCGGAAACACGAAAATGTACAACGACTTGAGATGCGAGTTTTGGTGGAGAGGGATGAAGCGAGATGTGGGTGAGTTCATGCAGCAGTGCTTAGTGTGCCAGCAGGTGAAAGCCGAGCATCAGAGGCCTGCAGGGCCGCTTCAGCCGCTTCCAGTGCCAGAGTGGAAGTGGGAGAGCATCACCATTGACTTGGTGGTGGGCTTACCTGTTACCCAGCGGGGACACGACGCAGTCTGGGTAATAGTGGATAGACTAACAAAGACGGTGCGATTCTTGCCGATCCGAGTCACTTTAGGACCAACACAGTTGGCAGAGAGGTATATCCAGGATGTAGTATGACTACACGGAGTTCCGCGGGCGATCGTATCTGACCGAGATACCCCATTTACGTCCCAGTTTTAGGCTGAGTTTCAGCAGGCCTTGGGGACGCGGTTGAGGTTTAGTACGGCTTACCACCCCCAGACGGACGGACAGTCTGAGCGGCCGATACAGACACTTGAGGGCCTTTTGCGTGCCTGTGTACTGGACTGGAGGGGCTCTTGGGAGGAGCACCTGCCCCTGGCGGAGTTTGCATACAACAACAGTTATCACTCGAGCATCGGCATGGCTCCCTACGAGGCTCTGTACGGACGGAGGTGTACGGCACCCTTGAGTTGGGTTGAGGTGGGGACCAAGTGGGAGGTTGGCCCCAGGTTGATCCGGCAGAGTCAGGAGGTAGTTGAGCAGATCCACAGACGACTCCGCACTGTCAGGAGCAGACAGAAGAGCTACGCGGATCGGAGATGCAGAGAGGTGCAGTTTGAGGTTGGGGACCACGTCTTCCTTCGTGTTTCGCCCATGAAGGGCTTACAGCGGTTTGGGGTGAGAGGGAAGCTCGCGCCGAGGTTTGTGGGGCCCTTTGAGGTCCTGGAACGGGTTGGACCCGTTGCTTATAGGCTTGCCCTCCCCCCGCAGCTTTCTGGTGTGCACGGCGTGTTCCACGTGTCCAACCTCAAGAAGTACGTAGCCGATCCCAGTCACGTACTGGGTCACGAGAGCATCGAGGTGGGCGACGACCTGACCTACCCCGAGCGGCCAGTGCAGATCCTAAACCGAGCCGTCCGCAGTTTGAGACGAAAGCAAGTACCCCTGGTAAAGGTTTTGTGGAGGAGCCAGCGGTACGAGGAGGCTACCTAGGAGCCTGAGGCGGCAATGCGGGAGCGGTACCCGGAGCTTTTCGCGGGTACGTCTTTCGGACCGGCTTTGGTCCTCTTTGAGTTTATTATGGTTATTTTGACGTCTTTTCCCGCACCCTAGTTGACGCAAGTTTCGGGGACGAAACTTCCTTTGAGTTTGTTATATTGTAACAAACGCACGCCCCAGACGTCTTTTAAGACGTCTGGGAGGTGGCCCAGACGTCTGGGGTCACTTCCAGACGTCTGACCAGATGTCTGGGATCGTTTCCAGACGTCTGGAAATCAGTTATCTTTGACACGCACGGGTCGTCTGCACGCCTGAGCACGCAGACCCGCATATTCACTTTTCTTTCCTCCTGCGGCTGCAGATTCCCCTGCCGCGCTCCTTCTCTCTCCTCCTCGCGTAGCCTTAAAAGTCCACGCCTCCCCTCGCTTCCGTCACCACCGTCTCCTTCCTCTTCTCCTTCAGCTCCAGGTGCGCGAGGTTGCAGCGGCAGCGGCGGCCGTAGTGAGCGCGGAGGAGGTGCTGCGTGCGAGAGCGGCGCTCAGCCGTGAGGATGAGCTCGCCGGGGCTGCCAGGGCCGGCCGGCGGGGAGCGCAGCGGGCGCGGGGCGACGCGGGGGGGGACTGCTGCGGTCCGAGCAGCAGGCGCACGAGGTGCGACGAGGCGCGGCGTCGCGAGCGAAGGGTGAGTCGCGGCCTGATTCTGGAAACATTTCCAGAATCAGTCATCTGGGTTGATAGCCAGACGGTGGGGGCGACGTTTGGAAGACCATCCAGACGTCTGAAAGGTGAGTTCTTCCATCTTCTTCCTTCCTGTCGACTAACCGTACTAAGAGAGAGAGTTGGGTGCGCGCAGGCTCGGTGATTCGCCATCCAACGCGAATCAGACGTCTGGCTGTAGTACCAGACGGCGGGAGCGACCTCCAGACGTCCTGGGTGACCATCGGACGTCTGGGAACTAGGCCAGAAGTCTCCGCAGGCTTCTGGACGTCTGAGAAACCACGCAGAACAAGGTAATTCTCTGATCCACTTTTTAAGACGTCTGGAAGAAGTTCCAGACGTCTGATTTTGCACAGTGTCGTCATTTTCGACCCGTTGAGGGCCCGTTCGGGTTCCGTTTTCCGCGTTTCGAGTTGCGTTCTTTCCGGAATTAAATCCTCTACCCGTCTACAGTAGCTATACACTGTTTTGAGACACTCCTTGTGTTTGATCCTTATGATAGGACCTCATTCCGTTGCAGTCTTGGGGGTCGCGGAGGCACGCGGGATTCCCGATCACGCCCCCATTACTCCCGTCGTACCTGGTAGAGTGGCTTTTAAGTATAACCTGTTAAATTGTGGAATCATAAATAGAACCTAGGACATTGCATGAATCCTAGGAATGAAAAACAGATTGAATGATAGATCCTAGGTGTTGCATGAATCCTAGGACTGGAAAACTAGATTGTATGATAGATTCTAGGATACGGCATGAATCCTAGGACGGGAAAACTAGTGGAACAGATGAATATTGCAGTCTTCGAAAAATGGAAAGGAACAAATAGCTGCCTGTAATTGAATTAACAGCTGCCTGTTGAATAAATAAACGTGTTTTAGAACATGGATTGTGATAACGTGAAACTGGAAGGTGAAACTTAGACGTTCTGAGCTAGAACCCTACGGGGAAGTAGGAGTAGAACTCCTGGAAAGTGAATGGAATAGAATTGGGGAAGTGAGCTGGCCCTTGAGTACGGAGTACCAAGGAGAGCGACTGTCCCTCTGTTTAGTGCAGAGCGGAGCCAGCCGCCCCAGGGACCCGGGGTTAGGACTGGCCACTCTGTACCGACTTGCTGGCCCTCGTCCACGTAGTATCGAGGAGAGCTACTAGTGTAGGGAGGTACTAGCTACCCCACGGGCCCCGGGGTTCTGCTAGCCTCCCACATCGACTTGTTAGGCCCACTGGGGAAAACCAGAGTAGTCAGGCGAGGGTGCGCGGACTGTGGAGGGGCAAGGCCCCTGTTTGGTTACTGTGGAGGGGTTGGACCCCTGTTACTGAGAGGGCTCTGCCCTGTACTGGTTCCGTGCTGTGCTTTGGGCGCACCCGTTAACGGAAACGACTGACAGCGTGCCAGTGCAGGTTAGCTACCCGTGCGTTCACCGCGCGTGCCGTAGTCACCATTACGTCTGTCAGTGACCTTGGGGTGGTTGACTGAGAGTAGGATCACCACGGGGGACTCTCCCGGCCAGGAGAGCACCACGTGCTACTTCTACTGTTCGGAAAAGACTGCAATCAAGATCGTTCCCACGAGGAACATTCGAGATCAAGTGAAAGATCTGAGAAATAGATAAATCGTGAGATAATTGAAAGACTTAAATAAAGAAAGTAACAGAACTTAACAGCTACTGTACACTCTACTGTTTCTTTAGTTTTAGTTGCCACTCTACTCAGCGTTTTGCTGACGTGTTACACTTGTTACCTTTTAGGACCAGGTGTTGAGCAGCCAGGGTCAGCAGTTGCAGAGGACGCTGGGCCGAGTAGGGTCCAGTAGAGTTACCACTGTTTCTTGTACCTCCTTGTTCCGTTATAGTGAGTAGTTCTTGTTTCCGCTGTACTTTTCTTTACCTGCAGTTCATATTTAGTTATGAATGTTGTTCTACTGTTGTGGTAGTATATACTGTAGTAGTTTCTTTCCTTGCTGCTGTATTTTCTTACTGTTAGTTATATTCATGTTGAATGTGGTTTATTTTACTGCTCTTTTGGTTACTTCCTCGTTGGACGACTAGGTCTTGGGATTAGTTGAGTCGGTCCAGTTCTCGTGTCTCTTAGGGGCTTGGGAACCGGGTCGTTACAGCAAGGGTGCTTTGGTTTACCTTGGGAATCAGAAACAACCTAGTGGAAGGTGACATTTTGGAATTTTTATTTGAAGAACTCAGATCAAACAAGCAGTTATTTAACATGGCATGTTCCTTGCTACTCTAATTATGACTCGCAAGATGTGATTTCAAACACACAAATAGCAAGCCCAACATTGATAGGATCTTGTGGAGAATTTTTGAAATAGAGCCAGAGATGAAGACAGGACCAACGCCATATATGTCTGATGTATTAAAGACATTTCCAACAGCAGATTTTCACATTCAGGTTGATGCAGCTTTTAAAAATGGTGAAGCAGCAGTCGTAGTGGTATGTTTAACGATTGCGAATCAATTTTTTGAAGCACAAGCAGAGAAAGTCATTGCCAATACCCTGGAAGAAGCAGAGCTAGCAACTCTGGAATTTGGACTGAAGATGGCAAAGGATTATAATTCCTATAAAATCAACATATTCAGTGACTGCCTGAATGTTGTTTGAATGGTTAAGGAACAACAAGGTTTAATATGGAGGAAAATTCATCAAATTGAAGATTGCAAAAAAATCCTTAATGTCTCTGAAAATCTACACTTGTTTTATGTGCCTAGAAGTGAAGTGATGCTTGCTTATGAACTTGCTAAGTTTTCTAACGATGAGGGGAAGGTAGGGAGATGGTGTAATACCAACCCCCCTGATGTAATTGCTCATCGCTTGGCTTAGTAAAAAAAAAAAAAAAACACAAGCCACTAATTAAAGGAAAGTGCCTTTTTGAGTATAGCATAAGGAAAGAGTTCATCTTTCTACTTCAATATAGCTTTTCAACAATAGAGAAGAAGGGAGATGAAGATCTAGATGGTCCTCTCTTTTCCTTCTCAAATGTCAACAAGGTGGTTCAACAAGAAATCTTCAAAAGTTCCATGGACCATTCAAACTATTATCAACATCTAGGAAATTCTCCGATGGAAATTCCTTTCTATACACCAAGATCGCGCTCAATTGTTTCCATGCATAACACAACTTGCAAAGCATATCTATTTGGGTAACTTTTTTAGGTTTCACGATGTTTTACCTGTTGTAACCAAAGACAACAATCTACGAACACATAATTAAGGAAAGAATGAAGTTTTAGTTTTCATGCAAAATGAAAAGGCAAGAACATAACATTGTTTTGCAAAAGAATAAGATAAAATCTATAGTTATTCTAAGAGCTAACTAGTTTACTTGAAAGGTTACGAAAATAGTATAAAAATAAAATAAAATTGATATTAATCTGTAATTGCATTTACTTACAAAGTAATTTTAAACATTGATTTGCATTTAATTGAATTAATATTAAATTATGATATTAACCTTGTAATTATTACTTAATAGTAGTTTAGGAATGTAAAATATGAAGAGTGTTAAAAGTATGAGCAGTATACGACTTTAACATAAATTTAATTAACATCAATAAAAAATCAGGCAAACCCATGTTAAGATATCCAAATTAAGTTATCAGATTAAGTATCAAAATAAATGAAAATTAACTCCCTTCCTAAGAAATTAACCCTCGAATAAATTAGACCTGCGAGAGTCGGAGGCTACTTCGTCCCGGCACAGCACCGCACCCAACCGCTACGTCCTGCTTTCCCACCCTTTCCCCAAGACGCACACCCTTCCCTCTCCGACCACACCACCTCATAACCCTCTTCTACCCATCGTGTCATTCCTCTTTTACCCATCGCACTACTGCCGAACCCTACGTTTGCAGGGGAGTTGTCACTTCTAATCTCATCCCCCGCCATCGATCCTGCACCATCACCGTCGTTATCTAGAGGACCATCCCGACCTTCCTCTTCCCGACAAGCTTGCAGACAGATGGCGGTGAGGGCCCTCTGCCTTGTGGGCACCATCTTCGCTGCCTTCATCGCACCACCACACCTTTCAATCTGTAGGGGTGGCGGTTGAGGCGATTGTTGTTGCTGCTGCTGTTGATGTAAGAGAAGTGATCAATAACTCCTCAAGCAAAGCCCCAACGACCCCACGGTGGTCATCCTCCTTCCCCCGTCATCCCTTCCGCATCCTACGTCGCCACCCCACCCCTCCACCTCCCACTCTCCATACGATCCTTCCACACCCCGGCACCTTGCCTTCGTTTTTTTTTCTTTACTTCCCCACTCACTCCCTCCTCAGATCCCTGTCGATCCCAATCGATCGGTTTGATTCGATCGTATTCGATGATTTGCATTTGGTGGATCGGGATTCGTATTTGTTCGAGGGGATGCAAGCCTTCTCGGGGAGGGAGGAAGGGAGGGAGGGAGGCGACTCGGTGGTTTTTTCTAAAATATAACAAGAGAACGCATTCCATCTAAAGGACTTTCTATACGTTCTCGGATGACAAAAGGTTGTGCTTCTTCTGCTAAGTTCATGACTTTTCTTTTTTTTTTTTGAGTTTCCTCTTCCTTTATTTCCGATTTCGGGATAACTGTGAAAGTATGAGGGAATGATTCCTCTAAAGTTTTGTTGGCTGATCGTCCTCCCTACCAGTATTACTTCGTTCCTCTTAAGCTAAATAGCCCTTTGGATTCCTCCTCCATTGGCAATTCCTCTTTGACTCTGTGTCTTAACATCATCTCACTAATATACGAGCTTCATGACCTTTGCTTAATTTAGGAATGGCTCATCTTTGTTTCTGTTCCTCACTCTTCATGCATTCAGCATTGATTTCGGGATTTTTTTTCTTTCCTCTTTGGAATGCAGGGAATTCTTATTTTCTAATTTTGTTTGCTTTAAGCAGTAGGTTGTGCTTATCAGGTTAGTTATTGGTGATTTCCAGCTCTGGGATATGGAATGTCATATTCACGAAGGAAATCTATGTTACAATAACTCGCAAAAAAAAGTCCATGCAGGGAAGAAAGCTTTAGGGAAGTTGTTTTAAAATTTGAAATAACTTTTGAGTATCAAAATCTAGATGAAGCTATATATTCCACACAAGGGCAAATGGTCCTTAGAGTATTCTCACTCAAAGAGACTTCTGAGTCGATTTAGTCTAAGGATAAGTTAATGAGTGAGGTATACCCGTGTCCCTACACCACCACATACACAGGCCAAGAAATCTACGAAAACACCGTCAATACAAAAAAACAGAGTGAGTCCCGCGTGGCCAAGCATTTTCTACCAAAACACCCTCTAACATACACCTCTAAGTCAGCATACCCAACTATTATTATCCAATATAAAAGTTGACGTGTAGCTGTGTGAATGTAGTATCAATCTGTATCCTTTTTTATGTAAAAAAAATGTTGATATATGGTAAGGTCTATCATTATTGAAATCAACAATAAATTACCTTGGTATGGATACAAATCATTCAAATCACCTTTGGAATTATTTTATACTGATATAAAATTATTTTATACGAGTACAATCTTATTTTATACCTGTATAAAATCACTTTGGACATTTAAAATAATTATGTACAAGTGTAATTTTACTTTAAATTACTTTATAACAGTGTAATCTTATTTTACACAGGTGTAAAGTAAAATTGTACTAATGAAATTTTACTTTGAACTATTTTACACTGATGCAAAATTAAATTTTAAATATTTCTTCACATATAAAAAGTGATTTGTCACTTAAAAAGTGATTTTTCACCTTAGGATTTAGGATTTAAGTTCGCTAAAGCTTAAATCTTAAACCCTAAACCTTAAAGTAATAAATCACTTCTCATACGTGAAATCATTTTTCATAAATCTAAATCCTAAACTCATAGGTCAAAATTACCTTATACGGGTGCAAATTACTTTGAACAGGTAAAATTACCCTTCGAATAATTTTACATCGATGTAAAATGAGATTACACCGATGTAAAAATATCTTAAAATAATTTATCATCGTTACAAAATCTTTTTGTATCGGTGTAAAATCATTTAGAATAATTTATTATTGGTGTAAAATTATTTATCACATTTACATTTTAGGTTCAAGTGATGTGATTTTTTTGAATGTGGTAGGTATCATCACGTAATAAATTTTATATTCTTTTATTTGTTTACATTAAATATCAATTATCAAGTAAATCCATATTATTAATGTTGTGTGAAATACAAAAATAATCCGACATCACTTTTTACATCAATCCATGCATTTTCCTATCTTTTGACAAAAAAAAATTCACCCACCACTACTCTAATTAAAACCTAAATAACATCTTACCTTCTTTCACTAGAATAGATGCATGACTATTCCTAACACAACTAATAATTTTGATGATATCTTAATTTTCAACAAATAAAATATATTTAAAAGAGATACTTATACATTTAAAATAATATATACATTACTGATACATGTTTAAATATCTATCTATAATAACTACTCATCTATCTCTCAAATTAAGTGAAATATTGGATATCTATATTTAAAAAAAATAAATAATATACATATTATTAATATATCTTTAATATTAATTTTACTAATAATTAAATTTTTAATAAAAAATTATATTAAAATATGATTATATATTTAAACAAATATATATATATATATATGTGACCAGTATATCTTTAAATTTTCATCTATAATAATCATCTGTCAAGTAAAATATTCGACAAGTATTTAGGAAGGATAAATAATATATATTATTAATATATTTTTAAAAAGGGTTGAAAGTGTTTAAGTAATTTATACGTAAGTTATATGTAGGCATGATAATATCTTCTACCACAAGTAATATTTTAATTTAAAAATTTAAAGATTAAGATCACTTTATATAAATATATTATACATTAAATTTGCAAATAATCCAACACTCTTAATATATACATCAAATGGGACTTAATTTTTACGATCTAGATATTACGAAATTGAATTATGTTGAATATATATGTTAAGAGTATCAGATTGATTTTAAATTTAATGTATAATATATTTATATAAATTGATTTTAATTTTTAAATTTTTAATTTAAAATATTATTTATAATAAAAAATATTATTATATATACATGTAACTTACATGTAAATCATTTTTATTCATCTTCAAATATTAATTTTACTAATAATTGACGGCTGGGAAGGAGAGTACATCCACCAGCAAAATAAAACAAGAGGGTCCATTCCCATGCAAAGGAGGACAAAACAGATACTGCCTCGCCTCGCCGCACCCGCAAACAGTGGTTGGAGTCCCCGTCGCTATCTCCCTTATTCTTATCCGCAATTCTGCTCACCTCTTCTTCCTTTATTAAAGTTTTCTTCTTCCTCACGTGACGTGGCCTTTCTTCTCTCCTCCTTCCAAACAGTTCAACTCCCTCCCTCGACGACCTGGGAGGCCCTCGACAGAGGAGGGAGGGAGGGAGGGCTTCCCCCACCTCACCCCTTAGTGGGCACCTCTCTTCTCCACAAACCAACCACCCAATTTACATGGCTCTGCTCTGGGACGCGCTTCTTGCCATCCTGGAGAAGCCCACCATCGCCGGGGTCCTATCCGAGCTCGTGTTCTTCGGCTTCCCTCTATGGGTGGCGATTATTGTTGGCCTCTTGATCGGGTGGTCGTGGAAGCCCAGGTGGGCAGGGGAGAGGATGGGTGTCTCGGGTGTCGATCCGGGGATGACCCAAGTGCCCTGTTCCGAGATCGAGCCGGAGGAGGGTGAGTGTGAGAGGTAAAATTTGATCTTTTCAAAGATTGGATCTTTTCTTGGGTTGGGAGGTGCTGTGTGTGTGTGTGTGTGTGTGTGTGTGTGTGTGTCGGTGTTGTGATGTGTCGGTGTTGGTTGGTTCACAGGGATGGGAGTGGTGGGGGTGGCGAGGGCGCATGCGTGGAAGGGGAGGACTTGGAGCGGTTGCGTCGGCTTGTGGAGGGGACGGACGGGGGAGCAGCGTGGGTGGCGATGATGGACAGGGCTCTGCCCGCCATGAGCTACCGGGCATGGCGTCGAGAGCCCATGGTGCTTGCTTTCTTCTTTCTTGTTGGATTAGATCACTTCTTTATTAGTTTGGATTGTGTATCTAAGGACCTTTCGCGTAACAAATTCTCTAGAAGTAGTAAAAGAGTGAGGTGCGGTTACAAGAGGTTCATAATTGCTATTCAATAACTTAGGCTTAGGTGGTTACCTTGGATCCATACAATTGAATCCAGTAAGTTGTTGAGACTAGTTTTTCATGCTTAGGCACAAGTTGTCTCAGCCTTGGTACTATGATCCTAAATGTGTTTCTATGCAAACACTGACATTTTTGTAGAACCTTGTTGCTTTCTCAGGTGAAGTAATGTTGGGGATGGAGTTGTTGGACATGTTTAGGGTGGAGGAGGCTTGTTCTTGGTATGTGGTTAGGATGTAAAAGCAGTAGGAGAGATTTTATCCTTATTCCTAACTATTGTTTGGGATGCTGAACTTGTTTTTAGCAAAGATGCATTTTTAAGATAACCAGGCACTTCTGAATAAACTTTGGTTCTCTGAGCTGGTTATCTTTAGTGAACCAAGTGTGAATAACATGGTTTTGTGGTGCATCTGGAATCTGGATTGGCCTTATGTTTTCTTTACTCGTGTTTTTGTTCACTAACTTAAGACCTCCGACAACATCCTAGGAGGATAGGGAGAGAGTGCATATCATTTGAGCATGGGACCCAGAAGTCACAAATGATAAACTTGCCATCAAATGGGATGGTGGGGTCATCCATTCCCCTGAGCTTGGGGATTTTATGGTGGAGTTTGTTTCAGAATTATCTATTGTATGCTAGTTTTTGTTGACTATGATATTTTGGGGTATCGAAGCACTGTGTCGGTGTATCATTTATTTATATCATTAACACCATGCCAATGTCTATTTTTTTTGTACGGCTTCATTTTTTTGATGAATTTGGCAATGGAATCAACAGTATTACTTTTATTTCTTTATAACAGAAAATCAATGGGACTAGCAGCCAAGGCTTTTAGCAGCATGAGCCATGGGATTTTGCTGAGACCAAAATAGCCATGAAAAGAAACTGTTTAGCCAAATGGCATTGAATGTTTTGCTAAGGAATGTCTTTTGCCACCATAATGAAAAATGGATTACCCAAAAAATGCAAGATGGCTGTAGTTATTCTGCTTTCTACTGATGTGATTAATTTGTTAATATTATTTTTAGCAATAAGAATATCATCCAAAAAAAAAAATCTTTGGCAATAAGAAATAAGAGTCTTTATGAGGAAATAATGAAAATTTTCTTTATTTAAACTCTCTAGAAATGGATGGAAGAAGGAAAAAATTGGGAGCTATTCTGATTTTTCTTTATCATAAAATAAGGGTACTTTTTTTGAAAATGCTTCTAGTTACATTAGAATTGCTTTGAACTTTTTTTTCTTTGAGCTGGTCACACGTCAGATATTATTGGGTAGAGTATTACAACTCACAAGTCATAATGCATTGTGGTTAGTTCACGATTAGGATCTTGGGTGGTGAAAATTGTGCATTTGAACTCATTGGACCAACTAAACTAGAAGGTGGTGACCCCAGACCATAGAAGGATTATCAATCCCAAGATTTTGTTGGCATATATGGGATAGGAAACCATATTCATGCCTGATAAATGATGAAAACTTTCAAATATTACTCTTCTGACTGATTTCCTGCATGTCAATGGTGTAATACCTTCAAAACTTTGGGCTCAAATTTTCTTAACATGGTTAAAATGTGCTGTGAAAGTTCTCTGCATTTTTAGGGAGGACTGTTTAATTCAATATTTGAAACCTAAAACCATATGAGTTAAAAGTTTATAAATATTAAAAAGACAAGCAAATGTGAATGATTATGTCGAGCTTCCCATCAAATCTTTCCTTCTTGCAACTTTTACCTTCCATGATACACTCAGGCTCCACTGTTTTTGCATTGAAGGGTTAAAAAATTGAGACAACATTGGTTGGCAGGGTGGTCCTCCAGAGTATCGCAGTAGAACAGTCTTTGAAGATGCCACGCCAGAGATAGTGAGGGACTTCTTCTGGGATGATGAGTTCCGGATAAAATCAAAATGGGATGACATGCTTATCTGTCATACGACATTAGAAGAGTGTCCCATCACTGGGACTATGATTGTTCAATGGGTTCGAAAGGTAGGAAATTAGTCATTTTTCTTTCTTCTTTTTGGTAATTCCCTTTGGTTGTCATTTTATATATAGCCTTTTTTTTGTTCAACAGTTCCCATTCTTTTGTAGCAATAGAGAATACATAATTGGCCGACGGATTTGGAAATTAGAAGGATCCTATTATTGTGTTACAAAGGTATGGAATGCTTGTTTCATATTTCCCAACAGCAATTCATCTGCATTGCTCAAAATATGTTCATTAGAAATAATCCAAGTACTAAGCTTCTGTTGTGTGGTTTTGGAGTCATTCAAGACCAAAGAGTAAAGACAAGTGATATCCTTGTCCAAGCACCAACTCTCTATATGTTATGGACATTAAATTGCTGACAATGTTAGTTCATGGGATTTTTGATTCCTGATTATTACTTTTTCTCCCTAGAAGTGTACTCTAACATGCTCTATAAGTTAATGCTTGCTCTGTAAAATATGCCTGGCAGTATCTTTGTCGGGTGTCAAACATGGGATGTAGCTTTTATTATATGTTTATTTGAATGATCCAAGTGAATTTCTATAACTTACAAATGCTTAAATTTTCATATGTGAATTATAATCTACTTTCAGGAGCAAACTTTGGAGGGATATGATACTGGTATTTCATGGACATGGTTCAGTTATTCCTATTTGTCTCGATGTATAGGTTGGGGGTATACAAAAGAAGGAAGAAAAAGTGGATTGAGGTTATATTCTCTTGAAAAGGCATGTTTTTTCAAAGAATGACTAGTCCAATACCCTCCTTTTTTATGCCCATTCCTGCCAAGTTTCCCCCTCTTGCCCAAAACATTTTTTTGTAGCAAAAGTCAGGGTTGAGGCCTTACTTGAGTAAGGAGCAGGCAACATCTTTTGCTCCTTCAGGACATTAATTGGATCGCCATGATGAATCAAAGATTCACAGTTGGAGATCAAGGACAGTTCGTACAGTCTGTCACTCCAGACATATTATCTAATTGTAAAAAATAAAGTAAGCTTGTAATTGCATCAATTGTAGGTTTTATTGGACTTAGAATGGCACCAGTACCTCCAACAAAAGGGCACGCGTAATGCATATTATCTTAGTGGTGAAAGGAAATCCAAATGAAGCTATAGGGTTTTCTCATGTAAGCAAATTTATAATCACGCAAACTAGAGTCTTCTTTAACTGGTTTCTTCAACATGTTGATTTAGGGGTCCAACCTCCATTTATCCATCAAACGCTTAACTGTTCCCGTCATGCATGTTCAACCTATCACTACACCATTCAAGCATGTCAACCAACTGCCATGGAGTAGCAATTCACTTAGGCAAGCCTTGATCATGGAACATTCAAGTGGAATCTATTTTGGATACTTCTTTAAAAGTCCATCATTATGAATATATAGCTAAAAGTCAAGCAAATTTTATTTATTGAAAGAAGCATTTTGAAAAAGATCCTCTCTATTCTGAATCAATCGGGAGGAGGGTACCCACCAGGGGTTCCTCTGATCTCTGAGTGGGCTTGCTGAAGATATTGAGAAAAGTGAGACCACACTTTAGGAGGTCACTTGGTGATGATTCAATTTTGCTTCTAGATGCCTGATTGGTCCCCATTGATATATTACTGTGGCCAATTATCGTAGGCTGGCTGGCTTGGCCATGGAACCCTCACAGCCTCTGTGGCTGATTGCTCTATCTTAGTCCCTTTCCGATGCTGGGACAGAAGAACTTGTACTCTTGCTTCCGACCCTACATGTGTCCCAGTCTAGAGAGGGGAGGGATGGCTGGATTCGAAGACATGGAGAGTTTTCCATAATGAAGGCCTATCTGCAATATGTGGATCGCATTCTTTGTATTTGAATAGTTACTAGGCAATTACTGCAGGAGGATTAGGAGAATCTGTGCCCCTTTGAAGGTGAAATTCTTTATGTGGTTGTTGAGGAGGCAAAGAATAGTCACTCATGATTTCAAGAGATGTCGGGCGCTAGAAGCTGATGCCACTTACATCGTTTGTAATGCAAGTGTGGAGGACATGGATCATCTATTTTTTTACATGATCTTTTTGAGGGACTGTTTGTTGGGCGTAAGGGATTGGACAATTGGTTTCAATTCATGGAGCTCTTTCTGACAGGGATACCATAAGGAGAGCTTTCACTGTGATTTGGATTTGGTGCATTTAATTGGAACATAATGGCATAATTTTTTGAAGGGAGAGAACAACAGAGGATAGTACAATGCATTCAGTAGTTCAGAAATGGAAGAAGAAATATCAAGGATTGCTCATGATACGTAAGATGATCTTAGATCTGCCCTGTAGAAAAGAAGAATATCTTCTATGAAGTCCACCCTCACTGTAGGGGGCTTGAGGTGGCCATCTTGCACTTTTTGCATCAAAGATGCAGATGTAACCTCCATGATCAGTGTGAGAATCAATGGAGATAATGGATCGCCTTGGTGAAGCCCCTACCTAGTGGTGATGAAGCCTATGGATGCTCCGTTCATCTTGGCAATACATATGTCCTATACACCATCTGATAAAAAAAAACCATATGGAGGGGAAGTCAGTTGCTGTGGAGCATCGTATACAAATTCTCTGGATTTCTTTTGGCAGGTCAATCTTGATATACATCTATTCCTTGCACCACCTCTCAAATGGAGATCCTCAACAAACTCATGGGATAATAAGGAACAACTTGTAATAGACCAGCCCTTCACAAACACCAATTGGTTTTTCCTAACCACGCACAAATAGCACTTTCAATAGCCAGTCATCAACGATCTTTGAAATTACCTTGTAAAGAACAATGCAATAAGCAACTGGTCTATAATTAGAAATGCCTGAGATTGTCCTTGATTTGGGCACTAAGTTGAGGAACATGTCATTAACTGCTACCACCCTGCCACCATACCACCACCATTGAAAAAGAAAATCACCCCATCATAAAGATCATCACCAACAACATCCCGGCAGGTCCTATAGAAATAAGCATTGAAGTTGCCATGTTCCGGCACCTTTTCTGCTCCAATATTCCACAAGACTGCTCTAATCTCCTCCCAAGTCAGTAATCTACGTAATTCCTCAGCCATTGTAGATGGTATGCATTTATAGAATGGTATCTGAATGTCAGGCTATAAGGAATTTTCGTTCTTGTATAGGGATGCACAATGCATCATAGATTTGCAGTTGCCCTTGCAATATCTATCAAGGAAAACCTGGGCAGAGGTATCCATCAGAGTAGAAAGGCTGTTGTGTTCTCTCTTTTTGCTTTGCAGCATTGTGGATGAACCGTGATTTTTTGTGCCTCCACTCTTCCTCCTCCTACATGGCCAAAGGGATTTGATTTTTTTTTATACTTAATAGTAAAATTTGTTTTGAAAAGATTTTTATTAGTGAAGTGAGAAACCCAGTAGTCTTTTTTTGTGACCAAGAACTCCAGGATCTGCTACCATAATCATGCATTGGACAGTGGCAAACCAAAAGGAGCTCAAATTTCCAATCCATGAGTAAGCTAGAAGAGACGTCATTATTCAGTTGCATTTCATCTAAAGAATGCATTTGTGGAGATTTTTACTTCTTTGTAGCACTTGTGTTGGATGGGTTTTTAGTTGGAAGAACCACTTTTTCTGGTGCTGAAGGCTTGAAAACAAATGTAAACATCTACAAAACTATTGCTACTAGAGTGTCGGATATTCTTAACGTGGTAATTGTGGAATGTCTTATTTTGGCACTTTCCAATATTATATCCCGTAATGGGTGTGATATTCATGTGGAAAATTTTCTGTCACATTCTTGAGCATTCCTTTTTCTATGGGGGATTTGATATCCTTTAGCATTCTGACCCTCAAATATTTCAGGGTGTCCCCTGTCCCTCAGTCCCGCGGTGCAACAAGCCAAGACGTGTAGATCTCTACTATTCTAGTTGGTGCATCCGTCCAGGTAAATTACGACCATCAGACCTTGTACGGTCATCTGTGAACTTTTCTTTTTAAAGTTTCCATGAAAGGAGTTGATTCAACGTTGTTTTACAAGCAATGCGTGGATCCTCCTGTTTATTTGGTCTTCTTGCATCTTCGTCAGTAGAATCAAGCAGGGGAGATGGCAAGAAGACAGCATGCGAGGTCTTGCTCTTTCATCACGAGGACATGGGCATCCCATGGGAGATAGCGAAGTTGGGCATTCGCCAAGGGATGTGGGGTGCCGTGAAGAAGATCGAACCGGGCCTACGGGCCTACCAGATAGCCAGGAAGACCAGCTCTACCATGTCTCGTTGCGCACTCCTTGCACAAATAAACACCAAAGTCACTGCTGATGGCCTGCATCAGTTGGAGCCTGAAACCAGTTCCCCCGTCACCAAAAGAGTGGAAGAGGATAGAACGCCAAGCTTATTTAAGTTCTTAATGATAGGTGGGGCCATCATTCTAGCTTGCACATTGGACCGTGGCCTTCTAGCTAAAGCAACCATGTTTGGTGTTGGCAGAAGATTCGCAAGGTCGGTAAGGTAAATAATACAACCATATAGACTTCTTTTTGGTTCTTAGGATATCATTTCTTGTTTAGTGCAAGTAACAGATTGAATGGAGAGGAAGAGATCGAGTTGCAATGTTGAATGGGATTTCTTTTCACGCATGCATTTGATCGCAGCTGGACCTCTCTTTCAAGAAAATATGGTTTTATAGGTTTAAGCTAAATTTCAAATGTATATGCTGCTCTACAGAGAGTTTGTTATGCGGGTCTACCACAGTCATTGGTTCCAATGGCAATTTCTTTGCAGTGTGCTTGAACAGCAGGGTATGTCATCGTCTGCAGTATAGGTATATTACTCATTTGTATTTATGAAGCTCGTCTTTAATTATCCTTGATTGCGATGTTGAGGATTGCTTTTAAAATTTTTCTATGTAGACTTGTTGGTTTAGTTGAGGCTTTTTCAAGCTCAAAGAAATATTAGCTGATCAAGACCTTAAGGCAACATCTGCAACTGGCTTTGAGTGCACAAATCACCAGTTCTTTTCTTTAATATTTTGAGTAAGTGGGAGAAAATGAGGAATCTTATTCACCATTGAAACCCTACATCTCTTTCTATAGAGAGAGGTGTTGGGAAAATTACATAAGAGAACCAGACAGGAAAAAAACTTAGTCCCTACTCGACATAAAAATAAAGTAACTATGAAAACTCAACACTTCCCCTCAAGTTGGAGTATAGATATCTATCATTCTTAACTTGTCACAGCAAACCTTGAAAACTGATATGATAAGAGACTTGGTAAATATGTCTGCAGTCTAGTTCTTTGAAGCAACAGGTGTAGTGAAAGGAAGTCCTCTTTGGATCAGGCTTCTGGTTAAATGATGGTCAATCTCTACATGTTTCGTATGCTCATGAAACATGGGATTGTTGGCTATGTAGGTAACCTATTTGTTATTACATCTCATCTCCATAGACTCCTCAATCTTGACATGTAAGTCAAGTAACACAGATCTGACCCACACAAGTTCAGCAGTCGTCTGTGTCATGGCTCTGTACTCTAACTCTACACTAGAGCGGGACACTACACTCTTCTTGCTTCTCCATGTTATCAAATTGTCAGCCACATAAGTACAAAATCCGATAGTGAATTTCCTGTCAGAGAGATATCCAGCATAATCAGCATCAGAGTATCGCACTATACTTATACCCTTGTCTCTCTAGAATAGTAGTCCACGTCCTAGTGCCTGTTTCAAGTACCTGAGCACTTGCATAGTAGCATCCCAGTGCCGCCTAGTGGGTCTATCTATAAACTGGCTAAGCTTACCAACTGCAAGCAAAATATCTGGACGTGTAATAGTAAGATAAAGCAATTTCCCAACCGACTGTCTATATCCTCTGCCCTTAACAATCTTAGACTCAGAATCATATAGATTCATCTTAGAATTCATGGGTGTGTTGGCAGACTTTAATCACAACATCCCAGCCTCCTGCAACAAATCAAGAGTATATTTCCTTTAGTTAAGAATAATCCCACTCTTTCCTCTTGCTACTTCTATGCCTAAGAAGTATCTTAATGAGTTCAGATCCTTCATCAAAAATTTCTCTGCCAGCTTCAACTTGATCTCAACTATCCCAATGGTATTGTCACTAGTTATGATGAGGTCATCTACATAAACAAGGAAAGCTACAATTCCCTTGTCTGTCATCATCGCAAATAAGGAATGATCAGTAGTAAAGCAAGTGAGTCCCATGTCTTCAACGACCTCTGAAAGCTTGTGGAACCAAGCTCGCGGACTCTGCTTAAGGCCTTATATCGTCTTCTTCAGCCTGCACACACACTCTTCCTTAGCCTCAAATCCCGGGGGCTACTGTATATACACTTGTTCTTGTAAATTACCATGAAAGAAGCCATTCTTCACATCCAGTTGAAATAAGGGCCAGTCAAAATGAGCAGCTACAGAAATAAGAATCCATACTGTAGGAAGTCAAGCTACGAGAGAAAAGGTGTCAAAAAAATTCATCCCATATGTCTAAGTGAATCCCTTTGACACAAGTCGAGCCTTCTATCGAGAAACCGACCTGTCTGGATTGTATTTCACGGCAAAAACCCAACGGCACCCAAGTGTGCGTGCACAAGGTGGCAACGGAGTAAGCTCCCAAGTCTGGTGAGAATGAAGTGCAGCCGTCTCTTCCTTCATAGCACAATGCCATTTCGGATCGAGCATGGTTTGCTGATATGTAGCTGGTATCTATGTAGAAATGAGTGCATTTGTAAACAAAGCAAATGGTCGACTCAGGTCATCAGAAAACATAGCTCTTGCCATCTGATACTTTCCCTTCCAAGAAAGGGGGTGTGCGCTCTGGGGGCCTTCAGAATAGCAATCGAAAGATCTACGTCATCAGAGGCAGACTCTGGCTCAAATGATACGACTCTCTCATCACTAGATATGGGCTCAAAAGTGGCTGGTATAGCACCTGTAGAATCATCACCAGATACACATTGGTCAGTGGTCTCAACACATACCTGTTGTGGGGAAGATGATGGTGCTGAAGAAGGGGGTATAATGTCTATATGTGATTGGCTTTTGAAAAACCAATGGCAGATCTCTGAACCGAGTAGTATTAGTAACTGTAGTATCTGGTGACACTATCTGAGTCGTAGGAAAATCTCCAAACTGAACTGAAGGAATGGGCATGGGAGCCCTCTTTGCCTAAAGTGCCAACTGTCTCCCAGTGACTAAAAAATATGGAACTGCCTCATGAAAAGTGACATCAGCATTGACAAAATGCCTCTTTTGTAGAGGTTCAAAGCATATGTATCATTTCTGAGTGTGACTGTAACCCAGAAAGACACACTTAACTGCTCTAGCGGCCAGTTTATCTCTACCTAGTCCAGAAATATGGACGAAGGCTACACAGCCAAAAGTTCGGCGTGGCAACTAGAATAATTCCATATCAGGGTATAATATCTGCAATGGCACCTGCTTAGAAATAACAGAACTACGCATTTTGTTAATCAAGTAACATGCGGTCAACACCACATCTCCCTGATACTGTGAAGGCACATTATGGTGTATCAAAATTGTCCTTGCCACATCCAAAATGTGCCTGTATTTCCGCTCAACAACCCCATTTTGCTGCGATGTATGGGGGTGTGTGGTTTGATGCACCACTCCATGAGATCTGTAAAAATTCTTTATACAAGTAGTACAAAACTCCAATGCATTGTCGATGTGTACAATCTTAACAATGGAAGCAAACTGATCCTTTATTTCAGTAATAAAGTTCTCAATTACAGACTCAACATCTGACTTATTTTTTAACAAAAATAACCAAGATAATCTGGAGTAATCGTCCACTATCACCAATAATATCTATGTCCCAGTCGTATCGACTGGGACCCTACACATCTAGATGCAGCAAATCAAATAAAGACTCAGAAATAGTGAAGCCAGCAAAGTAAGTAGATCTGCAGTGCTTCCCAATCTGACAAGAATCACAATGAATCTTAGTGGCTGATGAAATATGAGGTAGGATACGACGTAGCCTGTCAAGTAAAGGATGACCAAGGCGATTGTGCCACTGTTAAGCACTCCCAGCAGCGAAGCACACATCTCCCTAGCACTGTGCAGCAACTAGCGTCTGAGACAAGCGATACATACCCCCCTCTTCATGTCTGCCACCGATCATCCTCCCCGTGAGCTTGTCTTAAACACACAACCAACATCATCAAAATTCACCCTGCAATTGAGATATTTTGTAATCTGGCTAACAGATAATAAACTCATCGAGAAATCAAGAACTAATAGAACATTCAGTAATCTCATACTAGGGGTGACTGACGCCTCCCCCTGACCATCAACTCTAGTGTACCTGTCATTTGCCACTTTAATAGTCTTACTAAGACGTACAAACTGAAGATGCTAAAAGCCACTATACTCACAACTCAAGTGCTGGGATGCACCCGAATCTACCAACCAATTAGACCTGTTAGACACAGGAAAAATAGTCTCTATACCTGAGAAGGCAATAGCAATAGCATCTGAAGAAGATGGAGTCTCTTGAGTAATCTGAGCAAGCCTCTGGACCACAGCATCATATTCAGCACATGACATTATGTCAGACTCTGTCTCAGAAGAAGTAGCAACCTGATTGGCGACAGGAGGTCTCCCATGCTTAGACTAGCAGATAGCCTCCGAGTGACCAATCCTGCCACAGAAGTTGCACGTGGGTCGTGGTTTGCCTGTTTGTCCTCTGCCACAACCATGCCAAGAGTAGAAAAACTACCTCTCATGCCTCAACCTCTAGCAAAAACTAGTGCAGAAGTATGTCCAGTAATCTCAAGAGTAGGAACCGCAACAGTAATCCAGCTCAGTCTGTTGTACGTCTCCTCAAGTGTTGGAAGCTCCAACAGTGTTAAGATCTGAGATCTTGCAGCATCATATTCTAGACCCAGTCCAGAAAGAAAGTGAAGTATTGTTGTCTCTTTGCAATACTTCATATGAGTACCACAAGTGCACACTGGTCTACAAGAATTATATTTCTCCAGAAACCCCTTTAGAGCAACGTAATACTGTGTCAAGGTCTGTCCCTCCTGTCTAAGGGAGAACATATGATTGTAAATCTGATAGACCTTGTTAGAGTTCTTCTTATGGGAATATATGTCATGAAGCGTATCCTACATCTCCTTCGTAGTTATGTAATATCTGATGTCATCTCCAATCTGTGGTGACATGGCATTCCTGATCTAAGCCCTCACTAGGGCATTGTCTTTCTTCTATGAGGTGTACTTTCCAATCTTATTCTGAGGCTCTGGCTCTAATATCATATGCTTCTTGTCGTGACCCTCAACGATCATCAGAAAGGTTTGAGACCAACGAGTATAGTTGGTCTCATCTAACTTTACAATCGGGATAAAGAACGGATTCTTGTAATTTTCGCTCTCCTGACTTTTCTCCGACGTAACTTTAGAGGAAGGAGAAAAAGCCATGACGCCTCAAGTACCAAGAAGTTACCGGGATCAGATATGAAATCCAATTTTCAGATCTGTTGTACCAACATAGATCACGATGGCAAGTGATCTAACCTGAAACCAAGTCATCTAGTGCTTGGGAATCAAGTTAAACGTGTATAGTAGCCCTCCAACGACTGGTAGGTGGTTACTAGAGTCTGAAGGCACCCCTAATAACCCCTAAAAGGAGAGTTGTGCCCTCTCTCTTCACTGGATTAGAGCAAGAAGCCCAACCGGTGGCCCTGTTGTTGACTAGTGGTCGATCAGCTGCTGCTGCAGGTGATCCCGCCTCGCCTACAGCCTAGCGCCGCCTCCTATGGCAGCTGTTATGACCCAGTTCCCGAATCCTTACAGGACACGAGATCAGACCAACTCGACTGATCCCAAGACCCAGTCGTCCAACGAGAAAGTAACCAAAAGCAGGAAAGTAAATCATATTCACTATGCTAAGCAACTAACAGTAATAAAAGTACAGCAGTAATGAAGTAAAACACTATAATACACACCACCACAACAGTAGAAAGGTAAACAGGTACAAGAATATAAAGTACAAAATGTAAGAGTACAGAAGTGCAATAAACTACTCACTACAACAGAAAAGGAGTATAACAAGAAGCTATGACTACTAGGCTCTACTGGATCCAGCACCCTCTGCAGTCATAGGCTCTGGCTGCTCAACACCTGAACCTGAAAAGGGGTTATGAGTACAAAACGTCAGCGAACGCTGAGTAGAGTGGCAACCAATTAACTAAAGCCGTAAAGGTGAATAGGTAGCTATTGTTTTTCAATTACTTTCTTTAACTAATTATTCTTTTTCACCACTTGGTTTATTTATCACGTCTCTTTCTTGATCTTGAATGTTCCCCATGGAAACGATCTTGATTGCAGTTTTTTCCGAAGAGTAGAAGGCACACGTGGTGCTCTCCTGGCTGGGAGAGTCCCCCGTGGTGATCCTACACCCAGTCAATTACCCCAAGATCACGGACGGACGTAACGATGATTATGACACGCGCGATAAGTACACGGGTAGCTACCTTGCACTGGCATGCGGTCAGTCGTTTCTGTTAGCGGGTGTGCCCAAAGCACAGCACGGAACCAGTATAGGGCTTAGTCCTCTCAGTAACAGGGGTCTAGCCCCTAAGAACCAAACAGGGGTCTCACCCCTCCACAGTCTGCACACCCTCTCCTGGCTACCCTAGTTTACCTAGTGGGCCTTACAAGTCGGTATAGGGCGGCTAGCTGAATCCCGGGTCTCGTGGGGTGGCTAGCTCTTTTCCTACACTAGTAGCTCTCCCCGATACAGTGTACACGAGAGTCAAAAAGTCAGTACAGAGTGGCCAATGCTAACCCCGGATCCCAACCCAAGGGCGGCTAGCTCCGCTCTGCATTAAACAGGGGGACAGTCGCTCTCCTTGATATTCCGTACTCAAGGGCCAGCTCACTTCCCCACTCACATTTTCAGTTCCATTCCATTTATTTCCATGAGGTCTACTCTTAATTCCCCGTAGGGTTCATGCTCATATTCCTCAGGTCATTCCATACTATGTTTCGTCATTTCTATTTCCATTCTCAGGTTATACACATGCAAATTGTAATTCTATCATCCACATTTCCATACTCAGGCTATTTACAGGTAGCTCGTGTTTTCAACATTCATCTTTCCATTTTCAAATTATATACATGCAGCTCATATTGTATCATTTCACTTGTGCGACAGGAAAGTTACATTCAACAGTTAACTAGTACAAATACTACATATTTCGCAGGTAATTGTTATTTATTTATAGGCAATTATTCTCATTCTATATACTCATTCAAGACTGCAATTCATTCATTCAATACAGACATTCCAGTATTTTTAGTCCTAGGATTCATGCCATATCCTAGGTTCTAATCATTCATTCCACACATACATTTAAGTTGTAATTAAATTAAAAGGAAGCCACTCTACAAGTAAACCCAAGAGTAGTGGGGGCTTGAACGGCAGGTTCACGTACCTCAGCAAGTTCCGAACCCGCAACGGAAACAAGTCGTATCACAAGGATCAATCACAAAAGAATACTTAGAACAGTATAGAAAGTCTTCTAACAAATAGAGGAATTCATACGGGAAACATCAGTATCTTAATTGCGGAAAACGGACCTCAAACGGATCCTAAACGGGTCAAAAATAGTGTTTCTGACTCAAATCAGACGTCTAGAACAACTTCTAGACGTCTTAAAAGTGTCCAGTGCCATACCTCAAGTCCTGCACCAATCCTCAGACGTCCAGGAACTCCTCTGGACCGTCTCGACCCAGTTCCAGACGTTTGACCACTTCTCCAAACGTCTAGAAGCGCTTCCCGCCGTCTGGTGCCTCGCCCAGACATCTGAAGTGCATGGGAGGGCGTGTCCCGTGCCTTCCCGAAGCGAAGCCTGCATGAAATCCACCAAATCTCCTCAAAAAGGCATGCAACAGTGCCTCGGCGGAGCGGCCTGCATGGTTGTATCCACAGAGAAGACGTACCTTCGCGAAGTCTACTCCTTAGTCATTTGGAACCTCCTCCAAACGTCGGCTACGTCATCTGGATGTCGCTCCAGACGTCTGATTTTGGGAAAAACCCAGAACCAGAACCTGCTTCCACCCTCTCGCACCGCGTGTGGCTGCGCCGAGCCCTCTCGCCTGCTGCTCCGGCTGCAGCAGTGTTGGGGAGGATCTCCCCGACGCACTCCTCCGCCTTGCGCACGCGCCGCTCCGGCCATGAGCTCACTGGCGAACTCCCATGCGAGCTCGCAAGCTAAACTCCTCTCCCTCTCATGCTGTTCCTCTCCTTCTCACACCACTCCCGCGCTCTCACTTGCTCTGCTGCTCTTGTTGGAAGGAAGGGGGAAGGTGGCTAGGAAGTGGGGTGGAACGAGGGAGAGGAGGGGGGCTTTATATAAGGGTGTGGGTTTAGGGTTTCGTCAGGGCAGAAGGAGAGAGAAGAAGGAAAATGAGAGAAGTGTACTGTCTATGCGTAGTATGTGCGTAGACGCGAGCTCGTACTCAAAATTTTCAATTTCCAGACGTCTGGGAAGGTATCCAGACGTCTGACCAGACATCTGACTCACAGCCTAGACGTCTTAAAAGGTTCAAAGAGCACGAGTCTTAACAGTAGCCCTAGTGTGGCTGCAGCGTCGCCGCAAGAGCACAGCTCCCCCACAGCACCACTACAGAATGCTGCGGAGGCTATAGTGTCGTCACCTGCTGCCTGCTGGAGCCCCCTTCATTGGTTGGTGGGTTGCCAGTGAGGATGGGAGGCGATTGACGACGTATAGAGAGGCAAGAGTTTTTGGTAGAGGTGCTAGGCATCTTATTTCGGTTGGATATCTGAGCGTCGACCTAAGATCGTCACTCTGATACCAAATAAGAGAAAATGAGGAATCTTATTTACTATAGAAATCATACATCTCTTTATATAAATAGAGGTATTGAGAACATTATATAAGAGAATTAAACAGAAAAGAAACTAGCAAGTAATCCCTACTCAACGTAAAAATAGAATAACTAGGAAAGCTCAACAACGTAGAATATGTGTAAATAGGTAACTAGCACCGTTAGATATCTGCATGCAAATAATTTTCCTTGGTTGAATTATAGCTCACAATTTCACTTCGTTACTTTAATCCTTTTATCTTGACTGCTCCCTGTGCTCCATCTGTATGGACATCCACCTAAACACCATTATAGAAAAGGAAAATCGATTAGAAATGAATTAACTAGGTCGGCATACCAATCAATCCAATGAAGATCTTCATTTATGAAATAACTTATTATTTTTACGGTCAAATCATGGTATTTGCAAGATTCTTCGACTTATTGTCCTGTTTTGGTCCTTTTTTGTGTTTGCACTGATTTTTAAATTTAAAATGGAAGAATAATGTTGGAGGTCATTTCTATCATCCCCAAAATTTCGATCTATGGTGCATGTTTTACGTCAAACCTGATGATAGATGAAGGATTTGTCTTAAGATCAAAGCCATCCAGCAGAAAGGAAAATGAGAACCTTCAAATGTTTAGAATCTTAATTGAAACCCCTTGAACGGGCTGCATCCGGTCGGCAATGTTAACGTCACAAAAGGTGCTTGATAGGATCATAGAGGCAACCGATTTAAACAGTGTGTTAGTTGGATAATCGGTCCGAAGATCCGGGGTTTATATATGCTTATATATTGTCTTACTCAAGAAATAGATACAGAGAGAAAGAAAAAGAATAGGAGATGTGGCTAACCATACCATTTGAGATGGGAGTTCGTTTATGTTGCATTAAAGTTTCTGGAAAAAAAAAAATAAAAAGTGTTGATTGTTACCGTTACTACCATTTCTACTAACGTCGATAACGGCATCATGTGCTTTTATATAGGATAGAAATGGATATGAGATATAAGGTTCGTCCGGTCTCCTTCACAAGGTTAGATAAGTGATTTAAATATCGATGGTATGTTGTCGGTAAGGTATTCTTTGACAAAGGCTTATGTCGATGTGTATCTACTATCGAAATGTAGGGATTTCGTAGGCATGTCGACGGTATGGTTGGCTTGTCATCAGGTGTTAACCAGTCTGGTAAGGTTTGTGTTGGCTGAGCAAGGTCTGTGGTGTCTGCTGATGGGTAAGATTTGGATAAAGGTCTCTAGGTCCAGATAAATAAGGTCTGGGTACGGATTCACACGTATGCGATATCTAAAACCTTAGGTATGGTCATGTTGAAATACTCTTATTGTTACATAAGTTATAATAAATATTTGATTTTCTTCAAATTGATATCATCTTAACTCAACGTGCCTTCGATATATCCATCGACATGCCATCAAAAAATGAGTATTTTCATAACATATCCTCCATATATTTATAAAATATATATTTAGAATTTTATGGACATGATATCAAAATAGACATTTCAAATCTTAGGTCAGATCATGTAATCACCCTCATAACATTACGAGAACAAAGCTATTGCAAAGATCAGGTGGTTCTTCGTTGTGAAGGTTATCTGGGATAATGATGTGAACTCTAATATCTATCCTGACGTTGGCCTTTTTGGTGAGAAGTACGCCACGTTGATTGAGGGATCTGTGCCACATAAATAATAGTCTTGGCAGATGTTTATGGTGCAGTTATTATGCCGACCACTTCTTTTTGGGTGAAAGCACTACACCTACCGGTTAGGTCCTACAATTATTATGCCATCGTTTTCGGAGGTTTCCCACTTGGTAGGGGGGTATAACCTTTTGTGATTGAGTCCCTGGACATATAATATGAAAATTACACAAATGACATAGGAAGTTGGTAATTCAATTTCACCAATGTGGTATGCATCTAGAGAGGAATTTGAACCCTCAAGTGTTTAGTATGTTTCAATGGTTGCAAAGGATTCCATCCCTCTTAAATATTGTACATAGAGATTCTTTTATAGGGTGTTTTAAGCATATAATAATTACATGTAATTACTCCCTTTGGAAAAAACATAAGTATTAGATTCGCTCTTTAAGAACCTTTATTTATTTGCATCTCTTCATCTTCTCTATGAAACTAGTTAGCTCTAGTGGCTAGCTTAGGCAAACTGCTCAATTCAAATAGACTTGGTAGTTTTCGCAAACTGCTCAATTCAAGTGAATTACCCAATTACGGTGGATTGGCCAATCCAAGCAAAATGACCAATCTAGGTGAACTAGCCAATCTAAGTGGATAACTCAGGTAAAGTAATTTGTTATGATAACTTGGATTGCTTTTCTACCACTCAATGGGGCTAACTAATTTAGTCGCAAACCTCTCAAACTTGTACCGGTCATGATAAGTTTGTAGCTTGAGTTTATTCTGTGAAGATCAATTTCTTCCCTGATCACCTTGTTATGATGCTCATTTCATTTATTTTTATCAAGTAAGTAATTTAGTTTCTTTTTTAGGCCTGCTCTCTTTGGGAAGATGTTCTCAGATTGATGAGATATTTTAGCAGCAAGAACATTCTCAGGAAGGATATCATGTGCATGGCCAACTTATTCTAGAATGCTTTTTTTCTATACTCTTCAGTGGAAATAAAGTAGAAGTCACATCCTCTCTTATTAGTTTTCTCTCCCTACTTTACTTATTTTCGATCTCAATCCCTAATCCAATCAAACGGAGCTATTCCAGATTTTTTTGAATATAGAGTTGACCTACCAGGAAAAGTTATTCGAATCCAATGGAGAAAATCCAACTCTAGAATTCAAGATCCAACTTGACAATGGTTTGCGTGAAGAACTAATTTAATCGTAAACGAGTCACAAGTATATTTTGGGTTTAAAGAATCGTTTGACCCTTCTTACGAACTAGGCAACGAAGAACACCTCTACACAAATCCATCGTGAATCTTTAGATATTTGTGGATATTGTTTTGTGATTGTCGTATTTAACTTTCATTAATTTGTTTATAATTTTTTAATTGTACTTTCTAATCCCCCATCCCCAACACCCCCCCGGTCTAGTGCAATATTCTGTGTCATTGAAGCACCAAGAGAAACTGAAACCTATCATACACTCGATAGGAATTAAAAATAACATAGCCTATTTCTAAACTACGTAATTTGTTGCATTGATCCTCTCAACGCCTTACACTGATATACACGGATTTTGATATTGCCTTTCTTAAGAACCAGCAGGATCCATGTGTTTGCGCAAAAAGTATGTGTATGAAAATAATTGTTCGTTGCTGCTACAAAAAATCTTACAATGTCTTCAAAATATATTTTACAAAAATTATAAGTTGTTGAATCAATCAAAGTCTGTTCCATGCACGGTCATTGAATCCATCGAAATGTATTCCCTGCGTGGATTCAGATTTAGGAGTTTCCAAATCTGACATGTTTTGCTTAAATCAATTTTTGTTTGAACAAGCAAACCAACCATTTCGCTGCTTTGCTCAGGAAATAATACTGTTTTATATATGTTTTTAATTTTGATTTGTTTTCATTCTCATTTTTTTGCAACATGTGGGTTGCTGATTTTGTTATATCTACACTATCTAATTTTATATTCAAATCTCAAATTTTGCTATTTACTCTTACTTTTAAGAATAGTTTACTTTGAAGGTTAAGAAATTGATGTTAAAAAATATGAAATTGATATTCGCTACTATTTTTGTTTACTTGCAAGGTGGTATTAACACCCGTTTCTATTTACTTGAACCAGTGTTAAACTGTGGTGTTAATCCTTATGATGTTTATACCAATTTCTAAAAAGTGGAGTTTGGATGTAAGGTAATTACGAAATTAACACATATTTTGCTAACATCCCTTAGAACTGATGTTAACCTCCCAAAACAAATGTTAAGATTATGTGTGTTAACCCCTCAAGTAAACGGAGGCTAATCCCCCAAATCCTTAATTACACCTTCATAGTGTCCAGGTAGAGATGCTTGATCTTCCCTTACGTGATAAAATTTATGAATCTCAGGTTATGATTTCTTCGATAAATCTTGAAATTCATAAGGGTTAATTTACTTGAAGTGTTATAAAATCTGAGTTTATGAAAATACGAGAGATGTTAACCATCCTTTTTATTTGCTTTCAGAAGGGGTTAACACATATTTTTGTTTACTTGAAATAGTTGTTAACCTATATGATGTCAAGAAGGAAAAAGATTTTAAAAAAAAAGGAGGTTAACACCAATTTCTTCTTAACACTAGTGTGAACTTATGTTTTGCAAAACTCGTATTTTCTCTCCAAAACACAGGTTTTGAAAGGTGATGTTAACTCACGAAGTAAATAGAGGTTAACCCTTGTTCACTATGGTTAACCCTCCAAGTAAATTATGCCTAAGGGCTAATTTAGTTGAGGTATCATAAAACCTAGGTTTACAAAAGTACAAGAGGTGTTAACCTTCCTTTTTGTTTACTTTGCAAGAGAGGTTAACACCGATTTATATTTACTTGAAACAAGTGTTAACCTATGGTATCATAAAGGAAAAAAGTAAAAAAAAAAAAAAAAAGGGTTGGCACCAATTCCATTTTAACACCAATGTGAACTTGGATTTTGCAAAACCCCTTGTTCTCTCTCCAAGACACAGATTTTAAAAAGTGGTGTTAACCAACAAATTAAACGGAGGTTAACTTTCATTTACTAAGGTTAACCCTCCAAATAAATCATGCCTAAGTGATTAAGAAAGGCTAGATTGTATTAACACTTTCATTCACTGATTCTATCAACACCACTGTCCATTCACATACCTTGCTACGGCTTTCCCTTTATCTTCAACATTTTTAATGAAATAGAGCTAAGGAGCTAAATGTCCATAATTGTTGTATGTAGAAAAATTGATGACAGCATTGTCCATGTAATTATTAGATACCATATTGTTTAATTTGACTTTCAAAATATAATATAAATGAGTTTAAATTTGAAGAATGCAAAAATGATTTGACGAGGCCATAAGTAATTTAGAAATAAAAATACATCACGTTTATAACTTAGGCATAAAGATATGAACTCTTCTGTAACAAAAAATAATAATTTTTTACGTAAATGCTATCAAAAAGTTACACATTACATTAAGTGTCACGATAAACTTCGTATTTATATATATGCAAACATGCCTCTTTTAATAATAATGCTATTCAATGCAGGGTTACCGTTATCTACAAATGATCTTTGAGTAGCGAAGAAGGTAAGAAGGGCAATGTGTAGCAAAAGGGTGGTAAATGATCTCCTTTCCTATCATTTCAGTATACAAAGCCGAGAAGAGCAACAATTAAGGCAAGTATCAAAGCTAGAGAGGTTAAAAAGGGGTGGACAATGCAAGTCAACTACCTTTTTAATATTTTGAGCTAAGATCATCGTAACTTTATTCTGATAAAACATGGTTCGACCGTTCAAGTGGCATTTCTGTAGAGATAAACAAATTATGCTAACATCTCCGTAAATACGAAGATTACAGTGACAACATCCCCGCCGAGTTTACTCGCCAAACCAAAATTAGAACGATAACAAGAATCATTGATTTGACGATTTCGTCCAAGAGAACATGAGATCCGAAGGAAGGGGAAAATCATTATAAAAAAAAGAAAGAAAGAAAAAAAAAAAAAAAAAAAAAAGTCCTCGCAGGTAAAAGTCTTGCTACTGATTTCGATGTTGGTAAACATAAAAGGGACACGTGGTGTCCTCTCCGTGGTTGCCACAGATGCAACCTCTCAGCTGCCACGAATGACACCTCGGCTTGTTGGCCCCACCCTTACAGCAAAGGTAGATGGATTCCCCTCGTCCACGTTATTATACAAACCCCGATCATATATACATCACACGTCGCCACAACGCAGCACACACAATGAAGAAGGCAAGTGAAAACGCCGGTGCCTTGATGGCCGCCTCCGTCGCCGCCACCGCACCGTCGGAGGATCGCCGCATCCATTTCGGCGGCCTTCCCGTCGCACCTCCATTGACATCCTCCCACAAGGTGACAACTAATTAATTAATTAATTGATTGATTAATTCTCCCGTTGCTGCTATCTTTGTAGTAGTTCGTGATTTCGTGCCGTGCGGTTTTCGCAGGGATCGGAGAAGAAAACATGCAAGGAGAAGGAAAGGGAAGAGGGGAGGTTCGCGCCAAAGTTCGACGGGTTGAGATTCATCGAGACTCTGGTGACGGCGCATAGGTGAGGTGAGGTGAGGTGAAGGAGATGGGGGAGTCGTAGTCTGAGTGATTTTTGTGGAGGCCACGTAATCCCTACTTTCCTTTTGATCCTGCACCATAAAGATTTCCACATGTAGAGGAAGATAGTACCGTTGATTTGGTTTGCACTCTTGAACCATGTCGGCAACTGGACGAATTGTGTGTGTGAATTGTCATTTAGTTAATAAACCCGAGGATCTTGAAGTTCCTCATGCTGTACTTATTGATGCTGTACTCGAAATAGTTGTGAAAATCCCTACCGACATGCAACTTAAAAATAAGTCCTTGAGAAAGTTAAAAAAGGGATCTTTGAATTTGAAGGCGATTCTGATTTTACGCTAAGGATTCAAATTAGCTCCTCCTAATCGTATTTGTATGTAATCTCAGTTAAAATACTAGAAGTTTTCCATCGTAATCTTCATTTCGGTGGTGTATAGGTGTAGAGAATAAAAGGAATATTTCCAAGCAAAGACCGAATATGTAAAAATGAGCCGGTATTACTTGTCAATTCCAAAGAGAATTTTCACTTAAATTCTTTTGCTTTGGTTAAAAAAATCTAAAATGCATGGAAGTAATAGAAAGAGATTATATTTTTCCACAAAAAAGGAACACGGGCATGGATCACTAGTTCCTTGTTGAAAATGAGATTCAGACCATGTCCTTTTCAATGGGTTAACTGATTTCACTTTTTCGTTAGACAAAAGGCCGAGAAAGTTACGGTGGAAGTTGAATTACTCAAGCTGATCCTCAAGAAACCATTAATAACGGTCTTATATGGAGTATGTAAGCCTCTACAATCATACTTTTTAGGGGCTATTTTATGTTTATCATTAGCTGATTTGGGTTGGTAAAACCAAAATAGCACTTACATGTGAAGATGAAATATCCCTTGATTGGTGTTAGTATATGTAGTATTAGCAAACTTAGATTAGCATACGTATGGAGGTTAAAAAGAGAATCATCATGTAAATGAGCAAAGGGAAGTCATTCCAATAAACAGACAACTCTCCTCCAGCCTTAGATTTGCGCTAATTTTTATTAACCGTGTTAACGTAGGTTCTAGACGCCCCTCACATAAACGAATGTTAATTCCCCCAATAAAGGGGATAACAATACACGCAAAGTCCCCTAGATCAACTTCGGCCCACATAAACGAATGCTTACCTCATTGCATATTATTCCAGTAATAGATCGATCCCACCCGTAAAAGGCAAACTGTGCGAGATATTTGGGAATAAAGTATTCTAGCATGTCATTGATTTGTAAATACGGCACATGGAAGTTAGATATAGACAAAAACCTATCCGAATTATGTATTTGCATTAACAAATATACCAATTTAGAAATTTCTACTCATGTTCGTCTAAAATCAACATGCACAAGGCAAAGGTGTGCATTTACCAACATCGTCGTTTTCCACCTACCATCATCAAACATCTTCTTCCCTACATACAAATGTTTTGTCGGAGCAAGACTGAGACTAAGAATTTAAAATCGACAATTTGGCTTCTACAGTACAAAGATTTCACAGCTATTGCCCGAAGCCAAACCAAGACAAAGACTATTTTTCTTTGTTCACGAGAGGTTGTGGAGCTTATGAAACTAATAACCCTTCCATAACAGAGGGCTACCCAGCAATGGGATCATTGTATCCACCATCCCAGATACATCCATCCTTGAACGACAACCAAATCAACGTCTGCCCACAAGGCTACCTGGCAATATTCTAAAAAACATCCTAACCCCCATCTATATGTGAGGCTAGCAACTAACCATCCAGACTAAAAAGTTGAATTACCAATACTTCAATCACCAAACACCAACCTCTCACATAAATTACATTCCTGTGAAACACATCAATCTCTGAACCATTTAAAAACCTTATCGTAGTTCTACTATTCAATTACAGCAGTAAAATTATACGCTGATATGAAATATCCTGATATTCAATTTGTTTAAAAGAATATTTTGCTATTTAAATATTTTGCCATGGTCCCCACCTTCACAAAGGAAGGGTCCATGGAAATTGAGTCAAGACACATCTAAATAACCAAACCACCTACTGTCTACCCACTCAAACCTCTAATACCGACAATAAGGGAAAATTAAAACAGCATGTCCTGATTCCCAAAGGTGGAACAAGGCCATGGGCATCAACTGTTACGAAATAAGAAACCATCAGATATGGCTTCTTGAGCACAACCAGTGCTCAATTCAAGATTCAGCATATACCGACATGTGCTTGAAAGACTATGTAACCTGGTCACACACAAAGCAGTAGATACCACCAAGAAAACTCCACGTCAGAATATTGATAAAAGATGTGTCGCCATGTTCACATATTTAAGGCAGAACTTATACATCAATAAAAAACTGAAATCATATGGGGCCGTTACATGGAGGGATATCCCCTCAATACAGGGGCTATCTCTTGTTCACAATAGGGAATATCTAAACCCATGCTTGCCCCCCGCCCCTCCTCTCTTCCAACCTATCAAATCAATGAATAACTCCCACCCTCTTTTAGTAAAGAGCACCAAGGGATAATCCCAAATTACAAGTAAACACCAACAGAAGATATCCCCTGTTTTAAATTTGCAAACCCAGATTTGCAATCTCCTCCCATAAACTAGCCCCAAGTATGGATACAAAGCCCTATTTGTGAAATACACAACACATTTAATGCATAAGAGATTAATAGACCATGACACTCCCTCTCCTTATCCTCCTACCCTGTTTCAAACAAAGAGATGACCCATGGGAAATGTGTCTTTGTACCCAACGTTATTAAGTTCTAAAAAAGGCACATCAGGTAAAGTTTATTCATCTTGAAGCAAATTATCGACCACCTTACATATTGCCTAAGGGTATGTTTGGTAGGCAGATTAAGTGGGTTAACCCGGGTTTGTTTGCCACTTAACCCGCCTCCTTTGTGGAACAAAGTAACCCGCCTAACCACCCAAACATCAAAACCCACTTATTCCACCACTCCTTCCCTATTCCTCTACTTATTGTACTAACTTAACCCGCATACCAAACAGGCCTTAAGTGAATTTCTACTTTCTTTTATCAGTCTGTCATTCCCTTTCTACCCCATTGGCACTCCATAATGTTGGGGACACGCTGACGATATCAGGACCCAAGGAAGTTGTTTAGAGAGACCTTAGCTCTCTGCAGCCTCAAAACATGTTCTCAATCTACCCTTGACTAGCATTGCATCTAACCAGTAACAGAAGTCTTCCAAAATAGCTGCTTTCAAGTCTGGCTTACTCAACTAACTAGCCTAGCTCTGTTCTGCCTTTCTTACATGATGGGAAAAAAGGAGCATGAGCCATTCCAACATGCCATGGCTTTGAAATCTCACTGCAAAGGGTCTTTGCCAGCATATGTTGTACCAGCAAACAATGCATTATCTTCTGAAAAAGGGGGATTGTCATGTTGTCTTCAATTGGACTTTACGGACCACCACAAATGATTTCTAAGCAAGTAGTTCAATCCATACCCATCCCTCCTACCATTAAGCATAGGTCAAAAGCAGACACACTAAAATTCCTGCCCAGAAAAATATCTTGCAAGTGCCATATTTTACTTTCTACCACTAGCAATTGTTTATAGGAACACCACCAAAAGGATTAAAAAAACAAAGAAAAAAAACTTCTTTGTCCAGTACTATCGCAGAATCAGGGTAAATTGAGAAATTTCTGACCACCAGGTAAGATCAAGAAAACAGATGTAGAGCTGCTACAGGAGCTGAATACCAACAGCAATGCAGGTATAAGAAATTGATGAGAACGGATACTACACTTGATCTTTGCCAAAAGGCCAAGAAAGTTACAATTCAGAGTGAAATTTTTTAAGGATATGATGTAAATATTGGAAAACTTCAAGACAATGAAGCAGCATGGCACAGAAAACCTGCACAACTGAGAATTTCATGATTCTTGAGAAGTGAAAAGGGGGAAGGCATGGCCACAAACATCAACCATCATTGCCCCACCACATGTATCAGAGACACAAGCACAACATACTTTTTCTGAGAGGGCAACACAATTTGAGAAGTGCTGTGGTAAAGTAGACAACGGGTACAAAGAATAATAACTACTGATGAGCAACGAATTGCTGAACAGAAGAAAGGATCAAATACATCTCAATGGGGTAAAAAAGGATTTAGTCTTCAAATTACCAAATTTAATATCTTCCACCAGCAAACTTCTAATTATCTTCCAGAACACACATCAAGCAACACCAAAACAAAACTGCAGCCGCGAAAACTAAAACACCGGAAATTTATATTACTGACTGCAAAGTACCGAACGCGAATACAAGCGAGCACCAGAGTGCCCCCTCTCATCTAATCGAATAAGCTGAAGCCCATATCCTCGTCGCTCTCTTCCTCCGGCTCCTCCTGCATCCACAAACAACAACACAGACAAATCACCACCACAAATCCACCAAAGATCCCACCTTTACCACAAATGGAAAAAAGGAGCCACCTTCTTCTCCTCGGCCGCCGGCGGAGCCGCGGCGGCGCCACCCGCATCACCGCCCGCGGCAGCGGCTACCGGAGCCGCCCCGCCACCACCTGCAAAACAACCACAGATGTAAACCGTCGGCAAAGATCGCACCGTTCGGCAACCAAAATCAAGAAATCGCGAAGGGGAATCGAGCCCCTACCGGATCCGACGTTCAAGATGAGGTCTTCAACGTTCTTGCTCTCAAGGAGCTTCGCGAAGAGCGACGGCCAGTAGGACTCCACCGAGACGTTGGCGGCCTTCACCAGACTGGCGATCTTCTCCGCCTGCGAAACCAGGGATCGCATCCGGTCAGACACGAAGAAACCCTAATTCGTTGGATGAGCCCCAAGAGATTGGGATTGCGGGTGGTGGTTACGGTGATGGGGATGCCATCGTCGTGGAGGATAAGGCAGGCGTAGGTGCACGCGACCTCGCCGGTCGACATGGCGGATACGACTGTGTGGTGAAGACGGAGGGGGTGGAGGTCGTGAGTTCTTCTTCTCTGCTACCGCCGCGCCGCCGCTATGGAAAGGAAGTTGTCTGGGCGGGGAGGGCTTTTATGTGGGCAGAGGGGATTAGGGTTTGGAATTTGAGCGGGGGGTTTGGGTCGGGCTTTGGGGTTAAATTACGTGATTTGCCATTTCAACTGGATTTCTTTCTTTCCCCTCATCCCTTCAACTCATTTTAAGGGTAGTTTGCTTGGGGAGGGGTTAGACCCCTATTTTCCAGGGGTTATCCCCCATTTATAGAGGGAGTTATGTCAACTCATCTTTGTCTTGCTATCCCCGTATTAAGGCAACTTGGGTTGCATCATGGGTTGGCTCTTGACCCTTTTTTTCTCTCTCCCCTGTTGTGCCTCTCGCGATCTTATTCTCCCGAAGATGCCCCTCCTCTTGCAAGCGTGTGATGATTTCAGAAACCCTAGCCTTCCATCATTTTCGATGACAGTTGTCGACACAATTGGAGGCAAGCCTTTACATGCCCTTTCTTCGCCTTTGGCGTCATGCGAGGTTTGACTCCCTCTCCTTCTTTGTATGCATTGATGACTCTTGTATCTCGAATAAAGGGAGTAGGTGGGCATTACTTACCTCTTTTCATTTCCAAAATCCTTCGTCTATTTGTTACATCCTCTATTCCGAGGTGTTCTTGCTGCAACTTTCTTGAATCCGTGAATCCGACCCATAGATCTTGTGAATGAACATACTGTAATCACTTTTATTGATTGTCACATTTGATTTGTTTTTTGGTTGTTGAACGCATTCATGCTATCAATACCCCCAACGTCTATAAAATGGGTTATCCTCATCATTCCTCTTCTCTACGCCACCTTCATACCATAGTCATGTTGGTTTTGTTTCTAGTTACATTGCTGATCAGATTTAGGTTATTTTAGTGTAGTGCAACAAATTTGTTGTTGGTTTTTGATGGTGAAGCTTCTGTTGGGAATTTGACTATGGGTTGGGTCACCGGAGGCTGTAGGGTTTCCGGGAGGTTGAATCAACTATTAAGGTAAGTAATTCTAGGAGCTTTTATATACAGTCGCATGACCATGATTAGTTCAATGGTTTTTTCATAATCGATGAGTTAACATCTATACTATGTTTTGCTTGTTTCGAGTTGCTGACTTAAAATTTGGCTTTAGTGAACAAATGTCTTAACTGAACATGAGGATTTCTCTATTATTTTGTTCCCTCGTTCTATTGTTTTTGGTTTGTTTCCCTTCTTTTTGCCCCATGCCAGTTGTTTCCCCCAATTACTGATAGTTCCCCATGGAATGAGATATATGACCTTGCCTTCATGGAGATTGATTGATTGTTGTGGTGGTTTGAGGTGGTTGTACAAGGTCACATTATGGCATTTGGGAGGCAGATTAAAAAATCCTTGATGAGAGCTTTTTATTGAGCCTGGAAAAAATTGCGGTGCACAATAGGGTTGCCTTATTTACAAACAGCATAACACGTTTTCTTATGTTGTATACATGAAATGATGTTTGCTTTAGGTATGTATTTCTACCACCTTTCTTAACCGGTGTTGTTGTTTGATGTTAGTACATAGGAAGTTTATAGAGTGCTCTTCTTACATAATGCTTGTTGTGAAGTATATCCTAGGTTTTGTCAAGTTGGTGCTTGTTGTTGGTTCTGAAGCAAAGAAATGGAACCTTTTTAGTCCCTGTTAAAGTCAGTTGGGTAGTTGCTATTGACTCTAAAAACTATATTGCTCATTTGGTCAATTTCAATTTATGCTCCAATGACATGTGAAATACTGATCCACATGTTTATCCTCGTAGGATCATCTATACATTACTATCCAATAATTCATTATATAATCAATGTACAATTTCAAAATTAAATCTTGTTAAGATAACATTGAGAAGCAAGCATGGTAAATAAAATTCTAGATATAGTTACTTATATAATACACATGCTTACTTTTTTGTATTTACAAACTTGACTATAGAAATAAGAGGCCACTATTTGATTGGCCCAATTTCATCCCATTTGAAATGAAGATGGAGAGTTATAAAATGAACCGTGAAAGCAATAAGAGACCAAAGTGATAACTTGAAAAAGGAAACAACAATTTACCATTACCATCATATTAAGGTGAGGTTGTTGTTTGATGTGTGTTGTTGGTACATACGAAGTTTATAGAGTGCTCTTCTTACCTAATGCTTCTTGTGGAAATTGCATCCTTTATTTTGTTGGGTTACTTGTTTGCTGTTGGTTCTGAAACAATAAAAAAAATGTTCCATCAGTACATGTTGTTTTGAGTTTGTTGCTTTTTGTTTGTTTTAAAAATAAATTGCTCCATTTCACATGTTGAATTTATATATGGTCCATTCCGGTCCATGTTATTGTCAATTTATGACCCCATTTATCATATAGAAGCTCGCTTGGACTTCGTGATTATTACCTAAGGCTGATGTAGATATAGTTAGTTATATAATGCACATGCTTAGTTTTTTGAATTTTAAAATTTTAGTATGAAAATAAAGTGGATGGATCATGTAAGATCCCACTACTTGATTGGCCAAATTTCATTCTATTTGGTATGAGACTTAACACATAGCTTGTTATTAATTTAAACCACATGTCATGTTTTCTTCACTTTTATACATCAAATGGTGTTTGCCTAACATATGTTTTTTTACCTCTTTTCTTATTGGCATTGTAGTTTCATGTTGGTACATAGCAAGTTTATAGTGTGATCTTCTTATATAATGCTTCTTGTGGAGAGTATATCCTACTTTTTTATCAGGTTGGTGTTTGCTATTGGTTGTGAACCAAAGAAATGGGTCCTTTTCAATCCTTTTTAATGTCATTTGGGTGCTTCCTCCCATGATTCAATTTATGCTCCTATGATAAGTGCAATATTGATCCACATGTTTGTGCTCGTATGATCATCTAGATAGTACTATGCAATTATTCAGTATATAATCAATGTAGTTCTTTTAATTCAGTATATAATCAATGTAGTTTAGTTTATAATCTTGCTTTTGTTAAATTTTGCTTGTTATCGACAACATATCCTTCTTGGACCATCTGTAGTTTATTGTTGGTTGAGAAAAAAGAAAGTGGTCCTTTTTAGTTCCTCTTATTGTCATTTGTGCTTATTGTTGGTTTTAAATTTATGCTCCCACGATAAATGAAATACTAGTCCATATGTTTCTGCTTCTAGGATCATGTTTACAATAGTAAGCAATTATCCACTATATAATCAATGTAATTTTAATTCACTATATAATCAATGTACTTCACTTTATAATCTATACAGTTCCATGCTTGTTGTCTGCTTTTGTTACATTTTGCATTATATCCACAATATATCCTTCTTGTTGAGCCTTTTTTTGTTTGATGTTGGTTATGAAAAATATAGAAAGTTGTCCATTTTAGTCCTTATTGTCATTTTTGTGCTTGCATTTGGTTCTAAAAAGAAAGTGGCTCGTTTCACAAATTTATTTATGCCTGTGTTCTTTATTTGTACGAGGAAAAATCCTTTTACTGATCACCTTTACAAATCCTCTATCGCTAATGATATCGGATTTATTACTAGTGGCATAAGTTTTCATTCCTGGAAACTTATTACAAGGTCTAGTAGATGGATATCCATAGATCTCCAAATAGATAGGATCCAAATACCATCCCCTAAAAACTTTCAAAAGGAGAGATTAAACCCGAATGACGATTATAGATCGACAAGTGGAAAGCTCAAATAGATTTCTTGGAGGTTATGTCTTGCAATAGAATTTGTACTTTGCTTCCTTAGTGGCTGTTGATCTGGAGCAAACGAGAGGGTTATGCTGTTAAGCATCCCTTTTGTACCATTGAGATGTTAACATGTGCTAGAGAATATGGTTTTTACCAAAAATCCGATTGATTTGTGGAATGGTAAAGTAGACAATGTTGTAGTTAACCACCAAAAATTATGTCGAAATTATGTCTAGGTTGAGTGTTCATGGATTTCCCACCTGATTTTTTGAGATGAGAAATGGTCGATGAATGTAGTCGGGTCAGCCATTGTGTGTCTACTGAAAGGAAGAGGAGCTTTGAACATAAACAAAATTATATAGGCCAAATGATTGTTGCAATCATTGTAATAATCCTTGCATTAAAGAAGCAAGATGATCACAATCATGATGTCAACAAACAATTATCCCAACAAAGGTATAGACTTAATATTTGTCAAAAGATTAGTGCAACTTTATTTAAGATAATTATTCTTGCATACCAACTGCAATGGGTAGCCTACTTATCGTTCCACTTGAAGGATGAACGAAGAAGGTTCCAATTGAGGAAGGGGTGTGCAACAAGTTTCCAATAAGAGGGGAGCTCCAGCAAACTTACTTATCAATGCAGGTTCTTTAATGTGAACAGGTGTTTCCATTTAGTCTTAAATCAATTATGACAACCCAAGTCCCGCTACGCGACGAAACCCAGGACAGATGGCCGATCCGTACTTGCAGTCTTTGCGCGACAGAGTGCTGTCAGGAGACCCAAGGGACTTCTCTTTCACAGACCAGGTGCTACGCTTGAGGGGACGGTTGTTCGTTCCCAGAGACGAGGAGCTGTTGAGAGAGCTCCTGACTGAGGCACACGGTTCCAGATTCACCATACATCCCGGAAACACGAAAATGTACAACGACTTGAGATGCGAGTTTTGGTGGAGAGGGATGAAGCGAGATGTGGGTGAGTTCATGCAGCAGTGCTTAGTGTGCCAGCAGGTGAAAGCCGAGCATCAGAGGCCTGCAGGGCCGCTTCAGCCGCTTCCAGTGCCAGAGTGGAAGTGGGAGAGCATCACCATGGACTTGGTGGTGGGCTTACCTGTTACCCAGCGGGGACACGACGCAGTCTGGGTAATAGTGGATAGACTAACAAAGACGGTGCGATTCTTGCCGATCCGAGTCACTTTAGGACCAACACAGTTGGCAGAGAGGTATATCCAGGATGTAGTATGACTACACGGAGTTCCGCGGGCGATCGTATCTGACCGGGATACCCCATTTACGTCCCAGTTTTAGGCTGAGTTTCAGCAGGCCTTGGGGACGCGGTTGAGGTTTAGTACGGCTTACCACCCCCAGACGGACGGACAGTCTGAGCGCACGATACAGACACTTGAGGGCCTTTTGCGTGCCTGTGTACTGGACTGGAGGGGCTCTTGGGAGGAGCACCTGCCCCTGGCGGAGTTTGCATACAACAACAGTTATCACTCGAGCATCGGCATGGCTCCCTACGAGGCTCTTTACGGACGGAGGTGTACGGCACCCTTGAGTTGGGTTGAGGTGGGGACCAAGTGGGAGGTTGGCCCCAGGTTGATCCGGCAGAGTCAGAAGGTAGTTGAGCAGATCCACAGACGACTCCGCACTGTCAGGAGCAGACAGAAGAGCTACGCGGATCGAAGATGCAGAGAGGTGCAGTTTGAGGTTGGGGACCACGTCTTCCTTCGTGTTTCGCCCATGAAGGGCTTACAGCAGTTTGGGGTGAGAGGGAAGCTCGCGCCGAGGTTTGTGGGGCCCTTTGAGGTCCTGGAACGGGTTGGACCCGTTGCTTATAGGCTTGCCCTCCCCCCGCAGCTTTCTGGTGTGCACGGCGTGTTCCACGTGTCCAACCTCAAGAAGTACGTAGCCAATCCCAGTCACGTACTGGGTCACGAGAGCATCGAGGTGGGCGACGACCTGACCTACCCCGAGCGGCCAGTGCAGATCCTAAACCGAGCCGTCCGCAGTTTGAGACGAAAGCAAGTACCCCTGGTAAAGGTTTTGTGGAGGAGCCAGCGGTACGAGGAGGCTACCTAGGAGCCTGAGGCGGCAATGCGGGAGCGGTACCCGGAGCTTTTCGCGGGTACGTCTTTCGGACCGGCTTCGGTCCTCTTTGAGTTTATTATGGTTATTTTGACGTCTTTTCCCGCACCCTAGTTGACGCAAGTTTCGGGGACGAAACTTCCTTTGAGTTTGTTATATTGTAACAAACGCACGCCCCAGACGTCTTTTAAGACGTCTGGGAGGTGGCCCAGACGTCTGGGGTCACTTCCAGACGTCTGACCAGACGTCTGGGATCGTTTCCAGACGTCTGGAAATCAGTTATCTTTGACACGCACGGGTCGTCTGCACGCCTGAGCACGCAGACCCGCATATTCACTTTTCTTTCCTCCTGCGGCTGCAGATTCCCCTGCCGCGCTCCTTCTCTCTCCTCCTCGCGTAGCCTTAAAAGTCCACGCCTCCCCTCGCTTCCGTCACCACCGTCTCCTTCCTCTTCTCCTTCAGCTCCAGGTGCGCGAGGTTGCATCGGCAGCGGCGGCCGTAGTGAGCGCGGAGGAGGTGCTGCGTGCGAGAGCGGCGCTCAGCCGTGAGGATGAGCTCGCCGGGGATGCCAGGGCCGGCCGGCGGGGAGCGCAGCGGGCGCGGGGCGACGCGGGGGGGGAATGCTGCGGTCCGAGCAGCAGGCGCACGAGGTGCGACGAGGCGCGGCGTCGCGAGCGAAGGGTGAGTCGCGGCCTGATTCTGGAAACATTTCCAGAATCAGTCATCTGGGTTGATAGCCAGACGGCGGGGGCGACGTTTGGAAGACCATCCAGACGTCTGAAAGGTGAGTTCTTCCATCTTCTTCCTTCCTGTCGACTAACCGTACTGCGAGAGAGAGTTGGGTGCGCGCAGGCTCGATGATTCGCCATCCAACGCGAATCAGACGTCTGGCTGTAGTACCAGACGGCGGGAGCGACCTCCAGACGTCCTGGGTGACCATCGGACGTCTGGGAACTAGGCCAGAAGTCCCCGCAGGCTTCTGGACATCTAAGAAACCACGCAGAACAAGGTAATTCTCTGATCCACTTTTTAAGACGTCTGGAAGAAGTTCCAGACGTCTGATTTTGCACAGTGTCGTCATTTTCGACCCGTTGAGGGCCCGTTCGGGTTCCGTTTTCCGCGTTTCGAGTTGCGTTCTTTCCGAAATTAAATCCTCTACCCGTCTACAGTAGCTATACACTGTTTTGAGACACTCCTTGTGTTTGATCCTTGTGATAGGACCTCATTCCGTTGCAGTCTTGGGGGTCGCGGAGGCACGCGGGATTCCCGATCACGCCCCCATTACTCCTGTCGTACCTGGTAAAGTGGCTTTTAAGTATAACCTGTTAAATTGTGGAATCATAAATAGAACCTAGGACATTGCATGAATCTTAGGAATGAAAAACAGATTGAATGATAGATCCTAGGTGTTGCATGAATCCTAGGACTGGAAAACTAGATTGTATGATAGATTCTAGGATACGGCATGAATCCTAGGACGGGAAAACTAGTGGAACAGATGAATACTGCAGTCTTCGAAAAATGGAAAGGAACAAATAGCTGCCTGTAATTGAATTAACAGCTGCCTGTTGAATAAATAAACGTGTTTTAGAACATGGATTGTGATAACGTGAAACTGGAAGGTGAAACTTAGACGTTCTGAGCTAGAACCCTACGGGGAAGTAGGAGTAGAACTCCTGGAAAGTGAATGGAATAGAATTGGGGAAGTGAGCTGGCCTTTGAGTACGGAGTACCAAGGAGAGCGACTGTCCCTCTGTCTAGTGCAGAGCGGAGCCAGCCGCCCCAGGGACCCGGGGTTAGGACTGGCCACTCTGTACCGACTTGCTGGCCCTCGTCTACGTAGTATCGAGGAGAGCTACTAGTGTAGGGAGGTACTAGCTACCCCACGGGCCCCGGGGTTCTGCTAGCCTCCCACATCGACTTGTTAGGCCCACTGGGGCAAACCAGAGTAGTCAGGCGAGGGTGCGCGGACTGTGGAGGGGCAAGGCCCCTGTTTGGTTACTGTGGAGGGGTTGGACCCCTGTTACTGAGAGGGCTCTGCCCTGTACTGGTTCCGTGCTGTGCTTTGGGCGCACCCGTTAACGGAAGCGACTGACCGCGTGCCAGTGCGGGTTAGCTACCCGTGCGTTTACCGCACGTGCCGTAGTCACCGTTACGTATGTCAGTGACCTTGGGGTGGTTGACTGAGAGTAGGATCACCACGGGGGACTCTCCCGGCCAGGAGAGCACCACTTGCTACTTCTACTGTTCGGAAAAGACTGCAATCAAGATCGTTCCCATGAGGAACATTCGAGATCAAGTGAAAGATCTGAGAAATAGATAAATCGTGAGATAATTGAAAGACTTAAATAATGAAAGTAACAGAACTTAACAGCTACTGTACACTCTACTGTTTCTTTAGTTTTAGTTGCCACTCTACTCAGCATTTTGCTAACGTGTTACACTCGTTACCTTTCAGGACCAGGTGTTGAGCAGCCAGGGTCAGCGGCTGCAGAGGACGCTGGGCCGAGTAGGGTCCAATAGAGTTACCACTGTTTCTTGTACCTCCTTGTTCCGTTATAGTGAGTAGTTCTTGTTTCCGCTGTACTTTTCTTTACCTGCAGTTCATATTTAGTTATGAATGTTGTTCTACTGTTGTGGTGGTATATACTGTAGTAGTTTCTTTCCTTACTGCTGTATTTTCTTACTGTTAGTTATATTCATGTTGAATGTGGCTTATTTTACTGCTCTTTTGGTTACTTCCTCGTTGGATGACTAGGTCTTGGGATTAGTTGAGTCGGTCCGGTTCTCGTGTCTCGTAGGGGCTCGGGAACCGGGTCGTTACAGCAAGGGTGCTTTGGTTTACCTTGGGAATCAGAAACAACCTAGTGGAAGGTGACATTTTGGAATTTTTATTTGAAGAACTCAGATCAAACAAGCAGTTGTTTAACATGGCATGTTCCATGCTACACTAATTATGACTCGCAAGATGTGATTTCAAACACACAAATAGCAAGCCCAACATTGATATGATCTTGTGGAGAATTTTTGAAATAGAGCCAGAGATGAAGACAGGGCCAACGCCATATATGTTTGATGTATTAAAGACATTTCCAACAGCAGGTTTTCACATTCAGGTTGATGCAGCTTTTAAAAATGGTGAAGCAGTAGTCGTAGTGGTATGTTTAACGATTGCGAATCAATTTTTTGAAGCACAAGCAGAGAAAGTCATTGCCAATACCCTGGAAGAAGCAGAGCTAGCAACTCTGGAATTTGGACTGAAGATGGCAAAGGATTATAATTCCTATAAAATCAACATATTCAGTGACTGCTTGAATGTTGTTCGAATGGTTAAGGAACAACAAGGTTTAATATGGAGGAAAATTCATCAAATTGAAGATTGCAAAAAAATCCTTAATGTCTCGAAAAATCTGCACTTGTTTTATGTGCCTAGAAGTGAAGTGATGCTTGCTTATGAACTTGCTAAGTTTTCTAACGATGAGGGGAAGGTAGGGAGATGGTGTAATACCAACCCCCCTGATGTAATTGCTCATCGCTTGGCTTAGTAAAAAAAAAAAAAAACACAAGCCACTAATTAAAGGAAAGTGCCTTTTTGAGTATAGCATAAGGAAAGAGTTCATCTTTCTACTTCAATATAGCTTTTCAACAATAGAGAAGAAGGGAGATGAAGATCTAGATGGTCCTCTCTTTTCCTTCTCAAATGTCAACAAGGTGGTTCAACAAGAAATCTTCAAAAGTTCCATGGACCATTCAAACTATTATCAACATCTAGGAAATTCTCCGATGGAAATTCCTTTCTATACACCAAGATCGCGCTCAATTGTTTCCATGCATAACACAACTTGCAAAGCATATCTATTTGGGTAACTTTTTTAGGTTTCACGATGTTTTACCTGTTGTAACCAAAGACAACAATCTACGAACACATAATTAAGGAAAGAATGAAGTTTTAGTTTTCATGCAAAATGAAAAGGCAGGAACATAACATTGTTTTGCAAAAGAATAAGATAAAATCTATAGTTATACTAAGAGCTAACTAGTTTACTTGAAGGGTTACGAAAATAGTATAAAAAAATATGAAATTGGTATTAATCTGTAATTACATTTACTTACAAAGTAATTTTAAACATTGATTTGCATTTAATTGAATTAATATTAAATTATGATATTAACCTTGTAATTATTACTTAATAGTAGTTTAGGAATGTAAAATATGAAGAGTGTTAAAAGTATGAGCAGTATACGACTTTAACATAAATTTAATTAACATCAATAAAAAATCAGGCAAACCCATGTTAAGATATCCAAATTAAGTTATCAGATTAAGTATCAAAATAAATGAAAATTAACTCCCTTCCTAAGAAATTAACCCTCGAATAAATTAGACCTGCGAGAGTCGGAGGCTACTTCGTCCCGGCACAGCACCGCACCCAACCGCTACGTCCTGCTTTCCCACCCTTTCCCCAAGACGCACACCCTTCCCTCTCCGACCACACCACCTCATAACCCTCTTCTACCCATCGTGTCATTCCTCTTTTACCCATCGCACTACTGCCGAACCCTACGTTTGCAGGGGAGTTGTCACTTCTAATCTCATCCCCCGCCATCGATCCTGCACCATCACCGTCGTTATCTAGAGGACCATCCCGACCTTCCTCTTCCCGACAAGCTTGCAGACAGATGGCGGTGAGGGCCCTCTGCCTTGTGGGCACCATCTTCGCTGCCTTCATCGCACCACCACACCTTTCAATCTGTAGGGGTGGCGGTTGAGGCGATTGTTGTTGCTGCTGCTGTTGATGTAAGAGAAGTGATCAATAACTCCTCAAGCAAAGCCCCAACGACCCCACGGTGGTCATCCTCCTTCCCCCGTCATCCCTTCCGCATCCTACGTCGCCACCCCACCCCTCCACCTCCCACTCTCCATACGATCCTTCCACACCCCGGCACCTTGCCTTCGTTTTTTTTTCTTTACTTCCCCACTCACTCCCTCCTCAGATCCCTGTCGATCCCAATCGATCGGTTTGATTCGATCGTATTCGATGATTTGCATTTGGTGGATCGGGATTCGTATTTGTTCGAGGGGATGCAAGCCTTCTCGGGGAGGGAGGAAGGGAGGGAGGGAGGCGACTCGGTGGTTTTTTCTAAAATATAACAAGAGAACGCATTCCATCTAAAGGACTTTCTATACGTTCTCGGATGACAAAAGGTTGTGCTTCTTCTGCTAAGTTCATGACTTTTCTTTTTTTTTTTTGAGTTTCCTCTTCCTTTATTTCCGATTTCGGGATAACTGTGAAAGTATGAGGGAATGATTCCTCTAAAGTTTTGTTGGCTGATCGTCCTCCCTACCAGTATTACTTCGTTCCTCTTAAGCTAAATAGCCCTTTGGATTCCTCCTCCATTGGCAATTCCTCTTTGACTCTGTGTCTTAACATCATCTCACTAATATACGAGCTTCATGACCTTTGCTTAATTTAGGAATGGCTCATCTTTGTTTCTGTTCCTCACTCTTCATGCATTCAGCATTGATTTCGGGATTTTTTTTCTTTCCTCTTTGGAATGCAGGGAATTCTTATTTTCTAATTTTGTTTGCTTTAAGCAGTAGGTTGTGCTTATCAGGTTAGTTATTGGTGATTTCCAGCTCTGGGATATGGAATGTCATATTCACGAAGGAAATCTATGTTACAATAACTCGCAAAAAAAAGTCCATGCAGGGAAGAAAGCTTTAGGGAAGTTGTTTTAAAATTTGAAATAACTTTTGAGTATCAAAATCTAGATGAAGCTATATATTCCACACAAGGGCAAATGGTCCTTAGAGTATTCTCACTCAAAGAGACTTCTGAGTCGATTTAGTCTAAGGATAAGTTAATGAGTGAGGTATACCCGTGTCCCTACACCACCACATACACAGGCCAAGAAATCTACGAAAACACCGTCAATACAAAAAAACAGAGTGAGTCCCGCGTGGCCAATCATTTTCTACCAAAACACCCTCTAACATACACCTCTAAGTCAGCATACCCAACTATTAGTATCCAATATAAAAGTTGACGTGTAGCGCTGTGAATGTAGTATCAATCTGTATCCTTTTTTATGTAAAAAAAATGTTGATATATGGTAAGGTCTATCATTATTGAAATCAACAATAAATTACCTTGGTATGGATACAAATCATTCAAATCACCTTTGGAATTATTTTATACTGATATAAAATTATTTTATACGAGTATAATCTTATTTTATACCTGTATAAAATCACTTTGGACATTTAAAATAATTATGTACAAGTGTAATTTTACTTTAAACTACTTTATAACAGTGTAATCTTATTTTACACAGGTGTAAAGTAAGATTGTACTAATGAAATTTTACTTTGAACTATTTTACACTGATGTAAAATTAAATTTTAAATATTTCTTCACATATAAAAAGTGATTTGTCACTTAAAAATTGATTTTTCACCTTAGGATTTAGGATTTAAGTTCGCTAAAGCTTAAATCTTAAACCCTAAACCTTAAAGTAATAAATCACTTCTCATACGTGAAATCATTTTTCATAAATCTAAATCCTAAACTCATAGGTCAAAATTACCTTATACGGGTGCAAATTACTTTAAACAGGTAAAATTACCCTTCGAATAATTTTACATCGATGTAAAATGAGATTACACCGATGTAAAAATATCTTAAAATAATTTATCATCGTTACAAAATCTTTTTGTATCGGTGTAAAATCATTTAGAATAATTTATTATTGGTGTAAAATTATTTATCACCTTTACATTTTAGGTTCAAGTGATGTGATTTTTTTGAATGTGGTAGGTATCATCACGTAATAAATCTTATATTCTTTTATTTGTTTACATTAAATATCAATTATCAAGTAAATCCATATTATCAATGTTGTGTGAAATACAAAAATAATCCGACATCACTTTTTACATCAATCCATGCATTTTCCTATCTTTTGACAAAAAAAAATTCACCCACCACTACTCTAATTAAAACCTAAATAACATCTTACCTTCTTTCACTAGAATAGATGCATGACTATTCCTAACACAACTAATAATTTTGATGATATCTTAATTTTCAACAAATAAAATATATTTAAAAGAGATACTTATATATTTAAAATAATATATACATTACTGATACATGTTTAAATATCTATCTATAATAACTACTCATCTATCTCTCAAATTAAGTGAAATATTGGATATCTATATTTAAAAAAAAAATAATATACATATTATTAATATATCTTTAATATTAATTTTACTAATAATTAAATTTTTAATAAAAAAATTATATTAAAATATGATTATATATTTAAACAAATATATATATATATATATGTGATCATAATATCTTTAAATTTTCATCTATAATAATCATCTGTCAAGTAAAATATTCGACAAGTATTTAGGAAGGGTAAATAATATATATTATTAATATATTTTTAAAAAGGGTTGAAAGTGTTTAAGTAATTTATACGTAAGTTATATGTAGGCATGATAATATCTTCTACCACAAGTAATATTTTAATTTAAAAATTTAAAGATTAAGATCACTTTGTATAAATATATTATACATTAAATTTGAAATCAATCCAACACTCTTAATATATACATCAAATGGAACTTAATTTTTACGATCTAGATATTACGAAATTGAATTATGTTGAATATATATGTTAAGAGTATCTGATTGATTTTAAATTTAATGTATAATATATTTATATAAATTGATTTTAATTTTTAAATTTTTAATTTAAAATATTATTTATAATAAAAAATATTATTATATATACATGTAACTTACATGTAAATCATTTTTATTCATCTTCAAATATTAATTTTACTAATAATTGACGGCTGGGAAGGAGAGTACATCCACCAGCAAAATAAAACAAGAGGGTCCATTCCCATGCAAAGGAGGACAAAACAGATACTGCCTCGCCTCGCCGCACCCGCAAACAGTGGTTGGAGTCCCCGTCGCTATCTCCCTTATTCTTATCCGCAATTCTGCTCACCTCTTCTTCCTTTATTAAAGTTTTCTTCTTCCTCACGTGACGTGGCCTTTCTTCTCTCCTCCTTCCAAACAGTTCAACTCCCTCCCTCGACGACCTGGGAGGCCCTCGACAGAGGAGGGAGGGAGGGAGGGCTTCCCCCACCTCACCCCTTAGTGGGCACCTCTCTTCTCCACAAACCAACCACCCAATTTACATGGCTCTGCTCTGGGACGCGCTTCTTGCCATCCTGGAGAAGCCCACCATCGCCGGGGTCCTATCCGAGCTCGTGTTCTTCGGCTTCCCTCTATGGGTGGCGATTATTGTTGGCCTCTTGATCGGGTGGTCGTGGAAGCCCAGGTGGGCAGGGGAGAGGATGGGTGTCTCGGGTGTCGATCCGGGGATGACCCAAGTGCCCTGTTCCGAGATCGAGCCGGAGGAGGGTGAGTGTGAGAGGTAAAATTTGATCTTTTCAAAGATTGGATCTTTTCTTGGGTTGGGAGGTGCTGTGTGTGTGTGTGTGTGTGTGTGTGTGTGTGTGTCGGTGTTGTGATGTGTCGGTGTTGGTTGGTTCACAGGGATGGGAGTGGTGGGGGTGGCGAGGGCGCATGCGTGGAAGGGGAGGACTTGGAGCGGTTGCGTCGGCTTGTGGAGGGGACGGACGGGGGAGCAGCGTGGGTGGCGATGATGGACAGGGCTCTGCCCGCCATGAGCTACCGGGCATGGCGTCGAGAGCCCATGGTGCTTGCTTTCTTCTTTCTTGTTGGATTAGATCACTTCTTTATTAGTTTGGATTGTGTATCTAAGGACCTTTCGCGTAACAAATTCTCTAGAAGTAGTAAAAGAGTGAGGTGCGGTTACAAGAGGTTCATAATTGCTATTCAATAACTTAGGCTTAGGTGGTTACCTTGGATCCATACAATTGAATCCAGTAAGTTGTTGAGACTAGTTTTTCATGCTTAGGCACAAGTTGTCTCAGCCTTGGTACTATGATCCTAAATGTGTTTCTATGCAAACACTGACATTTTTGTAGAACCTTGTTGCTTTCTCAGGTGAAGTAATGTTGGGGATGGAGTTGTTGGACATGTTTAGGGTGGAGGAGGCTTGTTCTTGGTATGTGGTTAGGATGTAAAAGCAGTAGGAGAGATTTTATCCTTATTCCTAACTATTGTTTGGGATGCTGAACTTGTTTTTAGCAAAGATGCATTTTTAAGATAACCAGGCACTTCTGAATAAACTTTGGTTCTCTGAGCTGGTTATCTTTAGTGAACCAAGTGTGAATAACATGGTTTTGTGGTGCATCTGGAATCTGGATTGGCCTTATGTTTTCTTTACTCGTGTTTTTGTTCACTAACTTAAGACCTCCGACAACATCCTAGGAGGATAGGGAGAGAGTGCATATCATTTGAGCATGGGACCCAGAAGTCACAAATGATAAACTTGCCATCAAATGGGATGGTGGGGTCATCCATTCCCCTGAGCTTGGGGATTTTATGGTGGAGTTTGTTTCAGAATTATCTATTGTATGCTAGTTTTTGTTGACTATGATATTTTGGGGTATCGAAGCACTGTGTCGGTGTATCATTTATTTATATCATTAACACCATGCCAATGTCTATTTTTTTTGTACGGCTTCATTTTTTTGATGAATTTGGCAATGGAATCAACAGTATTACTTTTATTTCTTTATAACAGAAAATCAATGGGACTAGCAGCCAAGGCTTTTAGCAGCATGAGCCATGGGATTTTGCTGAGACCAAAATAGCCATGAAAAGAAACTGTTTAGCCAAATGGCATTGAATGTTTTGCTAAGGAATGTCTTTTGCCACCATAATGAAAAATGGATTACCCAAAAAATGCAAGATGGCTGTAGTTATTCTGCTTTCTACTGATGTGATTAATTTGTTAATATTATTTTTAGCAATAAGAATATCATCCAAAAAAAAAAATCTTTGGCAATAAGAAATAAGAGTCTTTATGAGGAAATAATGAAAATTTTCTTTATTTAAACTCTCTAGAAATGGATGGAAGAAGGAAAAAATTGGGAGCTATTCTGATTTTTCTTTATCATAAAATAAGGGTACTTTTTTTGAAAATGCTTCTAGTTACATTAGAATTGCTTTGAACTTTTTTTTCTTTGAGCTGGTCACACGTCAGATATTATTGGGTAGAGTATTACAACTCACAAGTCATAATGCATTGTGGTTAGTTCACGATTAGGATCTTGGGTGGTGAAAATTGTGCATTTGAACTCATTGGACCAACTAAACTAGAAGGTGGTGACCCCAGACCATAGAAGGATTATCAATCCCAAGATTTTGTTGGCATATATGGGATAGGAAACCATATTCATGCCTGATAAATGATGAAAACTTTCAAATATTACTCTTCTGACTGATTTCCTGCATGTCAATGGTGTAATACCTTCAAAACTTTGGGCTCAAATTTTCTTAACATGGTTAAAATGTGCTGTGAAAGTTCTCTGCATTTTTAGGGAGGACTGTTTAATTCAATATTTGAAACCTAAAACCATATGAGTTAAAAGTTTATAAATATTAAAAAGACAAGCAAATGTGAATGATTATGTCGAGCTTCCCATCAAATCTTTCCTTCTTGCAACTTTTACCTTCCATGATACACTCAGGCTCCACTGTTTTTGCATTGAAGGGTTAAAAAATTGAGACAACATTGGTTGGCAGGGTGGTCCTCCAGAGTATCGCAGTAGAACAGTCTTTGAAGATGCCACGCCAGAGATAGTGAGGGACTTCTTCTGGGATGATGAGTTCCGGATAAAATCAAAATGGGATGACATGCTTATCTGTCATACGACATTAGAAGAGTGTCCCATCACTGGGACTATGATTGTTCAATGGGTTCGAAAGGTAGGAAATTAGTCATTTTTCTTTCTTCTTTTTGGTAATTCCCTTTGGTTGTCATTTTATATATAGCCTTTTTTTTGTTCAACAGTTCCCATTCTTTTGTAGCAATAGAGAATACATAATTGGCCGACGGATTTGGAAATTAGAAGGATCCTATTATTGTGTTACAAAGGTATGGAATGCTTGTTTCATATTTCCCAACAGCAATTCATCTGCATTGCTCAAAATATGTTCATTAGAAATAATCCAAGTACTAAGCTTCTGTTGTGTGGTTTTGGAGTCATTCAAGACCAAAGAGTAAAGACAAGTGATATCCTTGTCCAAGCACCAACTCTCTATATGTTATGGACATTAAATTGCTGACAATGTTAGTTCATGGGATTTTTGATTCCTGATTATTACTTTTTCTCCCTAGAAGTGTACTCTAACATGCTCTATAAGTTAATGCTTGCTCTGTAAAATATGCCTGGCAGTATCTTTGTCGGGTGTCAAACATGGGATGTAGCTTTTATTATATGTTTATTTGAATGATCCAAGTGAATTTCTATAACTTACAAATGCTTAAATTTTCATATGTGAATTATAATCTACTTTCAGGAGCAAACTTTGGAGGGATATGATACTGGTATTTCATGGACATGGTTCAGTTATTCCTATTTGTCTCGATGTATAGGTTGGGGGTATACAAAAGAAGGAAGAAAAAGTGGATTGAGGTTATATTCTCTTGAAAAGGCATGTTTTTTCAAAGAATGACTAGTCCAATACCCTCCTTTTTTATGCCCATTCCTGCCAAGTTTCCCCCTCTTGCCCAAAACATTTTTTTGTAGCAAAAGTCAGGGTTGAGGCCTTACTTGAGTAAGGAGCAGGCAACATCTTTTGCTCCTTCAGGACATTAATTGGATCGCCATGATGAATCAAAGATTCACAGTTGGAGATCAAGGACAGTTCGTACAGTCTGTCACTCCAGACATATTATCTAATTGTAAAAAATAAAGTAAGCTTGTAATTGCATCAATTGTAGGTTTTATTGGACTTAGAATGGCACCAGTACCTCCAACAAAAGGGCACGCGTAATGCATATTATCTTAGTGGTGAAAGGAAATCCAAATGAAGCTATAGGGTTTTCTCATGTAAGCAAATTTATAATCACGCAAACTAGAGTCTTCTTTAACTGGTTTCTTCAACATGTTGATTTAGGGGTCCAACCTCCATTTATCCATCAAACGCTTAACTGTTCCCGTCATGCATGTTCAACCTATCACTACACCATTCAAGCATGTCAACCAACTGCCATGGAGTAGCAATTCACTTAGGCAAGCCTTGATCATGGAACATTCAAGTGGAATCTATTTTGGATACTTCTTTAAAAGTCCATCATTATGAATATATAGCTAAAAGTCAAGCAAATTTTATTTATTGAAAGAAGCATTTTGAAAAAGATCCTCTCTATTCTGAATCAATCGGGAGGAGGGTACCCACCAGGGGTTCCTCTGATCTCTGAGTGGGCTTGCTGAAGATATTGAGAAAAGTGAGACCACACTTTAGGAGGTCACTTGGTGATGATTCAATTTTGCTTCTAGATGCCTGATTGGTCCCCATTGATATATTACTGTGGCCAATTATCGTAGGCTGGCTGGCTTGGCCATGGAACCCTCACAGCCTCTGTGGCTGATTGCTCTATCTTAGTCCCTTTCCGATGCTGGGACAGAAGAACTTGTACTCTTGCTTCCGACCCTACATGTGTCCCAGTCTAGAGAGGGGAGGGATGGCTGGATTCGAAGACATGGAGAGTTTTCCATAATGAAGGCCTATCTGCAATATGTGGATCGCATTCTTTGTATTTGAATAGTTACTAGGCAATTACTGCAGGAGGATTTGGAGAATCTGTGCCCCTTTGAAGGTGAAATTCTTTATGTGGTTGTTGAGGAGGCAAAGAATAGTCACTCATGATTTCAAGAGATGTCGGGCGCTAGAAGCTGATGCCACTTACATCGTTTGTAATGCAAGTGTGGAGGACATGGATCATCTATTTTTTTACATGATCTTTTTGAGGGACTGTTTGTTGGGCGTAAGGGATTGGACAATTGGTTTCAATTCATGGAGCTCTTTCTGACAGGGATACCATAAGGAGAGCTTTCACTGTGATTTGGATTTGGTGCATTTAATTGGAACATAATGGCATAATTTTTTGAAGGGAGAGAACAACAGAGGATAGTACAATGCATTCAGTAGTTCAGAAATGGAAGAAGAAATATCAAGGATTGCTCATGATACGTAAGATGATCTTAGATCTGCCCTGTAGAAAAGAAGAATATCTTCTATGAAGTCCACCCTCACTGTAGGGGGCTTGAGGTGGCCATCTTGCACTTTTTGCATCAAAGATGCAGATGTAACCTCCATGATCAGTGTGAGAATCAATGGAGATAATGGATCGCCTTGGTGAAGCCCCTACCTAGTGGTGATGAAGCCTATGGATGCTCCGTTCATCTTGGCAATACATATGTCCTATACACCATCTGATAAAAAAAAACCATATGGAGGGGAAGTCAGTTGCTGTGGAGCATCATATACAAATTCTCTGGATTTCTTTTGGCAGGTCAATCTTGATATACATCTATTCCTTGCACCACCTCTCAAATGGAGATCCTCAACAAACTCATGGGATAATAAGGAACAACTTGTAATAGACCAGCCCTTCACAAACACCAATTGGTTTTTCCTAACCACGCACAAATAGCACTTTCAATAGCCAGTCATCAACGATCTTTGAAATTACCTTGTAAAGAACAATGCAATAAGCAACTGGTCTATAATTAGAAATGCCTGAGATTGTCCTTGATTTGGGCACTAAGTTGAGGAACATGTCATTAACTGCTACCACCCTGCCACCATACCACCACCATTGAAAAAGAAAATCACCCCATCATAAAGATCATCACCAACAACATCCCGGCAGGTCCTATAGAAATAAGCATTGAAGTTGCCATGTTCCGGCACCTTTTCTGCTCCAATATTCCACAAGACTGCTCTAATCTCCTCCCAAGTCAGTAATCTACGTAATTCCTCAGCCATTGTAGATGGTATGCATTTATAGAATGGTATCTGAATGTCAGGCTATAAGGAATTTTCGTTCTTGTATAGGGATGCACAATGCATCATAGATTTGCAGTTGCCCTTGCAATATCTATCAAGGAAAACCTGGGCAGAGGTATCCATCAGAGTAGAAAGGCTGTTGTGTTCTCTCTTTTTGCTTTGCAGCATTGTGGATGAACCGTGATTTTTTGTGCCTCCACTCTTCCTCCTCCTACATGGCCAAAGGGATTTGATTTTTTTTTATACTTAATAGTAAAATTTGTTTTGAAAAGATTTTTATTAGTGAAGTGAGAAACCCAGTAGTCTTTTTTTGTGACCAAGAACTCCAGGATCTGCTACCATAATCATGCATTGGACAGTGGCAAACCAAAAGGAGCTCAAATTTCCAATCCATGAGTAAGCTAGAAGAGACGTCATTATTCAGTTGCATTTCATCTAAAGAATGCATTTGTGGAGATTTTTACTTCTTTGTAGCACTTGTGTTGGATGGGTTTTTAGTTGGAAGAACCACTTTTTCTGGTGCTGAAGGCTTGAAAACAAATGTAAACATCTACAAAACTATTGCTACTAGAGTGTCGGATATTCTTAACGTGGTAATTGTGGAATGTCTTATTTTGGCACTTTCCAATATTATATCCCGTAATGGGTGTGATATTCATGTGGAAAATTTTCTGTCACATTCTTGAGCATTCCTTTTTCTATGGGGGATTTGATATCCTTTAGCATTCTGACCCTCAAATATTTCAGGGTGTCCCCTGTCCCTCAGTCCCGCGGTGCAACAAGCCAAGACGTGTAGATCTCTACTATTCTAGTTGGTGCATCCGTCCAGGTAAATTACGACCATCAGACCTTGTACGGTCATCTGTGAACTTTTCTTTTTAAAGTTTCCATGAAAGGAGTTGATTCAACGTTGTTTTACAAGCAATGCGTGGATCCTCCTGTTTATTTGGTCTTCTTGCAGCTTCGTCAGTAGAATCAAGCAGGGGAGATGGCAAGAAGACAGCATGCGAGGTCTTGCTCTTTCATCACGAGGACATGGGCATCCCATGGGAGATAGCGAAGTTGGGCATTCGCCAAGGGATGTGGGGTGCCGTGAAGAAGATCGAACCGGGCCTACGGGCCTACCAGAGAGCCAGGAAGACCAGCTCTACCATGTCTCGTTGCGCACTCCTTGCACAAATAAACACCAAAGTCACTGCTGATGGCCTGCATCAGTTGGAGCCTGAAACCAGTTCCCCCGTCACCAAAAGAGTGGAAGAGGATAGAACGCCAAGCTTATTTAAGTTCTTAATGATAGGTGGGGCCATCATTCTAGCTTGCACATTGGACCGTGGCCTTCTAGCTAAAGCAACCATGTTTGGTGTTGGCAGAAGATTCGCAAGGTCGGTAAGGTAAATAATACAACCATATAGACTTCTTTTTGGTTCTTAGGATATCATTTCTTGTTTAGTGCAAGTAACAGATTGAATGGAGAGGAAGAGATCGAGTTGCAATGTTGAATGGGATTTCTTTTCACGCATGCATTTGATCGCAGCTGGACCTCTCTTTCAAGAAAATATGGTTTTATAGGTTTAAGCTAAATTTCAAATGTATATGCTGCTCTACAGAGAGTTTGTTATGCGGGTCTACCACAGTCATTGGTTCCAATGGCAATTTCTTTGCAGTGTGCTTGAACAGCAGGGTATGTCATCGTCTGCAGTATAGGTATATTACTCATTTGTATTTATGAAGCTCGTCTTTAATTATCCTTGATTGCGATGTTGAGGATTGCTTTTAAAATTTTTCTATGTAGACTTGTTGGTTTAGTTGAGGCTTTTTCAAGCTCAAAGAAATATTAGCTGATCAAGACCTTAAGGCAACATCTGCAACTGGCTTTGAGTGCACAAATCACCAGTTCTTTTCTTTAATATTTTGAGTAAGTGGGAGAAAATGAGGAATCTTATTCACCATTGAAACCCTACATCTCTTTCTATAGAGAGAGGTGTTGGGAAAATTACATAAGAGAACCAGACAGGAAAAAAACTTAGTCCCTACTCGACATAAAAATAAAGTAACTATGAAAACTCAACACTTCCCCTCAAGTTGGAGTATAGATATCTATCATTCTTAACTTGTCACAGCAAACCTTGAAAACTGATATGATAAGAGACTTGGTAAATATGTCTGCAGTCTAGTTCTTTGAAGCAACAGGTGTAGTGAAAGGAAGTCCTCTTTGGATCAGGCTTCTGGTTAAATGATGGTCAATCTCTACATGTTTCGTATGCTCATGAAACATGGGATTGTTGGCTATGTAGGTAACCTATTTGTTATTACATCTCATCTCCATAGACTCCTCAATCTTGACATGTAAGTCAAGTAACACAGATCTGACCCACACAAGTTCAGCAGTCGTCTGTGTCATGGCTCTGTACTCTAACTCTACACTAGAGCGGGACACTACACTCTTCTTGCTTCTCCATGTTATCAAATTGTCAGCCACATAAGTACAAAATCCGATAGTGAATTTCCTGTCAGAGAGATATTCAGCATAATCAGCATCAGAGTATCGCACTATACTTATACCCTTGTCTCTCTAGAATAGTAGTCCACGTCCTAGTGCCTGTTTCAAGTACCTAAGCACTTGCATAGTAGCATCCCAGTGCCGCCTAGTGGGTCTATCTATAAACTGGCTAAGCTTACCAACTGCAAGCAAAATATCTGGACGTGTAATAGTAAGATAAAGCAATTTCCCAACCGACTGTCTATATCCTCTGCCCTTAACAATCTTAGACTCAGAATCATATAGATTCATCTTAGAATTCATGGGTGTGTTGGCAGACTTTAATCACAACATCCCAGCCTCCTGCAACAAATCAAGAGTATATTTCCTTTAGTTAAGAATAATCCCACTCTTTCCTCTTGCTACTTCTATGCCTAAGAAGTATCTTAATGAGTTCAGATCCTTCATCAAAAATTTCTCTGCCAGCTTCAACTTGATCTCAACTATCCCAATGGTATTGTCACTAGTTATGATGAGGTCATCTACATAAACAAGGAAAGCTACAATTCCCTTGTCTGTCATCATCGCAAATAAGGAATGATCAGTAGTAAAGCAAGTGAGTCCCATGTCTTCAACGACCTCTGAAAGCTTGTGGAACCAAGCTCGCGGACTCTGCTTAAGGCCTTATATCGTCTTCTTCAGCCTGCACACACACTCTTCCTTAGCCTCAAATCCCGGGGGCTACTGTATATACACTTGTTCTTGTAAATTACCATGAAAGAAGCCATTCTTCACATCCAGTTGAAATAAGGGCCAGTCAAAATGAGCAGCTACAGAAATAAGAATCCATACTGTAGGAAGTCAAGCTACGAGAGAAAAGGTGTCAAAAAAATTCATCCCATATGTCTAAGTGAATCCCTTTGACACAAGTCGAGCCTTCTATCGAGAAACCGACCTGTCTGGATTGTATTTCACGGCAAAAACCCAACGGCACCCAAGTGTGCGTGCACAAGGTGGCAACGGAGTAAGCTCCCAAGTCTGGTGAGAATGAAGTGCAGCCGTCTCTTCCTTCATAGCACAATGCCATTTCGGATCGAGCATGGTTTGCTGATATGTAGCTGGTATCTATGTAGAAATGAGTGCATTTGTAAACAAAGCAAATGGTCGACTCAGGTCATCAGAAAACATAGCTCTTGCCATCTGATACTTTCCCTTCCAAGAAAGGGGGTGTGCGCTCTGGGGGCCTTCAGAATAGCAATCGAAAGATCTACGTCATCAGAGGCAGACTCTGGCTCAAATGATACGACTCTCTCATCACTAGATATGGGCTCAAAAGTGGCTGGTATAGCACCTGTAGAATCATCACCAGATACACATTGGTCAGTGGTCTCAACACATACCTGTTGTGGGGAAGATGATGGTGCTGAAGAAGGGGGTATAATGTCTATATGTGATTGGCTTTTGAAAAACCAATGGCAGATCTCTGAACCGAGTAGTATTAGTAACTGTAGTATCTGGTGACACTATCTGAGTCGTAGGAAAATCTTCAAACTGAACTGAAGGAATGGGCATGGGAGCCCTCTTTGCCTAAAGTGCCAACTGTCTCCCAGTGACTAAAAAATATGGAACTGCCTCATGAAAAGTGACATCAGCATTGACAAAATGCCTCTTTTGTAGAGGTTCAAAGCATATGTATCATTTCTGAGTGTGACTGTAACCCAGAAAGACACACTTAACTGCTCTAGCGGCCAGTTTATCTCTACCTAGTCCAGAAATATGGACGAAGGCTACACAGCCAAAAGTTCGGCGTGGCAACTAGAATAATTCCATATCAGGGTATAATATCTGCAATGGCACCTGCTTAGAAATAACAGAACTACGCATTTTGTTAATCAAGTAACATGCGGTCAACACCACATCTCCCTGATACTGTGAAGGCACATTATGGTGTATCAAAATTGTCCTTGCCACATCCAAAATGTGCCTGTATTTCCGCTCAACAACCCCATTTTGCTGCGATGTATGGGGGTGTGTGGTTTGATGCACCACTCCATGAGATCTGTAAAAATTCTTTATACAAGTAGTACAAAACTCCAATGCATTGTCGATGTGTACAATCTTAACAATGGAAGCAAACTGATCCTTTATTTCAGTAATAAAGTTCTCAATTACAGACTCAACATCTGACTTATTTTTTAACAAAAATAACCAAGATAATCTGGAGTAATCGTCCACTATCACCAATAATATCTATGTCCCAGTCGTATCGACTGGGACCCTACACATCTAGATGCAGCAAATCAAATAAAGACTCAGAAATAGTGAAGCCAGCAAAGTAAGTAGATCTGCAGTGCTTCCCAATCTGACAAGAATCACAATGAATCTTAGTGGCTGATGAAATATGAGGTAGGATACGACGTAGCCTGTCAAGTAAAGGATGACCAAGGCGATTGTGCCACTGTTAAGCACTCCCAGCAGCGAAGCACACATCTCCCTAGCACTGTGCAGCAACTAGCGTCTGAGACAAGCGATACATACCCCCCTCTTCATGTCTGCCACCGATCATCCTCCCCGTGAGCTTGTCTTAAACACACAACCAACATCATCAAAATTCACCCTGCAATTGAGATCTTTTGTAATCTGGCTAACAGATAATAAACTCATCGAGAAATCAAGAACTAATAGAACATTCAGTAATCTCATACTAGGGGTGACTGACGCCTCCCCTTGACCATCAACTCTAGTGTACCTGTCATTTGCCACTTTAATAGTCTTACTAAGACGTACAAACTGAAGATGCTAAAAGCCACTATACTCACAACTCAAGTGCTGGGATACACCCGAATCTACCAACCAATTAGACCTGTTAGACACAGGAAAAATAGTCTCTATACCTGAGAAGGCAATAGCAATAGCATCTGAAGAAGATGGAGTCTCTTGAGTAATCTGAGCAAGCCTCTGGACCACAGCATCATATTCAGCACATGACATTATGTCAGACTCTGTCTCAGAAGAAGTAGCAACCTGATTGGCGACAGGAGGTCTCCCATGCTTAGACTAGCAGATAGCCTCCGAGTGACCAATCCTGCCACAGAAGTTGCACGTGGGTCGTGGTTTGCCTGTTTGTCCTCTGCCACAACCATGCCAAGAGTAGAAAAACTACCTCTCATGCCTCAACCTCTAGCAAAAACTAGTGCAGAAGTATGTCCAGTAATCTCAAGAGTAGGAACCGCAACAGTAATCCAGCTCAGTCTGTTGTACGTCTCCTCAAGTGTTGGAAGCTCCAACAGTGTTAAGATCTGAGATCTTGCAGCATCATATTCTAGACCCAGTCCAGAAAGAAAGTGAAGTATTGTTGTCTCTTTGCAATACTTCATATGAGTACCACAAGTGCACACTGGTCTACAAGAATTATATTTCTCCAGAAACCCCTTTAGAGCAACGTAATACTGTGTCAAGGTCTGTCCCTCCTGTCTAAGGGAGAACATATGATTGTAAATCTGATAGACCTTGTTAGAGTTCTTCTTATGGGAATATATGTCATGAAGCGTATCCTACATCTCCTTCGTAGTTATGTAATATCTGATGTCATCTCCAATCTGTGGTGACATGGCATTCCTGATCTAAGCCCTCACTAGGGCATTGTCTTTCTTCTATGAGGTGTACTTTCCAATCTTATTCTGAGGCTCTGGCTCTAATATCATATGCTTCTTGTCGTGACCCTCAACGATCATCAGAAAGGTTTGAGACCAACGAGTATAGTTGGTCTCATCTAACTTTACAATCGGGATAAAGAACGGATTCTTGTAATTTTCGCTCTCCTGACTTTTCTCCGACGTAACTTTAGAGGAAGGAGAAAAAGCCATGACGCCTCAAGTACCAAGAAGTTACCGGGATCAGATATGAAATCCAATTTTCAGATCTGTTGTACCAACATAGATCACGATGGCAAGTGATCTAACCTGAAACCAAGTCATCTAGTGCTTGGGAATCAAGTTAAACGTGTATAGTAGCCCTCCAACGACTGGTAGGTGGTTACTAGAGTCTGAAGGCACCCCTAATAACCCCTAAAAGGAGAGTTGTGCCCTCTCTCTTCACTGGATTAGAGCAAGAAGCCCAACCGGTGGCCCTGTTGTTGACTAGTGGTCGATCAGCTGCTGCTGCAGGTGATCCCGCCTCGCCTACAGCCTAGCGCCGCCTCCTATGGCAGCTGTTATGACCCAGTTCCCGAATCCTTACAGGACACGAGATCAGACCAACTCGACTGATCCCAAGACCCAGTCGTCCAACGAGAAAGTAACCAAAAGCAGGAAAGTAAATCATATTCACTATGCTAAGCAACTAACAGTAATAAAAGTACAGCAGTAAAGAAGTAAAACACTATAGTACACACCACCACAACAGTAGAAAGGTAAACAGGTATAAGAATATAAAGTACAAAATGTAAGAGTACAGAAGTGCAATAAACTACTCACTACAACAGAAAAGGAGTATAACAAGAAGCTATGACTACTAGGCTCTACTGGATCCAGCACCCTCTGCAGTCATAGGCTCTGGCTGCTCAACACCTGAACCTGAAAAGGGGTTATGAGTACAAAACGTCAGCGAACGCTGAGTAGAGTGGCAACCAACTAACTAAAGCCGTAAAGGTGAATAGGTAGCTATTGTTTTTCAATTACTTTCTTTAACTAATTATTCTTTTTCACCACTTGGTTTATTTATCACGTCTCTTTCTTGATCTTGAATGTTCCCCATGGAAACGATCTTGATTGCAGTTTTTTCCGAAGAGTAGAAGGCACACGTGGTGCTCTCCTGGCTGGGAGAGTCCCCCGTGGTGATCCTACACCCAGTCAATTACCCCAAGATCACGGACGGACGTAACGATGATTATGACACGCGCGATAAGTACACGGGTAGCTACCTTGCACTGGCATGCGGTCAGTCGTTTCTGTTAGCGGGTGTGCCCAAAGCACAGCACGGAACCAGTATAGGGCTTAGTCCTCTCAGTAACAGGGGTCTAGCCCCTAAGAACCAAACAGGGGTCTCACCCCTCCACAGTCTGCACACCCTCTCCTGGCTACCCTAGTTTACCTAGTGGGCCTTACAAGTCGGTATAGGGCGGCTAGCTGAATCCCGGGTCTCGTGGGGTGGCTAGCTCTTTTCCTACACTAGTAGCTCTCCCCGATACAGTGTACACGAGAGTCAAAAAGTCAGTACAGAGTGGCCAATGCTAACCCCGGATCCCAACCCAAGGGCGGCTAGCTCCGCTCTGCATTAAACAGGGGGACAGTCGCTCTCCTTGATATTCCGTACTCAAGGGCCAGCTCACTTCCCCACTCACATTTTCAGTTTCATTCCATTTATTTCCATGAGGTCTACTCTTAATTCCCCGTAGGGTTCATGCTCATATTCCTCAGGTCATTCCATACTATGTTTCGTCATTTCTATTTCCATTCTCAGGTTATACACATGCAAATTGTAATTTTATCATCCACATTTCCATACTCAGGCTATTCACAGGTAGCTCGTGTTTTCAACATTCATCTTTCCATTTTCAAATTATATACATGCAGCTCATATTGTATCATTTCACTTGTGCGACAGGAAAGTTACATTCAACAGTTAACTAGTACAAATACTACATATTTCGCAGGTAATTGTTATTTATTTATAGGCAATTATTCTCATTCTATATACTCATTCAAGACTGCAATTCATTCATTCAATACAGACATTCCAGTATTTTTAGTCCTAGGATTCATGCCATATCCTAGGTTCTAATCATTCATTCCACACATACATTTAAGTTGTAATTAAATTAAAAGGAAGCCACTCTACAAGTAAACCCAAGAGTAGTGGGGGCTTGAACGGCAGGTTCACGTGCCTCAGCAAGTTCCGAACCCGCAACGGAAACAAGTCGTATCACAAGGATCAATCACAAAAGAATACTTAGAACAGTATAGAAAGTCTTCTAACAAATAGAGGAATTCATACGGGAAACATCAGTATCTTAATTGCGGAAAACGGACCTCAAACGGATCCTAAACGGGTCAAAAATAGTGTTTCTGACTCAAATCAGACGTCTAGAACAACTTCTAGACGTCTTAAAAGTGTCCAGTGCCATACCTCAAGTCCTGCACCAATCCTCAGACGTCCAGGAACTCCTCTGGACCGTCTCGACCCAGTTCCAGACGTTTGACCACTTCTCCAAACGTCTAGAAGCGCTTCCCGCCGTCTGGTGCCTCGCCCAGACATCTGAAGTGCATGGGAGGGCGTGTCCCGTGCCTTCCCGAAGCGAAGCCTGCATGAAATCCACCAAATCTCCTCAAAAAGGCATGCAACAGTGCCTCGGCGGAGCGGCCTGCATGGTTGTATCCACAGAGAAGACGTACCTTCGCGAAGTCTACTCCTTAGTCATTTGGAACCTCCTCCAAACGTCGGCTACGTCATCTGGATGTCGCTCCAGACGTCTGATTTTGGGAAAAACCCAGAACCAGAACCTGCTTCCACCCTCTCGCACCGCGTGTGGCTGCGCCGCGCCCTCTCGCCTGCTGCTCCGGCTGCAGCAGTGTTGGGGAGGATCTCCCTGACGCACTCCTCCGCTTTGCGCACGCGCCGCTCCGGCCATGGGCTCACTGGCGAACTCCCATGCGAGCTCGCAAGCTAAACTCCTCTCCCTCTCATGCTGTTCCTCTCCTTCTCACACCACTCCCGCGCTCTCACTTGCTCTGCTGCTCTTGTTGGAAGGAAGGGGGAAGGTGGCTAGGAAGTGGGGTGGAACGAGGGAGAGGAGGGGGGCTTTATATAAGGGTGTGGGTTTAGGGTTTCGTCAGGGCAGAAGGAGAGAGAAGAAGGAAAATGAGAGAAGTGTACTGTCTATGCGTAGTATGTGCGTAGACGCAAGCTCGTACTCAAAATTTTCAATTTCCAGACGTCTGGGAAGGTATCCAGACGTCTGACCAGACATCTGACTCACAGCCAAGACGTCTTAAAAGGTTCAAAGAGCACGAGTCTTAACAGTAGCCCTAGTGTGGCTGCAGCGTCGCCGCAAGAGCACAGCTCCCCCACAGCACCACTACAGAATGCTGCAGAGGCTATAGTGTCGTCACCTGCTGCCTGCTGGAGCCCCCTTCATTGGTTGGTGGGTTGCCAGTGAGGATGGGAGGCGATTGACGACGTATAGAGAGGCAAGAGTTTTTGGTAAAGGTGCTAGGCATCTTATTTCGGTTGGATATCTGAGCGTCGACCTAAGATCGTCACTCTGATACCAAATAAGAGAAAATGAGGAATCTTATTTACTATAGAAATCATACATCTCTTTATATAAATAGAGGTATTGAGAACATTACATAAGAGAATTAAACAGAAAAGAAACTAGCAATTAATCCCTACTCAACGTAAAAATAGAGTAACTAGGAAAGCTCAACAACGTAGAATATGTGTAAATAGGTAACTAGCACCGTTAGATATCTGCATGCAAATAATTTTCCTTGGTTGAATTATAGCTCACAATTTCACTTCGTTACTTTAATCCTTTTGTCTTGACTGCTCCCTGTGCTCCATCTGTATGGACATCCACCTAAACACCATTATAGAAAAGGAAAATCGATTAGAAATGAATTAACTAGGTCGGCATACCAATCAATCCAATGAAGATCTTCATTTATGAAATAACTTATTATTTTTACGGTCAAATCATGGTATTTGCAAGATTCTTCGACTTATTGTCCTGTTTTGGTCCTTTTTTGTGTTTGCACTGATTTTTAAATTTAAAATGGAAGAATAATGTTGGAGGTCATTTCTATCATCCCCAAAATTTCGATCTATGGTGCATGTTTTACGTCAAACCTGATGATAGATGAAGGATTTGTCTTAAGATCAAAGCCATCCAGCAGAAAGGAAAATGAGAACCTTCAAATGTTTAGAATCTTAATTGAAACCCCTTGAACGGGCTGCATCCGGTCGGCAATGTTAACGTCACAAAAGGTGCTTGATAGGATCATAGAGGCAACCGATTTAAACAGTGTGTTAGTTGGATAATCGGTCCGAAGATCCGGGGTTTATATATGCTTATATATTGTCTTACTCAAGAAATAGATACAGAGAGAAAGAAAAAGAATAGGAGATGTGGCTAACCATACCATTTGAGATGGGAGTTCGTTTATGTTGCATTAAAGTTTCTGGAAAAAAAAAAATAAAAAGTGTTGATTGTTACCGTTACTACCATTTCTACTAACGTCGATAACGGCATCATGTGCTTTTATATAGGATAGAAATGGATATGAGATATAAGGTTCGTCCGGTCTCCTTCACAAGGTTAGATAAGTGATTTAAATATCGATGGTATGTTGTCGGTAAGGTATTCTTTGACAAAGGCTTATGTCGATGTGTATCTACTATCGAAATGTAGGGATTTCGTAGGCATGTCGACGGTATGGTTGGCTTGTCATCAGGTGTTAACCAGTTTGGTAAGGTTTGTGTTGGCTGAGCAAGGTCTGTGGTGTCTGCTGATGGGTAAGATTTGGATAAGGGTCTCTAGGTCCAGATAAATAAGGTTTGGGTACGGATTCACACGTACGCGATATCTAAAACCTTAGGTATGGTCATGTTGAAATACTCTTATTGTTACATAAGTTACAATAAATATTTGATTTTCTTCAAATTGATATCATCTTAACTCAACGTGCCTTCGATATATCCATCGACATGTCATCAAAAAATGAATATTTTCATAACATATCCTCGATATATTTATAAAATATATATTTAGAATTTTATGGACATGATATCAAAATAGACATTTCAAATCTTAGGTCAGATCATGTAATCACCCTCATAACATTACGAGAACAAAGCTATTGCAAAGATCAGGTGGTTCTTCGTTGTGAAGGTTATCTGGGATAATGATGTGAACTCTAATATCTATCCTGACGTTGGCCTTTTTGGTGAGAAGTACGCCACGTTGATTGAGGGATCTGTGCCACATAAATAATAGTCTTGGCAGATGTTTATGGTGCAGTTATTATGCCGACCACTTCTTTTTGGGTGAAAGCACTACACCTACCGGTTAGGTCCTACAATTATTATGCCATCGTTTTCGGAGGTTTCCCACTTGGTAGGGGGGTATAACCTTTTGTGATTGAGTCCCTGGACATATAATATGAAAATTACACAAATGACATAGGAAGTTGGTAATTCAATTTCACCAATGTGGTATGCATCTAGAGAGGAATTTGAACCCTCAAGTGTTTAGTATGTTTCAATGGTTGCAAAGGATTCCATCCCTCTTAAATATTGTACATAGAGATTCTTTTATAGGGTGTGTTAAGCATATAATAATTACATGTAATTACTCCCTTTTGAAAAAACATAAGCATTAGATTCGCTCTTTAAGAACCTTTATTTATTTGCATCTCTTCATCTTCTCTATGAAACTAGTTAGCTCTAGTGGCTAGCTTAGGCAAACTGCTCAATTCAAATAGACTTGGTAGTTTTTGCAAACTGCTCAATTCAAGTGAATTACCCAATTACGGTGGATTGGCCAATCCAAGCAAAATGACCAATCTAGGTGAACTAGCCAATCTAAGTGGATAACTCAGGTAAAGTAATTTGTTATGATAACTTGGATTGATTTTCTACCACTCAATGGGGCTAACTAATTTAGTCGCAAACCTCTCAAACTTGTACCGGTCATGATAAGTTTGTAGCTTGAGCTTATTTTGTGAAGATCAATTTCTTCCCTGATCACCTTGTTATGATGCTCATTTCATTTATTTTTATCAAGTAAGTAATTTAGTTTCTTTTTTAGGCCTGCTCTCTTTGGGAAGATGTTCTCAGATTGATGAGATATTTTAGCAGCAAGAACATTCTCAGGAAGGATATCATGTGCATGGCCAACTTATTCTAGAATGCTTTTTTTCTAAACTCTTCAGTGGAAATAAAGTAGAAGTCACATCCTCTCTTATTAGTTTTCTCTCCCTACTTTACTTATTTTCGATCTCAATCCCTAATCCAATCAAATGGAGCTATTCCAGATTTTTTTGAATATAGAGTTGACCTACCAGGAAAAGTTATTCGAATCCAATGGAGAAAATCCAACTCTAGAATTCAAGATCCAACTTGACAATGGTTTGCGTGAAGAACTAATTTAATCGTAAACGAGTCACAAGTATATTTTGGGTTTAAAGAATCGTTTGACCCTTCTTACGAACTAGGCAACGAAGAACACCTCTACACAAATCCATCGTGAATCTTTAGATATTTGTGGATATTGTTTTGTGATTGTCGTATTTAACTTTCATTAATTTGTTTATAATTTTTTAATTGTACTTTCTAATCCCCCATCCCCAACACCCCCCCGGTCTAGTGCAATATTCTGTGTCATTGAAGCACCAAGAGAAACTGAAACCTATCATACACTTGATAGGAATTAAAAATAACATAGCCTATTTCTAAACTACGTAATTTGTTGCATTGATCCTCTCAACGCCTTACACTGATATACACGGATTTTGATATTGCCTTTCTTAAGAACCAGCAGGATCCATGTGTTTGCGCAAAAAGTATGTGTATGAAAATAATTGTTCGTTGCTGCTACAAAAAATCTTACAATGTCTTCAAAATATATTTTACAAAAATTATAAGTTGTTGAATCAATCAAAGTCTGTTCCATGCACGGTCATTGAATCCATCGAAATGTATTCCCTGCGTGGATTCAGATTTAGGAGTTTCCAAATCTGACATGTTTTGCTTAAATCAATTTTTGTTTGAACAAGCAAACCAACCATTTCGCTGCTTTGCTCAGGAAATAATACTGTTTTATATATGTTTTTAATTTTGATTTGTTTTCATTCTCATTTTTTTGCAACATGTGGGTTGCTGATTTTGTTATATCTACACTATCTAATTTTATATTCAAATCTCAAATTTGGCTATTTACTCTTACTTTTAAGAATAGTTTACTTTGAAGGTTAAGAAATTGATGTTAAAAAATATGAAATTGATATTCGCTAATATTTTTGTTTACTTGCAAGGTGGTATTAACACCCGTTTCTATTTACTTGAACCAGTGTTAAACTGTGGTGTTAATCCTTATGATGTTTATACCAATTTCTAAAAAGTGGAGTTTGGATGTAAGGTAATTACGAAATTAACACATATTTTGCTAACATCCCTTAGAACTGATGTTAACCTCCCAAAACAAATGTTAAGATTATGTGTGTTAACCCCTCAAGTAAACGGAGGCTAATCCCCCAAATCCTTAATTACACCTTCATAGTGTCCAGGTAGAGATGCTTGATCTTCCCTTACGTGATAAAATTTATGAATCTCAAGATATGATTTCTTCGATAAATCTTGAAATTCATAAGGGTTAATTTACTTGAAGTGTTATAAAATCTGAGTTTATGAAAATACGAGAGATGTTAACCATCCTTTTTATTTGCTTTCAGAAGGGGTTAACACATATTTTTGTTTACTTGAAATAGTTGTTAACCTATATGATGTCAAGAAGGAAAAAGATTTTAAAAAAAAAGGAGGTTAACACCAATTTCTTCTTAACACTAGTGTGAACTTATGTTTTGCAAAACTCGTATTTTCTCTCCAAAACACAGGTTTTGAAAGGTGATGTTAACTCACGAAGTAAATAGAGGTTAACCCTTGTTCACTAGGGTTAACCCTCCAAGTAAATTATGCCTAAGGGCTAATTTAGTTGAGATATCATAAAACCTAGGTTTACAAAAGTACAAGAGGTGTTAACCTTCCTTTTTGTTTACTTTGCAAGAGAGGTTAACACCGATTTATATTTACTTGAAACAAGTGTTAACCTATGGTATCAGAAAGGAAAAAAGTAAAAAAAAAAAAAAAAAGGGTTGGCACCAATTCCATTTTAACACCAATGTGAACTTGGATTTTGCAAAACCCCTTGTTCTCTCTCCAAAACACAGATTTTAAAAAGTGGTGTTAACCAACAAATTAAACGGAGGTTAACTTTCATTTACTAAGGTTAACCCTCCAAATAAATCATGCCTAAGTGATTAAGAAAGGCTAGATTGTATTAACACTTTCATTCACTGATTCTATCAACACCACTGTCCATTCACATACCTTGCTACGGCTTTCCCTTTATCTTCAACATTTTTAATGAAATAGAGCTAAGGAGCTAAATGTCCATAATTGTTGTATGTAGAAAAATTGATGACAGCATTGTCCATGTAATTATTAGATACCATATTGTTTAATTTGACTTTCAAAATATAATATAAATGAGTTTAAATTTGAAGAATGCAAAAATGATTTGACGAGGCCATAAGTAATTTAGAAATAAAAATACATCACGTTTATAACTTAGGCATAAAGATATGAACTCTTCTGTAACAAAAAATAATAATTTTTTACGTAAATGCTATCAAAAAGTTACACATTACATTAAGTGTCACGATAAACTTCGTATTTATATATAAGCTATTGCAAACATGCCTCTTTTAATAATAATGCTATTCAATGCAGGGTTACCGTTATCTACAAATGATCTTTGAGTAGCGAAGAAGGTAAGAAGGGCAATGTGTAGCAAAAGGGTGGTAAATGATCTCCTTTCCTATCATTTCAGTATACAAAGCCGAGAAGAGCAACAATTAAGGCAAGTATCAAAGCTAGAGAGGTTAAAAAGGGGTGGACAATGCAAGTCAACTACCTTTTTAATATTTTGAGCTAAGATCATCGTAACTTTATTCTGATAAAACATGGTTCGACCGTTCAAGTGGCATTTCTGTAGAGATAAACAAATTATGCTAACATCTCCGTAAATACGAAGATTACAGTGACAACATCCCCGCCGAGTTTACTCGCCAAACCAAAATTAGAACGATAACAAGAATCATTGATTTGACGATTTCGTCCAAGAGAACATGAGATCCGAAGGAAGGGGAAAATCATTATAAAAAAAAGAAAGAAAGAAAAAAAAAAAAAAAAAAAAAAGTCCTCGCAGGTAAAAGTCTTGCTACTGATTTCGATGTTGGTAAACATAAAAGGGACACGTGGTGTCCTCTCCGTGGTTGCCACAGATGCAACCTCTCAGCTGCCACGAATGACACCTCGGCTTGTTGGCCCCACCCTTACAGCAAAGGTAGATGGATTCCCCTCGTCCACGTTATTATACAAACCCCGATCATATATACATCACACGTCGCCACAACGCAGCACACACAATGAAGAAGGCAAGTGAAAACGCCGGTGCCTTGATGGCCGCCTCCGTCGCCGCCACCGCACCGTCGGAGGATCGCCGCATCCATTTCGGCGGCCTTCCCGTCGCACCTCCATTGACATCCTCCCACAAGGTGACAACTAATTAATTAATTAATTGATTGATTAATTCTCCCGTTGCTGCTATCTTTGTAGTAGTTCGTGATTTCGTGCCGTGCGGTTTTCGCAGGGATCGGAGAAGAAAACATGCAAGGAGAAGGAAAGGGAAGAGGGGAGGTTCGCGCCAAAGTTCGACGGGTTGAGATTCATCGAGACTCTGGTGACGGCGCATAGGTGAGGTGAGGTGAGGTGAAGGAGATGGGGGAGTCGTAGTCTGAGTGATTTTTGTGGAGGCCACGTAATCCCTACTTTCCTTTTGATCCTGCACCATAAAGATTTCCACATGTAGAGGAAGATAGTACCGTTGATTTGGTTTGCACTCTTGAACCATGTCGGCAACTGGACGAATTGTGTGTGTGAATTGTCATTTAGTTAATAAACCCGAGGATCTTGAAGTTCCTCATGCTGTACTTATTGATGCTGTACTCGAAATAGTTGTGAAAATCCCTACCGACATGCAACTTAAAAATAAGTCCTTGAGAAAGTTAAAAAAGGGATCTTTGAATTTGAAGGCGATTCTGATTTTACGCTAAGGATTCAAATTAGCTCCTCCTAATCGTATTTGTATGTAATCTCAGTTAAAATACTAGAAGTTTTCCATCGTAATCTTCATTTCGGTGGTGTATAGGTGTAGAGAATAAAAGGAATATTTCCAAGCAAAGACCGAATATGTAAAAATGAGCCGGTATTACTTGTCAATTCCAAAGAGAATTTTCACTTAAATTCTTTTGCTTTGGTTAAAAAAATCTAAAATGCATGGAAGTAATAGAAAGAGATTATATTTTTCCACAAAAAAGGAACACGGGCATGGATCACTAGTTCCTTGTTGAAAATGAGATTCAGACCATGTCCTTTTCAATGGGTTAACTGATTTCACTTTTTCGTTAGACAAAAGGCCGAGAAAGTTACGGTGGAAGTTGAATTACTCAAGCTGATCCTCAAGAAACCATTAATAACGGTCTTATATGGAGTATGTAAGCCTCTACAATCATACTTTTTAGGGGCTATTTTATGTTTATCATTAGCTGATTTGGGTTGGTAAAACCAAAATAGCACTTACATGTGAAGATGAAATATCCCTTGATTGGTGTTAGTATATGTAGTATTAGCAAACTTAGATTAGCATACGTATGGAGGTTAAAAAGAGAATCATCATGTAAATGAGCAAAGGGAAGTCATTCCAATAAACAGACAACTCTCCTCCAGCCTTAGATTTGCGCTAATTTTTATTAACCGTGTTAACGTAGGTTCTAGACGCCCCTCACATAAACGAATGTTAATTCCCCCAATAAAGGGGATAACAATACACGCAAAGTCCCCTAGATCAACTTCGGCCCACATAAACGAATGCTTACCTCATTGCATATTATTCCAGTAATAGATCGATCCCACCCGTAAAAGGCAAACTGTGCGAGATATTTGGGAATAAAGTATTCTAGCATGTCATTGATTTGTAAATACGGCACATGGAAGTTAGATATAGACAAAAACCTATCCGAATTATGTATTTGCATTAACAAATATACCAATTTAGAAATTTCTACTCATGTTCGTCTAAAATCAACATGCACAAGGCAAAGGTGTGCATTTACCAACATCGTCGTTTTCCACCTACCATCATCAAACATCTTCTTCCCTACATACAAATGTTTTGTCGGAGCAAGACTGAGACTAAGAATTTAAAATCGACAATTTGGCTTCTACAGTACAAAGATTTCACAGCTATTGCCCGAAGCCAAACCAAGACAAAGACTATTTTTCTTTGTTCACGAGAGGTTGTGGAGCTTATGAAACTAATAACCCTTCCATAACAGAGGGCTACCCAGCAATGGGATCATTGTATCCACCATCCCAGATACATCCATCCTTGAACGACAACCAAATCAACGTCTGCCCACAAGGCTACCTGGCAATATTCTAAAAAACATCCTAACCCCCATCTATATGTGAGGCTAGCAACTAACCATCCAGACTAAAAAGTTGAATTACCAATACTTCAATCACCAAACATCAACCTAATCTTCCTTGGCTTCCCTTGACAACCAACCTCTCACATAAATTACATTCCTGTGAAACACATCAATCTCTGAACCATTTAAAAACCTTATCGTAGTCCTACTATTCAATTACAGCAGTAAAATTATACGCTGATATGAAATATCCTGATATTCAATTTGTTTAAAAGAATATTTTGCTATTTAAATATTTTGCCATGATCCCCACCTTCACAAAGGAAGGGTCCATGGAAATTGAGTCAAGACACATCTAAATAACCAAACCACCTACTGTCTACCCACTCAAACCTCTAATACCGACAATAAGGGAAAATTAAAACAGCATGTCCTGATTCCCAAAGGTGGAACAAGGCCATGGGCATCAACTGTTACGAAATAAGAAACCATCAGATATGGCTTCTTGAGCACAACCAGTGCTCAATTCAAGATTCAGCATATACCGATATGTGCTTGAAAGACTATGTAACCTGGTCACACACAAAGCAGTAGATACCACCAAGAAAACTCCACGTCAGAATATTGATAAAAGATGTGTCGCCATGTTCACATATTTAAGGCAGAACTTATACATCAATAAAAAACTGAAATCATATGGGGCCGTTACATGGAGGGATATCCCCTCAATACAGGGGCTATCTCTTGTTCACAATAGGGAATATCTAAACCCATGCTTGCCCCCCGCCCCTCCTCTCTTCCAACCTATCAAATCAATGAATAACTCCCACCCTCTTTTAGTAAAGAGCACCAAGGGATAATCCCAAATTACAAGTAAACACCAACAGAAGATATCCCCTGTTTTAAATTTGCAAACCCAGATTTGCAATCTCCTCCCATAAACTAGCCCCAAGTATGGATACAAAGCCCTATTTGTGAAATACACAACACATTTAATGCATAAGAGATTAATAGACCATGACACTCCCTCTCCTTATCCTCCTACCCTGTTTCAAACAAAGAGATGACCCATGGGAAATGTGTCTTTGTACCCAACGTTATTAAGTTCTAAAAAAGGCACATCAGGTAAAGTTTATTCATCTTGAAGCAAATTATCGACCACCTTACATATTGCCTAAGGGTATGTTTGGTAGGCAGATTAAGTGGGTTAACCCGGGTTTGTTTGCCACTTAACCCGCCTCCTTTGTGGAACAAAGTAACCCGCCTAACCACCCAAACATCAAAACCCACTTATTCCACCACTCCTTCCCTATTCCTCTACTTATTCTACTAACTTAACCCGCATACCAAACAGGCCCTAAGTGAATTTCTACTTTCTTTTATCAGTCTGTCATTCCCTTTCTACCCCATTGGCACTCCATAATGTTGGGGACACGCTGACGATATCAGGACCCAAGGAAGTTGTTTAGAGAGACCTTAGCTCTCTGCAGCCTCAAAACATGTTCTCAATCTACCCTTGACTAGCATTGCATCTAACCAGTAACAGAAGTCTTCCAAAATAGCTGCTTTCAAGTCTGGCTTACTCAACTAACTAGCCTAGCTCTGTTCTGCCTTTCTTACATGATGGGAAAAAAGGAGCATGAGCCATTCCAACATGCCATGGCTTTGAAATCTCACTGCAAAGGGTCTTTGCCAGCATATGTTGTACCAGCAAACAATGCATTATCTTCTGAAAAAGGGGGATTGTCATGTTTTCTTCAATTGGACTTTACGGACCACCGCAAATGATTTCTAAGCAAGTAGTTCAATCCATACCCATCCCTCCTACCAATAAGCATAGGTCAAAAGCAGACACACTAAAATTCCTGCCCAGAAAAATATCTTGCAAGTGCCATATTTTACTTTCTACCACTAGCAATTGTTTATAGGAACACCACCAAAAGGATTAAAAAAACAAAGAAAAAAAACTTCTTTGTCCAGTACTATCGCAGAATCAGGGTAAATTGAGAAATTTCTGACCACCAGGTAAGATCAAGAAAACAGATGTAGAGCTGCTACAGGAGCTGAATACCAACAGCAATGCAGGTATAAGAAATTGATGAGAACGGATACTACACTTGATCTTTGCCAAAAGGCCAAGAAAGTTACAATTCAGAGTGAAATTTTTGAAGGATATGATGTAAATATTGGAAAACTTCAAGACAATGAAGCAGCATGGCACAGAAAACCTGCACAACTGAGAATTTCATGATTCTTGAGAAGTGAAAAGGGGGAAGGCATGGCCACAAACATCAACCATCATTGCCCCACCACATGTATCAGAGACACAAGCACAACATACTTTTTCTGAGAGGGCAACACAATTTGAGAAGTGCTGTGGTAAAGTAGACAACGGGTACAAAGAATAATAACTACTGATGAGCAACGAATTGCTGAACAGAAGAAAGGATCAAATACATCTCAATGGGGTAAAAAAGGATTTAGTCTTCAAATTACCAAATTTAATATCTTCCACCAGCAAACTTCTAATTATCTTCCAGAACACACATCAAGCAACACCAAAACAAAACTGCAGCCGCGAAAACTATAACACCGGAAATTTATATTACTGACTGCAAAGTACCGAACGCGAATACAAGCGAGCACCAGAGTGCCCCCTCTCATCTAATCGAATAAGCTGAAGCCCATATCCTCGTCGCTCTCTTCCTCCGGCTCCTCCTGCATCCACAAACAACAACACACACAAATCACCACCACAAATCCACCAAAGATCCCACCTTTACCACAAATGGAAAAAAGGAGCCACCTTCTTCTCCTCGGCCGCCGGCGGAGCCGCGGCGGCGCCACCCGCATCACCGCCCGCGGCAGCGGCTACCGGAGCCGCCCCGCCACCACCTGCAAAACAACCACAGATGTAAACCGTCGGCAAAGATCGCACCGTTCGGCAACCAAAATCAAGAAATCGCGAAGGGGAATCGAGCCCCTACCGGATCCGACGTTCAAGATGAGGTCTTCAACGTTCTTGCTCTCAAGGAGCTTCGCGAAGAGCGACGGCCAGTAGGACTCCACCGAGACGTTGGCGGCCTTCACCAGACTGGCGATCTTCTCCGCCTGCGAAACCAGGGATCGCATCCGGTCAGACACGAAGAAACCCTAATTCGTTGGATGAGCCCCAAGAGATTGGGATTGCGGGTGGTGGTTACGGTGATGGGGATGCCATCGTCGTGGAGGATAAGGCAGGCGTAGGTGCACGCGACCTCGCCGGTCGACATGGCGGATACGACTGTGTGGTGAAGACGGAGGGGGTGGAGGTCGTGAGTTCTTCTTCTCTGCTACCGCCGCGCCGCCGCTATGGAAAGGAAGTTGTCTGGGCGGGGAGGGCTTTTATGTGGGCAGAGGGGATTAGGGTTTGGAATTTGAGCGGGGGGTTTGGGTCGGGCTTTGGGGTTAAATTACGTGATTTGCCATTTCAACTGGATTTCTTTCTTTCCCCTCATCCCTTCAACTCATTTTAAGGGTAGTTTGATTGGGGAGGGGTTAGACCCCTATTTTCCAGGGGTTATCCCCCATTTATAGAGGGAGTTATGTCAACTCATCTTTGTCTTGCTATCCCCGTATTAAGGCAACTTGGGTTGCATCATGGGTTGGCTCTTGACCCTTTTTTTCTCTCTCCCCGTTGTGCCTCTCGCGATCTTATTCTCCCGAAGATGCCCCTCCTCTTGCAAGCGTGTGATGATTTCAGAAACCCTAGCCTTCCATCATTTTCGATGACAGTTGTCGACACAATTGGAGGCAAGCCTTTACATGCCCTTTCTTCGCCTTTGGCGTCATGCGAGGTTTGACTCCCTCTCCTTCTTTGTATGCATTGATGACTCTTGTATCTCGAATAAAGGGAGTAGGTGGGCATTACTTACCTCTTTTCATTTCCAAAATCCTTCGTCTATTTGTTACATCCTCTATTCCGAGGTGTTCTTGCTGCAACTTTCTTGAATCCGTGAATCCGACCCATAGATCTTGTGAATGAACATACTGTAATCACTTTTATTGATTGTCACATTTGATTTGTTTTTTGGTTGTTGAACGCATTCATGCTATCAATACCCCCAACGTCTATAAAATGGGTTATCCTCATCATTCCTCTTCTCTACGCCACCTTCATACCATAGTCATGTTGGTTTTGTTTCTAGTTACATTGCTGATCAGATTTAGGTTATTTTAGTGTAGTGCAACAAATTTGTTGTTGGTTTTTGATGGTGAAGCTTCTGTTGGGAATTTGACTATGGGTTGGGTCACCGGAGGCTGTAGGGTTTCCGGGAGGTTGAATCAACTATTAAGGTAAGTAATTCTAGGAGCTTTTATATACAGTCACATGACCATGATTAGTTCAATGGTTTTTTCATAATCGATGAGTTAACATCTATACTATGTTTTGCTTGTTTCGAGTTGCTGACTTAAAATTTGGCTTTAGTGAACAAATGTCTTAACTGAACATGAGGATTTCTCTATTATTTTGTTCCCTCGTTCTATTGTTTTTGGTTTGTTTCCCTTCTTTTTGCCCCATGCCAGTTGTTTCCCCCAATTACTGATAGTTCCCCATGGAATGAGATATATGACCTTGCCTTCATGGAGATTGATTGATTGTTGTGGTGGTTTGAGGTGGTTGTACAAGGTCACATTATGGCATTTGGGAGGCAGATTAAAAAATCCTTGATGAGAGCTTTTTATTGAGCCTGGAAAAAATTGCGGTGCACAATAGGGTTGCCTTATTTACAAACAGCATAACACATTTTCTTATGTTGTATACATGAAATGATGTTTGCTTTAGGTATGTATTTCTACCACCTTTCTTAACCGGTGTTGTTGTTTGATGTTAGTACATAGGAAGTTTATAGAGTGCTCTTCTTACGTAATGCTTGTTGTGAAGTATATCCTAGGTTTTGTCAAGTTGGTGCTTGTTGTTGGTTCTGAAGCAAAGAAATGGAACCTTTTTAGTCCCTGTTAAAGTCAGTTGGGTAGTTGCTATTGACTCTAAAAACTATATTGCTCATTTGGTCAATTTCAATTTATGCTCCAATGACATGTGAAATACTGATCCACATGTTTATCCTCGTAGGATCATCTATACATTACTATCCAATAATTCATTATATAATCAATGTACAATTTCAAAATTAAATCTTGTTAAGATAACATTGAGAAGCAAGCATGGTAAATAAAATTCTAGATATAGTTTCTTATATAATACACATGCTTACTTTTTTGTATTTACAAACTTGACTATAGAAATAAGAGGCCACTATTTGATTGGCCCAATTTCATCCCATTTGAAATGAAGATGGAGAGTTATAAAATGAACCGTGAAAGCAATAAGAGACCAAAGTGATAACTTGAAAAAAGAAACAACAATTTACCATTACCATCATATTAAGGTGAGGTTGTTGTTTGATGTGTGTTGTTGGTACATACGAAGTTTATAGAGTGCTCTTCTTACCTAATGCTTCTTGTGGAAATTGCATCCTTTATTTTGTTGGGTTACTTGTTTGCTGTTGGTTTTGAAACAATAAAAAAAATGTTCCATCAGTACATGTTGTTTTGAGTTTGTTGCTTTTTGTTTGTTTTAAAAATAAATTGCTCCATTTCACATGTTGAATTTATATATGGTCCATTCCGGTCCATGTTATTGTCAATTTATGACCCCATTTATCATATAGAAGCTCGCTTGGACTTCGTGATTATTACCTAAGGCTGATGTAGATATAGTTAGTTATATAATGCACATGCTTAGTTTTTTGAATTTTAAAATTTTAGTATGAAAATAAAGTGGATGGATCATGTAAGATCCCACTATTTGATTGGCCAAATTTCATTCTATTTGGTATGAAACTTAACACATAGCTTGTTATTAATTTAAACCACATGTCATGTTTTCTTCACTTTTATACATCAAATGGTGTTTGCCTAACATATGTTTTTTTACCTCTTTTCTTATTGGCATTGTAGTTTCATGTTGGTACATAGCAAGTTTATAGTGTGATCTTCTTATATAATGCTTCTTGTGGAGAGTATATCCTACTTTTTTATCAGGTTGGTGTTTGCTATTGGTTGTGAACCAAAGAAATGGGTCCTTTTCAATCCTTTTTAATGTCATTTGGGTGCTTCCTCCCATGATTCAATTTATGCTCCTATGATAAGTGCAATATTGATCCACATGTTTGTGCTCGTATGATCATCTAGATAGTACTATGCAATTATTCAGTATATAATCAATGTAGTTCTTTTAATTCAGTATATAATCAATGTAGTTTAGTTTATAATCTTGCTTTTGTTAAATTTTGCTTGTTATCGACAACATATCCTTCTTGAACCATCTGTAGTTTATTGTTGGTTGAGAAAAAAGAAAGTGGTCCATTTTAGTTCCTCTTATTGTCATTTGTGCTTATTGTTGGTTTTAAATTTATGCTCCCACGATAAATGAAATACTAGTCCATATGTTTCTGCTTCTAGGATCATGTTTACAATAGTAAGCAATTATCCACTATATAATCAATGTAATTTTAATTCACTATATAATCAATGTACTTCACTTTATAATCTATACAGTTCCATGCTTGTTGTCTGCTTTTGTTACATTTTGCATTATATCCACAATATATCCTTCTTGTTGAGCCTTTTTTTGTTTGATGTTGGTTATGAAAAATATAGAAAGTTGTCCATTTTAGTCCTTATTGTCATTTTTGTGCTTGCATTTGGTTCTAAAAAGAAAGTGGCTCGTTTCACAAATTTATTTATGCCTGTGTTCTTTATTTGTACGAGGAAAAATCCTTTTACTGATCACCTTTACAAATCCTCTATCGCTAATGATATCGGATTTATTACTAGTGGCATAAGTTTTCATTCCTGGAAACTTATTACAAGGTCTAGTAGATGGATATCCATAGATCTCCAAATAGATAGGATCCAAATACCATCCCCTAAAAACTTTCAAAAGGAGAGATTAAACCTGAATGACGATTATAGATCGACAAGTGGAAAGCTCAAATAGATTTCTTGGAGGTTATGTCTTGCAATAGAATTTGTACTTTGCTTCCTTAGTGGCTGTTGATCTGGAGCAAACGAGAGGGTTATGCTGTTAAGCATCCCTTTTGTACCATTGAGATGTTAACATGTGCTAGAGAATATGGTTTTTACCAAAAATCCGATTGATTTGTGGAATGGTAAAGTAGACAATGTTGTAGTTAACCACCAAAAATTATGTCGAAATTATGTCTAGGTTGAGTGTTCATGGATTTCCCACCTGATTTTTTGAGATGAGAAATGGTCGATGAATGTAGTCGGGTCAGCCATTGTGTGTCTACTGAAAGGAAGAGGAGCTTTGAACATAAACAAAATTATATAGACCAAATGATTGTTGCAATCATTGTAATAATCCTTGCATTAAAGAAGCAAGATGATCACAATCATGATGTCAACAAACAATTATCCCAACAAAGGTATAGACTTAATATTTGTCAAAAGATTAGTGCAACTTTATTTAAGATAATTATTCTTGCATACCAACTGCAATGGGTAGCCTACTTATCGTTCCACTTGAAGGATGAACGAAGAAGGTTCCAATTGAGGAAGGGGTGTGCAACAAGTTTCCAATAAGAGGGGAGCTCCAGCAAACTTACTTATCAATACAGGTTCTTTAATGTGAACAGGTGTTTCCATTTAGTCTTAAATCAATTATGACAACCCAAGTCCCGCTACGCGACGAAACCCAGGTCGCTGTGTGTTAACAACCAGCACAACTCGCTGATGAGCACCTCATCATGAACCCTAACTAGCACTTTTTGACCTAAATAACTGAACAAAAGTTCCTACAAAACCAAAGGGTAGACCTAAATCTAAGAATTACAAATCTAAGAACAAAATAATTCACAAGGGGTAAAACTGTAATTTTACCATTGCAGTGCATAAACAGAATTTCTAAGGGTCTAGACACAGGTCAAATGGGCTTAATAAGAGAAAAAGTGGGGTGATTCGATCAGGAAAGGGTTATGACAAAATCTGATAATTAAATGACATTCTGTAACCCTAAAACAAGCCCACTTTAATTCAAAAAGTTTTAGGCAAGATAAAAATCAATTAAACCCTCTAAAATTCATGAAAAAATATCCCCCAGGGTTTAGAACCTTCAATTTGGCCATTGGAACCAATCTTCAGCTAGATTGAGAACCATACCCAACTTTTGACCTAATTTGAGTTTTTGCGTAAAATGTCTGGTCAAACATGGTCAAACCTAAAATCCAACCTCAACATTTGATTCCTTAGGTCCAAATTAAGCTTATACCAAAATTTGGACCTAAGGAAAGGTCACCTTGACTCACTTTACAAAACGGTCCTTAATAATTACTTTTTGACCCTTAACTTTTTGGACTCTTGCAGATGCCCCCTACCTTTCTCGTCTCTTTCTTCAAAAGGGTCCCTCTGCCCCCATACTGCGCAGGCCACACCTCCGGTGACTTTTCGCGGAGGATGGTGCTGCACAGACCTGGGGAGCCAGCCCCAGATTTGAAAGGACTCCTCGCGTTGTCATCTTCTGCATGGGCCAGCTCCCATGCCATGCCAGCCACCATACCTCTCGTACGAATGCTCAAGAGGTATGGGTCTTTTTCAGGACATGCCTCTGGCGAGGAGCCCACGTCTCCTCCTCGCATTTCCCTCCCGACCAGCACCTATTTAAGGAACGGCAGCCCCTGCCGCTTCCTTCGAGCTTGTTTTGGCTAAAGAAATCCTTCAAGTTTCGTCTCCTCCTCCTCCGGCCATTCGCCCGCAGGCTCCGGCGACCCTTCTCCTCCGCTCTCATCGCCCTGCCACCATACCAGTGGCAGGGTTACCTTCACCATCGTCCACAGTGCCTGGCGGTACCAGCAGGCACCCTCCAGCACCTCTTCCCTGGGCACTGTCTTCTCCGGCGACAACAGCACAGCCGCTCGCTGCCTCCTCCCCCTCCTTCATCTGCTAAGTAGGTAACAACTATTCCCCTTTTTCCTTTCTTCATTTCCACCTTATCTATTTCCTAAAACACTCACTGCCACATGATGACCACCATCACCTTCTCCACCTCTGGTAGACCACCGGCGAGGCACAGCCACCGCATTACACCACACGCCTTGCCAGACACCCCCACGAGCTTCGCCACGACCCACTGATCACAGCCCCCTTCTCCATTCACCGCCACACACTCCTGACACGCCCCCCAAACAAACCCACCTGCACAGCCACAGGGCGACCTGGGCACGCACGCCTAGGTCACCCCGTGGCCAACTGACCCCTTCTTTACCTTCTCCGTGATACTGCGAAGGTTTTCCCGTAGTCTGACAGGGCCGCAAGGCCGTTTTCGTGTCTTGCAGTTCCTAGCCTCAGCCGCCATTGACGATCGCAAGCAGCTTGCTTGCTTCAGCGCTCCAGGCCATGACAGTCCCAAGTCTCTACCTCAAGTTACGCGGAAGATACTCACGCACGCTTCGGGGCTGTCAATTAGCGTCAAAGGCAACAGCAGCTGCTGCGATCAGGGAAGCCTTCTACTGCGAGCGCAAGTGCGGAAGTGGGTGGGACTTTAGTCCCACCTCGGAAGTTTGTGAGCAGGTGCCCGTGCTTAAATTGAATTTGTGTTTCAGGCTTATCGCCTCGAAACACACTGGGGTGAGGTCCCTCTCCCCCCGCCACGCCTCGTCCGTGACATTTCCCCCGCGGACCTAGCACCCAGATCCGACTGACCCTGCCTATGCACACCTCGTGCACCACCCACACCGGTGCGCCTAGTCATGGGCGTGTCACCCGACCCGCATACCCGATTAAGGCTCTAGGAGAGCGAACCCTGGAGTGAATTTGAGAGAGAGAGAGAGATGTGGGGAGGGTAGGGGTTAGGTTTTGCCTAACCATGCACTGTGCAGGAAAGTAGGAGAAGAAGAAGGAGGAGGAAGGAGTGCAGCAGCGAGAAGAAGAAGAGAAGGAGAAAGAAGGAAGAAGAAGAAGTCAGGAAAGAAGGACTCGCATAGCAAAGGAGAAAGAAGCAAAGGAGGAAGATGAAGCCGGGACTGTAGCCGTAGAGAAGTTGAGGCGAAGAAAGAAAGAAAAAGAAGGACTTGGCGCAGCAAAAAAGAAGAGAAAAGAGAGAGCAGAGGCACAGGACAGAAAGAAAGGAAGAAAAAGGAGGAGGCGCAGCTCAACAGAGAAGAAGAAGAAGCCAAGAGGAAGAAGAAGATCCAACAGCAGCGGCAACTGGAAAGAAGAGGCAAAACACTGTAGCAAGTGGAGTTTAAGTCGTCTGACCCTTGGAGTCAAACGTCTGAAAAGAGAAAGAAAGAGGCAGACAAAAGGAGAAAGAGAATGAAGAACATAAGAATCAATTTTCCTTTCTTTACTCTTTTTTTTTTGTAAAACAGTATATATATATTGTAAATTGTGATTTTGTACGCTTCTAGAATCAAGTGTTGCTCCCTGAGTTCGACCTCGAAGATTTTCTATTTTCGAGTAATAAAATACAAACAAACTGGTCAGTCCTATGCCGCTACCACTCGCCCACAAGATCACAGTCATTCCATACATAATCATAAAATATAAATATAGCCAAGCAAACTAATCATATTGCATAAATTAAATGAACATAAATTGAATACTAACCGGAAGATTTACCATAGAACATAAGTATATAAACCCAAGGAGATGTACAACGGAAATCACCTTGCGAACTGCTAAGTATACCTGAGTACGGAACCCAAAAACACATCAGTAAAAACTGAGTAGAGTAGAAACAACAACAGTAGAGTGCAATAATAACCGAGAACAAGAGAAAATGGGTACTATAGCTTTAATTAATCCATTTATTAGATATCTCGTCATTTGGTTCCGTTTTGTATATTGGAAGCCTCAATTTATTATAGTTCACAATCTGTCGATCGACGTCTCAGGGCACAAGACAATTTCTTGTAACTTCCTGTAGCGCAAGATCGGTATAAGTCACCCTCTTGGCCGAGAAGATGGCTTATACCCATCAAGTCACCACTCTCCGTCACCCTTGTGTCATTACGGAAAGGGGTGGCAACTACATCGTATGGCGTGAACACATGCTAGCTATACACACTGATCCATAGGAAACTAATGACCCACCCATCGACTGAGTAAAAAGAGCCAACTCCAACCCTCAAGCCATGCATCTCGCTATCCTAGTTGGCCACTAAGCTTAACCAAAGAGTCGTAGGCAGGCCAGCAACTCCCTAAACCAGCCCAGAATCAGTCTAATAGACCAAAGCTACAGCTAAATCTGACAAGTAGCAGGCTAAAACCAGTCATCTAATTCATTTAATTCCCAACAAAACTACATACTGATCATTTAACCATTTCCAGATAACTGTATCAATATTCATTAATTAAGCCATAACTCTCATCATTTTAAACCATTAATATAAAGTTATGAGAAAGAGGTCAGATCACATCATTTCAAAATTTATTGATAAACGACTTAGTTTCCAACTCCTGATTGAGGTTCCAATCAAATTATTATTTAACTGTCCTAATGATAATTTTTCTAAAAATGAAATTCATTTCGTACATGCGATAACAAGATCATATCTCATATTCTAAGTGTATCATAATTCATTGAATTCATAAACATGGTCTAATAATTTGTTGTTAACTTCTTTTAATCCAACAGTTAACTATATCAATTTGATTATTCATATTTCAAGTTAACAACTTGATTTACATTATCCATATTTAATATTCAAGTACCCACGATAGCAAGAAATACGCAAATGAGCCGATCTTAGCAAAATGCAAGAATGCACACTAACAGTAATACATATGAATGAAATCACAATGTAGACAACCCATATAAGGAAAGAGAGGATTACTCTACCTAACATCATCGGGGGGTCACGACATACGACTCCGTGAAAATAAGTCAGAGACTCCCAACACCACACGTGTCTCAAATCTGTGCCTCGAAAATCAAAGCGAAAACCGCCTAATCCAACCATACGGATATGTTTGGCACACTCGAGAACCCCAAGATCGACTCCTAGATCGCCTAATTCCGATCTCGGAGACCCTCGATCAAAGTAAATCTGATCATCAGATGTTAAGTAACTTACAATCCGTTCATAGGGATCAAAAGAAAATATTAAAAAATTATTATTTTAAAAATGCAATTTTCCTAACCCCTCAATCCCCTTCTTCAGCCTCTCTCCTCCTCGCACAATTTCTCCTTTTTTTTTCCCACTGTTTCTTTTGATCTCTCTTTTTAGGATCTTTCTCTCGTAAACCCAATTATCCCTCAAATAAATAATTAAAAATTTATTTATTTGTCAAACTCCCTCTAGCTAGATTTATTTATATATACAAATATAAATATTTTAATGGAGAGCTCTTGTAATAGGGTCGAGTGAGCTCCAATTTCACCGAAACACGTATCACTGGAATCGTTACAAAACAATTGGAATCCAATAATATTTACGGATTTCTAAACGGAGGTTGTTTGCAAAAAGCGATCCCTAAGGCAAGTCGAGTACGAGTTGCCTGCAGTTTACACATATTTCGCACATCCAAGATCCGATCGCTACAGAAAACATACCGTAGAAATCCTCGTGACACCAGAAAGCTAACAGTACTTCCAGATCGTTGATCCAAGATCCAGATCACAAAATGAAAAACAAGCGGGTTTTCAATTTAATTATATGTTTTTAATTTGTGCGACCTCCAATTGACACCGAAAAACATCAGTGGGTTTATCTTAACCTGCTTAAATCTGTATGACTCGAAAATCCAAGTTAGAGTCTTTACATCAATGATGTTCATATACTTATTTATGGTGCTTACAATTTTTTCAAAATAAAGGTAAAGGTGGTTGCCTTCTTACTAGGCATTTCCATGATAGATTTCTAGGATATGATGAGGAGCCATGGTACATAGTTTACTACTGTGCACATTCACACTTTTAACTCAACATAGTCCAATTATTACATTATTTAAAATTTACAAATTAATTGTAAATGGAATACTCCTAGAGAGACTCATCATGACTGTTAATTAGCTCTAATTAACTAGTTTCCCTAGTTAATTAGCTAAGAATATACTAAATACAAGGCTAATTACACTATAGGGAATTAAATAAGGACCTTCAAAATACGTTAAAAATCCTAAATTAAATATCATTTAATCTTAATAATAATTTAATTAATAATTTGGACTAAATATTAAACACTTAGCTACTTATTTAATATCTAAACTAACTTAATTAATTTTATGACCTAAGTACTTAATTAACTTAAGTAAATTAATCGCTTAATTAAATATAGCTAAAAAGGGCAAAAACGTAAATTCAAGGCATAGATATAATATTTACCTAATTTATAATTATATAGAAAAAGTTGAAAAAGAAATAAATTAAAATAAGCCTAAAAACCAACTGTTTACATTTAGGTCCTCAACTTTTATCTCAATTGAGTCATTTTTCCTACAACTAGGTCCTTAACTTTTATTGCATAAAGGTCCCTATGTGCAAGCCTTCTTCATTTCTTCTTCCTTAGCTACGGATAGCCGAGGAGGTTCGATGATAATACCACTCAATCACCTTCTATCCATCGTCAGAACTCCTCCGCCATTGCCGCTAATCTTCTGCTCACCTCCACTGTAACGAACGCACGCCCCAGACGTTTTTTAAGACGTCTGGGAGGTGGCCTAGACGTCGGACCAGACGTCTGGGGTCACTTCCAGACGTCTGACCAGACGTCTGGGATCGTTTCCAGACGTCTGGAAATCGGTTATTTTCGACACGCACGGGTCGTCTGCGCGCTTGAGCGCGCAGACCACATATTCGCTCCTGCGGCTGCAGATTCTCGCCGCTGCCGTCTCTCTCTCCTCCTCGCGCGGCCTTAAAAGGCCACGCGCTCTCTCCCGTCGCCTCCACCCCTTTCCTCTTCTCCTTCCAGTGCGCGAGAGCAAGCGCGAGAGCGGGCGCGGGGTTGCTGCGGCGGCGACGGCCGCAGTGAGCGCGGAGGGGGTGCTACGTGCGAGAGCGGCGCTCATCCGTGAGGGCGAGCTCACCGGGGCTGCCAGGGTCGGCCGGTAGGGAGCGCAGCAAGTGCGGAACGACGCGGGAGGCCTACTGCGGCTCGAGCAGCAGGCGCACGAGGTGCGACGCGGGCGGCGTCGCGAGCGGAGGGCGAGCCGCGCCCTGGTTCTGGAAAAATTTCCAGAATCAGACGTCTGTGCTGATAGCCATACGGCGAGGTCGACGTCTGGAAGACTGTCTAGACGTCTGGAAGACTGTCTAGACGTCTGGAAGACTGTCTAGACGTCTGAAAGGTGAGTTTTCCGTCTTCTTCTTCCTTCTTATCGACTGATCGTACTGAGGGAGGGAGATGGGTGTGCGCAGGCTCGGTGATTCGCCATCCAATGCGAATCAGACGTCTGGCTGTAGTACCAGACGGCGGGAGTGACCTCCAGACGTCCGGGGTGACCATCGGATGACTGGGAACTAGGCCAGACGTCCCCGCAGGCTTCTGGACGTCTGAGAAACCACGCAGAACAAGGTAATTCTCTGATCCACTTTTTAAGACGTCTGGAAGAAGTTCCAGAAGTCTGATTTTGCACAGTGTCGTCGTTTTCGACCCGTTGAGGGCCCGTTCGGGTTCCATTTTCCGCGTTTAGAGTTGCGTTCTTTCCGGAATAAAATCCTCTACCCGTCTACAGTAGTTATACACTATTTTGAGACACTCCTTGTGTTTGATCCTTGTGATAGGACCTCGTTCTGTTGCAGTCTTGGGGGTCGCGGAGGCACGCGGGATTCCCGATCACGCCCCCATTACTCCCGTCGTACCTGGTAGGGTGGCTTTTAAGTATAACCTGTTAAATTGTGGAATCATAAATAGAACCTAGGACATTGCATGAATCCTAGGAATGAAAAACAGATTGAATGATAGATCCTAGGTGTTGCATGAATCCTAGGGCTGAAAAACTAGATTGTATGATAGATCCTAGGATACGGCATGAATCCTAGGACGGAAAACTAGTGGAACAGATGAATACCGCAGTATTGGAAAAAATGGAAAGGAACAAATAGTTGCCTGTAATCGAATTAATAGCTACCTGTTGAGTAAATAAACGTGTTTGAGAACATGGATTGTGATAACGTGAAACTGGAAGGTGAAACTTAGACGTTCTGAGCTGGAACCCTACGGGGAAGTAGGAGTAGAACTCCTGGAAAGTGAATGGAATAGTATTGGGGAAGTGAGCTGGCCCTTGAGTACGGAGTACTAAGGAGAGCCACTGTCCCCCTGTTTAGTGTAGAGCGGAGCCAGCCGCCCCAGGGACCCGGCGTTAGGACTGGCCACTCTGTACCGACTTGCTGGCCCTCGCGTACGTAGTACCAAGGAGAGCTACTAGTGTAGGGAGGTACTAGCTACCCCACGGGCCCCGGGGTTCTGCTAGCCTCCCACACCGACTTGTTAGGCCTGCTGGGGCAAACCAGGGTAGTCAGGCGAGGGTGCGCGGACTGTGGAGGGGCAAGGCCCCTGTTTGGTTACTGTGGAGGGGTTGGACCCCTGTTACTGAGAGGGCTCTGCCCTGTATTGGTTCCGTGCTGTGCTTTGGGCGCACCCGTTAACGGAAACGACTGATCGCGTGCCAGTGCAGGTTAGCTACCCGTGCGTTCACCGCGCGTGCCGTAGTCACCGTTACGTCTGTCAGTGACCTTGGGGTGGTTGACTGAGAGTAGGATCACCACGAGGGACTCTCCCGGCCAGGAGAGCACCACGTGCTACTTCTACTGTTCGGAAAAGACTGCAATCAAGATCGTTCCCACGAGGAACATTCGAGATCAAGTGAAAGATCTGAGAAATAGATAAATCGTGAAATAATTGAAAGACTTAAATAAAGAAAGTAATAGAACTTAACAACTACTGTACACTCTACTGTTTCTTTAGTTTTAGTTGCCACTCTACTCAGCGTTTTGCTGATGTGTTACACTCGTTACCTTTCAGGACCAGGTGTTGAGCAGCCAGGGTCAGCGGCTGCAGAGGACGCTGAGCCGAGTAGGGTCCAGTAGAGTTACCACTGTTTCTTGTACCTCTTTGTTCCGTTATAGTGAGTAGTTCTTGTTTCCGCAGTACTTTTCTTTACCTGCAGTTCATATTTAGTTATGAATGTTGTTCTACTGTTGTGGTGGTATATACTGTAGTAGTTTCTTTCCTTACTGCTGTATTTTCTTACTGTTAGTTATATTCATGTTGAATGTGATTTATTTTTCTGCTCTTTTGGTTACTTCCTCGTTGGACGACTAGGTCTTGGGATTAGTTGAGTCGGTCCGGTTCTCGTGTCTCGTAGGGGCTCGGGAACCGGGTCGTTACAAGATGGTATCAGAGCAAGGTCGTCCCGAGAAGTGAATCAACTGACTGGAAAATAACCAATTCACATGTCTATGACTAGAGTAGCCACCACAACATATCTCTTGACATGAGTTCTTAGACGTTTCCGTTCGGTATCGTTCCGTAGTGACGTGTTCCGTTTTGTTTCGCGTCTCCTTACAGGAGATGCCCCGTCGTGGGACCAGTGAGGCGGGCCGCGAGCGCGGCCGAGGACGAGGTCGGCGAGGTGGGCGTGCCGTTGCTGACACCCCAGTGGACCAGCCACTACTCCCGGGCATCCAGGCCCAGGACCTCGCCCGGCTGATACGAGACATTGTACGAGAGGAGCACCACCCACCGCCCCGAGCACCTCACCCTGGGGTTGCGGAGGGGGAGTCCTCTGTGGGACCACTCGACGGACGCGGCGCTGGACACGGGGGAGGGGATGGGCCGCCGCAGCCACCACCTTCCTCCGATATTTCCGTGCACGAGGCACCTTCGCCTGGAGGTGCACCAGCACCTCCCCTACAGCGCCACTTCGAGCTTTTCGGGCAGTTCCGGAAGCTGAAGCCCCCCTCCTTCAAGGGGGATGAGGACCCAACTGAGGTAGAGGACTGGCTTGAGCAGTTGGAGAAGATTTTCGACACCCTTCGCCCCCCGGTGGAGTGCCGCGTGGCCTTTGCCACGTACCAGCTGGAGAGTGTGGCACACGAGTGGTGGAGGGCAGTCCGGGGACAGGAGAGGGACGAGCCGACCTGGGACCGGTTCGTCTCCCTTTTCTACGAGCAGTACTTCCCCCAGATGTGGCAGGACCAGAGGAGGCGAGAGTTCCACACTCTCCGCCAAGGGACGATGACCGTGAGCGCGTACCGCACACGTTTCCTGGAGCTGTCCCGCTTTGCAGCGACAGCGGTAGCTACTGAGGAGGAGCGCCTTTGGAGGTTCACCGAGGGGCTCCGGCCTGCGATTCGAGGGTATGTCAAACCCTTGAAGTTGCCTACGTTTTCGAGGGTGGTGGAGGCAGCTATGACTTACGAGGAGACCAACCCGTCCGCGCGAGACACCGACGGCGGGCGGAAGAGGCCCTTCCAGCCAGACTTCTCACAGGGCCGGCGAGAGAGGAGACACATGGCGTCCGCAGGAGAGCCGTCACGTTTTACAGGGCCATTAGTGGCCTTTGGGGGCCCTCGACAAGGGCCAGTCGCCAGCATCGGACCCCCGCCCAGCCGACAGCAGGGACCCACTGAGGGCGGGAGTCGGGTTCCCCTCTGTTACCAGTGTGGCCAGCCGGGCCACATCAGGAGGGACTGCCCGTCTAGGGCAGGAGGTCAGCAGATACTTCCCGTGCAGAGCACTGGAGGATGCGCAGGAGGCCACGGTTCCCAGGCGTGAGGAGGAGGACAGCAGTCGCGAGGAGGGTACCGGCCAGCACCTACCCGTCTGACGCAGGGTGTGGCTGCTTCGTCCGCACCTAGAGCTGAGGGGTGTGTCAATGCCCTGACACACAGGGACGCCAGAGCTTCGGGATCGGTGGTAGCAGGTATGGTTTCAGTTTCCGGCAGACTCGTTTACACGCTTTTCGATTCCGGCGCTACACACTCGTTTGTCGCAACCAGTTTCGCAGTTAGTTTGGACCAGGATTTTACACTGTTAGAGAATCCGTTCGTAGTCAGAGGTCCAAGTGGTCAGCTGTTTGTAGCTAAGGAGGTGTACACGGATTGCGAGGTCAGCGTCGGGGGACATAGCCTGCCAGCTGACCTGATTATGATACAGATGGAGGACTTTATAGTGATTCTGGGGATGGATTGGCTGTCCGCGTACCACGCCTTGGTGGACTGTTTTGAGAGGAAGATCGTCTTCTCCATTCCGGAGTTGCCTTCTTTCGAGTTTCACGGACAGCCAGTGGACGGAGGTTTCAGGTGCATTTCGGCACTTCGGGCGGCGAGACTTTTGAGCTAGGGGTGTGAGGGCTTCCTAGCTTGTGTGGTGGCGGAGCCCAGCCCTGTGGCAGACTTCCAGAGCATCCCGGTGGTCAGAGAGTACCCTGACGTGTTTCCAGACGAGTTACCAGGACTACCGCCCGAGCGTGAGATCGAGTTTGAGATCTCACTAGAACCAGGGACCAGCCCCATCTCCACGGCACCATACAGGATGGCACCGCTTAAGCTGCGAGAGCTCAAGTCTCAGTTGCAGGACCTTCTCGAGAAGGGTTTCTTGAGGCCCAGTGCGTCTCCCTGGGGAGCCCCGGTACTGTTTGTGAAGAAGAAGGATGGGACCTTACGCCTTTGTGTGGACTACCGACAGCTGAATAGGGCCACCATCAAGAACAGATATCCGCTACCGAGGATCGACGACTTGTTTGACCAGTTGCGGGGTGCCACGGTGTTTTCCAAGATCGACTTAAGGTCTAGATACCACCAGTTGAGGATCAGGGAGACCGACGTCTCCAAGACAGCTTTCCGCACCCGGTACGGACATTACGAGTTTTTGGTCATGCCGTTTGGGCTGACCAATGCCCCCACTGCTTTCATGGACCTGATGAACCGGGTGTTTAGACCGTACTTGGACCAATTCGTGGTGGTTTTCATAGATGATGTACTCATCTATTCTAGAGATCGGACGCAGCACGGACAACACTTGCGGATGGTTCCAGACACTCTGAGATGACGCCGGCTGTACGCCAAATACAGCAAGTGCGAGTTCTGGTTGAGGGAGGTGACCTTCTTAGGTCATGTGATCTCTGGAGACGGCTTGGCGGTGGACCCAGCCAAGGTCGAGGCAGTGCTCAGGTGGGAGAGACCGCGTTCAGTTACTGAGATTTGCAGTTTCCTGGGACTGGCAGGCTACTACAGACGATTCATAAGAGGATTTTCACAGATTGCGCGTCCTATGACATAGTTGACCCGGAAGGACGTGCCTTTCGCTTGGACAGACGCCTGTGAGGCGTGTTTTCTGGAGTTGAAGGAGAGGTTGACCTCGGCTCCCGTGCTCACCATCCCTGACAGTAGTGGCGGGTTCGTTGTGTACACGGACGCCTCCTTGCAGGGGTTAGGACGTGTGCTCATGCAGAGGGGTCACGTTGTCGCTTACGCTTCGTGGCAACTGAAGCCCCATGAGCATACCTACCCTACCCACGACTTAGAGTTGGCAGCTGTTGTCTTCGCGCTGAAGACCTGGAGGCACTACTTATACGGTGAGACCTTCGAGATTTTCACAAATCACAAGAGCCTCAGATACCTTTTTGATCAGAAGGAGCTTAACATGAGACAGAGACGTTGGTTCGAGCTCCTGAAGGACTACGACTGCAGCATCTCCTACCACCCGGGAAAGGCCAATGTGGTGGCTGACACCTTGAGCCGTAAGGCGCCCGCACACTTGGCCAGTCTACAGTTATAGAGTTGGAGCCTTTTGGAGGAGGTGGCCAGTTGGCGACCTCTAGAGTTACGAGGGTACTGTGGGGCAGTGACGGTGACACGGCAGACCAGGCCAGAGCTGATAGACCGCATCATCACAGGACAGATGGCCGATCCGTACTTGCAGTCCTTGCGCGACAGAGTACTGTCGGGAGACCCAGGAGACTTCTCTTTCACAGACCAGGTGCTGCGCTTGAGGGGACGGTTGTGCGTTCCCAGAGACGAGGAGCTGTTGAGAGAGCTCCTGACTGAGGCACACGATTCCAGATTCACCATACATCTCGGAAACACGAAAATGTACCACGACTTGAGACGCGAGTTTTGGTGGAGAGGGATGAAGCGGGATGTGGGTGAGTTCGTGCAGCAGTGCTTAGTGTGCCAGCAGGTGAAAGCCGAGCATCAGAGGCCTGCAGGGCCGCTTCAGCCGCTTCCAGTGCCAGAGTGGAAGTGGGAGAGCTTACCACGCCTTGGTGGTGGGCTTACCTGTTACCCAGCGGGGTCACGACGCAGTCTGGGTAATAGTGGATAGACTGACGAAGACGGCGCGATTCTTGCCGATCCGAGTCACTTTGGGACCAGCACAGTTGGCAGAGAGGTATATCCGTGATGTGGTACGACTACACGGAGTTCCACAGGAAATTGTATCCGACCGGGATACCCGCTTTACGTCCCAGTTTTGGGCTGCGTTTCAGCAGGCCTTGGGGACGCGATTGAGGTTTAGTACAGCTTACCACCCCCAGACGGACGGACAGTCTTAGCGCACGATACAGATACTTGAGGACCTTTTGCGTGCCTGTGTATTGGACTGGAGGGGCTCTTGGGAGGAGCACCTGCCCCTGGCAGAGTTTGCATACAACAACAGTTATCACTCGAGTATCGGCATGGCTCCCTACGAGGCTCTATACGGACGGAGGTGTACGGCACCCTTGAGTTGGGTCGAGGTGGGGACCAAGTGGGAGGTTGGCCCCAGGTTGATCCGGCAGAGTCAGGAGGTAGTTGAGCAGATCCACAGACGACTCCGCACTGTCAGGAGCAGACAGAAGAGCTACGTGGATCGGAGACGTAGAGAGGTGCAGTTTGAGGTTGGGGACCACGTCTTCCTTCGTGTCTCGCCCATGAAGGGCTTATGGCGGTTTGGGGTGAGAGGGAAGCTCGCGCCGAGGTTTGTGGGGCCCTTTGAGGTCCTGGAGCGGGTTGGACCCGTTGCTTACCGGCTTGCCCTCCCCCCGCAGCTTTCTGGTGTGCACGGCGTGTTCCACGTGTCCAACCTCAGGAAGTACGTAGCCGATCCCAGTCACATACTGAATCACGAGAGCGTCGAGGTGGGCGACGACCTGACCTACCACGAGCGGCCAGTGCAGATTCTAGACCAAGCTGTCCGCAGTTTGAGACGAAAGCAAGTACCCCTGGTAAAGGTTTTGTGGAGGAGCCAGCGGTACGAGGAGGCTACCTGGGAGCCTAAGGCGGCAATGCGGGAGCAGTACCCGGAGCTTTTCGCGGGTACGTCTTTCGGACCAGCTTCGGTCCTCTTTGAGTTTGTTATAGTTATTTTGACGTCTTTTCCCGCACCCTAGTTGACGCAAGTTTCGGTGACGAAACCTCCTTTGAGTTTGTTATATTATAACGAACGCACGCCCCAGATGTTTTCTAAGACGTCTGGGAGGGGGCCCAGATGTCGGACCAGACGTCTGGGGTCACTTCCAGATGTCTGGGATCGTTTCCAGACGTCTGGAAATCGGTTATTTTTGACACGCACGGGTCGTCTGCGCACCTGAGTGCGCAGACCACATATTCGCTCCTGCGGCTGCAGATTCTCGCCGCTGCCGTCTCTCTCTCTCCTCCTCGCGCAGTCTTAAAAGGCCACGTGCTCTCTCCCGTCGCCTCCACCCCTTTCCTCTTCTCCTTCCAGTGCGCGAGAGCGAGCGCAAGAGCGGGCGCGGGGTTGCTGCGGCGGCGACGGCAGCAGTGAGCGCGGAGGGGGTGCTACGTGCGAGAGCGGCACTCAGCCGTGAGGGCGAGCTCGCCGGGGCTGCCAGGGCCGGCTGGTGGGGAGCGCAGCGGGCGCGGAACGACGCGGGAGGCCTACTGCGGCTCGAGCAGCAGGCGCACGAGGTGCGGCACGAGCGGCGTCGCGAGCGGAGGGCGAGTCGCGCCCTGGTTCTTGAAAAATTTCCAGAATCAGACGTCTATGCTGATAGCCATACGGCGAGGTCGACGTCTGGAAGACTGTCTAGACGTCTGGAAGACTGTCTAGACGTCTGAAAGGTGAGTTTTCCGTCTTCTTCTTCCTTCTTATCGACTGATCGTACTGAGGGAGGGAGATGGGTGTGCGCAGGCTCGGTGATTCGCCATCCAACGCGAATCAGACGTCTGTCTATAGTACCAGACGGCGGGAGTGACCTCCAGACGTCCGGGGTGACCATCGGATGACTGGGAACTAGGCCAGACGTCCCCGCAGGCTTCTGGACGTCTGAGAAACCACGCAGAACAAGGTAATTCTCTGATCCACTTTTTAAGACGTCTGGAAGAAGTTCCAGAAGTCTGATTTTGCACAGTGTCGTCGTTTTCGACCCGTTGAGGGCCCGTTCGGGTTCCGTTTTCTGCGTTTAGAGTTGCGTTCTTTCCGGAATAAAATCCTCTACCCGTCTACAGTAGTTATACACTATTTTGAGACACTCCTTGTGTTTGATCCTTGTGATAGGACCTCGTTCTGTTGCAGTCTTGGGGGTCGCGGAGGCACGCGGGATTCCCGATCACGCCCCCATTACTCCCGTCGTACCTGGTAGAGTGGCTTTTAAGTATAACCTGTTAAATTGTGGAATCATAAATAGAACCTAGGACATTGCATGAATCCTCGGAATGAAAAACAGATTGAATGATAGATCCTAGGTGTTGCATGAATCCTAGGGCTAAAAAACTAGATTGTATGATAGATCCTAGGATACGGCATGAATCCTAGGACGGGAAAACTAGTGGAACAGATGAATACTGTAGTATTGGAAAAAATGGAAAGGAACAAATAGCTGCCTGTAATCGAATTAACAGCTGCCTGTTGAGTAAATAAACGTGTTTGAGAACATGGATTGTGATAACGTGAAACTGGAAGGTGAAACTTAGACGTTCTGAGCTGGAACCCTACGGGGAAGTAGGAGTAGAACTCCTGGAAAGTGAATGGAATAGTATTGGGGAAGTGAGCTGGCCCTTGAGTACAGAGTACCAAGGAGAGCGACTGTCCCCCTATTTAGTGCAGAGCGGTGCCAGCCGCCCCAGGGACCCGGGGTTAGGACTGGCCACTCTGTACCGACTTGCTGGCCCTCGCGTACGTAGTACCGAGGAGAGATACTAGTGTAGGGAGGTACTAGCTACCCCACGGGCCCCGGGGTTCTGCTAGCCTCCCACACCGACTTGTTAGGCCCGCTGGGGCAAACCAGGGTAGTCAGGCGAGGGTGCGTGGACTGTGGAGGGGCAAGGCCCCTGTTTGGTTACTGTGGAGGGGTTGGACCCCTGTTACTGAGAGGGCTCTGCCCTGTACTGGTTCCGTGCTGTGCTTTGGGCGCACCCGTTAACGGAAACGACTGACCGCGTGCCAGTGCGGGTTAGCTACCCGTGCGTTCACCGCACGTGCCGTAGTCACCGTTACGTCTGTCAGTGACCTTAGGGTGGTTGACTGAGAGTAGGATCACCATGGGAGACTCTCCCGGCCAGGAGCGCACCACGTGCTACTTCTACTGTTCGGAAAAGACTGCAATCAAGATCGTTCCCACGAGGAACATTCGAGATCAAGTGAAAGATCTGAGAAATAGATAAATCGTGAGATAATTGAAAGACTTAAATAAAGAAAGTAACAGAACTTAACAGCTACTATACACTCTACTGTTTCTTTAGTTTTAGTTGCCACTCTACTCAGTGTTTTGCTGACGTGTTACACTCGTTACCTTTCAGGACCAAGTGTTGAGCTGCCAGGGTCAGCGGCTGCAGAGGACGCTGGGCCGAGTAGGGTCCAGTAGAGTTACCACTGTTTCTTGTACCTCTTTGTTCCGTTATAGTGAGTAGTTCTTGTTTCCGCAGTACTTTTCTTTACCTGCAGTTCATATTTAGTTATGAATGTTGTTCTACTGTTGTGGTGGTATATACTGTAGTAGTTTCTTTCCTTGCTGCTGTATTTTCTTACTGTTAGTTATATTCATGTTTAATGTCGTTTATTTTACTGCTCTTTTGGTTACTTCCTCGTTGGACGGCTAGGTCTTGGGATTAGTTGAGTCGGTCCGGTTCTCGTGTCTCGTAAGGGCTCAGGAACCGGGTCGTTACATCCACCTTTACATCCGATGGTCTAGATTAACCTCTAATCCTAATTAGACTAGGTAACTAACCTCACTGGCCGTGTATCCGTCCAAATTCTTCCCCCTTAACGACCGCCACCACCTATAAATAGCCATGGCCACCTCCGATTTCAGACGTCGACCCCCTATCCCTCTTCCCCAAACAGTGACCAACGATGGGCTATTCTTCTCTTTCAGTGACCCATTTCTCCTTCGGGGCATCTCTATTGGAGGAGCTTGTCGCGTCTCACCTGTTCGTCCTCTCAGGAGCTGTGACAGATCCTCTGAGTGCCCCATCCTCCTTTCTACTCCGCTTCAATCCTCACCGATGACCTCTGATTGCATCCTCCATTACACACCTTCGACAGAAATCTCCCACCTCCCTTCATCTTGGTAATTGTAGACTAGCTAATTAGCTTTTATTCTAGAGTAGATTTAGTTAGTTTAGTTTAGCTTTAGCATAGATTCAAGTTCTTCGTCTCTGACTCCGGCAAGGTCAATTCTGACCTTGTTGGACTGTGATTCACTATTTTCTTCACCTAAGCACCTTCCTTACCTCATCGCAATCCATTTACCACTTCTTTTCCCTCCATTATACCAGCTTATATGCCTACTACACCCCACCTCCACCGGAGACCTTTGTTGTCCATGGCGGAGGTTCTCTAGCATAGATCACATGCATTAGGGGTCCATCATCTTTACACCATTTCAGGGCCCCGATCCCATATCTAATTCATTCTATTACTCATCATATAAGAAATGCCCAATTTCACACCTTTTTCTGAGCTCGCTGCCAATGGCGGCTCAGAAGAGATTCTTTCACCTAATTAGCTACCTTGTCACCATCACCCCATCCCCCTGAATGTTTCCCCTTACTCAATTGACTGAGAGGGTTGTTCTTGAGTTCAGTCGAACTCAAAAGTCATTCTTGCTGAATTCGATGATGAATCTTTGAGTTTGATCTTTAATTGAAGTAATTGACATGCCCCTGAGATTTTAAGAAACCTCGGGAATCATTCTAGACCTTTCCTGATATGTTTCATGGAGTTTTTATCTATAGTAAGTCCACGCAACGTTCACCAGAGCTCCAGAAAACTTAACTTTTATCTCAACCTTCAGAATGGATTGAGAAGCTGTAGATCTTTTCTCTGAAGTCTAAGGATCATGGGACATCAATTATAATTGAGAATTAATGACAAGAGCTCCCTATTGAACTCTATCTTCTCCAACTCTGACGGAGTTGGAGAAGTTCAACTGTTGAATCTAAGAACTTAAAAATAGGTCCTGAAGCATCATTAGACTCCAGAGAACCTATTCTAGATTAGAATTAGGTCTGGGAACCTCTAATTCCTTCTGACGAACACACCACCACTTGAGCTTAGGCGGCGGAACTTGTGAGCACCATTGTAATGTTCAAATCATTAATTTGAGGAGTGTAAACACTTTTTGAGGATGATTTTAGTCTTACTAGGCAATTAATTCAATCTGAGGAACTATAAATCTGAAAGTCACCTTTTGAATCTCTTGGTCAAACCCGAGTCTAATTCAAGGCTTAAAGAACTGAATCTCTGATTGAATGGAATAATTGAGTCTATATGATGATTTATAATGTTTAGGAACTGAGTTGATGAGGTTTTATTGAGTTCCCTTGAAGATTCAGGTAGCTGTACATTATGGGTTCAAACTGGAACCCAAACTTTTCAAAGCTTCACTGCTGAGATTTCAACTCAAAATTCACTCAAAAGGGCTCCATTTAATCTATTTGACCGATCTGGGAATTTAGATGAGGGTTAAATTTATCTGTTAGAGGAATTCATGTATGAATCGATGTGTTGTGTAGTGACATCAGAACTCTTAAGCTTTTGGAGCCTTCTGCAGCTCTTCCTAAGCTCATTCCTCTCCAAAAACTTATGAAATGCTTCACTGAAGCATCTCAGGCCCTCAATTGAGGGCATTAACTAATCTGCTGGTTAAAATTGAGATTGCACTCTCTGAAGCACATTTCCAGAGCATAGTGAAGCAGCCATGTTCATCTTCTGAATCGACCAATCAAATATGATCCATTGATCAAATTAAGGTTAAAATTGGAAACTAGATATTAACAGCTTTCGATCGAGCTCTTGTTTGCTCGATTTGGATCAGAGAGCGGCTCGGAATCTTCGTTTGAAGTTTGGCCAGACGTAGCTACGCGAAGGAAAGACGAGGCTTAAATAGTCCCTGTAAAGACCCGTTCTGTTATGAGCCTTTTAAGATGTCTGGACTGTCAGTCAGACGTCTGGTCAGACGTCTGGACCCATTCCCAGACGTCTGGAAATTTAAAAATCCATACGCAAGGTCGAGTCTGCACGCTAGCTACACGCAGACAGCTTTCTTCTCTCTCTTCTTCTTCTCCATCCCTCACCGAACCCTAGTCACTCTCTATATAAGAGCCCTCGCCCACTTCCTCTCCTCTCCACTCCACCACCACCACCTTCGTCCTCTCCACTGTCGTGAGAGGAACAAGCGAGAGAGAGGGAGCAAGGGCAAGGAGCGAGGAGGAGGAGGGGCATGAAGAGAGGAGGAGGAGGTTGAGCTCGCAAATTCGTGGGAGCTTGCCGAAGGGCGCACGGCCGGAGTGGCACATGCGGGAGGAGGAGTGCGTCAGGGGATTCGTCCTCGACTTCGTATTGCAGCTGGAGCTGCAACGAGAGGGAGAAGCCGCAGCTGCACGTAGCGAGAGGAGCGGGAGCTCTCTCTGGTTCTAGGATTTTCCCAGAATCAGATGTCTGGAGTGCCGTCTAGACGACGAGTTAGACGTCTGGTGACGACACCGGACGTCTGAAAGCAAGGTTTCGCGAAGTTACGTTCTTCTTAAGGTTACGACCATGTAGGCCGCACCGCAGAGCCAATCTATTTGGCTAAAGTGGGGAGATTTTGTCTGTCGCGTGCAGGGGCAGCTTTGGGAAGGTGCAGGGCACACCCTCCCATGCATTTCAGACATCTGTTAGCTTACCAGACGATCGGAAGCACTTCCAGACGACTAGAGGAGAGGTCGGACGTCTGGAGCTAAGTCCAGATGGTCAAGTAGGGGTCCTGGATGTCAGAGGTCGACGCAGGAACTTGAGGTGAGACCCTGGGACTTTTAAGACGTCTGGACCTTGTGTCAGACGTCTGATTTGGTTCTGCAGTCCTGTTTTTGGCCCGTTTAGGGTCCGTTTGGGATCCGTTTTACACAAACGAGATATCTATGGTTTCCTTGTGAGTTCCTCTACATGTTAGAAATCCTTATATACTATTCTGAATGTTCCATTGTGGTATGCTCCTTAGTATAGGACTTCGATCTGTTGCGCGTTCGGAGCTTGCAGAGGCACGTGAGTCTGCTGTTAGAGCCCCCAGTACTCCCAGATTGTCTGGTAGAGTGGTTTCCCCCTGTTTTAAATATAAAATGTGAATGCATTTGTGAAATTAGATAACTAGAAACCTAGGATGTGGCATGAATCCTAGGATGAGAAACAGTTGCACTGTTTGTATGCGTGTTTGAGATTGCAATCATAAATGAATGGGTAGAATTGTAAACAATTATCTGTTAATAAATACGAGCTGCTTGTTGGAATATGAAATACCTGTGCTAGTTAAATAGTTACCTGTGATATCACTTGTTACATATGATAAATGTGAAAATATAGCTGCATGTGTAAATACGAGAATGGAAATGTGAATGGTGAAACCTGGTATGGGACAACATGGTGAATATGAGTATGAACCCTATGGGAACTTAGGAGTAGAGCTCCTGTGGATGAATGGAAGGGATCTAGAAATGTGAGTGGGAAGTGTGCTGGCCCTTAAGTACGTAGTACCAAGGAAAGCGACTATCCCCTGTTTAGTGTAGAGGGGAAATAGCCGCCCTTGGGTTGGGACCCGGGGTTATGATTGGCCACTCTACACCGACTTCTGTTGGCCCTTACGTTAACTGTACCGGGGAGAGCTACTAGTGTAGGGAGAGAGCAAGCCACCCCACGGGGCCCGGGGTTCAGCTAACCACCCTACCCCGACTTGTTAGGCCCACTAGGCAAACTGGGGTCGTTAGACGAGGGTGCGCGGACTATGGAGGGGCGAGACCCCTATTTGGTTCTAAGGGGCTAGACCCCTGTTATTGAGAGGGCTAGGCCCTATACTGTTCTATGCTGTACTTTGGGCGTACCTACTAGCGGAAACGACTGACCACGTGCCAGTGCTGGGTAACTACCCGTGTGCTTATCGCGCGTACCGTAGTCACCGCTATGTCTGTCCGTGACCTCGGGGTGGTTGACTGGGTGTAGGATCACCGCGGGGGACTCTCAAGGCCTGAAGAGCACCACGTGTGCCTTCTACTCTTCGAAAAAGACTGCAATCAAGATCGTTCCCACGAGGAACATGCGAGATCAAGAAAGAGATCTGAAAGTAAACCAATGGGTGAAAAGAAATGACTTGTAAAACAAAATAATTGGAAAAGCTAAATTTACTTGTTAGCCTTTGATTCTTTAGTTAGTTTGGTTACCACTCTACTAGGCGTTCACTGACTCCATTTTACTCGTAACCCTTTACAGGTCCAAGAGTTGAGCAGCCCGAGTCACTGGCTACAAAGGGTGCTGGGCCCAGTTGAGCCTAGTAGTAGTTTCCTATTTTTGTTGTACTCTCTGTTCTACTAGTGAGTTTTAGACTGTTGTTACTGTTCCTGTTCTGTACTTTTGTCCTACTTTACTATTGTGGTGGTAATATGTACTGTTAGCAGCTTTTACTTCCTTTATTACTTGTACTCTTTTACTGTTAGTTACTTTGCATAGTGAATGCGGCTTATTTTCTTGCTTTTCGGTTACTTCTTGTTGGACGACTGGGTCTTGGGATTAGTCGAGTCGAGCCGGTCTCGGGTCCTATAGGGATTTGGGAACCAGGTGGTAACAAGATGGTATCAGAGCAAGGTCATCTTGGGAAATGAACTAATTAGCTTGAGAATAACCAATTCATGTGCATGTAACTAGAGTAACCACCACAACGTACCGCTTGACATCTGTTCTGAGTTTCTTTCGCTGAAGTCTGTTAGAGTTGACTTCCTTTTGTTCTATCCTCCGCATCTCCTTGCAGGAGATGCCTCGCCGTGGAGTCCTTGAGGTGGGTCGCGGACGCAGCCATGGATGGGGTTGGAGGGGCGGACGTGCTGAGCCCAAGGTGTCAGTTGACCCACCACTTCTCCCGGGCATCCAGGTCCAGGACCTCGCTCAGCTGATTCGAGACATAGTACGAGAGGAGCTCCACCCGCCTCCATGGGCGCTTCTCCCTGGGGACGTCGAGGGGGAGTCCTCTATGGGGTCGAGAGACCAACGCAGTGCTGGACAAGGGTGAGGGGGTGGTCCTCTACCGTCCCCACCGCACTCTGACACTTCTGAGCACAAGCCCTCTCTGCCTAGAGGCTATTGAAGCTGTGATGAGAGCCTCATCATGAGCCATAACTAGCTCATTTTGATCCAATAAAGAAGATAAAAGCTCCTACATAACCTAAAAGAAGGCCTAAATAAAGGAATAAGTGCTCTGAGAAGAAAACATGAATTAAAGGGTAAAACTGTAATTTTACCGTTGCAGTACATAAACGGGATTTCTCAGAAGCAAAACATAGGTCAAATGGTCTAAAGAAGATAAAAAGTGGGTTGAGTCAATCATAAATGGGTTCATGTGCAATTTAGGAATTAAATAACATTTGATAACCCTAAAACAGACTCGCTTAAATTAACAAGGTTTCGGTCAGGATAAAAATCAAGTAAACCCTCTAAAAATCATGGAAAAATACTCCTTAGGGTTTAGAACACTTAATGTGGCTTTTGGAACCCAATTTGACTTAGATTAGGGTCCTAGCTCTTCAATTAACCTAATTTAGGTTTTTACGCAAAATATCTAGTCAAACGAGGTCAAACCTAAAATCCAACTTCACCATTGGATTCCTCAGGTCCAAATTAGGTTTATACCAAAATTTGGACCTAAGGGGAGGTCATCTTGACCTACTTTTCAATTTAGTACACCCAAATCATAATTTGGTCCCTATCTTTTGAATATCTTTGCAGAGAGCCCCCTAAGTTCCTCACCACCTTTGTAATCAGGTCCTGCCACCATTGTTAGGGCTAAACCGATCTCCGGTGAGGTTTAGAGAGGGATTACTCTCTGATTCCTCAGAGATTCCCTCCCAGAAATGGAAGGGAGATTCTCTAAGGAATTCCCTTCTTTCTAAAGCCAATCACAATCTCTGGTGTGAACCCAATCTCTCGTGCGAACGCACGAGAGATTTGGGTATCCACCCTCTTTCCATCTCCGGCGAGCCGGCGGTGGTGATTACGCGATCTCCACGCGCTAGAAGGTTCGGCCAACACCTACAAAAGGATCCCCAGACTCGGCCGCAAATCGGGAGCCTTATTTTGACGGAGATTCCCCCAAGTTTTCCTCTCTCCCATCTCTGGCCAAGAGACCCGCAAGCTCCGGCGACCTCCTCCCCTCCTTCTCGTCGCTCTGCTACCATACCAGCAGCAGAGTCAACTTCGCCTCTTCCTCCCGCGATGCGCCATACCAAGCGCGCGTGCCCCTACCCTCGTCCTCGTCGCCGCTCCCTCCCTCAGGGTTCTTCTTCCCCGACGACGGCAGTTACGCGCCATCCACTCCGCTGCCTCCCTTCCTTCCAGATCACTCCAGATACCTTCTCCATATTCCCCTCTCTGTTTTCCCCCTGTTATTTCATTGAATTGCCCCTCGACATTGCCTGACCACCTCCATCTTCCTCGCCTCCGACCGACCTCCGGCGAGCCGCTCCCACCACTCCGCCCTGCCACACGGCTCGCCAACCATCTCGTAAGCTCCGCCTCACCACAAGGAACACTTTCCGCCCCTCCACTGCCAGTCCACACCTCCGCAGTAGCCCCCTGAACAACCCCACACCTCCTGCCACAGGTTGACCTAGGCACGCATGCCTAGGCCGTCCTGCGGCCTGCAGCACCGTGCACCATCTTCGTCGTGCCACGGCGAAGGTGCCCAGCTGGTCTGATTAGGCCAATAGGCCGTATTGGTGTTTGACAGTATCAACTCTCCTGTCGCCATTGACGACAGTTGAAGAAGCTCCAAAGCAGCTCCAGGCACAGCAGATTCGCGAGAGCGTTGTGAAGCCCTCGGGTCCAGCAAGCAGCACTGCGAAGCTCCCAGCTGTGGCGATTGCACGAAGGTCTGCGGGCGCGCGCGAGAGCGGGGTAGAGGCTTGATAGTCCCACATCGTGGAAACACAAAACACAGGTGCGCCATAAATTGTTTTTGTGATATTATCTTACCACCTCCGAAAGCACAGGGGTTAGGTCCCTCACCTGACCCACTCGCCTCGTCCGCGGTTTCATCTCGCGGATCTGGCGGGATCCGACCCGACCCATCCTTTGCACTCCTCGCGCATCACCCACCTGCCGGTGCGCCTGGTCCCGGGTGCGAAATCCGACCCAATTACCTGTGTGGCTCTGGGAGAGCGTCCTTGAGCGAATTGCAGAGAAAGAGAGAGACGTTTGGGTAGAGGGAAGGGGGTAGGTTTTGCATTGGCTGTGGTGTGTGCAGGAAAGAAGGAAGAGAGGAAGAAGCGAACACTTAGCCGCTGCAGCAAGGGAAAAGAAGAGAAGGAAGAGGCGAAGGAAAGCAAAAAGAACTGAAGAAATAGAAGAGTAGGAGCAGAAGAAGAAGGAACTCTGAAGAAAGGAAGCTGAGCAAGGCAGAGATCTGAGAGAAGGAAGGACTGCAGAAAAGACAAAAAGAAAGAAGAAGACAGAAGAGAAACAAAGGCAGGAAGAAGAAGTCTTCGCAGGAAAGGAAAGAGAAGAGAAAGAAGTTCAAGGAAGAAAAAAAAAACCTGTGGATCAGAAGAAAAGAAGAAGAGCCAACGAAGAAGAAGAAGGCAGAAGAGAGAAAGAAGACTACTTTTAAGACGTCTGATAAAGAAATCAGACGTCCAATTCTGTTTTCTTTAGAAATTCTTTTTATATAACTCTCTCTTTGAATCAATTATTTTCATTTAAAAGTTGTATTCTTTGGTTTTAAAAGTACTGAGATTGCTCCCTGTGTTCGACCTTGGATACTCTAGTTTTCGAGTAATAAAATTCTCTATATTTGTTTGAACGTTTTATCAGCTATATTACAACGTGTTATCTTTTAAAATCCGATCACAAAAACGTACGAACAAGCTGCAAGCTACTACGCTAACGTATTTGGTTTTGAAAAACATGTCGTCGTAGTTTGAAAGCAAAGAACTCGTGTTCAACAAATAAAATTTGTACCGGAATAGAAATCCCGGGTCGAACTTAGGGAGGCGGACGTTTGATTTAAAAATGTACTTTTAATTTATTTGTCATGAAGTAAATTAATTGATTAGAAACTATCTAACTATTTACACTAAATAAAAGAGAGAGAGAATGAGAGAGAGAGAATATTACAAACAGAAACCAAAAAGAGATGTAGAATGAACATTTAATTCATTATCAAAGAAATTGTTCATTACACTAAACATTACGACTAGAAAATAGAAAACGATTACACTAGAAAGCAATAAATATACTCTAGAAAGCATTAAAATGAATGGAGAGAGAATTATCCTCCTCGACGGTTGCTTGGAGTACTAACCGACCGGGACGACTCCTGGAAGATGGGGAACGGAGCAGGATGAAGGAGGACGAAGAGGGAAGAACGGGAACGGGGCAGCACGTCGTCGTTGTCGTGGGATCCACTTCCGAAAGGAGGATGAAAATTTAACTTTATCTCTTGAGAAGCATCCCGGGTGTGGGACAATCTTCTCTTGAGCTTTGGACAGGGTGAGAAGAGAAAGAAGGAATGCAAATTTCGTATGGAGGGGGTCTCCTTTTATAGTTGCAAGGAGTGAGGGCAATTTGGTCTTTTTAATCTCAAAACATTAAATAAGGGGTCATTAGTGACGGATAAAATCGTCTCTAAAGCGACATTGTGGGCGACGTGCGCTGCCCGCTCGCCTCCCGCGCATGAAACGTGTGCTCACATCCTTTGATTCTCGACCGTTCGATCGCGAGATCGAACGGCTAAGATGCGCCGTCGCCACGCCTCAACCGCGCGCTCGCCCGCGTCCAATGGCGCGTCATGCGCAAGCATGTGATAGCGCGTGGGCGCTATTGAGCGCCTGTAGACGATCGATCGCAATCCAACGCTCCTCGCACCCGCTCGCGTACGCCTCAAATCCACTTCATAGGACTCGAACGCTCGCTCGCGCTTCGCTTAAGCGCGTTTGACCAATGTGCTACAAGCGCGTTTGTGTCACGCTTACAATTCATGCACGCACATCCACAGCCGTTGGATGCACATCCAACGGTGGAGAATCGACGAAGAAGAGCGGGTACGGCGGGTGTAGCGGCCAATTGGGCGGCTGAGTGGCGCCATCTTGGACGTCCATCTTCTGGATGATGTAGATGGTGCCATGGTTGTCGGATTGAGTCAATTTTCGCATCGTTAAGCTGCGATCGTCGATCCGAATGCACCCGTGCGATCGGATTTGTCATTTGAAGTGCAGATTCACACTATCTTGGCCCTTGATCTTCTAGGGTTTTCCGATCTCTATCTGATGCTACAGATGTCTGATTAGGGCGATCTTGGAGTTGTTGAACTCTAATCGTCGCCCTGATCACTTCTGTACGGTTGGAGCTTCAATCCGAGGCCCTTATAAAAATTTTGCCCTATCCCTCGACATAAAAGGAGACAATTAACTTCCATTTTATTCAAACTAATCTAAATGCAAGATGATGCATGCTATGCAATATTTATAGTATGCAATGCGATTCTATGCTTAAGAACATGCATAAATAGACATCTTATGTAGTGTAAACATGTTTACATCACACCCACATGCCTATCTTTTGCTAGTCCCTAGCAAAAACTATATGTTATTTATAAAAGAATTAGGTTGGATTATTTGGGCATGAGTTATTTTCAATCATTAAGAAAATGTTTACTTAGGATATGAACTTTCAAAGACACAACAGTGTCCGGGTTTCTGCCAAAATGCAGATCGCCTCAAGCCCTTGCCTTATTTAAAGAAAATTTTCTTTTTCTCTTTTTCCTCATTTCTATTGTTTTTTTGGATTTTTGAATTTTAGGGTTTAAGAGTGGCTTTCTACGACCATTCAACTCAAGATTTGATGAGAACCCAAGTTCTAAGCACCTTATTGTGAATGGGATAGACTCGTTGATCGGCAGTTAAAACAGAATTCGGATTTCTACGCCTCTATGTGACCTTAAAAAGAGAATTCTGCATAAAGGTATATCTTTACAACCAGTAGCTTTCTCCCTACTTTTATTTTTATGGGGTCAACACAAGGGTGAATCCAGTATATATCTCCCCAATTTATTCTACTTCTCCGCTTCTTCCTAAGTGTTTTGGGAATTTTCAATGCATTTATTGGGCTGGGTTCTGGACAACCGGTCAATGAGTTGTTACCACCGACAACTTGACAGCCATACTCGTGCGGCGAAGTGTGGTTTATTTCTTTTGTTTTCTTTTTTTTTCTCTTTTCTCCTTTTCTTTTTCTTTTCTTTTTGACTTTCTTTTTCTCTTTTTTTTTAAGTAGGTGGCTTCCCTGGTCTAAGATTTACCCAAAGGTAGGAAGAAGAGAATGGTCCAGTGACTAGGCTCTAGACAACCTACCTATGGGCTGTTACTCACGATAACCTGCCAGCCATATCACCCTAGAAGGTTCATTAGCTATCCAATTTTCGTTAAAATCACCGATTAACGAGTCAGTGAAAAGAAAGTGTGTAGATGCTTTAGACTTAAAGTTCCTTCAAATCAGAGGGCGGGTTGATAAGTCATGTACTTATAACCCAAACTTATTTACTCGAATTAAAATAGAATTTAGGTTGGCGAGGACTTGAAAAATAAATCCACATTTTAGTGGATACACAGGTCGATTAAGTCCAAAGACCTGAAGGGTCTTTGTGTTCAAATCATAATGTAATATTTCCTAAGATTGAAAATTTTCTTAAGCCTAAGTTCCCTTTCCTAATTCCAAAATTTTTTTTTAATATATAAAGCAAATTAAACGAAGTTACAGAGCTGACGAATTAATTTAGAGATGAATATCCACCCCCCTTGCCGATCTAATGCAATGTCCTCATTGTATTAAAAAGACATAAAATGGAGTGGAATAGAGTAGAAAGCACCTGAATTGCATGAATGACGGGTCCGCTCCGAGATAAAGAAAAACTGTATATGTGCTGAATTTAGTGCCTTCAGCTAGGCACACTATACAAAGAAGAGAAATAAAGAATTCACAGGTGTAAGTCAGAATCAAAATAAAAAGATGAAACCTCTGACCTACCAATAGATGTCCACAAATGTAGACCAAATTGTGGTGCAGACCCATACCCCATAATCGAGAATATCTAAGGTTTTGGATAAAAATTACCCAAAACCTAAAATCAGTATGCAGGCGGGGTCGAGCCTGTGATTTATGAGGATGCAATCCACGACCAAAAAGTCAGGTTACAGAGAATTCAAGCTCCAAAGGATAATCAATAAATGGGTGCTTGGGTTGGACATCTTCAGAACAGATGTCGTAAGGGTCCTGGTTTGATGGTTTCAGATGAATTGGAACCCTTAGACTTAGTCTTTTATTTCCTCCAAAGTTTGCTTCCCAAATCAGAACTTCACAACTTCTGTTCTCATTCAGAATGTCATGTTTCAGAACCTCTTGTATATTAATCACCCCATCTGAAATTTCCAAGTCTAAACGATGTGGTTGAATCAGAATTGACTTAGGTCTAGTTATCTTAAAAATAAAATCATTGATAAGCTCAATGGAGTGTAACTGACAATTAGGGTATTGGATTGAATCCTCCAGAAAATATGATTCTGGATTCGTAATGTGAGCCCCAATAAGATCAGTTTCCTCAGTTATTGGGATATCAAATAATTTATCAGATTCCTCAAGCCCAATCGTCTCACAGAAATCATGTTCTGTAAACTCGCGTGAGACATCGCATCTTGAATCTTCACCATTAGAATCAAAGAAATCAAAATCTGTATTCATGTATGTCTCAAAATCATCTGTCATTTTCTGGTCCATAGAGACTTACGTTTCCTCATACCCTGGCTCAGGGATTTCAGGTGAAGAAATCAGATCATTCTTAATTGGTTGCTCTAATTCAATCTGGTCAGCCTCATAACACGTGTCCACCCCAACAGGTGCCTGAGCGGGTTCTGACATTGGCTCTCCTGAAGGGGGTTCATCCTGGGAATCATCCCATGATTGAACTAGAGCAACCACAAATCTCATCCTCAATTTCGCTAACTTCCCAAGTAGAAACTCACCCGGGTTCTTATCCTTAACATCTTGGAGCCAATCCAACAAATACTTATTCAAATCATCAATCATCTCAATCAGGGGCTCAAATTTTTTAATGCAAAGTATTGGCTGAACTTCTAAAGATTGTATGGTATTCCTCAAGTTAGCCAAAACCTTATTTTGAACCTGGTTAACCTGAACCAAGTGAGTTGATTCAGGGTTGGGTGAATTTGGGATCAGTGCAAAGGAGTTAACGAATTGAGATTCGTTATACCCTTCCTGATAATAGGTCATTTCGGATTGTTCAAAAGGTGGTGATGACCTAAAGGCAATGTAATCAGAGGATGGGTAAGAATCAGTGTATCCTTCATGATTGTAGATCGAATTAGGTTGTCCATGAAAGGTTGACGATCTATAATCGATGTAGCTCTGAGAAGGATAGAAATCACAATCATAGTGTTCAGGGTTAGACCCCAAACACAGAGATCCGGAACCGTATCCCCAATCCGAGTTATCCCAACTAACTAATGGTTGATTACAATACGAGTCGGGATAATTGTCATGTTGATGATAATTCAAAACAGGAGGGAAAGAGCGGGAATGCGTATAATATGTGGAAGGATTCATGAGAGACGGGAGGAAGAAAGGTACCCTGTAAAACAAGCAATCAAACCTGTCCTTAAGTGGGCTAGCCTAAAGACCTACAGACTCCCAAAACCTATCTTGAGAGAGAAACGATTTGATCTACTTCTGTCTGTTCAATCCAACCAGTTCGAAGGAGGGACTAGGGAGAAGGTTCTTCCTTCGATTTGCGCCTCGGTTCCTAATGTACCCCCCAGCCGCGATCGTTTGATTCTGCTCCCTTAGCTAGACATCAAATTGAACAGTAGAAACAGACTAATCGAAAATAATCTCATTCTGGGCTCCGAAGAGCGGGTTGAATCTTTAAAGCCAACGTCTACTCTGTTATATTTAGGGCTAGGTTTGAATGTGCTTTGGAATGTGATGGGCCCTTTATCTGGGTTGTGCTCTTAATAATTGATTGATTTGTGTGTGAGTGCACAACCAGTGATTTTCAAGCAAGATTACTTTTGATGCGGTGAATTTTAGGGTTCAAATCTTGCTTAGTAGCTTTTAGGATTCAACTTTAGATTTTTTCAAACAAGTTTCGTTGGCACACCAAGTTTTGAAAGCACAGGTGAAGATGTTTTCCTTTGAAATTTAAAAGAATATGGAGTGCCTGGTAAATCCTTAAGAGTTGAACCTAAACGACAGCTACTTGATGAGTTGATTTTAATAGAAGTGGTGCGACCCAATCAACTCAAACAATTGGCATGTTGCATCACTTAATTAAGCACACAAGTGATTACTTAATCTGATTTCTACTCAATTATGTCTTTGGATGTGTGTACCGGTTCCAAAGATCGGTTTACCGGTTGAGTTTGAAAATCAGATGAGGTTGTGTACCTCTGTGAGATTTTTTTTTCTTTTTAAATGTGGAGGTTGAGGCAAGTGTGGGTGTCAAACAAACAAACAAAATTAACCTTAGAGTTTATAAGAACACCTAGGTTGATTGATGTTTGTGTTATTACATGGTGAAATGAAAACTAATGGGTGGGATGTGGGGGAAGACTTACAGAACCTTCAACGGCACTTTGCTCCAATCTACCGCTTTTGCTTGTCTCAAAAGAGTACCTGCAATCACAATAAGAAGGAGAGAAGTGAGGTAAATGATTCGTAAGTTGTAAAAACATGACGAAAAAAAATCAAAGAGCGTCGCCTCCCCAGCAACGGTGCCAAAATGGTGAAGCTGCGAGCTACTACGCTAACGTATTTGGTTTTGAAAAACCTATCATCGTAGTTTGAAAGAAAAGAACTCGTGTTTAACAAATAAAATTTGTACCCGAATAGAAATCCCAGGTCGAACTTAGGGAGGCAGACGCTTGATTTAAAAATATGCGTTTAATTTATTTGTCACGAAGTAAATTAATTGATTAGAAACTATCTATCTATTTACACTAAATAGAAGAGAGAGAGAGAGAATATTACAAACAAAAACTAAAAAGAGATGTAGAATGAACATTGAATTCATTATCAAAGAAATTGTTCGTTACACTAAACATTACTACTAGAAAACATAAAATGATTACACTAGAAAGCAATAAATCTACCCTAGAAAGCATTAAAAAGAATCAAGAGAGAATTATCCTCCTTGACAATCGCTTCGAGGACGAGCCGGGCGAGACGACGCCTGGAAGACGGGGAACTGAGCAGGACGAAGGAGGACGAAGCGGGAAGAACGGGAACAGGGCAGCACGTCGTTGTCGTCGCGGGATCCACTTCCGAAAGGGGGACAAAATTTTGACTTTGTCTCTTGAGAAGCATCCCAGGTGTGGGACAAGCTTCTCTTGAGCTTTGGAGAGGGAGAGAAGAGAAAGAAGGGATGCAAATTTCTTATGGAGGGGGTCTCGTTTTATAGTTTCAAGGAGTGAGGGCAATTTGGTCTTTTTAATCTCAAAACTTTAAATAAGGGGTCTTTAGTGATGGATAAAACCGTCGCTAAAGCCACATCGTGGGCGACGTGCGCCGCCCTCTCGCCTCCCACGCATGAAATGCGCGCTCATATCCTTTGATTCTTGGCCATTCGATCGCGAGATCGAACGGCTGAGATGCGCCCTCGCCGCGCCTCAACCGCACACTCGCCCGCGTCTAATGGCGTGTCATGCGCAGACGTGTGATAGCAAGTGGGTGCTATTGAGCGCCCATAGTCGACCGATCGCGATCCAATGCCCCTCACGCCGGCTCGCCCGTGCCTCAAATCCTCTTTACAGGACTCGAACGCTCGCCCGCGCTTCGCTTAAGCGCGTTTAACCAATGTGCTACAAGCGCGTTTGTGTCACGCTTACAATTCGTCCGCGCGCATCCACAGTCGTTGGATGCGCATCCAACAGCGGAGAATCGACGAAGAAGAGAGGGTGCGACGGGTATAGTGACCGATTGGGCAATTGAGATGGCACCATGTGGCCTCATCTTGGCCGTCCGACTTCTGGATGATGTAGATGATGCCATGGTTGTCGGATTGAGTCGATTTCCGCGTTGTTAGGCTACGATCGTCGATCCGAATCCATCCATGCAGTCAGATTTGTCATTTGAAGTGCGAATTCACACCATCTTGGCCCTTGATCTTCTAGGGTTCCCCGATCTCTATCTGATGCTACGTATGTCTGATTAGGGCGATCTTGGAATCGTTGAACTCCAATCATCGCCCTGATCACATTTGTACGGTTGGATCTTCGATCCGAAGCCCCGTTAAAAATTTTGCCCTGTCCCTGAACATAAAAGGAGATAATTAACCTCCATTTTATTCAAACTAATCTAAATGCAAGATGATGCATGCTATGTAATATTTATAGTGTGGAATGTGATTCTATGCTTAAGAACATGCATAAATAGACATCTTATGTAGTGTAAACATGTTTACATCAGAGGCGTGCCTGTTCCCCTACTACAACTGCACTACGAGCTTTTCGGATAGTTCCGGAAGCTGAAGCCCCCCTCTTTCAAGGGGGATGAGGACTCGTCTGAGGTAGAGGATTGGCTAGAGCAAATTGAGAAGGTGTTTGACACCCTTCGCCCCCTGTGGAGTGTCGCATGGCATTTGCCACGTACCAGCTAGAGAGTGCGGCACACAGGTGGTGGAGGGCGGTCAGAGGCCAGGAGAGGGGAGAGCCGACATGGGACCAGTTCGTGACCCTCTTCTGTGAGCAGTACTTCCCACAGACATGGCAGGACCAGAGGAGGTGGGAGTTCCACACTCTCCACCAGGGGACGATGACTGTTAGCGCGTATCGCACGTTCTTCCTGGAGCTGTCACGTTTTGCTGCAACAGCCGTAGCTACAGAGGAGGAGCGCCTGTGGAGGTTCACTTAGGGGCTCCAACCTGCCATTCGAGGGTATGTCAAGCCCCTGAAGCTGCCCACTTTCTCGAGAGTGGTGGAGGCAGCTATGACGTACGAGGAGACCAACTTGGCCGCATGAGACACCGATAGTGGACGAAAGAGGTCCTACCAACCATAGTACTCACAGGGCTGACGAGAGAGGAGGCACGCAGCACCCGCAGGAGAGCCGTCTCGTTTTGCAGGGCCGTTAGTGGCCTTTGGGGTCCCCCGACAGGGGCCAGCTGTCAACACTAGACCCCCGCCCAGCCATCAGCAGGGACCTACTGTAACGACCCGATTCCCGAGTCCCTACGAGACACGAGAACCAGACCGACTCGACTAATCCCAAGACCTAGTCGTCCAACGAGGAAGTAACCAAAAGAGCAGTAAAATAAACCACATTCAACATGAAATATAACTAGCAGTAACAAAATACAACAGTAAGAAAAAGAACTACTACAGCATGTACCACCACAACAGTAGAACAACATTTATAATATAACAAGAACTGCGGGTAAAGAAAAGTACAGAGAGTAACAAAAACTACTCACTACAGTGGAACAAAAAAGGGTACAAAAGAACAGTGGTAACTCTATTGGACCCTACTCGGCCCAGCGTCCTCTGCAGCCGCTGACCCTGGCTGCTCAACACCTGGTCCTGAAAAGTAACGAGTGTAACACGTCAGCGAAACGCTGAGTAGAGTGGCAGCTAAACTAAAGAAGCAGTAAAGTGTACAGTAGCTATTTTATTTTCTTTCTTCCTTTATTTACGTCTTTCTATTGTTTCACCATTTATCTATTTCTCAGATCCTTCACTTGATCTCGAATGTTCCTCATGGGAACGATCTTGATTGCAGTCTTTTCCGAACAGTAGAAGTAACACGTAGTGCTCTCCTGGCCGGGAGAGTCCCCCGTGGTGATCCTACTCTCAGTCAACCACCCCAAGGTCACTGACAGACGTAACGGTGACTACAGCACGCGCGGTAAATGCACGGGTAGCTAACCCGCACTGGCACGCGGTCAGTCGTTTCTGTTAACGGGTGCGCCCAAAGCACAGCACGGAACTAGTATAGGGCAGAGCCCTCTCAGGGGTCCAACCCCTCCACAGTAACCAAACAGGGGCCTTGCCCCTCCACAGTCCGCGCACCCTCGCCTGACTACCCTGGTTTGCCCCAGTGGGCCTAACAAGTCGATGTAGGAGGCTAGCAGAACCCTGGGGCCCGTGGGGTAGCTAGTGCTCTCCCTACACTAGTAGCTCTCCTCGGTACTACGTACACGAGGGCCAGCAAGTCGGTACAAAGTGGCCAGACCTAACCCCGGGTCCCTAGGGCGGCTGGCTCCGCTCTTCACTAAACAGGTAACAGGTGCTTCCCCTGGTACTAGTACCCAAGAGACAGCACACTACCACGTCTTTCTTTCTCAGTTCCATTCCTTTCTCTTTCCAGGAGTTCTACTCCTAATTCCCCATAGGGTTCCAGCTCTTTTGACTCAGAACATCTAGGTTTCACCTTCCAGTTTCACGTTCTTACAATCCATGTTCTCAATCACGTTTATTTATTCATAACAGGTAGCTGTTAAATCAAATTACAGGCAGCTATTTATTCCTTTCCACTTTTCCAAGACTGCAGTATTCATATATTCCACTAGTTTTCCCATCCTAGGATTCATGCCATACCCTAGGATCTATCATACAATCTAGTTTTCCAGCCCTAGGATTCATGCAACACCCTAGGATCTATCATTCAATCTAGTTTCTCATTCCTAGGATTCATGCAATGTCCTAGGTTCTAATAATGCTAATAAACTTAAAAGCCACTCTACCAGTTACAACGGAGTACTGGGGGCGTGGTCGGGAATCCCGCGTGCCTCCGCAACCCCCGAGACTGCAATGGAACGGGGTCCTACCACAAGGATCAAACACAAGGGGTTTCTCAAAATAGTATATAATTACTGTAGACGAGTAGAGGATTTAATTCCGAAAAGAACGCAACTCGAAACGCGGAAAACGGACTCCGAACGGGCCCTAAACGGGTCGAAAATGACGAAACAGTGCAAAATCAGATGTCTTAAAACGTGGATCAGATGGTACCTTCGCTCTGTATAGTCTCTTAGACGTCCAGAAGCCTACGGGGGTGTCTGGCCTAGTTCCCAGACGTCCGATGGTCACCCAGGTCGTCTGGAAGTCTTTCCCGTCGTCTGGCACTGCAGCCAGACGTCTGATTCGCGTTGGATGGAGAATCTCAGAACCTGCGTGTACCCATTCCTCGCTGTCTGTACGGACGGTCGAAGGAAATGAGGAAGTACGAAAATAATTTACCTTTCAGACGTCTGGACAGTCCTCCAGATGTCTTCCCCGTCGTCTGGTTGGAAACTCAGACGTCTGATTCTGGAAAAACTTCCAGAATCAGAGTGCTACTCGCCCTCCGCCCGCGACGCACGGCCGCGCCGCGCCTCGTCCGCCTACTGCTCGAGCTGCAGCAAACCTCCCGTGTCGCTCTGTGCCCACTGCGCCCGCGCCGGTCGGCTCTCGCTGCCCCGGCAAGCTCGAGCCCTCACGGCCGAGCGCCTCCTTCCTCGCGCAGCACCTCCTCCCGCACTCACCGCGGCTGTCGCTGCCGCCGCTCGCTCGCGCTCGCACTCGCTGGAAGAAGAAGAAGGAGGAGCGGAGGTGATGAGAGTGAGGGAGTGGGCGAGGCTTTTTAAAGCCGCGCGGGGAGAGGGAGAGGGAGAGAGAGAGGACGCAGACTGCAGTCGTAGGAGAGGGAAAAAGAGGTCACAAGTCTGCGGGCGCGCAGACGAAATCGCGCGTGCCGCAGAAAACGAATCCCAGACGTCTGGAAGGGGTTCTAGACGTCTTGAAGCCGCGTTCGTTACACCTACCGAGGGAGGGAGTCGAGTCCCCCTCTGCTACCAGTGTGGCTAGCCGGGCCACATCAGGAGGGATTGCCCGTCTAGGACTGGAGCACAGTAAATGCTCTCCATACCGAGCGTTGGAGGCCGAGCAGGTGGTCGTGGTACCCAGGCGCGTGGGGGAGGACAGCAGTCACAGGGAGGGTACCAGCCAGCGGCTACTCGTTCGACGCAGAGTGTAGCTGCATCTTCTGCACCGAGAGCTAAGGGGTATATCAACGCCCTGACACACAGGGATGCCAGGGCATCAGGTTCAATGGTGGCAAGTATGGTTATAGTTTCCGGCAGATTAGTTTACATACTTTTTGATTCCGATGCCACACACTCTTTTGTCGCTGTATGTTTTATTGTCAATTTGGGACAAGACTGCATGTTGTTTGTGATCAGGGGTCCAGGTGGTCAGCTGTTTGTAGCTAAGGAGGTCTACACAGACTGTGAGGTCAGTATTGGGGGACATAGCCTTCCCGCTGACCTGATCGTGATACCGATGGAGGATTCTAGCATGATTCTGGGGATGGATTGGCTGTCCGCTTACCACGCCTTGGTGGACTATTTTGGGAGGAAGATCGTCTTCTCCATATCGGAGATGCCTTCCTTTGAGTTTCACGGACAGCCGGTGGACGGAGGTTTCAAATACATTTCTACACTTCGGGCTGCGAGACTTTTGGGCCAGGGGTGTGAGGGCTTTCTAGCCTGTGTAGTGGCGGAGGCTAGCCCCGTGGCAGACTTTCAAAGCATCCTGGTGGTCATAGAGTACCCCGACGTGTTTCCAGAGGAGCTGCCAGGACTACCGCTTGAGCGTGAGATCGAGTTTGAGATCTCACTGCTGCTAGGGACCAGTCCCATTTCAATGGTACCATATGGATGGCACCACTTGAGCTGCGAGAGCTCAAGTCACAGCTGCAGGACCTATTGGAGAAGGGCTTTCTGAGGCCCAGTGCGTCCCCGTGGGGAGCCCCTATGTTATTTGCGAAGAAAAAGGATGGTACCCTACGCCTTTTTGTTGACTACAGACAGCTGAATAGGGTCACCATCAAGAACAGGTATCCGCTGCCGAGGATTGATGATCTGTTTAACCAATTGCGAGGTGACACGGTATTTTCCAAGATAGATCTGAGATTAGGCTACCACCAGTTGAGGATTAGGGAGACCGACGTCTCGAAGATAGCTTTCCGCACCCGGTATGGACACTACGAGTTTTTGGTCATGCCGTTTGGGCTGACCAATGCCCCCGCTGCCTACATGGATTTGATGAACCGGGTGTTCAGACCGTATATGGATCAGTTTGTGGTGGTATTTATTGATGACGTGCTCGTTTACTCGTGGGATCAGGCACAGCACGGACAACACTTGCGGACGGTTCTGGACACTTTGAGACGACGCAGGCTATATGCCAAATACAGCAAGTGCAAGTTTTGGCTGAGGCAGGTGACCTTCTTGGGCCATGTGATTTCAAGGGATGGTTTGGCTGTGGATCCAGCCAAGGTTGAGGCCGTACTCAAGTGGGAGAGGCCACGTACAGTAACAGAGATACGCAGCTTCTTGAGACTGGTAGGTTACTACCAGCGGTTCATCAGGGGTTTCTCGCAGATTGCGCGTCCTTTGACTCAGTTGACCTAGAAGGACGTGACTTTTGCTTGGACAGATGCTTGTGAGGCGTGTTTTCAGGAGTTGAAGGAGAGGATGACTTCGGCTCCTGTGCTTACCATCCCAGATAGCAGTGGCGGTTTTGTGGTCTACACGGACGCTTTGTTGCAGGTGTTAGGGGGTGTGCTCATGCAGCGGGGTCACGTTATCACTTACGCTTTGCGGCAACTAAGGCCCCATGAGCATAGCTACCCTACCCATGACTTAGAGCTAGTAGTTGTTGTCTTCGCACTGAAGGCATGGAGGCACTACCTTTATGGTGAGACCTTTGAGATTTTCACGGATCATAAGAGCCTCAGGTACTTGTTTGATCAAACAGAGCTTAACATGAGACAGAGACGTTGGTTAGAGCTCTTGAAGGACTATAACTGCAGCATCTCCTACCATCCGGGGAAGGCCAACGTGGTGGCTGACGCCTTGAGCATGAAGGCGCCCGCCCACTTGGCCAGTTTACAGGCACAGAGTTGGAGGCTTATGGAGGAGTTGAGCAGTTGGCGACCCCGAGAGTCACAGGGGTATTGTGGGGCAGTGATGGTGACACGGCAGACGAGACTAGAGCTGATAGACCACATCATCACAGTACAGATGACAAATCCATACCTATAGTCGTTACAAGACAGAGTACTGTCAGGGGACCCAGGAGACTTCTCTTTTACAGACGAGGTGCTGCGTATGAGGGGACGTTTGTGCGTCCCAGGGACAAGCAGTTGTTGAAAGAGCTCCTGATTGAGGCGCACAGGTCCAGGTTCACCATGCATCCCAGGAGCACGAAGATGTATCATGATCTGAGACGTGACTTTCGGTGGAGAGGGATGAAGCGGGATGTAGGTGAGTTCGTGCAGCAGTGTTTGGTGTGCTAGCAGATAAAGGTCGAGCATCAGAGGCCTACAAGGCTATTGCAGCCACTTCCTATGCCAGAGTGGAAGTGGGAGGGCATCACCATGGACTTGGTGGTGGGCTTACCCGTTACCCAACGAGGACATGACGCAGTCTGGGTGATAGTAAGCAGATTGACGAAGACGGCATGCTTCTTACCGATTCGAGTCACTTTGGGACCAACGCAGTTGGCAGAGAGGTATATTCGTGATGTGGTACGTCTACACGGAGTTCCACGTGAGATTGTATCCGACCGAGATACCCGTTTTACTTCCCAGTTTTGGGCTGAGTTTCAGCAGGCTTTGGGGACACGGTTGAGGTTCAGTATGGCGTACCACCCCCAGACAGACAAACAGTCAAAGCGCACTATATAGACACTCGAGGACCTTTTGCGAGCATGTGTACTAGACTGGAGGGGCTCTTGGGAGGAGCACTTACCCTTGGTAGAGTTTGCATATAATAACATCTACCACTCAAGTATCGGCATGGCACCTTATGAAGCTCTGTATGGATGGAGGTTTACTACACCCTTGAGTTGGGTTGAGGTGGAGACCAAGTGGGAGGTTGGCCCCAGGCTAATCCGGCAGAGTCAAGAGGTGGTAGAGCAGATTCACAGAGGACTTCGCACTGTCAGGAACTGACAGAAGAGTTATACTGACCGGAAACACAGAGAGGTGCAGTTTGAAGTTGGGGATCATATCTTCCTTCGCGCTTCGCCCACGAAGGGCCTGCAGCATTTTGGGATGAAAGGGAAGCTTGAGTCGAGGTTTGTGGGGCCCTTTGAGGTCCTGGAGTGGGTAGGACCCGTTGCTTACCGGCTTGCCCTTCCTCCCCAGCTTTCTGGTGTGCACGACATGTTCCACGTGTCCAACCTCCAGAAGTACGTCACCAATCCCAGTCACGTTCTGAGCCATGAGAGTGTCGAGGTGGGTGATGACCTGACCTACCCCGAGAGATAAGTGCAGATCCTAGACAGTGGTACCCCTGGTGAAGGTCTTGTGGAGAAGCCATCGATACGAGGAGGCTACCTGGGAGCCTGAGGCGGCGATGCGAGAGCGGTACTCGGAGCCATTTGAGGGCACGTCTTTTCGAATCGGCTTCGATCCTCTTTAAGTTTCTTATACGTTTATATTTCCTTTTCCTCACCCTAGCTAGCTTAAGTTTCGGGGATGAAACTTCCTTTAAGTTTGTTATGATGTAAAGACCCATTCTGTTCTGAGCCATTTAGGACGTCTGGACTGTCAGTCAGACGTCTGGACCCCTTCCCAGATGTCTGGAAATTGACAAATCTGTACGCAAGGTCGGGTCTACGTGCTGGCTGCACGCAGACAGCTCTCTTCTCTCTCTCTTCTTCTTCTCTCCCCCTCACCGAACTCTGGCCACTCTCTATATAAGAGCCTTTACCCCCTTCCTCTCTTCTCCACTCCACCACCACCACCTTCTTCCTCTCCGTTGCCGTGAGAGGAACGAGCGAGAGAGAAGGAGCGAGAGCGAGGAGCGAGGAGGAGTGGCGTGAAGAGAGGACGGGGAGGTTGAACTCGCGAGTTCGTGGGAGCTCGCCGGAGGGCGCACGGCCGAAGCGGCGTGTGCAGGAGGAGGAGTGAGTCAGGGGGGCCATCCCTGACTTCCTACTACAGCCAGAGCTGCAACGAGAGGGAGGAGCTGCGGCTGCGCACAGCGAGAGGAGCGGGAGCTCGCTCTGGTTCTAAGATTTTCCCAGAATCAGACGTTTAGAGTGCCGTCCAGACGATGGGTTGGACGTCTGGTGACGACACCAGACGTCTGAAAGCAAGGTTTCGCGAAGGTACGTTCTTCTTGCAGTTACGGCCATGCAGGCCGCACCGCAGAGCCAATCTGTTTGGCTAAAGTGGGGAGATTTTGTCTATTGCGTGCAGGGGCAGCTTTAGGAAGGTGCGGGGCACACCCTCCCACGCATTTCAGACATCTGTTAGCTTACCAGACGATCGGAAGCACTTCCAGACGACTAGAGGAGAGGTCGGACGTCTGGAGCTAAGTCCAGATGGTCAAGTAGGGGTCCTGGACGTCAGAGGTCGACGCAGGAACTTGAGGTGAGACACTGGTGACTTTTAAGACGTCTGGACCTTGCGCCAGACGTCTGATTTGGTTCTACAGTCCTATTTTTGACCCATTTAGGATCCGTTTGGGATCCGTTTTACGCAAACGAGATATCTATGGTTTCCTTGTGAGTTCCTCTACATGTTAGAAATCCTTATATACTATTTTGAATGTTCCATTGTGGTATGTTCCTTGGTATAAGACTTCAATCTGTTACGCGTTCGGAGCTTGCTGAGGCACGTGAGCCTGCTGTTCGAGCCCCCAGTACTCCCGGATTGTCTGGTAGAGTGGTTTCCCCCTGTTTTAAATATAAAATGTGAATGCATTTGTGAAATTAGATAACTAGAAACCTAGGATGTGGCATAAATCCTAGGACGAGAAACAGTTGCACTGTTTGTATGCGTGTTTGAGTTTGCAATCATAAATGAATGGGTAGAATTGTAAACAATTATCTATTAATAAATACGAGCTGCTTGTTGGAATATGAAATGCCTGTGCTAGTTAAACAGTTACCTGTGATATCACTTGTTGCATATGATAAATGTGAAAATACGAGCTGCATGTGTAAATACGAGAATGGAAATGTGAATGATGAAACCTGGTATGGGACAACATGGTGAATATGAGCATGAACCCTACGGGGAATTAGGAGTAGAGCTCCTGTGGATGAGTGAAAAGGATTTGGAAATGTGAGTGGGAAGTGTGTTGGCCCTTGAGTACGTGGTACCAAGGAGAGCGACTATCCCTTGTTTAGTGTAGAGCGAAGCTAGTTGCCCTTGGGTTGGGACCCGGGGTTAGAATTGGCCACTCTACACCGACTTTTGTTGGCCCTCGCGTACACTGTACTGGGGAGAGCTACTAGTGTAGGGAGAGAGCTAGTCACCCCACGGGGCCCGAGGTTCAGCTAGCCACCTGATGAGAACCTCATCATGAGCCTTAACTGGCATATTTTGACCTAATAAAGTGAACAAAAGCTCCTACATAACCAAGAGAAAGGCTTAATTCAAGGGATCACTAATTTAGGAAGAGAACATGAAACAAGGGGTAAAATTGTAATTTTACCATTGTAGTGCATCAACGGGATTTCTAAAGATCTAGACATTGGTCAATTGGACTTAATAAGAGAAAAAGTGGGATGGTTCAGTCAGAAAAGGGTTATTGTGAAATTTAAGAATTAAATGACATTCTGTAACCCTAAAATAAACTCACTTAAATTCACAGGGTTCCAGGTAGGATAAAAATCAAATAAATCCTCTAAAATTCATGGAAAAATATCCCCTAGGGTTTAGAACCTTCAATTTGGCCTTTGGAACTTATTTTGACCTAGATTGGGGTCCATACCCAATATTTGACCAAATTTAGATTTTTATGCAAAATATCCAATCAAACATGGTCAAACCTAAAATCCAAGTTCACCATTGGATTCCTTAGGTCCAAATTAGGTTTGTACCAAAATTTGGACCTAAGGGAAGGTCATCTTGACCTACTTTGCAAAATGGTCCACCCAATTACATTCTGACCCTTAACTTTTGGAAACCCTTGCAAATACCCCTTCAACTTTTCATCACTTTCTTCATTTTGATCCCTCTACCATTGCAGCAGGGACCCATACTGCCGGCGACTTTGCGAGAAGGTTCTCTCCTCGTTTCCCCAGGGAGCTACTCCCATATTTGAAGGGGGAGCTCTCTACGAAGCCCCTACCGCATGAGCAACTCCCCATGCCCTGAATCGCCCCATACCTCTCGTGCGAACGCTCGATAGGTATGGGTCTCACTCCAGCCATACCTCCGACGAGGTGTTCCCACTTCTTCCTTGCGATTCCCCTTCTGCCCGTGCCTATTTAAGCAAGCCCAGATCATTCCGCACTTCCCAAGTCTGTTTTGGCCAAAGAATTCCCCCCAATTTCGTCTCCTCCTCCTCCGGCATCTACTCGTAGGCTCTGACGACTCTCCCTCCCTCTTCTCGTCACTCTGCCACCATACCAGTGGCAGAGCCATCTCCGTCTCACTCCTCCGCATCGCGTCGTACCTCTTTGACCTCCTCCTCGTCGCCACCTCTTCATCTCAGGGTCTTCGTCTCCAGCGACGGCACATACGAGCCGTCCGCCTCCTCCACTCCCCCTTCATCTATCCACTTGCAGATAAGTCCTCTTTCTCCCCTCTTCATTCTCCCTCCATCAATTTCACAAATCACGCACCGACCACCACAGACCACCATCACCTTCTCCACCTCCGACCAGACAACCGGCGAGGTGTTCCCGCCGCTCCATGCATCCACCTGCCTTGCCAATCACCTCACAAGCTTCGCCACGACTCACTGATCATAACCCCTCTTCCCATTCACTGCCACACACTCCCAACACGCCCCCCAAACACACCCACCTTCACAGCCACAGGGTGACCTAGGCACACATGCCCAGGACACCCTGCGCCACGCCGACCACCGAGCCACCTTCGTCGTGTCACGGCGAAGCTTTCTATGTGATTTGACGAGGTCGTAAGGCCATTTTGCTTGTGAACAGGTTCAGGCCTTCGCTGCCATTGACGAAGGACGAAGCAAGCTCTAGAGCTTCACCTATTGCCCCATGCTTCAGAAAGTAGGGTCCCAGGTGCGTGGGCTCCCTTCGCGAACCCCTCACGCCCAGCAATTGGAGTCCCAGAACTCTGCAACATCAGCAGTTGAGCGTGACACCCCTTGCAGGCGCACACGAGGTGAGTGGGACTTTTAGTCCCACCTCGGTAAGTTTAGAGCTGGAAGAGTGGCATAAATTGTAAAAGTGTCAGGGGCTTATCGCCTCCTAACACGGGGTGAGATCCCACTCTCCCCATCACACCTCGTCCACGCCCCACGCTCCACAGACCTGGTATTCTGACCTGATTACCCGCGCTCTCCTCACCCACCACCCACGCTGGTGGGCCTGGTCCCGGGCACGCAAACCCGACCGGATAACTGGAGAAGGCTCTGGGAGAGCATACGTAAGAGCGAAATAGAGAGAGAGACGCGGGGAGGGTAGGGGCCAGGTTTTGCTCCTATGTGTGTGCAGGGAAGAAGAAGAGGAGCAGCTGAAGGAGAAGGAAGGACTTTGAGGTGCAAGGAAGAAAAAGAAGAAGGAGGCGCAGCAGAAGAGGAGGCGCAGAAGAAGAGAAGGAAGAGAGAAAGCAAAGGTAGAGAGAAGCAGGAGCACAAGAAAGAAGAAGAAGAACGAGGAGGTGCAGTAGAGAGAAGCAGAAGAAGAAGAAGAAGAAGAAGAAGAAGCCAAAGAAGGCAGAAGAAGCATAGCCGCAGAGGAGAAGAGAGAAAGAGAAGGCCAAAAATCACAATCTAAGCACTGTAGCAAAACACTTTTAAGACGCCTGATTTTTCATCAGACATCCAATTTTTGGCATTATTTCTACATTTGACATTACTTTTTAATTTTGATTGAATTGGTCATTGCTTTTTATTGAAATTGTGCTCTTAAGTTTCTAAAATACCAATTTCCTCCCTGAGTTCGACCTCGGAATATTTTAAATTTTGAGTAAATAAAATTGATAATCGTTTTCGCGATGATTTCAAATATACTACAGCGAATATTTCTTTAAAACACGATCTCATCGCATAAGGACGATTACCACCCTACCCTGACTTGTTAGGCCCACTGGGCAAACCGAGGTAGTCAGACGAGGGTGCGCGGACTGTGGAGAGGCGAAACCCCTGTTTGGTTCTAAGGGGCTAAACCCCTGTTACTGAGAGGGCTAGGCCCTATACTATTCTGTGCTTTACTTTGGGCGTACCCGCTAGCGGAAACGACTGACTGTGTGCCAGTGCAGGGTAGCTACCCATGCGCTTATCACGCGTGCCGTAGTCATCGCTACGTCTATCCGTGACCTCGGGATGGTTGACTGGGTGTAGGCTCACCACGGGGGACTCTCTCGGCTAGGAGAGCACCACGTGTGCCTTCTACTCTTTGGAAAAGACTACAATCAAGATCGTTCCCACGAGGAACATGCGAGATCAAGAAAGTGATATGAAAGTAAACCAATGGGTGAAAAGAAATGACTTGTAAAATAAAATAATTGGAAAAGATAAATTTACCTGTTAGCCTTTATAGCTTTAGTTAGTTTGGTTACCACTTTACTCAGCATTCGCTGACTCCATTTTACTCGTAACCCTTTATAGGTTCAGGAGTTGAGCAGCCCGAGTCACCGCTGCAAAGGGTGCTGGGCCCATTCGAGCTGTTAAGACCTGTATTATTAAGCCTTTTTAAGACATCCGTACTTTAGGTCAGACGTCTGGTAAGACGTCTGGATTAAGGGTCAGACGTCTTGCAAGACGTCTGGACTCATTCCCAGACGTTTAAAAATTAAAATTTTCATGTACAAGCTTGCATCTGCGCGCGTGTTGCGCGCAGACAGTACACATCCCTCGCTTCTTCTCCTTCTCTCTGCTTTCGCCGGACAAAAACCCTAACCCCCACACTTTATATAACCCCCTCCTCTCCCTCACACCACCCCCATTTCTAGCCACCCTTCTCCTTCCTCCAGTGAGAGCAGCGAGCGTGAGCAGCGTGGGAGGAGAGGAGGAGCAGCGAAGGGAAGAGAGGAGAGCAAGCACGCAAGCTCGCGTGGGAGCTCGCCGGTGAGCTCACGGCCGATCGACGCGTGCGAAAGGCGGAGGAGTGCGCTGGGGAGGTCCTCCCCGACACTACTGCAGCTGGAGCAGCAGGCGAGAGGACGCGACGCGGCCACGCGCGACGCGAGAGGGCCGAAGCAGGTTCTGGTTCTGGGTTTTTCCCAGAATTAGACGTCTGGAGAGACGTTCAGATGACGTAGCCGACGTCTGGAGGAGGTTCCAGACGACTGAGAGGTAAGCTGCATGAAGGTACATCTCCTTTGCGGATACGGCCATGCAGGCCACTCCGCCTAGACACTGTTCCTTACTTTTCTGAGAAGATTTCGGTTGATTTGCGTAGGTGTTTCTTCGGGAAGGCGCGAGACACGCCCTCCCACGCACTTCAGACGTCTAGGCGAGGCACCAGATGACGAGAAGCATTTCCAGACGTCCGAAGAGGTGGTCGGACGTCTGGAACTAGGTCCAGACAGTCCAACGGAGTTCCTGGATGTCTGAGGAGTAGCTTAGGACTGATGTATGGCTCTAGACTCTTTTAAGACGTCTGGAAGGTGTTCCAGATGTCTGATTTGAGTCAGAATTACTGTTTTTGACCCGTTTAGTGTCCGTTTGAGGTCCGATTTTCGCAATTGAGATACCGATGTTTCCCGTATGAATTCCTCTACTTGTTGGAATACCTTCTATACTGTTCTGAGTATTCTCTTGTGATTGATCCTTGTGATAAGACCTCATTTCGTTGCGGGTTCGGGGCTTGCTGAGGCACACGAGCCTGCCGTTCTAGCCCCCACTACTCCTGGGTTTATTGGTAGAGTGGCTTCCCCTCAATTTAATTACAACCTAATTACTTGTATGGAATGAATGATTAGAACTTAGGATATGACATGAATCCTAGGATTAGAAATACTGGACTGTCTGTATTGAATGAATGAATTGCAGTCTTGAATGAGTAGATAGAATGATAACAATTGCCTGTAAATGAATAATAGTTGCTTGCGAATTATGTAGTACTTGTGTTAGTTAACTGTTGTATGTAAATTCCCTATCGCACATGTGAAATAATATAATATGAGCTGCATGTATATAATTTGGAAATGAAAATGTGAATGTTGGAAACACGAGCTACCTATGAGTAACCTGAATATGGAAATGTGAATAATAGAATTTCAAGTTGCATAAGTATAACCTGAGAATGGAAATAGAAATGATGAAACCTGGTATGGAATAGCATGATGAATATGAGCATGAACCCTACGGGGAATTAGGAGTAGAGCTCCTGGAAATAAATGGAATGGATTTGGAAATGCGTTGGGAAGTGTGCTGGCCCTTAAGTACGTGGTAGCAAGAGGAGCGCATGTTACCTCTTAGTGTAGAGGGGTGCTTGCCGCCTTCGGGTTGAAACCTGGGGTGGGTTTGGCTACTTTGCACCGACTTGGTAGCCCTCGTGTACACTGTACCGGGGAGAGCTACTAGTGTAGGGAGAGAGCTAGCCACCCCACGGGACCCGGGGTTCAACTAGCCGCCCTACACCGACTTGTTAGGCCCACTGGGCAAACCAAGATAGTCAGGTGAGGGTACGCGGACTGTGGAGGGGCGAGACCCTTGTTTGGTTCTTAGGGGCTAGACCCCTACTACTGAGAGGGCTATGCCTTATACTGGTTCCGTGCTATGCTTTGGGTGCACCTGCTAACTGAAACAACTGACCGCATGCCAGTGCAGGTAGCTACCCGCGCATTTATCGCGCATGCCGTAGTCATCGTTACGTCTGTCCGTGACCTTGGGGTAGTTGACTGGGTGTAGGACCACCACGAGGGACTCTCCCGGCCAAGAGAGCACCACGTGCTACTTCTACTCTTCGGAAAGGACTGCAATCAAGATCGTTCCCACGAGGAACATTCGAGATTTAGAAATAGACCTGATAATTGAATTAAGTGGTGAAAGAAAGAATAATTAGTTAAAGAAAGAAAGAAATTGAAAAACAATAGCTACTTGTCCACCTTTCCTGCTTTAGTAGTTGGTTACCACTCTACTTAGCGTTCGCTGACGTTTTGTACTCATAACCTTTTTCAGGTCCAGGTGTTGAGCAGCCAGAGCACACAGCTGCAGAGGGTGCTCGGCCTAGTAGAGCCTAGTAGTTGTAGTTCTTTTGTACTCATTTGTAGTGAGTAGTTTCTTGTACCTTTATATTCTGCACTCTTTCGATCTCACTTTATATTCTTGTACTTGTTTACTTTTCTACTATTGTGGTGGTGTGTACTGTAGTAGTTACTTCTTTACTGCTGTACTTTTGTTACTGTTAGTTGCTAGCATGGTGAATGTGATTTATTTTACTGCTTTTTGGTTACTTTCTCGTTGGATGACTAGGTCTTGGGATCAGTCGAGTTGGTCCAGTCTCGTGTCCTGTAGGGATTCGGGAACTGGGTTGTAACACGAGCCCAGCAGTAGTTTCCTATTTTTGTTGTACTCCTTATTCTATTAGTGAGTTATAGACTGTTGTTACTGTTCCTGTTCTGTACTTTTCTCCTACTTTACTGTTGTGGTGGTGATATGTACTGTTAGCAGCTTTTACTTCCTTCACTGCTTGTATTATTTTACTGTTAGTTACTTTGCATAGTGAATGTGGTTTATTTTCCTACTTTTCTGTTATTTCTTGTTGGACGACTGGGTCTTCGAATTAGTCGAGTCGAGCCGATCTCGAGTCCTGTAGGGATTCGGAAATCGGGTCGTAATAGTCCCACATTGGCAGTTCTTGTGCGGCCACGCTAGTATATTACGAAAAAGTGACGAGTGCAGTTCGGTCGTCAACGGAGGGCGCAACTTATCCGAGCATTGGATCCGGTTTGACCACATGCGTGTGCACGGGCATGTGTGTGTGTGCAGGCGTGTAACTGTGTGCGTGGGCCCGGGTGGGTGACTGAGCATGTCTGCCTAGTACTGTGCATTGGGCTTAAATCGATAGAAATCTACGTAACAAAAATTAGATTGAGCCTCGAGTAGGGTCAGGTCCCACCCCCGACGAGGTGCTGTGTATCCCTGAAAGAGGCTCAACCACCCATTAACAAATTTTTTTTAAATGAGAAAAGAATGGGCTTAAGTTGTGCAAAAATTGGCTAAGTGTGGAGAATAAGAGAGCACAGTAAAGAGAGAAGTTAGAATTAAAAGAAGAGAGGAGCTAAGAGAAGAAAGAAGACAAAGTAAAGAAGAGAAAAGGAATGAAAGAGAAAGGTTAAGATAGAGAGAACGATTTAAAAGAGAAATTAAATCAAGAGATAAAGAAAAGCATCAGACGTCTGAAGCATTAATTAGAAGTCTAACTTTTAATTTTAAGACATCTAATATTCTTAACAAATGTCTGATTGAAGGCTAAGAGCCGTGGAGAAGAGTTTGAGCTTTATATTGACATAAAAGTCATCTTTATTTTTTGTAATTTGTTTCTATGCCTTATATTCTTGTAAAAAATTATACCAATCATTCTTGTACTTGGTATTCTTTGTAAAATCTTTGATGTACACTTTTTTTATTAATGGAATAGTTGTAAGCTTTTTAGAGATTTAAATTTCTTATGCAATTGTTCATATACTTAACATATATGTAATTATAGATCTGGTTAATTAAGTAATTAGTAATTAAGCATTAGAATGATATGGTGAATTAGAATTATGATTATGCCTCCTAGTGAACAACTTGAACTTAACTAATTAAAAAGAATTAAAACTAAAATGTTAGGTTAACTTGACCCTATACTACCTAAATGACAATGATTTGAGTTAACCTAAGTCATTTCTTACGTGATTAATTAAGACTTTTAACCTTAATTAACTGTGTTGAGAAATTACACATCAGCTAACACATGGAAAAAATAATAGGGTCCCTACATTTTATTTCTACATGATATCACCAAATTTAAATTATTATATATTTAAAAAAACTGCCTCATTTAACTTACCCACCATTCTAAGGGCAAACATGTCTTTTGCCATCTTATCCCCCATTCTAACCCTCATTCCCAAGTAAACACCCTCCTTTCATATTACAGGATAACCCCCATCTAGTAAACACAAACAGAGGTTAACCCCTATTTGCAAGTAAACAGAAACAGGGTTTAACCCCTATTTCAACTTTGCAAATCCAGGTTAGCTAACCTGTGCCGTAAACTAACCCTTAATTCGTCTCATGGATTAAAGCTCCATTTCGTAGGAGTTTAAAGCTTAAAATTAGGTAAAATTTAAAAAGTTTAAAAGTAATGAGTTAGCGAGGTAAATGTAATTGGTGAAAATATGTCAGCATTGGTAATTAAATATGATAGGTGTAATTGGGTTAGTGAGGGTAAATGTGATTGGTGAAGTAGGTTAGTAGGGGTAGAAATGATAGACGACGATAGATGCAATAAGATGAAAATAATATGTTTTTACTATTCACATAGTGTAACATTTATGGAGTTTAAATAAGATCAAATCCCACTCTAAACTACCGACAAATAGAACCTAAAATTCTCATGTCACTTAGGTTTTACTCTCACCTACATGCTCAACTCCCACCATGGGTTGGAGGTAGACCTTGTGTCTTGACCTACCTGCATCTGACGACTCCAAGCACACAAGTGGCATATAGAGTAACCACCCGAGTATTCTAATCATATCTCATGGCAAAATTCTCATTCATCCAAAATAGGATGAAGTATGTACAAGGAGGATTGTTAGGAGGGAAAACAATGTAGAAATTATTACAAAAAAACACTAGTAGAAAATGTGTGATTCTCAATGGTTAATTTTCGATCGTTGTACAACAGTCGCTAATATTAACCTTTCTCTCAACCGTTATAAGGAAAATGGTTGCCAAAAAACCCATCATTTTCCCACCCATCGAGCAAAGGTTTTGGTTGAGGTCATTCTCGACTGTTAATAACGATCGACAATAAGAGTGTTTTCGACCGTTAATGAGAAAATGGTCGACAATAAGCCGTCGACTTGAAAAGTTAATTTTCAAGGATACTCGTCGACCGTTTCTCATTAATGGTCGAAAAAACTATTATTCTCAATCGTTAATAATGGTCAATAATAAGAGTGTTTTCGACCGTTCACGAGAAAACAGTCGATGGTAAATCCTTTATCAACCATTCACGAGAAAACGGTCGGCATTAAGCCGCCAACTTGAAAAGTCAATTTTCAAGAACAATTGTCGACTGTTACTATGTAATCATCGACCGTTTAACGATCGACAATAACTCCTCTTTCAACCATTCATGAGAAAACGATCGAAGATAAGCTTTTTATAAACTATCAACTCGAAAAGCCTAATTTTCAAACGCTATCGTCGACCGTCTATCCGTAACGATCAAGAAAGGTCGACTAAAATCCCTTGCGTGACCCCGACTCCCTCCCCCTTCCTCCCAAATCATCTTCTTCCTCGCTACAACCCTCCTCCACGACCCTCGCTGCGACCCGGGCGTCGGCTCTGACACCCCCAGCCCCTCCTCTTCGTTGACGCTCACCTCCTCCTTAGGTAGCCCTCCTCCTCCCTCGGCTCCTCCTCCGCCTGCCTCCTCCCTCCACACCCTACCCCTCGTTGTCGGCCTTCCCCTTCCCCTACCCCTCATCACCAACCCCCACCACCACCAGCACCACACCACCACCCCCTGCCACCAGCAACCCCACCACCAGCCCCTGTCACCGCCACCACCACCTCCTCCTGCCACCACCACCACCTCCACCTGACCCATTCCCCTCGTCTCCCTTCCCAATGTACTACTTAGGTTTAGATTAATTTATTTTTTCCAATGTACTACTTAGGTTAGAAATTTAATTATGAATGCAATTACAATGTATGCTTCAATGTTTAGTTAAATTATTAGTGTAGCTAAATTTAGTTTAAAATGTTCATTTGCTAATCCCAAAATGATAGTAATATTATTCGGGTGCAACTACTAAGATGGGTGATTGAAGGGTTGGTTGGGTTTTAAATTTCCACGTCTGCACACTACCCAGAACAATCTTGAAAAAAAATCATGGCTATCAAAGCTCGCTATATATGGGGTAACAAATGCCACCTTCATGGTTGGAGGGAAGTTTGTTTATTGTGTGAGGAGGATGGGCTTGGGCTAAGACACCTCCTCGACATGGAGAAAGAAGAGACCTGTAAGAGGATTAGGAGATTGGTTGGCGATGGGGAGGAGGGTGTTTGGTTATGTCAATGCAAAGATGCTACAATGTGGTGCAACTAATGCTAGAATCCAATGGTAATAGTTCAAATTGCTGGAGATGGATTCTATACCACTGAGAGTGGAGCAAGGAGAAGTTTTTAGAGGGGGTCGTAAATGAAACACCAATGTAGATAGCTGCCGACAAAAAGGGATTTATGGGATTGCATGGGACAGTCGGCGGAATCAATTGGGAAACTCTAGCAAATATGGGTAAGAAATCGTGTTCCCAAATGGTTAGCATGCACACTTCTTGCCTTGAAGAATAGGTTATTGACGAGGATGAGAAGGAGGGAATGGTGGATATGCACCTCACAGCTCGATTCTTATTTTGTGGTATTGCCACTGAAACCTGGGACATATTTCTTCTAATGTGAGTGCAACCATGGGATCCTACTAGGTTTGCAAGATCGACTGTAACTCAACTATTGCATGGTGGAGACAATCACCAAAGTGTTGGAGCTCGCTCCCATCAGGCGTGTGAACATCTCTCTGCGCTGCAGAGCCATTTGTGCGACCATGTGATTCTTATGGAAAGAGAGGAATTAGAGGATCCACTCCAATCAATCCTCTGAAATAGAGGAGTCATGCGAAAGGATTAAGGGATGCACTTGCTACACGTTGAGTGATTTGTTGGTGTGTGCACTTTGCATGCAAATGTTGTGTAATATCCTATTACCCATAAACTGTATGCTTCAATTGAATTGAAATTTATAATTGAATTATTTGATATTTATGTTTAATTATGAAAATTTTATTACAACTGTGCAGATACACACACTTGCACAAATTTAGATGCACCTGATGACAAGCAATGGGAATTCTAACCCCTAGGTAATAGGTTATGAGAGGGATCTAATTGTGTCAAAATACTAGCTCGTCAAAACTTATGATCATGTTATATGGACAATGCAAAGTGTGTGTATATCTCACTTACATGCAGATGCGTTGTCTTTATAACATGTCATAAGTGTCATTGTCCTTTGTTCAGAGAAGTTCTGAACAGAGGGGGTCCTTGAAGATTTGATCACAACTTAAGGTTACTTTTTGCATATAGCTATATTTTGGAGAAATTTCAATCGCATTTTCTTGCTCTTCTCCGATATACCAACTAATCTTAGCTTCGTTCCCGAAGCACCCTTTAGTGGGGGCTATTGGGGATGTAGTTAAGGTTAGTCTTGGGGCGTATACTAAAGAAGTGTGGAGAAATACTGCCGAAATTTCTCCAAACAATGGTTTCAGGTAAAAAGTAACGTTGTGATCAAATCTTTAAGGATGAGCTATCAAGTAAAAATCTTCTTAAAATACACATTTTTTCCTTATTCGAGTCTAACTTATGAGTAGTTGTCATTGACATTTAGGTTAATTATCATGGATAAGTCATGGATTAGTCTGAGGAATTCGAATTACAACGAATACAATAGTGGAGTGATTTCATTTCTAGAGTGGGCATTTAATGATGATAGGACAACATTTGGACCATGAGAATTCCTTTAGCTAATTTTATGCTCCTGTAGCAATGTTTAAATGAGTTTTTTCATTTTCCTTTAGCTAATTTTATGCTCATGTAGCATTGTTTGAATGAGTTTTTCCATGACCGAGACACAATTTTCGAGCATATGATATGTAACGGTTGGTGGCAGTATTACGTAAATTGGATAGCTCATTGTGAGCAAATCAGAGGAGAAGTCAAAAATGAGATAATTGAAGCTTTTGAAGAAAGTGATGATAATCAAGGAGATAAATTGGATGAAATGTTACATGATATGAGAGTAGTAAACCCTGATGATGCAAATAATGATGAAACATTATGAGATTGTAATGAGTTTTATAATGCAATTAAGGCAACAGAGGATCCTATTGCTCTTGGAATAACGTCAATGTCGAAGTTGTCATTTCTTCTCAAATTGTTTTAGATGAAAATGGTGAATGAAGCCACAATGAAATTAATGTCCGAGGTTCTCGAATTCATTCGGGAGCTGCTGAATAATCCTACTGAGTACCCTAAGTCATGATAAGATGTGAAGAAGCAGATACATGGTCTCAAACTAAAATGTAAGAAGATTAATGCTTGTTATAATGACTGTGTCCTGTATAGAAATGAGTACTCAGGGTTGATTAACTATCTTAAATATGGTGAGGAGAGGTATAAGGTGGGTAACTCAACAAACACAAGTGGAAAGAAACAATCGGAGAAGGTTATCCATTATTTTCCACCAATCTCTAGGCTATAACGCCTATTCATTTTCAGTAAAACAACAAAACTGATGATGTGGCATCAGGAGAATAAATCGAAAGATGGATTCATCCATCATCCAGTAGATTTTGATGAGTGGAATAGATTTAACGAGAATCACGCATTATTCGTAAAAGAGGCATGAAATGTGAGATAGGCTTGCAAGCAATGGATTCAACCCATTCAAGAACATGTATCTCTCATATTCCATATGGCCGGTGGTAATGTTAACTTACAACTTACCCCCATGGCTATGCATGTGATCCTCATTCATGATGTTAACGCTCCTTATCCCAAGACCCAAGCAACTAGGAAATGGGATAGATGTTTATCTCCAACTATTGATTGATGAACTAAAAGTCTTGTGGTACAGTGGTGTTCAAACATATGATGCGCAGAAGAAATAATTCTTCCAGTTTCACACAACATTATTTTGGACAATCAATGACTTTCCAACATATGCGAATTTGTCAGGATGGAGTACGAAGAAGTTCGCCTGTCCAATCTGTATAGATGATACTCATCACCTGAGATTGCCTAAAAGCAAGAAGTTTTGTTACTTAGGGCACCGCAGGGTTTTTCCCATTGAACATAGATGGTGAACGTCATAATTTAAGGACATATTTGATGGTAAAGCATGTCAGCATTTGTCGAGAAATCCAAAAAATAAATTCAATACAAGTTATATTAAGTTATCGGGGATGAAAATCATGGAGACATTGCAACAGCTCAGTGAAATACATTTGAGTCATCTTTTCAAGAATGACTTGACTTCCTTGCGACATTCAGGGTTTAGGAAGAAAAGTATATTTTTTATGGAGCTTCCACATTGGAAGGATTTAACTGTGCGACATAATTTAAATGTTATGCACATCGAGAAGAATGTAATCGACAACATTCTTGACGTATTAAACCTAACAGACAGCCCAAAGGATACAGTTAAAACAAGGAATGATATGAAAATTTTGGGTATTCGTCCTGAGTTGCACATTGAAGGAGGGTCTCACTTTCCAGAAATTATATACAGTCTTACCGGAGAACAGAGGCAAAGGATTTTCTCATTCCTTAAAGATATTCGGGTTCTAAAAGGGTATTCATCGTAGCTTTCACATTGCATAAATGAAACACAGAAAAAGATTGTTGGGTTAAAAATTCATGACTCTCACGTGTATATGTAAATCTTATTCCCACTAGCGATACGTGTAGTGATGGTTGATCCGGTAGTTGATTCTTTTACGGAGATGGGCAAATATTTTAAAGTAATCTGTTCAAAGACATTAAATTTCGAATTGCTGGAGTATTGGGATAAACAAATTATGATCACACTTTGTAAAATGGAGCAGATTTTTCCACCTGCATTCTTTGACGTGATGGTTCACGTCACGCTTCATCTTGCGAATGAAGTGAGAATTGATGGACCCGTGCAATACAAATTGATGTATCCAATTGAACGATATTTGAAGAAGCTGAAAGATTATGTCTTGAATAAGGCAAAGCCAGAAAGGTCAATCGTGGAAAGATATCTTGTAAAGGAATGCATTAACTTCTGTGCCATGCACGTAAATGAGACAAGCAATCGATTTAATTGTCTTGAACAGAATTATGATGGAGGATTTAATGGTAATGTGAAGATTGCCTATTCGTATTTGACATCGGAGGAAGGTCGATCATTCGGACGGAGTTCAAGCCTATCTCGGAACTGGACCGACGATTGGAACACTTGTACATTCTGAATCAAATTCCAAAAGTTGATAAATTTTATAATGAATTCAAAGAATCCTCTATGTCATTTACATGTGACTTGCAGTTCATTGATTGGTTCAAGGATCGTGTAAATAAATTGAAAGAACAGGGGGATCCACGATGTGTATAGGATTTTGATGTAATAGCTGATACACCTTTGACATACGGATGTTACCATTCGAGTTACATAATTAACGGATGCAGATTTAGAGTACGTTCCATTGATGATGTGAAGGCCACGCAACAAGCGGGAGTCATCGTCAGTTGTGGCATAAGCACTGGTTGTGATGGGTATTACGGTCAAATTGAAGAGATTGGGGAAATGAGTTTCAAGTTTTACCATAGGGTGGTTCTATTCAAGTGTGATTGGTTTAATGTTTTCAAAGAAGACATTGGATTCAAAGTTGATAAGAAACACGGTTTCTTAAGCTTATGTAAGAACCGTCGCATTCTTCAGTCATCAGAATAATTCATATTAGCTTATCAGGTAGCACAAGTATTTTATGTGCCTGATAATAGCAAAAATGGATGGATAATACCCGTTAGAGCTCTACTGCGTGAATAATACAATGAGGGAAAAGATCTCAACCAAGATGTTGAATCTGAAGCATATCAAGAAAACCCACAAAATGAAGAAGTTGCCTCTGGTGAAATGGACATTGATATGTAAGGTAATTTGATATTTCTATTAATTTGTATGCTAGAATTGAAATTATTAAAGAAACTGAGTTTTAAAGCTCACATTCAATTGTTCAAAGCTTATATTCATCAATTTTTTCCAAGCTTATGTTTATTTAATATTCCAAACTGAGTTTTATTTTATTACCATGTCATATAGGTTTCTCGGATTATTTCAAGTTCTTCCTTGTGTTCTCCACTATGATGAGATTCTTCTACTACTTTGTTTAAATTTTTTAAAAGCTCTTTTCCTTTTACATGTGAGGTGTGCCTACTTACATTTAATTTATATAATACCAGTAAATATGTGATTATATAGGGTGTGCCCACTTATTTTGATTTTTGCTAAATTCCTTTTTTTTGTTATTATGTGGGGGTGTGTCCACTTTTTTTTTTGTGATTATGTGCAGTGTGCCTACTTTTTATTATTCTTGCTAAATTCCTTTTTTTTTGTTATTATGTGGGGTGTGCCCACTTTCCTAAGGAAAACTAGAAGAAGAGGGAGGGGAAAGGGGAATGGAGGGGTGAAAGGGAAGGGAATGTGAAGAAGAGGGAAGGGAAATTGATTTTTTCTTTTCGTTTGGCTCTTGAGTGAACCAACCTTTCATTTAATGTTGACGATCTCTTTTGCATAGCTGACAATTGATCCCTAATCACTATATTTGAGATAATTTTTAGCCTTCCTATTTCATATTTCAATCATTGACTTACCATTTTCCTAAGTCAACTAATCCTTCATGCATAAGTCAATTAATCCATCTCCAAGATTGACTAGGCATTTTGACTATTGGATCTCTTAGTCATTATGGTTTCTTGAGACTCTAATTGATTGATAATTAATGGGGCATGAAAGAACTCTCTACAATAGCTAAAGCTATCAAAAAACTTGGACGCAATAGTCTTAGCCTAGACTTGACCCAAATGAGGGTTTGTGAACCCAGCTAAATATGATCCACGTTCAATAACCTTATCAACCAAACCCCAACTTAACTTTTTTAGAGTCTCACGTTCAACATGGATATTACATATGCTTTAGGATATAATAGTAACATCTAATTTCCTATAGTTACATTTATTAAAATCTTCCAATGTTGAATTTATAAATCTCCAACAACACCTCAATCCCCATTTGAATTCAAGCTCGACCACGACTCTAGCAAGCCTTAGCTCATGTGCATTCATGAGGTCATTAATGAGTGGACTCATGAGTCGACCCAATGTCCAATGAGACCAAACCAAGTTATTTGAATGCAACCAAATCCAAGCCCCCAGGGTTCAACTCATTCAACTCGAATAGACAATCCTATCCTACTTACAGCCTGATTAACGGAATTTCTATACTAAAAGGTTGAGTTAGAAAATCCATCGTTGTAGTTACGTAAAAATCCGCTATCAAATAAAAGTTATAACCGAAACTCTGTGAGTCCCGGGACGAACACGAGGAGGTTAACATTTGATCAAAAATCACGTTTTGAATTATTGTCATGAAGTAGATTAACTAGTTGAAATTAATCTACGCTAGCTATTCTACGTAAAGAATAAACAATAGAAGAGAGAGAAAGAATATTACAAAGAAAGAGAGAATAATACAAAGAAAAGAGAGAGAAAGAGAACCAATATTTGATAATCATATGTTCATTACAGCTAATTTCCATAACTAAAAAGCTGCAAATCTATACTAGAAAGCGAAAAAAAGATAAAAGGGTGAGAAGTTATCCTCCTCGATAGTTACTTGGAGGACGAGCCTCATTAACGGAGCGCCCAGACAATGGGGATGAGACGTTGGACGAGGGAGGACGAAGTAAGGCGACGTCGCAGCGGGATCTGCTTCCTGAATGGTGGTGAGAAGACAACCGGGGATGCTCCACGAAGGAGATGTGAAGATGGAAAATTATTTTACTTTAGCTCTAATGGAGCATCCTGGGTATGGGACTAGTTCGTAGAGCTTTGGAGGAGGTGAGAAGAGAAGAGAAGGGATGGTGAAATGAGTGGTAGGGATGCCCTTTTTTTAGGTGTACTAATTGAGGGCAAAAGGGTCTTTTAAGGCTTAGAAATTAATGTTGTGGTCATTAGTGACGGATATAAATGTCACTGTAGGAGAGTGTTGCTAAAGCCACATGCTCCATCTCCACCGTTGTGTGCTAATCGAACACACACCATGTGGCCACATCAGTGACTCTATGCCTTCAGCCATTAAGACGCATGTGCACCTTCGAGCGATCTTGGTCGTCCAATCATACGATTGGACGGCTTCAACGCCGCGGATGCTTCTTCTTCGGCCGTTAAGAGGCTGATCGTTTAATTCTCAACACAGTTAATTAAGTTATTTAAGCTTAATTAATTGCACAAGAATGTGACTTAGGTTAACTCGAATCAAAGTCGTGAATGTAGTATAGGGTCAAGTTAACTTAACATTTTAGATTTTTAAGTTCTTTTTAATTGGTTAAGTTCAGGTCGTTCACTGGAAAGCATATTTGTAAATTTAATTCATCAATCTTATTAGTTAAATTAATGGTTAATTAATTACTACAATGATTACAATATATAATTACAACATATGTTAAGCTCATGAATAATTACACAAAAGAATGAACAATTAAAGCATGCAATTATTCCATTTATAAAAGAAAAGTGTACGTGAATGATTTGCAATAAAATTGAAAAATGTTTATTACAATTTGTGACAAAATTACAAAGGCAAAGAAAGATAATGTTTTTATGAATAGCAAAAGCCTTTGAACAATTAAAAGTAAAAAAAAAACATTCCTTTCAACCTTCTTCATCGGATGTCTGCTCAGAGAATTAGATGACTTAGAAAAAATCAATTAAATCTTTATTCCTTCTTTTTCACAATTAAACCCTTTTCTCTATTCTCTTAAATTCTCTCTTAAGCTCTAGTATCTTCACTTCAGCATTCTTAATCCCTTAGATTCATTTCTTTAACTTTGTTTCTTCTCCCTTCACCACACTGCATACACTACCCCTTTGTCTCTTCTTTTTCTTTTACACCTTAACACTTTACTTAGTTAATGTTAATACTTCAGCTCCTTTTATCACTGTGCACGAACCTATAGTAAACCCATTTAACAAAAATTTGTTAATGGGAGGCTCAGGTATTTCGAGGATACACAGCACCCGGTAGGATGGGACTAGGCCCTACCAAGCCCAAACCTAATTTGTTATTAGGTATATTTTCATCGTTTTAAGCCTAATCATGCATAGTATCTGGCCCCCTAGGCCCACTCCCATTCAGGCCCATGAACACGCACCCACAGGCACACACACACACCCGCACAGGCACGTGCACACGCATGGTCGTTCCTTACCTCAACTTAGTTAATTAAGTTAATTTTACTTAATTATGAGTAGAGAAAAGTCACTTAGGTTAACTCGAAGTTGTGTCAGTTGTGTAGTATAGGGTCGAATTAACCTAACATTTTAGAAAATTTTTACTGGTTGAGTCCAGGTCATTCGCTGGAAGGTATAATTCATTCTAAATTCACTAGTTATCTTTTATTTTTCTTTATAAGTATAGGAGGTATATTTAAGTTAATTATAGAAGCATAAATTTTGCCAAAATTTGATTTAAATGAAATAACATGCAGAATCCCATATGAATTCTCATTTTCAATATTAAAAACATGTAAATTCTTTATTTATTTCAAATGATTTAAGGTAAGGAAGAGTTTATTTAGTCAATACATGCCTTAATACAACAATTAAAAAGAAATTAAAATATAACAAGAAAAATCAATTTCTTTTCCTTATATCTTCTTCAGCCTCTCTTCTTTCTCTTTATCTTCTTTTCCTTTTATTTCTTAATCCTTTTTTTTTTCTCTTTCTCTTTCTATTTTCCTCTTATTCTCTTTTTCTCTTGATCTCTTTCTCTCTTTTCTTATGCTTTCTCTTCTCTTCCTGCCTTCTTCTTCTCCCTTATTCTTCTTAAGCATTTCCTTAGTGCCTATCTGTTCTTTCCTTTATTACGAGCTTTCTCTCTTACTTAGCCTTTCATTCCTTCTCTTCTCCTTAGCCTTCTCCAGCATCTGCTTCCTTCAGCCCTTCTTTACTTCGACACCTAGCCTTTCACAATTTCTTCATTCTCTTTCATCTGAACTGAGTTAAACTTCCTTCTCAACCAAAAATTTATTTTTAATTTACGGCGAGGTCCTTTCGAGGATACACAGCACCCTGGGATCAGGGTGGGACCAGACCCTACTTGGTTCTCGCCTAATTTCATTAGGGTTCATTTTCAATTTTTTTTCTCTTGAGCCAAACCAGCCCTCTCTCGAGCCAGAGCGGCTCAACTGCCTCCCAGGGCCAATCGCACACACACGCCCACTCGGGCGCACACCCGTAGGCGCACTTGCCCGCACACACACACACACTATGCTCAAATGGTTAGGTTTTCTTTTCGCGTCGAGCACTGACAAGTAAATCAGCTATATGACAAATTGCTTTTATACTAAGGCACGCACTCTGAATCCTCCGATGTGGGACTAAGAATCCCCCCTCCAGACCCGACTTCAAGTGAAGGTTCCTCCCTACTCAGAGCTCCAAATCAAGTGAAATAAAGATTGATAGAAAGCTCTGAGGTGGCTCTACATGATTCCAAGGTCAATTTGAGGTTTAGAGGATGATTTCCTTTTCTATTTGAAAGGTGAAGTTAGGGGGTTCCTACTAGTAATATACTGCCTAGAAATGGTTTTAAACCTACTGTGTCTTCAAGGTAGATGTTTTAGCTTATCTAATGGTCTGAATAGGTCATACAGGTGATTCTGCAGCTGCTTGTGTAGTTTTGAAGCTCTCAAAAGCTTCAGGAAGCACTCAACTCTACACTTCTCTGAAAGATTCAGAGAAAGAAATTTCTAACTCTGAAAGGTGCAACAGATAGTTAAGGACATTTCTAATTGATTCAAAAAGATTCGAAGGGATGTAATAAGCTCATCTGGGCAGAGTTTGCATCCAAATCTCTTTAAACAACTACTGTCGTCAATTTGGATTCAAAAACAACCCAAACTGACAGAAATCAATTTCCACTAGAAAGTTGATTAGAACTCATTCAAATTTCATCTAACTCCTTTATAATCATTTCAGGAATAATTTGATTTCCTTAATTTGTCAGATTGAATCCAGAACTCAAGATTCAGACTCTGGTTTGACTGCTAAGCCTTAAGTTTTGACTTTCTGAGTTTGGCTATTTCAAACAAAATTAAAGCCTAAAACAACATCTCTCACTCACATGAACATATTCAAATCCTTAGATAGGTGTTTCAACTAGAGTTCCTAGGGTTTCAAGCTCATCGCTTGAGAATGAAAAGGTGTTTGTTCGTCAGAACAAACCAGAGGTTGTTACAAAGATTTGAAGGCAGAAATGACTTCGGTGCATTGCACTGAAGCTTCTAAATTCATTAAATGTTGCTTTAATCTTTTTGTCAGACTTCTCCAACTCTGCCAGAGTTGAAGAAGACAAAGACCTAACAATAACTCCAGACACTAAAATCTCAATTAAAATACCTGAGCATAATCAGTGATCCTCAAATCATCAAACTAGAGCTTCTTAACAAATTCTAAAGGCTGAAGATCAAAAATGGCTCGTCGGAGCTCCGGTGAGTCCAGAAAAAGAGAAATTGTGTACAGAAAGGTAAATCTATGCCATTTTCAATCTGAAAAGGATCATGAGGTTGCAAGAAACCTCAAGAACTCGTTAAATTCTCCATTTGATCATTAAATTTAAGATTTAACAGTGAATTCCATTTTTAAAGAATCTGAGTTAGTTGAAGCTTGGGACTTGTTTTCCCACTCAATTGAGTGGTCAAGACAAGTCAAAAGTAATTTGTGATCATAAATATATAATTAATTTAAGATTTAACTACTCCTGAGCCGCCATTGACAGCGAGCTCAGGAGCTTTAATAGAATTAGGCGTTTAGGTTATAGGTGGTAATTATTCAAATTGAAATGTCAAACAGGGTCCTTAGGTGATGAATAGGTGGTGGAGGACCTTATGGAGGTGGATCTAAGCTCAGTTACTGCCGCCATTGTCAGCGACAGTAGCTGTTGAAGGTGGAGATGAATTAGGTGGTTAAGTGATAGCATTAGTGTTTTAATGAATTAGAAATGGCCATGAGTGATAGAGGAAGGTGATCAGTGAGTTAAAAGGACAAAATTAGAGCTCTGGAGAGCTTAAGGAGCTCGCCGGAGTTGAAGAAGATGAACATGTAAATCTGAAATTAAACTAAACTAACTAACTACTTAGACTACTCCTACTCCTACTCCTACCTACGGTTACCTGGACGAAGGGGTCAAAGGGTTTCCACCGATGGCTCATGGCGGAAGACGAAATCAGAGGGAATGAGAAGAATCTCCGATGGGCGAATTTGGATGGAGCAGAGGATCTCCTTGGTCATCGCCTTTGTCCAGAGATGTGGCTGACCTCGGCGAAGCTCCTCAACTGATCAAGATGGGTGGAGGAAGTCGAAGAATGGTGTGGAAGATCGTCGGAGTTGCAAACGAATAGCCTATTGGGTTGGCTCAGTATTAGAAGAAGGAAGGGAGCCAACTTATAGAAATTGAGGGGGTGAGGGGGTATGTATAGTGGATGGCAACGACGAGGACGACGGAGTCTGGACAAAGAAGAAGCTTGAGGAGGTTAACCTATGGCATTATCTCCGATGACAGTGAGGTTAACTCCCACCTAAAATTAGGATTTCAAAGTGATCCAGACTGATGGATGAAGATGGGATGGTGAGCGCAAGCTCCAGGAGCTTGGAAGAGGAAGAATGATGTTGGTAGGGCGGTGATCGAGCGATGGAATCACCCTATGTCATCAGCCGTTCAATCAAGTGAAGAAGAAGATGACGGGGACCTATGTGCGATGAAACCTAAGGACCTATATGAAAATTAAGGACCCGATTGCAATGAATAGTAAGGACCCAAATGTAAACCCAGTTTTAAAGGTTTATTTTAACTTAGATCTTTTTCAACTTTTTATATATGATTATAAATAAGGTAATTATTATGTTTTCATCTTGAATTTACATTTTTTGACCTTTTTAGGTTAATTTATTAAATTAAGTAAAGTTAAGTTATTATATACTTATGTATACATTATGTTTAAGTTACTTAACTTATTAATTAAGGGAATGACTAATAAGATTTTGAGTCCAATTATTAATTAGATTGTTAATAATATTAATTGAATGATAAAATATCATTTTAAACTTATTTTAAGGTCCTTTAATATATATCCCTTATTTTATAATTAACCCTTATATATTCATATCCTTTGCTAATTAACTAGGAAGACTAGTTAATTAGGGGTAATTAGAGATCATGATGTCTCTCATCAACACACGTGCCTGCGCCAGCACACAAGTTCTCTTACTTGCACCCTACGCTGACGACCATCCGGTCCCAGTGCATTTTAGATTTTATACCCAGGCGTGCGTTCTTAGTTTCCCGATGTGGGACTAAGTTCGAGCATTCCAGACCAAATTTCGACTGATGATTCCTAGTGGCTCAGATCACCAAATTGATTGAGCAAAGGCTCGATGGAGAGCTCTTCAGATGCTCTACCTTATTGGAACACTAATTTAGTGTTTGGATTCTGTAAGATCCTTCAATTTGAAGGACGAAAATGGTTGTTGACACAGCCAAAATGTCCTGTAGAAGAAGGAAATTCAGGTCAATTGACCCATAGAAGCTATGTACCTCTCTGCTGAAGGTTTGGATGATCTCATTGATGCATTTCGCATCAAAAAGAGAAGGAAGTGAGAGTCTGAGAGCTTCAGGGAGTGACAGAGGCTCAAAAGCTTCGTTCTCAGGGTTTAGAGCTCATATTGGAGCTCGAATTCATCCAACAGAAAGAAATTAATCTCAAAACAAGGTCTAAATGATTTTAGGAGGTGAAAAGTAATTGATCTGGGCAGGATTTAGGTTTGAATCTCAACAAAAACACTGCGAGCAATGTTGGGTTCCAGTTTGAACCCAAACTGTGCAGACATCAGAAGACTATGAAATCCTCAATATTTTTTTATTCAAATCTATCTTAAACACTTCTAAATCATCCTAGAATCCTAATCAAGTCTTCAAGTCAGAATTTCAACCACTTAATCCACAAATTTTCTCCAGGTTTGATCTAGAAGGTATAAAGTTTGACTTTTGAATTCAAATCTTTGGAGATCCAATTGAAATGATGAATAACCTCGAATTAACTTCCAAAATTGATCTAGCACTTGAAATTTAGGTTTTGAGCACTCGAACAGTGCCTTTAGGTACTTCTGCTTGAGCTGGCAATGAGCTGTGTTCGGCATAGAAAACTTCATGCCCTCAGACCTAATTAAGACTTAAAATATGTTCTTAAAGATCTTCTGATGCTTACGAACCTATTCATTAGCTCTAAATCTCACTAAATCAGGTATCTTTAACTCCGTCAGAGTCAAGGAAGATGAAGTTCAACCTAAAGTTCAAACTATCAAAAATCAATTCTAATCATCTGAATTTAATCCTCATGTGATAAATACCTAATCTGGAGCTTTACAAGGTCTAACAATGGCTGAAGCTAGCAATGGGTTCGCTAGAGCTTGCTGGAGCTCCGATGAACTCAGATATAGGGTTGGAGGTTAAATTTCCACTAAACAGGCCATGAATGGCCTCAAAGGATTTTTGAGGACGTAAGGGACCTCAGGAACACCTCAATTGCTTCAAATGAAAGACTAATTCAGAGATTAATCTTCGAATTCAGTTAGAACAAAATCTGAGTTCGTTCGAACTCAGGGATGATCCTCTTACTCAATTGAGTGAGAGGAAAGACTCGGGATAGTCTTGCCATGGTTTGTGGATATGTAATTAGGTGATAAGACTCCTCCTGAGTCGCCACTGACAGCGAGCTCAGGAGGTTGAGATGAAATTAGGCATTTATTATTTAGGCAGTTATTTATCAAATTAATACATTGAATGGGGCCCTTAGATGATGTTTAGGTGATGGAAGGCCCCAGTGGGTGCGATCTAAGCTTGGGGACCTCCGCCATAGACAACGATGGTCGCCGATGCAGGTAGAGGTGGTCTAGGCGATACAGCTGATAAAGTGTAGAATAAATGAGGTAGAAGTGTTAATGGAAAGGTGTAGAATGTGTTTGGTGGATCAAAAAGATAAAAAAATGCTCCAAAAGAGCTCAAGGAGCTCGTCGTAGCTGAAGAAGATGGCAGAAAATCTGACATTAAATCTAACTAAACTACCTAATCGACTGGTGCACACTCAAATAGGTTTATTTAATATGATGATATCATCGTCGAAATTAGTATAGTGAGTTAACCTAAATCGAGTCTACACTAGTTTCATAAAAAAAATTTTAACCTGACCTACTTGATTTTTTCTTGGTCACTTTTAGGCCCAAAGTCGATCTTAGGGAGGTAAGAATTAGGAGATTAAGAAGTTTCTACACCTTTCCTAGAACGTATCTCTTCATTGCGTTTATTATATTTTTAATTTTTTCTACTTTAAGATTTTTTGTGATAATGTTGTCCTTGAAGAACACCCTCAAAAATGAAGTCCTTGGCCTTGAGCCAAATGGTCCTTGGCTTGAACCCAATTTCGGGTTCCAAAATTGATCTTGTCTCTCACAAGATCAGGTACTTGTAAGACAAGAATTATCTTTTCTCTTTTATACTTTTTTTTTTGGTCTATTTAATAGCAAGAATAAAAGACAAATGAAAGCAAAATAAAATGTAAGGAAAGAAATGAAAAGAGATACTTAGCTTAGTATATGTATATATATATATATATATTAGATATGTAAGTGGATATAGAATAGATATAGATATAGATATATAGATACTATATAAATAAGGGTGGAGATGGAAACGGTGTCAAGTTGGTCCATGTCTAGCAAGACGCAACCAACAAGACTAAGTGTCGCGTGGAGTGTGGAGCGGATGTGTGTGAGTGTGGGGTGGAAGTCTTGCTTTGAACAAATATCGAGAACTATTCTCAATTGGTGCAGATATTCCTACGATATAATACGCGGTGAAGGGTAGGTGCACGGTTGTGTGAGTAGGAGATGTGGGGTGAATGTGTGTATGATAGAATGTGGATATGTGTGTATATATTAGTATATATAAATATATAAGTATATATAACTATATATGCATATGTATGTATGTATATATATGTATGTATCTATATAGATGGGGGGGTGTGAGTATGTGAATATATATATATATATATATATGTATGTATATATGCATGTAGGTGTGTGTGTGTATAAGAGTGTGTGAGTGTGATAGAGAAGGTGTGCGTGAGTGTGTCAGTTTGGGTGTGTGAGAGAGTGTACGTTTGGGTCATCTGAGTGAGAGAGGGAATGTGTGAAGGGTGCGTGTAGAGAGTGAAGGCGGGAGATGACCGCGTGCAGCAGGTGGCGGGAAGAGGAGAGAGCCCGAGTCATCGGCTAAGTGAGAAACTCGTTGGTCAACTATAGTGTCACACAAAGAGCATGTGAACAGTGTGTGCGGGTGTGTGTGATCGGCTGGGATGGTTTAGAGCTGCAAGGGTGCTGCGGGAAGAAGAAAAGGGTAACCGAGTGCAGCGAGAGCACACGAAGGCGTGCAGAGGGCCACGGTGAGGTGGCAGGGTTGCGCAAGGCACGCAGGAAGGAGCTTTAGAGCTCTGAAGCTCTACTGTGCAGTAATGGCGATGGAGAACAAAAAAAAAAAGAAAATAGAAAACAAAGAAAATCAAGATAACAAAGCAAAAAAAATCAAAACAGAGAATCCACCACGCTTACCTACTCGCGAAGGAGCTGGGCGGTGGTGGAGCTCACCGTGGTGTTTGAGACCACGAGGAGCTTCTCCTGCACACAGTGTGCCTCTTCTCAACTGGTGAGAAGAAGGGTTGTGTATGGAGAGGGAGAGAGGGAGAGAGGAGAGCACAGGCCGGCTGGAGTGAGTAAGAGGTAGTATTGCGTCTGATGATGTGGAAGGGATGGCTGAAGGTGGAAGTAAGGGTGATGCCGATGACTTTGCAAAGGTTGAGGTGGGGGTCCTTTTATAGATAATGGGTGGTAGGGTGGCGGGTGCAGGTGTAGGTTGTTAAGATATATATTAAGAGGGGAATATTGCATGTAGGTACTTAGGTTGTTAAGAAATGAGTGTAGGCTTTTATTAGGTGGACTAAGTGGTAGAATTTAAATGGGAATGAGGTGGCCATGGAAGGGATGAAATGCTCAATCTCTCTTTCTATCTTCCTCTCCATAAAATGCACCAATGCAAATATTTACATAATGCATGCATAACTACCTAATCTAAATGCATAATGTTAGGAAATAGCATAAGATGGCCTAATTAGAGATATGAATTGCTGCACAATCATTGACTAAGCTAACTACTCTAAACTTACCTAAGATCATAATCCTACTTCGAAGGTCCAGAGAGGGAAATCAGAGGGAGAGGAGGAAGAAGTCCGGCGAGTGGGTTTGCAAAGTGGAAGCGGAGTCTGGACAGCGAAGCTCGATAGATGATGGAAGTGATCGGAGGAGGTGCGTGAAGGCGGGAGTAGGTTGCTAGAGTAGGAGGGAATAGCTTATTAGTTAGCTTCAATTGGGGAAAGGAGGTAGGGAGCTAACCGCCCAAATCGGAGGGAAGGGTAGCTATTTATAGGTGATGGTGAAGGTAGAGGGGGATGAATCAGGATGGAGAAGAGTCTAGGTGCAGGATAACCACCGGCATCGTCTCCGACGCCGGTGAGCTTAACTCCTAGACCTAAATAGGATTAGGACTTCATCCGGTCCGTCAGATGGAAAGGGGAAGGTGAATAGAAGCTCTGAAGAAGCGGCGAAGGAGTTTAGGCGAGGGATGGGCGGTGATTGAGTGGTGTGGTGATCGGACGCTCTCAGTCGTCCAATGTAAGGAAGAAGAAGAAGAGGAAGAAGAAAGCGCTGTGCTCACAGGGACCTATACGTAAGAAAACTTAAGGACCTAAACTAAATAAAATGACTCAATGCAAATAGAAACCTAAGGATTAAAACACAAACTAAGGTTTTCAAGGCTTATTTTAATTTAATTCTTTTTCAACTTTTCATATATGATTATAAATTAAATAAATATTATATATATACCTTGAATTTACATTTTTGACCTTTTTAGCTTTATTTATTTAATTGATTAAGTTACTTAAGTTATTACATACTTAGGGTTAAATATTTATAATGTTAAATTAAATATTAATTAGGTAGCTAAATATTTATAATTTAAGTCTAAATTATTATTTAAATTATTAATAAATTAATTGATATTTAATTTAGTATGATTAACTTATTTTATGGTCCTTTAATGTATTGTCCCTTATATTATAATTAAACCCTAAATAAGCATATTCTTAGCTAATTAACTAGGGAAATTAGTTAATTAGGGGTATTTAAGAGATATGATGAGTCTCTCATCAGAGGCGACATGACACTCTCGTCACCGTTCAATCAACAATCAACGGCTTACATCACGCTTGCTAGTGCTTTCAGATCGCGCCTCAGCGTCAAATCGCGCATAAGATAGTGCGTTATCGCATGCCTATGCATCGCGTGCTTCCAAGCGTGCCACGTCGCCGCTCAATCTCCATCGGACAATTGAATTGCGCCACGCCTCTTCTTCAGTGGATTAAATCCGCTCACACGGATTCGACCCCGCGTTGCGTGCTTTGCATAGGGCGCTCGGCCAACGTGCTACGCCTTCGACTTGGTCGCATTTTTGAATTTCCATCCACGTGCTCTCAGTCATTGGATGGAAATCCAACGGCTGAGATTGAGGAGTGCAGATGAAGAAGAGGAAGGCCGGTGGCTACGGGTGGCTTAGATGGCGCCACGTGACACCATATGGGTTGTCCATTTTCCAATCCTTGTAGATGGTGAAACGGATGTCGGATTGGGTTAATTTTTGCGTCGTTGGGCTGCGATCATCGATTCAAATCCATCCGTGTGGTTGGATTTGTCATCTGAGGTACGGATTGTTATGACTTGATTCCCAGATCCCTACAAGACCCAAGATCGACTTGCCTCGACTAATCCCAAAACCTAGTCGTCCAACGAGAAATAACCAAAAGTAGGAAAAGAAACGACATTCACACATGTAATATAACTAAGCAGAAGGAAAGAACGAAGCAGTAAACAAAAGTAGAACAATTGTCTCAAAATAGTATATGCCACCACAACAACAATAGAGGAAAGCAAACAAAAAGCAACAGAAATAGTAGCTCAAGGGTCCAGTACTCACAACTACAGCAAGACTAAAGAGCTAAAAGGAAAACAACTATGGCTGGACTTGGCTGGGCCCAGCTCCCTTTGCAGTAGGAAACTCGAGTTGCTCAACTCCTGGTCCTGAACAGGGTTATGAAAAGTCGGAGTCAGCGAATGCTGAGTTGAGTGGTGTTTACATGATTTAAGTGCAAGTAAAATAAAAACAAGTAGGTTTTATTCTCATTTCCATTTATCTCATTTATGTATTTCTGGTTCATCTATTTTTCAAAGTATCCAAGTATTTCTTGATCTTGCTTGTTTCTTGTGGGAACGATCTTGATTGCAGTCTTTTCCGTGGAGTAGAAGGTACACGTGGTGCTCTCCTGGTTAGGAGAGTCCCCCGTGGTAGTCTTACACTCAGTCAACCACCCCATGGTCACTATCGAGACGTAGCAGTGACTACGGCACGCGTAATAAGCGCACGGGTAGCTACCCTGCACTGACACGCAGTCAGTAGCTTCGTGGGGTGGCTAGCTCCCTCCCTACACTAGTAGCTCACCTCGGTACCACGTACGTGAGGGCCAACAAGAGTCGGTGTAGAGTGGCCAATCCTTACCTCGGGTCTCAACCCAAGGGCGGCTAGCTCCGCTCTACACAAAAAAGGGACAGTTGCTCTCCTTGGTACTGCGTACACAAGGGCCAGCACACTTCCCAGCTACATTCCAGATTCCTTTCATCCACAAGAGTTTTACTCCTAATTCGTAGTAGGGTTCATGCTCATATTCATCTCAATTATCTATATTCAGACCTCATGTTTCATAAACTCATCCTCATTCATATACAGGCAGCTCATATTCTCACAATTAAATTCTCAATCATATACATGCAGCTTATGGTTTCACAGTTCAAATTCTCATTTACATACATGCAGCTCGTGCTTTAACATGCATCTCAAGCAAACCAGAGTAGCTCCATATCATGCTCATACATTTCTACCCTAGGGTTCATTCCACATCCTAGAGTTTCAATCAATTTAATCTAAGCAGACATATTCTTTATTCATATCTTAATAATTGCATTAAACCACTCTACCGGGTATCACGGGAGGAATGGGGGCCTGTGCTGCAGATCTCGTCGTCTCTGCGAGTCCCGAACAGGCCATCGGCTGGTAACCTGTACCAGCTACTAATTTACATCAGACAAGCTCAAAACAGTAGATACTCAACACGAACACGTAGAGAAACTTGAGTGGAACACAGCGATACTTTGTTTGTGGAAATCCGATTCTGTTTGGGCCCTAAACAGGCCAAAAACGCGGTTACTAGCCAAAATCTGACGTCTGGGACTAGTCCCAGACGTCTTAAAAGACGTCAAAACTCACCTTACACTTCCTGTGGCTGCTTTAGACATCCAAACTCTCTCTGCGACCATTTGGGGGTTGCTCCAGACGTCAGACAAGGTTTCCGGTCGTCTGGAAATACCTCCGGACGTCTGGCAATGTGATCAGATGTCCAAAAGTACTTGGGAAAGTGCACCGCCCTCCTTCCCAATGCCTTCACCTGCATATGAACTCCCCCAGACACAGCTTCAGGCTGACATTTCCTGCACTACACCCTGCATGGCTTAAGGTAGTGCAGGAAGATACATACCTTGCGATATCTTATGCTTCCAGACATCTGGCTTCAGCTTCGGATGTCCTAATGTCTCGCCATATGTCTAGTCTATGCTCTAGATGTCTGATACTGGAAACTTCCAGTATCAAAACTCTTTCACGCAGCTCGCCCCGCTTGTTCCTCCACCCACAGTGGCAGCTCCAGCAGCTGCAGGACCTTGAGAAGCTCATCACCGGCTTCCTTCTCTCTCCCATGAACTCCTCCTCGAGCTCCACCAGCCGTCGCCCTCCTCCACCACTCTCACTCCCTTTCACTCTCTCGCTCTCGCTCTTCCACGTCCTCCCTCGTCGGCTCCTCTCTTCCTTACCACGGCTGCAGTAGTAGAGATGGGAGGCTGGAGGGTGCGGCCGTCGCAAGGAGAAGGTGGAGGTGGCGGTGGCTTGAGTGATGTGACGGGGTGGGAAGAAGAGAAAGGGGCTTATATAGGGTGGTTTTAGGGTTCAGGTGAGGGGGTGGAGGAGAAAGAGCGAGACTCTGCTCGCCACCCGCGTGCAGAGCGAAAAGAATATACGATATTCTCCTATTTTCGGACATCCGGACATATGTCCAGACATCTGACTGACAGTTCAGACGTCTTATCCGACTAAAAAGGCAACGGGTCATTTCATCATAACAAACTTAAAGGAAGTTTCGTCCCCAAAACTTGAGCTAGCTAGGGTGAGAAAAAAGAACGTAAAAATGCATAACTTAAAGAGGATCGAAGTAGGTCTGAAAAGATGTACCCTCAAAAAGCTCCGAGTACCACTCTTGCATCGCCGCCTTAGGCTCCCAAGTCGCCTCCTCGCACCGCTGGTGTTACGAACGCACTCAAGACGTTTTTTTTAAGACGTCTGGGAGGTGTCCCAAACGTATGGCCAGACGTCTGGAACCACTTCCAGACGTTTGGGATCTATTTTCGGTGGCACGCGGGACTGCGTCTGCGCGCAGGTGCGCGCAGACCCGCAACCGTCTTCCTCCCTCTTTTTCCCTCTCTCCTCCTGCGACCGCAGGCGCAGCGCTGTCCGCTCTCTCTCCCCTCCTCGCGCAACCTTAAAAGGCCACTCCCTCTCCCTCACTCCCGTCACCTCCGCCCCCTTCCTCTTCTCCTTCCAGCCAGTGCGCGAGAGCGAGCGCGAGTGAGTGGCGGCGGCGACAGCTGCGGCAGGTGCGGGAGGAGGTGCTGCGCGGGGGAGGAGGCGTCGACCGTGAGGGCTCGAGCCTGCCGAGGCAGCGGGAGCTGACCGGCGGGGGCGCATCGGGCGTGGAGCGACACGGGAGGCCTGCTGCAGCTCGAGCAGCAGGCGGAGCACTCGCAGCGCGGCCAGGCATCGCGAGCGGAGGGCGAGTTGCGCCCTGGTTCTGGAAACTTTTCCAGAATCAGACGTCTGGGCTGATAGCCAGACGACGGACACGACGTCTGGAAGACTGTCCAGACGTCTGAAAGGTGAGTTATTTCCGTCTTCTTCCTTTTCTTCGACTGACCGTACTGAGAGAGAGAGATGGGTACGCGCAGGTTCGGTGATTCGCCATCCAACGCGAATCAGACGTCCGGCTATAGCACCAAACGACGGGAACGACTTCCAGACGTCCGGGGTGACCATCGGACGTCTAGGAACTAGGCCAGATGCCCCCGCAGGCTTCTAGACGTCTGAGAGCCCACGCAGAGCGAGGTAATTCGCTGATCCACTTTTAAGACGTCTGGAATAAGTTCCAGACGTCTGATTTTGCACTATTTCGTCGTCTTCGACCTGTTTAGGGCCCGTTCGGGTTCCGTTTTCCACGTTTTGAGTTGCGTTCTTTTCGGAATTACATCCTCTACCCGTCTACAGTAGCTGTATACTGTTTTGAGAAATTCCTTGTGTTTGATCCTTGTGATAGGACCCCGTTCCGTTGCAGTCTCGGGGGTTGCGGAGGCACGCGGGATTCCCGACCACACCCCCAGTTCGCCTGTTGTAACCGGTAGAGTGGCTTTAAGTATAATCTGTTAAATTATGAAACTATAAATAGAACTTAGGACATTGCATGAATCCTAGGAATGAGAAATAGATTGAATGGTAGATCCTAGGGTGTTGCATGAATCCTAGGGCTGGAAAACTAGATTGTATGATAGATCCTAGGGTATGACATGAATCCTAGGATGGGAAAACTAGTGGAATACGTGAACACTGCAGTCTTGAAAATGTGGAAAAGAAATAATAGCTGCCTGTGAATTGAATTAACAGCTGCCTGTTATGAACAAATGAACATGATTAAGAATATGGGATGTATGAACGTGAAACTGGAAAGGTGAAACCGGAATGCGCTGAGTAAAAGAGCTGGACCCCTACGAGGAATTAGGAGTAGAACTCCTGGAAAGTGAATGGAATAGAATTGGGGAAGTGAGCTGGCCCTTGAGTACGGAGTACCAAGGAGAGCGACTGTCCCCCTGTTTAGTGCAGAGCGGAGCTAGCCGCCCCAGGGACCCGGGGTTAGGACTGGCCACTCTGTACCGACTTGCTGGCCCTCGTGTACGTAGTACCGAGGAGAGCTACTAGTGTAGGGAGGTACTAGCTACCCCACGGGCCCCGGGGTTCTGCTAGCCTCCTACACCAACTTGTTAGACCCACTGGGGCAAACCAGGGTAGGCAGGCGAGGGTGCGCGGACTGTGGAGGGGCAAGGCCCCTGTTTGGTTACTGTGGAGGGGTTGGACCCCTGTTACTGAGAGGGCTCTGCCCTGTACTGGTTCCGTGCTGTGCTTTGGGCGCACCCGTTAACGGAAACGACTGACCGCGTGCCGGTGCGGGTTAACTACCCGTGCGTTTACCGCGCGTGCCGTAGTCACCGTTACGTCTGTCAGTGACCTTGGGGTGGTTGACTGAGAGTAGGATCACCACGGGGGACTCTCCCGGCAAGGAGAGCACCACGTGCTACTTCTACTGTTCGGAAAAGACTGCAATCAAGATCGTTCCCACGAGGAACATTCGAGATAAAGTGAAGGATCTGAGAAATAGATAATTGTGAAACAATAGAGAGACATAAATAAAGGAAGAAAGAAAATTAAAACAACTACTGTACACTTTACTATTTCTTTAGTTTAGCTGCCATTCTACTCAGCGTTTTGCTGACGTGTTACACTCGTTACCTTTTAGGACCAGGTGTTGAGCATCCAGGGTCAGCGGCTGCAGAGGACGCTGGGCCGAGTAGGGTCCAGTAGAGTTACCACTGTTCTCTTGTACCTCTTTTTGGTTCCACTGTAGTGAGTAGTTCTTGTTTCCGCTGTACTTTTCTTTACCTGCAGTTCATATTATGTTATAAATGTTGTTCTACTGTTGTGGTGGTGCATACTGTAGTAGTTTCTTTCCTTACTGCTATATTTTCTTACTGTTAGTTATACTCATGTTGAATGTGGTTTATTTTACTGCTCTTTTGGTTACTTCCTCATTGCACGACCAGGTCTTGGGTTTAGTCGAGTCGGTCCGGTTCTCGTGTCTCGTAGGGACTCGGGAATCGGGTCGTTACAGCTGGCTTCTCCATAGGACTTTCACCAATGGTACCTACTTCCGTCTCAAACTTCGGACAGCTCCGTCTAATATCAATACTGGCCTCTCGGGATAGGTCAGGTCGTCAGCCACCTCAATGCTCTCATGGCTCAGAACGTGATTGGGATCGGTGACGTACTTTCTGAGGTTAGACACGTGGAACACGTCGTGCACTCCAGAAAGCTGGGGAGGAAGGGCAAACCGATAAGCAATGGGTCCTACCCACTCCAGGACCTTAAGGGGCCTCATGAACCTCAGCACAAGCTTCCCCTTCACCCCAAAACGTTGCAAGCCCTTCATGGGCGAAATATAGAGAAAGATATGATCCCCAACCTCGAACTGCACTTCTCTGCATTTCCGATCAGCGTAGCTCTTCTGCCTTCTCCTAACAATGCGGAGTTGTCTGTGAATCTGCTCTATCACCTCCTGACTCTACCGGATCAGCTTGGGACCAACCTCCCACTTGGTCGCCACCTCAACCCAACTCAAGGGTGCAGTACACCTCCGTCCGTACAAAGCCTCGTAAGGTGTCATGCTGATGCCTAAGTGGTAACTGTTATTGTATGCAAACTCTGCTAGGGGTAAATGCTCTTCCCAGGAGCCTCTCTAATCTAGCACACAGGCACGTAGAAGTTCGTCAAGTATCTATATGGTGCGCTCTAACTATCCGTCCGTCTGGGGGTGGTAAGCAGTACTGAACCTCAAACGTGTCCCCAAAGCCTGCTAAAACTCAGCCCAGAACTAGGAAGTAAAACGAATATCCCTGTTAGATATAATCTCACATGGGACTCCATGCAGGCGCACCACATCTCTGATATATCGCTCTGCTAACTGTGCTGGTCCAAAGGTGACTTGGATTGGCAGGAAATGCGCCGTCTTCGTCAACTTGTCTACTATCACCCAGACTGTATCATGTCCTCGCTAGGTAACTGGTAGACCCACTACCAAGTCCATGGTGATGCTCTCCCACTTCCACTCTGGCATAAGAAGTGGTTTCAATGGTCTTGCAGGCCTCTGGTGCTTGGCCTTCACCTACTGGCATACCAAACATTGTTGAACAAATTCACCAACATCCCACTTCATCCCTCTCAACCAGAAGTCGCGTCATAAATCATGGTACATCTTTGTGTTCCCGGGATGTATGGTGAACCTAGACTCGTGCGCCTCAGTCAGAAGCTCTCTCAACAACTCCTCGTCCCTAGGAACGCATAGACGTCCCCTCATACACAGGATCTCGTCTGAGAAGGAAAAGTCTCCTAGGTCCCCTGTCAACACCCTGTCTCGTAGCATCTGTAAGTACGGGTTGGCCATCTGCCCTGCGATGATGCAGTCTATCAACTTAAGTGATGTCTGTCGTGTCACTATCACTGGCCCATAATAGCCTCGTGACTCCCGAGGTCGCCAACTACCCAACTCCTCCATGAGTCTCCAACTCTGTGCCTGTAAACTAGCCAAGTGGGCGGGTGCCTTTCGGCTCAAGGCATCGGCCACCACATTGGCCTTCCCTGGGTGGTAGGAGGTGCTGCAGTCGTAGTCCTTCAGGAGCTCTAACCAACGTCTTTGTCTCATGTTAAACTCCTTTTGGTCAAACAAGTCCCTAAGGCTCTTATGATCTATGAAGATCTCAAAAGTCTCAGCGTAAAGGTAGTGCCTCCATGTCTTCAGCGCGAAGACAGCTGCTGCCAGCTCTAAGTCATGGGTAGGGTAGCTATGCTCATGGTGCTCTCTTCTACGAGCAGTACTTTCCGCAGACCTAGCAGGACCAGAGGAGGCAGGAGTTCCACACTCTCTGCTAGGGGACATTGACGGTTAGTGCGTACCACACGCATTTTCTGGAGCTGTCACGTTTTGCCCTGACAGTTGTGTCTACTGAGGAGGAGCGCCTGTGGAGGTTTACTGAGGGGCTCCGACCTACTATTTGGGGGGTATGTCAAACCCCTGAAGCTGCCCACTTTCTCTCATGTGGTTAAGGCAGCCATGACTTACGAGGAGACCAACCCGACAGCGCGAGACACTGACAACGGACGAAAGAGGCCCCACCAACCAGAGTACTCTTAGGGCCATCGAGAGAGGAGGCACACGACGTCTGCAGGAGAGCCGTCTTGTTCTGCAGGGCCATCAGTGGCCTTTAGGGGCCCCAGACAGGGACCAGTTGCCAGCACCGAACCCCTACCTAGTCGCCAGCAGGGACCTATGGAGGGAGGAGGTTGTGTACCCCTCTGCTACCAATGTGGCCAACTAGGCCACATCAGGAGGGACTACCCATCTAGGGCCGGAGCACAGTAGATGCTCCCAGCATCGAGCGCTGGAGGCCGTGTTGGCGGTCATGGTCACCAGGCACGTGGGGAAGGATAGCAGTGATGAGGAAGGTACCGGCCAGCTGTTGCTCGCCCGACCAAGAGTGTAGCTGCTTCGTCTTCACCAAGAGCTGAAGGGCGTATCAACGCCTTAACACACAGAGACACCAGGGTTCGGGTGAGGGAGTGGAGGAGAGAGAGCGAGACTCTGCGCACCGCTCGCACACAGAGCGAAAAGAATATACGATATTCTCCTATTTTCGGACATCCGGACATATGTCCAGACGTATGGATAGACGCCTAACTGACAATCCAGACGTCTTATCCGACTAAAAAGGCAATGGGTCATTTCACGGATTTTACACCACCTTGCCCCTTGGCCTCTAATCTTTCTCAGACTGCATCTGATGCTACGGAGGTCCAATCAGGGTGATCTTGGAGGTGTTGGACTCCAATCATCACCCTGATCAGATTCGTATGGTTGGATCTTCAATCCGAGGCCCTGAAATGATATCACCCTATCCCCTAGCCAGAAAAGGGAAAAATTAACCTATAATTTGTACAAACTAATCTAAATGCATGATGATACATGTTATGCAGTATTTATAATACATAATGTAATTATATGCCTAAGAACACGCATAAATAGATAGTTTATGTAACATAGATGTGTCTACATCACACCCCCATACCTATCTTTTGCTAATCCCTAGCAAAACTGCATGATATTCATAAAAGAAATAAGATCAAATTACTTGGGCAAAAGTTATCATTCAACATTAAGAAATTCTACTAATGACCTGAACTACAAAGACTCAACATTGTCCGAGTGTCTGCCAAAATGCAAACCACCCATGCCCTCGCCTTATTCAAAAGCAAATACATCTTTTTCTTTTTCTTTTTTTCTAATTTTTTTTGGAATTTTGAGTTTAGAGTTTTGGGGTAGCTTGATATAGCTACCCAACCCACCTAAGACTTGAAAGGAACTCTAAGAGCTAAGCATCTTTTGTGATTGTGATAGACTCATTGATCGGAAACTAGAACGAACTTCGGGTTTCTACGCCCTTAGGTGACCTTTAAAAAGAAATTCTGCCTAAAGGTTTATCTATCTAACTGGTAGCTTTCTCGTTACTTTTTATTTATATGGGTCAACACAATGGCGAATCCAGTGTATATATCCCTAGTTTATTCTACTTCCCCACTTTTTCCTAAGTATTTGGAATTAAACGTGCATTTCTTGAGCTGGGTTTTGGACAACCAGCCAATAGGCTGTTACCCATGACAACTTGCCAGCTATACTTGTGCGGTGAAGTGTGGCTTATTTATTTTTTTCTTATTTTATTTTTCTTATCATTTTTTTTCTTTTTTGGGTATTTGTCTACTTTTTCTTTTTTTTAAGTAGGTGGCTTCCCTGATCTAAGATTTACCTAAAGGCAGCAAAAAGAGAATAGTTGTGTGGCTGGGCTTTAGACAACCGACCTATGGGCTGTTATCCACGATAACTTGCCAGCCATACCACCGTAGAAGGTTCATTAGCTACCCAATTTCTGTTAAAATCGCTAAAAAGTGAGTTAGTGTAAGGAGTGTGTAGATGCTTAGACTATAAGTTCCCTCAAATCAGAGGGCAGGTTGATAAGTCATGTACTTATCACCTGAGAAATGAATCTTTCGAATGGCGAGGACTCGAGAAACAAATCTACATTTCAGTGGACACCCAAGCTGATTAAGCCCAAAGACCTGAAGGATCTAAGTGTTCAGGTCCTATTGTATCATTCCCTAAAATTGAAAAACTCTAATGCCCAAGTTTCCTTTTCCTAATTCAATTTTATTTTTCAAAAATAAAGATAAAATAATAAAGAGAATATAAAAAGAATCTACGGAGATAACAAAATAATTTAGAGATGAATATCCACTCTCCATGCCTATCTAATGCAATGTCCTTATTGTATTAAATGACATGAAAAAAAGCAGAGTAGAAAAGAAAGCACCTAAATTTCGTGATTAACAGGTTAGCTCCGAGATGAAAACAAACTGTACATGTGCTCAATTTATTGCCTTCAGCTAGGCACACTATACAAACAAAGGGAAGAAATAAAGAATTACAAGTGCAAGTTAGGATCAGAATAAAAAGATTAATCTTAAGACTTGCCAGCAGAGAATGTCCACATATGTGGACCAAATTATGATGCAGACTCAGCCCTAAGGTTGAGTGTATCTAAGGTTCTGAATAAAAATTACCAAGAACCTGAGGTCAGTAGGCAAGCGGGGTCGAGCCTACGATTTATGAGGATGCAACCCAAGTCCAAAAAGTCGGACAATAGGAAAATCAAGACAAAAAGATAATCAATGAATTTGTGTTTAGGTTGTGCATCCTCAGAATCAAAAATGCCATAAGGGTCCTGATAGAGGGTTGGCAGTTCCAGCCAAATAAGAATGCTTAGACTTAAACTTCTACTTCTCCCGGAATTGACTTCCAAAATCTTCATTTCCTAGCTCCTATCCTCCACAATCACAGTTTCCGGGACCTCAAAAATGTCATCATACCCATATAAAATATCCAAGTCCAAAATTTGTGGTTAAATCAGAATTGACTTGTGTTTGGTAATCTCAAGAAGACAATCATGACTATGCTCAATGGGGCTATGAATTGAATCCTTCATGAAATCAAGATCAGAATCCACCATGCTAGCCCCAACTAGATCAAAATCTTCAATTACTGGGCTATTAAATGATTCATTGAATTCCTCAGGCCCAGTCGTCTCACTAAAATCATTTTCCTCAAACTCAAGTGAGACTTCACATAAAGATTCTTCACCCTCAGAATCAAAAAATTCTGGATCCACATTAATATATGTCTCAAAATCATTTGTCATTTCCTGGTCCATGGAGATATACTTTTCCTTATACCCTAGTTCAGGGATCTTAGGTGAAGAAATCAATTCATCCTCAACTGATTTCTTAGACCAACTTGGTCATCCCCAGTCTCATAAAATGTGTCCCCACTATAAGTGCCTGAGCGGGTTCTGACATTGGCTCTCCTAAAGTGGGTTCATCCTAGGAATCATCCTAAGATTGGACTAAAGCAATTACAAATTTCATCATCAATTTTGACAACTTCCCAAGTAAAAACTCACCTGGGTCTTTATTCTTAACATCTTGGAGCCAATCTAATAAATACTGTTAAGATCATTAATCATTTGAATCAGAGGCTTCAATTCTTCAGTGCAAGGTGTTGGCTGAGCTTCTAAAGATTGAATGGTATTCCTTAAGTTAGCCAACACCTTATCTTGGACTTAGTTCACTTGAACCAAATGGTTTGATTCAGGGTTGGGTGGGTTTAGATTCAATCCAGGGGAGTTAAGGAATTGAGGTTCTTGGTGCCTTCCCTAATAATAGATCACTTTGGGTTCAAAGAGGGGTGGTGACCTATATGCAGTGCAATTTGGGGGAGGGTAAGAGTTGTATTCAGGATATCCTTCTTAATTGTAGACCAGGTTAAATTAATCATCAAAGGGTGGAGATCTATAGTCAGTGTAGCTCAGAGAAGGATAAAAATCAAAATCATGGTGTCCAAGGTTAGAACCTGAACACAGAAGTCCAGAATTATATCCCCAATCCAAGTTATCCTAACTAGTAGATGGTTGACTATAGCATGGGTCAGGATTATAATCATCATATTGGGGATAAGATGTGTCAGGAGAGTAGGAGTGGAAATGAGTGTAGGATGTGGAAGCATCCATGACAAAACGGGAGGAAAACAAAGGTGCCCTGTAGTACAAACACTCAAACTTGTCCTTAGGTGGGGTAGCCTAAAGACCTACAGACTCTCAGCACCCGTCTTGAGATGAAAGAATGATTTAGTCTACTTCTTTCCGGTCAATCCAACCAGTTAGAGGGAGGGATTGGGGAGAAGGTTCTTCCCTTGGCTTTCGCCTCAGGTTCCTTTGATACCCCCAACCGCAATCGTTTGACACTGCTCCCCTAGATAGACATCAGATTGAACGGTAGAAGCAGATTAATCGAAAATAATCTCTATCTGGGCCCCGAAGAGCGAGTCCAATCCTATTACAATCCAGTTCCCGAATCCCTATAGGACCTGAGACCGGCTAGACTCAACTAATCCCAAGACCCAGTGGTCCAACAAGAAATAACCGAAAAGCAGGAAAATAAACTACATTCACTATGCAAAGTAACTAACAGTAAAAGAGTACAAACAGTAAAAGAAGTAAACGCTACTAACAGTACATATCACCACCACAACAGTAAAGTAGGACAAAAGTACAAAACAGGAACAGTAACAACAGTCTAAAACTCACTAGTAGAACAGAGAATACAACAAAAACAAAAAACTACTACTGGGCTCGACTGGGCCCAGCACCCTCTGCAGCCGGTGACTCGGGCTGCTCAACTCCTGGACCTGTAAAGGGTTACGAGTAAAACGAAGTCAGCGAACGCTGAGTATAGTGGTAACAAAACTAACTAAAGTAGTAAAGGCTAATATGTAAATTTATCTTTTTCAATTATTTTATTTTACAAATCATTTCTTTTCACCTATTGGTTTACTTTCAGATCTCTTTCTTGATCACGCATGTTCCTCGTGGAAACGATCTTGATTGCAGTCTTTTCTGGAGAGTAGAAGGCACACGTGGTCCTCTCCTGGCTGGGAGAGTCCCCCGTGGTGATCCTACACCAAGTCAACCACCTCAAGGTCACGGACAAACGTAGCGGTGACTACAGCACGCGCGATAAACGCATAGGTAGCTACCCCGCATTGGCAGCTGTCAGTCGTTTCTACTAGCGGGTACTCGCAAAGTATAGCACAGAATAGTATAGGGCCTAGCCCTCTCAGTAACAGGGGTCTAGCTCCTCAGAACCAAACAGGGGTCTCACCCCTCCACAATCCGCGCACCCTCGTCTAACTACCCTAGTTTTCCCAGTGGGCCTAACAAGTCGGGGTAGGGTGGCTAGCTGAACCTCAGGTCCCGTGGGGTGGCTAGCTCTCTCCCTACACTAATAGCTCTCCCAGGTACAGTGTATGCGAGGGCCAACAAAAGTCGGTGTAGAGTGGCCAATCCTAACCTTGGGTACCAACCCAAGGGCGGCTAGCTCTGCTCTACACTAAACAGGGGACAGTCTCTCTCCTTGGTACCTCGTACTCAAGGGCCAGCACACTTCCCACTCACATTTCCAAATCCTTTCCATTCATCCACAGGAGCTCTACTCTTAATTCCCCGTAGGGTTCATGCTCATATTCACCATGTTGTCCCATACCAGGTTTCATCATTCACATTTCCATTCTCGTATTTAACATGCAGCTCGTATTTTCACATTTATCATATGCAACAAGTGATATCACAGGTAACTGTTTAACTAGCATAGGCATTTCATATTCCAACAGGCAACTCATATTTATTAACAGATAATTGTTTACAATTCTACTCATTCATTTATGATTGCAATCTCAAACACGCATACAAACAGTGCAACTGTTTCTCGTCCTACGATTCATGCCACATCCTAGGTTTCTAGTTATCTAATTTCACAAATGCATTCATATTTTATATTTAAAACAGGGGGAAACCACTCTACCAAACAATCTGGGAGTACTGGGGGCTCGAACGGCAGACTCACGTGCCTCTGTAAGCCCCGAACGTGCAACAGATCGAAGTCCTATACCAAGGAACATACCACAATGGAACATTCAGAATAGTATATAAGGATTTCTAACATGTAGAGGAACTCACAAGGAAACCATAGATATCTTATTTGCATAAAACAGATCCCAAACGGACCCTAAATGGGTTAAAAACATGATTGCAGAACCAAATCAGACGTTTAGCACAAGGTCCAGACATCTTAAAAGTCACCAGGGTCTCACCTCATGTTCCTGCATCGACCTCAGACGTCCAGGACCCCTACTTAACCATCTGGACTCAGCTCCACACGTCCGACCTCTCCTCTAGTCGTCCGGGAGTGCTTCCGGTCATCTGGTAAGCTGTCCAGACGTTTGAAACGCGTGGGAGGGCGTGCCCCGCGCCTTCCCAAAGCTGTCCCTGCACGCGACAGACAAAATCTCCCCACTTTAGCCAAACAAATTGGCTCTGCAGTGTGGCCTACATGGTCGTAACTGCAAGAAGAACGTACCTTCGCGAAACCTTGCATTCAGACGTCTGGTGTCTTCACCAGACGTCCAACTTGTCATCTGGACAGCACTCCAAACGTCTGATTCTGGGAAAATCCCATAACCAAAGCGAGTTCCCGTTCCTCTCGACGCGCGCTACCGCGGCTCCTCCCTCTCGTTGCAGCTCTAGGTGCAGCAGGAAGTTGGGGACAGCTCCCCCGACGCACTCTTCCTCCCGCACGCACCGCTCCGGCTATGTGCCCTCTGGCGAGCTCCCATGAACTTGCGAGCTCAACCTCCTCCTCCTCTCTTCACGCCACTCCTCGCTCTCGCTCCCACTCTCTCGCTCGTTCCTCTCATGGAAGTGGATAGGAAGAAGGTGGTGGTGGTGGAATGGAGAAGAGGGGAAGGTGGGTGAGGGCTCTTATATAGGGAGCGGCTAGGGTTCGGTGAGGGGGAGAGAAGAAGAAGAGAGCAAGAAGAAAGCTGTCTGCATGCAGCCAGCGTGCAGACCCGACCTTGCGTATAGATTTTTCAATTTCCAGACGTTTGGGAAGGGGTCTGGACGTCTGACTGACAGTCCAGACGTCTTAAAAGGCTCAGAACAGAACGGGTCCTTACATCATAACAACTTAAAGGAAGTTTCATCCCCAAAACTTGAGCTAGCTAAGGTGCGGAAAAGGAAATATAAACGCATAAGAAACTTAAAGAGGATTGAAGCCGATCCAAAAAGACGTACCCTCAAAAAGCTCTGGGTACCGCTCTCGCATCGTCGCCTCAGGCTCCCAGGTAGCCTCCTCATACCGTTGGCTCCTCCACAAGACCTTCACTAGGGGTACCTGCTTCCGTCTCAAACTCTGAACGGCTCTGTCTAGGATCTGTATTGGTCTCTCGGGGTAGGTTAGGTCGTCACCCACCTCGACACTCTCGTGGCTCATAACTTGACTGGGATCGACGACGTACTTCCGAAGGTTGGACACGTGGAACACGTTGTGCACACTAGAAAGCTGGGGAGGAAGGGCAAGCCGGTAAGCAACGGGTCCTATCCTCTCCAAGACCTTAAAGGGCCCCACAAACCTTCGGTGCAAGCTTCCCTTTCACCCCAAAACGCTGCAGGCCCTTCATGGGCGAAACGCGAAGGAAGACGTGATCCCCAACCACAAACTGCACCTCTCTGCATTTCCAGTCTGCATAACCCTTCTGTCTGCTCCTGACAGTGCGAAGTCGTCTGTGAATCTGCTATACCACCTCCTGACTCTGTCGGATTAGCCTGGGACCAACCTCCCACTTAGTCCCCACCTCAACCCAACTCAAGGGTGCAGTACACCTCCGTCCATATAGAGCCTCGTAAGGTGCCATGCCGATACTCGAGAAGTAGCTGTTATTATATGCAAACTCTGTCAGGGGTAAGTGCTCCTCCCAAGAGCCTCTCCAGTCTAGTACACAGGCGCGCAAAAGGTCCTCGAGTGTCTGTATAGTGAGCTCTGACTGTCCATCCGTCTGGGGGTGGTACGCCATACTGAACCTCAACCGTGTCCCCAAAGCCTGCTGAAACTCAGCCCAAAACTGGGAAGTAAAACGGGTATCCTGGTCAGATACAATCTCACGTGGAACTCCGTGCAGACATACCACATCACGAATATACCTCTCTGCCAACTGCGCTGGTCCCAAAGTGACTCAGATCGGCAAGAAGCATGCCGTCTTCGTCAATCTGTCTACTATCACCCAGACTGCGTCATGTCCTCACTGGGTAACGGGTAAGCCCACCACCAAGTCCATGGTGATGCTCTCCCACTTCCACTCTGGCATAGGAAGTGGCTGCAATGGCCTTGCAGGCCTCTGATGCTCGGCCTTCACTTGTTGACACACCAAACACTACTACACGAACTCACCTACATCCCACTTGATCCCTCTCCACCAAAAGTCACGTCTCAGATCATGATACATCTTCGTGTTCCCAGAATGTATGGTGAACTTGGACCCATGCACCTCAGTCAGGAGCTCTCTCAACAACTCCTCGTCCCTGGGAATGCACAAGTGTCCCCTCATACGCAGCACCTCGTTTGTAAAAGAGAAGTCTCCTGGGTCCCCTGACAGTACTCTATCTCGTAACGACTGCAGGTACGAATTTGTCATCTGTCCTGTGATGATGCGGTCTATCAGCTCTGGTCTCGTCTACCGTGTCACCATCACTGCCCCACAATACCCCTGTGACTCTCGGGGTCGCCAACTACCCAACTCCTCCATAAGCCTCCAACTCGGTGCGTGTAAACTGGCCAAGTGGGCGGGTGCCTTCCGGCTTAAGGCGTCAGCCACCACGTTGGCCTTCTCCGGATGGTAGGAGATGCTGCAGTCATAGTCCTTCAGGAACTCTAACCAACGTCTCTGTCTCATGTTAAGCTCCTTCTAATCAAACAAGTACCTGAGGCTTTTATGATCCGTGAAAATCTCAAAGGTCTCACCGTAAAGGTAGTGCCTTCATGCCTTCAGCGCGAAGACAACAACTGCCAGCTCTAAGTCATGGGTAGGGTAGCTATGCTCATGGGGCTTCAGTTGCCACGAAGCGTAAGCAACAACGTGACCCCACTGCATGAGCACACCCCCTAACCCCTGCAACGAAGCGTCCATGTAGACCACAAAACCACCACTGCTATCTGGGATGGTAAGCACAGGAGCTGAAGTCAGTCTCTCCTTCAACTCCTAAAAACACACCTCACAAGCGTCTGTCCAAGCAAAAGGCACGTCCTTCCGGGTCAACTGAGTCATAGGATGCGCAATCTGTGAGAAGCCCTTAATGAACCGCCGGTAGTAACTTGCCATTCCCAAGAAGCAGCGTACCTCTGTCACTGTACGTAGCCTCTCCTACCTGAGTACGGCCTCAACCTTGGTTAGATCCATAGCCAAACCATCCCTTGAAATCACATGGCCCAAGAAGGTCACCTGCCTCAGCCAAAACTCGCACTTGCTGTATTTGGTATACAACCTGCATGGTCTCAAAGTGTCCAGAATCATCCGCAAGTGCTGTCCGTGCTGTGCCTAATCCTGCGAGTAAACGAGCACGTCATCAATAAATACCACCACAAACTGATCCAGATATGATCTGAACACCCGGTTTATCAAATCCATGAAGGCAGTGGGGGCGTTGGTCAACCCAAACGTTATGACCAAAAACTCTTAGTGTCCATACCAGGTGAGGAAAGTTGTCTTAGAGACATCGGTCTCCCTGATCCTGAACTGGTGGTAGCCTGATCTCAGATCTATCTTGGAGAATACCATGGCACATCGCAACTGGTCAAACAAATCATCAATCCTCGGTAGTGGATACCTGTTCTTGATGGTGACCCTATTCAGCTGTCTGTAGTCAACACAAAGGCGTAGGGTATCATCATTCTTCTTCACAAATAACACAGGGGCTCCCTACGTGGACGCACTAGGCCTCACAAAGCCCTTCTCCAATAGGTCCTGTAACTGTGACTTGAGCTCTCTCAACTCAAGTGGTGCCATCCGCTACGGTGTCGTAGAAATGGGGCTGGTCCCCGGTACCAGCGAGATCTCAAACTCGATCTTACGCTCAGGCGGTAGTCCTGGCAGCTCCTCTGGAAACATGTCGGGATACTCTCTGACCACCGGGATGCTATGAAAGTCTGCCACGGGGCTGGGCTTTGCCACCACATAGGCTAGAAAGCCCTCACACTCCTGGCCTAAAAGTCTTGCTGCCCGAAGTGCAGAAATGCACCTGAAACCTCCGTCCACCAGTTATCTGTGAAACTCAAAGGAAGGCATCTCCGGTATGGAGAAGACGATCTTCCCCCCAAAACAGTCCACCAAGGCGTGGTAAGCGGACAACCAATCCAGCCCCAGAATCACGCCAAAATCCTCCATCGGTATCAAGATCAGGTCAGCGGGGAGGCTGTGTCCCCCAATACTAACCTCACAGTCTGTGTAGACCTGCTCAGCTACAAACAGCTGACCACTTGGACCTCTAATCACAAACGGATCCTCTAACAACACGCAATCTTGTCCCAAACTGACAGCAAAACTCGCAGCGACAAAAGAATGTGTGGCGCCGAAATCAAAAAGTACGTAAACTAATTTGCCGGAAACTGTAACCATACCTGCCACCACTGAACCTAATGCCCTGGCGTCTCTGTGTGTTAGGGCGTTGATACACCCCTCAGCTCTCGGTGCAGAAGAAGCAGCCACACTCTACATCGGACGAGTAGCCACTGGCCGGTACCCTCCCCTTGATTGCTGTCCTCCCCCACAAGCCTGGAAACCACGACCACCTGCTCGGCCTCCAACGCTCGGTGCGGGGAGCATCTACTGCGCTCCAGCCCTAGTTAGGCAGTCCCTCCTGATGTGGCCTGGCTGGCCACACTGGTAGCAGAGGGGGACTCGACTCCCTCCCTCGGTAGGTCCCTATTGATGGCTGGGCGGGGGTCCAATGCTGACAGCTAGTCTCTGTCGAGGGCCCCCAAAGGCCACTGACGGCCTCGCAAAACGAGACCCCAAACAGACCCTAAACGGGTCAAAAATAGGACTACAGAACCAAATCAGATGTCTGGCATAAGATCCAGACGTCTTAAAAGTCACCAGGGTCTCACCTCAAGTTCCTACGTCGACCTCAAATGTCCAGGAACCCTACTTGACTGTCTGGACTCAGCTCCAGACATCCGACCTCTCCTCCAGTCGTTTGAGAGCGCTTCCGGTCATCTGGTAAGCTGTCCAGATGTCCAAAATGCGTGGGAGGGCGTGCCCCACGCCTTCCCAAAGTTGCCCCTGCGCAGGACAGACAAAATCTCCCCACTTTAGCCAAACAGATTGGCTCTGCGGTGCGGCCTGCATGGCCATAACTGCAAGAAGAACGTACATTCACGAAACCTTGCTTTCAAACATCCGGTGTCGTCACCAGACGTCCAACCCGTCGCCTGGACGACACTCCAGACGTCTGATTCTGGGAAAATCCTAGAACCAGAGCGAGCTCCCGCTCCTCTCGCCACGCGCAGCCGCAGCTCCTCCCTCTCGTTGCAGCTCTGGCTGCAGTAGGAAGTCGGGGACGGCTCCCCCGACGCACGCACCACTTCGGTCGTGCGCCCTTTGGCGAGCTCCCACAAACTCGCGAGCTCAACCTCCTCCTCCTCTCTTCACACCACTCCTCCTCGCTCCTCGCTCTCACTCTCACTCCCTCTCTCTTGCTTGTTCCTCTCATGGTAGTGGAGAGGAAGAAGATGGTGGTGGTGGAGTGGAGAAGAGGGGAAGGGGGGTGAGGGCACTTATATAGAGAGCGGCTAGGGTTAGATGAGGAGGAGAGAAGAAGAAGAGAGAGAGAGAATAAAGCTGTCTGCGTGTAGCCAGCGTGCAGACCCGACCTTGCGTACAGATTTTTCAATTTCCAGACGTCTGGGAAGGGGTCCAGACATCTGGGAAGGGGTCCAGACGTCTGACTGACAATCTAGACGTCTTAAAAGGCTCAAAACAGAACGGGTCTTTACAGGGACTATCTAAGCCTTGGATTCCTTTCTCCGAAATCAGATGTCCCACGACGATTCCCTCAGGCACCATGAAATGGCTCTTTTCTCAGGAAAGAACTAGATTCACGTCAATGCATCGCCTGAGGATTTGGACCAAGTGTTGGAGGCAATCGTCAAATGATGCTCCAAATACTGAAAAGTCATCCATGAAGACTTCCAGGTAATCACCTACCATATTTGAGAATATGGCAAGCATGTACCGCTGAAAAGTTGTGGGTGCATTGCAGAGATCGAACGGCATCCTTCGGAATGCCTATGTCCCGAAGGGGCAGGTGAAAGTGATCTTTTCTTGATCCTCAGGATGGATTGCCACTTGGTTATAACCGGAGTACTCGTTAAGAAAGCAGAAGAACCTATTTCCCGCTAGTTTCTCGAGGATCTGATCAATAAACGGTAGTGGGAAATGATCCTTCTTCGTGGAGGAATTGAGTCTTCTGTAATCAATGCAGACTCTCCACGAATTAGCTACACGAGTCGTATGACCTCTCCGGTTTCAGTCGTAATGACGGTAAGTCCTGCCTTTTTAGGCACAACCTAGATTGGACTCACCCACCGACTGTCGAAGATCGGGTAGATGATCCCTACATTTAACCACTTAATGATCTCCTTTTTCATGACCTCCTGCAGATTAGGGTTCAAGCGTCTCTGCATTTCTCGCGAAGGTCGTGTGCCCTCTTCGATGTAGATTCGGTGTGTGCAATAAGAGGGGCTTATGCCAGTCAAGTCATCGAGAGTCCATCCAATGGCTTTACGATGTTGCTGGAGAATAGTAATCAGACGAGATTCCTGGTCAGGTGTGAGTCTGGAGTTGATAATCATTGGAAACGTCTAATTGGAACCCAAAAAGACATTTCAGATGATCGGGAAGGGGCTTAAGTTCCAAGACGGGGTTATCAGCAGCAGCGGGCGGTTTGGGGTGTGTGTCGGGAATAAGGGAAGGAGTTATGGGTGTATCTAGATCAGGTTCAGACTCCTCTGTTTGCGGGTTTTGATCTTTTGGTGGTTGATTGGGAATAATCAGGTTATCCTCGATTTACAGTTCATCAACCACAGCTTTGATATCACATATTTGTTATATAACACTGTAATTAATCCCTTGTTGGGCCTTAAAGATGTCAATCTTTAGAGTTTGGTTCCTAAATTTTAATTCTATTTGGCCCTCCTCACAGTTTATATTGGCCCTAGCAGTGGCCAGAAAAGGTCTCCCTAGTATAATCGGTGTATCCCTTGGGTTCTCAGGTGCATTCATATGTAGGACTATAAAATCCACCAGGAAGTAGAAATCCCGTACCTTAACAATGACATCCTCGAGTATTCCTTTAGGTGACTTGATAGATCGATCAGCTAACTGCAATGTCACCTCTGTCGGTTTAAGCTTGGATTTTCCAAGGTAGTCAAGGAGGGATGTAGGTATTAGGTTTATGGAGGCACCTAGGTCTAATAAGGCTCTGTCGAATTGGGTATCACCAATTGTACATGAAATCAGGGGAGTACCTGGGTCTTTAGCCTTAGGTAGGAGTTTGCTCAAGATTACAGAGCTGGCTTGCTCTGACAGTATGATCGGACTCCCACCTTTGGTTCGCGGCTTATGCTTCGGTGTGCACACATCTTTTAAAAATTGTGCGTAAGCCGGTACGTGGCGGATTGCATCCATCAAGGGGATGTGTAACGAACGCGTGCCCCAGACATCATTTAAGACGTCTGGGAGGTGGCCCAGATGTCTGACAAGACGTCTGGGAGCACATCCAGACGTTTGACCAGACATCTGGGATCGTTTCCAGACCTCTGTAAAACAGTTATTTTTCACATGAGAGATTCGTCTGTGCGCCGGTGCGCGCAGACCCGCGATTCCTCTCTCTCTTTTTCCCTCTCTCTCTGCGGCTGCAGGCCTGCCGCGCTCTCTCTCCCTCCTCCTCGCACGGCCTTAAAAGGCCACGCCTCCCCTCCTATCGTCTCCACCGTCCCCTTCCTCTTCTCCTTCCTGTGCGCGAGAGCGAGAGAGTGCGAGGGCGGCAGCGGCGGCCGCAGTGAGCGCGGAGGAGGTGCGGCGTGCGAGGGCGGAGCTCTGCCGTAAGGGCAAGCTCGCCGGAGCGGCTTGGCCGGCCGGCGGAGGGCGCATGAGGCGCGGAACGACGTGGAGAGGGACCTGCTGCGGTCTTAGCAGCAGACGTGCGAGGTGCGACGCGGGCGGCGTCGCGAGCGGAGGCCGAGCAGTGCCCTGTTCTGGAAAAATTTCCAGAATCAGACGTCTGGGTTTATAGACAGACGGCGAGGGAGACGTCTGGAAGATCATACAGACGTCTGAAAGGTGAGTATTCCACTTTCTTCTTCCTTCCTGTCGACTGACCGTACTGAGGGAGGGAGTTGGCTGTGCGCAGGCTCGCTGATTCGCCATCCTTTGCGAATCAGACGTCTGGAAGTTGTACCAGACGGCGGGAGTGACCTCCAGACGTCCGGGGTGACCATCGGACGTCTGTGAGCTAGGCCAGACGTCCCCGCAGACTTCTGAACATCTGGGAAACGACGCTGAGTAGGTAATTCTCTGATCCACTTTTTAAGACGTCTGGAAGAAGTTCCAGACGTCTGATTTTACACAGTGTCGTCGTTTTCGACCCGTTTAGGGCCCGTTCGGGTTCCGTTTTCCGCGATTCAAGTTGCGTTCTTTTCAGAATTAATTCCTCTACCCGTCTACAGTAGCTATACACTGTTTTGAGACTTTCCTTGTGTTTGATCCTTGTGATAGGACCTCGTTCAGTTGCAGTCTTGGGAGTCGCGGAGGCACGCGGGATTCCCGATCACGCCCCCATTACTCCCGTTGTACCTGGTAGAGTGGCTTTAAGTTATTAAAATCTGTTAAATTATGAAACCATAAATAGAACCTAGGACATTGCATGAACCCTAGGAATGAGAAATAGATGGAATGATAGCTCCTAGGTGTTGCATGAATCCTAGGACTGGAAAACTAGATTGTATGATAGATCCTAGGATATGGCATGAATCCTAGGATGGGAAAACTAGTGGAATGTATAATACTGCAGTCTTGGAAAATGGAAAGAGATATAAAGCTGCCTGTAATTTGAATTAACAGCTGCTTGTTGTGAATAGATAACGTGGTTGAGAACATGGATTGTAAGAATGTGAAACTGGAAAGCGAAACCTGGATGTTTGAGTAAAAAGGGATGGAACCCTACGGGGAAGTAGGAGTAGAACTCCTGGAAAGTGAATGGAATAGTTTTGGGGAAGTGAGCTGGCCCTTGAGTACGGAGTACCAAGGAGAGCGACTGTCCCCCTATTTAGTGCAGAGCGGAGCCAGCCGCCCCAGGGACCCGGGGTTAGGACTGGCCACTCTGTACCGACTTGCTGGCCCTTGCGTACGTAGTACCGAGGAGAGCTACTAGTGTAGGGTGGTACTAGCTACCCCACGGGCCCCGGGGTTCTGTTAGCCTCCCACACCGACTTGTTAGGCCCGCTGGGGCAAACCAGGGTAGTCAGGCGAGGGTGCGCGGACTGTGGAGGGGCAAGGCCCCGGTTTGGTTACTATGGAGGGGTTGGACCCCTGTTACTGAGAGGGATCTGCCCTGGACTGGTTCCGTGCTGTGCTTTGGGTGCACCCGTTAACGGAAACGACTGACCGCGTGCCAGTACGGGTTAGCTACCTGTGCGTTTATCGCGCGTGCCGTAGTCACCGTTACGTCTGTCAGTGACCTTGGGGTGGTTGACTGAGGGTAGGATCACCACGGGGGACTCTCCCGGCCAGGAGAGCACCACGTGCTACTTCTACTTTTTGGAAAAGACTGCAATCAAGATCGTTCCCACGAGGAACATTCGAGATCAAGTAAAAGATCTGAGAAATAAATGAAATAGTGAGACAATTGAAAGATGTAAATAAAGAAAGTAATAGAACATAACAGCTACTGTACACTCTACTGTTGTCTTTAGTTTTAGTTGCCACTCTACTCAGCGTTTTGCTGACGTGTTACACTCGTTACCTTTTTCAGGACCAGGTGTTGAGCAGCCAGGGTCAACGGCTGCAGAGGACACTGGGCCGAGTAGGGTATAGTAGAGTTACTACTGTCTTTTGTACCTCTTTGTTTCCGTTATAGTGAGTAGTTCTTGTTTCCGCTGTACTTTTCTTTACCTGCAGTTCATGTTATATGATAAATGTTGTTCTACTGTTGTGATGGTATATACTGTAGTAGTTTCTTTCCTTACTGCTGTACTTTCTTACTGTTAGTTATATTCATGCTGAATGGGGTTTATTTTACTACTCTTTTGGTTACTTCCTCGTTGGACGACTAGGTCTTGGGATTAGTCGAGTCGGTCCGGTTCTCGTGTCTCGTAGGGACTCGGGAACCGGGTCGTTACAGGATGTTTATTTGGACTTTTTCAAAGAGCTTGACCAGATCCTCCTCAGGAGCCACGGGTTTGGTTATCCTTTTTCCCTTGGTTAAGGCCTCGGGAAATGGAACCTTGGTTGGTTCCTCTACAATAGGTCCAGGTTCTTGATCTGGGATAGAGGTATCCTGGATAACTATCCTAGGGCTTGGGTGATTACCAAGCCTGGAGTGGTTTGGATAAGGTGGGTCTTGAGTTGCTTTACCACTACGGGTTGTTACGAAGTTTAGTCCTGCCTAGCTTTGGTTTGGTCTTGGTAAAATAGGTGGCTGCTGTTGAAATCCCGTGTAAGATGTCGAAGCTTCCATCCCGTCGGGTGATGGAACAGAAGGGGCTTGATAAATCATATGTGCGTGGCCTGTATTTGGGTTCATAACGCACCTCTAGGTCGACACATTATTTGGGTTCGGTAGAGGTTGCGAAGGAAGTGTGCCAGGTTGGCGGGAATTCACCATTTGGGTGAGTTGATTGCAAACCTCTGTGATCTCGTCTTTGTGCTATTTTTGTATTGCCGCATTCATTTTCTAAATGTCAGCCAGTGTTTGAAGGATAAGAGTCATTTGATCTGCTTGGTTTGACCCAGATTGATAGGTGGAGTTGGGTCGAGGCTGAGGCAGCTGATATGGACGAGGAGCTTGTGGACGGGGTTGATAAGGTGGTCTTTGATTCTGAGAATTTCCTGCACATAGGAAGTTGGGATGATTCCGCCATCCAGGGTTGTAGGTATTGGAGAATAGGTCATTCTGGATAACGTTGAGGTCCTCACAGGTTTGAGGAGCCTCAGGAAAATCAGAGTATGAGGGTTCAGAGATCCTCCAACTAGAATAGAGTGGATCAGAGGTCCCTCCTGTCCTAGAGTCAGACGGGGGTGGATACAAGTCCATCCCTTGAGAAGATCGGTGATGGATGTTCTGCACAGTTTCCCTCGTAAGAGGTGGCTATGCAAATGAGTTTTGCGTAGAGGTGGCTCGCTGCAGATGCCGAGTCAACTCGTCCACCTTCTTCTCTATGATAGAGACCTTGTCCAACTGACTGGCCATTAGCTCCAAGTCGACGGATGCGGACAGGCCTTGCATCTCATGTGCTCCCCTAAAATTCGTTGATGCTGTTGGTGCTATAGCACCATGATCGTTTGTTTTGATGATAACAAAACACGTGTCATTTAACATTTGCACTTGGAGTCTTAGATTTCAGGTCAAATTGCAAATGGAGATGTGATTAGACGGAGTTTGAGCTCGCATCCAGGATGGATTGGAGGAGCTTGATGGAGAACAGAGGAGATTCGCGAGGAGCGATAGATTGAAGATGGAAGGACAAGAAGAATAGGATAGAATTCTGTTTATTTCTTTCATGTACTTTTGTCTTTATTTCCTTACTCTTTCTATTCCTTAGAACATCTTGTTAAAGAGCCTCAAAGTACCCTAACAGTAGTCCTAGGAACACCTGCACAACCCTAGGATACTTAGGTTTTCTGTAGAGAACTTAGAAAACCAATATAGGGTTCAAACAGCCTTTTCAGACGTCTAATCTCAAAATCAAACGTCTGATAATGAGTTTTAAGACGTCTGACTGTTGATTCAGATGTCTGATAACATTTAGGCTGGACTTAGCTAGTTCTGTCTGATGAAATCAGACGTCCAGACCTTAGTCCAAATGTCTTAAAAGACGTCTGATGATTTTGCCAGACGTCCAATTAGTGGACTGTTGGCTGGCTTAACAAACACTGAAGGATATGACCGTTAGAGCCTTATCAGACGTCCGTAAGCCTTTCCAGACGTCTGATACATGACCGTTTTGTCTCGGCTAGCCCAAAAATCTCTTCTCAAAGATTTTCTAGCCATTGCAATCTCTTGGAAATCCACTCCCGCAGAGAAAGTAGGTTTCCAGACATCTAGACATAGTGCCAGACGTCCCGTAGGTCGTCTGATGGACTTGCACTAGAACCCTGTTTAGATCTGATTCAAGTCAGGAAGAAACCCGCCTAAAATCAGACGTCTGACTTTGTTCCCAGATGTCTTAAACTAGTTTTCCAGACGTCTGATGCCAGGATCAGACGTTTGATAACCCTGTCAATGCAATGATTGTTCCTGATTTCGACCTGATTCTCTTGGGCTTTGCACCCAACGGCTATGGATGCTTTCCAAAGTCTTCCAAAGCCTTCCTAAGGCCTCTATAAATAGAGAACCCCTTGCACACAAGACATACCCTAGCAACATCCTTTCTACTCTTTTGTGTCCAAGAAAAGCTCTTGCTCTCCAAGCTCAAGTTTTTCATCTAGAGAGCATCAAGCATTTGCGCACCCGCTCTCAAGCCGTAGTTCACGAGAGCGATGTTGCGCCGTCGTGTAGCTCACGCACCCGCGTCATCGATTCGACACACTTCCATCAAAGGGGAGTTTCCTAATTCCTATAGAAGCTAGGTTTAAATCTTTGTTGTGTCTATAGGACTATATTTGTTATTTTACTTTGTTATTTGGTTGGGTATTCGCTTTGCGAATTCCCGTCTCCTTCGTGGGACAAAATCCTTCTCGTGAAGAGAAGGGGTTTGAGGTATGCTACCCTCGTATAAAGTAGCGTGGCTGTAATTGAGGTTAAATCACCCTCGTTTAAGTGATTCGTTTAGTGGATTTGATCAACTTGGTTGATCGGAAAATCCTAACTCGAGAAGGTTAGGTGGTAGTTTTCACCCAGTTTGGGTTTCCACCTAAAAATAATTGTGTACATTGTGTGATTGAATTTTTTGTGAGATTATTTATTTTCAATTCTGCATTTTTTATGTCACGCTGATCTCACCCCCTCCAAGTAGGGAATTACAGATACGCGGGCATTCGTCCGGTCAAATAAGCCCATGGAGTCATTATTGATGGAGTTCTCGCACATATTCTCGAGAATCTCCTACACCGTGTACTCATGTTGACCTATGATGTTTCCTCCGCAGGTTGCATTGACGAACAATTGAATGTCTTCACGAAGTCCCTGGAAAAAGACTGGACTTGTTCCCATTTAGGAACTTCGTGATGGGGGCACTTTCACATAAGATCCAAGAATCGATCCCATGCCTCATGAAGAGGTTCTCCCGATTGTTGAGTGAAGTGAGTGATCTGGTGGAACAAGGCATTTGTCCGGCCAACGGGGAAGAACTTTTTCAAAAATTCGGATTGGAGTTCAACACATGTGTTGATCGGACGAGTTTGAGTTTGATACCAATGAGCAGCCTTGTCCATGAGGGAGAAAGAAAACATCTTCATGAGTAGAATATCCCGATTTTGTACATCTGATCTGAAGTTCTGGGCCAGATGTTTGAGTTGCTTAATGTGCTGGAATGAATCCTCGGAGTTAAGCCCATGGAATTTTGGAATGGCATGAATCATATTGGGCTTGAGTTCAGAATCAGGACCTCCAGCTGGGATTTGGACTCGAGGCTCGATTGCCACCGTAGCGGGATTATAGTGATCTCGCATCATAGGACGCTGCGACAGATTTACAAAGTTTTGGAATAGATCATTTAAGCGCTGAAGTTGGTGCTTAAGGTTGTTCTCTTCTTCAATTGGTTGTGCCATGATGGAAGAAGGAGAACTTAGTTCTGATGAATCAGAGGAGAGGTCTATGTGGTGGGGTTGCTGCACAAATACAGGTGTCAAGGCTTGGCCTCGGCGGGAGTGGATTTCTAAAGGAGGTCTTAAGGATGGTCTTAAGGACCTCCTACCAAACATGCACTGAAGGATTTGATGAGTTTAGAATGTGCTGGACCCAATCGAGACACCCAAAAAAATGTTAGGTGACTATAAAGGTTCAGGGCGGATGATACCCCTTAGTCAGAAAGGCCATCCACTTGAGAAATACTTGGGCAGCCAGAGAGGGAGAGTCCTGTAAAGACCCCTACATGGTAGAGCGTCTCCACGAGTTACAAGGTTTCCCCCACCTGACCTCTCTTGTCACTAAGATTCCAGGTAGACCAGAATGAGGACCTTGACCTCTTAAGTCTACCACTTTTAGTTAGGATCAGTGCAAAGAGTGACCTAATTTCAAGGTTGGTTGACCCAAAGGGTCAACTTCACCTCTTTGTCCTTTGAGAGTTTTTAGGTCCTTTCTTTTAGAGTTCAAGTGAATTAAGAGCTTGATTTTCTTAGGATTTCTCTTGGATAAATCTCTTCAAACAAGGCTTAGGCACACCTCCTTTTGAAAATTTTGATTCTTTGCTTAGAGAAGATGTCTCTAAAAACCCTCGATTGAAATTCTTAAGTTGGCTCTATTTAGTCCAATTTAGTTGCCTCAAAGATGGTATCTAGGGCTCAATCAAGAAGGTGCTAGCCCTAGTTACCTTAAATAGATGTGCAATTCAAAAATGTGTTGAAATAAAAATCAGGCAACTTTGGTGAATTACTAAATGTGGAAAGCAGATAGCCTAGATTGATTTTTCTTTGTTTTCCTTTTCAGATTTTGAGGGGATTAAGAGAAAGGGCTAATGAGAATTTACCTATTCCTGGTGTGGTTGTTGTGCGACTATTTTCTTTTCTTCCCTTGAAATAATCACAACAAAAAAAAATAAAGCAAGTTAGTACTGAATCAAAGGTTGTCATCAAAGTTTCTAAAATACCCATTGCTCCCTGGCAACGGCGCCAAAATGTTCGTTCGAAAGTAAAATCAGGTTTGTAAATATCGCATTGCAGTATAAGTGAAATCTCTTCGAAGAATAAATAAAAATTTATTACTCGAAAAATTAAGAATCCGAGGTCGAACACAGGGAGTAAATTGATATTTAAAACTAAGAGCACAATCTCAAATTGATATAATGTGATGTTCAACAATTTATGAAGCAATAAAATTAAGTTCAATGTATATAAATGCTTCAAAGAGATGAATAGAGATGTAAAAAAAAAAGAATTTAATTAATCTCTATCTCTTCTTTCTCTTCCTTTTCTTTCCTCTCTGATGTCTTCTTTCTTCTTCTCTTTTCTTCCTTCTCTGATTTCTCCTTCCTCTGCAGCTTCTTCCTCTTTCTGTCTTCTTTCTTTTCTTCTCTTGGTTTCTTTCCTTCTTTCCTCTACCTTGTCTTCTTTCTTCTTCTTTCTGCTTCTTTCTTCTACCTTTGGCTTCTTTTTGCAATTCCTTCTTCTCCTTCAAGTGTGCCTTCTCCATCCTTCTTCTCCTTCAGCCTCTGATTTCTTTCTTTCTCCTTCAGATCTGCCTTCAGGTCCTCAACTTTCTTCCTTAGCTTCTTCTGCCCTTAGCCTTCTTCAGCTTCCTTCCTTAGCCTCTTTCTTCTCTGCGGCTCCTTCCTTCAGCTTCCCTTCCTTTTTTCTCTTCCTGCACAGAAGTGAAAAACCTACCCCTACCCCCCCCACGTACTCTCTCTCTTTCTCTCTTAGGTTTGCTCTCCTAGAGCCAATCGGGTATACGGGTCGGGTCAAGCACACCCGGGTCTAGGTGCACCGGCGTAGGTGGTGCGCGAGGAGCGCAAGGTAAATGGGTCAGGCAGCCAGGTCCGCGGAGGAGTGAGCACGAACGAGGCGGGTGATCGGGCGAGGGGACCTCACCCTATGATTGGAGGCAATAAGCCGAGAACACAAAAATAATATAAATCACTCACTTGTGCCTAAAGTTACCGAGGTGGGACTAAAGTCCCACCCGCTTCTTCGCGTGCCCGCAGGAGGATGCCTGCTCAAATGCTGCAGCTGCGGATGGTATTGGCTTCGATTACTGGGTGAGAAGAGGTCATGAGATATTTCCGCGCACATGGGGCTCAACTTCCTGGAGCATCGCGACCTGGAGCAAGCTTGCGAGTAAGCTTTGCTCCTGCTCCAATGGCAGCAGGGGGTCAAACCTGCAAATCACGAATATGGCCTCGTGGCCCTATCAAAGCACTTAGAAAGCTTCGCTGTGTCATGGCGAAGGTGGTGCGGTGGGTAGCGTGGAGCAGAATAGCCTAGGCGTGCGTGCCTAGGTCGGACTGTGGCCATGAAAGTGCGTTTGTTCAGGGAGAGTGTAGGGTGCGTGTGGCGATCAATGAAGAGGTGGGTGTTGATCAGTGGATGATGGTGAAGCTTCTGCAGTCGGTAGCGTGGGTGTGGGTGCGTGGAGCGATGGTTGCGCCTTCGCCGGTGGTTTGTCGGAGATGAGGAAGACGAAGGTGGTCTGTGGTTGTCGAAGGGGGTTTTGCGAAAAAAAGAGTGGGAAAGTGAAAGGTAGGGAGAGAGGAACTTAACTGAGAGTAGATAGACGAAGGGGGGAGGCGAAGGGCGAGCGGTGCGTATTTGTCGTCGCCGAAGATGAAAGCCCTGAGATGAGGAGGCGGCGACGACGAGAGGGTTGAAGACGCGCGTGTAGGTATGGCGCGACGCGGAAGAGCAAGGCGGAGAAGACTTTACCACTGGTATGGTGGCAGAGCGACGAGAAGAGGGAGGAGAGATCGTCGGAGCTTGCGGGCTATTTGGCCAGAGATGAGAGGGGAAGAATTTTGGGGGTTTCTGCAGCCAAATCAAGCTTGAGATGATCATCTGGGCCTGGGGCTTCTTTTATAGGCACCGGCAGAGGGCCTTGTGCTTGGAAGACAAGCTTCCAAGCACGGGTTTCCTTGCCGAAGTAGGAAATTCGAGAGATACCCATGTCTCTCGTGCGTTCGCACGAGAAATTGGGTGAGAATCAAGGCGTGTGATTAAGTTCACATAGTCGGAAATTCCTCAGAGAATCTCCCTTTCAAATCTGAGAGGGATTCTCTGAGGAAACAAGGAGAACTTCCCTCTTGAATCCTCGCCGGAGTAGGACTCCTCCACTGTAATGGTGGAGGGACCTAATTGCAAAGAGTGGCAAGGAAGATAGGGGGGTTTTTGCAAGGTTTTTGAAAGTTAGGGGTATAAAAGTAATTGGGTGGATTATTTTGCAAAGTAGGTCAAGGTGACCTCCCCTTAGGTACAAATTTTGGTAAAAACCTAATTTGGACCTAAGGAATCCAATGGTGAAGTTGTATTTTAGGTTTGACCATGTTTGACTAGATATTTTGCACAAAAACCCAATCTAGGGAAAATAATTAGCTATGACCCCTACTTAGGTCAAAATAGGTTCCAAAGGCCAAATTGAAGATTCTAAACCCTAGGAGATATTTTTTCATGAATTTTAGAGGGTTTAGTTAATTTTTATCCAGACCTGAACCTTATTAAATTAAGTGGGTTTATTTTAGGGTTACAAGGTGTCATTTAATTCTCAGATCTCACATTAACCCTTTTCTGATTGAACCATCCCACTTTTCCTCTTGTTAAGTCCAATTGACCCATGTTTAACCCCTTAGAAATTCTGTTGTTGTACTGCAATGGTAAAATTGTAGTTTTACCCTTTGTTTCTTGCTTTTCTCTTAACCCAGCTATTCTCTAAGTTAGGCCCTTCACTTGGTTATGTATAAGCTTTTATTCTCTTTTCTACGTCAAAATGAGCTAGTTAGGGATCATGATGATATTCTCATCAATGGGTGGAGGTGGCAACCAAATAACCAAACTAAGCCTAGGGTTTATGCAAAGTCCTAGGTTAATTAGGGTTTGTGTTATTTATGTGATGGAATGAAATCTAAGGGGTGGGAGGTGTGGGGGTAAACTTATAGACCCTTTAACAGCACTTTACTCTAATTTACCGCTTTTGCTCGCCTCGAGAGAGTACCTGCAATCACAATAAAAATGGAGACAAGTGAGGTAAAAGATAAGTAAGGCAGAAAACACGAGAAATTAAAGAGTGTCACCTCCCCGACAACGGCGCCAAAATGATTAACTAGATCTCCGGCAACGGTGCCAAAATGATGAAAGGAATTTCTACGCTAAATGGTTGAGTTAGAAAACTCGTCATTGTAGTTGCGTAGAAATCCGATATTAAATAAAATTTATAACTGAAACTTTGGTGAGTCTCGGGTTGAACACGGGGAGGTGAATGTTTGAACAAAAATCTCATTTGGAATTATTATCACGAAGTAGATTAGCTGGTTGAAATTAATCTACGCTAGCTATTCTACTTAAAGAATAAACAATAGAAGAAAGAGAAAGAATACTACAAATTGAGAGAGAATAATACAAAGAAAAGAGAGAGAGAACCAATTTTTGATAATCATATGTTTTGAAAATAACAATGATTAATCAATATTTGAAAATATTGATAAACAATATTTTGAATCAATATTTCAAAATGATTAACTAGATCCCCAGCAATGGTGCCAAAATGATTAACGAGATTTCGTACGCAAAAAGATTTGAGTTTGAAAACTCGTCGTTGTAGTCGCGTAAAAATCCACTATCAAATAAAATTTATAATCGAAACTCTGGTGAATCCCAGGTTGAACACGAAGAGGCGAACGATGATCAAAAATCACGTTTATAATTATTGTCACGAAGTAGATTAGCTGGTCGAATTAAATTTACACTAGCTATTTAATCGTCGACTTCCGGTTCGTACAAAAAGGGTTGTTGTAGTATATATCACAAATACAAACCGTTGTCGCGTCAATTTTATTTATTTACTTAATTTTTACTGGTTTATTCCAGGTCGTTCGTTAGAAAGAAATTATTGATATACATCACTCTTTAAGTCCAATAAAATTCTTTGATTCTAAAAAGATTGATTTTATATATAAGAATGAATGAAAGAATCAAAGAATCAATCAATTATATACAAAAGAATGAATTATAAATATTAAAATTCTTGAAAACAATTATATACAAATAAGCATAAAAAAATATAATTAAATACTTTATATTATTTATTTACAACTTATAATAATAATACTTAGATATATGTACAATAATAAGTAATAATATATACTATACTAACTTAACTTACTAATATCTACAGTAACATATAATGTATCTACTGTGACGAATATAAGTGTCGTTAAATCTTAGAAAAACTATTTACATAAGTTAATGTAAAAATAGGATCTATACTGACGTTTATTCTATCTACAGTGATTGATGCATATGTCACTAAAGCTATCTATTATTTATATACAAGATAGAGCTCAAACATATTACTATACTAACGTATATTACATATCTTACTTATATATATATATATATACATATATACTTATATATTTATAGAGATATACATTCACAGACGCAGGGCCTTTCTTCTCTTCTTATCTTCTTCTCCTTTGTTTCCTCTTCTCTGTTAAGTGCCTTCATTACCTCACTTAGCTAAAAGTTACGGTAATTAATTGGTGGGCGACCTTTTCGAGAGATACACAGTACCCTTATGGGTGGGACCAGACCTCTACTAAGAATTGCCCTAGTTCTTTAATTAGGTGCAATAATCTCGATTTAGGCTTGTTAATGGGCCCACTTAAGCTAACGCACAGTACACGGCTCCCAACCCATGTATTGCACACTCACAATTCACATGCCACAACCATTTCATGTCAATGCTCAGATCAGGAGAAGGGTATATGTGTATATCAGCACCCAATGCTTGACGACTGATAGGTCCAGAAGACGAATTCAATATATGTGGCAACAAGCGATTTACAACGCTCGATGTGGCGCTATTGAAGGTGCCCTTCAGCGTTAGAATTCCAGCCGCGCCAGTCTTGATTGGTCGATTTTGGCCCTTAATTTGAGGGACCAAATTAATTCCAAATTTAAAATAAATTATATATTTGTAAATCCCTTATATAGGGTTATATAATTATTTAGTTTATTTACAAAAATAATTACATTTACTATATAAATAAATTAGCTAAAGATTGTGATTTATACACACTGATTTTTGAGTTTATTTCCTAATTACAGTATAAATTAGTTAATTAATGGTCTAATTGACCTAGTATAGAGTTAATATAAATAATAAATTATTTATTACATATTTTTATTGTATTTTACACGTTTTATTTTAATTTATTTACATTTAAATAAGTGATTTTAGGGTGTTTTACATTTAAATTAAGTATAAATAGTATAATACATTATAAATATAATTAAATTAGTTTAAACTATTTAAAATAATATTATACAAATGTACACTATAAGTTAGTTTAATAATAACTTAAGTTACTAATTTATTTTAATTTAATTTAATAACTTAGCTAGTAACTTAATAAATTAATTATTTATTATACATATATAATTAAATTATGCTACAGGTGTGTTAATGTACATTTTACATATATAAATATTTGTGTACAATATCAGTAATAAATAATGTTATTTATAAGAGTTTATTAATTTAAATAGCTTATAGTACATATAAGTTAATATAATTACTAGTTAAATATATAAATAAGTTATATACGGTTTAAGTTATCTTAAATATTTAGTTTACATTATATAATATATACATAAGTTATTTATACCTATTATGTACATATTTTACAATATATGCATATATAACTTAGTATATAGCTTATATTTACAAGTATATACATATTATACATGGTATTTTTAGGTATTTTTTGAGTTTTTTTACTTTTTATGGATTGTATATGTTTTAGAGAGGTAGATGAGAAAGAAAGAAAGAGATGAGAGAAATGATACGTTTTTATTTTTTTTTTATTTGGAGTCATTTATTAAATTCCAAGGTATATTGAACTGTCAGCTGGTATATTCTACCAAGGTGGGGGTTAGAATACCATGAAACTTGGTGTGCACTTAAAAATATACCTAATCATTACCAAGACAAGTTTTTTTTTTTTTTTAGATTTTTTAATATTATTTTTTATTTATTCACAAGTTGAACTCACTCAAGGCCTTAAAAGGATGCTTCTAAAGGAACCTAAGGCCTAATGTGGAGATGGAGTGGTTAAGAATGCAGAAAAATATCTCAGAGATGTTCAAAAAGAAATTCAATCAATTTGACAAGGTTTTTAATTGGATTACATCATCATTCACATGTAGGGCAGTTAGACACCAAATTTGGCTGACAAAGGAATTGAAAATCAAATTTACAAACAATTCACATTAGATCAAAATTAATTATCTATACATGAATGCTTATACAAATAATGTGCAACATTACACAATATGTCAGCCATTTAATGAATTTAATTCCTAGCTCACTACCCTATTTCAGACTCCATTTCGACAACTACAGTAGCAGCTACAGCAGTATGAATAGTAGCACAGTAGCTTGATCAGCTATTGAAACTCAATGCAGCTGCTATCAGCAGCTAAAAAACACCATTCAGATGTCTTAAAACCTTTCAAAATGGCTTTTTTTGCAGCCTAATCTCTTAATTCCAACACTGAAATGCATTTTAGTACATTAAACACCTAAGATCAGACTTGGTGAAGTCTGATTTGGGATGTTTAAAGTCAAAATCAGGTATAATATTCGTCTGAAAGCCATCTTGAAATCAAATGAGAAGATCTAAAATCATCTTTAGAAAATGGAAATTCCACTTCCTTAGGAAATCATCTTAAATCCTCTTCCAAAAATCCTTTCTAATTTTGATCAAAACCCCCAACATTAAATCATGATATTAGTTATATGGAGGGTGAAAGGTCACCCCAATTGGGCTTTTGCTTTGGGTCTTATGGTGATTTCTCCACTTAATCTCCTTGAACACCACTGATGGGTGTTCAAGGTGATTTTGTGGATTGACCAAGACTCGTTGGGTCCTTATTGGAGATTCCCTACCAGGAGGGGGGAGGTAATAAAATGCGGAATAGAATAATAAACAATCTCACAAAATTCAATCACACAAAGTACACAAAGATTTTTAGGTAGAAATCCAAATCGGGTGAAAACCACCACCTAACCCTCTCGAGTTAGGATTTTCCGATCAACCAAGTTGATCAAAATCCACTAAATGAATCACTTAAACGAGGGTGATTTAACCTCAATTACAACCACGCTACTTTATACGAGGGTAGCGTACCTCAAACCCCTTCTCTTCACAAGAAGGATTTTGTCCCACGAAGGAGATGGGAATTCGCAAAGCGAATACCCAACCAAATAACAAAGATAAATGACAACAATCCTATAAAGCCAATAAAGTAATTTAAACCTAACTTCTATAGGAATTAGGAAACTCCCCTTTGCAAGGAGTGCGTCGGATCGATGACGCAGGTGAGTGAGCCACGCGACGGCGCAACGTCGCTCTCGTGAACTACGGCGGGAGAGCGGGTGCACAAAGACTTGATGCTCTCAAGATGTAAAACTGGAGCTTGGAGAGCAAAAGCTTTTCTTCTTAGGATCAAGAGACACAAAATGGCTTGAAAGTGTATTACAAAGTGTGTCTAGGTGTGTGTTAGTGTGCAAGAGGTTCCTCTCTATTTATAGAGGCCTTAGGAAGGCTTTGGAAGGCTTAAGAAAGGTTCCATAGCCGTTGGGAGAAAGCCCAAGAGAATCAGGTCGAAATCAGGAACAATGATTGCACTGACAGGCTTATCAGACATCTGATACTGTCATTAGACGTCTAGAAGATCACTTTAAGATGTCTAATTCCAACATCAGACGTCTGATTTTAGGCGGGTTTCTTCCTGACTTGGATCAGATCTAAACAGGGTTCTAGTGCAAGTCCATCAGACGACATATAGGACATTTGGCACTATGTCTGGACGTTTGGAAACCTACTTTTTCGTGGGAATGGATTTCTAAGAGAGTGCAACGGCTAGAAAATCTCTGAGAAGAGATTTTGGGTCAGCCGAGGCAAAACGGTCATATATCAGATGTCTGGAAAGTCTTAAGGACGTCTGATAAGGCTCTAACGGTCAGATCTTCAGTGTTTGTTAGGCCAGCCAACGGTCCACTATTTGGACGTCTGGCAAATTCATCAGACGTCTTCTAAGACGTCTGGACTAAGGTCTAGACGTCTGATTTCATCAGACAGAACTACCAAGTCCAGCCTAAATGTTTATCAGACGTCTGAATCAACAGTCAGACGTTTTAAAACACATTATCAGACGTCTGATCTTGGAATTAGACGTCTGGAAGTGCTGTTTGAATCCTATATTGGTTTTCTAAGTTCTCTACAGAAAACCTAAGTATCCTAGGGTTGTGCTGGTGTTCCTAGGACTACTGTTAAGGTACTTTGAGGCTCTTTAACATGAATCTAAGTAACAAAAATAAAGAGCAACAAAAGAAACGAAAAATACAAAAAGTACAAGAGAAGGAAATCTATCATATTCTTCATCTCCTTCCTTCTTCAATCCATCGCTCCTCGCGAATCTCCTTTGTTCTCCATCAAGCTCCTCCAATCTGTCCTGGATGCGAGCTCGAACTCCGTCTAATCATGTCTCCATTTGCAATTGACCTGAAATCTAAGACTCCAAGTGCAAATGTTAAATGACATGTGTTTTGTTATCATCAAAACAAATGATCGTGGTGCTCTAGCACCAACACTTATTCCATCTCAAATCAAGGAAACTGATTCTCCTTGATAGAACTCTCCAACACATGACTTGATTCAGATATATGCTCATCCATAATTTAAAAACCAAATCCCAAAACATTGGATTCATTGCATACACCCAATTCAAGCACTGAAAATCCTCAAAAAGCTTAATCAAAATCAATGAAACCTCAAATTGATTTCAAATAACTGATTTGAACATTAAAAATCATTTTAAAACATGATCAAGCAATTCGAGTTTATAAAACAAGATCGGGGGTCTTTGTGGATTTACGAAATGAGTGGGAGACCCCCCAAGTGATTTTTAGGTGCAAATTTAGATCTAGAAGCCAAGGCTTCGGATCTGAATTTGGCCTTGATGGATGGGTGGATGATGACTAAAGTTACGAGGGAAATCAGAAGCGATTCGTGAAATGATGAGGAGCTGTTTGTGTCGAAATGGCGATGGAAAAACACCTCTCTGATATGAATTGATCAAAGAGGGCAGAGTGGATCTACACTAATCTACTCCTAACCTAAACTAAACAATCATTAGATCAATGCATGCTATCATCTAATTCTACTTCTACTGATCTAACACTAAATTTAGCTAGAAAGCAGTAAATCTATGCTAAGAAAGCATGCAAAAATCTAATCTAATGGAGGAAGATGTCTAAGGTCACCCACTGGCGGCTGATGACGACAAAAAGGGAGAAGACCAGCAGCTAAAGAAGTTGTCTAAGGTCCACCCGCCGGTGGCTGGTGGTGATTGAAAGGAGGGAGGAAGACCTTGCTCTGTCACACCTAGCCTGAAGAAATGGATATGAGAAGGAGCTACTGGTGTGGACGAAGGGACCACTCAGGTGGAGGGAGCGATGGCACACACGTGAGCAAGGGAGGTGCTTAAGTAGAGTGAGAGAGTGATTCAGGTCACGTTGCGATGGGATTAGGCAAATAGGGCTTGGGCAGTAAGGATGAGAGGAGAGGGTGTGCGAAGTTTTCAAATCAAAGATGGGCTATAGGATGGGATCTGGAGATGGTGGTGAGGTTACACGACAATTCTCACGAAGCTTCGATTGGAGAGCAGCCGTAGTTCAAGGAGATGAAGGAATGAACGACCCTGATTAGACAAGTTCTTTGAGTGAACAGTGCACCAAGAGGTGTACGTTCCTAAGCTCTATTGGTGATTTTGTAGACAAAGCCCCTCAGTGAAACTTTATGACAACAGTAGAGGGACCCTTAAGTGATTAGGAATCCTATTAGAGCAGTCCCTAGAATGTTGCAAATAGGTCCTTATGGGTATCAAATGGGTCCCTGGAGAGATTTCTAAGGATGAAATGTGATGACCTAAGGACCTAAATGAGAATCTCTAAATGCAAGGCCCTATGATGTCCAAATGCAATCAAGTTTTTATGGAAGCTTAATTGAACATTTAGGAAGTTAATTACACTTTTAATTTGAACTTTTGAACTCATTTGTGTGTTTAATTTGCAATTGGATCACCATTTTACATTATTTAATAAAATATCTCAATAAATGACTTAATTATGCATTTTTAGCACAGATTTGATGTTTTAGACCTTTTTCTCTATTTCCCACACTTAAACCTTTTCATGTGTTAATTTGATAGTGTTTAATCTAGTTTCTAGCTTAACTTGAGCATTTTAGCTATGATGGCCACAACTCATCACTATTCTACTTAAAAAATAAATAATAGAAGAAAGAGAAAGAATAATACAAAGAAAGAGAAAATAAGGAGAGAATGAACAAGTATTTCATAACCACGGCATTATGTCCATTACATCTACTTGTTACAACTAGAAAGCTGTAAATCTATACTAGAAAGAAATAAAAAGAGAGGGATGAGATAATCCTCCTCGACAGCTGCTTGGAGGATGAGTCGCGTTGACGGAGTGCCCGGATGATGGGGATGAGATGTTGAACGAGGGGAAGACAAAGCCAGAGGACAGAGGACGAAGTAGGGTGGCATATCAGCGGAAAGGCCGACAACTATGGGCGGCTTGGATGGCGCCATGTGGCGCCATCTGGGCGATCCATTTTCTAATCCTTGTAGATGGTGATAGGGATGTCGGATTTGGTCTATTTTCGTGCTGTTGGGCTGCGATCATCGATCCGAACCCATCCGTGTGGTTGGATTTGTCATCTGAGGTAGGAATTTTACACCATATTGCCCTTTGGCCTCTAATCTTTCTCAGACTGCATCTGATGCTACAGAGGTTCGATCAGGGCAATCTCAGAGGCGTTAGACTCCAATTATCGCCTTGATCAAATTTGTACGATTGAATCTTCAATCTGAGACCCCGAAATGATATCGCCCTGTCCCTATTAATATAGAGATCGTCGTGACGACAACGATTTAGGTGGCGGTGCTAGAGGCGTTGGTGTCGCAACCTAATTGTTGTTTTTTTATATGCACTAGCATTTGTACATGTACTTTGTATACATTTTTATATATATATGAAATTTTTATTCTCATTTCTAGTGTTATTAAATGAATGTAAATGTTTTAAGTTATGTGATTATATTTTTGTTGGATTTTTAGTTCTCTATAGGTCTTCCACATAGTAAAACCTTTAGGAAAAAAAATTGCTACTATTTTTGGCCATTTTACAATGGTTGAGAATAGTCTACGACCAAAATTGCAATGCATTCTCAACCATTTAACAATGGACGATAATATGAGTATTTTCGATCGTTATAAAATAACGATCGAGAATATGCCTATTATCGACCGTCTTAAAATGGTCAAGAATGGTAATATTATTGACCGTTTGTTTTTAACAGTCAAAAATACTACCTTACTCGACCATCTAAATAGCGGACGATAATATGATTATTTTTTACCATTATTAAATAACAGTCAAGAATATGCCTATTATTGATCATCGTAAAATGGTTGACAATAGTAATATTCGCGATCGTTTGTCTTTAACGGTCGAGAATACCACCTTACTTGAGTGTATAATTAACGGTCAATGTAGGTGTTTGTATTGACGATGCATTTATAACGGTCGATAAAAATGTTTTGCAACCGTTGAAAACAGACGACTAAAACAACCACATGTCGAATAAGGTCTACCTTTTTGTCAACGGTAACATTCTAGAATGATCGAGAAAACACAATAGCTACAATACATTTCTCGACCTTTTTTTCGGCCATTTTTTTCACATTACCGACCATTTTTAACGGTCGATAATAGTGAATATTCTTGTAGTGAAACTTCCTTTATACTTCTATCCTATTTTATTATGAACATCAAAGAAATCCTCAAACGATACCCATAATCCAAGCTAGGACTTTATGCTCATCATCAATCTTGACTGCAAATGTGTTAAACGAATTCAATGAGGTCGAGTGCCTTGCATGGACATTTTCTAGAAGTATTAACCTTTTGACACATGGGTCGGCTTTTCATGTAAGAATTCAAAATCTTTGGGTTTCGACACTAATGTTGCTATTCCTCCTCTACTGCACCTTGTAATCTCACTTCTTCAATGCAATGAAATAGTTTCACTTTTAAAAACATGAGAGAGAAAGAGGGAGAGAGAGAAATGTATACAGAAGAATAAATAATACCAAATAATCTACAAAAGCTAACGAATCACATTTTGGTAGGATGAAAAAACCGAAGCTTTCCTTGTTCACATTTTAGAAGTTTAAGCTTCTATATTTCTTAGATTGCATCTGGATGAATAATATATAGGCAAGTTATCTCTTGGACATTAGTCAAGTATTACATAACTTCTCTTTCGCTAAACCGGCAACCTTTGTTCCTAATCCACGCATAATTTAAACTCTTCCTTCCCCTTCAACTATAGCACCCATATGTTTGTGAAAACCTCTATCAATGAGTAGTAGGGGTGCACATGGGTTGAGTTCAAGTTGAACCTAACTTGATCCAAGCTAATTTGATTGAGTTGGGTTGGGTTGAGAGTTATAATAGGCAATAGGTTTGGATAAAATGAGTTGAACTGGATATGAGGTTTAACCAACCCAATACAACATGATTTACACACACACACATATATACATATAAGGAACTTATTAACAACCATTGGATGATACTAGATAATGGTTGAGATTATCTTGATCCCCAACATGATCGACTCGAAGGCCCCAAATGGGTCAAACCCTCATCCCTAGCATCACCCCTCATCTCCCACAGTCACCATCTCTTGCAAGTTCCCTCAACTCTAAGCAGTGCCCTCACCTCTAGGCTTTAGCATGTTTCGACGCCCTCTCCTCTCCTCAACAGCGACAACACCCTCTCCTCTCCTTGGCTACGGCAACGTCCTCTCTTAGTCGCACTCTTTAGGTAACCCTCACACTCCTCCCCCTTCTCCCCTCCCTTAGCCTCCCACCTCCACCCAATGACTCACCACCTGACCCACTCCACCCTACCTCTCTCAGGGCCTCAACATCACTGCTACCAGGCTACCTATTTATGTATGATTCTAGACTTATTGTATTTATAAAAGTTATTTTAAAGTTTACAATTACTTGTAAAGCATGGTAAGCCTATTTATCTGTTCATTTTATTAACTTTAATATTCTCAAAATTTATATTCAAATATCTATATTTGTCATATAAGTTTTTTTTGTCAATTATTTGTATAGATCTAAGCTTTTATGTACACTAATCAAGTTTGTTATATAGTATGTTTTTATCTTTTCTTATTATTTTTAGATCATCTTTTTTGAAGTTGTTTTTATTTTTATCTATTTTTTTCATTTTTTTATAAGATACAAGTTGTTTTTGAATTTAAAATTTTTTATTATCAAGTAGGAAAGACAACGGAAATATGTAAGAAATAAAGATAAACTTGACTAGTCAACAGTCCACTCAATTTGACCCAACTCGACCCGATTTTATAGGTTGGGTTGGATTTGATTTGACAGTGTAACAGATTTAGTTAAGTTAGAAAAAATCCCAACTTGTAAACTATGAGTCGAATTTAGGTTGAGTTCAAAATCAACCCGATCGAACCCATTAGGATCATCAAACTTTACACAACAAAGCACACAAATAAGTCAGCATGAAAACGAGATTGACATTGATATAAATGTTTAGTGACTAGGTCGTTGTGAATATCAAACATTTTCCTAGGTACCGAAAAGATATACCTCGATGTCATGCCACAAGGAGATCATGTCTACCATAAATGGTCCGCTACCTTCTCTTAGCAATGCTCTTTAAAAATCCTTCAAGGGTTGAGAGAGTCATCCAATTAGTGCTTGAATCAATAAAACCAAGGTGCACATCTAGCCTTTTTCGAATAGAACAATACAAATGCCCACTACGTAATTGTCCAAAGGAGACCCCAAAATGTGGCTAATTAGAATGTGTTTTAAGGACACAGATGCGCTACCACTCAAATCTCCTATCTTAGCAGGCAAAAAGGTGTATAGATTGTAGATCTTACTACACCACCCACCCACCCTTACTTTAAGGACCCAACAAGTACAAGGACCAAGGGCCCACCATGCTAGCAGGGTCTCTAGCCTCTAACAATTATAGTCTAGACTATGTGTGAATTTTGAGACCTCATTGCTGGTGGATATGGTGACACATTTAGTTTATGCAAATATTTGGACGGAAATCTTTCAAAAGAGAAAGCAAAGTGCAACAACTCAGTAACTTTGGGATGGAGGAAAACCCTCTGCCCCCTCCTCCAACCCAAACCATTCAACCATCGAAGCCCCCTCCCCTTGCTCCTCACCCCCCTTCCTCCTCTCAAGTCAATGCTTCTACTAGAACCCTTGGTTGGAAGGACCTTTTCTCCTACCCTAAACCCCTTAACCTATGGTCATTGGAGTACGTCCCTCTTGCGATCAGGAATGGTGTTCCTGTAGGTGTTATCATAAAGGAGGCTTTGGCGAAGACTAAGAATGTGGCAAAATACTCTGGCGTTGTACTTCATTAGAAGTAAGCCTTACTTCCCGCACTTACTCGACTACATCAAGAGGGCTTGGCATGACCAATCTATCAAACGACGGGTGCGGTCATCAGACGTTTGATAGTCATGGTAGATATCTAGTATACGGTATATTAACTTGGAATTTTTTGTGAAGGATTTTTATCTTGGTGGAGTTTAGTTTAATAGATTCCTAGGTTGAATTAAGGGTCTAAGATACAAAGACTTTCTAAAAACAATACATCAAAAAAATATCTTACGAGAAAAATTTACAAAGGGTCAACTTGGCCAAGCCTTCTTTCAAAGTCCTTCATACTTGAAGCCATCCTCTTCCTTTGATCATGGAGTTCAACTCCTGCAAGCTCATCATATACACGATACGGAGAAAATACATATAATTGGTTAATTATTAGGGATTGCTAATGATGTTTTGTAAAAAATTATTATAATTGGATTAGAGAAGTTGCATTAATATGGTGAACGTGAAGAAGTGGTCTAGAGTTTGCACTATAATCACCTTAAAGTGTGTAGGAATGTGCAAGTGCATAAGAAGTAATTCGTAAGGGAAGTCTGTTATGGAAGGTCATGTCGAGGATTATGGGACTTGAATTCTCGTAATGACTTTCCCAATGTCTATATATGCATTGTATTGTAAAAGGAGGTTACTAGAGGTGTAAAGGGTTATTCAAAAGATTACGCTTTATGTAGTCTTACATTGAATGAAAACTTTAAGGATTAAATCATTTCCTTAGACATACACTTCTCGTGATAAAAATAAATTACCAATCATTTGCATGTTATTTCTAGGTGCTTATTTATTAATATTTGGCCGGATCTACTCTTTACCTAGAACCTACCAGGCTTTGATCACCTACTTTCTAGATTTTCTTACACTTTCGTGATATGTCAAGATTTTCTCCTTCTCAAAACTACAACCCATCTCTCTCTCTAAAGAAATAAGAGAAGGCATTTTTAAAAGAGTCGTACACCTATTTGTCAAATAATCCTTTCTAAATTTGCAATTTTGTGACTAATAAAGTGATGCATTTTAGTATTCAACCTCAATTCTTTTGTGAATACAACATGCTATGAAAAATGTTTAATAAAGATGACAAAGGTTGAAAAATGTAATATTAACATTATCAAATTTTAGAAAGTACAAAATTTAATTTGTAATTCAATGAACACTATAATTTAAACACTCGATGAGTTTATGAAAGTTAAAAAGTAAATAAACTTACATTATAATACATTTTGAAATGTACAAATGAGAGATGGTTTTAACTGGTGTACTTTAATTTTTCATCAGTGAAAATTACTTTCCATAGATATGGAAACCATTTTTCATAGATGAAAAATTATTTATCATAAGTGAAAAAATTATGTTCCAAATGAAAAGTCATTTGCCACCAATAAAAAGGTAAAATACATCGATGTATTTTGATTTTCAACTGGTTGAAAATCATTTCCAATTGGTATGTTTTGATTTACTTGATTTTCAATCGGTTGATTCTAATTTTCAACTATTGATTCTAACTACACGTTGTAAAATACATTGCAATTCGTATTTCGTACTCATGTCCTTTATGAAATCTACTCAATTCTATTCCATTGAAAAATTTATTAATTGTATATTGTAGTTGGCTTCCCTCAACTTATAAACCCTTACTTTTTTCCTCTCTCTCTCTCTCTCTCTCTCTCTCTCTCTCTCTCTCTTGATGATCCAAAATGCCTTTTGGGCAAACTGTGGAAGAATTGGCAATCTCTCACCTTCACGCACTAATCCTCGAAGAATTTGAATTTGGATCTCTTTGGCCAAAGTTGAAGAGTCTTCATCGTTTGATCGTACCCTTGGGGGGCTATCGATGCTAACGAGAATTCCGGTTTTCGAAAAAGTACTGAGCCGATAAGTAAAACGGTTATCGGAAAAACCGATTTTCTCCGGTCCGCTCCGGTCCTGTAATCGCAATTCGGTTGGTTATTCTTTGCTGATTGCACGGTTCTATGCGTTTCCCACTGTCAGCAGCGCATTCCAGCAATGGCGGTGCTCAGCCGGTGGCCGCGCGTGCTGACCCCTTCCTCCCTCCGCCGCATAATCTCGGAGCAGAAGGACCCCAACGCGGCGCTCCGCATCCTCGACTCCACGCCTCAACACCTCCACACCCCTCAGGTCTTCTCCTCCCTCCTCCGCCTGCTCCCACCTTCCTGCCCCCATCTCCCCTCCACCCTCCTCCCCCGTCTCCTCTCCCTCCCCTACCCACTCCCGCCCTCCCTCCTCTCCCCACTCTCCCACCTCCTCCCCCCGTCCCTCCTCCCTCTCCTCAACTCCCCCGACCTCTCCTGGACCCTCCACCACCACCTCCTCCACCACAACCTCCCCTCCGCCCTCCGCCTCTTCTCCCTCCTCTGCGGCACCCGCCGCGTCCGCCCCCTCACCCCCACCCTCAACCTCCTCCTCTCCTCCCTCGCGCGCGCCTCCCGCCTCGACGCCGCCCTCCTCCTCTTCGCTTCCATGGAGCCCCACCTCCTCTGCCCCCCCGATCGCCACACGTACCGCATCCTCATGTCCGCCCTCGTCTCCGCCCGCAGGCTCGACGACGCCGTCCACCTCCTCCACTCCATGCTCCGCCGCATCTCCCAGAGGGGCTGCGAGGCGGACGTCGTCGCCTACACGACGCTCCTGGTCGCCCTCTGCCAGGATGGGAGGGCCGATGAGGCGGAGGTGCTGCTCGGGAAGGTGCTCAAGAAGGGCCTCCGCGTGCCGCGCCTCCGGAGGGCGTTCCAGAGGCCGGAGATCGCGCGGGGGAGCGCCGAGGACGCGCGGAGGTCGATCGCGGAGGCGCTCGCCGCGGGAGGCGTGAGGAGCTCCGCTAGCTACTGCGCGGTGATCGGGGGTTTATACGAGGAAGGGTGTACCCGAGACGCGGATAGGCTGTTCGACGAAATGCGCGAGAGGGGGTTCGGCGGGAGGGCTGAGGTCTACGAGGCGAGGATCGTGGCGTTGCAGACGGAGGGGAGGTTGGAAGACGCGTTAAGTGTGCTGGAGGAGATGAGGAGGGGAGGCGTGCGGCTGAGGGCCCGGACGTACGAGCTCGTGATGCGGGGGATGTGTGGCGCGGGGAAGGCGGGGGCGGCCGCTGACGTGTTGAGGAGGATGGGGAGGGAGGGCGCATGCTCTCCGAGGAAGGAGAGCTATGAGATTGTTGTGGAGGGTTTGTGCCAGGCAGGGAGGTTCGTGGAGGCTCGTGAGGCGATGGAGGAGATGTTGAGGAGGAGGTATTATGCAAGCGAGGGTGTTTATGTCGAGCTTGTCAAGGGGCTTGCCAAGGTTGGGAGGGTTTACGATGCTGTGGTGATGTTGGAGGAGATGGTTAGTCAAGGGAAGTCACCGGATGTAGATGTGTGGAGGTTGTTGGTTCCGGCGAGTTGTTGCTTTGCTGAGAATGAATTGCTAGATTTTTGTGCTGATTTGGGGTAGCTTGGAAAACCTGTTATTGGCATCTCTGTTGGTTGGTGGAGTCCTTGAGCATTGGCATGGCTGATGGAAAATGGAATTGAAGAAATTGGAGTGGAAGGATGTGAAAGAAACAAGTGCGATTTGGCGGCACGGCTGCATGGACATTGGAATGAAGAGACGGAGATGGTGATACATTGGCATGGTAAATGTTCCACATGCCATGTGAGGGTGACAGATGCAAAGCCAGATCTTCAGCAATACAACAATCAGTGATTCCGTATGTCGAGCCTCTAGCTCGCCCACTTTTTGTGGATTGGTAACTCAATTTTTCGCTTCGAATGTGACCTTTATACATTTCAAGCATAGAGAACCATCTATCATTCAAAGGGTTTTTCATTCAGTGAACAGGGTTGCAAGAATGTACCCTGGTTTCTCTACTTGAGAGATTGCTTCAAGTGGCCACCTGCATCTTCATTCCTTGTCAATCACTTGGCAGGTATGAGTTAAATGCTTTCATATGTTTGGAAATAAACACAGAACCATTTGTGGGATTTATGCACTTTAATATCTGTTCTTCTATTGCCAATGCTTGGATTGCTGTAATATAGGTTGATCCTATTAGAGTGGAATTCTTTTTCCCTGTAGTTGGATTCTACTGTTTGGTGTCATTGTTTGATGTACTTGATAATTTAAATTGATAGAACTGATAAGATACTCCATAAATATTATAAGTAGGCAAGTCATGTTCCTATTCCCTATTACTTTCAATGCTCTTGGAATTGTTGCATTTGCATCATTTGGAAATCCATTTCGTTTGCTACTAAGTATACAACAGAGAATCTCACCTTTGAAGAAAACAAAGTACACAGAAAGATAATGTAATTATGGTCATTCAATAGGAGCTAAATGCATTAGCATTTTGCAGCAATCTAAGGTGTTTTTCCTTTTTTTGTGATTGACAAGGATCTTACTCTCTTTCGCTCTCTCTCAATGTAAGTTTTTTTTTTTTTTTGCCCCCTTTTTTTATAATGTTACAAGATCCTAAAAGAAGGAAGCATACACAGGGAGAAAAGAAGCTGGAAGTGATTGATTCTTTAACTTGTGATACAAACTAGGTTGTAGAGATTATCTAACTAAATATAAGATGATGATGGATATCATGCAACAAATAGAACTCATGAGTCACGATGGTAAGTAAAAAGGGGGGAAAATGATGCTCACAGAGTCACAGCAAATGATTTGCTGCAACCACACAAGATTTAGTCCTGCATTTAGTCCACAAATTGGCCAACCGTAGGTAAGCAAAGCTTGAGCAACTGGCTATGAGCTACATGTATCCTGTATCATACGACCTAATAATTTCAGAACAAAATTTGATAAACAGTAGAGAGCAGGGAAAAAAAGATGTGGGGCTGTACCACGCCAAAAGGTATTGGGGAAGGTGTTCCACAACTGTGTTAGTCCTGTGGGTCGTGGTGGATGGAGGTGGTGGCTAGCCAACTTGGACCTTAGGTGGTTGGCTTCAGTGATGAGGTGCTGCAGTAGGTTGGAGGAGGTTGAGTGTGGCCTGAAGTTGTGGAGGTGGTCATGTTGGATGGAGTTAGAGGTGGGGGTTGCAGCATTGGGACGGTGTTAGCAGAGGTGGACATGGGATGGTGACACAAAGGAGGTCGAGGTGATGGTGGAACGGGGATCGGACTGGGGAGTGCATGATTCCAAGGGGCAAAGGATGTCAAAAAAGCTTGGGCTTGATTGACTCAACTCGGGCTTGGCTCGATAAACTCGACTCAGGCTCAACTCAATTCTTTAATAAATTGATCCCGAGCCCAAGTTTGAGCTCCACAAGCTTATCAAGCCAAGCCAGGGTGCAGGCTTGATAAGAATGGAAATATACTTAAAATATATATATCATATAGTGTAGGTACTGTTAAGATGGAAAAATGAACTGTCTTATATTATGCCTACCCTACCGTTTTATAGGGGATTTGTATATATACCTTCCATTAGCATAAATTTTGTTTAAATACCCTCCTTATATTGATATTGCAGTGTGTATTCCTCCTGTACGTTGTACCTACACAGGTGCACCTGGTACTTCGTTTTTTTTTTTTTTTCCTTTTTTACCTAAGGATTCTCACTGAACCTAGTTAAGTTGGTCAATATTATGATTAAGCGAATCACTGAACTAACTTGGATTTATATAAACGATAGCTGGTCGCAAGTAATCTCTAAATCCTTGACAAGGTACCTGCATATAAGTATATAGCATAACTTATATATACAGATATGCAAATGGAGGTATGTCCTGCTAGCTTGTCTGGTATCGTCTATCTTTCATGAATGGAGCCGTACTTTTGCTGGACTACTTATTTGTATTTAAATTAGGGAATGCTAAATTATGCTGCAAAATGGAGGAGAACTCATCTCTACGCCGTAGACACACCCACAAACACCTCCAAACTAAAACTAGCAATTCAGAGAATTGCACTTGCAATGTAAGCCCTTGATCCTGCAGTGTACCTTTGGATTTCTTACATACAAGAGTCTCAAAACTTTTTCAATCATATATAAGTCCTTGCAAAAGTCATAATCACGTTCACACGCTATAAGGTTGCACTTTGCGCATAACCTCCTCTATAAGAATGTGGTTATCGATTGGGTTAATTTTAACCTTGGTTGAGTTGGCGGTGAAACTAGAATTCCATTCACTTGCAGATATTAGATTGGGATTTCGAATTAGATGACAAATAAAATTATTTATTAGAAAGCAACTAGAATTATCTAAAATAAGGTGAAGATATCACCTTATTCAACGAGAAATCAGGCTTTCTCCGTTGAATAGAAGACTTCCACCTCTGTGCATGAGATGATTCCTGCTCTTCTCGAAGGCAAGACGTCAGAAGTGCCGTGTGTCAACAAACCATTCGATCCATTACTGAATGGTCCAACCTCAAGAATATATAAAAAAAAAGAGGAAAACCCTGGAAAAAGGGCAACATTCTCATGGAAATCCCATGTTCTTATAGGCTCATATAATTTGTAATTCCCCTTATAACTAAGGGGCAACTATATAAAATACAACTAACGGTATTTTAAGTTGACTTAATATTTTATTTAACATTTCTAACTGTTGGAAGTTCCTTAGAATAGATTGGGAGAATGAGTGAGAGAGAGAGGGGTCAGACGACCGGGGCGGGGGGGGGCTAGCCCGGGCTGGACGGTGGTGGGTGGGAGGCGGAGGAGAGGGGCGGTGCCGGTGAGGTGCTTCAAGTGCCTTGGTGAGGGGGCACATGGCAGCAATGTGCAGGGACCCGGTGCGCTGCCTGTGTTGTGGGGCTCTGGGTCATCGGAGGTCGAGCTGTGGGCGGCGGAGGTCGGGTGAGGTGGTTTTTTCGAGGAAAGGAGAGATGCCTCCGCCCCCTCCGGAGGGGGCGCCCCTTGTGGAGGTTGAAGCGTCGTGGTAGGAGTTGGGAGAACTGGAAGGGAAGCTGGCTCTGGTGCTGGTTGTGGTGGTCTTGGAGGGGTTGGTGGAGGTGGAAGCCCTGAGGGAGGCGGTTGCCGCCTACTTGGGAGCTGACGGGGGTCGGGTGAGGGTGGCTTCCTTGGGAGGAGGGCGGATGGTGTTGCTGGGGCTGAGCCGTGTGGAGTTGGGGTGGCTGGTTTTCAGGGTGATCCGATGTGGCGATGGTGTGGTGAGATGTCGGTGGCCGGTTAGGTCTGATGGGGCGCTGGCGGAGAGGCCACCGTCTGGCGCGAGGAGGAGGATCTTGATTGAGGGGGTTCCGCTCTTCCTCCGCACGGTGGAGGTGGTCGCGGCGGTGGTTGCCCCTTTTGCGAGGCTACGCAGGTGCGGTGGCATCGGCCTGAAGGCGGCTGATCTGTCGCGGATTGAGGCTTAGGTGGAGATGAAGCCGGGGCGGCTGTTGGTGGAGAGGTCGGTGCTCCGATGGGGTAGTTCCGCCTGGCTTCTCCGCGTCTCCTGGGGTTCTGAGAACCCTAGGTCCTTTGCTGCGGTGGTGGGTGGCGGAGCGGCGGTGACGTGTGGAGGCGGTGGCGGCAGGCGGGCGGAGGAGGGCCGGACTGTTCTTGGGAAGGTCGAAGGTCGCGGCGGGGATTACGGCGGGGATCTCGGGGTGAGTGCGTCTCCCGTGGCACGATCGGCGGCAGACGAAGCGGCGGGAATGCAGAGGGCCGTTGCGATTTTGGCGGAGGAGGCGGGGGAATTGAATGTGGCGTTGAAACCGGGCGGCCCCGCTGATTGCCGGAGTGTTGGTGGTGACGCGCTGGCTCCTGGTCTTGAGGAGGTGGCGGATGGCGGTTTCGGGTCGGGTGAGCGTGACCCGGCTACGGAGTTTGGGGGCTCCGATGCTGTAGCCGGGTCGGGTCCCCTTGCACGCTCGCCCCCGCGTTTCGTGGTCTCTGTGGGGGAGGGCCGGAAGGTTGCTGGAGGGGTTTCGAAGCGCTCCTTCGCCGGTCCAAGTCGGGCGGCGGGACTGGAGGTGGCTGGCGGGGAGGGCGGCGGACGACGACGGGAGCGGAAGATGACTGGGTCGCAGAGACTCTTCTACCGGCCGCGATGGTCGTACCGTAGGGGGTTGCCTCGGAGGAACCCGTCTGGGGGGGGGGGGGGGCTGCGGCCAACCGGCGCCGATCGCCGGAGGAGCGGGGGACATCTGGTGGCGCTACGTCGTCAGCGGCGGCATCTTCTGGAGGTGGCGGCGGGGACCTGCTTGCTCCGGGGTCTAATGGGTTGGTAGATGGGCGGCAGATACTGATGATGGAGATGGGGGGCTGGGGAATGCGAGGGCGGGGAAGAGAACGATGGAGGCGACTGGGCAGCTTGGGGGTGAGGCTGAGTTGCTGGGGGCTGGTGCTGGAGGCGAGGTGGTTGAAGCTGTAGGTGATCTGGTGGCTGCGGGACATGGAATTGAGGTATGTGGTGGTGAGGGAAGCTCGGAGGACCGATGTCTGTTGCTGGATGAGGAGGAGAATGTCATGGCAGAAATGATGGGGTTTAGACGGTTGACGTCTGGAGGCATTTCCTGGAGGACCACATGACTAAGATCTTATCTTGGAATGTGAGGGGTCTGAATGACCCGTCGAGAAGATCGGTTTTGCGGGGGTATATTCAGAGGTGGGGCCCTGATGTGGTCTTTCTTCAAGAGACGAAGTGGGGGAGCTGTGATAGAAGGCTGTGGAGGGAGGTAGGGGGAGAAAGTTGTGGGGGTTTCCTAGCCATGGATGCGGATGGGAGTGCGGGGGGAATTGCTGTAGGGTGGAGGGAGGAGTTCTCCTTGCTGGACTCACTGATTGGATCCAGTGTTGTCACTGTCAGACTCCAGAGACGCCGGGATGACACATGTTTGCTCCTCTCCTCGGTTTATGGCTCGACGGAGGGTCGGAGGAGACAGGTCTTATGGGAAGATCTGAGCCAGGTTGCGGCAGCTTTCCAGGGGGTCCCGTGGTTGATTGGTGGGGATTTTAATGTTACTCTACGGGCTGAGGACAGACCGGGTGACCGAGGGGGATTGGACCAGGGCTCTGAGGCATTTGCAGACCTTGTGGCGAACCAGGGGTTGGTTGATATGCTTCCGTTGTCCTGTCTATACACGTGGAGGAACGCGGGAGGGCAGCGATCCCGTATTGTCAGATTTCTGGTTTCGACGGCGATGGTAGAGTTGTTCCCGATGGCGGAGGTTAGGCCTTTGGAGCGCCCGTTCTCGGATCACACCCCCTTGCTGTGGACGTCGAACGAGGTATGGAGGCATGGCACCTATTTTAAGTTCGACAAAGCGTGGCTCTTGGAGGAGGGCTTTAGGGGTTTGGTTGAGGAATGGTGGAGGTCTACTCAGGTGGATGGGTCGGCGGCCGCCGGGTTGGAAGCGAAGCTGAAGGATTTGAGATCCTTCTTGAAGTCCCACATCAAGCGGGTTAGGGAGGAACGCGGGAGGAAGAAAGAGGAGGCTCTTGCTGCAATTACACGCCTGGACAGGGCAGAGGATGTTGGGCTCCTTTCAGAAGATGACAGGGCTTATAGAGCGAGACAGACTCAGGTGATTCAGGAGGAAGATAGGAAAGCGGAGGTGGAGTGGAAGGTGAGATCTAGGCAGAAGTGGCTGAAGGAGGGCGATTCCAATACCCGCTTTTTTCATATGGCTGCGTCGGGTAGGAGAAGGAGAAACTTGATTGACAGGTTGATGGTGGATGGGGAGGAGTTTGTGGGAAGGGAAGCGGTGGGAGAGGCGGCTGCGAATTATTTTAGAGAATTCACGGGGTGGAGGCGGGGGGGAAGGTGGAGGTGGTTGGGATCCAGGATACCACAGATTAGGGGGACAGATGCGGATTTCTTGACAAGTTCTTTTGAGGAGGATGAGGTCTGTGAGGCAGTTTGGGGGCTGAATGCGGATGGGTGTCCAGGGCCGGATGGCTTCCCAGTTGCCTTCTACAGAGAGTTTTGACCGGTGGTGAAGGAAGACGTTATGCAAGTGGTGCAAGAGTGTAGAACGGACAACTCGGGATTTAACAGGCTGAACAAGTTCTATATGTTCTTATTGCCGAAGAGGGAGGGCGCTGAGGAGATTCAGAAGTACAGACCGATAGCTCTTTCGAATGCTATCTTCTTGGTGGTGGCTAAGCTTCTGGCGAATAGATTGAGGAGAACATTGCGTGAGATTATAGACTCGGTGCAGACGGCCTTTGTCCCTGGCAGGAATATTTTAGAAGGCTTTGTGGTAGCCTCGGAAATCCTTTCATCCTAGAAGAGAGAAAAGAAGGCTTTCTTGTGGAAGGTCGATTTCAGCAAAGCTTATGATTCGATCCAGTGGTCGTTTCTTTGGGCATCCTTGGTGAAGAGGGGGTTCCCATCGGTGTGGATTGAGTGGATGAAGAGATGCGTCACTACGACGTCTTTCTCGGTTCTTATCAATGGAAACCCGGCTGGAGGTTGGATCCAACCTAGGAGGGGGGTGAGGCAGGGTTGTCCGCTGGCCCCGATGCTCTTTGTGATTGCTGTGGATTGCTAGGGCGGCGAGGAGGTCCTGTGAGAGAAGCCTGTTGAGTGGTTTCTCCCTGAGGGATGGGACGGGTATCCCTTTGCTCCAGTATGCGGATGATACGATCTTCTTTATTAAAAGTGGTGAAGTGGAGGCCAGAAGGTTGAGGTTCCTGGTTTTCTTGCTGGGTGAGGCATCCGGTTTACAGATTAACCTAGCTAAGTCGGATTTTATCCCTTTCAACATGAATGAGGCGGAGGCAAGGGGATGCAGTTTGGGTCTTGGTACGGAACGGGGTAAACTTCCGGTTAGGTATTTGGGCCTGTCGTTGTCAGATAGGAGGATTCTAGTGAGAGACTAGACCTCCCTGGTGGAGAGGTTGACTGGGAGGCTGGAGGGGTGGGCGTCTAAGCTTCTGTCTAGAGGTGGGAGGCTGATTCTGCTCAAGGCGGTTCTGTCGGCGATGCCGTCTTATTTCATTTCTGTACTGAAGATGCCTTGACAAATGATTGCAAGGATTGAACGAACTATGAGGGGTTTCTTCTGGTCCAATCAGGGGACGAATGGACAGGGTGCCAGGTTGGTTGCTTGGAAGGAGGTCTGCAGACCGCTGAAAGACGGGGGGCTAGGCGTGAGGGATGTGGAGAGATCTAATGACAGTCTGTTGGCGAAATGGGTGGGGCATCTGTTGGAAGGAAGGGGGGATATGTTGGGCAAGGTGTTTGAGACGGCATATGGTTGTCCGGTGCGATGGGATCTTCTGGTATCTCCGCCTAGGGATGCTTCTCACTTCCTGAAAGGCTTGTCGAAGGTGGCCCCAAGGGTGAGGAACTGTTTCGTCTCGGTGTTAGGAACAGGGGAGACTTTCAGATTCTGGCAGGATGACTGGACATGTGATGGAGCGCTTTGCAGCAGATTTCAGAGACTGTTTGCCTTATCTTAGAACAAGATGGCGTCTGTGGCTGAGGTGTGGGATGGTGGGTGGTACCCGCGTTTCGTTGGCAGTCTGTCCGATGCAAGAACGCATGATTTCCAGACCTTACTGGCTGAGTTGGAGGGACTGCAGCCAGCGGCTGGTACGGACATGTTTGGTTGGGATGAAATTGAATTTTCAGTTACGGCCGCGTACAGGAGGTTGTATGCTGGTGGTCCTGGGGTGGAGCTGGATTTGGTAAGGGACTGCAGACAGATTTGGAAAGCCGCGTGTCCGCTAAAAGTCAAGATTTTCGCCTGGCTACTTAGGAGGAGAAGGCTGGTGACTAAGATGTGGAGGCAAGGTGGGTTCCTGGAGAGTGTACGGTATGCTCCTTATGTGGGGGTGGTGAGGAGGACATTGACCACCTTTTTTTCGCTTGCCCTTTTGTGGTGCAGATTTGGGATAGAATGGGCGAGAGATGGTGGGAGTGTGGGTTGTTTGAGGAATTCTGGCATAGCTTCAGAAGTGGAGGTGGTGGTGGCGGACGATTTGTTTTCCGTTCGAAGGAGATGGCCAAGCCGTTGGCAGTTCTATGGGGGATTTGGCTGGGCAGGAATGCGGTGGTTTTCTGGGGCCAGAGACCTTACGTAGAGAATTTTGTTGAGTCTATCGACTCCTTGCTTTCCCACTGGGTTGTATCGGTGTGAGTGGGGGCCTTGGTGTCCGTCTGTTGTATTGGTTATTTTTATTGATTCTATTATATAAATTTTTAGGTAATTATCTCTCTGGATAACTATCCTTTCCTTTTTCAAAAAAACATTTCTAACTTTTACAAATTAAAATCATGAAATTAGTTAAAAATCATGAAAGAGATAAAAAGAACAAAATAGATAGACAAATTCTGTGCAATGAATATAGATGCTTTCCAGACTTGAACTTTTACTTCTTGTTAGTATATCTACACTTGAAACATGCCTAATAGATTACGCCTTGAACTACACCCTTTGTACCAAATTTCTATCACGGGCACAATTAATAGAGATCTCTTGGTGGCTTCAGTTGGAATGCCTTGTAGCCTCGTACTTGTATGTTTTGATGAATGCTTCTAGGATGTTATCCAAGTACCTCAACGTTGAGGGTCCATGATCATGCTTATTCCTATTTGGTTGGTACAGTTGGACTTTTAATGGACTGTTTGGGGCACCAAATTTCAGAATTCCTAGGTGCTGAAATTAAGCCTTTAATTCTGGGTTTTCATAATTCTAACCCCCATGGAATTATCTAATTCCTCTTGTCCTCTTTTTTTCAATTAACTTTCTACTTATTCCACTAACTTATTTCATCAAACAAATATCCTAAGAAGAATAAAATTCTTTAAGAGTTAGTTTACTTGAGGAGTTATGAAAGTGATGTTAAGAAATATAAAATTGTTGTTAATATGCAATTATGTTTATTTGTAGAGTGGTGTTAGCATCAGTCTATGTTTACTTGAATTGATGTTAAGTTATGATGTTAACCTTTATGGCGTTTACTTGTAGTGGTGTTAGGAACATGAAACATGAGAAGTATCAGAGATGCAAATAATGTATGATTTTAATACGGGTTTGGCTAACATCAGTTGAAACTCGTGTTAGACAAATCCGTATTAAAGTGGCCAAACCCAAGTTACTAGATGGAGGGTTAGTAGTCAAGTAAACAAAGGTTAACCCTCAAGTAAACTAAGCCTAATTTTTTTTTACAAGACAACAAATCTAACCAAACACCAAAATCCCTTGATTCTTCCATTCCTCCTAATTTTTATTTCTCATGATAATTCCTCTTACCAAATCGGGTCCAAAGGTATACTTCACTTCTCCATCCTGTCAAGTATAGACTTTGATTCATCCTATCAGCATTGCAACTACTCAAAGCATTTTCACTTTGAGGATGGACTTGGAGTCATTCTTACAAATTTAATATTTTGTCTAGTGTAACCATTGAATTCCCTTGATTTAAAAATTTTCCTCTTATAAGACTTTTTTAGGATGGTAGGCCTATTTTGCTTGATGATTTGGTGTCATACAACTTACTTAATTCACTTAGTTTTATATCTCATTTTAATATGTCTATTTTATTATCTGTTCCTTCTCACTTACTGTCGTTATTAATCTATAATCAATTTTCTTGGAGAACACGGTATACGTGCGTTGGATGGTAGGGAGGCACTCCACGTAGGTGATTCGGGTGCACACGTGCACACCAATAGAGTAGTAATGCATGGTGATAAGCAATGGAAAGGCACTAGCTTGGGTGAACTAATTCAGTTTGAGTCGATTTAGGACTCTTTCACCTTCTTTTGACTGATTTGAGGCTTTTCCAACCTTGGAATTAAGCAAATAAGATGTTGTTGGCATCGTAATTTCTTAAACTACACTCTTGTGCCCCTAAAAATGAATTTTGATCATAGTTTTGGCATGTAAACCTCAAAATAGTCCCTTGATGGTTTATTGGCCCTCTAATATGTACTCTTGGATCAAGGGAAGGATCATGAAGTATGTATAGGATTTGAGGTGGTGCGAATAGTAGTGGGAGCCTTCGACCTAATTTCTCAGAGTCACTGTAACCCTTCGTCAACTTTAGGTAGAGTAGCTACTCTTTGCTCTTCGTGTGTTGATTCCTTATGATTAGTATTGATGCATAATCATGATTACTTGATGTGCATGTGTTCTTAGTCTCTCTTGCTAAGTTGTAGAGTTCATTTAGTATTGAGATTCGTTTCCAATCATGGGTGCTTGATAATGCCAAGTTGAAGACAATCCATGTCACAAAATGGCTTGTTTGGATGGATAACAAATGTATGCTTTTATTGTGATATAATGTGAATAACTTAGGCTTGATTTGTGGATTTCTCAAAAGGAATTACGCTTATAATATGAATCTACCAATACATGAATGTGATTAACTAAGAAAATACGTTCCTAGCTTTGTCGTAATGGATAAATTAACCTAAATTCCTAGTAAGTAAGATGATTAGCATGCAAGTTAGAATTATTTGGTTAAATGGTGATAACAATCTGGTTAAGTGAATGTCACAAAGATCTTACAGGGGCAACCCTCCCTCTTGCGTGTGCGATCACGCCCTTCCCTTCTCATGATGCATGTTCTCATGTGCCCTCCACTTGTTGCACCTACCCATGTGTTGTGGTGGCACTCGTTCGCTGTCTGATGCCACGAACGGTGGGCCCTGCTACTTGTTGCTTTTGAAAGAGAGAGAGGATTTCTCTCCCCTCTCAACTTCCCTCCCTCTCTTTTGTTTTCTCTCCTTTCTCTCTCTCAATTCTCACAATTCTTCTCGAATTTTTGATGCAAAAAATGACAAAATGTTGGCACGAGACCCTAGGGAATGCATTTATAGTGCTAGGTTCAGATGGGTCACGAAAATTACTTAGGTTGGACCATAATAACCCCAGATTCTAGTTCACCTGTGCCTACCTCTTTATTTAACATGTTTTGTGGGTAATTTTTGCTATACAACTTAGATTTTCGTAAAATAGGAATTGTTGGAAAGCCTGTGACGAAAGATATCCAACCACATATGATATATTCTGGGCAACTTTTACTCAAGCATTGATCGGGTTTGACCATAATTTGTATTTTCTTATTTTCAAGTTACGCCAATGCGATTCGCACTTGACAAGTGTCGACGGGTTTGTTTTAACATGCTTAATTTGAAAATGGGCTCAAATTTGGATTTTGAGCCATAACAAATAGGTGAAGTGGTCATCATTGAGAGTTGTGGTGATGCCATGAGTTGTAGACGTTGGGAGGATAAGGTGGGTGGTGAAGGTTGTTGTCACCAACCGTGCATGGAGGGATGCTGTTTGAGGTGATAGGGAGTGTTGTGGTGGGTGGCAAAATTCATCAGGGATGGTGGAGGGAGAGTGTAATTCTTGGCATTTGTAGTCCCTTTTTTTTTTTACTAGGGAGGAGATGTACGCGCTGTCGAGCATCATATAGGATGACATGAAATCTTGGAAGAGTGTAATTCTTGGCTTCCATACCCATTTTTTACTATGGGGAAGATGTCATGGGCATTATGTAGAATGCGATGGCATCTCCTTAGGAAAGTGTAACTCTCGACTTCAGTACCTCTTTTTTTGCTACGAGCATCATATAGGATGTCATGACACCTCCTCAAAAAAGTGTAACTCCTAACTTGGGTGTCCCCTTTCTTACTAAGAGAGGGAGATGTCACGGGCATCATATAAGATGTCATGACACTTATTAGGAAAATGTAACTCCTGACTTCGATGGCTCTTTTTTTGTTATGTGGAGATGGTACAAGCATCATAAAGGATGCCATTGTACATGTTACCATGAGTTGCAAATGCTATGGCACTCAAATGCAGATGTTGTGGCAAAGCTCATCAGGAATGATCACATGCTGAAGCTCCTCGTCACATACCACACATCAGAGCTTGTCGTCGCTGATCGCACGTCAGAGCTTGTTGTTGTTGACCATCGTTGACTGTACACTAGATGTTGTCATGGTGGTAGATGGATAGTTGGGGGTAAGGAGATGTTGGTCCAGAAGCACCATCACTACAGTTTCATGGTTGTGATGTAGCTCCATAGTCGCAACAATGTCGTCACCATGCCAATGCTATTGTCATCGAGCAAGTGCCCTTGTTGCAGTGTTAGTGTTGTTGTCGTGTCGGTGTTGTCACTAGTTGAGGGTGGGTTGCAACCCAAATAGTGGAATGGGATGGATTGTTGGGGCAAGACCTCCTTTTATAGTTACTTTTTGAAATTTGAAAATTGGCTGAAAGGGTAGGAGTGGTATGTGCGTCAGATGTCACGTAAACATAGGTGTGTTTGTGGATGAAATAGAGAGCGTATATATTATTTTCCTAGTGCCTACATGGTACCTTATTTGCCCCTCAAGGGTCTTGGATCTCCAAAAATAAACAATTTCAAGCCCTTTTGATTAATGCTTGTGGAAAGATTCTCCATTCTAGAACACTATTAACACACTTTTTACACCTCGCCAGAGGCATTCTTAGACTCGGAGTAAATGGCAACTAAATTTGTCTGGATGCAAGTAGATCCTTGTCGGTTAAGCATTCTTTTGTTTGTAAATGAGATTGAAATTATAAAGACTATCGGCAATTGTGAAAACATTAAGGAAAATGATTTGCACACGTCAAATCTCACGAAGAAATCGACACCCCCGGCTTGTGTAAAGGGGGGCACACATCTGAAAGGAAGTGGTTCCCTTCTTGTTGTCATATCCAAGGAGCAAACGGTGGAGATTGTGGACTTGAGATGAGGCTTGCAAAATGCTCTCCGGATGAGATCAATGGGTAAATGAGTATGGGTGTAGGTTTAAATTTGCATACCTGATGGGTAAAGAGGTAGGATATAAATATAGGATTTATAAATGGGTATAAGTATGTATTGCCAAATTCTATCCAAATTCAACTCATTTACATTCCTAGATTTGATTCATATTTAGGAAGAGCTTGAGAGTAGATAGTAGTTTAAATCTTTGACAAACAAGCTATTAGTAAAGAGGCTATATGGTTTCAAGATAGTTGACACTACTAGAAAAATGGGATATGCCGTCGGTTAGTTGCCGTCGATCAATAAAATTGACACCAATAATATTTTTGCCGTCGCTTACTTAATTAAGTGATGGCGAAGGCCCATACTCGACCAACTGCCTGCTGAAAAAAAGCGATTTGGCACGTAGTTGCCATTAATATTCGCCGTCGGTTTAGTAACCAACAGCAAATATATTTTTATCGTCGCTTATTAAAGTAAGCGACGATGAAGGCCTGTACTCGACCAACCGTTGGTTTAAGAAAAGCGATTCGACGTGTGGTTGTCCTTAATATTCACCGTCACTCTAGAAACCGACGGAAAATATATTTTTGCCGACAGTTAGTGTAATAAGCAACGGCAAATGAATGCATTTTTCTATACTAAATCTATTTCCACAGTGATTTCTCTATCCAGATGTTCGACATATTATCAGACGTTTGACCTATCGTCTGGGTAACTTATCTGGAACCCTATTTCGATCTTATAAAAATAGGAAGGAAAGGATCTTTGTATTAGACGTCTGACATTTATTCCAGACATCTTATAGTTTACTCTTTATCGTCGGTTATATTAATAAGCGACAGCGAAATGTCGGTTTAAATTTTCCACGAAATGTTTGGTCGTGATGGAGGGGAGACGTAATTTACCATTTACTGGCGGTTTCTTATATAACCGACGGTAAACGTCGGTTAAGCGGGCGTTTAACATTTTCAGCCAAAATTTGGATGCAATTGGGGGGGAGCTTTTAATTTATCCTTTTTCGTCGGTTTATGATATAACCGACGGCAAAGGTCTGTTAAACATATTCCTGCACAGAGCCCTCTCCTCCCCTATCACACATTCAGTCGTCGTTGCCCCCTCTCTAAACCCTCGCCGTCGAAGCTCCTCGTCAATGCCCCTCCTCCTCAGGTAACTCCTCCTTATCCTCCTCATCTTCGTCATCCTCCTTGTGCCCTCCTCCTCTGCGCCAGTCGTTCTCCTCCTCCTGCCCTCGTCGCCTCGCCTCCTACTGCCCCCTCCTCCTCCTCGACTCCTCCCCAACCCCCCATCCTCCTCCTCCCCCTCCTGCTGCCCTCCTCGTCCTCCATGACCCCTCTTGTCGACGTCCTCCTCCACCCCCGACCCCCTCCTGCTGGCCTCCTCCTCCACCGTGCCCTCCTTCAGCCGCCCCTCCTCCCTGATCCCCTCCTCCTCCCCCTCCTGCCATCCTCCTCGTCCTCCTTAACCCCTTCTATCGACCTCCTCCTCCACCCTGCCCCACCCTTGTCGGCCTCCTCCACCTTGTTGCCCCTCCTCCTCCAAACTGACCCCCCCTCCTCCTCCGCCCCCTCCTGTGGTTGCCCTCCTCCTCCTTGACCCCTCCAATAGCCTCCCCTTCCTGCCTAACCTCCTCCTGCAGCCCCCCCCTCCTCCTCAACCCCTCCTCATCCTGCTACTATGCCTTCCCCCATCCTCCTCTCCTCCTTACTGCCACCCTCCTCTAAATCTCCTTCTCATCTTCCTTTTCTAATTATATCAAATTAAAATGTTAAGTTATTAATAACATGATGGTTGATTATTTAATTTATTTTACACTATTGAATTTATAGGTTGTTGGTGACAGTCATGCTCGGTCACGCTCAGAAGCTACAATACATTGGAGGTATAATTTCATTTCTTTAAATTTATTTTTATGATATTTTAGGACTATATTAGTTGTGTGCATGCCCACATAATGTTATTTTTTGTATGATTTATTGTGAATGTGGGGTGTGCCTACTTGTTTGATTGAATGAAATTTAATGTGAGGTGTACTCACTTCTATTATGAGTATTATTTTGCTATGCAGGTTTATAGAAAACTAAAAATATAAGGGAAAATTCTATCAAATTTTTTTCAAAATTATTTTAATGTTTAGTTGGGATTAATACATGTTGTTTAGGTTTGGTGTTAGGTTGTGTATATGGTGCTTGGCTTAAGGTTTTAGGATTTGAGTTCGGAGAAGGTTATGGTGGTTGGGTTAGGCTAGGGTTTAAACATTTGGTTTGGGTCAGGGTTAGGGTTTTATGATTTAATAAGGGTTTGGGTCAGGGTTAGGGTTTTTGCTTACTCTCACCCTTTGTTTGCATGTTTAGTTTAGGTTAGGGTTTAGGATTATAATTATAATTTATTATTTAATTAATTTTACTTTTGAAATTACAGGTTATCAATGTCAAGTACACTCGGAGGCTTCAGTAGTTTGAGGTGTATATATATACATTCAATCTTTTTAATTTAATTGAATGATATTATAGTTTATTTTAATGTTTAAATTAGTTATTGTTTAGATGCACACACTTGCTAAAAAAGATATATGCATGTGAGACTAAACATTAGGTATTCTAACCTATAGGGTAAAAGTCCTCCGAGTCAAATTGCATCCAAATTACTCACCTATCGAGACTTATGATCATGTTATATAGATAATGCAGGAAGTGTATGTATACCTCACTTATATGTATGATGTGTTGTCTTTATAGCATGTCATAAGACTCGATCAACTTTAGTTCGATGAAGTACTGAACTAAAGAAGGTCCTTAAAGATTTGATGATAACTTAGTTTTGCTCGTTACATGTAACCATGTGTGGTGGAATTTCGGTTTCTTATTCCTGCTTTTCTCTGGTATACCAACTAATCTTATCTAGTTTCCTGCGGTGCCCTTAATTGGGTGTTACCTAATAAGTGATTTGTTTACATTAAATTTTATGTTATAATGGATAAATCTTGGATTGGATTGCTGAAATGATCGACCACGGTTCGTATAAAAAAAAAATGTTGTCATTGTTGTAGTATGTGTCGCAAATACAAACTGTTATCGTATCAATTTTATTTAATTACCTAATTTTTACTTGTTTATTCCAAGTCGTTCACTAGGAGACAGTTATTGATATACATCACTCTCTAAGTCCAAGATTATTCTTTAATTCCAAAAAGAGAAGTTTTATGTCCAATAAAGAAAGAATGAATGAATGCATGGTTTAATTATGTATAAAAAGAATCAATTAAAATGTTTGCAAATACTAATTACAAACAAGCATCAAACACTTCATAGACATACTCTATATTACCTACTTATAAGTTATATTACTAATACCTACATATATATACAATACTAACTAATAATACATACCATACTTAATATACTAACGTATATAGTAACATATGCAATTGTCACAGCGATAGATATAAACATCGCTGGATCCCAGAAAAATTATATACAAACTCTAAAGTAGAAACTAAGGTCTATAGCGACATTTATGTCACCTTCAGTGATGTTTTATTCTGTCAGTAAAAATATAAAGTTACATATATACATATATATAAAGCTATTCTGCATATATATACTTATTATTTACCTTATACTTATTTATTTACATATACTATTCATACGGATATACGTTATATATTATACATACACATATCTCCTTTAACTTCTCACATCTCCTCTGTGTTCTTCTTCTCTTAACATTCTCTATGGCTAACATATAGTTGTTCTTCAGCGTACTCTCTTCTCTGTGTTTAAAGAGTTATTAGGGTCCTTAACAAAATTTTATTTAATTTGCGGGCATGCCTTTCGAGGGATACTCAGCACCCGAGGATCGGGTGGGATTAGACCTCTACTAAGCACGTCCTAATTTCATAATTAGGACGCTTAAGTATGTTTTTGGCACAGATTTGGGCTTAATCAAACCCTCGCACAGCAAACACCGGCCCCCGGCCCACACACAAAGCTCAGAAATGCTCAGTATACTTAGTATGCTAGTAAGATGTTCGATTGTTTGGGCGCCCGACGCCCGTGACGACTGATCGTCTTAAACAACAAAAATAATATAAAGTGCTGAGAGTGCTTCTCAGCAAACGATGTGGCGTTATTCTAGCATCTGCGCAGTGTTGGAAATCCAACAGCTGTGCTCAAATTTGAGATTTGGCCCTCAATTCGAGGGTCATAATTTATTATAAAATAAAAATAAGTTATGGGATAAGAAAGTATTTACATAGTACTACTTAATTGTATAATTAATTTAGATTTTTAATTATATTTACTGTATAAATAAATTCAATAAAATATATACTTTATACAAGCAGAATTGTGGGTTTTATTCCTTAATTACATATAAATTCATTAATATATGGTCTAATTGATCTTATACAGAGTTAGTAAATATGTTAAAGTATTTAATATATTTTTTTATTGTATTTTACAAGCTTTATTTCTATTTTATTTATATTTAAATAATTCAATTTCAGATTATTTTATGTATAAATTCAGTTTACATAGTATTATACATTATAAATAACTTAAATTAGCTTAACTTACTTAAAATACATTAGTGTAAATATACAGTATAGATTAACTTGGTTCTAACTTAGTCTACTAATTTATTTTAATTTAATCTAATAACTTAACTATTAACTTAATAAATAAATTATTTATTCTAGATATATAATTAAATTAAGGTATAGGGTTTAATATGTTTATTATATATATATAAATACATATATATAGTATTATAACTTAATATGGCTGTTTATAGTGTTTACTACTTTATGTAGCTTATTTGTATATATACATTAGTTTAATTAATAATTAGTTATATAATTAAGATATATATAGTATAATCTAACTTAAATATTTACTTTACATAATACAATATATACATAAGTTATTTATCTTATAAATATGTATACTTTACATTATAGATAAGTAGACTTACCATATAGCTTAAATATATACTTATATATATATTATACAAGGGATTTTTAGTATTTTTAGAGTTTTTTCATTTTTTATGGTTTTTATGTATGTGTTTGAGGTAGGAGATGAGAAGGAAGGAAATAGATGAGGAGAAAGAAATGTTTTTGCTCTTTTCAAGTTTAGTTTATTTTATTAAGTTTCATGATATATAGAACCATCGATTGGTAAATTCTACCAAGTCGAGGGTTTGGGTTACCATAAAACTTGATGTATATTTAAAGAAATATTTAATCTAAAATCAGACAGATTTATTTTAATTTTTTAAAATTTTTTTCTAATTTTTATTGAATTCTAAATCTCACTCATCCTAAGCCTTTCAAATGGTTTCTAATGAGTCCTAAAGGCTTAGGATGAAACTTAAGGGGGTATAAAAGGCAATCAATTGCCTCAATAGTCTCAACACAATATCTGCACAAGATACAAATAATTTAGCACGCAAATCAACATGGATTTTAGTTAATTGAGTTTATGGACAATTAGGTTTTATAATCTAGCTGAGAAAAGATTTAAAAGTAAAAGTACAAGCATTCAAAGGATGTCAAAATTTAATAGTTATACAGGAAAGCTTGTATACAAGTTAAACACAACATTATATATCAGGCAGCTATTTAAAACCTAAGCTATTGTCGAAAGGGTTTATTTAGACATAGGACTTCTGCTGAAACAGCAGAAGCAAGCTAACAACAACTGCAGCAGCAGATATTAGTAGAAGCTACTAAACTTGACCCAATCATCAAACCAAATCTTTCTTCAAACATCTTAACTGCTGCTACAGTTAACTCATCTAGAGAGGAACAGGTTTGCAGCAGGAAAAAGGGGTCAATTCCAACATGTATCTCTTGATTTAACCCTTTATATCCCAGATCAAATTATGGACAGCCTGGTTAGGGATTTAAAAGAGTTAATCCAAGGAGCACTTGGCTAGAATTGAGGAGGGGAATGTAGCTGCTTCTGCAGCAATTTGCTATAAGTCTCGGAATAAAAACAGAAATCACTCTAAAGACAAACTCTAACAAGGGTTTAAATTCTCATAAAAATCACTCATGAATACAACTCAAACTCAAGATCCCTTGTCAATAAAATCTCATCAATCAAAGCTGAAAGAGATCTGATCTAGCTCTTTCTAATGCAATGGGCAGCATGTAGAAGGAGTTAGATCAGTCTATTTAAAATATAAACTTAAATCCCAGATATCTGAAACCTTAGGGAGTACTGAGAACTCCTTAGGTTGAAAATCAGAATTCTATTAGCAAACAACTCATGAATATAGGATAGAACCTCAAATCACCAAAGTGATTTTCCTTAGCTCTATCATTCATTCAAAGCATTGAAATCCTCATGAAAATCCAAATCAGATTATGACTCATCTGAGGTGAATTCTAACTTCAGAATCATCTCAGATTCCTAGCCAAACAATGAATCAAATAAACAATAACTCAGTTTGCTAGATCAAAGAATTCAAAGCTCATATAAATCTAAATCCTTGAAATCTGAATTTATAAACAAAAAAATCTAGCAAATCGGTTCCAACTTAAGCTCAGATCAGGGGCTTTTGTGACAAAATATGGGATGAATGGAAAGCCCCTTAAAATGAATTTTAACGCTAATTTTAGATCTGAGGTTAGAAACCAATCAGATCTGAAATTAGGTCTAATGAGTAGGTGGATTGCGAAATACTCATCAAAGGAATCAGAAATGAAATGGAAACATGGAGAGAAAGAATAAAATGAACAGTGATTAGGTGAATTTCTTCCCCTCTGATCTGAGATGATCAGAGGAGGTGAGGGGGAAACATTGCTATGCTAAAACTACTCCTAATTCTAAGCTAATCAGAACAGAAAATTGACTACTATTTCTACATCTAATTCTACTCTAATCTATTCTAATTTATCTATCTAATGCTACAGCAAATTTAGAAAACATTAAAATTATTCTAATAGGAAGAATGGGACCTATGGGTCCTTAATCGGTGGCTAAGGAGGAAGAAGGGAGGGAGGTGAGCTCCAGCAGAGTGAAAAGCCTACTAGTGAGACTTTGGGGTGTCCTCAGGTGCTATGTGGTCCTTAGCGACGAGGAGAGTCGGAGAGAAGTCGAGGATTTCACAGCCGGTGGCTGTGAAATGAGAGATTTGGTGAGGAGGGGGAACTGGAGTGGAGGAATGATCGCTAAGAAAGTAGGAGAAAGCGATCCCCTACGCGCGCGACCACTTAGGTGCTTAAATAGCAATCTCAGTGGCTCAGATCACCGTGTGGGTGAGGATAGACGCCGAGGGCACCGGCGGCAAGGATGAGAGGAGAGGAGTGCGCGGGCTGCCAAATTGAAATCTGACCGTAGGATGGGATCTGGGGGGTTGGGTGAGCACACGCGTCGCTTCGCGTGAAGCTTCGATTCAGATTGAGCCGCGGATCAAGATCGAAGGAGAATGGACGGTCGAGATGTTGCGAGTTCTTCGCACGCATAGTGCGCGCGAAGAGGCTCTAGGCAGCTATCTTTTAAAGGGCAAATTGCATGGAGGCCCTTCTATGAAGGGGTAGAACACTTATAGGCAGGTCCATAAGTGGTAAAGAATGATAGCTGAACGGACTCTAAGGGCTTTCAAAGAGGTCCCTGCGGGTTACAAATAGGTCCGTGAAAGTTTTTTAAAGAAGGAAATGTGATGCATAAAGGACCTAACTGTAAATTCTAAGTTTCAAGGCCTTAATGATGTCTAAATGTTTTCAAGTTTTTATATGTGCTTAATTGAACATTTAAGAAGTTAATTATACTTTTGATTTGGACTTTTAAACTTATTTGTGTGTTCAATTAACACTTGGATCACCATTTGACCTTTTTCTCAAGAATCTCGTTTTATGACCTAATTATGCAATTTTAACACAGAATTAAGGCTTTAGGTATTTTTCTTTGATTCCTACACTTAACCTTTTTTATGTGTTAATTTGATATTATTTAACATAGTTTCTAATTTAACTTTAGCTTTTTAGCTATGATGAGTAGCCACTCATCAATTGCGAGGTTCAGATTATATCAGATATAAAGATAGAGTAATTTCATTCCTGGATTGGACCTTTCATGACGATAGGAAGATATTTAGGCAAAGAGGTCAACTATATAATATCTTCTGCCAATGTAGAAGAGTTTAAATAGTTCTTTGTATGATCGTAATACTGTGCTTGAGCACTGCATTTGTAATGGGTGGTGGCAGCATTACACTATTTGGGTAGCTCATGGAGAGGAGTTGGCTGAGAAAGTCATAAACAATGAGAAAACCATTGACCAAGAGATCAATGAGAACATAGTTGATAGCAGAGGTGAATAAATAGAAGAAATGTTGAATGAGATGAGAGCAGGAGCGGATATAAATATAGACGGGGAAGATCCGTAAAGTTGTGATTCATTTTGTGATGCTATTAAGGCAGCTGATGATCTTATTGCTCCTAGTGTTACGAAAATGTCAAAGTTGTCATTTTTGTTAAAGATGTTTCACCTGAAGGTTATGAATAGAGTTAGTGCTAAATTCACGATAGAAATACTTCAGTTTATTGCTGAGCTGTTGAATAACCCTGATGGTTTTCCGGCTTCATGGTATGAGGCAAGGAAACAGATTCGTAAGCTTGATTTGTATTGTTAGAAAATCGATGCATGTCCGAATGACTGCATTCTTTTCAGAAATGGATTCGCAAATTTGAGTAATTATCCCGAATGTGGACATGAGAGATATAAGGAAGGTAAAAATGAAAGTAAGAGGTCAGAAAGTTCTTTGTTACTTTCCACTGACACCTAAGCTTCAATGCCTTTTTATATCAACTAAAACTGCATGGTTACTGACATGGCATTAGGATTGTAAATCTCAAGATGGAAGAATACGTCATCCTACTGATTCAGAAGAGTGGGAAAGATTTGTCGAAAGAAATAATTTATTCGCTTTAGAAGCAAGAAACGTGCGGTTGAGTCTTGCAAGCGATGAATTCAATCCATTTAAGAGTATGTACCCGTCGTGCTCTATATGATCAGTGATAATGGTCACTTATAACTTACCTCCCTGGTTGTGTATGAGATCGTTATTCATGATGCTGACCCTATTAATCCCCGATCCAAAACAAACAGGAAATGCAATAGATGTTTATCTCCAACCATTAATCGATGAACTAAAATAATTGTGGTACACCAGCGTGAAGACATATAATGTAGAAAAGAAAGAATTTTACAATATACATACATCATTGTTGTGGACCATAAACGACTTCCCGACATACGCAAATTTGTCAGGTTGGAGCACTAAAGCAAAGCTTGCTTGCCCAGTCTATATGGAAAATACTCATCACATACGATTACCGGAAAATAAGAAATTTTGTTACTTAGGGCATCGCAGATTTTTACTTATTGAACATAAATGGTGAACGTCACAGTTTAGGAGTAAATTTGATGGTAGGATGTGTTGGCATTCAAAGAAAAATCCAAAGAATAAACTTAATATAGATTCTATCAGGTTGCTGGGTCAGTTTATAATGGAGAGATTACAAGAAATTTGTAAGATACGGTTCAGTCGACCATTCAAACAAGACCAGACAGCCTCGTGGAATTCTGGAATTTGAAAGAGAAGCATTTTCTTTATGAAGCTGTCATACTGGAAAGATCTTGCAATATGTCATAATTTAGATGTTATGCACATCGACAAAAATGTGATGGATTACATCTTAGACGTATTAAATTTAACAGCTGATCCAAAGGACATGATTAAAATAAAGAAAGATATGAAGAGTTTGGGGATACGTCCAGAGCTTCATATTTATGAGGATTGTAGCTATTTCCCACTTGCTATTTACAGCTTGGATTAAAACCAGAAGAGTAGAATGTTCTCTTTCTTAAAGGGAATTCATGTACCAGATGGGTTTTCATCGTAGCTTTCTCGTTGTGTAAATGAAGCACAGAAAAAGATATCTGGTTTGAAAAGTCATGAGTCCCATGCTTATATGCAAGTATTATTTCCACTAGCGATACAGGGCATACTGCCAGAGCCTGTTATTGATTCATTCACAGAGATGAACATGTTTTTCAAAGCTATTTGTTCAAAGACGGTATAAAATGATACGCTGGATCACTAGGATAAACAAATAGTCATTACTCTCTGTAAAATGGAACATATTCTTCTCTCAGCTTTTTTCGATGTAATAGTTCATCTCACCCTGCATCTTGCAAATGAAGCGAGAATCGGTGGACCTATAAAATTCATATGGATGTATTATGTGGAGCGATTTTTGAAAAAGCTTAAAGATTATGTTTTGAATATGGCAAAATCGGAAGGATTCATTGTAGAAGGGTATCTCGTAGAGGAATACATAAATTTTACTTCCATGTACATGGATAAAACAAACAACTGCTTTAATAAACTTTAAAGGAACTATGAGGGGAAATATAATAACAGTGATAAAGAATGTTTGTCCATTTTTTATATTAGAGGAAAGTCGATTTTTCATACAGAGTAGAAGGTAATTTCAGAAAATGATAGACGTTACGTGTATTTATATATTTTAAAATAAATTCTTGAAATTGATCCATTTTACGAGGAATTCGAAAGATTACATCTTTTAAGGACAACTGAATTTGGCTTCTTAGATTGGTTTAAAGATCGGGTTAATCAATTGAAAGGGGATAATGACCCACGATGGGTACTAGATTTTAATGTAATTGCCGATTCACCATTACATTATGCACATTACTAATCTGAGTATATGATAATTGGGTTAAGATTCAGGATAAAAGAAATTGCTGATAGAAAGGTTACACAAGCTGGAGTTGATTTAGATCTTTCCACCGGTCTAGATGGATATTATGGTGAAATTAAAGAAATCGTGAAGATCAATTTCAGATAGAATCGTCGAGTTGACCTATTTAAATGTCATTGATTTGATATTTTTAAAAAGGGCATCGGTTTTAAAATTGATAAGAAACATAAGTTACTGAATTTAAATCTTAATCATCAAATTTCTCAATCTGATGAACCATTTACATTGACATGTCAAGCGGCATAAGTATTCTTTGTCTCCAATAATTGTCAAAGGGGATGGGTTATACTCATAAAAATAGTACCGCACAACAATTTTGACGCACAGTCTGAAGCATACCAAGAATTTACAGAAGGTCATTTATTTACAAATGATATTGACATCTAATTAAGGTTAGTAACAATTTCTTTACTTTGTTTAATTTATGTTTAAATGAAATTCATATTAAAATTGAAATTTATAGGGGCATATATGTCATTACAAAGAGGGTTTGGAGTAAAATTGAAATTCATGTCTGATGATTTATATATTAATGATTTTTAATTATATTAATTGTTACATTTTTTTGTGTTACATACGAAGTTTAAGAAAAAATCAAATAGAAAAGGTCTTCTTGAGACACAGCCCTCTACGCAGCCTGATTCATCTCCTCAAGCTCAGCCACCTCTCCCACAGTAGGCTCAGCCACCCCTTCGACAACAGGTTTAGCCACCCCCCCAATCATGTTTCGTACGACTTGATGAGATGACATGTTTACTACATACAGGGGGAAGGGAAAAAGAAAGGTGATTGCTCAGACCTTGCTAGACCGAGTAGAGGATAATCCAGATTATGGAGGATCAAATGAGGAGGGGGAGGAGGCAGCAGGAGAGGAGGGAGAGGAGAGCGAGGAGGCAAAGGATAAGATGGTGGGGAGTACGTCTCCAGTTCATGTCGACCCCTCAACAGCGGGTTCAAGTTTAGGTAATAAATTATATATCTTTAAGAAGTACATTACTTATATATTTTAAAGTTTATTATTACTTCAAAAATATATAATGAATATGATTAATGTTTACGCAGGTAAAGTAGCAAGAGGATGGGGGAAGGCTAAAAATCTAAACCTCCAGCGTATCCCCGAGGGCGCGATGATAACAATTAGGCTTAGAATCACAGGGGAGGCGGAGAATTACCCAGGCTTTATCAATCGAGTAGGCACAATTGTTAAGTCTATTGTGCCTATTTGCTACTTCGACTGGAGGAAGGTGCCCACAGAGCTGAAGAGGCAGATTATCCGTTAGTTGGAGGTAATTTTATTTATAAAAGTTATTTCTTTTATAACTTTATCTTAAAATTATTATAAAATAAGATTGACTAATATTTTTTAAAATTAATGTAGGTAAATTACTATTTGGGGTGACGACCACAATGCCTCTCGATATATCCTTAAGCACGCCACCAAAATCCACAGGGATTGGAGGACGGAGACCAAGAGAAATGTAAGAATTTTCAAACATTTACATTTTTTATGCACATTATTTCTTATATTATTTCTAACGATTTTTATTTGGTATTTAGTTTTTCTCGAACAAGAGTTCACCTGAGGAGGCAATGGAAGATGCTCCTCCTGATGTCATACCTGACGATTGGAAGACGGCATGCAAGCATTGGTTGGATCCAAAGATGGAAGTTAGTAAGTAATTAAAAATTACTTCATTAATTTTATATCTCTTAACTTTATAAAAAACATTATTGTATATGTCTACAGGAGCAAGCAAAAAAGAAATAAGGTCAATAGGGTTAAGCTCCACCATAAACCTATTGTTTGGGTCGAAGGAGTATCAAGGTGGTCAAGAGCCATCATGTAAGTGTTGGAACTACTTTTAAGTTGAATATTACTTAATTTTAAAGTTATTTTAACCTAATCGTATCATTTTTATATTTTCAGTCTACTACACATGATGGAATTGAAATGAATAGAATGGATATCTACGAGGTCATCCATAGTAAGGCTGCAGCTGAGGGTGTTTGCAAGTGGATTCATCAAAAACACATAAGTTTCCTAAACTAAAAAATTTATAACTTTATATATATATATTAAAATAATATTTTTAAATACATTTAGGTCAAATGATATAATTAGTACATCCCCCACTAATGATACCTCTGAGGGCATGAAGCAGCCTTTAGATGCAAAGGAGGTGTTTAGGACAGTGATGCCACTGAACCACGGTGGTTTTGTTCGTAGTGCGGGGAGGGTATACACATTATTTACCTGATATAGAAGGAAAGGTGCCATCTCAGCTACTGTGGTCGATTAGCTGTATAGAAAGATTGACACATTACAAAGATGAGAGGAGGAGAGGGAGAAGAGAGAGGTAGAGATAAATAATAAGATGACTGCCATGGATGATAAGTTTTAAACACTTATACGCCTTCTTCAGAAGAAGGGTTAGTCAGAGGATCCGTCTTCTACAAATTCCAGCATCTACAGACGAGACGACAACGATTCCATGAGTGATGCAGGTGGAGCTGGTGGCATTGGGGCAGTTGTATCTTGATTTTTATTTATTTTCTTTTCTTATATTTTTCATGTAACCTTTTTAATGTAAATATTTCAATTTCAAACTTTTAATGTATTAGATTTTATATTTATGAAATATAAATTTCTGTTCATTTTTATTTTATGTAGATTTAGTAGGTATTTTCCATCATTTAGTAATTAAAAAAAAAACCCATACATTTACCGTTGGTTATTTGAATAACCGACGGCAATATCCGACGGTAAAAATTTTATATAAGCTCGGTAGAAGATTTCTATACCGTCGCTTCTTATAATAACCGACGGCATAAGTATTTTTACCGTCGCTTATATAAGCGATGGTGCTTTCTTTAAACGATGGCAAAACTGAAAAAAGGTACGTTAGCACGTGAAAGAATAACTTAACAATGCCATCGCTTATTTAAATAAGCGACGGCATTGTTAAGTTATTTAAATAAGCGACGGTAAATGAAATTATCGTCTGTTGGAAATCGATGGAAAAATGTCCAATTGCTCTATTGGATGAACGATATTTCGAAGTCGGATATTCCTTGTAACCGACGGGAAAAAGAAACAGCGACAGTATCTATGCCGTCGCCTTGTTGCGTCGATTATAATGGATTTGACGTCGTTCTCAACCAACGACAAAAGGCGAACTTGTTTTAGTGTGAGGGGTTTAGATTGGAGGTGCACTTGGATAGATTCAACATGATCGTAACAAATGTACTCGTCTTTGAAGAGAAAACTAAGAAGAGAGAGACATCTCCTAAATAGGTCAAAGCATTAATCCTGTTGAGTTTACTTCCATGCTCCTTTAATCACATAGTGATGGTGTTACTTTGTGGGAGGGAGACAATCAGGTTAGAAGGGACTATGGCCTTGCCGCTGGTGAACAAGTTAGGATGGAACGATGCAGGTGAAGCAACATTCAAGGATAGTTGAGTGCTGATGCTAAGATTAGTTAAGGGATATCAAATGGAAGGATAGGCAAAGAGGGACGATTTGAGTCACTCAAACCTTGTACATGCTTCTGTTGTGATGATGAGAGCAACATTATAGTTGATTGTTCAAGACATGAGGAAGATGAGGAGCTAATGAGAGGGATGGAAAAAATCTAGGGAGGGAAGAAGTTTGATGTGAACTTAATTTCAAATGACTTTGTGCCTGTAATGTTATTAAAGGGAGACATGGTAGTTTGCTTGACAATAAAAGAGAAGTTATATTTAAGATGACTGTTGCCCTCGGCAAGTTCATATCACATGCGTTCATCAATGGAATAGTTTAGCACATATCAAGCAAGCAACGAAGGAAACGCGATCAGGTACATTATCATACGAGTAGGATTGGTATGATTCCACATGTTTGATGAAATAATGCAAACTTTATGAGGTGTCAAATATGTGCCTGCTGATGGAAGAATCTAATTTCGTTGAATATCTAGAGTTTGAGGGACAACGGAACTCTTTTAAAGGAGTTCATAGAGTAAGTACAAGAATACACATGCTTATGCATAGAAGAAGGATGGCAAACAGGGTGTACAAGCTTGAGGATGGTGTCATGACAAAGTATAGAGCTTTAATTATTCTCTAGGCAAGTAGTATAGGAAGAGAGTAGCAAATTGCAGCATCTTGTTGTAGAAACTTGCAAGAAGAAAGAAGTGAAGTTTGTTTTTGATGAGGACAATAACGCATTTCGTAGTCATGAGAGATAGATGGCACCACATTGGCCCTTGCAGTGATGTTGAGCTGTGCATGTGCTCTAGGTAAGTGCAGTGCCTAAAGGTAGGTGCAACTTGACAGGAGAGGACCTATAGAGAAAGATGGATCAATGTAAGCCTTGAAGAGAAGATGACTTGTGCGATAAAATGGAGGTCAAAGGAAAGAGATTGTTAGGAATTTGATATGTAATATCCTAAAGCTTTAAGCCCTAGAAAATAAATACAATAATCATAGGAGGGGCGTGGGACCAATTTACCAAAATTAATATTTAAGCATGGGAAGTAGAACTCCAAATACCACCCAAGAGTACTTTGTGTGCCAAAATAATAAGTTTGATTGCTTAAACTTAAAAGCACAAAAAGGGGCAGCATAAATCATCTGTCAATCAACCCTTCCAGGTATGATCGGACGGGTAGAGATTTCTATCTTTGAAAGGAGAGACTTAGGTTCGAGTCTCTTTCTCTGAAATATTGAGCTGTGGGGAATAATTGATTCCTCTCCGATCTATCCAATTAGGTTTTAGGTCAAAAGTTAAAAAACATCTGATACTCAATTAATGATTTTAGTAACAATAATGTTGAAGATTTTCCCGAAATCGGTACCCAATTCCTCCACGGCTCCTCCCTCGTCCATAAATAGCGCACGCTCACCATCGAGCGCAATGACCCTAAGCACAAACCATATCCACATCTCCCTCACATAAACGTCATTCCCCCCAATGGCTCCCGCCCTTCCCAATGGCTCCCTCAGTACCTCCTCCACTACCGCTGGAAAAGTCATAACCTGCAGAGGTACGTGTGGTAATTAACACCAAGAGGAGGTCATATCCAACAAGCAGGGGATCGATATCCACCTCTCTCTTACATGCATAGATATATGATATGAGCATGTAATTAAACATATGTGCTGTGTGTGACACCAGCTGCTGTTGCATGGGGCCCGAGGGAGCCCCTAACCATAGAGCCAATAGAGGTCGACCCTCCTCGAAGGCTCGAGGTCCGCCTCAAGATCCTCTTCACCTCCATTTGCCACACCGATCTCTCGGCCTGGTTGGGCCTGGTACTCCTCCTCCTTCCTTACAGATTGAATCCTACCATGGTCATAGTATCCGGACAATTAACCTTTTTCCAACTTCTGGAAAGATACCTGCATATATCATTATGATTTTCTTTCCATATGTGGAAATTATCACCCCAACCCCCTCTTTTTTTCCTGTCATTGGATGTAGAATGAAGCGCAACGTGCTTTCCCTCGAATACTTGGGCACGAAGCCTCGGGGTATGTGCATATCCATGTTAGCATATTATGATGTTGGATCTTAGTGGATCGTGGTAGTGGTAAGATAATTCTGATCTCGGTGTTGTCATGCATGTATGACAGAATGGTGGAGAGTGTTGGGGAGGGGGTGGAGGAGCTGGAGGAAGGGGATCATGTGATCCTTCTCTTCAATGGGGAGTGTGGGAGATGTGCGTGCTGCGTGTCGGAGAAGACGAATTTATGCGAGAAGTACATGGTCGATCCCATGAGGAGCACGATGCGCGGTGACGACGCTACGCGATTCTCGATTGGAGGAAGGTGCATCTACCACTTTATGAACACGTCGACATTCACAGAGTACACAGTGGTGGATGCAGGCTGTGCGGTGAAGGTCGACAAGGCAGCGTCGCTCGACAAAGTCTGCCTACTCAGCTGTGGGGTGACCACAGGTATGTGTGTAGGCATGCATACATGTATGTATACATATTCGTATGTATATATATTTGATGAATGAAATTGCAGCGGTCATATGGTTGAATTGAAAATTCGAGGGATACCAATGGGGGTGTTTTATATGGCAATGCAAAAATGATATTCAACTCTTGGAGGGTAATTTACCGTACAATCCCCCCAATTATTGGGCGATTCGGAAAGAAAAGTCTACGGTGCATCAAATGAGCATCTCGAGATGAGAAATTAATCGTGACATTACGTGTTACATTCAACAACACTGTATATGTCGGTTAGGGTACTTTAACATGCACATGGGTTTGGATGGTTCCTATTTTAAGATGAAAAATCTAAGTCAGTTCCTACGCATGATCCCGCCACTCCCTCTCTTAGCAAAAAAAAAAAAGGGGCTCATGAATGCATTTAATACGCACACCGGTTGAAACCATACAGCTCCTGTGGTGTGTGAGCGTCGAAATGGTCGTGCAGCACATCGACATGGGTATACAATTGCCCTTTTAAGATAGGTTTCAATGGAATATTTTCTATTATTATCTATATTCTTATAAAATTTATTATTATATCTATATCTTTATAAATTTACATGGTTTGACATATATGCCCTTGTATTATCGTATAATAATTTTACAAACTAATTATAGTTGTATCTAATCATACACGATAGTTATCCACTTAAAACAAAATAGAGAGACAAAGGCCATGGGAGGAGAAGGAGCTTGGAGGGGGTGGTGGTGTGCAGGAGTGGGGGGGGGTGGTGGAAGAGGAGGGGTTGGGGTGTTGTTGGAAAGGAGGGAGGGTTGCAATAGAGGAGGGTCGTCGAAGGTAGATGTTAGGGTCTAGGGACAATGTGGACGTTGTCAGCACCATCGTCGTCATTATTGACATAGCCATCATTGTCCCGTTAGAGTAAGAACAAAAAGAAGATGAAAAAAATATAGAGGTATAAATATACTTTTCCTAATTTAAGCAATTACCTTTAACGGTTATTATTAAATATTCAAGAAATTTTCCTTCACAATCCATGGTTAGTAATTTTTTTGAGGTATAGAATAATGAAATATCCGAAGATATAGGTGTAATTAGGATAGATTATAGAAATATGAATGTAAATATTTTGTTAGGTTACATTTGATCGATCAAAGAAATTAACTTAAAAATTAAAAGATATAATTTATTTTACATCATCAAATATTAAACTATCTTACTTTATCATATTAATATCAATATATATTAAAATATATCTACTTAAATATAATATATATATTAAAATATATTTATTATATTACACCAATTATTTACACTTATATGTAACATTAAAGAATCATTCACCCTTCCCTTACTGCCAAACGTAACATTAAAATATCCAATGGCATCAAGTGATCAATTGTTTATTCATTTACATTATTTGCATCGTAGCTGCATCAGTCAATTTTGGCATGTTTGCTACGCTAGCGCGTCAATATAATATTACGCAACTGACAAATGAAATGGGTTATATTATTATATATTCACGTGCGTCTATATTGAAGTATGGCTAAAGGAAGTATGCAGCCGGCTGCAATTAAAATATATTTATTATATTACACCAATTATTTACACTTATATGCAACATTAAAGAATCATTCACCCTTCCCTTACTGCCAAACGTAACATTAAAATATCCAATGGCATCACGTGATCAATTGTTTATTCATTTACATTATTTGCATCGTAGCTGCATCAGTCAATTTTGGCATGTTTGCTACGCTAGCGCGTCAATATAATATTGCGCAACTGACAAATGAAATGGGTTATATGATTATATATTCACGTGCGTCTATATTGAAGTATGGCTAAAGGAAGTATGCAGCCGGCTGCACCCAAACACATATGTTTCACTACTTCTTCCCTCCGTAGTCAATTTTTGAAAGAAAATTCTCTCGGTTGCGTGACCTATCTTACACTTACTACTTTTTCAATTTATTTAAGATTTAATTTATTTGAGAGGTTAATTTTCATTTATTTGATTATTTAATTAATATTTTATTTGATGATAATTTAAATTTGACTACTTTAATAAAGATTTATCTAATATTATTTTCAATTAGTGTTAATTAAATTCGTGTTAAAATTGTATATTACTCATGTCTCTGACAACCTTTATATTTCATATTCTTAACAATATTGTTAAGTAAACATCAGAAAGGTTCACACCAATTAAAGTAAACAAAAATTGAAGTTAACGTTACTGTACACAATTGAAGAGTAACATTAATTTCGTATTTCTTAACAGCAATTTCCTAACTTTCGGTAAATAAATTGTCGAAAAGGTGCTTCTATCACGTTCCAACTCGATAGTTTTAGTGATTCATGGTGATTCTAGTAGAGAATCCTAATGATTGCGTAGCTGTTGCTAGCTATATAATCTTGATTGGAAAAATTAGATATGCATGTCAGTTGAAGAAAGTTTCTGCCATTCATCAGAAATAAAATCAAGGTAAAATATAAAAGAACTCAAAAAGTAGTGTAAAAATTAACATAATTAGTATCACATGATGGGATTCACCATCGTTGAATAAATTATCACCACTTCTAAATCAAAATGCATAAGTGTAAAACCAAAACGTACTGATGCCGATGATTTGTAGCTTTGCATTAATGTAACTTGATTCTGAATTAAATACATTGGTAACTTTTTATTTTACACTGATGTAATTTAATTACAAATTAAAATATGCAAGTATTTTTAATTTTGCATCGACATATTCTGGTTCAAAAGTAATGGTAACTTTTTAATTAGTGATAAATCCTATCACATTACATTATTTACGTTACTTTTTACATTACTTTTAAAATTTTTATACTCTTATCCAAAAATCAATTATTCATTATATAATAGAAGGTCATTTGCAGCAATCACAACTAATATATTATCTTCTTTGAAGTTACCTGTTTGATACTTGAGGTCGATGATGATACGATAAAAATCAAGGATCCAAATTTCACCTCCTTGGCTTTGAGCTTCATGGGATTGTTTTTCTAAGTTCTCGGTCAACCTTTGTATGCAAAGCAGTCACTGGAATTAATTGTCGTCCTGTTAAAAACAAAAGAAAAAGATAAACTAAAATTCTTGTAGGTAGGGCTCACTAATGGAAAACACCCCGGGCATTACAATATGTGGAGGATGAAATCAATGAAAATGCCAAAATAAGTATAAATTTATTAAGCAAATCAATCTAAATTCACGGGCCACAATCTCTTCCCTAATCTCTAGGTAATTTTGTAGGAACCTTTTACATACTGCTAGCTAAATACTTGATCAAAAATAAATGAATACATCTCTAGCAAATGTGATTCTAATAAGTTCAAAACTGTAGCAAGCTTTCTATTTCTTTTGCAAGGGAAACACATAGAGCAATAGCAAAACTCAAGCATGCACAGCAAGCATTTTTTTATGCTTTCATGTAAAGCACGAGGGTTGGTTTACTTAGGGGTTAATCCTTTAAAATAAAGGTTAATCCTTGTTTAATTGAGATATTAACCTGTATGGTGAAAACACAGATTAAGTATTCTCAATATCAATTTTCTTAATACCAATTCTGAGGAATGTTAAGAAAATAGATGTTAACTTTGCAACCCACCCACACTCAAATTCTAATCCTTAGAAATCGGTGGCAGCATCAGTTTAAGTAAATATCATAAAAATTAACATCAGTTTAAATAAATAGAAATTAATATTAAATTACCCTGCAAGTAAATAGAAATAAGAGTTAACATAGGAGAGTTGAAATATGATTTCTTGTAACTAAATATAAGCTATTCTTAATTAATTTTAGAAAATTTTAACATCTAACATAACTGTGAATGGTATTATTATCAGCACATAGGTGGCACAATGGCCACCCGTGCACTTCCATGAGATACCTTCTGCCATTACTACTTCACTGGAAGGAGGATTCATGGCAGAGGATGGGCAAATGTGTAGAGAAGTAAACGGACATCCATGGAAAGAGTATGTCGAGTACGTATAATCCAGTGAATAATATTACTTATCGCGAGATATGGATGAATGTACGAGAAAAACGAAATTTCTTTGCTTAATAATATATCAAAGGTTATTTCATCAACTAGCATATATATGGTGATCTTATTCAGTAGCCTGCATGGAAATGTACTTGGATTTTGTGGACCTCAACCCACTGGCTTGTCGTGACCTGTGTCATTGGAAAATTAACTATAAATGGTCGAGGAGCTGCAAAGAAAGAAAGTATTATATTCCATGCAAAATAAAATACGTAATCAATATTGTGTAGAAACGTGCTTAATAAAACATGCTACATTACACGCAACGCAGTTGACAAGTTCCCCGTTGACTTCGCCCTTGACGTGTTTCGTTGACGTCACCAAAAGCAGCGAGGAAAAAGAGGCTGCTCAACAACCCTTGTACTCCATAATTTCCAAAATAGAAAGAAAGAGGACGAGAGGTAAGCACCTATATTAACATTTTTACTTCTAAATATTGGAAATTAATGGACGATTTTATCTTCAGATTTTTGATTCGTGTATGTAATGAGACTTTTTACATGAAGAGTACTTATTGAAATAACAATTCACATAGATGCAATTGATCGATTTTAACTTTAGATTCAGTGGCAGCTACGTCCAGATGAATTGAGATTATTGCTAATGGTATAATTGTAGATTTTAATTGTTAAATTACAAATTAAGGTGTGGGAGCAGCATGGAACACTGCAGACGTCCAGGAGGGCTCCACGGTGGCCGTCTTCGGTCTTGGCGCTGTGGGACTCGCAGTTAGACCCAACTTCTTCAAGAATCCTCAATAGACTTTTCTTCGCTTCTTATGTTTTTCTCGGTGAAATTCTTTGTTTTGTTTGAGGTAAAGAACGAAAATATCGCACCGAGATAGTACAGCGTAAGTACCACTTGGGTGGAATCCATCGACAAAATATATGGATGCATTTAAATTATCCTTGAAAAGTAACGTAAAATGTAAGACAACTATTGCCATATGTTTGGAGTTACCATCACTTAAAACATCACTGGTGCTTCTGAATTAAAATGTAACGATGTAAAAATAAAAATTATCTATGTATTTTAATTTAAAATTAAATTATATTAGTATAAAATTAAAAATTACTGATGTATTTTAGGTAAGGATCAAAATTGAAAATTATTGATATATTTTTATTTAGAATTAAGTTACATTGATACAAAATTAGAAATACTAATATATTTTATAGTGTAGAATCAAATTTTACTGACATAAAATAAAGAATCATCAATGAATTTAGTTAAGAACTAAATTCCACAGATGAAAAATCAAACATTATCAATATATTTTGATTTGAAATTAAAAATTATTTATATGCTTTTATTTAAAATGAAAAATCACTTATGGATTGTCATTTAAAATTAAAAATCACCTATACATTTCAATTTAAAATAAAAAATAATTTGTTCACATGATAATTATTTAAATGGTCAAAGGTGGACCCTACATATGATAACATTTACGTTACTTTTTATATGTAAAATCACTCCACAAATTCACACTTCAAATACCAATTAAGGTATTGGTAGAAGGAAGCCATTTTTTGAGTTTTTGCATATCTTCGCATAAAAATTTATATAATATACAGATAAAATCTTTGTTGTAGGAAAACGATGGTTCATGATCCCAATTAATTTCCACCTAATTTCATACCTCTCGAATTATTCGACTTGAAGTTGGAGAATTGAATGGATGGAAATGCTTGCTTTCAGGTTGTGCAGGGTGCCAGGATGAGGGGAGCATCACGTATATTTGGAGTCGACGTTAACCCAGAAAAGTCTGAAAAAGGTATAAACATTTTGAATTTTGCCCATAATATAAAGATTAAATTTTCAACCAGTCATATCATTGTATGCAAAGTCAGTGCAAATCTTACTCCTTCAGCTTTCGTTGTCAGATCGCAAAAGCATGAGCATCTCCATGGTGGCTGTTTCAGAAATGGAAATATAAATCCACTTTTTAGGGGCACGTTTGATTAATGGAATATCTAATACAATAGGAAAAGTTAGGAGGCATTTAAATCTTATATGACAGCAAACACAAGGCGTGGGAGAAATGATAGGAAATTATCCCGTCGGTGTTAAATTATAATGTTAATTTTTATGTTGTTTATTTAATAATGATGTTATGTATATAAAATATGTGAGATGTCAGAGATACAAGTGATGTAAAATTTTAATATAGATTTAACTAACATTAATTAAAATTAATGTTAGACAAATGTATGTTAAAGTTGTTAAATCCATATTAGCAAATAAAGGATTAAATAATTATGTAAACGAAGATTAACTATCCAAATAAACTAAATCTACATTTTAGACATAATTTGCAAGTTTTACTTCAAACCACAATTTATCTCAACTTTTTAATTTTATAATAATATTTTCAAAAGCAGACCAAGGTTGCTTCTCTCATATCATAACTTTTTGGATTACCTCAAAAGTTGAGTGAAAAGTTATTTTTTAATTTAAATGCATCAAGCAATTACATCATAACAATCCCTTAGCTAGGCTTAATCTATTTGAGGAGTTTACCCTTCAAAAGGAAAATTAATCATCGTTTATTTGATTACTTAACTCTCCATTAAATTTGACCACTTTATGGATTTGTATAATGTTAATTTCAACTATGTTAGTCAAATTCACATTAGAATCATACACCTAACAATTCTCATGTTTATAAATCTAAATATGTAAATACATTTATAAAAATTTATCAAGTAGGAATATTTCTTTGCTTTTCAAAGATGTTTACTTACTTTTCAACTAATGTCCTTTTATTTTTAAGTAATATATTACAATGACAAAATTAAAATATATCAATTAAAAATTAAAATAATTCTATACATTTAATTTACTAAGCGGGGACATTTCTTTATTATTGACAAAAGAAATACCATTTCAAATATCAATATTGTATGTTGTTTTTTATCCGATGAGTTTTAGTGAAAAATTAAAAAATCAAAGTATATTGATATATTTAATTTATCAAGTAAGGATATTTTTTTTACTTTTTGGTGGTATTTATCTACTTTTTAACTGATATATTTTAATTTTTAATCGATATATTTTAAGAAAAAATTAAAATTTATTAATTTAAAATTAAAATATATCGATAAATATAATTTTAACTTTTATATTCCCTGGATGAGGTACGGGATAAAAACCAGTTCTGCTTTCAATGCAACGACAGCAGGAAACAAACGGAGGTCTTGATGGCAATATGTTGCTAATCTTGTCAAGCTTTACGAATATGCTCCTGTGATACGCAAGAAATTGTCTATTGTGATCATGATTGCGAATGATAAAATTAAAGATAATATAAGGTTGACGTGTGGATATTTGGATTTCGGGCAAAAGTCAACCACGATTACAGTTCGTATTTTGTAAAATTGGTAGGATAATAATTTGAACCTTGATGTAACTTGATTGGAGTAGATTACATGAAGTTAAGTCCCTCAACGTTGACTTTTGTGACCTTGGAAAGGACGTTGCCTGCATTTTTCAAAGAGCACGAACACCTCTGCCCATCCTTCTCCTGCAAACGTCGAGAGATGTCACTTTCGCGTCACTCTCGCGTCACTTTCGCGGGACCAACGTAAAAAATGATTGAAACGGGCCTAATTTGTTCTTCGAATAATCTGTTCGAACTTTTTATTGCAACAGAAAGAACTGAAAATTAAGTGCTTAATCAAAAACATAATAAATACAACTGATGAATTAGAATTAAGTAAACGAAAACAAAATAACTAAATTAATATTTTGTGTATTTTAATTTTTTACTTATGTTAATCAGTATATTTTAAATTTTCATTTATTTTAATTTTTTTACTTATATCAATCGATATATTTCAATTTTTTATGTAAAAAATTAGATTACATTAATTAAAAATCTTCGACTAATACATTATTCGATATATTTTAATTTTTAATTAATATCTTAAATTATATTTACATTATCTTATTATATATATATTATTTTATATTCTCGTAAAAATATACTCAATATTAATATCTAATAAAAAATACATGATGAGTAAGTCGACGATGGAGATACAATTAAACCAAATGTATACTTCAAAAAATATATAAGAAAAATAAAATAAATAAGAAAAAGAAAGAGAGAACAATAAAAAATTAAGTGAGACAGGAAAGAACAAGTTAATGTAAAATAAATAAATAAATAAATATACATTACACAACAAGAAGGGCACGTTGGATGATATACATAAAAATTAGTAAATATATATATTCTTTTTTCAGATATCAAAGGGTATCAATACACACTAAGGTAAGAAGGTGTTACCTTACCCATGGAAACAAGATGCGTAAGACCAGCGCGAATCACATTACCACATTATTTTTCCATTTAGTTTGGGTTCATTAGGAAATTCCAAAGTGACAATTCAGCATCTTTGCTTATCATATCCAAAATTTGTACATTGGTATCGTGACGTTTGAGACTACCATATCTAGCTCATCAATTTGGTTTATTTTATAACTGGATTAAAGGGCAAAAATTTATTGCATATGAACGGAGAAATTTAAATGCGCAGGCAAGGAGATGGGCATCACCGATTTCGTCAATCCAAAGGACTACGACAAGCCTATGAATGAGGTAACTATATTTTCCAGAAGAAGGTCTACTACTGACCCCACACTTTGCAGCAGCATCGAATAATTATTATTTGGCGAAACAATCTAATTAATTTAGAGAAATAGGTGGTATAATGGGAAAATATTGGATCATTAAAATCCCATGCAGTAATATGGTACGTACAAATTCTTTTCAAAAATATGGTACGTACAAATCATGCAGCAAACAAAAGCATTATTTAAACAAATATAAGGAACTAATATGGATACGACGAAAAATAATTCACCACCTGGATACCCCTGTGTAGTTAATGCAGCAAATTACATGGTTAGAGTAGAATTATACCAAAAACATAGAGGTAAGGTTCAATTTTAGGCTCACTGGGATGTCATCTTCGAATTTTAGTAGGAGATATTTAAATTTAAATTTTTATTCCTACATTTTTTGAAGGATGGGAGATGTCCAATTTCTTTCTAATATGTCCGAATGCAATTCTTGGTCATCAAAAAGGAAAAAAAAAAAAGGCTCACTTGTAGAGAGTAATGGACCTCCAGATTTCTCATGCAATTAATACTATAAATCAATATGGTGAAATTGGAGGTCTAACAAGGGTTTAGCATTTGCCAAGTTGCAGAGAAATAGGTGAACAAGCCATCAAGAGATTCGCTTAATAATAAGGCACCTGACCGATATTTAATAGATCATGGAATCAAATTTCCTATCAACATATTTACCTGTAAGAAAAAGTTGGATATCACGGAAAAATAACTGAACGCCCAAATTTACACGCAATTGATGCTGCAGAGCACCTAACAAAAGAGCATTTCTTTTAAAAAATAAAGGGACGGCTTCTGGTGATATTGGAGGATTCCATGGAGACATCACACACACCTGCCGTGTCAGTTTAGTTTATATAATATAGATAAAGATGTACTTGCTTAAGTGATTAAAAATTTATGATGTAATTAGAAAATATAAAAATTGACATAAAAATTAATATACACCCGTGTGTGAATGTTATTTTATTTTTTATTCTTTTTATATAAAAAAATGTTATATATGATAAATTTTATTACTGTTGAAATCAATAATAAATTACTTTAATACAGATATAATTCATTTAAATAATCTTCGAAATCATTTTATATGGATACAATCTTATTTTACACCTGTGGAAAATTACTTTATACGTTCAAAATAATTTTACACGAGTGCAAAGTAAGATTATATCAATCTTACTTTGGATTACTTTGTATCAGTGTAAAATTAAATTCCAAGTGTTTCTATAACAGTGATTTTACACTTGAAAGGTAATTTTTCACATTGGGGTTTAGGGTTGTCTTTAGTGAAGTTAAATCCTATGGTGAAAAATTACTTTTCAAGTAAAAAATCACTTCTCATTACATGAAATTACTTTCCATAAAACTCTAAGCCCTAATCATAAATTAATATATCAAAATAACTTTGCAGAGGTACAAAATCACTTTAGACAAGTAAAATTACTGTTGGAATAATTTATCACGTGTATAAAGTGAGATTACATCGATATAAAGATACCTTATAATAATTTATAATCAGTATAAAATTATTTATCACCTATATATTTTAGATTAAATTGACATGATGATTTTTTTTTAATATAGTTAAAATTATTACGCTACAAATCTTATATTTTTTTATTTTTTTAAATTAAATGTCAATTATCAAATAAATCTATATTTTTAATAATATATGAAATAAAAAATAACATCCCATATTATTTTTTATATCAGAACCTCTATTTTTTTTTTTTTAAATCAAAATTTATGAGATTGCCAGTGAGGCCGCATTCAAAGCAATGTGTGAGGAGTAGATTGGATGGTCCTTATTTAATGGAACGGGGTGAGTCAACTAATTAAGCTCCACATAATTGGAGCTGATCATGTCGTGGTACGAAAATCGTTGTCCGATCACAAGCATGAGGGCCCTCGTTTTGACGTAAGAAAGATGCCTTCCACGATTTTGCAATGGGTGTCAATGTGGGCGTATATTTTCACTTGAATAAAATATTTCTCGAACCTAAACTAGTGGACCCAAATTTGATCCCCAATTGTCGACCCTTCATTAATTGTCAGTTTTCGGTGTTGTACATGTACATTTACATATATGACTAAACTTGCAGGAATATAATTAATTATATCTAAGATACAATGGTCGGTAAAAGGAAACAAGCATCTTGGATTGAGAAAGCTAAGTTGATCGTCAGGAATATATATATATATGCTTGTTTATGTAAATCATTTCATTCAAAATTGCAACCGATATACGCTATATTTAGAAATCATAAACTATCAGTAAACTGGAAACAGCAATGAAAGTTTCGATGTTAATAATAAGTAGGCAAGACAAAAAAAAAGTTAAGGGCATCCCATCACATGCATGTGCACACGCTGCTTTACATGAGTGATAATTTCATAATCGTAAAATATGGACGCTGGAGCAGCTGCCCTCAAGGTCCATTCGGGATGTCAACTCCAGGAAGAAATGCGGCGGCCTTCTTTTAAGATTAAGCAGTGGGCAGGCGCTTCGCAGCGGAAATAGAATTACCGTGGGTAAAAGTTAAAAAAAGATACAGATAAATAACATAATTTATTAGTTAAATAAAAAGAAAATAAAAAAATAAGGAAATGTAGTTACTTATGCAAAAGATAGCGTAGGTAGATTTATAAGTGATGTTTTAATAATTTATACAATGTTGAGAACGAAGATCCATTAGATAATCGATATTTAATATAAATAAATAAAATAATATAAAATTTATTATGCGATGATTTTTATCGTATTTGAAAAAATTATTATATAATTTTAATTTAAAATATATAAATGATAAATAATTTTACATCGGTGATAAATTATTTTATATTGATGGTAAATTATTCTAAATGATTTTACATCGATGTAAAAGGATTTTGTATTGGTGATAAATTATTCTAAGATATCTTTGTACCGATGTAATCTCATTTTGCATCGGTGAAAAATTATTTCAAGGATAATTTTACATGTCCAAAGTGATTTTGCACCCGTGTCAAGTAATTTTGACCTATGAGTTTAGAATTTAGATTTATGGAAAATTATTTCACTTATAAGAAGTGATTTTTCACTTGAAAGATAATTTTTCACCTTAGAGTTTAGGGTTTATGATTTAAGGTCTAAACCCTATAAACTCTAAGGTGAAAAAATCACCTTTCAAGTGTACCACTTGTTATACGTAAAGAAATACTTGGAATTTAATTTTACACCGGTGCAATCTTACTTTGCATCGGTTCAAAGTAAGATTACACCTGTGTAAAGTAGTTTGAAATAAGATTGTACCGGTACAAAGTAAGATTGCACCGGTGAAAAGTATTTGAAGTAAGATTGCACTGGTGAAAAGTATTCGAAGTAAGATTGCACCGATGCAATCTTACTTTGCACGTGTATAAAATTATTTTGAATGTGTAAAGTGATTTTGCACAGGTGAAAAATAAGATTGTACCTGTGCAAAATGATTCTGAAAGTGATTTGAATGTTTTGCATTCGTACTAAAGTAGTTTCTTATTGGTTTCAACCGTGGTGGATCCCAACATGTGTTAGCACTTTTTTACATAAAAAAGCGGGATGCAGGTTGGGATCACGTTTACACTGCTGCACGTCAACTTTTTGTATCAGCTTTTATATTTCTCAACCCACATCCAATTTATTAAATCATCTAATATACATGTAATTATTTTTATTTCAATAATTAAAATATCATCTATCTTAGGTAACAGGATAATAATATGTTAAAATATATAAAAACATACCATATGATGTGTTTTGCAATGAGTTGACATAGCATATCTGTTTATATCGAAGTAAAGTGATTCTACGTGATTTTACATCGATGTACAATGATCATGAAATGATTTTCTATCGATGCAAGGTGATTTATGGTATAGCAGTAAAAAGTAATTCATATTAATTTTACATTGATATAAAATAATTGATGATGATTTTACACCAATATACTACGTCAATATATTACAAAATATATTAATTTTTATATTTTAATAACTACACCCTAATATTATATGATTTGTGAGACATCAATGAGCCTAGAAATTTTAAAAAATAATGTTAATTAAAAATTATCTAAATTATGATTTCGAGCAAATTTCCTTTTGTAACGCAATATCCAAATATTATGAATTTTCAAGTAACCACTAAAATTGTGAAAGTAGGATTCCATTTTTTTTTTTAAGACAATAGTTATTACCTTCTCAAATTATGAGTCACCTGACACCTACTACCTTTAGACTGCGTATAAATTGGCATGTTCGGGCCTCACTTGGTTAATCATTAGTATATAGTAATAGATTACTACAGTCGTGTGGACCCATGGGAAGAATCGGATGGATAAAGATTCACCTCAGAGGGAAAGAAGGAAACAGAGAAATCTAATACCTTCAAAAAAATAAAGATTACTTCTCGTGGAAACGGAGATCCATCGTTGAACACTGAATCGCGACGGAGAGAGTCATGATCGTTGGTCCTTTCTTCCAAAAGATGACAACTACGTCGTGAATAAAAGTAATGCCACTTGCACTACATTAATTAATCAAACCAACAGCATTTTAACAGTGAAAATAAAAGCATATCGTGGCAATCTCAACTACCCTATATTTTCTAGTTCCATACATGGATTGGATGAGATCGGATGGGAACCCAACTAATGACCCAACCAGTTTCAAATTTTTCTAACTCATTTCGATCCATTCCACCACCCAACCCAACCCTCTGGATTGGATTGAGTCGAGTATTTGTTGTTTAATGGTCAAACTTTATTTTTCTTTCCTATATATTTTTTATTTACCTAGTAATAAAAAAATTTTAAATTCATAACATAACTTCTAAGTTATAATTAAGTGCAGAAGAATCAAAAATTAAAAACATTGAAAAAAAAGAAGAGAAATAATTTAAAACTCATAACTTATAATAAAAATGCTTTCAAAAAAAATAAAATATTAAACTAAAAAAAGACAAAGGTGAGGGGAGGGAAGAGGAGACAGATGGTTGCTGGGAGGAGGAGGTTAAGGAAAAAGGAGGATGTTGAAGGAGGAGATTTGCAAAGGTAAGGTGGTTTGGATTGTTTAGAGATAGAGGAGGAGGAGGAGGAGGCTACCGCAAGGAGGTGGGGAAGGAGGTTGTGGATGGCCTTGAGGGAGAGGGAGTTGAAAGGATGCTTTAGATCTTGAGAAAGTTGTGGCTTCATGTGACATAAGGTTCAAAAATCTTGACCCTTGGAATGATTCAAATTTAAAAGTTAATATGCTTTTATTATCACAGAAAAGTCTTCCTCTCAAAGGAACCTCATGGCACTTTAATGTGCATATAAAAAATAAATAATAAAAAATAATGTAGGTTGTGAGTTGGATTGGATCAGGTTGGAAGTCCAACCCAACCTAACCCATATTTTAGCTGGATGAGATTTTTTTCCACCCAAATTAACTCATTAAAACTCTCAACTCAAGTCAACCTAATTTGATGGGATTCAGTCAGATTGGGTTGCGAGTTGAACCCAACCATTGTGCAGCTTACTAGCTTCATTCTTTGGCTCAATAGGGTTAATCAAGCTTCAGTCCACTTAGTTCGACAAGGTTTGCCCAACTTGACTCAAACTCGAATGGACAAGAATGTTTATTGAGTCTGTTAATGGGTAAGCACTAGACTTGTATCTTGTAGTTACTGCACATAAGAGAATACCAATTATTGCTATAGCTTGTCATTGTTGATTATGCATTATATATACTCTACAATAAACCTACATTGTTGTCGTAAGTATGCATTATATGAAGGAATTAATCCGAATAAAATTAAAATCAAATGATTCTCTATAATCCCAAGAATAATATATTTCTCATACCATCAATCAAAATAAAAATCGAAAAAAAAAAATGATGGAGGGATACCTGAATCCATCGTAGCGGAAGCATTGATGAGATCACGGAGATCCTTTGGAGTCATGGGCTTGCTTCTACAACGAGAGGTGGTAGCAATGGTACATCCAGAGGGTTCAGAGAGCGAGAGCGGAAGAGAACTGGGAGCATGTTCTTTGGATTTTGTCATGAGCTCTATTTATAACTTTTCTGCAAAATTGAATGCCTACTTCGCCCTCATCCCTCCAAAGACCATAACCGTTTAATATGAAATGACAATTCCATCCATCACGGAATTGCATTTGTGTTACGACCCGGTTCCCGAATCCCTATAAGACACGAGATTGGACCGACTCGACTAATCCTAAGTCCCAATCGTCCAACGAGAAAGTAACCAAAAAGTAGGAAAGTAAACCACATTCACTATGCTATGCAACTAACAGTAAAAAGGTACAGTAGTAAAGAAGTAAAACTGCTACAGTACATATCACCACAATAGTAGAAAAGTAACCAGGTACAAGAATATAACATACAAAACGTAAGAGTGCAAAACGTAAAGGTACAAGAGTCTACTCACTACCACAAAAGAGTACAATGAGAGAAACTACAACTATTGGGCTCTATTAGGTCCAGTACTCTCCGCAACCGTAAACTCAGGCTGCTCAACACCTGAACCTAAAAAGGGTTATGAGTACACGAAGTCAGCGAACGCTAAGTAGAGTGGCAACCAACTAACTAAAGCAGTAAAGGTAGACAAGTAGTTGTTGTTTTCTAATTACATTATTTCATAAATTATTCTTTTTCACCCATTGGTTTATTTATCAAATTTCTTTCTTGATCTTGAATGTTCCTCGTGGGAACGATCTTGATTGCAGTCTTTTCCGATGAGTAGAAGGCACACGTGGTGCTCTCCTAGCCGGGAGAGTCCCATGTGGTGATCCTACACCCAGTCAACCACCCCAAGGTCACGGATAGACGTAACGGTGACTACGGCACGCGCGATAAGCGCATGGGTAGCTACCCCGCACTGGCACGTGGTCAGTTGTTTTCGCTAACGGGTGCGCCTAAAGTATAGTACGGAATAATATAGGGCCTAGCCCTCTTAGTAACATGGGTCTAACCCCTCACAGTAACCAAATAGGGGTCTTGCCCCTCCACAGTCCGCGCACCCTCGCCTGACTATCCTAGTTTGCCTAGTGGGCCTAACAAGTCGGTGTAGGGTGACTAGCTGAACCCTGGGCCCCGTGGGGTAGCTAGCCCTCTCCCTACACTAGTAGCTCTCCCCGGTACAGTATACACTAGGGCCACCGAGTCGGTGCAAAGTGGCCAAACCCACCCCGGGTCTCAACCCGAAAGGTAGCAAGCACCCCTCTACACTAAGAGGTAACGTGCGTTCCCCTTGGTACCACGTACTCAAGGGCAAGCACACTTCCCAAAGTATTTCCAAATCTATTCCATATATTTCCCAGGAGCTCTACTCTTAATCTCCCCATAGGGTTCATGTTCAAATGCCTCATGCCATTCCATACCAGGTTTCATCATTTCCATTTCCATTCTCAAGTTATACATGTGCAATTTGTATTACTATCATTCACAATTTCATATTCAGGTTATACACAGGTAGCTCGAAATTCCATCATTCACATTACCAATCTCAATTTATATACATGCAGCTCGTATTATGTCATTTAACGTATACAACAAGAAAATTACATGCAACACTTGACCAGTACAAGTACTTCATATTTCACAGGCAGCCGTTATTCATTTACAAGCAGTTGTTATCATTTCTATCTACTTATTTAAGACTTCAATTCATTCATCCAATACAGACATTTCCAGTATTTCTCATCCTAGGATTCATGCCATAACCTAGGTTCTAATCATTCATTCCACACATGCATTCATGTTTGTAATTAAATTAGGGGAAGCCACTCTACAAGTAAACCTATGAGTATTAGGGGCTTGAACGGCAGACTCATGTGCCTCAGCAAGCCCCGATCCCGCAACGGACCGAAGTCCTATCACAAGGAACAATCACAAGGAAATTATCAGAACAGTATGGAAAACCTTCTAACAAGTAGAGGAACTCACAAGGAACACATCAGTATCTCATATGCGTAAAACGGAACTCAAATGGACCCTAAACGGGGCAAAAATATGGTTTCTGTCTCAAATCAGATGTCTAGAACAACTTTCAAACGTCTTAAAAGTGCCCAGTAGCATACTTAAGTCTCTGCGCCAATCCTCAGACATCCAAGAACTCTTCTGGATCGTCTGGACCCAGCTTTAGACGTCCGACCACCTCTCCGAACGTCTGGAAGGGCTCCCCGTCGTCTGGTACGTCGCCCAGACGTCTGAAATGCGTGGGAGGGCGTGTCCCGCACCTTCCCGAAGCGAATCCTGCACGAAACCACGCAATCTTCTCAAAAGGGCATGCAACAGGGTATCGGCGGAGCGGCTTGCATGGCCGTATCCGCAAAGAGGTCATACCTTCGCGAAGCCCTCACCTTAGACGTCTGGACCCACCTCCAAACGTTCGCACTGTCGTCTAGAGGTCACTCCAGGCGTCTGATTTTGGAAAAAAACTTAGAACCAGAACCTGCTTCCACTGCTCCCACGTCGTGCCCCCCCTCACCTGCAGCTTCGGTTGCAGCAGTGTCGAGGAGGACCTCTCCGACACACTCCTCCGCCTTGCACACGTGCCGCTCCAGCCGTGTGCTCACCGGTAAGCTCCCACACGAGCTCACGAGCTCACTCTCCTCCTCCTTTCCTTACGTTGCTCCTCCCCGACACAACCCGTGCGCTCTGTCGCTGGAGTGGAGAAGAGGGGAAGGGGCTGGTGGCTGAGAAGTGAGGAGAAACGAGAGAGGAGGAGCGGGTTTTATAGATTGGTGGGTTAGGGTTTCGCTGGAGGCGGGGAGAGAGAGAAGGGGAGGAAAAATGAGAGTACTGTCTGCACGCAGCACGCATGCAAACACGAGCTCGTATTCAAATTTTTCGATTTCCAGACGTCTGGGAAAGTGTCCGGACGTCTGACCACATTCCAGACGTCTTAAAAGGCTCAAACAGCACGGGTCTTAACAATTTGCCTTAATGTTTCTATGTATTAAATCTCATATCCAAATGAGATGTGAATGGTCAATTTACATAATTAAATCACTTCAATAACCGTAAATGTGATGTCTAATTGTATGTATATATTTAACGTATAATTCTGTAATAATAATATATGTAGGTTCACATTCTGATTCTAACAATCTCCCACTCGAACCACATATATCATCCTTATAATCATACATGCATATATACCTGTATGAGCTCATTAATACAACATCATAATAAATCACTTCTCCACCAATCTCGTCCATATTCTGTTAACATGCAACCAAAGTTGGTTTTCGCTATTATGAAGTCGACTAGACCAAACAATGATCACATATATTAATACAAATAATGACATAGATCTGATTTTGGTACATAGGATGAAAATTGCATGTTAATGTGATCTATAAATGCCTATTTTCAATTGGTCCAAAACTTTATCATACAAGAGACGATATGGCAAGGACTAATGAGTTTAAAGAATGGAAAACTTTATTATTATTCATATTGATGAGAACCTCATCATGAACCTTAACTAGCACAATTTAATCCAAATGAGTGTGAAAAAACTCCTACAAAACCTAAAGAGAGGTTTAACTCAGAGAATTTTGAGTTAAAGAATAAACAAATCATAAGGGGTAAAACTGCAATTTCACCAAGGCAGTGTGCAAACAGGGTAATTAACGGTCCAAACACAGGTCAAACGAGCTTAATAAGACTGGAAGTGGGATGATCTGATCCGAAAAGGGTTAAAGCAACTTCTAGGAATTAAATGACACTCTGTAACCCTAAAATAAATCCACTTTAATTCACGAGGTTCGAGGTAGGATAAAAATCAACTAACCCTCTAAAATTCATAGAAAAATATTCCCTAGGGTTTAGAACATTCAATTTGGCCTTTGCAACCTATTTTGACCTAAAATGAGAACCATCCCAATTTATAACTTAATTTGGGTTTTTACGCAAATTGACCAGTCAAACATGGTCCAACTTCAAATCAAATTTCACCATTAAAATACTTAGGTTCAAATTAGTCTGGTATAAAAATTTGGGCTTAAGAAAAGACCATCTTGACCGACTTTACAAATTGGTCCTCTTAATTTACGTTTTGACCCTTATCTTTTGAAACTCTTGCGATTTGCCTCCTATCTTTTCATCGTTTTTTGCAGAACGGTCCCCCCTGCCATTTCTGTGCAGCACCATACCTCTGACGACCTTGCGAGGAGGATGGCGCCACGTAGGGCAGGGCGCCCGTCCTCAGGAACAAGCGGGAGGTTCCCTGCGTCGTCCTCTGTCGCAGGAACCCTCACTTGACCTCTGCAATCGAACGCACGAGAGGCATGGGTGTCCATTTCCGGCCACTCTCCGGCGAGCCTGGCATGTCGTCTCCTCGATCTCCTCCCCTTGCCAGCGCCTATTTAAGGAGCGGCAGGGTCTGCCATCTCCTTCAAGCTTCTTCTGGCGGAGAAACACCCTATATTTCGTCTCTTCCCTCTCTGGTCAGGCAGCCCGAGCTTCCGGCGAACCTCCCTCTTCCTCCTCGTCGCTCTACTGCCCTACCTGCAACAGAGTCCACTTTGCCTCGTCGTCCCGCGCTAGGCCGTACCAGCTGGCGCCCTCAGACCACCTCCTCGTCGCCGATAACCCCCTCCTAGGCATCTTCGTCCTTAGCTCCGGCAGGCACAAGCCGGACGACTCCCTCTCCCCCTTCATTGATTAAGTAGGTAGGAATCTTCCTCTCTCTCTCCCTTACATTTTCCCCTTCCTGATTTACCCTTGTAATCCACCAACCGCCACTTCCACCTCCATCTGCTCCATCTCCGGTCACCATCTCCGGCGAGGTCACTCCACCTCCACAGACCACCTCACCCCTCGCCGACAAGCCCAGAAGCTCCCCCTCACTCCACTCAACCGTTTCCCCCACTCCATTCATCACCATTCATCGCCCGACCACCCCCTGAACAAACCTACTTCCGCACACACAGTCTACCCTAGGAACACCTCCACAGGCACATCCGTGCCTCGCCGACCATCGCACTACCTTCGCCGCCCTCTGGCGAAGCTCCCTACGTTATCTGATGTGGCCGCGAGGCTGTCCTCGTGTTTTCAGGTCAGCGCCTCCTCGCTGCCATTGAAGAGCTGCTGAAGCTCCTTCGTAAGCACCTCCAGGACATCTCCAGCCCAGGCGCGCGCTCCAGGCATCGCGGGTTGGTTTCGCGAGCACGTCCAGGTTTGCGACTGGGGTCGCGAACGCTCGCTGCTGCCCCAATTGGCAGCATCTCCTCGCCTGCGGGCATGCAGATTGGAGGTGGGACTAAGTGTGTGGGCGCCTGGGACTAAGTGTGTGGCCTTGCGCCCACACTTAAATTGAAAAAGTGTATTGGGTTGTTTGCCTTCGATACACAGGGTTCAGGTCCCTCACTCGCACGCAGCGCGCCACGTGCTCGCCCGCCCTCGCCCGCGCTCACGCCCCGCGGTTCTGGGCCAAATCCGACTACCCGACCAAGCACTTCTCGCCCACCACAGCACGCCGGTGGGCCTGGTCCCAGGCGCGTAACCCGAACCCGATTACTCGGCTCTGAGAGAGCTTTCCTAATGAGAGAGAGAGAGACGTGGGGAAGGGGTAGGGGTAGGTTTTGCATTGATCATTGTGTGTGCGCGTAGGGAAGAAGGACAAAGAAGAAGAAGCAGACAAAGAAGAAGAAGAGAGGAGGAGCGAGTGAAAGACTTGGTCGCACTGAGGAGCTGAAGAAGAAGAAAAGGAGCTGCACTGTAGCAAATGCATAGTTAAGTCGTCTGAGCACCGGGTCAGACGACGGAAGGTCAGCAGAAAGAAGAAGAAAGAAAGGAGATGCAAAGAAGAAGGAAGAAAGGAAGAAGTGGAACGGCCAAAGCAGAAGAAAAAGAAGACCTAGCAGTTGAAAGAGAGAGAAGGCAGAAGCTCTGCAGCCGCAAGGAAGAAAAGAAGAAAAGGGAAAAGAGAAAGGGTCACCACAGCTGCAGAAAGAAAAGAAGAGAAAAGAAGGCAGATTGAAGGAAGAGAAGTAGCTGCAAGAGAAGAAGAAAAGAAAGAGAAAGAGAGAAGAAGAAGCCAACAACAGAGAACTTTTGCTCCCTCTCTCTCTATCTCTTAATTTTTGTAAAATCTTATATTGTGAATTTATGTTTCTAGAATTTTAGTTGCTCCATAAGTTCGACCTCGGGAAACTTGTTATTCCGAGTAAAAAAATTTGTATTAAGCTGGTAACTGTTCTGTTATATACTACAACGAATATAAATAAAGACAGAAGACACGCCACCACGTATAATCCAAAACATGTCCATATATGAAACACCAAAATAGAACAAACTCCCATTGAATTGTTGTATTACAAAATAGATACAACACCCATGTAAATAACATGTTCATGAAAAACCTTTGGCATTAGCCCTTTAGTGAGTGGATCTACTACCATGGAGTTGGTTCCAATGTGTTCAATGGACACCTATCCACTTTGAACTTTTTCCTTAATCGCTAAATACTTGATATCAATGTGCTTCGACCTCAAAGAACTTTTGTTGCTGTTGGAGTACATCACCGCCGAATTATTATGATAGTAAAGCCGATGTAGTCTTTCGACGCCATCAATGATCTGTAGTGTTGTGATAAAAATTTTAAGCCATACTCCATGATCTAAGGCCTCGAAGCACGCTATGAATTCTACTTCCATAGTGGAGATAGCTATCAAGTTTTGCTTTGCACTTCACAAGATAGCCCATCCAACTAGCAGAAAAATGTATCCCAAATTAAATCTTTGGGTATCCTGACATCCCGCAAAGTCAAAGTCAAAATATCTGAGGACCTCCAAATAATCTGATCTCCTGTATGTGAGCATCAAATCCTTTGTTCTTTGTAGGTAGCGCATGACCCGTTTGGTTGTCTTCCAGTGGTCGGGTCCAGACTTGCTTAAATATCTGCCTAATATGCCAATAATGTATGCTAGGTCTGGCTATGTGCAGACTTGGGTATACATCAAATTTCCCACTGCCGATGCATAGGGAATATTTTCCATTTCTTTAGCTTCAAATTCATTCCTGGGACATTGGTTAGAAGAGAATTTGTCTCCCATAGCCACTAGAGTATCTCCTGTTTGCAATTCTCCATGCCAAATCGCCTTAGAATGGTATCAATGTATCTCCTTTGTGATAATCCAAGGATACCCCTGAAGATCCTACGAAGGGGGTGAGATTTGCGGAATATAAAATAAAGTGCCGAAGCAAATAAGCAATCTCACAAAAGATAATCACACAAGATACACAACTAGTTTTAGGTGGAAACCAAAACCGAGTCAAAACCACCACCTAACCCTCTCGAGTTAAGACTTTTCGATCGACCAAGTCGATCAAAATCCACTAACCAAACTACTTTAACAAGGGTAGTTCAACCTCTATACAACTACGCTACAAGTACGAGAGTAGCGTTCCTCAATTCCCTTCTCTTCACGAAAAGGTTTTTGTCTCGCGAAGGAGACGAGAATTCACAAAGCGAATACCCGAACAAAAACAAATACAAATATCCTATAGAGCCACAAAGTAAAGAGAATAATACTAGCTTCTATATGCAAAGAAGAACTTCCCTTAGATGAAAGTGCATAGGTGTGATCTCGACAAAGTATTGAAGCTCTCAGCTATGACGAGTGGGGCTTTGGAGGGCAAGATCACTTCTCTTCTTGAGAATTGCTTCTCTATGACACACATGGATGTGAAAATGATTTCTAATAGTGTACCTTAACAAGAGAGGGCCACCCTTCTATTTATAGGTAGCTTAAGAAGGCTTTGGAAGGCCTTGGAAAGCTTCCATAGCCGTTGGGAATTATCCCAAGGTAGAATCATTAAAGATTCTGATAGGGTCATTGAACGTTTGGGAAAAAGATCAGACATCTGGAAGTCATGTTTAAGACATCTGGAAACAAGATCTGACGTCTAATACCAGACAGATTTCCTTACTGACTTTCATCAGACCTTAAGAGGGTTCTAGTGTATTTCAGTCGAACGACATATCAGACGTCTGGCACTAGGTCTGGACGTTTGGAAACCTATTTTACTGCAGGAATGAATTTTCCAACATCCAAATGGCTATATTCATCTAGGAAAGCGATTTAGGGTCAATCGAGGCAAAACTGCTACTTATCAGACATCTTGAGTCCTCTAAGAACGTTTGAAAGAAGATCAAAGGTCAAAACCTCAACAATCATTTTCTAAGTTAACGTTTTACTAATTAAACATCTTGCAAAGTCATCAGATGTCTCCTATGACGTCTGGACTAAGGGTCAGTCATCTGAAATCAACAGACATAAGGTTCTAAGACCAGCCTTAAATGATTGGATGTCTAATTTAACATTCAGACGTCTTAAAGTTCACTATCAGATATCTAATTATAATATTAGATGTCTGATAAGGCTGTATGAAGCCTATTTAGGTTTTCTAAGTTCTATACAGAAAACCTAAGTATCCTAAGGTTGTGCAACTGTTCTTAAGACTACTGTAAGGGTACTTTGAGGCTCTTTAACATGAATCTAAGAAAGAAAATACAGAGCAACTAAAGAAACAAAATACAAAGAACAAGATGAATGAAAATCTATCTTAATCATCATCTCCTTCCTTCTTCAAGTTTTCGTTCCTCGAGAAGCTCCTTCTCCTCCGTCATGCTCCTCCAATCTACCACGGATGCAAGCTCGAACTTCGTCTTTACACTTGTATCTATTTGTAATTGTCCTGAAATCTTGGACTCAAAAGCAAATGTTAAATAACAAGTGTTTTGTTATCATAAAAAAAAAATGATCATGGTAGCCTTGCACCAATAATTTGCCCCTTTTTTATGATGAAAAAACTATAAAAGATAATGTATAACAACCCCGAGAATGATCTCATTGTATTTGGATTCCTAATACAAAAGAGGCTTCTCCAAGATCCTTTATTTCAAAATTACCAGAGAGAAATGTCTTGGTTTCCTAAGGCAAACCATTTTCATTATAGGTAAGCAGGATGTCACCCACATACAAAACTAGGAAAATATATTTTTCCCTACAAAATTTGTGATATACACAATCATCAATCGGATTTGTCTCAAAATCAAATAAGACAATTACTTGATGAAATTTGTAATACCATTGTCTTGAAACTTGATTTAGTCCATAAATGATTTTCTTTAATTTGCAAATCATTTCTTTGCGTCTCCTAATGCAATGTTTTCTGGTTGCACCATGTAAATTGTTTCATTAATGTTTCCATTAAGAAACATTGTCTTTACATCCATCTAATATAGCTCTAAATCAAAATGAGCTATTAAAGCCATTACGGTTCTAAATGAATCCTTAGATGAAACTAGCGAAAAAATTTGTTTAAAGTCTATGCCTCCCTTTTGAGTAAATCCCTTAGCAACATGACAAGCTTTATATTTGTCTACACTGCAATGTGAACCTCGTTTGGTTTTAAATATCCATTTACAACCAATGGGCTTCACTCCTTCAGGAAATGGGACAACATCCCAAACCTCGTTGTCACTCATGAATTTCATCTCTTCATTCATGGCATTAATCCAGTCCTGAGAATGGGAACTCCTCATGGCATGAGTGACCGAAATGGGATCCGTATCCATTTTGTTTGCCTCTAATTCCTAGAGAAAGACAACATAATCACTAGATATTGCACTTCTTCTTTCTCTACTGGATCTCCTAATGGGTGTAGGATCTTGAATGTTTTGAGGTTCTTCGATTTGATTGATGAGAAGATTATCCACATTACTTCCTTTCCCTGATGTTGTTGGAACAATGTTTGGAATAAGAACTTGACTCTATTAATGACTTTCTTATAAACAAGATTTAGTTCTTCAAATGTAATGTGGTGACTATCACCCCCAAACCAACATCCTCGAAGAAATGGGTAATCCTAGTCTCAAAGAATGAGTAAGTCATTAGGTCATAAAACTTATAACCCTTCGACTTCTCAGAGTATCCTATAAAATAGCAAGTGACCGTCTTGGAGTCCAGTTTCCTTTCAGTAAGCCTGTATGGCCTAGCCTCAATTTCCCTAAATATGAAAATGTTTCAGATTAGGTACCTTATTAGTCCACATTTCATATGGAGTTTTAGGCATTGCTTTAGTTGGTACTCAATTGAGAACATACACACCTATCTTGAGTACTTCTCCCCATAGAGACTCAGGTAAAGAAGTATGACTAATCATACTCTGTACCATATCCTTAAGTGTCCTGTTGCAGCATTCAGCAACACTGTGCATGCTTGGTATCCCAGGCATGGTGTACTGAGGCACTATGCCGCACTCATTTAAAAAAGAAGCAAAAGGTCCTAGACGTCGTTCTCTTGATCCATCATATCTGCCGTATTACTCACCACCACAACCAAATCTAACGACTTCAATCCTTTTCCCGAGTTTGTTTTCCACCTTGGCCTTATAGGGCTTGAACGCATCTAAAAATTGTGACTTTTCATGAAGGAGGAAGAGATATCCATTTCTAGAGTAATCGTCTATAAACGTAATAAAGTATTGCTGCCCATTCCAAGAAGCCATAGAGAATGGATCACAGATATCCGTATATATTAGTTCTAAGGCATCTATAGCCCAAGTGGCACCTATACCTCTTTTGTTTGTTATTTTTCCTTTTAAATAGTTTACACAAACATCCAAATCCGTGTAATCAAGGGAATCAAGAATTTCATTCAAAATAAGCCTATCCATTCTCTGTTTAGAGATATGGCCTAAATACTTATGCCATAGTAAAGTGAAATTCTCCTGAGTTATTTTACGCTTTATACCACTTAAAGTTGTATTGAAGGTTTCTAAATTTGTAGGAAAACGTATGCAGTATATATAATTTATCACTAACATACAAAGAACTAGAACCAATTAAATTTGAATTAAGAAATAATTGAAATTATCTATCTCCAAATGAACAAGAGTAATCAAATTTGTCAAATAGATAAACATAAACTAAATTTCGTCTAAACGACGTTATAATAAATATTTCTTTCAAATCTAATTAGTGACCAGTAGTCAGTGATAATTTGAAATCTGCAATGGCTTCTACCTCCACCAAGTTGTCGTTGCCCACATAGATGTATCTTTTACCATCACTTGGCATTCGACAGCTTAGGCAACCCTGCACAGAAACACTAATGTGAATAGTAGTTCCCGAATCTATCCACCAAATTGTAACTTTTTGGTTGGAGGAGGTGAGATATGCGTGATGTGATATAAAGTGCAGAATTAAAATAAACAATCTCATAAAAATAAGCAATCACACAAAAGGCACAAGTATTTTTAGGTGGAAACCCAAACCGGGTGAAGACCACCACCTAACCCTCTTGAGTTAGGATTTCCCGATCGACCTAGTCGATCAAATCCACTAAATCCAGTCACTTAAACGAGGGTGACTGAACCTCAATTACAGCTACACTACTTGGACCGAGGGTAGTGTTCCTCAACACCCTTTCTCTTCAGAAGAAGGAATTTGTCTCACGAAGGAGACGGGAATTCGCAAAGCAAATACCCAACCAAAGACAATAAAATGTACAACAATCCTTTAGAGTCTCAAATATTTAAACCTAGCTTCTATAGGAGTTAGGAAACTTCCCTTTGGTGGAAGTGTATTGGATGGACGCGAGTGCATGAACCACACTTTAGCACAGCAATGCTCTCGTAATGTTGGCGGGAGAGTGGGTGCACAGGAATCAAGCTCTCTGGATGTAGAACTAGGCTTGGAGAGCTAGAGCTTCAACTACTTCTCTTGGACACAAAAGATGTAGAAAGTGGTTGCTTGGTGTGTCTTGGTGTATGTTGCAAGCCAAGGGGTTCTCCTCTATTTATAGAGGACTTAGGAAGGCTTTGGAAGGCCTTGGAAGGCTTCCATAGCTGTTGGGTGCAAATCCAAGGCAAATTAGGCCGTAGTCAGAATTAATCGTGATTCTGACAGGGTTATCAGACATCTGGTCTTGACATCAGACATCTGGAAAATCCGTTTAAGACGTCTGGGAACTAAGTCAGATGTCTGATTTTAGGCGGGTTTCCTTCTCGACTTGAATCATATCTAAACAGGGTTTTAGTGTATGTCCATCAGACAACACACAGGACGTCTGGCACAAGGTCTGGACATCTGGAAACCTATTTATTCTCTAAAAATGGATTCCCAAGGGAGTACAACGGCTAGAAAATCTCTGAGAAGAGATTTTGGGTCAGTCGAGGCAAAACGGTCATGTATCAGACGTTTGGGGTCCTCTACAGACGTCTGATACGAGGCTAACGGTCATTTTCTCAATGTTTACTAATGTAGCCAACGTTCCACTAATTGGACGTCTGGCAAAGTCATCAGACGTCTGCTAAGACGTTTGGACTAAGGTCTGGACGTCTAATTTCATCAGACAGAACTAAGTCCAGCCTAAATAATCGGACATCTAAGTCAACAGTCAGACGTCTTAAAAGTTCTTATCAGACGTCTGAAATTCAGATTAGACGTCTGAAAAGGCTGTCTGATCCCTATTTTGGTTTTCTAAGTTCTCTATAGAAAACATAAGTATTTTAGGGTAGTGCAGGTGTTCCTAGGACTACTTTAAGGATCTTTTGAGGCTCTTTAACAGATATTCTAAGAAATAAAAAGAGCAAGAATATAATTACAAAAGTACATAGAAAAAGATAAATAGAAATCTATCATATTCTTCTTGTCCTTCCATCTTCAAGCTTTCGCTCCTCACGAAGCTCCTCTGCCTCTGTCAAACTCCTCCAATCCGTCATGCATGCGAGCTCGAACTCTATCTAAACACCTGTCTTCATTTGCAATTTGACCTGAAAACTAGGACTCAAAAGCAAATGTTAAAAGACACATGTTTTGTTATCATCAAAATAAACAATCGTGGTGCTTTAGCACAAACACAAATGTCTAAGGGTATAGAGGCATAATTAACTTCTGAACAAACCGAAGAGAGTGATGTACCTTTGTTTTTACACCAAGCATGATATTTGGTGCAATCCTTCTTCTCATGTCCTCCTTTGCAAAAGAAGTAGCATGCCTTAGGCTTCTTCTGACTCCCTTTGGAGGAGGATGAACTGGCAGCAATTGTATCTTTAGTTCGCTTCCTTTTGGCTCCAGAAACCAGATAAGCACTCACCGGTTTGTCCTGTTTTAACCTCTCTTCCTCCTGCACACAATGAGAAATGAGCTCGTTAAGAGTCCACTTTTCCCTTTGGCAATTATATAGCTGACCTTAAACTGCCCATATTAAGCAGGGAGGGAGATCAAAACTAAATGCACGAGGAGGTCATCTGACAAGTTCAACTTAAGTGCTTTTAGTTTCGAGGCTAAATGAGATATTTCCATAATATGCTCCATAATATTTCCAGTGCCCCCGTACTTAAGTAAGACAAGTTTGCTAAGGTGACTGCTTGTCTCAGCTTTCTCATTCTTAGCAAATTTTTTCTTAATCCCATTAAGGAATTTCTAAGCATTCAATTCCTCTGAGATAGCACCCCTAAAGTTTTCTAGGATAGCATGCTTCATGATCATCAAACATATGCGATTTAATTTCTCCCACCTCTCAGAGTGCTTTATTTCCTCAGAAGAACTCTTATCCGTAGGAGGAGAGGGATGATCAACCCAAAGTGCATAGTCCAGTTCCATTCATCCCATAACAATAAGGGCACTTTTTTTTCAAAACTTAAAATTAGATCAATTTAGTTCTGGAATAGAGTTTAGGTTGGCAGTTATGGTAGGTGCAGAGGAGTTAACTGGAAAAACAAAATAAATAAATCAAATACATGCTTAGAATTAAGTAAACTATACAATACAATCATTAATATTTAGTTTTTGGACAATAAACATTAATATTGTAAAGGGCAATCTTAAGAATGATAAATAACTATTGAAAACACCCACCTAAGTAATCAAGTCATCTTTGGATTAACTTAACTACCCACATGAAACCTAATGATTTAATAGAAAATTTATTATTAAATGTGTACATATACATTCAGTCATAAGATAGTTCACTGTGGGTTAATCACCCCATACAGGAATACAACATACACAGTCGGTTTAATGCTTTAAATAAACTGGCACAAGTAACCTGCTTTAGCAAGAATTACTAAATGTGACTTAGTACTTAATGCATTAAAGCCAATCACTAATGTTTGTATCAAAATAATCATGATCACTAAATTGTATTCCAATTAACGCGTCAGTACCGGTAGTCAAGATGAGTACCGGTACCAACAGCAATGACCAAGTACCAGTATTGGTCCTTCTGTATCGGTACCTTAGTGATGTGTACCGGTACTACATCAATAATGGATCTATCCTGGAACCATTACCAGTATCCCACTTATACCGGTACTCCATCGATATTGGACCGATCCTGGGACGTGACTAGGATCCCACATGTATCAGTACACCATCGATAAAGGACCGATCTTGGGTCCAACCAGTATCCCTCATGTACCGGTATTCATGACGAGTACCGGTACTCCTTCGATACTGGCAACGCTTCTTGGGCATAACTAGTATCCCACATGTACCGGCACTCCATCGATACTAGCGGTGCTCCAGGAGGCGCCCAATGGGTACCCGTGCCCAGCCAGTACTAGTACTCATCATGGGTATTGGTACCGAAGTAGCTACGGCTTGATTTCAGGGCGACGATCTGAAACCGAGATTTGGGGAAAAAATTCCAAATCACGATTCCAATCGAAAAACTCAATTTTATGATCATAGATGGGCTACAGACAATTATGAAAATCGAAATACAAACATTAGTTTCATTGATTCATGAAGATGGGAGTGAATCAATCCAAAAAACTAAACGAAAAACAATCCCCCAAAATCGAACAGAAAATTATTTTCCTTCAAAATCGAATCATTAAGACATTAATATGACGAATAGAAAGGCTCAATACCACTTGATGGAATTAATCTGAATAAAAATCAAAATCAAATGATTTTTTATAATCCCAAGAATAATTTATTTTCCATACCATCAACCAAAATAAAAACTGAAAAAAAAAATGATAGAGAAATACCTGAATCCATCGTAGCGAAAGTGTTGAAGAGATCACGGAGATCTTCTCTAACTAGAGGTAGTGGCAATAATACTTCCAAAGAGTTCAGAGAGCGAGAGCGGAGGAGAACTGAATGGGAGCGTGTACTTTGGGTTCTATCTTGGAGTTTATTTATAACTTTTCTGTGATGAGATGCAGAAAATTGAATGATTACTTCACCCTCACCCCTCCAAGGATCATAATCGCTTTACATAAAATGACCATTCCACACATCACAAAATTACATTTCCATTAATATTTTTATGTATTAAATCACATATCCTAATAAAAAATGAATGATCAATTTACATAATTAAGCTACTTTAATGATCATAAGTATAATGTCTCAATGTATATATATATTTAACGTATAATTCTATAATGATAATATATATGGATTCCTATTATGATTCAAACATTATCGTAACAAGATATAATAATTATACATTATTTATAGTAAACGAGATATTTTCATCGGTGCTGCAATATGTCATAAGAAACCTACACTGCAAATTATCTATCTTTCAAAAAACTTGTACATATTTGTACATCTTCAGTTCAAGCTTCTATGGAGCCGATCTAAACTAGCACTTAGCACCATAAGATTATCTAGCGTATATTTTAGCTCGAAATTTAAATGTACTTATCGAGCAAATTTTGACGAAAGCATAGTGAACTCAAAAGTTTTTGCTAGTCCTTTCTAAGTTGGATAGCTCTCTATTTGATCTAGAGGACAATTATTTCTTTCATATGACAGAAAATTCCTATTAGCAAAAGATGTAAATAAGTATCAATTTCATTCAATTTCTCTCTTTCGAATATTTTCTCATGCCTGTCCCATAATCCATACATATCACCTTCTTTTCTTTTGTTGTTGTTTGGACTTGTAGAGGCTGATGTAACCTATGGATTACTGAGGGCAAGTCCATTTAATTCGTTCTATTATTTTTCCTAAGGACTAGGGCTTTAAAACTCCCTCATTCACCTAGTGATTTTTAATGTATCACTTGTATAATTTAACAGTATACTTTAAAACACCAGTACATTTTCAGCTGTACACTAAAAATTATCAATGTCTATGGAAAAAAATATCATTATTACTTAATTTTGTCACCGGGGTGCGTGAAGTAGGAGGTTTAGTTTACATTTTTACCCTTTTTGACTGGCATGTGATGTTGATATTAGCATATTTTAATGCTGACTAAAGCAAGGTGTAATCTCCATGCAAAAATCGTGAAACAAGGGCTTAGATTTTTTTTTTTTCTCTTCAAGGTAGTCGCCCAACAAACTTCTCGGGAGAAGTTTTTTTTTTTTCTTTCTGCAAGAAAGGGTTACAGACCAAACTAATCTTCATTACAATAAGTACAAGAGGCCCTAAAGGGCTATATGATTTTCCAACACATCAGATGGAATTAAACAAACCAGAGGCATATAACTTGGCATTGATTGCCATACAAAATTACTTTAAAGGAAACCAAAGTAAGGAGAGACTACATCAAGGAAACGAGAAGGAGAAAAGGTGTCCAATGGCCAAGGAGTCCCGTAAGATTTTATCCTTTGTAAAATCGTCGATGCATTAGCAGGTTTTCAGTACACTGAGCCCTTTTATGTAGGTTTTCCTTTTAGAAATCTTTCTTTTCCCACTACCTAAGACGAAGATTAACCACAAATCATGGCATGATTCTAGAACTAATTAAGAACTTATCAAATATTGGTCGCTAGTCATATTTTAGTTGTCTCCTACGGAAATATATATATATACTTTCCATCGGCCAACCAAAATTGTTCTCTTTCTGCTGCAGGTGCTCAAGGAAATGACGAGGGGAGGAGTAGACCACAGCTTCGAATGCGTTGGGAACTTAGATGTGCTCCGTCAGGCTTTCTTATCAACCCATGAGGTATGCATAATTAACTTACTCATATCCATCAGACAAATCATCATGTTATTGCTATACAATACGATATCCCGACGTTTCTAAACATCGGTATAGGTCGAAGAAAACGTCGAGACTGACTTCGTGATGGACAAAATTCGGCGTTTGAAAATAAACATTAATGCACGCACGAGGAGTGCAACTTTCTAATATTATCAGATGCCTTCGAAGAGTGGTACCTTTCAAAGAGGACGTGTTTAGCGTAACTTTAGGTGTTCGTCTACTTGGGGTTTAGGAAAGTAGTATAACAAAATAAAAAATTAGTGTTAATTTATAATTATGTTTATTTATAAAAAAAAGATTAACATTAGTTTGTATTTATTTGAATTAATGTTTAATTATAGTCTTAACTCTTGCAGTATTTTCTTGGTAATGTGTTAGGAATATGAAATATAAAAGGTGACAAAGGTGCGAGTGGTATATGATTTTAACACGGAGTTGATTAACACCAGTTGAAGTTGATGTTAAGAAAATCCGTGTTAAAGTAACCAAACCTAGATTACTAGATGGAAGGTTAAGCAGTTAAGTAAATAGACGTTAACTCACCTTTTGATAGGTTAACCCTCAAGTAAACTAGGCTTAAGAGAGCGTGCAACATGCCATACATCATTTGGTGTTCATACCAATCACCTACTCAATACTTGACTCCCCCATTACTGCAAAATGGCCCATGCATTAAGAAGGTTGTGATTAAGAGCTGAGTTACCAGCACTCTAGCTAGAATCCTACACAGGAGAGAAACTAGTCATTCCCACCCACCAATTCTCTATGTAATTCGATTCAAAAATCAGGTATAATCAATTTACTTCGGGGTGACCTAATTTGAGAAGAAGTTAAATTTCAAATCAACTAAACCAAAGTAAATTAAAATTAAAAATAGATCCTCATTCTTTTATGATGATAATAGATCATGTTGTTAAATGGATAAGTTGTTATAATTGAATTTTTAAAGTAACAAAATTTATATGAAGAAGAAAAAATAAATAATTAACCACTATAAAAGCATATTTTTACTTTAAATTACTGCAGTGAAAGATTGACTTCTATGGATTAATTAATACATGTTGGGTGAAAAGGTGAAGGGAGGAGATGGGATGAAATAATGAGACGAGGTAAAGGAAATAAATAAATATGTATGTATAATATATGTTAAATACATATATGTATAATATATATAATATTTAAAAAATCGCTATTCATATAATTTACGGAAACCAGAATCGAATGGAATCGTGTAAAAATCAAATTATTTCATTTGATTGGGTTAGATTGTCGATATTTTCTTGACAAGCCCTGATTCTGAGGCAGTTACGAGACACATGCTCATAATTAAAAAAAAAAAAAAAAAAAAAAGATAAACATACAGCCTATTTCACGTTATTTCCCACGTCCTCCCCTTATCCGAAACAATCCTCACAGCAGTGAAGCAAAGTTGCTCATCGATTTCGACGTCTTCCGTGGAACCATCGGAGGACATCACAAGCTTCAAATGAGACGTCGAAAAAGCGTTGAAAATAGTACTACTGCTCAAGATAAAAACCTACTGTTGCATGTATGTGCCTGTGCTAATCCATTTCACTCATCATCTGGATTTTTTTCTTTTTCTTTTTAAGAATTCTTTCCTCAATAATTCGGTGCTTAGCCGACGTTAGAGGATAGCATAAAGCAGTTAGTCTGTTCGGAAAACTATTTATTTCATTACTCCACGTTGCATTATTTTTCTTTCGTAGTATATATATATATCCATGCATCATCATGCGTCCCGTCTTGCCAAAGTTAACACATGAGTGATTGGCTATCTTTGGGAACGTCATTTAATAAAATAAAATAAATTAAATTATGATTGTTTATTTACTGTAATTAAAAAATACGTGTAGGTATGGGGAACGACAGTGATGCTGGGGATCCATCTAACGCCTGGGATGCTGCCATTGCACCCCATGGAGCTCTTCACGGGGAGGAGGATCACTGGTTCCGTCTTTGGAGACGTCAAGGGCAAGACGCAGCTCCCACTTCTCGTCGATAAGTGCCTTAATGGGGTATCCTACCTTTGCATCCGCATCTTTCTTAATTTTAATTGTGTGCGTGCATTCCTGTTGCATTTAAGTTCCTAGTCGTAGCAAGCAGTGATGCAAATCAGTTGGGTTTGATCAGATTTGGTTAAATTTATATTTATATTTATTTATAAAATTTATATTTATATCTTATTTATTTTTTTATTAGATATAAAAATCTAAATTTATATCCATATCCATCTATCTGTTGTGTATCAATTTATCTATTGAATATCTAGTTGTAAATTTATCTTACAATTAAATCATATCTTAATTAGAGTTTAAGAAGAAAAAAAAAAAATATGACATGATTCATTAATTATTTATTTTTAACATGTCTGAAATGTAGCTAGGGATTTGGGTTACTTCAATTTTATTGATTCCCAATGAAATTATTACAAAAAGAACTTTCAAAAGAGAAATGTATCAAAAATTTAAAAAATAAAAAAAGTATAGAGAAAGATAAAATACAAGTACATTTCAAACAAAAAGATTTTTATCTCCGAAATAAATGTTCAATTGAAGTTTCAGAAATACTCTCAACTTTCAAAATCATAGAGAATTATAAGAGAGATTAAGGTTAGGGGAATAAGGAACTTATATGTCTCGGGTAAGTGGAGATTTTGTTCAAGTACTTGAGTTAGGTAATCAGGTATAGATCCATACATATACTCATATCCAAACTCGATCGTATTTTTTAGATATAACCCATACCCAACTAAGTTCAAGTTAGGTTTTACCTATTCTTTTCAAGTCGTTCAGAATTACTAAAACTTACGTCTTTAATAACATGTAGCTAGATATATGGATATGTGCCAAATAAAACAGTGGTAGTGTTTCCAGAATTATTGGTCTAGGATCGATGCTTGCAAATTCATCTTTTAGGCTATATACTTGTCTCAAAATTAGTCTCCATAGAGGCAGTATTATAACATATACGATTGAGGCACGTATTTGGAACCACTCTGGATGCAATTTGAAGCACGGGCATTGTATTTCAATCGCTTGCAAGTATGTGTGTGTCCATACAGTGTGTAGTGATAATTACCACAGGAGAATATGATAATTATGATACTTCTTTTTTTTTTGTTTTGCATATACCACTAAAAGCTTTGGCATACTTAGTAAATTAGTCAAAAATAATAATAATAATAATAAGGTTTCTACCTTAGTCAATAATAATAATAATAATAAGGTTTCTACCTTAGTCAATAATAATAATAATAATAATAATAATAATAATAATAAAGTTTCTACCATATTACAACAAATTTCACTTTTCCATCACTTGAGAGAAATGATATAATGAATATTTTTTGAAAAATATTGATTTGACGAGATTCGTTGGAAAAGCAATGGGTATTTTTGCTCTAAGAATAGGTGGTCATCAAGGTCATGGGAGGTCATCAAAAAATTCGTAAAACATGAGAAACCTAATAGAGTCAAATAAATGAAAATAAATAACTATCCGTGTGAAGATAAGGGATTCATAGCTCAATATGGGTGTATGTCTAAGAATAAGATCTAACTCTCAATATCTATTATGTATGGAATTGAAATAAAAAATATAAGATAGGGAATTGTATCCTCTTTGAGTTGCTTCCCTTAGGTGTGCCCTTTACCATGTACATAAGGACTCTTTTTACATAGTAAAAAAAGTAGATGGTTATATTTTTGGAGAAAGATAATCCCCAAGATAATACAACATGACCAACTTAATTGCCAACGAAGTGAAGTAGACTCACATCTTTTCACCTTCCAAAGTAGATCAAGTCGAGCGGACTAGAATCCCATTAGTCTGATCATGAGTCTCATGAGCTTATTTTTGTGAAGGTGATTTTTTTCCTTATCTATAATCGACGACATCAATAATCAATTGATCTACCAATTAACACACATATGTTTGCATGGAGATCACACATTTGTGATATGTATTCTAACATGACAAATAATAATATGGGCCTCGCAGGAGTTGAAACTGGAAGGATTCATCACCCATGAGCTCCCATTCGAGAAGATAAACGAGGCTTTCAAGTTGCTTGAGGAGGGCAAGTCCTTGAGATGTGTTCTTCACATGTGACCATCATGTTCACAGACCGTCCTTGAATCCAAGTCACAATAGATTTATCGTGTTTCCATCCCAATTTCTGTTGGAGATCCAATAATCGCATAATTGTGCTCTTTGGAAATCCTTTCCTGTGTGTTTTTACCAGACCTTCATGTATTATTCGGTTGTAGAAGTAACACTCCTTTTCCCTCGTTATTTCTCTTCTAATAAACACCGACTTTAACATGAAAAAAAAATAGCTACCATCTTATTCCAGCATCTTGGTAGAATAAGAATTATTCTGCCTCCGTCTATGCCACATTAATTCTAATTAAATATTTTTTATTTCTACTTACATCGATCAATTCCATGGTAAACCAAACAGGAAAATAAACTTATCTCTTTAACATCGAACTCTAAACGAGCACCTCATCGATGTGAATTCCTTGTGCACGTGGCAATCCCTCACATATGAAAAAGAAATAAGGGACCTTAAAAGGGATACCCCAATGATAAAGGGTACAGTGCTCAGAATTGGACATCATTCCCAAATGCTCAACCATTTTTAGTTAGAGAGCAAAGGAGAGGTCTCCAATGGTGTCCACAATGAAATCCATCAATCAATATTCTTCAACTCTGCAGAACATATAGTCCTCTTTATGTACGTATATACATACATCATATATAGAGTGGGATAATCCTACGAAGGTTAAGTTATGGTAGGAGTAAGTGAGATATCTTCATGTGAAATATTTTTGGAAAACCCAATTATAGAGATCAGATGAATATCATTCTGATAAAATGTCTAAAGAGAATCATATAAATCGAGCATCTGTAAGCCATATATCTATAGGTAATGTATATAGAGAAGGGGGGCTGGGAGCCTATACTCAAGTTTAGGAAAAGTTCTCTACATCCATAATTGTATCTTTACCTAATGCAGAGAAACACATAAAATGATGCAAAATACAATGTAAGGTCACTTAACCATTGATATTTAATATTACGTGGTGAATTTCACTATATTAAAAAAATCATATCATTTTAAATTAAAATACATAGGTGATAAACCACGTTTATATAAGTGATAAATAACTTTACACTGGTGATAAATCATTTTACACCGGTGATAAATTAATTTGCGGTGATTTTGCAGCGGTGTAAAATTATTTCGAAGGTGATATAGTGGTTTTGTACCAATTCAAAGTAATTTTACATTAATGCAAAGTGGTTTTGAAGATGATCTGGTGGTTTTGCACTGGGGGTTTTATATTCGTGCAAAATGATTTTGCACCAGTGCAAAGTGATTCCAAAGATGATTTTAGTGGTTTGCACCTATACAAATGATGGTTTTATACTAATGCACAATAGTTTCATCGATGCAAAGTAGTTTCAAAAGTGATCTGGTGGTTTTTCATCCGTATAAAGTGATTTTGCGTCGGTGCAAAGTGATTCCAAAGATAATTTTAGTGATTTGCACCTATGTAAATGGGTTCGTTATTAATTTCAACAGTAATAAACTCCACTACATATCAATACTTTTTTATATATAAATAAGATACATCAAATAAAAACTACACATTTACACCCCCTTTACGTTACATTTTATGTTATATTTTACATCACTTTTTACATTTTTGTACCTACCATCTTGTATCTTAGCCGACGAGTGATTTTATAGAATAAAATTTGTGAGATAAAATCATGGCATGTATTTCATAGTCCATCCAAAATGGACCTTCTTAACGCTAAAATTTAGGCGATTGAAAATTAACGAAACTTAATCATATTTAATGCAAGGATCAGAGATGTCAAATTAAGTTACAATTTTATATATAATATGTTAATTTCAGGTGATCACAATATCGATTTGAAGATAATACTTGCGGGTAAAGATGTAAGTGTAGATGCACGTAACATTTTCTTAAGTCAAAATTATACTTATCCAAAGAGCTTAAGACTTCAATAACTTATTTAAAATAAAACATCTCAATCACAAAGATCAATGGTTTGCAATAAAATCACTTACACAGCAACTCTCAAATTGTCTAAAACCACATGTACGGGACTGTCTTAATACACACCAAAACCAATTTCAATTATGTTTAAAAGGTTTTAAATGAATAGGAAGAAAACTTTCCTAGAGTGATACGTGTATCATATGCAAACTTTTTTAATTAAGCATTTCATTAACGTACTTTAGGAATTCAGATGTGAAACAAAGATTTTAGAGATTTTTATGTAAAATATTTTTAAAATTTTTTTAAATTACTTAAGTATCATTTAATTAACTATATTTACTTATATATCATTGAAAAGTAACATCATTTTCATTTTTACTAATTCGTTAGCTATAATCTTTAAACTTAATAATTTTAGACTAAAATATAATAAAAAAATATTTTTTATTCCTCAAAATTTTTTTAATTCTCAAAATTTTTGTTTTGTCCTTAAATTTTATTTTTTTAATTTTCACCTTCTCTCTCCCCTTTCTAGTTCACCTTTCTTCTTCCTCACCTCTAACCACCTCAACACGTACTCTCCAACCTTCAACCACCTCCTCTGCCCCCTCTCTCTAACCACCACCTCCTCCACCCAAGACGACGACCTTGCCCTCGCCTTCTGTCGTTTTCTCGCCATGTACAGTGGCACCCTTCTTCAACTTCGTGTCATCCATGACAATGCTCTTCTTGGGCTTGTGGTCGAAGAGGTGCCCAAAGATGCAGTGGTGGTGGTGGGTTTCGTGGACTTCTTTTTCGATGTGGCCTTGGGAGGAGGAGGTGGTTGAGAGGAGGAGATGGTTAGAGAGAGGGGTCGAAGGAGGTGGTCGGAGGTTAAAGAGTAGGGGTAGAGGAGGTGATCAGAGGTAAGGAGGAAGAGAGGTGAACTAGTGAGGAGAGGGAGGGAGGGAGGGGGTGAATATTAAAAAATAAAATTTGAAGACTAAAAAGATTCAAGAACTAAAAAAATTTTGAGGAATAAAAAATAACTTTTTATTACATTTAGTCTAAAATCGTTGAATTTAACGATTATAACTAATAAAGTGTCAAATACGAAAATAACGCTATACTTTTAATAACATATCTATAAATATAGTAAATTTAATAGCACTTAAGTAATTTTAAAATATTTCAATAACATTCATAAAAAAATCTTAATATTTTATTGATATATTTTACATAGAATACTTACGATTTACAGAAACATCTCAAATGATGGTAGGTATTTAAATATTATTTATGTACAAACAAAGGGATTCTAGCACTAGGGACATAGGTGTTGGGGGGGGGCGGGGGGGGGGGGGCCGATTTTACAATAGGGAGCAGGAATCGCAAAAATATTAAAATGGGGTCAAGGTCACTGGATGATCCAGCGACCTATCCCCCTTCCTGGCAGGTGGAGCAGAGGTCGTCGGATTTGATAAGTCGCTGTGACCTATGACCGTTGGCGGAGGTCGTTGGATGATCCAGTGACCTTCAACAGGTCGCTGCTTCATCTGGCGACCCCCAACCAGCCATTACACCCTGTGCGACCGTTAGTGAAGGTCGCTCGATGATCTAGCGACATATGACCAATCGTTAGCCCACCCCGCACCCCTCCTCCCCGCTCGGCTATATAAACATAACCCCTTCCCTCTTTTATCACACATTCTCCATTCCCTCTTAAAAATTCTCTTCATTTTTCTCGTTGAGATTTGAGATCACGATTATGTTGAAACGCTGCATTGCAATCTCGTTGAAATTCTGAAATTGAGATTGCATTCTTATTGAAACTCTGAATTTTCTTCTACTCCAACATCTACATTTAGCAGTAAGGTAATTTGATCTTTTTTTAAAGAATAATTAGTTGTAATTATTTTCTAATAAAAAAAATCTTATTTGAGGTTAACTTTTCTTTTAGTAAATAATACTTTTATATTTTATTGATTATGCAAACATGCCAAAAAATATTGTGGTACTTAGGATTTATTGAGGTGGTAGAGTAATAGCTACTTATTTTGGTATTAATTATATCAATAGTTATTCGATGAATACATCAATTAACTGTCATACTTTATTTCAAAAATTTGTTATCTACTGTATATAATATTAGTGGATATTCTGAATCATATTATAAGCTTAAGTTAATATGGAAGTGGATAAGCGAAGATGGTAGATCATTTCCTTATGATATTGAGAATGACGAATCAACTCAAATGATGTTAGAGTTATTAGGAAGTATGCAGAGTACAATCGACTTATATGTTATAGCGTATCCATTAGGAAGTCAAGCACTATACCTTCAATATGAAAATATAGGTTCATGTTCAAATTATGACTTTAGTAGTGACCCGTATTCATTATATTATGGGATGTTAAATTCCTCGCAACATATTCCAATAGATGAAGCGAGACATATATCAGAAGAATAGTTACATCCAGTAGAAGAAGCAATTGCTTTAGAAAACAGAAATATTGATCTTAACATTGAGGCTCATCAAAGTAATTTACATGAAAAAAGTGATGACAATGAAAATAATGGGCTTGATGATCATGGTATATCAACCATTATGAATGCCGTAGTTAGCGAGGAACCTCATCAAAATTTTGTAGAAAATGAAGATGTTGATAATGACAAGGGTGACAATGATGACGGTGACAATGGTGACTGAGAAGATGATAACTTAGAAGGAGAACCAATGGATGGAGCACCTTATTTGACTAATGATAATGATTGGATAAATCAGATGATAGATCAAGAGGAGACAGTCATTTTTTCCTCAACAACAAGAAAGAGGAAAAAGAATGAATTGGATGATGAGAAGATGGAAAATAAAAGAAGATTTACAGCAAGACTTAAGGAAGTGGAGTGTACGGAAAGGTGTGTAATACAAGAAAATTACATCGAAGAAAGAACTCCTAACTGTTACTTGCGTCGTTAATAGCTACAAGTGGCGATTGCATGCATATATAGACAAGTCTTTTAATGATTAGGCAGTGACTAGATACGTCAGAGGAGGCTGGGTAAAGTGTATCAGAGGTTGGATGTATTGCGTAGGAGGTAGGCCGACATCCTCATCGGAAACAGCATCTGTGAATTCATTCCCAACTTCATGATCTTAAATATCATGCAACTCATGCTCTTTTATCTTCTTAGTAAGTTAATCAACTAAGTTCTTCATTTCATTTTCTCTTATGTTTGACTGTAAATGAGGTGTATTTAACAACCTCGTCATCTGTTCTTTTGCTTTGAAAACAAGGCTTACCTAATATTAAGCAAAGTAAATGATTATTATATAACTTAACCTCTAAAGGGTTAAGTATGACATGGTCGAATTGTAAGTTTGTAAATGACCTCAAGTTTATAAAGACAGAAGATGATGCAATTAGATATACTCGAGGCATTATTTTGATTTACTTGGGAGTTAGTATCATACTTACCTTTAGAGGTTCTCATTCAGGTCTTCTTCAAGTAATTCTACACATTTATCTCTCCAATCTCCACGTTGTACAACACTTGTCACAAGTAGACCATACGCACGAAAACCCATCAAAATCGTGACATCTTGTAATCTCATGATAGCTTCTCCTTTCGGCAAATGGAAAATGTAAGTTTCTAGCCACCAGCGCTCAACCATAGCATGCATAAGTGCTTGATCAAGTTGCGATCTCAGCAAATGTAAAGTCCTTCCAAAACTCGCTAACTCTAACTATTTTTCCACTAAATTATTTATTTTTCCCAGTACTTGATTCATCATTATAATATACTCAATAAATCTCACCTACAATAAAAGTTCTTATAATTAAAAAAAATAAAAAATCATTTATATAAATGAATAATATCAAATAATAAAATTTACAATACCTACGTAACATCGTGCCGATCCAAATCAGAGATATGAGAACGATCTCTCTGAATAAGCTTGTAATCTCGTACATTCTACAGTGCCATCTATTATTACATGATACGAGGAAAAAAAAAGTATATAATAAGAGAAAAAAAAGTTAGTATATACATAATTAATAAAATATAAAAATGTTATTTATTAAACAAAAAAAATTAACCTCAAAAAAAAATTTTTATATCATAAAAAATTTCCACAATTTACATTTATTTCTTAATAAGAACTAAATATATTAACAAGAATAGTTATTTAATAATTACTAAATAATATCATTACTATTATGAAACTTATATATGTCTAACGTAAACATGAGTTACACTATAATCAAATAAAAAATAATAAATTCTTACATATTTACAAACCATGGATGCATTGCAATCACTATTATTAGTAAATAAAAAATAAAATTTTATTTAACATTATTGCACATGATACGAGTGATATAATCTTACATATTATTACATTTTATAAATTTATTAATTCTTAATATCTTATATATTATTATCGTAATTAAAATAAAATAAATGAGTACAAATGTATATAAAATAACTAAACATTATATTAATTAGTTTTTTAAAAAAATAAAATTATCTTACTGCTAAATATAGATGTCGGGGTGAGGAGTGGAAGAAAATTCAAAGCTTGGGAGAGAATCTCAACAAGATGAATAGATGAATAGGAAATTTTTTTAAGAGAAAATGAAGAATGTTGTGTCGTGAGAAGAGGAGAGGGGGGTGTTTATATATGCGAGCCGGGGAGGGAGGGGCGTGGGGTAGGTGTAACGGCTAGGTATAGATCCAGCGACCTCCGTCTAACCCCCAATGGTTAGTCAAAGGTCGCTGGACCATTTAGTGACCTGTCGAAGGTCGCTGGATCATTTAGCGACCTCCACTCGACCAGCCCTCCACCTCTCTAGGTGGGGATAGGTCGTTAGATGATCCAATAACTTATGACCACATTTTATTATTTTTGCGATTCCTGTCCCCTATCCTAAAATTCCCCCCACCCATGTTCCTAATGCTAAAATCCCCTACTGTTATATAACGCTTTGTCATGTTTTAAATCAGTCTCGTTGCAGTATAGTCGAAAAAGCATTATAAACAAATAAGAAATTTTTATTACTCGAAAACCAATGTATCCGAGGGCGAACACAAAGAGCAATTGGGTATTTAAAAACTTAAGAGCACAATTCTCAATTTAATAAAAGGCAATAACCAATCCAATCAAAATTAAGAAGTAAAAATGATGTTAATGTAGGGATAAGCTCAAAAATTGGACGTCTGATGTAAAATCAGACGTCTTAAATGTTTTTGCTACAGTGCATGGCTGATTTTGTCTTCTTTTCTCTCTTCTTTCTCTTTCTCTGCGGCTACGCTTCTTCTGCCTTCTTCTTTCTCTGTCTTTGCTTGGCCGCTCCTTTTCTTCTTCAGCCTTTTCCTTCTTTGGCTTTTCCTTAGCTTTTGGCTTCCTTGTCTTCTTCTTCTTCTTTCTTCTTCCTCTGTAGTCTTCTTCTGCGGTTAAGTCCTTCTTCAACTTTGGCCTCCTTTGCCTTCAAGTCCTGCCTTCAGCAACTGCCTCCTCCTCCTTCTTCTTCTTCTTCTCTTTAGCCTCTGCCCTTGGTCCTCTTCTTCAGCTGCTCCTCTTCTTCCTTCCTTAGCTTTGGTTGCGGCTGCACCTTCAGCTTCCTCTTCTTCTTCCCTGCGCACGTACACAGGAGCAAAACCTACCCCTACCCTCGCTGCGTCTCTCTCTCTCTATTTCGCTCTTAGGTACACTCTCCCAGAGCCAGGTAATCGGGTCGGGTTTCAGTTGCCCGGGTCCAGGCGCACCAACGTGGTGTAGTGCGCGAGGAGTGCTAGGTAATCGGGTCGGGTGCCAGGTCCGCGGGGGCAGGGGTCACGGATGAGGCGTGAGCGTGTGAGGGCGAGGGACCTCACCCCGTGTCACTTGAGGCGAAGAGACAGAAATAGAAAATCAATTTAAGTAACGCCTCTTACCCCTGAGTTTACGTGGTGGGATTAAATGTCCCACCCGCTTCTGCTGGCACTCGCAGGAGGGAAGTCCACGCAATTGGAGTAGCTAGGAGCCTCGCGAAGTTTGCTCTCAGGCTGGATATGTTCGCACACTCAACGCGCGTCGCCTAGAGCCCTTATGCCTGGAGCGCACTGCCTGGAGCTCTTAGCAAGCAAGCTTGCTTCAGCGTTAATGGCGGAAGGGGGCTCAGACTTGCACTACACAAATACAGCCTTGCGGCCCTGTCAAACTGCAGGGAAAGCTTCGTCGTGTCATGACGAAGGTGAGGCGGGGGTTGGCGTGGTGCAGAACGACCTAGGCGTGCGTGCCTAGGTCGGACTGTGACCGTGAAGGTGCGTGTGTTCGATGGAAGTGTAGGGCATGTGTGGCGGTTGGTGGAGGGGTGGAAGATGATCAGTGAGTGATGGCAAAGGTGATAAGGTCGGTGGCGAGGCGTGTGGAGTGGGGGAGTGGCGGAGTCGCCTCATCGATGGTCTGCCGGAGATGAGGGAGACGAAGGTGAACAGCAGCTATCGAGGGGCGGTTTATGAAATTAAATGAGGGGAAATGAAGAGTGGGAGGAGAGAAACTTATTTGCGGGTATTGGGACGAAGGGGAGGCAGAGAGGACGAGCGGCGCGTATGTGCCGTCGTCGGGGAAGAAAACCCTGAGGTGAGGATGGCGACGACGAGGAGGAGGTTGGAGAAGCGCACGCGGGTACGGCGCAACACGGAAGGACGAGATGAAGATAACTCTGCCACTGGTATGGTGGCAGAGCGACGAGAGGAGGGAGGAGAGATCGCCGGAGCTTGCGGGCGGTTGACCGGAGATAAGGGAGGAGGAAATTGAGAGGGTATCTGCGTCCAAATCAAGCTTGGAAGATGCGTCAAGGAGCAGAGGTCCTTTTATAGCTGCTAGCAGGGGTCCTTGTGCTCGGAAGGCAAGCCTTCGAGCGCAAGAACCTCGCTGGAGGATGCAACAGATACCATACCCTATCGTTTGCACATTCGCACGAGGGATATTGTGCGAACCAAGTCATGGGAGCGCGTTTAGACGGTAGGGGATTCTTCAGAGGATCCTCCTGCCAAATCTAAGAGGAGGTCTCTAGGGAAACGGGGAGAAATCCTCCTCGAAACCTCGCCAGAGGTATGGCTCCTCTGCTGAAATGGCAGAGGGACCGAAATGCAAAAAGTGACGAGAAAGTTGGGGGGGTCTGCGCAAGGGTTTTCAAAAGTTAGGAGCCAGAATGTAATTGGATAGACTATTTTGCAAAGTAGGTCAAGATGACCTTCCCTTAGGTCCAAATTTTGGTACAAACCTAATTTGGACCTAAGGAATCCAATGGTGAAGTTGGATTTTAGGTTTGACCACGTTTGACTGGACATTTTGCACAAAAACCTAAATTACTTCAAATATTGAGCTAGGACCCCAATCTAGATCAAAATAGGCTCCAAAGGCCAAATTGAAGGTTCTAAACCCTAGGGGGTATTTTTTCATGAATTTTAGGGGGTTTAGTTGATTTTTACCCTTACCAAAACTTTGTGAAATTAAGTGGATTTGTTTTAGGGTTATAGAATGTCATTTAATTCTTGAATCTTACAATAACCCTTTTCTGACTGAACCATCCCACTTTTTCTCTTATTAAGTCCAATTGACCTATGTTTAGCTCCTGAGAAATCCCGTTGATGTATTATAATGGTAAAATTACAGTTTTACCTTTTAGTTCATGTTTTCTTCTCAGAACAGTAATCCCTTAAATTAGGTCTTTCTTTAGGTTATGTAGGAGCTTTTGTTCACTTTCTTAGGTCAAAATGAGCTAGTTAAGGCTCATGATGAGGTTCTCATCACCTACAAACAACTTATCCTTTTCATTTTACATAAAAAAATTCTAATAAATACCTATTTACGAGTAAGATGTAGAAACTTACAAAGATGATTAATTGGAATTACATGTTTATAAAAGCTAACTTACATTAACAAGTGCTTTTCAATTTACAAATAAGCTATCAATTATTTACTCATATATTAAATTACAAACTTGATTTATACATCTAGAATAGAAAGAGAAAATTCAAGAAAAAGGCATCCTATACCTACCGTCGAGCCAAAATTCAACAAAACTTGTACAAATTGAAAATACTCATAAAATATGGATAATAGATCCACTACACATCAGTGCTTGTTCATTCAATAGGTAAATTGTATAATACAAAAAAGAAGATGCAAAATACAAAATAGTAGAACTACAAAATCCTTGATTATCTTCCTAAATCAATAATCTATTAGCAAGATAAGGATATAAGCTCTCAATGGAAAAAAATAAAATAAAAACTAATTCAAACATATGAAAAATCAAGTTCAGATCAAATCCCTCATTTATCTCTTCCTAAAATTAAAGATAATCACAAAAGTAAGAAAGCTCTCTAGGTGTTTTGGCTATGGTTCCGGTCCATCCTTATTACTGGCAGCAGCACCATCGTCGTCCTCTTTTCCATCACCATACCTATCCCATCATCCACACCCTTGTAATAAGTAAGGTAGTTGTTGTAATTATCAAATTAAATGATATTTGAGTATATTAGAATTACGATCATAACACTAGAAAGATCTTATTTCTTCGTAAGATATCCACAAAATCAATGCTTGGGTGTGCCCTAATGTTTCCCCTCGCCCCCACCCACCCACCTTCCAAATGTCCTTCAATCCTCCCTATACATCACCATCTAGGGCCTGCAAAAAAGCTTGGGCACCACTGGATGAGCTTAACTCAATTTATTGGCAAGCCCAAGCTTGAGTTTCAATTTGATAACTTTATCGAGCCAAGCCTGTTGACAAGAATGTAAGTACACTTAAGTATTTATATCATATAGTATAAGTATTATTAGGAATAAGGAGGTCACGTGGTAGCCAGCTAGGTCACATGATACTGTCACATGGCAGTCGATCAGGCAATTGGTCAGGAGGCCCATAGGATTGGCGATCAAGGTCCAAGGGATCTAATTTTGTGTTTGTTTAGGTTGCAAGTTTGGTTATTTTGATTAAGTTATTTTTAGGAAAGTTATTTTTCGTAATTTGTTTGGGATATGTTCTTTCTTAATTAAGAGATATGATTTGTTTCTTATTTTATTAGGATTTGTTCTCTCTATATAAAGAGAGTCTTTCTATTATAATTGATTGTTGACTCAAGTAATAATATTTCTAATTCCAAGACTCCTCTTCTCCACATTGTCGCCTGCTATCACCACCATCGCCGACCACCTTCACCGACTGCTACTCCTCTCCCTGATCTCCACGTGGGCATGGGTTATTTTCCCACATCGAAGGAAGCCTCCACGCTCCACGCACATGATTTGTAACAAGTATTTTGTGTTAAAAACTAATAATATGAAGCTTAAGGTGTAATTTTTCCAAAACCTTCCCTTTAGTCCCTCCCTCCCCATCGTTCCTTCACAACACCCATCTAAAAACTTTTGATTACTCATCAATTAATGTTGTGAATGATGACCTTTTAGTCTTTTCATTTTATTTTCCATCAATATATTTTTACATGTTTCTTAGGTCTCTAAAGCTACAATTCTTGTACTTATAGTGTTTTGACTAAACCCAATCAAAAGTTAAAAGAGTTTGAATTCATTAAGGATTGGGATCGATAGCCAGCTTGAGCCCAACTGGTATCATCAAGCCCGAGCTCAAGTTGAGCTGAACATAGCTCGTTAGACTTGGTAGACAGCCCTATCACCAGCCCTAGCCTATCTGTGCCTCATCAACACTCACCCCCAACTTCTCTCCCCCATGAACTACAGGCATCTCCTCTTCCTTACTTTCAACTCTAGAACTTCACCCCTCGTGTCAAACCATAGTCCCTTCTTGCTCAAATCTAGTACCTTCTTTTGAAGCTTCATTGCCAATACTCTGGAACCCTCCAAGGGCTCAAGTTTGGTGAATTGGATGTATTACTCAGCAAGCATGTTGCAACTATAGGACCATGGAGGAAGCAATTAATGGGGAGGGCGAGGGTACATGTAGCTCTAGGTGCAATCAAGGTAGAAGGAGGTGAGGCTGTGACACTGGAGTTGGAGCCATAGGAAGTAGGTGTCAAGCAAGATAAAGGCAAATTGAAGGGTAAGGATATGGTGATGACATTCTCGAGCAAGTTGAGGTCAAAGAGGAGAGGAAGGAGACAAGGTGAGGGGTGGTTGGAGGGTGTCAGGCTCGGTGAGAAGGTGGAACTCAAGGCCGATGTAGCAACCAGAGTCCAATAATCAAAAGAAAGGTAGAATAAGTAGGAAATTTCATAGATTGTGTTGTCAGAGAGGAGAGCGAGGTGTTGAGAAGTTGGCGAAGGTTAGCGATTATTTTTCTATTTGTTTGTATGAAAGCAATAGATTGCTTTAACATCTTTGATAAACTGAACTTCACTCATAGATAACTCATCTCGTAATCAATTGCAATGTTAATCTAACATAGAGGTAGTTATGTTGATGGAGTTAAAATTTGCAGTGATATTTAAGTGAAAACAAAGCCTCTAGTGGCAATCTGTAATATTGAAGAAACGTCATTTATATGAAAACGACAGCAACCGATCCATCCAAAATCTCGATTTGACTCCTCGGTGTCATGATGACCGCACCTAAACAACAGCAACTCAAAATATTTTCACGTTGCCCAACACATAATAAATTCAATGCACAAACCACAATCCAATAAGAAAATGCTACCAAGAAATTATGGCAAATACTAGCAAGCAAATAGGTCCATCCGCCAAGCAGAAACTATGGCAATCTATAGAAAAGAGGAGAATGGTAGCCTGATACGTCGAATACACTTTCAAAACCAAGTCCGTCATTCACTAAGCAGAAACATTGCCAAACTACAGAACAAAAGAAAATGGTAACACGGTAAGCTATAAAATTCAGTCAAAACTAAGTAATACTATAGTATATGAAAATAAAGCAACAAAAAAGAAAAAGAGAAAGGAAAATAAATCTACTCCATGCTTCGGGTATAGGAGTGGTAACCCTACGGCCTAGTAGCTTCATTTTATATTCTAGGATTGACGTCCCTCCTTACCTCGTACATAAAGACTCCATCTTTTGATCTTTACAATTAACAAGGAAAGAATTGCTAGCTAAGCGCTTGGATGAAATGCCCCCACATCGGTGACCGTGCAAGATGCTCCAAGGTTGATGTCCATCACCAATCTGCAATGTCAATCAGTTGGAAGGTAATAAAGGGAACTCTAGGGGTTTAGAGGTCCAATTTCATGTTTAGTAACTTTTATTTCGATATTGATGGATTTTAAAATTGAGGGGTGAATTTTGAAATAAACGAATTCCATTGAATAGGTAAAATTCGTTTATTCCGTTGATTTATTCCATTTCTCTCATCTTTCTCTCTCAACTAACAACAAACACAACCAACTTAGGTAGAATAAAAACCTCAAATTCCCCCTACTCTTTTACATCCCCTTTTCATCTCTCTTAATTATTCCTCCAACCAAACATATCCTAGGAGAGGTTGCAGAACCTCGAGAGCCTTCTCCACCCATTAAATCTATCGTGTAATCGCTGCATGATCTAGCTCTCCAGTAAAAACAGGAAGTTTGATCATCCTAAAATTATCAAATGATTAATTATTCTTCAGAATTAATTGTGTCTACTTTGCAAGTGGGAGGGGAGCTAGCTCCTACCCTTTTTATTCCTCCTCCATACATGGTTTCTTAATGCTCATGATGCTTACCTTTATGTCCTCTAACACGACCATCTCCTCTGGCAGTACATTTTACCCAACTTGGTCAAAACCGAGACAGGCTCCTGACTTGTTGCCTGGTTGGAATTTATAATTAATGGATGCTAAGTAGCCATATCCTAACACAGAGGTAGCCATTGCCGTCACAACAATAAGCAATGCCAGACATGGTCATGGCCAGTGACAACATTGTTGTCAACAACACAATCAATGTCGCTTTGCCTATGGACATGTCATTGCTAGGACTTGGAAAAGTCACTGAGACTGTTACGAATGTCTAGACCATCAATGATGGCACCGATGATGTGACGAATGGTGACAACACCAATGATCCTATATTGACAAGAAAATTGTTGTAATTACCGTTGATGACAATGAAGAACCCAACAATAAAGCTAATGTTAGGCTACAATATCAACATCGATGCTGAAGTCCATTCAATGCCAAAGTGATCCATGCAGATATCATTGCCACTACCAACATTGCCATCAATGCCAATATCATTATCATTACTACTAAATTACTAATGCGGTCATACCATCAAACCAAGCATCACAGCACTGATGCCACCCACACCATTATTTATTCGAGCTCCGAAGAATATTTTCTTGATTTGCATTTGATTGATACCCAATGGTATCAAGGATAGATTACGTGAGGATAACTTTTTTTTCAATTAAATTATCCTGCATTTCTGTTTAAAATGTAAAAATATTACTACTTTATAAGTAGAGGGATAAATTGATGGGTTATCTTGTGTCGTGACATGTTGCTATTTGGAAAGAAAGTGAATAAGTAATGAAATAACTTGCAAAAGGACATTTTTTCCCTCCTAGTAGTTGATTTGAAAATTAATTAGCTGTTAAGTAACAGTTGGTTGTTACAATACATACATGATAAACTCATAAATCAAAGGAAATAAAAAGAATACAATCGGGAAATAAAAAATATTCACTAATTTGAAGATGAGGAAAAAAGATCTTGGGTTGATTGGGCCAACATCTCACGCTATGGAGAATGGAATAGGGTGCAGAGTGCAAGTGTGGAAATGGAGAGATGGGGAAGTGAAGGGCATTAACGGGAAAGTGGGGTCTTCGTACGGTGTTGTCAAAATGTGACTGGGAACGCATGGCAAGGGGGTGGGACGATTCATGTATCCCATGTTAGAGAAAGGGGGTGGGAATGCACGGCAAGGGGTGGGATGATTCATGTATCCTGTGTTCTATCCTGTGTTAACTTTTGTTTTTTGTTTTTTTTTTTCAAAGGGTGAAGCCACCTAGATTCATTACTCAAAGTATTACAAGGCGACACCCGAGTTACAAGGTAGACTCCCAAAACGTCACCTGGGAGGAAATGAAGCAAATAACATTTTCCATATACGGCACATCTCCTCTAAAAATAACCCATTCCTTCCCAGCCAAACACCCCACAACACCGCCAGCACCTTTGCCCTCTCTTTCCTTGACCTAAAAATGTTATGACCTCCGCCAGAGTTGCCTCTCCTGAATGAGGACCAGAATCCCTCAAAGTTGTCCATTGCAATCCAGTCAATCCCCATCCTCCTCCGTACCTGTGTCACAAAGGGGCAAAGAAAGAAGAGATGCTGACTGTTCTCGTCCGCCCCCTTACACAAGGGGCAAGTAAGATCATCCATTGCCGCCCACTTCACCCTCCAAGCCTTGGTAAGGATTTTGCCCCTCTTTACGAGTCAAGCAAAAATTCTGACCTTCAAGGAGCATTCTATCGACCAAAGTAACCTGCAATCCCTGAGAAAATCAACATCCATCATCTGCAGGGATGAACACAATTTGCGAAAAGCCTTAGCAAAGGAGAAATCCCCCTCCTCCCAGCAAAAAGCATCCCACCCACCTTCTGGCTCCCATCCCTCCAAATGACCCAACAAGAGCTGGAACTTCGCACAACTTTGGTCAGACAACAGCCCCTCAAACGTGGGACACCACACACCATCCCAGAAGCTCCTCACCGTCGCCTCCTTGTTCACAGCTCGTGAGAAGAGTGGGTATCTGTCCTAAAGGTGACCACCACCTTGCCAGTCATTCGTCCAGAACCTAAAAGTGTCCCCATCTCCCACATAGGGAGTAAAAAAATTCCACACCTTTGGCACCACCGTCGCAAGCCTCCACATGAAGTACGACGCGTAAGGAATAGAGGACTCAAGGGCCTCCCAAGATAGGAGGGGCCCATAGCACTATTGAAGAGTGTTACCGAGAAGGCCATGTTCCCACCTCACCAATCTAACAATCCACTTCGTGAGAAGGCTAAGATTGACAATCTCCACATCTCTAATCCTGAGACCTCCTTCCTGCACAACTCTACACACCTCCTCCCAAGACACCAACCTCGTCCCCTTCCCTACCGATCCAAGGTTTGACCAAAAAAAAGCATGCATAAGTCTAGTAATCTTTTTCTTTATCTGATGAGGGACCATAAACACGGATAGGAAGTAAGATGGAACAGAGGACAGAACTGCCTTAACCAAAACCAACCTTCGCCCCAGTAAACGAGACGACCACCTCGATAGCCATTTCTCCATCCTCTTCAGCAACAGCAACCAATCCAGCAAGCGAAGGTGCCTATCCGTCATAGGGAGGCCCAGGTAGGATAACGGCAGGGCTCCCAAACCAATCCTAAGAGCAGCACTAGAAGCCTCTACTTCCCCATCCGTCATATGAAACAAAACAAAACTGGATTTCTCATAATTAATTCGCTAGCCTAACGCTTTGCCAAACAACTCCAAGAGTATGCAAAGTTTGCCATCCTCCATGAAGGACCCTTCCACCAAGAACAGAGTATCATCCGCATACTGCAACAATATAATCTCCCTGCTTGCACCCACCAAGAAACCCCTAAACAGCCCCCTCGAGCAAGATCTGATGGTCACTCTTGCGAGGGCATCAACAACCAAGACGAACAGCATTGGAGCAAGCAGGCAGCCCTACCTAACCCTCCTCCTGGGCTACACCCATCCACCTACAAGGTTCCCATTCACTGGCACTGGAAAAGACGTAGTCGTGACACATCTCTTTATCCAATCAATCCAGACCTGAGGGAAGTTTCTCCTAGTCAAGGAGGCCCACAAAAATCCCACTGAATGGAATCATATGCTTTACTGAAATGCACATTCTGTAGAAAAGCTATCTTCATCATTCTCCTCCAAGCAGCCAAGGCCTCCATAGCCACAACAAAGCCATCTAGAATGCCCCTCCCAAGAATAAACGTCGTTTGCACCGGCATGATGATATCACCAAGCAACCTATGGAGTTTGTTGGCAAAGACTTTCGCCACAATAAGATAAGAAGCATTCAACTGGGCGATCAACCTAAAATCTTCAATGGCCTCTGCACCATCCTTCTTAGGCAAAAGGAAAAAATAGGACTTATTCAACTTATTGAAACCCTTGTTCCCCACCGCAAACTCCTCCACAACCTACATCATATCCTGCTTCACCGGTGGCCAGAACTCCCTATAGAAGAAGATTGGAAACCCATCTGAACCTAGGCATCCATCCGCATTGAGACCAGGTCAGATCCTCCTCAGATCCGACAACCTCTCCTACGCATCCCCGTACACTCCCTAAAAAAATCTACCGCAACTCTCCCTACATACTCTCTGCCCGAATAGGTCGTCCCTCCTACCAGTAGCCTCTCAATCTAATTTCTTCTCCTAGCCAAAGCCACCTGGTGAAAAAATTTAGTGTTGGAGTCCCCTTCTTTCAACTGCTTATGTCTCGATCTCGTCTTCCATTCAATCCCTGCCTTCATGTCTTCCTCTTGCACAACCCGGGCATGCCTTGCCCTACACTACCTGTCTTCGACAGTTAGCACACCGTCATCCTCCTGCCTATCAAGCCTAGTAATCTCAGCCAACGCTTCAGATTTCCTCTTTTGTCATGTCTCCTTAAGCTCCTTCTTGTACCCCCTCAAATAGTCTCGCAAACCAGCTAGCTTCTTCGACAACCTGGCCGCTACCGAGCCCTCCACCTCCAAAGATCTCCATTTTTCCTTCCCTCGATCACTGAAGTCAGTCTCCATTAACCAAGATCTTTCAAACTTAAAGTACGTGTCGAAAAAAGATCCTTCATTCGACCTCCATATCAAAGGTGTATGGTTGGAAAAAGACCTATCCATCGACGAGACATCGGCCAAGGGAAACACCTCCACCATCTCCACATTGGATAAGAATCTATCCTAGACTTCTGTCCATCGGTGCTCCATCACGTGAATGCACAAGATCTGGGGACCAAATCAATCAAACGATGAAGAGCCACGAACCCCACAAACTGTTCCAAGCCGAGGTCCTGCCTCCCGCACCCATCAGGCCTATCAAGCTATAACGTAACATTGAAATCACCTCTTATCAACCACAGTGTCCTAAGGCACCCCGTAGTGACCAATGCAAGCTCCTCCCACAACACATCTCTCACCTGAGACTCTAGCGGGCCATACAAACCTGTTATCATCATCTTAGATCCATCTGACCTCCTCACCAGCCTGGTAGAGATGACATGGCTTCTTGTGAAGCCATCTTCCCAAGTGAAGACATCCTCACGCCAACCCAAAATATGTCCACTGGAGCAGCCCATCGCATCGAGGGTGTAGAACCCTTCCATCCAGGAGCACCCAATCTCCTTCCAAACTCTTCCATTGTAGGTTGTCAACTTTGTCTCCTGCAAAAGAATAACGTCAGCCAGCCACTGACGAATATAGCCCCCCAGAGCCGCCCTCCTGAACGGATCATGAAGACCCCTGACATTCCACGTAAGGAAACTTGTTATTGGGTGGTCAAAGTGGCCCCCTTCGCAGCCTGGCAAAACCCGACCGTTGCCGCCACCTATTGCATGCCGCAAGGCAACATCTCCTTCCTCAAGCACTAAGGGCAATGGTTGATGCGTTGCCTCCTCTATCATGCTCCAACTGTCAACCACCACCGCGGGTGGCGCCCTGATAGCTCCATCTCATAGTGTAGCGAAGACGCCGACCTCACGCACCATGCACAAGCGCCATCAAGCAAGGTGTATCACACCTGAGCTACCTGTACTTGAACCTTCCACCACCGGCGCGGATCAACAACACCATCTCGGACCTACTCAGTCGTGGCAATCGAAGCCTCTCCAATGCCCTCTACCCTCGGGCCGATGAGGTGGGGAAAAGCCCTCGCCAATCCATCGCCGTCGTTAACCGCCACTTCCATCACGACCTCAAGCACACCCAGCACCTCAACGTGCTTGAGTGGAAAGGGGGCCTTCACAACCTCTGGAGAGGAAACCACACGCTCCAGGTAGGAGGAGATTGGGTTTGAAGCGCTTGAAGCATTGCCTGATTCTTTAGCATCCGAAAAAGAGGCCCCCATGCTCCTCGATTTCAGGGAAATCGAATCCAAGGAGGATCCAATCCGATTGGTCAATGCAGGATCTAAATCAATTCCTCTAACCAAATGGTACCTTGAGTTAGCCCAGGTTAAGTACCCAAAACTTGGGTTGGGTGATCCCAGCAGCCAAATGGGGTTAACCCAACTTTTTTTGGGTTATCCTGGTAAATAAATTAACAATAAAGAGGTAGATTTAAAATTTGCAAATAAATACCCAGGATATCCATTTAAAAGTGGGTATCAAACCAACTGAATTTGCATTAGGTCAGGGTCAACCCCATAACCTAGTTATAGTGAATTTAATCAGGTCATATGCCAATAGGTCGAATTATTGGCGTATGATCTTCTGATCGTGAGTCCATAGACCTTCTGATATTGAAGGTTCAGCAGCTACATTTTGCAGGATCAACATCACCGTCTAGGTTCAGTAACCAATGCATAAGAATTCATTTTACCTTACCAACTGGGAAAGGCACATCTTCCTTCCAGCAAATGCAGGATCCAATGACAGAATCCACCGTTTGAATGTAACCAGAAGCCACACATGGCATCCATATACCAGGAAGAAAGATTACCTAGAAGACATGACTAGACAGAACAGCAGACCATGACTCATTTGGTGAAACAATGCTCACGAATAGCACTTAAAGAGGGACCTATGGGATTTCTCTAGGGAGAATAACACATGGCAAGCACTCTCTTTTTTTTTAAAAAGAAAGAAAGAAAGGGGTTAACAAGTGTTGTTAACCCCCCCGGGAATTCATTAACAGGAGGGCTAGATGCTCCAAACACTCTTGCGAGAAGGGACACGTGAAAAACAAGTGCTCCAGATCCTCTAATCCATCACCACAAAAAATGCAAATCATTGGAATCAGGAGCCCAGCAACATTGGCAACTGCAGGTGACCAATCTCTTTCTCCTCGACAACCATGTAAAATTTTAACCTTAAGTAGCAATCATGTTATCCAAAACTTCTGGCAATCAGAAGGCAACTCCTGGTCAATCATGACATGCATTCTTTTAGAGAGAGAAAATTTAGATTTTTCCACTCTAATCTATTTTCAATTTCTCAGCTTTCATTACATGACTCACTTCTCCTTGTAAAAGACGAACAATTTTAATTTATACAATGGGAAGCATCTAAGTAGTAGATATGGCAACAGCAATGAGAAAACAGCTGGATTTGACTTTTTGATTATGCAATTTGGGATACAGATCTTCTGGGTTTCTCATCCAGTTGTGACAATATGACAGAATAGGTAAAAGAACACAGACTTTGCTAAATGATTAGTCCGAAGGTGTCAACATTCCTCATTGAAGAAACCTTCAACAACTGCATCTTATTCAGCACTCTCCAATTGGGTTGTGTTTTCTGGTTTCTTCAGATTCTCCAGTGCAGAGATGCGTGCATTGAAGGACTCATCAATTGCACTCACCTGGATAAAATACAAACCATAAGAACATTCATCTCGAATCAACTGATATCAAGAAAAAAGTCCCACACTAAGTCCCACCATCTATATAGTCCCCCAATCTATATTCAGAAGAGTAATTACAATGATAGGTTCACTTATTTGGGATTCTGGGGATACTTTTAAACGTAATATGCACATGAACCTTATGGTTAATCTAGTCTATTATTTACCTAAAAAATCAAGTTGAATGTCTGGCAATTTGGAAAATTATGTTTAAAACACATGGTACACACTATTGTCTATCAAACAGATACCACAATGGAACAATCACATTTCTTTTTGAAGGTAACAATATCACAATTTTGGAGCAGATTGTCGAAACAATTCCAATGACACCCCAAATTGCTACTAACAACCAAATAAGAACGTGGACAGGGGATCATCTTCATCTCAGCATTGGACTGGAAGATTAGTCAGGTTGCACATTCAATCCTCTTGGAGAGTATAAGGGACCTTCTTTTCAATCTTAAAAGGTACTGGAAGTTTCCCCTGAAGCCACTACACTGACCACTTGGAATCTACTACAGGAAGGCAACTACCATTTGGAAGCCAAAACCAATGATGCTCTATCTTGTAGAAGTAAGTCCTAAATATAATCGAACAGCAGTTAGAACTGATTGAAGTCCAAGCAAATAGGGAAAGTTCTTTTTGTTCCTTCTTCCACCTTCTGATCTTACTAACCCGAATTAATTTTCATTTCATCAACATTCCCTACATGCTAGATTGTTCACGGTAGACTTTCAAGAAGCACAAGCCCAACCTACAAAGGAGGATATCTTTTATCACTAAAATTTGGAAACCTGGTTGTCAAGCATTGGAAAATCTCCACAAGAATTTCCAGTATTATCTTCAGTGTTGAGCATGCTCCTCCTCATTTTTCGAGTACACAAGTACATCATCAATGAATGCCACCATGCCAAAGTACAGACTGTCAGTTCATTCCAAGCCACAGTGACAGACTCATGAAATGGAGCTGGACGGTAAATCATAGATGCATAGTAGCACATCTAGAAAGAACACAAAAATTATAACAACCAGAAGAAGAGCAACAATAATAAATCCAACATCAAACATTACTGTTCAAACAGTGTGTATCAAAGTCCCTTCATGCTGCAGAGCATCTAAATGGGCTCCACAAACACCTACGACATATGCTTGTTAATCAAAAGAACTGCTGATTCAGAGTCAAAAAAAAAAAACACATCCAAAATCTCAAGTCCTATTTCCAGGATTCTAAAAATAAAATGGGCAACTGCTGGTAATTTCAAACATTTATTATTTCAGATAATTACACATCAAAACCGAAGTCAAAGGACAGAAGCAAGTGCCTACGAGAAATCACTAAAAAACCAGTCTAGAGTGTCAGATACGCCAACCTTCATCAAACACCAGTTAATTCATGGAAAGTTATTTTCATTCCACCTTGAGTAAGGGGCTAACCCATGCTTTCTCAGACAGGAATGTCGGAAATATCCAACCAATGCCCCTTGGTGCCATTCACGCCCAACACTTTTGATTTCCTTAGTTCTTCCTTGCCCTTCATTTCCACATTGATGCCCTAGGCAGCTGCAAGCCTACTTTGTCCCAAGTCTGACAGGAGTCTCATCTCTCACATCAGGATTGGAGATGTTCCCAAATGGATGATATCATTATTGGATGCTATCAACATGTCATTGTTCATATGGCATGTATTGCTGAGAACTTTAAGCAGCTATGCCACTGGTGCCTTTCTTGCATCCTATTGGTGCAGCAAGAACATTTCTTACCAATTAGGTCTATTGGGCTTTATAATAGAGGCTTTATACAATGAGGATATGATTCTCGGGCATTTTGATGGCTGCCATAAGGTTGTATAATTCGGGGACTTAGATGGTGGCAGTGGAACTTTTTGTGATTTTTGTACTTTGATTTTTCCTTGTTCAGATTTGGATTTGGGGATCACGGGAGTTTTGATCTGGACTTTTGTCTCCCTCTATTTGCAGTTGTTTTCCTTCTGATTTATTATTGTCCTAGGGTTAATTGGAGTTTTTTTTTTTTTTTTCAAAAGGAAAATGATAGTTATTCGGCTGATAAACACCCAAAATGTATTATAACAAATAATATGACTTTTTAACCTACATCAAAACCCACAAACAACAGCAAAAAAATCACTCACAGCGACTCACTCCACATTCTAATCATAACCGCAATGGACTCCAAAAAATTTTCTATGTATGGTCTCTGTCCCCTAAAGACCACCTCATTCCTCCCCAACCAAATGCCCCAGAGGATCACTAGAGGCCTAGCTTTCTCATTCTTCGACTGGAAGACATTGTGGCCTGTGTTGACGCCTTCGCACCTAAATGAACTCCAGAACTCCTCAAAAGACAAGTGGTTTCACCACCCAGCTTCCATGCGGTTCCATACCTGTGTCACAAACGGACAAGAGAAAAAAAGATGGTCCACATCCTCACCAGCACTTCGACACAAGGGGCACACCTTATCCTTCCCGAGGGTCCACCTCGCTCTCCACATTCTCGTCATGAGCCTACACCTTCTAAGCAACCAAATGAAGATCTTAACTTTCAATGGGCATACCACCCTCCAAACCTGATTGCAATCTCTCACCAGATCCAAATCACTAATGGGCCCCCACTAGATAGTCTCCTATAAGCAGCCCTCACCAAGAAATCACCTTCATCCCAAGAGAAAGTATCATTCCCCATCTCTGGTTGGAAGCCTTCCAACTCCCCAAGCAAAGTCTGGAACTCCTAAATCCTCGCATCTAAGAGGTTTCTAGCAAAGGATGGGCACCCACCCACCTTCCAAACTTTCGCCACCGATGCATCCATGTTCGTAGATGACGCAAAAAGTCTTGGGAATCTTTTACACAGTCTCCCTTCCCCCGTCCAATCATCCTACCAAAATCTAAACACATCCCCTAACCCCATCATCAGTACAAAGCAATCATGCACTTTATGAGCCACCAAAGAGAGACCTCTAAGGAAATGCGAGACATCCCTCGGCGAGGACAAGAGGAGGCCCCACCGCATCGGGATGCCATAAGAGGATATGAAAACTCTCCCCACAAGCCATTCACATTCTCCAACAACCCTCCAATCCACTTCGTCAACATGCTGTCATTCATTCTCCCCAGGTCTCTCACACCAAGCCCTCCCTCCTCTACCGGCCTACAAACCTCCTCCCATGCCACCAACCTCGCACCTAGCTCATTCGACCCGTGATTCGACCAAAAAAAGTTCCTCATCAAGCTCAGAATCTTTTTTATAACCTGTTGAGGCATCTTCAGGACAGAGATGAAATATGACGGCATCGCGGCAAGTATCGCCTTAAGTAAGACCAATCTCCCTCCTCTCGCCAACATCCTAGACGCCCATCCTGCCAATCTCCCTTCCAATCTTCGAATCAAAGAGGACCACTCCTGTACTAAGATCCTCATGTCCATCAGGGGAAAGCCCAGATACGCAATAGGCAACTTCTCCTGCTTCGTTCCAAGACTCAAACTGCACGCCCTCGCCTCCTCCTCCGTCATGTGGAACATAACAAAACTCGACTTGGAGAGATTAATCTATAACCCAAAAGCCTCCGCAAACAATTCAAGCAAAATCCACAGTCTTCTAGCTTCCACAAGAACAAGGTTATTTGGAGCTTTTAATTTCCACAAGAACAAGTTGTAAGAATCATGGATCTTTGTCATGCATCAAGCTTTCATATGCATGATCAAAAATCTGTGCTCTTTATTCTTATGTTTATGCCACATTTACACACTGCATGGTCTTGATATTTACTATAAACTTACATAAATTTCATGTGGATTAAACTATCTGGTCTTTCTTACAGTGACACACAGCAATGCTGCCTAAACTATCTACTTTTTTTGGCACACCTGATGCAAAGTTTGATTGCTTATCAAATTGAGTAGTTCAGTTCACTTTTGGTATTCATGAAATTCAACTAGTGTTAAACAAAATTTTAGTAACATCCCTCTATCACAACCAAGGGAAGAAAACTCATCATGCATCTCTAACCAGTAACCATTCCCCCACCTATCCTCACACATTCCTACCGAAAAAACAACACATCACATCACAGGGTAACCTACCATGATGGCATCAGTACTTATCCCTCAAATTTTACCAAATAGACTTACAACATAACCACCTCAACAAAATTATCCCATTAAATCTGTTCCAGTTGCCAAACTAAGCCTAAAGGTTCCAGCCTACTAAAACCAAAATGGCAAAGAAAGGAAGTTGCAGACTTAGGCTTCAAATCTATTCTTCCAATTAGCCACTCCTAAGAACAGGGTTCATAAAATTGATTCGTTCTCTACTAAGTATGCCATATGGCTAGATACAAATGATAGGTTTTTTTTTAGAATAAGTGATGTAATTATTTAAGAGGTAAAACTACGAATAACATTAGTTGTTGCCTAACACTTGTCTTCTTCTCTAAGTTACCAGACTTTGTTCTTCTTCTCTAAGTGACAAAGTACCATACTCCATACTAAGGTTTTAAATGTCAATTTCAACGTCGTTTCGATAAATTTCTAAATGTAAATTTTGAGGCATGTCTAGGACACACCATGAAAATGCCCGTATTTCAACATCATATTTCGATGATTTCGATGTTTCAAAAATAATCCATTTTGGAAGCATGCCAAGGGTAGGCCGACGTATGTCAACAAAAATGACAAAAGTAGTCAAAATGATTAAAATTTCAAAGAAATCACAAGCTTAAACATATTTATGTAAGAATAATAATATTATATCCTAATATTTATATGCAACATGTATTCTACCATAACATATTCAAGTTCAAAAATTAAATATTAAATAATTACTATACGAATTGAATTAAGTCATGCAACAATAAAAGATTCAAATATATAGTTTGCAATAAACTAAAGTTAAAATTTAAATATCCAACCAATTGATCTTAAATTAATTTATCTTATGGTTAATTTGAGGTTTTTCACTATGCTAACAAATTAATCAATTTGAATAGATCTAGATTAACATAACTTTTTGTGTTGTATTGGCCATTTTTAGTTATGCTACCACTTATGAGTCATGTTTAGATCTACTTGTATTATATTTATGTTTAAAAAAATATACATTGTCACCTCTAAACATGGTATCATACTTTTCTAGGTTGGATATTATCCTTGAAGTAAATGATGATCAATTCATGAAGTATACAGGTGTTTGTAATTTTCAGATTTTATTCTCATATGAATAAATGCAAGTTCTTCATTCTATAATAGTAACCAAAGCTTCGGATTTTATTTTTAGAAATTAAACAAATGTTTCATCAATTCTAAATTATGATTAGACCTATATGTTCGTAATAATAGTATATCTAAAATTTAGTATGTAAATCTACTTTATAATTATAGATAAATGTGGAATCAATCCTCAAGAAAGTCGGAGGATAAGTACAATGAGACGAGAGGGAGTAACAGCAACAGATATTTGATTCGAATAAGAAGGGAGCAACAACAATGGAGATTTGATTCAAATAAGAATGAAGTACCAGTAGCAACACGAGCAACAGTAGCAGTAGTAGAGAAGAATAGGAGAACTGAGAGTAAGAAGCAATAGCAATAGCAAGTCAAATGCTAAGTGTGAGACATTTCGTCAAAATTCCTATATTGCGATATTATATTGATGTTGATATGGCCTAACCCCAAAAATAACTATTTGGATGACATGCTGACGCCATGCCATTGAAATTTAAATCACTTACAACAATAGTAATGAATAGAAACTGATTATTGAGACATATATTAACCTTAAAATATGGTAACGATTTAAGAATTATACCTAATGCCACCTATTTGTCCAAACCTATCGAAATATTATCCATATTTGGTAAAATATTACTGACATTCCTACATTTTGACATTATATGTGTGTCAATATCACCTCACACTAGAAAAGGACCATTTCCTGAGCATGTTGTAGGAACTTCGTGGGCATTCAAAATAATGCTCCATACTAATTAGTGCCTTTATGGCCCATAAGAGATATGAAGATATCCTATTGAGCATTAGAATTACAAGTCTACAAGCGTGACCCATAAAAGAAGAAAAAACTAAGCAACAAAGCAAGACACTCATTTGGTTCTTCCACTTTACCCTTCATTTAAGATTCATTCTTATTACCTTGTATATGCCTCATTAGCTACCTGTATGAGGAACTCAGGCTGGATTCATCCATGAAGATATCATTTCATTTCAGCAATATCATTACCATTAAAGAAAAAACCACAATAAAAAAAAAAGTATCAGCTAAATTTTCACTATTTTATGAGAAGAATTCTGTGATTTATGCAATGACATAGCCAGCAAAACAGAAAGGACAGAATTCAACAATGCTGTCTCATCTTGTGCAGTAGAAAGTGAAACATCAAAAAATGACTTAGAAGATAAGCTGTCCACCTTGTAAAAGCATAAAATAGCCGAAAAAAACCACTATTATCTACGAAAGTATATATTCAGTAGGTCATCTATGGGTGTTTGGTCCAATGGAATGCTGTACATTTAACAACGTATACTATCGCAAACATGGAACACAGAGAAGAGAAAGTAAAAGTAGCATTAGGTTGAACTTGTAAATATTCAAAAGGTTGAACTTGTAATTTGATGCTAATAATTGTTTCCTCTCTTTTTTCTCCCAGAGATCATGCTTTCCTTATCCTGAACCATATAAGTTGAAAATCTTAAGCAACTAAAATATATTACTTTTGAGATAAAAGATGAAGGGTCAATACTCAGAATGAATACTCCGCCATTTCTTGAAAATTTCAGGCATCATAACCAAACTAAATCACAAAAGATTCCCCATTCTGACACAAGAAAATTGCATAAGAAGATCGGCACAATGAATAATGTTCACATATGGCCTGACACCAACCAAATGGTCCAGACCAGGGAGTGGACCCTGGCACATTCCTTCTGAGAACTGAAATAAATAGGTCCCTGGCCCTGGATATCCACAGCAGGAGGACCATAAATGCTCCGCATCAGAAAATCAATCCGATCAGGACCGTATCCATTACAAATCACCTGAGCACAAGTGCAATAAAAGAACAGGTGTGGTCAATCTTCCTCTTGCAGTCCACAAAATCCACAAGAAAGATCTGTGAGAGGTCTGTCTCGAAAAAAAAAGAACTATGCGAGGTGCCCACATAGAATGGAAATTCTTTATTACAATTCTTCTACACCACAGCAACCAAGCAAAAAAATGTGTATCTTCAAGGGACACATAGTACCTTATATCAGTTTGTGTTGAGTTACATTTTTTTGTTAAGGGTCTATTTGTTATTTTATTTTCCTTGTTGGGCTTATATGGTTATTTTTTCCTCACCTCTCTCTATATAAAGAGGTGTAGAGATGGCTTGATAAATAAGAAAGATTCTTTCTTCAACTTGGTATCAGAGAACCAGATTGGGGACTCCACCAAACAACAAACCCTAACCCTACCTCAAGCCCCCTACAGCCGTCCACCACTGCCACCCTCGGCGGCAGCACCAGCATCGATCCACCGTTGCCATAGCAGCAACCTCACTGGCTCGGTGCCGCAGCAGCAACCTCACCGGTCGTCGTTGCTACGCCACAATCGACCGCCGCGCTGCTACAACCCACCGCCGCCACTACCCTGTAGACCGCAGCAGCACGTCGCTACATCTCTGTAGGTCACCGCCGCCGCTCCAGAGCAGCACGCCACCGCTGCCTTCTCTCCCAGTCGCTGCCCAGGCCACCGAAGGGCAGGCTACTGGCCACCAGCACGTTATAGGGAGGTTCTTGAGTGTTGTAGAGACGAAGTTTTGAATCAAGAATCTTCCTATGTGTGATATGACTCTCTGTAATCCTGTAGTCTGATTTAGGGTGTGGATTCCCCTTGTTAATGGTGTTTGGGGTGTATATTCCCCTGATTACATGATTAATGGGGTATGTATTCCACAGTAAAGTTTTGGAGATAGTACTTGTGGACTACGGGGTGTGTATTCCCCGTGTTTTTGGTGTTTGATCCAGCATTTCAAATCTACCGTCCTAATTTGTTTCTATGTTTGGAGCTACCATGGCTGCATCCGAGGCTTCTGAGGTGTCTTCAGGATAGAGTACAGAAAGTGGAATGTACAAGAGCCCCTTATTTACTCCAATTACTAAGTTGGACGAGACCAATTACACCCGTTGGTCTTAAACCTTCCTTGTCACTATGGAGGGTCATGAGAAGAAGCATGTGCTTATGTAAGCACCACCGGAGTAGAAAACATGAAAATATGCAACGTGGAATCGGGATGATGCTATGGTGAGAGCCTAGATCCTGAATAGCGTTATTTCTCGGATTGATGATGAAGTTATGTATTACACTTCTGTCAAAAAGATGTGGGATGCCTTGAAGACTACTTATTTACATGAGTTGAATTCAACTCAAGTATTCTAGATCTACTATGATTTGTGCCATCTCAGGAGGAGATGAGTCTGTCGTAGTACTACTCCACTATGAATGGGCTATTGGAGAAATATAATACATGTAGGCCGATGTGTACTTCCTCTACATGTAGGGATCACAGGAAGGAGTTTGCAACCCACATGTTTCTTGCAGGGCTGCATATCACTATTCTACGGCTCGTTCTCGGATTCTGACTCTTTCCGAGCTTCCTCCCATTGAAGAAATTTACAGGAGGCTGAGTAGGATGCAGATTCAGCCTACTCATGATGTGGATGTTACCAACACATCTTTGGCTCATGCAGCTGTTAACACTTGTGCTGGTCGAGGTGGCTTCTTTCATGGCAAAGGTAAGGGGTGAACTGATGGTGGTCGTGGCAAGCCTACCTGCACTTACTGTGGTAGACTTGGCCATGTTGAGGCCAAGTATTAGAATAAACTTGGTCGCCATGCTATTGCCAACCAAGTCTCCGTTACACCATCTCCAGGTGTGACTACTGAGGCAGTGTCCCTTGCAGAGGCAGATTATGATGCAATTGTGCAACGGCTAACACAGTTGACCCATGAGAAGCCTCAATCTTCTAGCACTGCAACCTATGTATCCGCATCAAGTACAAATAGGTCATGGTTGATTGATTCAAAGGCATCCGATCATTTGACATGAGATTCCCAGTGCTTTAGGGAATTATAAAAGACACCACAGGAACATTCAGTACAGCTGACAGATAGTAGACATGCCCCTATCTATGGTAAGGGAGGGATATCTGTTACACCCTCCATGCATCTTGCCGATGTATATTATGTGCCTGACATGACAATGCAACTGCTATCTGTTAACTTTATTATTAAGCAGTTGAATTGTCATGCTATTTTTGACGTTGTTGGATGTGCGTTTCAAGATCGCATGACAGGGAGGACGATTGGTGGTGGCAATGAGGAGTGGGTGTGTATCGACTAGTTTAAAGTCTAGTTGTTGCGGTTTGCCAGATGACTACTGCGGGAAGTGCCTTGTAGTGGCACAAACGACTATGACATCTTTCACTGGATAAACTACATCATATCATCCCTCACTTGTCTCATGCCATGAAGATTCAGTGTGATGCTTGTCGACTGAGAAAGCATCACAGTGCCAACTTTCCAACATCTATTCAATCTACCAGTTCTGCTTGTTTTAACTTGCTACATTGTGATGTCTGAGGTCCTAGTCGTGTGGCAGATCGCCAGGATTTTCGATATCAGTTGTTATTTGTGGATGATTTTTTACGCTTATCATGAAGCTTTTTGATAAGGAATAAATCAGAAGTTAGTTCTTTGATTTAGCAATTTGTGATATTTGTGAAAAATCAATTTGATGTATGCATTAAGAAAATCAGAACAGATAATGCATTAGAGTTTTGTATAAAGAACATGGCTGATTTGTATGGATCACTAGGTATTATGCATCAAACATCATGTCCTCACACATCACAGCAAATGGGATTGCTGATAGGAAACGCCGCCATATTCTAGATACAGCTAGAGCTTTACTTATCCAAAACAGTGTTCTGCATAGTTACTGGAGAGATGCGATTCTTACTGCCTATTATCTTATTGACAGGCTTCCTCTATGTTACATGAGCAGATCCCATGGAGTATCTTATATCCTGATGCAAACTTATTTCTTGTGTTGCCAAAGACTTTTGGTTGTGTGGCATTTGTACACCTCCTTGAGCCTGGCCATGATAAATTGACACCAAGGGCGGTTAAGTACGTATTTCTGGGGTACTCGCGCATGCAGAAGGGATACAAGTGTTTGATCTCGTAGACCAGAGACACTATATGAGTGCGAATGTGACTTTTCATGAGTCTATCCCTTATTTCTCTACCTCAGGTCATCAGTTGAGAGAGGTGGAGGTGGTTACTCCTATGCCTATACCTCCTATAGCCTTAGAGGATTTTTCTCAGAGTAGTGGTATATCTACTATAGGTCAGACTGTGGGCACTTTTAGACCTGTACCACCAGATGAGAAGACATTTAAGAGTACTACATATCAGCTTCCAGTCACTTACAGAGAGAAGGCACACTCCTCTTCAGTCTCTACTAAGCCACCATCGTCGTCCTCTGCTCAGGTATGTGTCAAGGATACTGATGCTTCTTCTGCTAATATGTCTTCAGGGTCTCTTTCTATGCCCACAGATGAGGATATTCTCATTGCCGTTGGGAAGGCTCCGCAATCTTGTGAACAATATAACGTTGCTAGTAGTGTTGTTTCTGTAGGCTCTCTCGAATCAGAATTTCATACATTCACAGCTACAATCTGTAGTACTAAGATCCCTACCTCCTACCAACAGGCTCTCCTACATCAACATTGGAAGGCGACTATAGAGATGTCTGCTCTTACCAATAGAGGCACCTGGGAGCTGTCTGTTCTACCTTCTGACGCGCACCTGGTTAGGGCCAGATGGCTCTTTACCCTGAAATACAACCCTGATGGGCCTATTTCTCGGTATAAGGCTTGCCTTGTGGCCAAAGGATTCACCCAAACCTATGGGGTGGATTTCTTTGACACTCTCCAGTAGCACGGCTCTCCACGGTTCACATTCTTGTCACTGTTGCAGCTCATTATGGATGGCATTTACACCAGCTAGATGTCAAAAGTGCCTTTCTATATGGAGACTTGAAGGATGAGATCTACATGCAGCAGCCACCTAGCTTTGAGGTTCAAGGGAAGTGTGTGTATGTAAGCTTCGTAAGGCTATTTATGGCCTTAAGTATAGCCCCCAAGCCTGGTTCCAGCATCTGTCGGAGGCACTATCTGTTTTTGGGATGCAAAGACCTTCTAATCATTCCCTGTTTATCAGGAAGACCAGTATTAGCACCATGACTTTATTGGTATATGTTGATGACCTTATCCTTACAGGTGATGATGCAGATGAAATTACTTAGGTGAAGGATTATTTGGCTCGCCAGTTTGTCATGAAGGATCTTGGAAAGCTGAGATATTTTCTGAGCATTGAGATTGCCACGAGCAAGCAAGGCATAGTGATGTCTCAGAGAAAGTATGTACTTGATATTCTTCAGGAGACAGGCATGCTAGGATCCAAGGAAGCCAACATTCCTATGGATCCTAAAGTTCATCTATTTGAGGATACAGTGAAGCTAAAGGACAAAAAGGCCTATCAATAGCTAGTTGGGAAGCTATTGTATCTAACCATCACAAGGCCAAACATCAGTCTTGTAGTAAGTAAACTAAGTCAGTTCTTAGACAAACCCACTGATGTTCACTGGCAGACTGTTATGCAAGTGTTGAAGTACATCAAGGGATGTCCAAAGAGAGGCATTCTATTCAAAAAGAAGAAGGTTCCTATGTCTGTAGCTGTTTATTCTGATGCAGATTATGCTGAAGATGTTGGAGACAAGCAGTCTACTACAGGTTTTTATACATTTGTTACTAGGAACTTAGCAACTTGGAGGAGCAAGAAACAAAGTGTTGTTTCACGCTCTAGTGCTGAGTCCAAATACAGGGCTATGGCTCATACTGCAGCTAAGATGATATGAATCAGATATCTGCTACAAAATCTACATTGTGATATTCAGGAGCCTATGAAGATGCACTGCGACAACCGGGCTGTAACATATTGCTAACAATCCCATATTTCATGAGAGAGCGAAACATGTGGAAGTGGACTGTCACTTTACAAGGGGCCTCGTTCAACAAGGTCTTCGTACTACATGTCTTCCCTCCACCGACCAGACTGCTGATGTGTTTACCAAGCTACTACCTCGCCCCCAGTTTGAGAAATGTAAAAACAAACTAAGCATGATAGATATATATGCTCCAACTTGAGCGAGAGTGTTGAGTTACGTTTTTTGTTAAAGGGCTATTTGTTATTTTATTTTCCTTGTTGGGCTTATGTGGTGTAAGGATGGTTTGGTAAAGAAGAAAGATTCTTCTTCAACTGTTTGCATCTCTAATTAGGATACTATCCTTACCATAGTAGTGCTGCTCAATCTTCTGTAAGCTCGCGGACTGAGAATTCCCCATGATCCCAGAAGAGAACATCCAAACTGTCCCTTGGGCAACAAGCCCTGACACTCTTCAGCAAAGTTTAAAATCTGTAAACCTCTGAGATCTGAGAATGTGGCCACAGAAGAGGGAGTCTAATTGCCTTCTTCTGACACAAGGCTAGTCTAGTCCAACAATCAGTCAATGGCACATCCTTGTCTAAAGTCAATGCAAACAATCAGGGTAAAGCCGCTCTGTAAATCTCCCTACCCTCGGTCAATTACCCTTCCCCTGATCAGTTACCACTTTGTCAGAGGAAGTAGTGGAAGAAGAAGAGTTGGCCTTATTCTTGGATCAAGTAATAGCCAGGTTGCTATGGAAATAAGAAGACTGAGAGGAAAAGAAGAACAGAGGAATTTAGAAGGGGTGGCCACCATTCAATGCTAGACGAAACAACCTCCAAGGTCATCATAAAACTGTCAAGACTGGCAAGGGACTGCCAGAAATTTTGGAAATACAGGGTGCCCCTCAAGATAAAGTTCTTTCTTTGGCACTTAAGGTGATGGGCCCAAGATATGGACATGGCATGCCCACTCTGCGGAGTGGAAGACATCAACCACCTCTTCTTTGCCTGCCCATTCGCAACTGATTGCTGGACGGGGGTTGGGTGGTGGTCCGTTGCGCACTCTTCGGTTGTAGAATTCTGGTCTAGCCTACATGGAGCCTTTGTGGATGGGGAAACTGTTTGGAGAGCCTCTTTGCTTTTGTGGTGTAGTTGGTGGGAGCATGAGAGAGTCTCCATGGATGGGGTCATCCACCAACACACCATTCTTTGTAATAGCTTTTGATTGAGCTCTCCTTTAATAAAGTGAGGGGTTAACAACATTTGTTAACTCCCCTTGTTCCTTTCAAAAAAAAAAAATGTCAAGGCTGGAATGACCAAACATAAAGGCCTATTATATTGAGCAAACTAAGTCACCCACCAATGTAATAAGCCTGTTGGGAAGAACTTTGGCAACAAAAGTAGATGACATTGGATAGGGCAATTGACCCAGAATGAACTAACATCTCCTTTTCAGGCAACAAGACTACAAAAAATTGGTTCAGTGTAATGAAACCCAAGTTCCCCTCAGCAAATTGATTTAGAACAACCATCACATCCTCCTTTAAGAGGTTCCATGATTCCTTGAAGACTAAGATCAAAACACCATCTGGTCCAAGAGACCCTTTCACATTCAGTCCACTGATGGCACCTCCACTCCTCTTCTTGGAGAAGGTTTGTTGTCAACAGAAAGTGTTGATGGTCTGACAGAAGGAACTCTAACACCAAATCAACACCAAGAACCACAAATACTATTGGTGAACTCCCTAAAATGATTAGCCAACAACGCACCAATCTTATCTCTCTCCCTGACACTTCCTCTCCATGAACTATTATCTAACAACAACCATTGGCACAATGACAGAAAATTTATATTCGAATCCCCTTCAAGTTTGCCCTGATTATTTCCTCCATTCTACCTTCTCCTTTCTATCCTCCTTATGTACCACATGCAACATTTGACACCAAACAGATTTTTCCTGCTCATTAAGATCTTTCACATCTTTTCAAATATGGCCATCTCTAAAAGGACATCTGCCTTTTTTTCTGTCTCCGATCTGATCTGCTTCTTGTAAGAGTTGAGGAATGTGTAGTGTGCACAACAAGCCAAGCTTGGTAGATAGTCCTGCAGTAGTTGATCCTTCGACAGTTAGCTCCCTTCTTCATTTTCCTTCCAATAATTCCTTGAAGCCTAGTTCCAATAGCCAAGACTGTTTGAACTTAGGATAGGTGCCAAATCTCCTTCATTTAACCTCCAAACTAGAGGTGTATGGTCCAAGAAGGGTCCAACAGGCAGACATCCAAAAGAGGGAACACTTCAGCACTCCATATTGCAAAAGGATCTAACAATCTTAGATTTTGAATTCTGAGAAATTGTGGTCCTCCAAGTATAATGGGACACCAACATTGGTAACTGAGCAATGAAATCAGCAAATGCTTTTGACCCTGGATCCCGACTTCTTGATAAGAAACTATCATAAGCATGAAATCTGCACCAATAAACCACAGAATCCCAGGAAAAGCACACGCCACTACCATCAGCTCCTAGAATTCGGCCTCATCTAAATTGGTGGTACATAAATGCAGGAGAACAAAACAGGCAATAGTCACTCCTTCCCAAAACGGAGGTGACAAATTACCCATCTTGAGTCTTTCACAGCCACATAGGGGCACGGTTGCAGGAAACCAGCAAACACCCAGATCTCCCAATAGCATCCACAGAGATGGAGTCGGAGATCTTAAAATTAATTAGCCTATTATATGGCATTGTTTTGTCTGTTGGTACAGTTAACCACAACCATACCATCTAATATACCAACAAACACCATACATGACATATGAATGAAGGTCTAGTATGACTCAAACTACAGGGAATGGCAATCCCAAAAATAAAGGGACAGATTGTTAGCCACTTGCAGATATTCTCGTTTTCATAGGACCACAAAAGAAAATGAGTAGGAAAATGCAAGTTTAGTTTGGAGGAGACCTACATGGGTCAGAATTGAAAGGTGGATGGAAGGAGGTTTTAAACATATGAGATTGATTTGTCAGCAAGACAGAGGAATTGATGGGGGAGAACACACACTCAATATTGATTGGTTGAAGTACAGAGGTGGCCGAGGCGGAGAGGGGCTTCAAGTGTTTTATACAATAAAAAGTTCTTCTAGAACTAGAACTTAAAGGCAAACACTGTATAGCAGCAGGGAGACCTGCCGTGCAAGTGTCGGACTATCAATTATAAGCACGTGCAAACGATGTATATAGCACAATCGAAAATGTCAAGGTGAATACACAGTGAAAACAAGAAATGAATCATACTCAGAATAATACCATTAAAAGATTTATGTGACCTCAACAGAGAAGAAACGAAAGAGACTTGTTTAAGGTGATTAGTCCATCTCGAGAGGTCTCCCGATATGCTAGCGAAAAAGGTGTGAGAAGTTGGCTGTGGAGAGTTACAAAGGGAATGGAAAAGAACAAAGAAGCGTTGCAACTATCAAGCACAACTTAGGTTATTTAGAATCTTAGACTTAAGCCTTGGAATGATCCAAAATAAATTCGGATACAAGCAAAGAATCCACTCACTTGACTGCACTCAATACAAGCAAAATGTTTAAGTTTAACAAGTTGCACATACTCACGCTTTCACGCGAATATCAAAAGCAGCAATCTAAACAGTAATCCGTCAGTTGCAAGTCAAAAAAAAAAAAATCTAGCATGCCCAAGATAGCAAAGAAAAAATCTGCATGCGGTAAAACAAATCAAGTGAGATTGTCAAAGACTACTCAATTATTCACAGCTCTGAGGTAATGCCCCTTGCTAAGGTCAAATCCTGCTACGAAAGAGAACATGAGCGGCGGTTTTTGAAGAAAATGAGGACCGCATACGAAATGAGCAAAGAGTAACTATAAAGGCCGAATGTGGAAGAAAATCGAGGTGTCTGAGGAAAATATTTGCCCCCAAAGAATTCGTCGTCGGACACATTGCCCCCACAACACCGGAAGTTTTCGAATCAAAGGGCGTAATTCAAAATTCAGGAACGCTCAATCTCAGCCGTCGATCGCCGAATCTCTACACCTTCGATTGGCATCACCAATCGACCATTTCTAACGCATGGTGAGTCAAGAACAAAAGCCGCTCCGGGGGACGGCGGCGAGAGGAGAAGAAGGATCTACGGATTAGCCAAATCACGAAGGGGTAGAGAGAGAAGGCGAGGAGAGAACACCTGACGAGAGATGGCTTCGTGGGCGATCCTGTAGTCCTCGTGGAGGTAATAGAACCCGGCGGCGGCGGCGGCCGCAGCGCCCGCGAAGAAGGAGGAGAGGCGGACCCTCATCAGGTAACCCATATCGCGCCGGTGCCGAGGCCTTCCGGGTGTGGTCGGTGGAAGGAGAAGGCAAGGGGAGCGGAAGGGTGAGGACGGCGAGTGGGCGAAGAGACGCGGGTCGCTTAACCGGGTATGGGAAAAGAGTGGGTAGCGGATACCAGTGACAAATCACGTGGAGTTCAAAGAAGGATAGAGTTTAGAGAATAATAACTCATAGAGTAATATTCTTGTATATCAAATTGTATACGAGGATGCATTATTTTTTTTTAGTAATAAGAAAGGTGGATGATTTTAAAAGTAAGATTCATCTCTACTTGTTAGTAGTAAAGAGAAGGGTGGGACTTAATGTCTACTCTAATGTATAAAGTAATGTTCGGAAATCACTATCCTTTAGGATCTGTTTTGCAACCGTGTTTAGGAGGATTATGGGTTTCGGATGGATTTTCTACAGGTTTTGAGGGCTTGTTAGATGGTATGCAGATTGGGTTACAGTATGACATAATGGGTGTGGGATGACTTGTGGTGTGCGTGTGATGTTGATAGGTCCACTTTAGTGGACTAATTTAGTACTTAAGTCATAATTATGTGGATGAGAATTTAATCTAAAGTATGCTTGGTATTGACAAAATGATGTAAGTTTTAGATTTATCATTTCATAAATTAATTACATTAATCGTTATGTGGAAGGATTAATTATTCACTTTAAAAGGCATTTCATCATATCTCAATTTGGGATATCATAGTAATGTAGGATTTTGCTTTAGCAAAAAGAGCAAGGGGATCAAATTTAGAGGCATCCATATATTCCTCCCAATTAATCAAGCACACCTTCCTTATTCTCTCTCTCTCCCTCACAAATCTCTTTTTCCCTCAAATCTCTCTTTTCTATTTTGGAAATTTGGAATGCCAAGTCTCCTTCTTCTCTTTCTCTCTCTCTTTTCTCTCTATATAACAGGAAGGCGGAAGGACAGGGGAACTATCTCCTCTCTCACGAGAGGTCCTCGCTCTCCAGCATCATATGCTCCTCACGAGGAGAGCCCCCTCTCCACTAGAACCAACCACCAAAGCGTCTCGCACACACCCTCGCCACCGCGATTCCACCATCGTGTGCCACCAACTGCGACACCCACATCCACCATCACGTCTCGCTCACTGATGGGAACACCATCATTAGCCCTAACTAGCTCATTTTGACCCAGAAAAGAGAACAAAAGCTCCTACAAAATCAACTGGAGGTCCTAATTCCATGAATAATCATTTTAAGAGAAAAGCAAGAAATAATGGGTAAAACTACAATTTTACCATTGCAGTACAACAATGGATTTTCTCATGGACTAAACACAGGTCGAATGATCATAACAAGATAAAAAGTGGGTTGGTTCAAACAGAAAATGGTTCAGATGAAATCTAAGAATTAAATGATTTCTTGTAACCCTAAAACAGATCCACTTGATTTAACAAGGTTGTGGCAGGATAAAATTAACCTAAATCCTCTAAAAATCATGGAAAAATATTCTCTAGGGTTTAGAACCTTTAATTTGGCCCTTAGAACTTATTTTGACCTAAATTGGGATCTCGGACAAATATTTACCCTAAATTGGGTTTTTATGTAAATTACCCAGTCAAACGTGGTCAAACCCAAAATTCAACTCCATCATTAGATTCCTTAGGTCCAAATTAGGTTTGTCCCAAAATTTGGACCTAAGAGGAATTCATCTTGACCTACTTTGCAAACAAGTCCAGCCCAATTACATTTCTACCCTTATCTTTCGAAATCCTTTGCAGAAACCCCCCTATCTTCCTCATCATTCTTTGCAATTAGGTTCCTATACCATTATAGTGGAGAGAACCCTACTCCGGTGAGGTTTCAAAGGCAAGAACTCTCTGATCTCTCAGAGAATCCCCTTCAAAATTGAAAGGGAGATTCTTTGAGAAATCTCCTCCACTGTGAACCCATTGATGAGCCCTAATTCCTACCAAATCTCTCATGCAAACGCATGAGAGATTTGGGTCTCTCTGAGTTTCCATCTCCGACGAGATTGTCGTACTTGGAAGCTAACCCAACCTCCAGGACCTATTTAAGAAACCCTAATTCATTCCGCACCTTCTCAGCTTGGAATTGGGCCGGTCCACCCCACTTTTTTCTCTCCTTGTCGGCCACAACTTCTCCGCAAGCTCCGGCGGCTCCGTCCCCTCTCTCTCGTCACCCAACCACAATACCAGTGGTTGGGTTGGCTTCCTCTCATTCATCTGCGTCAGCCATACCAGCTTGACGCTGCCTCTGCCCCTGTCGTCACCGCTGCCTCATCTACGAAGAGCTTCGTCTCCAACGACGGCAACACGAGCCAGCCGCCATCCCTACCTCCTTCGTCCTTAGATTAGGTCAGATAATTTCTCTCTCCCTCCTCTTCCTGTTCCCCCTCTTTATTTCCTGAAAATATCCCTTGACGCCACCAATCACCACCACCTTCTCCACCTTCAGCCAGACCTCTGGCGAGGCGTCCCTGCCACTCCACACCTCCATCCGCCTCGCCAATCACCCCATAAGTACCACATCACTCCACTCACGGCGCCACGCCCTCAAAACACCCTCCGAACACACCCACTCTCACGTACACAGGGTGCCTTAGGCATGCACACTCTAGCCACCCTACGCCACGCCGACCCTCGCACTACGTTTGCCATGTCTCGGCGAAGCTATTTGAGCTTTCTGACAAGGTCGCGAGGCCGTTTTCATGTCAACAGGTTTGGAGGCCCACCGCCATTGAAGCAAGTAGGCAGCTCGCTTGCAAGCTCGTTCTAGGTCTCCCCGCTCCAGGTGCACGGCCCTAGGTTGCGCGGACTCCTCTCGCGCACAGCTCCAACCAATCAATTGGCACTGAAGACCGAAGTAGCCGCTGCAATCAAGGAAGCCTCCTGCTGCTGATGCATGCGAAGGAAGGTGGGACGTTTGGTCCCACCTCGGAAGCTGTTGAGCGAGCGCAGCAGAATAAATTGAAAAACTGAAGTAGGCTTATCGCCTCCTGACCACAGGCTGAGGTCCCACTCACCTCTCACTGCCTTGTCCATGACCCGATCCCTGCGGACCTGGCTTGACTCGTATACCTTACTTGCACTCCTCACCCACCACCGCACGCTTGTGGGCCTGGTCCCGAGCGCGCACCCGACTCGATTACCCGAGAAGCGGCTCTAGGAGAGCAAGCCTAAGAGAGAAAGAGGAAGAGAGATCACGGGGGTGGGTAAGGGTAGGTTTTGCTCTCTTGCAGAGAAGGAGAAGAAGAAGAAGCCAAGGAAGAAGAGGGCGGAAGCCAGAGAAGCTAAGGGAGGAGAAGGCAAGGACTGAAGAGGAAGGAGCTGAAGGGCTGAAGAAAGAGAAAGAGAAGGAACCGAAGGCAGAAGAAAGAGGAGTCGCCAGAAGGGAAGGAAGAAGAAGAAGAAGAAGCCAAAGGCAAAGGCCAGAGAAGCTAAAGGCAAAAGAAGCAAAGGCACAGGCATAAAGAAAAGAGAAAAAGAAGAAGGAAGAAAGCTAGCCAGAGGCATAGGCCAGAGAAGAGAAAAAGAGAAGAGAAGCAACATTGTAGCAGCCATATTTAAGACGTCTGATTCACAAAATCAGATGTCCATTTTTTTTATCCTATCCTTATATACATTAAATTCGGTGCTTTTACACTACAACTCTGATTTTCATTGCATATTATATTCAATTTTAAAGTTGTGCTCTTGATTTTTTAAACCCCAATTTGCTCCATGTGTTCGACCTCGGACTTAAAAACTTTGAGTAATAAAATCTATTTATTTTCGAGCGATTTCAACTATACTACGACGCATCGATTTTAAAACATTGATCTCGCCCAACGAACATTTTGGCGTCATTGTCGGGGAGCAACAGGCGATTTAGAAATCTTGATCACAATTTCTGATTTGGTACTAACTTGATATATCTCTGTTGTTGTGATTGTTTCAGGGGAGAAGATTCAAAGGAAGACAGCTGCACAGTAAACACACCCGGGGCAGGTAATCTCTGATTAGCCCTTTCTCTTAATCCCCTCATTCTAAAAAGGAAAAATAAGATAAAAATCAATTAGGACTACCTCCTTTCCATCTTTAGCTAAGTCACCAAAGTTGCCTGATTTTGATTTCAACAACAAATATTGATTTGTGCATCCATTTAAGGTAATTAGGGCTACCACCTTCTTGATTGAGCCCTAGATACCATATTTTTGGCAACTAAATTGGACCAAAATTAGAGCCAAATTAAGGATTCCAATTTAATGTTTTAGAGACACATCTTTCTAAGCAAGAATCAACTATTCCAAAAAGAGGTGTGCCTAAGCCGTGCTTGAAAAGACTTATTCAAGAGAAACCCTAAAATTCAAGCTCTTAATTTTACTTGAATCCTAAAAGAAAGGACCTAAAGCTTCTCAAAGGACAAATAGGTGAAGTTGACCCCCTTGTTGGGTCAACCAACCTTGAAATTAGGTCACTTCTGCACTTAATACATCTAAAGTTCAAGTGGAATCCTAAGCACCTTTGCTCTTAAATAAAAGTGGTAGACTTAAGAGGTCAAAGTCCCCATTTTGGTCTACCTGGAATCTCAGTGACAAGAGAGGTCAAGTGATGGAAACCCTGTAACCCGTGGGGGCACTCTACTGTGTAGGGGTCTTTGCGGGACTCACCCTCTTTGGCTACCCAGGTAATTCTCAGGTGGACAACTTTCTGATCCAGGGGTATCATCCGCCCCGAAACTTCATAGTCATCCAAACATCCTTGGGTGCCTTGATTGGGTCAAACATCCAGTCCCTCATCCCTTCTATTTAGAGCACACACATAGATTTTCTTTGGGAGTCTCTATTCAAATCAAATCACTTCGATCCACACTTGAATTTTGATTCTACATCTTGATTCCACCATCTGATCCAAATATCCAGCCTGGTTACTTAGGAATACCATTCAAGAAACCTAAATCGCATAGATCCATGAGAGATAGAATGATTGAGGATGCCCTTGAATTTTATGAAATTGAATACAAAACCTCAAAACCAGTAGAAGACATTCAGGTTAGTGTACCAACAATAACAACCTTCATCATAAACGGTGCCCAATTGTTATTAACAGAAGCTACAAAAGAATCAACTCGAGACATTCTCATAACAGGATACATTGAGATAGAAAAATTATATAACTTTGAATACCTCCAATGCATGACCAATCCTGTACTTTGGGAACACCAAGATGATCTTGAAAAACAGGAAGAGATAATGAGATTATTGAAACAAGTTATCGATCAGAAATACCCGTATATACACCAAACAGATCATGAAACATTTTGGAATAGTATCGAGGACCAATCTGATTTCCCAAGTCCTGAGTTTGAGGCACAAGGTTGTTGTGGATTCCCAACCCAGACGGAAAATAACATGCCTGATCTTGAATTAGGTTGGGAAGTTCCAATTACAGGAGAACGCGATTTTGAGCTAGCCTTAGAAAACCAAAATCCTGGGTCATCAAGCACAGAATTCCGAGACTCCAGCAATGAAAATCGAACCTCTTGAAGGTGTAAATCCCACCCCTTATTCTGATAAGGTGACCCTCGAAGGCAATTCTGACTTAGATTCTAGTAATTCAACCCACATCCTCAGCCTAGAATCTGGATCTGAATCTTATTGGGAAGATTACAAGGCCCCGTATGATGAAGATCAAAGTTTAAATGAAGAGTATGATTCTAGGCCTTTATTTGATGAATATCCCCCTCCACAATCCTCAGAGACACAGATCGATTTTTCAAAAGTCACGTCAATCTACGATATAGAAACCGAGTTGGAAGAGTGGGGTTTTGATTGGGTCTTTCCTACAAGCCTAGAACTTGAGCCTAGACCAAATAAGAACACCTCTTTGAGCTCAGAATCTAAGAATAGGCTAGACCCAAGTCAGGTTGCTAAGTCTACATCATGTGATTTATTCTGTGGTGGAACCTTTGATCTCGAATCTCATTCAGAACTTGATTTTCTCAATTTCTCTGACGATTTCAAATATTACCATGATTTCGGAGAACCTTTGATTCCTGGCTACGATGAGCCAATCTACGACCTCAGCTCACATGATTTATTCTCCGACTACGACTCTGAGGTCCCTGATCCCGAGATCACTGATTTGAATTCAGGTTCCAGTGAGATGGAATTATTTCTTTTCAATCCTCAGGAATCAAAACCAGAAAATGTCGAGAGTGACTGCAACCCAGAGTTCGAATCTTTTCTTGACTCAGATTTTCCTCATCCTTGGTTGGACTTGAATAGGTTGTGTTAATATGGTGAAATTATCGTTGAAGTTATTATAGTGGGTTAACCTAAATCGAGTCTAACCATCTTTCACAAAATTCTTTTTTTTTTTAACCTATCCTACTTGATTTTATCTTGGTTACTTTTAGGCCCAGGGTCGATCCCAGGGAGGTGGGGATTAAAGGTCAAAGAGTTTCTACGCCTTTCCTAAAGCGTATCTCTTCTTTGCGTTTATTATGTTTTTGGTTTTTCTATTTAAGATTTTTTTGTTGATAATATTGTCCTTGAGGCATACCCTCAAAATCAAGTTCTTAGCTTTGAGCCAAATGGTTCTTGACTTGTAGCCAACTTGGGGTTTCCAAAAATTGGTCCTGTTATTCGCAAGACCGAGTATCTGTAAGACAAGAATTATCTTTTCTCTTTTACTCTTTTTTTATCTTTTTAATAGCAAGAAACAAAAGATAAATAAAAATAAGGTAGGTTGCTGGCAAAGAAAGGAATACTTAGCTTACTATATGTATAGATATATAATAGATACAGTATATATATATATATAGAGAGGGGTGGAGGTGGAAGTGGAAATGGAGTGTAGCACAGTGTTAAGTTGGTCCATGTCTAGTAAGACGCAACTAACAAGACAGAGTGCCGCGTGGAATGTGGGGCGGATGTGTGGGAGTGTGTGTGGAGACGCTTTCTTTGCGCGAATATCAGGGAATATCAACAACTGGTACAGACATTCCCGCGATATGATGTGCGGTGGAGTGACTAGTGTACGGGCGTATAGATGGTGAAGTGTATATATGGATACAGGTAGGTGGATGTGTGTGTGTGTGTGTGTATATATATGTGTGTGTGTGTGTGTGTATTTATGTATATAAGTGAGTGGATATATATATGTGTGTGTGTGTATAAGGGGGTGTGTGAGTGGGTACAAGTGTGTGTGAGAGAGTACAAGTGAGTGTGTACAAGTGGGTGTGTGCGTGTGCGCTGGCGGATGAGGGGGAGTGCAGCAGATAAGCAGTCTGCTGCGCAGCCTTGTCGTCTGGTGCGTGAGGAGGCGCGGACGTAGGAGAAGGCACGCGCGCAGGGCACTGGAGAGAGCACCTGCGCTGTCTTCACGCGCGGGCTGGTGTAGGTGAGCGCAGCGCGCAGCGCTGCGGGCGAGTGCGGGCGCGAACGCGAAGATCGGCTGGAGCGGGTGACACGGAAGAGAGAGAGCGCCAAAGCCACCGGCTAAGTGAGAAGCGAGCCGGTGGCTACAGTGTCGCGCAGACCGCGCACTATAGTGCGCTACAGTGCGCGCACGGTCTGCCGACCGATAGCGGCCGATTTCGCGTGCGCGGGCACGCTAGGAAGCGCCTGCACGCGCGGAAAGGAGCTGCGCAGGCCTGCTGGCGCACGCGCGGTGGCCGGCAACTGCTGCAGGCTGACGGACGTGCTATTGGAGCTTCTGAGCTTGAAGCTCTGGCAATGGTGGAGAAGGTGATCAGTGATGAAAATGAAAGGCGAATCCACCATGCCCACCTGCTCACAAAGGAGCTGGGTGGTGGTGGAACTCACAGTGGTGGTTGTGGGACCACTGTGGATTTTCTCCTGCCCACAGTGTGTCTCTTCTCAGCGAGAAGAGCTACTGTGTATGGAGAGGGAAAGGGGAGGAGGTTGGCCTGACGGTGGAGGAAAGTGCCTGTGTGTGTGTAAGGGCATGCCCGCACGAGGGAGAGGGCCAGGGGTTTTAAAGAGGAAGAGGTATGTCAACACCATGCTGCTGGCAGCACACCTCTTGCCATGCTGTTGGCAGGAGGTATGGTGCGAAGAGGCGTGCATGCTTACTGTCCTGCAGCTGCGAGAAATTCAAAGTAAATAAAAAAATGAGAAAATGGTGAAATTGCAATGTCGCACTTAATGAAGATGTTAATTAATGGTAGTGGAATGGATGGCCAATTATTCACATTCTCCTCCCCTCTCAATAAATGCATTCAATCGTCTATTTACAAATGCAATTATAGCTATATAAGATGCAATGGCAGTGCTAGAGAATAACACAAGATGGCATTTTTACTGGTGTATTTTTGGTGTGCAAACAATCCTATAAACACTCTTCAGGCATTCACTTTTGAATTTGATAGCTACTATGAGGACTCTCTAAATGAAACCACCTGTAACTTCTTTTTAGAAGAGTCCTCATACACAATTCTTATTGAAGCCACCTCCTCCGCATATACAGAACCTATCCAAACCCGTTTTCAACCTCGACCTGCAACCGGACTTAATTTCTATTATGATTCCCCTCTTACGGAGCCGATTGCAGATGATTCGCCTCCACATCTTTATCGGGTTTCGAACATTGATTAGATCACAAATCATGCTCCATCATTCTCTGATCACTCTTGTAGGGTTTCCGCATCATCCACTGACTCAGCCAAACCCTGAATTCACACTTCCACATCATTCCGAGCTCCATAGTATATGGTGGTCTCCACATCTCTTGATCTACACTTATCAAACCACCAGATTGATTAGGTTTGGGCTGCATCATCAGCCCGTTGATCTGAACAAGCACCTGGTTGGACCAACCAGGCTCTTGATCAAGGTGCTTGTTCTACAAAACTCAACTGATTTAACCACTCCCTCTCCATACCATTTCTCGCTTGGTTGAAGGCGTTGAATTTAGCGCTTAACGGGAGGTAACCCGTCATTCCAAAAACCCGAGATCCTTTTGATTATCCGTCTGTACTTCACATCTATTGCACCCTGAGTTTGGTTTTCTTAAAACAGTTGATCCCACCTCTAGTACACGTGCTAGAGCTTGAAATCATCCACAACAGTCATTCCCGACCCGTTCGCCCACCTGATAAATCCGGTTCTGAGTCCCTGAACCCAACAATGTTTCACACCCTCCGTTTACAATGAGGACATTGCAAAATTTAGGCATGGGGGTGGTAAAAGTGCAAACATATAGAAAACAAAAATTCAGAAGGATTCTCACAAAAAATCTCATATGCCAAAAATACCAAGAAAAATAGAAAATGGTGAAAAAGAACAAAAAAAATTGGAGGAGAAAAGAAAATTTTGAGGCCATACAAAACTTGAGGAGGAAAAGTGAAAAATGTCAAAAAAGGAGCACATAATGAAAAGAAAAGAAAAAAAAGAGATAGTCATTAGTAAGAAATTAAGGGATTAACTAAGTTCTAGACCACATCAAGAAAAAGAAAATGAAAGGAAAAAAGTGCTAATGAGACACAAAAGAATTTAGTAGGAACACTGATCTTAGGGCTCTTGGGCTAGACTCTTAGGCTTAAAAATTCAAGTATCCACTAAGATCTGGATAGTCCTCAAGAGGTTGGGGAAAAGCGTTTAAGTGTTCTGAAAAAGTCACCTGATTAGGAGCGACCGATCAACACAAGTTGATTTGGACGAGTTCCTCGCATAGAGAGGCAGGAAATTCCCCTCGAAGATGCACAATAACATATCGTCTCCTCGGTGCTTGTCTCCTAGGATATTACATATCCTATCGGGGGCACGTAAGCACCCTGTGCTGGTTCAAATGTCATGGGATGCATTTTCACAAAATGTCGATTGCCAAGGTCTGGATTTAGCTAGAGAATGCTATGGGCGGGATTATCTTGAAATCTCGAAAGCTAGGGTTCTGGGGGTTACCATGGGTGGTGCTATCATGAAGCATCGATTGCCAGGGACCCTTCGAGGATTGATGATGGGGACAAGGAATCCGATACAGACCGTGTTGAGAAGCCAATCCGAAGCTAGAAATAAAAAGAAAAGAGAGAAAACTCTCCAAACAAAGAAAATCTTCTGTCTCTCTCTTACAAAAAAAATGCACTACAAATTGAACCGAAGCTAAAATACGTTACAAGCACGGGTGCTTTAATCGCGGAGTCCAACGAACCTTAGGATAATTCCTATGGGCCTTAAAAACCTTCGCAGAGGACTGAGGCTAGAGCTGGTCAGGTCTGGATCTTAGTTGGTACTTGAGTACCTCTAGTCCTACTATCGACATTCTAATCTAATCAAAAAGAAAAGAAAAAGCACTCATAATAATTTGTGAGCATCAAGGAACTCATGGTATAGAACAGAAGTTAAAACCTTAAAATTTTGCTAAGGGACTAGCAAAAGCTAGACATGGGGGTATGATGGGAACACCATCATGAGCCCTAACTAGCTCATTTTGACCCAGAAAAGAGAACAAAAGCTCCTAAATAACTAACTAGAGGTCCTAATTCTATAAATAACCATTCTGAGAAAAAAGCAAGAAACAAGGGATAAAACTATAATTTTACCATTGCAGTACAACAACGGATTTTCTCATGGGCTAAACATAGGTCGAATGGTCTTAACAAGATAAAAAGTGGGTTGGTTCAAACAAAAAAGGGTTCATGTGAAATCTAGGAATTAAATGATTTCTTGTAACCCTAAAACAGACCCACTTGATTTAACAAGGTTCTGACCAAGATAAAATTCACCTAAACCCTCTAAAAATCATGGAAAAATATTCTCTAGGATTTAGAACCTTTAATTTGACTCTTAGAACCTATTTTGACCTAAATTGGGGTCTCAGACAATTTACCCTAAATTAGGTTTTTATGTAAATTGCCCATTCAAACATGGTCAAACATAAAATCCAACTTCACCATTAGATTCTTTAGGTATAAGTTAGGTTTGTACCAAAATTTAGACCTAAGATGAATTTATCTTGACCTACTTTGCAAACAGGTCCAGCCTAATTACATTTCTACCCCTATCTTTCAAAATCCTCTGCAGAAACCCCCCTATCTTCCTCGTTGTTCTTTGCAATTAGGTCCCTTTGCCATTATAGTGGAGAGAATCCTACTTCGGCGAGGTTTCAAAGGCAAGAACTCTCTGATCTCTCAGAGAATCCCCTTCAAAATTGAAAAGGAGATTCTCTGAGAAATCTCCTCCAATGTGAACCCATTGATGAGCCCTAATTCCTACCCAATCTCTCATGCGAACGCATGAGAGATTTGGGTCTCTCTGAATTTCCATCTCAGACGAGATTGCCGTGCTTAGAAGCTTGGCTTCCAAGCACAAACCCAACCTCTATGACCTATTTAGGAAACCCTAATTCATTCCGCACCTTCTCAGCTTGCAATTGGGCCGGTCCACCCCACTTTCTTCTCTCCTTGTCGGCCACAACTTCTTCGCAAGCTCCGGCGGCTCCGTCCCCTCTCTCTCGTCGCCCAACCACAATACCAGTGGTTGGGTTGCCTTCCTCTCGTTTATCTACATCAGCCATACCAGCTTGACGCCGCCTCTGCCCCTATCGTCGCTGCCGCCTCATCTATGGAGAGCTTCCTCTCCGACGACGGCAACACGAGCTAGCCGCCATCCCTACCTCCTTCATCCTTATATTAGGTCAGATAATTTCTCTCTCCCTCCTCTTCCTGTTCCCCCTCTTTATTTCTTGAAAATATCCCTCGACGCCACCAATCACCACCATCTTCTCCACCTTCGGCGAGGCGTCCCCGCCACTCCACACCTCCATCTGCCTCGCCAACCACCCCATAATAACCGCATCACTCCACTGATCATAAACCCTCACTCCACTCACCGCACCAGGCCCTCAAAACACCCCCCGAACACACCCACTCTCACGCACATAGGGTGCCCTAGGAACGCACACTCCGGCCACCCCACACCACGCCGACCCCCGCACTACGTTCGCCGTGTTTCAGCGAAGCTATCTGAGCTTTCTGACGAAGCCGCGAGGCCGTTTTCGTGTCAAAAAGTTTGGAGGCCCGCCGCCATTAAAGCAAGCAAGCAGGTAGCTTGCAAGCTTGTTCCTGGTCTCCCCGCTCCAGGTGCACAGCCTCAGGTTACGTGGAATCCTCTCGCGCACAGCTCCAGCCAAGCAATTGGCACTGAAGACCAAAGTAGCTACTGCAATCAAGGAAGCCTCCTGCAGCGGACGCACGCGAAGGAAAATGGGACGTTTAGTCCCACCTCGAAAGCTGTTGAGCAGGCACAGCAGAATAAATTGAAAAACTAAAGTAGGCTTATCGCCTCCTGACTACAGGGCGAGGTCCCACCCACCTCTCACTGCCTCTTCCGTGACTCGATCCCCGCGGACCTAGCTTGACTCGTATACCTGACCTGCACTCCTCGCCCACCACCGCACACAGGTGGGCCCGGTCCCGGGTGCGCACCCGACCTGATTACCCGAGAAGCGGCTCTGGGAGAGTGAGCCTAAGAGAGTAAGGGGAAGAGAGATCACGGGGGCGAGTAGGGGTAGGTTTTGCTCTCTCACAGAGGAGAAGAAGAAGCCAAGGAAGAAGAGTGTTATGAACGCGCGCTCCAGACGTCTTTTAAGACGTCTAGGAGGTAGCCCAGACGTCGGACCAGACGTCTGGAATCACCTCCAGACGTCGGACAAGACGTCTGGGATCATTTACAGACGTCTGGAAATCGGTTATTTTGGCACGATTGTTTCGTTTGCGCGCCTGAGCGCGCAGACCTGTGGAAATTCCCTCTCTCTTTTTCCCTCTCCCTCCTGCACCCTCGATCACGCTCTCTCTCTCCTCCTCGCGCGACCTTAAAAGGCCACGCCCTCTCCCTCACTCCCGTCACCTCCGTCTCCTTCCTTTTCTCCTTCCAGCCAGTGCGCGAGAGCAAGCGCGAGGGTGAGCGGCGGCGGCGACAGCCGCGGCGGGTGCGGGAGGAGGTGCTGCGCGGGGGAGGAGGCGTCGGCCGTGAGGGCTCGAGCCTGCCGGGGCAGCGGGAGCCGGCCGGCAGGGGCGCAGCGGGCGCGGAGTGGCGCGGGAGGCTGCTGCAGCTCGAGCAGCAGGCGGAGCACTCGCGGCGCCGCTGGGCGTCACGAGCGGAGGACGAGTCGCGCCCTGGTTCTGGAAACTTTTCCAGAATCAGACGTCTAGGCTTATGGCCAGACGGCGGGGGAGACGTCAGGAAGACCGTACAGACGTCTGAAAGGTGAGTTTTTCCATCTTCCTTCCTTCCTTTCGAATGACCGTACTGAGAGAGAAAGAGATGGGTACGCGCAGGTTCGGTGATTCGCCATCCAACGCGAATCAGACGTCTGCTGTAGTACCAGACGACGGGAGCGACATCCAGACGTCCGGGGTGACCATCGGACGTCTGGGAACTAGGCCAGACGCCCCCGCAGGCTTCTGGACGTCTGAGAGCCCACGCAGAGCAAGGTAATTCCTGATCCACTTTTTAAGACGTCTGGAAGAAGTTCTAGACGTCTGATTTTGCACTGATTCGTCGTTTTCGACCCGTTTAGGGCCCGTTCGGGTTCCGTTTTCTCGTTTCGAGTTGCGTTCTTTTCGGAATTAAATCCTCTACCTGTCTACAATAGCTATACACTGTTTTGGGACACTCCTTGTGTTTTATTCTTGTGATAGGACCCCGTTCCGTGGCAGTCCCGGGGGTTGCGGAGGCACGAGGGATTCCCGACCACGCCCCCAGTTCGCCTGTTGTAACCGGTAGAGTGGCTTTTAAGTATAATCTGTTAAATTATGAAACCATAAATAGAACCTAGGACATTGCATGAATCCTAGGAATGAGAAATAGATTGAATGGTAGATCCTAGGGTGTTGCATGAATCCTAGGGTTGGAAAACCAGATTGTATGATAGATCCTAGGATATGGCATGAATCCTAGGATGGGAAAACTAATGGAATGTATGAATACTGCAGACTTGGAAAATGTGGAAAGGAAACAATAGCTGCCTGTGAATTGAATTAACAGCTGCCTGTTATGACTAAATGAACATGATTAAGAATATGGGATGTATGAACGTGAAACTGGAAAGGTGAAACCGGAATGCGCTAAGTTAAAGAGCTGGAACCCTACGGGGAATTAGGAGTAGAACTCCTGGAAAGTAAATGGAATAGAATTGGGGGAAGTGAGCTGGCCCTTGAGTACGAAGTACCAAGGAGAGCGACTGTCCCCCTGTTTAGTGCAGAGCGGAGCCAGCCGCCCCAGGGACCCGGGGTTAGGACTGGCCACTCTGTACCGACTTGCTGGCCCTCATGTACGTAGTACCGAGGAGAGCTACTAGTGTAGGGAGGTACTAGCTACCCCACGGGCCCCGGGGTTCTGCTAGCCTCCTACACCGACTTGTTAGGCCCACTGGGGCAAACCAGGGTAGTCAGGCGAGGGTGCGCGGACTGTGGAGGGGCAAGGCCCCTGTTTGGTTACTGTGGAGGGGTTGGACCCCTGTTACTGAGAGGGCTCTGCCCTGTACTGGTTCCGTGCTGTGCTTTGGGCGCACCCGTTAACGGAAACGACTGACCGCGTGCCAGTGTGGGTTAGCTACCCGTGCATTTACCGCGCGTGCCGTAGTCACCGTTACGTCTGTCAGTGACCTTGGGGTGGTTGACTGAGAGTAGGATCACCACGGGGGACTCTCCCGGCCAGGAGAGCACCACGTGCTACTTCTACTATTCGGAAAAGAATGCAATCAAGATCGTTCCCACGAGGAACATTCGAGATCAAGTGAAGGATCTGAGAAATAGATAAATTGTGAAACAATAGGAAGACGTAAATAAAGGAAGAAAGAAAATTAAAACAGCTACTGTACACTTTACTGTTTCTTTAGTTTAGCTGCCACTCTACTCAGCGTTTTTGCTGACATGTTACACTCGTTACCTTTCAGGACCAGGTGTGGAGCAGCCAGGGTCAGCGGCTGCAGAGGACGCTGGGCCGAGTAGGTTCCAGTAGAGTTACCATTGTTCTCTTGTACCTCTTTTTATTCCATTGTAGTGAGTAGTTCTTGTTTCCGCTGTATCTTTCTTTACCTGCAGTTCATATTATGTTACGAATGTTGTTCTACTGTTGTGGTGGTATATACTGTAGTGATTTCTTTTCTTACTGCTGTATTTTCTTGCTGTTAGTTATATTTATGCTGAATGTGGTTTATTTTACTGCTCCTTTGGTTACTTCCTCGTTGGACGACTAGGTCTTGGAATTAGTCGAGTCGGTCCGGTTCTCGTGTCTCGTAGGGACTCGAGAATCGGGTCGTTACAAAGAGGGCGGAAGCCAGAGAAGCTAAGGGAGGAGAAGGCAAGGACTGAAGAGGAAGGAGCTGAAGGGCTGAAGAAAGAGAAAGAGAAGGAGAAGGAACCGAAGGTAGAAGAAAGAGGAGTCGCCAGAAGGGAAGGAAGAAGAAGAAGAAGCCAAAGGCAAAGGCCAGAGAAGCTAAAGGCAAAAGAAGCAAAGGCACAGGCACGAAGAAAAGAGAAAAAGAACAAGAAGGAAGAAAGCCAGCTAGAGACAGAGGCCAGAGAAGAGAAGCAGCACTGTAGCAGCCATATTTAAGATGTCTGATTCACAAAATCAGACGTCCATTTTTTTATGCTCTCTTTATATACATTGACATTCTGTGTTTTTACACTATAACTCTGATTTTCATTGCATATTATATTCAATTTTAAAGTTTTGCTCTTGATTTTCTAAACCCCAATTTGCTCCCTATGTTCGACCTCGGGCTTAAAAACTTCGAGTAATAAAATCTATTTGTTTTCGAGCGATTTCAACTATACTATGACACATCGATTTTAAAACATTGATCTAGCCCGACGAACACCCACATCCTCGCCAACTCTATCACTACGGTTGGTGGTGACAGCACCGGCATCCGCAACCGCGACGACTGGCCATCGACTGCATTCACCACAACAACCTCCACACCACCACCACGTCCACTACTGCGTCCTTGACTTGCCACTGTGTCTCATCGCCACTACATAAACATCCACAACCAAGATCTTCCTCGATGTCAACCTCTCCGCTATTGTGCAACCACAACGTGACTTCCACCTACAAACATCGCTATGCGCCATCCTTCATTTAAGACGTCCGGGAAAACCACGCCTGCCTCAACGTTCTTTTCTTCGCCAATCGCGGCAAGAGGCCATCACCTCCTTGCTGCCGCGACATCCACCAGCCCTCTTCTTCCTTTGCATGCGTTCACACCCATGCAAAGACCAGTGCCCTCTCCTCATAATCTTCCTCACGTCTGCTACATGCACGAAGGCCCCCTACTCTCATCAACACCTCCAACAGGCACTCCCCTCATGCGCGGCCCCCTCGCGTAGCGCCAACACCTCCAGCAGGCACAGCGCACATCCTCGCGTAGATGCCCCTTGCATGCACCACCTCCTTGCCTACGCCCTCCACAGCGTGCGTCCTGCACATGCAGCAGCAGGCCAGCCTCCCCTTCCTCTCCTCCGTCAACCAACAGAAGGAACCCAACACCACCGTCGGGCCTCCTCCTCGCAACCATCGACTCCGACCATGAAGCTTCGCACCGCCACCTCCAACAGACTCATCTCGACCCCCCGAGCACAACCACGCTTTCAAGCGCACCAATCAGCCACCGTCTCGCCAGCCGGAGAGCCTCACCGCTGGCAACCACCTTAGCTCCGGCTGGCCACCTCCAACCACCATCGTCAACATCATCACTACCCACGCATAGCCCTCATCGTGGCCAACCTCGTCCGAGCTTCCCGCAACCCGCCATCGCCTCCTCTTCACACATGCATGAGGGGAAGAATTCCTCTGTTTTGGGTTCAATTAGTATTTACCAAAAATGCCATTGCCAAATCACTATTCCTTTATTTGTTGCATTAAATATATTGAGGTAAATTTGCAACAGCGAGCTTACATTTTCTCGTATTTGTTTGCCTCTTGTTATGCACTTCATTGCACATTAGATTTGGATTTAGATTTTCACAACTTCTTTCTGGTATGAGTGTCGTTGGAAATTACATGAGATGCCACTACTGATCACATCTTTACGGAATATTTTATTGAGGAAAACTTGCTCACATAACCTTGCATTTTCGAATTATTGTGTCTTCTTCTTTTCATCATGTTTCGCAGCAAATTTAGGCACAGATCCCGCACTCGATTGGGCAAACATAAAGGAAAAATATTCGTGAATTTATTGCAATCGTTCCTCCTTGTGGATACGACCTAACTCTTCGTGGTTAGTTTTATTGATAAATATTTTTGATCTAGGATTTTTCAACCACGCGATTTATATTGCAACGACGTATTTTTCTATCATATTTTTCTAAAAAGTGAAATCTCCCATTCAGATGCCGTGCATTTGTCAGCCTTTAGGGAGGTGGTGGGTGTTTTTTTTAGCAGTAGTTAATGCAAACGTATCTCACGCCTTTTTGCAAGCCACCGCTCTCTTCCATTCAATCTGCAGGAGTTGACAAAAAAATCGCTAGAGCCTGGTAACTCTACATTTTGTGGCGATAATTCTATCAATCAGGGTTTATCTTAAGGGTAACATGCATAAATAACACATCGTAACATGCATTGTACATTGAGATTGCTTATAAATCAATGTTAATGGCCATTTGTACAAGTTCATGTCAAAATAGGCCTCAGATGAGCAATCGGACTACATGGATAGACTCAGATCGACGAATCGAGTCCAACGGACTCGAAATCACTCAAATCCAACATCTGGAGCTCCCTCGATTGGCCCAAGAAGTTCTGGCCAACGTCACCCTCCCCTGCGCAGCGCGCCCCTACCTCATCGTGCAAAGCATTTTAAGCCGTCCAATCACTGAGAAGCCACCAGCTCACCTGCACGCATTCCTCACCGCGGGCCTTCGATCAAATCCTGACCGTTGGATTTTCATCCAACGGTCAACACGCCCCGCGCCCAACCTTGTCGCTACGACAAATCGAGGCAAACAGCGCAGCGGTCCATGCCTCGCCCTCGCACTGAGAGGCAAGGGTTCGAATCACGCCGCGCCTCACTCGACGACCCAACGCGTGCTGCGGCTAAATCAAGCCGCCCGATCAACAGCAAACGGTGCGGATGGAGGCCACGCGACGCAAGGGATGCGCATGGATGCTTACGTGTGCAATAACGCGCGAGGCTCCCGCTGCACAAGCGCGATCCTCAGCGCGTGCTCACATGAAGACTAAACCGTTTGATCTTGATCGAACGGTGCTCAGCGCGATCACGCGAATTGTGGGAGAAGAAGAACGCGCATCTACGACGGACCGGCGGGAGGAGGGGATTCACCGACGTTTCTGGCATGGGTTTAACAACGTCCTGGACATCGCTAAAACCCTTACTTAGTTTGGAAACCCCTTTTCCCTATATAAACCCTTTCAACTACCCCATTGAGAAGCATTGAATACACTTGCAATTCTTCTACCCCACTCCTAGCTTCCCTTAGCACACTTTGTACTCACCGGAGTTGACGAGTCGCCAACGGAGCCCTCCTCCACCGCCATGGCCGCCTCGTCTTCTCCCCCCTCTCTCTCTCCCTTTACTCTAGCTTTACTTTACTTTTGTTTAAGCATTTAGCTATTGTTGTATCTGTAAAACTCAAGTTGCATGATGATGTTGTTTCTTATATAGCTATTGTCTCTCTCTTTTTACCAGGTTTTTCTTATCTTGATTTACATGAATGCTGAGATCAAAAGACTCTAACCCTACTCCCTCTCTCTATCCGTGACCATTTATATGGACCATTAATCTTACCTCCGAGGATCCCACGTGACCATTTATACGGACCACTCGACCAACTGGCATTTGTTGGCCAAAAAGGATGCTAAACCCAGGCTCATCAGATGGATCCTACTCTTGCAGGAATTTGACTTGGAAATTCGTGACAAAGTTGGGTCCAAGAATGTCGTGGCCGATCACCTGTCCAGACTCCACCCGAACCACATTGGGCCCTCCTTACCGTTGATTGATACCTTTCCTGATGAACAACTTCTGGCTGTGTAAGAAAGGAAACTACCCTAGTATGCCAACTTCATCAACTATCTAGTAGTAGGACAGACCCTGCATAGCTGGTCCAAACAGCAACGGGATAAGTTCTTGGCTGAAGCTAAGCATTATTTCTGGGATAATCCCATGCTGTTTCACCTCTGTGCTGACTAGATTATTAGGAGGTGTATTTCGGAGGAAGAAGTTCAAAGTGTGCTATCCTTTTGTCATGACCAAGCATGTGGTGGCCACTTTTCGAGGAAGGAGACGGCTGCAAAGGTTTTGCAGTGCGGATTTTACTGTCCTTCCTTATTCAAGGACTCACATAGCTTTGCGAAGACTTGCTCTCGCTGCTAGACTTTAGGGACCATGACCAAAAAACACATGATGCCCCTTTAGCCCATTTTGATTGTCGAGATCTTCGACATTTGGGGCATCGATTTCATGGGCCCCTTCCCACCATCCAACGGCTTTGAGTACATCTTAGTCTCAGTAGACTATGTCTCAAAATGGATTGAAGCTGTCGCCACTCGCAGATGTGACCATAAGGCTATCATGGATTTTGTTAAGCAAAACATCTTTTCTCGATTTGGAATACTGAAGGCCATGATCAGTGATGGTGGAAGTCACTTTATCCATTCCCAATTTCGTGCCCTACTTAGAAAATACGAGGTTACTCACCGCATTGCCACCCCGTATCATCCTCAAACCAAAGGGCAGACTGAGGTCTCCAATAGGCAGATTAAGAATATTTTGCAAAAGACTGTGAGACCTGATAGGAAGGATTGGTCCACACGACTAAATGATGCCCTGTGGGCATACAGGACAACTTTTAAGATCCCGATAGGCATGTTGCCGTATCGCCTGGTCTTTGGCAAAGTTTTCCACCTTCCGATCGAACTGGAATACTGGGCTTACTGCGCTGTTAAGCAGTGTAACATGGACTCTCAGTTAGCCGGTGCGCAAAGGATGCTCCAACTCTCCGAGCTCGAGGAAATTCGTTGGGACGCATTTAAGAATAGTCGACTTTACAAGGAAAAGATGAAAGCCATCCATGGCTGACTCATCCATAGAAAGACCTTTGAGCCTAACCAGCAAGTCTAGTTTTTTGATGCCTGACTTAAACTTTTCTCGGGAAGCTCAGATCCAAGTGGACAGGACCATATCGGGTGGTCAAACCTTTTTCCAATGGAGCGGTTGAAATTGCAGATCGAACACTGGGCACACCTTCACAGTAAACGGTCAGAGATTAAAGCATTTCCTTACCCAGGTTCCTCCAAAGGAGGTTGTCACCCTCATCGAGGGTTGACACGAAGCATCGCCCAGCTGGAGGTATTAAACTCAGCGCTTTCTAGGAGGCAACCCAGAAGATTCAGACTGATTAGGTACGCGGCATTACTCAGGTGACTTCTTTCTGAACCCTCGTTGCATCCATTTATTTGTTAATGAGGACATTGTCCAACTTAAGCATGGGGGGGTGGTAATTTGCATATTCTAAGTTCATTTTATCAGTCTGAATAGAATAAAATAAAATATAATAAAAAAATTGATGAATTTAGGGAGTAAAACTTAGGCATTATGAACTTATCAACAGTGGGAAATAACACAAAAAGAACCTGAACACTTAGACTTTTCAGGCCTTCAGGTTCAATCAGCCCTAGTATCCGTTAAAATATGGATTTAGCCTTGAATCCTCGCAACCTTAATTTACTGTAATTCACCAATAAAGTAGGGTGATAAGTATACAACTTATCAACCTGCCCTCTGACTCTAAGGGACTTCTAGTTTAAGCATCTGCACACATTTTCGCACTGACTCACTTCTTGGAGATTCTAACAGAGATTGGGTAGCCAATGAACCTTCTAAGATGGTATGGCTGGCAAGTTGTTGTGGGTAACAACCCATTGGCCGATTGTCTAGAGCCCAGCCACAGGATCACTTTCTTTTTATTACCTCTAGGTAAATCTGAGATCAGGGAAGCCACCTACTAAACAACAAAAGAAAAGAGAAAAAGAAAAAATGGGAGAAATAGAAAAAAAAATAGAAAAAGAAGAAAAATAAAAAAAATAAATAAGCCACACTTTACCGCACGAGTATGGCTAGCAAGTGGTCATGGGTAACAGCCGATGGGCCGATTGTCCAGAACCTAGCTCACTAAATGCACAAAAAGTCCAAAACACCTAAGGAAGAAGCGGGGAAGTAGAGCAATCCAGGAAGATATACACCGAAAACACCCTTGTGTTGACCCCAAATAAAATAAAAGTAGAGAGAAAGCTACCAATCGGACAGATACACCTTCAGGCACGCACTTCCTTTTCCGGTCACGTAGGGGCATAGAAACCCGAAGTCTGTTCTAATTACCATTAAGTGAGTCTATCACAATATTCACACCAAGATATTTAGCACTAAGAGTCTTTTTCAAGTTATGGGTGGGTTGGATAGCCGTAAAAAGTTACCGACACACTCTCAACTCCAAAAGAATTCAAAAAATGAGAAAAGATGAAATATATATATATATGCTTTAAGCGAGGATTCGGGTGATTCATATTTTGGCAGACACCCGGGTGCTGTTTAGTCTCTGTAGATCAGGCTCTTAATATATTTCCTTCTGTTGACAAGTAACAAAATGTCTAAGTAATTAATTCCTGAATTCTGATTGAGAATAATGGCTGGGATGAACCTTGCTAGGGACTAGCAAGGAATGAGCATAGGGGTATGAAAACTTTACATTTTGTGGAGGTAATTCTATCAATTGGGGTTTATCTTAAGGGTAACATGTACAAATAACACATCATAAATGGGTATGGGAGCATTACATGCATTGTACATTTAGATTGTTTATAAATCAATGTTAATGACCATTTGTATAAGTTCATGTCAAACAAGGCCTCAGATGAGCAATCAGACTGCACGGATGGACTCAGATCGACGAATCGAGTCCAACAGACTCGAAATCACTCAAATCCGACATCTGGAGCTCCCTCGATTGGCCTAAGAAGTTCTAGTCGTTGATCATCAAATCAATGGCCCACAAGCAGCCACGTCACCCTCCCCCGCACAATGCACCCCTGCCTCATCGCGCGAAGCATTTTAAGCCGTCTGATGAGAACCTCATCATGAGTCATAACTAGCTCATTTTGACCTAATACAAAGGATAAAAGCTCATACATAACTTAGCAAAGGGCTTAATTGAGGAATAAGTGTTCTGAGAAGAAAACATGAAATAAAGGTTAAAAACTGCAATTTCACCATTGCAGTACATAAACGGAATTTCTCAGAGACCGAACATAGGTCAAATGATCTAAATAAGGTAAAAAGTGGGTTGAATCAATCAGAAATGGTTCATGAGCAATTTAAGAATTAAATGACATTCTGTAACCCTAAAACAAACCAACTTCAATTCACGAGGTTCGAGGTAAAGTAAAAATGGAATAAACCCTCTAAAATTCATAGAAAAATAATCTCTAGGGTTTAGAACCTTCAATTTGGCCTTGGGAACCCATTTTGACCTACATTGAGAACCATGCCCAATTAACAACTTAATTTGGGTTTTTGCGTAATTTGATCGGTCAAACAAGGTTTAATCTAGAAATATAATTCACCATCTGAATCCTTAGGTCCTAATTAGTCATGTATAAAAACTTGAGCCTAAGAAGAAACCTTCTTGACCAACTTTACACTTTGGTCCTCATATATTTACTTTTTGACCCTCAACTTTTGAACCCTCACATTTTGGCCCCTAACTCTCCTTCGTTCCTTGCGTTTAGGTCCCTCCTGCAAAACCTGAGCAGCACCATGCTCCGGCGACCTTGCGTGGAGCATGGCGCCACGCAGGGTAAGGGGGGGGGGCCTGCCAAGTCAAATGGGGGTGCCCTGCGTCGTCAACCGTCGCAGGAGCACCCCCCTGAGTGCTGCGACCACCCATACCGCCCGTGCGAACGCACGGACGGTATGGCTATCCTTCCTCCGGCGTCCTCCGGCGAGGGAGACACGTCGTCTCCCTCCACCCTCCTCTCTGGTTCTGCCCCTATAAATACCCCCGTCGCTCCGCCGTTCTTCCCAGCTCGGATCTGACGGAGATACCCCCTCACTTCCTCTCTTCCCACTCCGACAGACGCCCCCTTGCTCCGGCGGTTTCTCCTCCTCCTCCTCGTCGCTCTGCTGCAATACTAGCAGCAGAGCCACCTCCCTGATCTTCCTCCGCGTCGCGCAATACCAACGCGCGCTGCCTCTGCCCCGTCGTCTCCGCCGTCCTCCCCCACTGGGCACCTTCTTCTCCGGCGACAGCAGGTACAGCCGTCCGCCTCCTCACCCCCTTCGTCCCTTTAGTTAGGTTAGAACTACTTCCCTGCCTTCTCTCTCTCTTTTCCCCCAGCTATTTTTATCTAATTACCCCTCGACCGCGCCTAATCACCCTCACCTTCTCCACCTCCGGCCACACTCCGGCGACCCGCTCCCATCACTCCAGCAACCCACACGGCTCGCCGACCACCGCAGAACCTTCGCCTCCTCACCCTGATCATCCTTCGCCCTTCCACTTCCCCCAAATCGCCCTCTACAACTCCACCGAACACACTCATTTCCCAACCCGCAGTTTGACCAAGGGCGGCCCTTAGGCTCTACCCCGCCACCTGCAGACCCTCCGACCACCTTCGCCGTGCCACGGCGAAGGTCCTCCGCGTATCTAATTAGGCCGAGAGGCCCTTTCTCTGTAAAAAGGAACTTCGCTCGCCGTCGCCATTGCTGAGGTGAAGAAGCTCCTTCGACCTGCTGCTCCAGGCACGCCATGCCCAGATCAGGCTCCCAGGCTGCGTGGGGTGTCTTCGCGAAGTGCCAGGCTGCAGTTGAGGCGAAGCCCTCGTGCGAAGCCCTCGCACGAAGCCTCGACTGCCGCTGCTTCCTCCGCGCAGGCATCCAAATTGGGGTGGGACATTTAGTCCCACCTCGGAAACCCACTGAGGCGAACGGGCGCTTAAAGGCAAAAAGTGCCTTAAGCTGTTCGCCTTAGATCAAGGGGTGAGGTCCCCTTCACCCGCCCAATTATCCGGCCTCGTCCGCGCTCACGCCCCGCGGACCTGGCCCAACCCGATTAGCCCGACTTGCACTCCTCGCCCGCCACCGCACGCCGGTGGGCCTGGACCCGGGCGCGACCCGCGTACCCGACTATCTGACAACTCTGGGAGAGCTATCCTATGAGTGAATTCTGAGAGAGAGAGACGCGGGGGAGGGTAGAGTAGGTTTTGCCCTCTGACGTAAAACTTGAAGTGTGCAGGCACAGGTGAAGAAGAAGGACTGCGGAAGAAGAAAGCTGAGGAAGATACTGTAGCAGCAGTAGTTTAAGTCGTCTGATTGGAAAATCAGACGACGTCCTGAAGGCAAAGAAGAAGAAGAAGAAAAGAAGAAACAGGACCGCAGCAAAGAAGAGAGAAGACAAGAAGAACACAGAAAGAACAAAAGAAAGAAGATTCAAGAGCGCCAAAGAGAAGAGAAGACAAAGAGGAAGAAAGAAGAGAAGAAGAGGAAGCCAAATTTCCATATCTCTCTCTCTCTTTATTTTTGTAATAAGAAATACTGTACTTCTAGAATACAACTTGCTCCCTGAGTTCGACCTCGGGAACTCTTTTATTTCCGAGTAATAAATTGTAATAATGGCAATGACTATCTATACTACAACGTAATTTCTACAACAAAAGCTAGTCACAACGCCGTTATCACCGTCCGATCGTCAGAAGCCACCAGCTCGCCTAATGATGATGGTGATGTGCAATGGCTGATTGTTATTGTGTAATGGTGTTGGTTGTTGAGATAATGATGTGTTGTAGTTTGAAACACCATGAGTGTCATTGTGGTAAGTTGTATGGAATACCAGTCATTACAACCATTATTATTATGTACTTATCTAATTTTTACTGGTTTTATTCCAGGTCATTCACTGGGAGGCAATTTATTGAATTACATCGCTCTTTGATCTCAAAATTATCCTCTAATTCCAAAAAGAAGCTTTACATCTTATTAAAGAATGAATGAATGTGGACATGGTTTGCCTACTTACTAAGAATTAGTTGTAATGCTTGCAAAAACTAACTAACTATAAACAAGCACCAAATAATTTATCATTATACTTTAAACTATGTCTTTACAAGTTATAGTATTAATACTTACATGAGAGTACACAATAGACTAAGATTACATAGTATATTAACCTAACTTACTAGTCTGATATCTACAGTGACATATACAACAATTATAGTGACAGACGTAAGCGTCGCCAGATCCCAGAAAACACTGTATACAAATCTAAGGAGGGAAACTAGGGTCTGTAGCGACGCTTATGGTGACATTTTATTCTATTAGTAAATATATGGGTTTATTTATAAAAATAATTAGCTATACTACGTATACATATATATATATATTTATATTGTATATGTATTTTTACTTACGTATGTACATCGTCTCTCTCTCTTCTCCTTCACACAAATTCTCATCAGATGTTCTTCTTCTATGTTTACACTTTGCCTTAATGACTTTTACACGCTGCGGTGGAGAGGCTTTTAACAGTGGCCATTAACTCTCTTTAATTAGTTAAAAATGTGTTTAATTTGCGGGCGCGCTTTTCGAGGGATACACAGCACCCAGAGGGTGGGACCAAACCTCTACTAAGCGCACCCTAATTCTCATTAGGCCGCTTAATCACGTTTTTCTTAACTCAGCACAGGGCCTTCTCAGCCCCACGCACACACCTCTCTCCGGGCCCCCGGCCCCACACAAATCATGTACAGAATGCTCAGTATGTATCAATGTAAAGGTTGTTTCGGGCGCCCGGCGCCCGTGACGACTGAACGACATATGCACAATTTACATATAAACCGCTACGTGCGGTTTGCAACGCACGATGTGGCGCTATTCGAGCACCACATCTGCGCTGGAAACCGCATGCAGCTGTGGGATGGAAGAGATTTTGGCCCTCAATTCGAGGGCCATAATTTATTTAAAAATAAAAATAAATTATGGAAAATAAAGTATTTACATAATACTATATAATTGTTAAATTAATTTAAAATTTTAATTAGATTTACTATATAAATAAATTCACTCAAGTGGACTATTTTTACACACTGATTTTGGTGTTTTCTTATTTAATTGCTTATAAATTAGTTAGCGAATGGTCTAATTGACCTCATACAGGGTTAGAATACATACATAAGTATTTTATACACATTTTTATTATATTTTTCCGAATTAATATATGTGTTATTTATATTTAAATAGCAATTTTAATTGTTCTACTTATAAATTAAGTTAAACTTAATGTAATCAGGTATGAATATACATAAATTAGCTTAAATTACTTAAAGTATATTAGTCTTAGTATACAGATTCAATTTAACTTAATTATAATTCTAAATTACTAATTTAACTAATTTAATTTAACAACTTTGCTATAAACTTAATAAATTCATTATTTATTATTTATAAAGGATTAAATTAAGATAAAAGATTTTATTTACTTATAATCTACATATACATAGATATATATACAGTTTTATAGTTTAACTCTCTTAATTATACTACTTACTGATCTATTTAGTTTAATAATACATATAAATTAGTTCAATTTATATATAGTTATATAATTATTGTATTTATTGTCTAGGCTAGATCAAAAACCTAAATTACAGTATTATATTTACATAGTTAAGTATACAGTATATATATATCTTTACACTATCTATTTACATGTGTAGCCTAATATATAGCTTAAGTCTATATAAGTATACTTAATATACAAAGTAATATATATATGTATATATATAGATATATAAATATTTTTACTTCTGGTCCTTTTAGGGTGTTTCTTTTTAAATTTTTCTACTGTTGTTACAGGTTTGACAGAAGTAGGAGAGAAGAAGGGAAGAGTTAACTGAGGAGAGAGTCCTCAATTCAGCTTTCTCTTTTAACTCTTGGTTGGATGGTGATTTCTGACTAAACTAGCTGACAGAGTTGAGAAAGAGTAGACAGGTATGTACAGAAATTAGAGCTCAAGTATTGAACAAGAAAATTTGTTTACATAAGAAATGAAACACAATCTACTGTCAGCTAAGATCAAATTAGAGTTTACAAGGTTTAACACTAGAACCTATCTGTTACAACCTATAATAACTAGACAGTAGCAGCAACAAAACCTTCCAGACTCTGCAGCAGCTCAAGTCACTGTCTAAATGGTCTAACTGCTGCTGCAGATAGTCCATTTGAGAAGAAATGTGAGTTGGAAGAGGAAAACATGTAGCTGCAAGATGCAGCACTTTGCTTTGTTTACTGGGATCATAGTCAAACAAATCCAAACTGAAAAGAAAATCAATCAATCCCAAATCTGACAAGGGTTTAATTTCTCACTAAATCACTAAATACCCCAATTCAAATGCCAAAAACCCTCATCAAAAACTTCATTTCAGATGAAATCCATGAATATCACTAAATTAACTCTTCCTAATGCTATAGACAGCATGAAGGAAGAATTAATTCAATCAATTAAAGCCATTAGATCAAATCCCAGTTTCATGAAACCTTAAGGAGTGTTGAGAACTCCTTAGATTAGGAAATCACCAAACAGCCATAAAAAAAAAAACTTATGAATGCGAGATCAGACTTCAAATTACCACAGTAATTATCCTTAGATCTGACTTGCATTCAATGCATTCAAGACATTATCAAATCAGATTTATGTATGGCTCTTCTGAGATGATTTCTGTCACCAGAAATCCTCTCAGATTCCTTGCCAACAAGGAATTCAAATCAACTTTATTCAATTCGTTAGATCAGGCAGTAAAACCAAAAAGAAAAATCTTTAAAATCCAAACTGAGGAAAAATCTGACAAACTGACAATTTCGACCCAAAAATCAGGGGCTTTTGTGACCAAGAGTGAGGTGAGTGGGAAGCCCCTTAAGTGCTTGTTGATGCCAATTTCAGATCTGAGGTTGAAAACCAATCAGATCTGAAATTGGGTTAGAGTGTATGGGTGGAAGATGAGAAAACATATCATGGAAAATAAGAACTGGACATGAAAATATGGAGAGGGAGATAGTTTGAAAACATGGTCTTATGAAGTCTTCCCCTCTGATCTGGAATGATCAGAGGAGGTGAGGGGGGGGGGGGGGGAATTTAAGCCTAATTCTACTACTACAACTACTTTATCCTACAGCGAAATTAAACATTAACAATTATATTAATTCTACTCTAAACTACTTAACTACAGCTAAAACTAATATGCAAAATTATAAACCTAATCTAACAGGAAGAATGGGACCTATGGGTCCTTAGCCGGTGGCTAAGGAGGAAGAAAGGAGGAAGATGACTTCAGCGGAGGGAAGAGTCTGCTAGTGAGGCTCCAGGGTCGTCCTCAGGTGCTACGAAGTCCTTAGCGACGAGGAGGTCGAGAGAAGGTGATGATTTCACAGCCGGTGGCTGTGAAATCAGAGGCTTGATGGGGAGGAGGGACTGGAGTGGACGAATGATCGCTAAGAGGTGTAGGAGGGAGCGATCCCTTGCGCGCGACACCACTGAGGTGCTTAAGTAGCATGCTCAGTGGCTGAGATCACCGCACAGGTGAGGATAATCAAGGTGCAACCGGCAGCGAGGATGAGAGGGGCGGAGCGCGCGGTAAGCTAAGCACAAAATCTGACCATCAGATGAGATCTGGGGAGAGGGGTGATCACATGCGCCGAATCGCGCAAAACTTCCATTCGAATCTATCCGTAGATCAAGATCATGAAGAGAGACGGATGACTGAGATTGGCCGTGTTCTTCGCGCGCTACAGTGCGTGCGAAAAGCAGCATGCCTCTCTCTGAAATGAAGGAAAATTGCCGATAGACTCTTGAACGAAGGGGTAGAAGAATTGCATGTAGCCCCATAAGTGAAAAGAACTACAACCGGAAGGGCCCTGCAACCTTTCAAAAGGGTCCCTGCGGCTTACAAGTAGGTCCAAAGAGGAGTTTTTAAGGGTAAGAGCGTAATGCATGAAGGACCTAAGTGTAAACTACCTATTTCATAACCTAAATGATGTCCAATTGCCTTCAAATTTTTATATGTGCTTAATTGAACATTTAAGACATTGATTATACTTCTGATTTGGCCTTTCAAACTTATTTATGTATTCAATTGATGCATGGATCATCATTTGTACTTTGCTTTCAGAATATCTCATTTTGTGACCTAATTATGAAGTTTTAACACAGAGTAAAGGTTTTAGGTCTTTTTCTTTAATTCCCACACTTAACCCTTTTTATCTGTTAATTTGATATTGTTTTACTTAGTGTCTAGCTTAACTTCAGCTTTTTAGCCATGATGAGTAGCCACTCATCATCGCCCGCACGCATTCCTCACCGCGCGCCGTCGATCAGATCCAGACCATTGGATTTTCATCCAACGGTCGACACTCCCCGCGCCCAACCTTGTCGCTACGACAAATCAAGGCACGCAGCGCAGCGGTCCACACCTCGCCCTCGCATTAAGAGGCGAGGGTTTGAATCGCGCCGTGCCTCACTCAATGACCCAACGCGCGTTGCGGCTAAATCAAGCCACCCGATCAGCAGCGAACGGCAGAGATGGAGACCACGCAACACAGGGGATGCACACGAATGCTCATGCGCGCGATAACACACGAGGCACGCGCTACACAAGCGCAATCCTTAGCGTGCGCTCACGTGAAGACTCAACCGTCCGATCTTCGATCGGATAGTGCTCAGCACGATCACGCGGATTGTGGGAGAAGAAGCACGCGTGCCTACGACGGACTGGCAGGAGGAGGGGCTTCACCAATGTTTCTGGCATGGGTTTAGTGATGTCCCGGACATTGCTAAAACCCTTACTTAGTTTAGAAACCCCTTTTCCCTATATAAACCCCTTCAACTACCCCATTGAGAGGCATTGAATACACTTGCAATTCTTCTACCCCACTCCTAGCTTCCCTTAGCTCATTTTGTACTCACCAGAGTTGACGAGCTACTGACGGAGCCCTCCTCCACTACCGTGGCTGCCTCATCTTCTCCTCTCTCTCTCTCTCCCTTTACTTTAGCTTTACTTTACTTTTGTTTAAGCATTGAGCTATTGTTATATCTGTAAAACTCAAGTTGCATGATGATGTTGTTTCTTATATAGTTATTGTCTCTCTCTTTTTACCAGGTTTTTCTTATCTTGATTTACATTAATGCTGAGATCAAAAGACTCTAACCCTACTCTCTCTCTCTCTCTTTCTCTCTTACTCTCTTTTCTCTCCCGCATTTTCTCGTGCGTAAGCAAAACCCGCCATTTCCGTGACAACTAAGTGATAGAAAAAGGCAATTTCATGCCTCCCTGTGTTCGACACTCAGACTCGCATCCGTTTCTACATTTAAAACCAACATTGCGAACGCGAGCTACAACGACCTATTTAGACAAATGCGTTTGGCTCACATCAGAGCCAACCCAGCTGCGAAAGGGGCGAGGCATAGAATTGGGGTTGGAAAGGAGGTTGTGTTTAGCATTTTTCTTTTTTTCTCCTTGTTTTTGGGGGCAGCATAGGAGAGCCATAGCCCTCTTTCGTTGAAATCTTTGGAAAGGCTCATCCCTGTGAGGAAGCAGTGGCAACGATGAGCCATCTTCACTTGCAAAGCTCTTCGCAGTAGGTGTTTCGTCGAAGGATGATGTGAGTCCCCGGAAGGTCAATCGGAGCAGGTGGTTGTGATATTTGTTGCCTTCTATGCAAGAGGCATCAGCTTGTGAGTGATGACAACCGACGATGAAAGACTAAAGCTTCACAAGTGAGTATTAAACTAACGCTGCAACGTCGTAGCTTTTTTTCCTTCAATAGATTAGGTTAATCGTTCTTTTTCAAAAGTCAAAAGCCCTAGGTCCCTGTTTCTCCGATGGCCACTGTGAGCTACAATGGTCGACTAATGAGTTTTAACTAATGGATTTTTAAGTTATCCTACTGGTATGTTGATAAAATCTAACCCTCTTTATATTTGGTGGAGTCTATGGAGAAGGACAAGCGCTTCTCACTGAGACCCCCCTCAAACAAGGAGAGTATAGCACCTCTAGTTCCAGCATGCTGACGTCGCCATCAACAGCGGCGTAGGGAAGCAAGTGCGTTCCTCTACTTCGTCCTCCTCTTTTGGGTTGCTGTGGTAGAAGTGCTTTACGGTGTTCAACCATCGCCTCCAATCCACCAAGTTTGCTCCATCATACGTAAGGGAAGGTATAGCTCTTTCCAACCATAGTGGAGGGTAGTTATATTTTTTGTATTAGTTGCAATATATTTGCACAGTCAATTGTCGTGAACTTACTATGATGTTGGTTATATCCATCATACCTTGTTGTTTCTTATGCAACGTATGTTTTGTGTTGCAAGTTGAACTTAATTGTTTGCTTTCTTTATGTTAGAAGTTCCTCCATAGGTGGTTTTTGTTGGTGATTAACCATTACGATTTGGGAAATCATGTTCCATTGTTACTTTACCGGTAGTATTGTTCAGAAGTAGTTTTTGGCAATGTTATGGAACATTGAAGTAATTTCTTATTTATTTTTTACCTGAAAGGTCGATAATTTGTACCGTCAATATAATATGCTTTACATTTGAGGGAAAAAGTTTATCGAATGTTTGATGCCTTAGACTTATCACCCGTTTACTTTCGCATATATATGTTACTTTGTAAGGAACTTCCCCAATGAAGAAAGAACATCTATATTTATATCTATATATCACACATTCTAATGGGAACATAATACCTATATTGTATATGTTAAAGTAAATACAAGCACATCAGTTAGATGAAAGTTGTGAAATTAATCAAAATGCTTGGTTCTAATTCCAAATCATTATTCCATTAATTGGATTTTTAACGGTTGCATGGATTATAACCTGCGATTTCGATAATCAATCTGACACCTAACGAGAAATAATTTATAAGTTTGTTAGATGAGTATCAGATGTTTCCCACTTAATGATATTTGTAAGAGAAGACTTACAACTAACTAGAAGCATGTGGGTAAGGTGAAACTTGGAGTTAAATAAATATTATAAATTTAAATTCTACAATCCTTGAATCAAACTTCAATTTGTTGAATGGATAGAAATTGGAAAGAAATAATCATTCCATTCTAAGTTTGTAATAACTCAAATGAGCACATTTCTGACAGTGCAAGAGAGATAGTTTCTAACTTTGCTAGATGTAGATCCCGTTAAATGAAAAATCTATGTTCAAAAAAAAAATGGTAGATGTAGAAGATGTTAACCCCAGGAAGGAATTATATCGTTTCGAGATAAGTTCAAAACAAGTAATGAAGTTTATACCGATGCTGTTAATTGAAGTACTTTACCCTAATATGAAGGATGGTGAATAAATTGTCAAGCAAGAATAGGAATTATCATTTATAAGACCTGCATGTTGGACCGCATGCAATTTAAATAGTTAGATTGGATGCTTATAAAGGAAGAAGTTAGGAATGTTTTAGCCAGCAACAACACAAATCCACATGCTGGCATGAGTTATCTCATCCACGCATCCAGATTTTAGAAGTTGCAAGCCCATCCTATGAAGGAGAATCTTAATAAGTGTTTCATACAATTAAACACACATAGAGAAACATATCTAGAAATGTACATAGTAATTATCTCCATTCTATTATGTAGTACTGATGTACCCAACTATTAAAGCCAACCTAAGGTTAGAGAATACCTTTTAGCCACTTTCCTCTTTGGAAGTAGGAGATCCAAGTAAGACGTTTTATTTTATGTCTATCTTTTCTTCTAATCGATATAATTGTCCACCTAATGTCACAACAGGATGGACCTGAATAATGACATATTTGATTTTGGAGCTGATGGAGAGGAGTATGCATCCTCTCGATATAACACATACAATTCTCAACAAAATGGCACAACCAGATATAATGAGTACACACAGATGCCATTTCTCGGAAGTCAGCGATCTTACCAACAGAACGGACTTACATAATAGCATTGACGATCAACGTCGTCGTTTCACTTGGGGAGATGAATATGTGTTAGGCTTGTTGGAAATCTTGAAGGATTTGAAGGGCAGGAAACAAGGCTACTGTCTAAGGGGTGCCTTCAGCACAAGGGGATGGGCTTTGGTTGTTGATCTGTTTAATGCAAGGTTTGGTACGACTTTGACCGGGGACTAATTCCAAAACAAGTGAAAGACATTAAAGACACAGTATTCTGCGTTCACTCAACCGCTTAAGAAGAGTGGTTAGGGTTGGGATCTAGAAATGAAGCAACCTATCCCTCCTTACGTTGGTGCTTGGGACGAGGTAAGCAGTTTTGTACATCTTCATTGTAATCTTTCCAATTTTCCATGGCCAAATCCTACATGTTATGATTGCAGTTGGAGGAGAAATACAGGAAATATTGTAATAACCCTTTCATTTTCTACGACGAGATTAATGATATTAGGGGAGACGACATGGCTTTTGGTGATAATGTTGTGGGCAGTAGGCAGATGGTTAATACGAAATGGCGGAGAGGGCACACACTAAATTACCCATGTCATTCAAGTAGAGGAAGTGGTGCTGGCCCTTCATTTAGGCAAGAGGAGAAAAGATGTGCTTGACATTGATAATGACACCAACGACGACATTCCATGCACACCGACATCCAGCAAGCGTCTTGCACATTCCTCACATTGTAGGAGTTCGTCAAAGAGGTCGAGGGGGATGGGAAGTAGTGCAAAGACGTTAGAAATTGGTCGCATGGTTCTAAATGCCACCAATGAGCTTGTAGAACAGAACCATTATCGACCCATTGATCCTCTAGGCTGTATAGAGGTGGTTGCCGCTCTGCATTCTGCTCGATCGAATCTCCCTCCTCGGAAGTTTGCGAGGGTGACTCGCTTATTCAAAGATCCTTCTACGAGGTTCTTGTTCTTGGAAGTGGTGAAGAATCCTAATGCATCATTGGATCAGTGGATTGACGAGTTCCTTGGGGAGTGACGTTTTCGTTTTCTGGAGAATGGCTTCACTGTATTTGGTGTTTCGATTATGCTGTCCTTGTTTATGCTTTCTTTCTCGTATGCTGCTTATATTCTATAGACATTAGGTTTGTGGTGTTGTAGGTATCTATTTCCCTGTTATACTATGCTATTTGTGCATGAGTCATTGGTATAATGTTGTCGATTTAATTGTCACTCTTTCATCCAAATTTAGAAGCAAGTAATCAGATGAGTGGTTCCTCCCTTCCGAGTTGTTTTCACTATGTCTTGAGTTAGTCATGGATTATTGTTAGGAACAAAGTAATTTGGAGCTACAAACGTCTATCGCAGCATTGAATCTAAACTTTGTTTCGCAATTATTATATGAGGATGGTCAATCCGATGATGAAGGTCCTCCAATCCGTAGGCCAATGCACACTACACCTATGGGAGGACATATATGGATAGCAGAGGTGATGCGAGGAAATGAGATCCACTTGTACAGATGTTTCCATATGCATTCAGATCCTTTGAAAACGATAGTTGAAATGTTTGAGCAGCATGGTGGCCTTGAAGAGACGACCCACATGAGAACAATTGAACAGGTCAACATATTCTTGTACGCTGTGAGTCACTCTACATCGAACCGTGATTGTCAGGAGCGGTTCCAGCACTCTGGAGAGACGATAAGTAAGCACTTCTGTAGGGTCCTTAACGTGGTCTTATCAATTGAGCGCATCTTGATTCGGCCTCCAGATGCTCAAACTCCGGATGAGATTGTTCACGATCGTCGATTCTACCCTTACTTCGAGGTACGTAACAATAATGCATTCGTACTCACTATGCGTCCTCATGTTCACGTTGTTAAAGTACTTGTGCGTACAATTGATGATAATGTAGTGTGTGATCAGTGCGATGGATTGTTGTCATGTCAAGGCCTGTGTACCCAGGCACGACGAGGTGAGGTACCGAAACATGCACCTTCAACTATCACAAAATATCATGGTCGTTGTTAACTTCGAAATGCGATTCACAACTATCGTTCTTGGCTATAAGGGATCCAATAATGACATGACTATACTGCGATGGGCATTGGACAGGAATATCTTGGAGGTGTCCCAAGGTTGCAGATATCTTGTGGATTGTAGTTACGCAAACACAGATAAATTCTTTGCACCGTACTGAAGGACGACGTACCACTTATCAGAATGGCAAGAACGTGAAGGGTTGGTCAAAAGTTATAAGAAATTGTTTAATCATAGGCACACACAACTACGGGGGTTTGTGGAGAAAACATTTGACGTTTGGAAGAACCAATTTGAATGCTTAAGGAGAATGCGAGTGGTCAATCGACGTACAAAGGGATGTGGTGCGCGTAACATGCATCATCCACAATTTCATTAAGGAGTCTAGCATTGCCTACCTCTTCCCAAATGCACAAACAGTAGCACAAGAGCTGAATGACCTGGATCTCGGAGATCAGCAGCCACAGGCTACTTTCAATCGAGTTGACATCAACAACGGTGATACTGTGAGGGCTACGATTGCATTGCATATGTGGGAAAATTACACGAGGAGGCGTAGGCATCGGAGACATTGAATGTTCAATCAATTAATGGTAACATACTACTTTGAAATGCCGCTTACCAATGGGTAGGTTGGTCTGTAATCGCTAGATAGGTTTGTTTCTGCCACGAATGTGTCTCCTCTACCATATCAATTACAAATGAATCGACAAGTTTTGCATTACCTCATAAGGAATTTGGCAAATATATTTCATTTCGTCGTTCTTTTTTCATATTACTTTAAAAGGACATGCGTATTGAAATTTTGCTTCTGTACATTTACTTATTTTCAAAATATGAAAAATAGATGGAATAGGAGAGTAAGTGGTGACGAACATGAACTTTTAACACTAAAATACATCACAAATCACATAAAGTAGGTTCAAGACATTAACATACATGCACGCCACTTAATTTCTCGCTTTGTGTGAATGTTGATGAGAACGAGGGATAATCTTCTTTTTACGTGGTCATACTATAGTGTGTTGCATAGTGGGTAGTAAATGACTTTTCAATGGCATGGGTTAATGTATTTAGTATGACACAATTTAAAGTGTAGATATGTCGAGGGATCATACTTGGTGCCAATGCCAACAGTTAGCTAATTTGTGGTACATATCAAGGAAACCTGGTTTTCCCCATTAGTGACTTATCTATTACTGCGACAACCCTTTCTCGGCTAAACTTTCAAACATTATTTGAATATCTTATAGAATTATATCCGGATCGTTAACAACCATTCATCCGTTTATTCGTTAATCATCACAACACTGCAGAATGCGTGAGCAGGCAGGCAACCTACCGCAGACTGAAGAGAACCTTGAGAGGATGCTACTTACCTTAAGTGGGGAGATGAGTTCAGTGGAACAAAGTCTAAAGAATGTACGGGAAGAAATAAGGATGAAGGATAACATGTTGGGGGAAATGAGTTTGGAGATCTCTCGTTTGTGGGTCATTGTCGGCGAATCATCCTCATCTACATATCGAACTGGTGAAGTTGTGAAATATCCACTTCCTTAGTTAGTGGGAGTGCTTGTGCATGCGTTTGTTGAGCATGATAACTGGTTTATGAAGTGAATGTGAGTGTGGTGTTTATGTTACAAGTATATCATTAGAACAGAGTGGTATATGTTAGAATGGAGTGGACTTCAATTAAACTTGTAACCATTGTGTTCATTCAATGTTGCTAATGCATCAAATGAATTGCGATGGACGTTATTGTTTAAACATCAAATGAGTGGTTTAATTTTTTGATTAATTTAAACAACTTTGCGGAACTGGTATATTTGAAAATGTTGTCACATTTCCAATTGAGCCACGTTCAAGTAAGTACATGTAACATTTGTTTGCTACATTTCCCTTACAAAGAAGAATTAATAAAACGAGACCATGACTTACTAATTTCCTTTTGCAATAATTTTCTACAAGGGTATGGGGGATGAATCGTACTACAAGTGTGGCCACAAAACCTCACTCTACTACGTCACTGACTTACCTGATGATCATGTTTCTCGCGTCGTGTACATGTGCGACAATGACTTCGCGGTATATCATACTTATACGATTATATTTTCCTAGTATAGATGTCGAATGTAATCAGTTAAACACATTTGTGGTTCTCCTTATAAATCAGCAATAAGATGTTATATATAGAGCAAGATGAAGGAGGTTGACGATGAGCTTTGATTGATCCGCAAAGAAAATAGCAGGCTTATTGAGAAAAATAGCAAATTGGGTGTTGCAGCAATGATAGCATGCCCTGGATGTATGGGCCAAAATGCTGATCCTGTGGTCGATAAGCATAACATCTAAACATCTTTGCTTCGGTTATTAGTACTTGGAATGGTTATATTGTGAGTTAATCATCTATTGGAAACGTTTGTATAATGTTGGTCTTTTCTTGGGTGGCTATATTGCGATTCTACCAATATCCCGATGATTAATTGTTTGTGCATGTTATTAATGTTATGTCCTCATTTACAAAGCAATTTCAAAATGTTTCATGTAAACTGCAAACAATACGCTGTAATGCTTCCCTATTACATTAACTATAGTTGCTTGTACTTTTTGTAATATACTAAATTTGTATGAAGCTTTGCCCTCAAGAAATGTTGTCTCTTTATGCAATTATACATAGATCTCGATCGATATTTGTCAGTGCATGTTACGTTATCATTTGCAAAGCTATTTAAGTTTCCTCATGTAAACTCCAAACAATTCTACGTAGACATTTTCAAAATGGCGCATTTGTTATCGGAGAACCAACAATGGTTCCTCCTTGATGCACTACTGAGGAGGAAGCAACAAGGAGTGTATACGCGTAATCATTTCACTCGAGTAGCTTGGGCTATCACTGAAGCGAAGTTCGGTCAGGCTACAGGCTTCCACGTAATAGCCAACGTGTTGCGCCAATGTTGGATGCACTTTCGCAATATATACATGTTGATAGATGACCTACTCAAACGAGGTGATTGGACATGGGACAAAGATGCGTGTACACTCGTCCCACTGTGGCGAGAACATCAATGGAGGCAGGTTCGATGTCTGATACATTTAAAATTATATGCATGCTGGATTATATTTTAGCATACCTGTTTAACGAAATCATTTTAATAGGTTGACGAGAGACATGAGTGTTTGGAAGCTCATTATTTCCTACAATTCAATGTGATGGTGATGATTGTCAACTAGATGAATTTGCAGCCCAAGAGAAGTTAATCGGCTTGAAGAGAAACTTGTCTCGTTGTTCGTAGCTATGTGAAAGATCTAGTTGTCCTCTTTGTTATGAGCTTCTTACCATCGGCGTGTACCTGTTGCTTTCTAGTATGTACTTATGCCATTAATGGTTGGGTTTGTGTCAAGAACATAATAGCTAATATCATGGTACTTGTATTATGCTACAACTGCTGGAAGTAGCAATCGAAGTTATTCCCATCTTCGATTGCGACTTTGGTAGACAACATTGGCGTAGATTGCTTTTCGGTGCTTTTGAAGAAAAACACACTTTTTCCTTTTTCTTTAATCAATGAACTTAATTAGGAAGGTTTCAAAAGGAGCCACCCGATATACAACTACATGTAATGGTGACTTTCTCCTTGTTAAATTACTATATAAGTTACTATAATTCACATAATAAGTTGCTATGCATAACTATAGCTACTTACTTTAATTAGGTTGTAACTTACATACAGACTTACGAGTAATAACAACTTACATTAAAGACATTAAAAAGTTAATTGAAACCATACAAGGAAAAAAACATGTAACTATACAAGAGTATCTATACGAAGATATATTCTTATATCTACTAACATATAAAAACGTCACTAAAAAGACCTTATGCTAATATAGAAGAAGCAAAATTTATAGTTGGCAGACATAGTTGTTCGTAGGACCATTGGCCCTCTAAGTCGGATCAATACCACTACCATACTGCAACTTAGTTAGTTAATTCTGGATTACCGTATATTAAAACCCCTACTAGACAAACTCTATACTAGAAACCACGCGCCCGCAGATGTAGGCACGCACATATTCGATAGGCGTACTTATATCTTCTTTATTCATTTCAACGTGTCCCATGTGCAATGCTGAACATTATATGCGGCTGCAAGGATTCCACAGCCACCGATGTGGTACTTTCCACCGCTGCAATTAGCGTGGAATCGATGAACTGGTACGCTTGATGAGGCTTACTTCGTGCCTCGATTTGCATGCTTACATGAGGTCCTGTCATCAAATAAATTACAACATTAGAAAACTCTTATATTGGACTATATAATTATATAGTTAATTTAAAATAATTACTTATTTAATTATAATTGGAAAATACTCAAACTTAGTGAGTTATGCATGTTTAATTATTATTTAATTCATTAATTAATGTATAAATTGATAATGTAATTACTCAATTGACCTCTAAATTAGTTAATATACATAATAAAGTATTTGTGAGACATTTTTAATTTATTTTTAATCATTTATTTTAATTTACATACATTTATGTACATGTTTTACATATTTATATATACTGAGATACAATATAATTACTACTTTACAGTTTAAATACATTGTAAACATACTGAAAATATTTAAAATATTAATATACAAGTATACGATATAAGTTACTCCAGTAATAACATAATTTACTAATTCCATTTATTTTAACTTAATAACTTAGCCATTTAACTTAATAACATAAATGTATACAATAAATATTTAAATAAATCAATATACAGGTATATTACAGTAGATTATAATTGCATTAATCTATGTCTACAGTTATAAATATGATTATATGTGTATTCATAATTATTTAGAATTGACATAGATACATATAAATATAATCTACTTAAATAAATAGATAATTACGTAAATACAGTACATATAGTTTAACACATCATAAATACTTATTTAAATAGATATAATAAATATATAAGTTATTTATGTACATTTTAATGAAGTTATTATTTACAAGTAGCTTTTTTTATTTTATTTAAAAGTAGCTCAATATTAAATAGTATATACAAGTACAAATACAATATATAGGGTATTTTTGTGGAATTTTTTTACTTTTTGTATTTTTATGATATTTGTATGTTTTATAGGAACAGAGGAAGAGAGAGAGAAGGTTAGATGAGAGAAGAAAGAATTCTTTTTGTATTTTTCATTTTATATTCCGTTTGGAATTCCTAGATTTCTTTTCGTATTTTTCATGATTTACCTTCTCAAATATGAGCAGTAACTTTTAAGTGCATTGCCAATTATGTAACATGGATTATGTATTCTCCTTTGAGGAAGAGTGGGTTCTCCTACTTGCACTATTTAGGAGAATGTAGAAGGGATAATATCGACGCAGCTACTTCACTCGTGCAACGTAGGAGGAAACTTATACAGACCTCTCCTCACAAACTAACCTCTATCCTCAGGTATATTGGCTGTACAAATGTTGGAATCATTTCCATGATACACAACACTACATGAAGGCTTCAACAGAGGATGGGAACTAGTTGTGGGATGGTGCAACCTACATGGTTAGGCCACTTCATGGCAACCGGTAATGGAACCAAGTAAGATTAACACATTCTCATTTATAATGCATGAAATGCATCAAATAGATAATTCTATGTTCTACTATTTTCATTCTAATATATGCTATATAAATGTATATGTTAACTAAATCTCTACGCATTACAATACATAAATAATCCACAAATATGAGCTCATCACTAGGCAATGCTTAAACATAAACACAAAAAGAGTACTAAACATATTATATACTAACATATATGATACCTATACTAACATATAATACAAACCTACTGTGACGAATCTAAATGTTACTAAAGCCTTACAAAGATATTTACAAACTAAGGCACACACGCAACTCTCAGCACTAACCCTTTTTTTATTTAACTTAACTATATTTAAACCTAGACTCAAACCAAAATTATAGGTTGACGGTCCAAATTTTTCGCAGGATCGACAGCCCAACCAGGCTGGATCAGACCACTACTAAATCGAGCCCTAGTTTATTATTAGATATAATTTGTCTAATTTTAGGCTCATTCAAGCCCACATACATGTGCCCATGCACCCATAGGTGTGCACACACACACACACGATTAGATGCTCAGGAGGGGTACCTATATGTTCTTTTCTCATTTCAACTTACCCTATACACAACGCTTAACGTTATATGCAGCTGCAAAGACTTTATAGCCACTGATGTGGCACTTTCCACCATTGCAATCAGCGTGGAATTTGTGTTGAAATACGTTCGTTGAGGCTTACTTCATGCCTCGATTTACGTGCTTAAATGAGGTTCTTTCATGAAATAAATTATATCATTACCATGTCCATATATAGGGAAACGTAATTATGAAGTTAATTTAGAATATTTACTTATTTAATTATATCTAAAAAATGTTTAAACTTAGTGAATTATGTACATCAAATTATAGTTTAATTCCTTAATTAATGTATAAATTAATAATATAATTACTCAATTGACATATAAATTAGTCAATATACATAATAAAGTAATTAATACACATTTTTTATTTATTTTTAAAATTTTAATTTAATTTACATACATTTATGTAGACATTTATATATATATATATACTAATACACATTACAAGTTACAATATATCATAAACATACTGAAAATATTTAAAATATTAATATACAGGTATATAATATAAGTTACTTCAGTATTACCTTAATTTTTTAAGTTAATTTATTTTAACTTAGTAGCTTAGCTATTAAACTTAATAACATAAACATATACAATAAATACTTAAATTAAAAAATATATTAGTATATAAAGTATGTTATAATTACATTAATCTATATATACAGTTGCCAATATGCTTATATGTGTATACATAATTATTTAGAATTTACATAGATATATATACACATAAATTAATTAAATAAGAAATCACTATGTTAATACACTACGTATAATTTAAGACATGATAAGTACTTATTTAAATAAATATAATAAATATATAAGTTATTTATGTATATTTAATTTATACAAGTTATTATTTACAAGTAGCTTAATATTAAATAGTATATACATGTATAAATACAAGATATGGGGTATTTCTGTGGAAATTTTTACTTTTTCAAGGTTTTTTTGGTATTTTTGTGCTTTATAGGAATAAGGGAAGAGAGAAAGAAGGTGAGATGAGAGAAGAAAGATTTTTTTATATATTTTTCAATTTAAATTTTGTTTCGAATCCCTACACCTTCATGATTGTTACGACCCAATTCCGACTTCCTACAAGACCTGAGATCGGTTCGCCTCGACTAAATCCTAAGATTCAGTCGTCCAACGAAAAATAACCAAAAGCAGAAAACATTCTATAACTACACATACAATGTAACTAAGTAGAAATAAATAAGAGACAGTAATGGAAATCAGAACGAGACATCTCAAAAATATTAAATGCCTCAAGCGGAAGAGTACTACAACATACATAGCCATCACAACTACAACAGAGAGAAATATAACATGAACATAGCAGGAACAACTAATACATACTAAAAGTACTCACTATTACAAAAGTCTCTGCAACGGAAAAGAGAAAAACAATACGGCTAGGCTCGGCTACACCCAGCACCCTCGACAGCCGGTGGCGCTGGCTACACAATTCCCTGACCTGAACATGGTTATATAATCCGTGGTAAGCTAACGCTGAGTAGAGTGGTGGTTAAGCATTTACATGCAATTTAACATAAAGAAACAAGCAAATAACTAATCATTCATTTCCATTTATATCAACTAGGTGTTTCTAATTCGGTTATTCTAATAAGGATCCACAACATTTTTTAATCCTCTTGTTCCCTAAGGGAATGATCTTGATTGCAGTTTATTCCGTGATGTAGGATGTACACGTGGTACTCTTCTGGCCTGGAGAGCCCCCGTGGTAGTTCTACACCCGGTCTACCACCGTAAGGTCACGGTCGCGATATGGCGGTGACTACGGCACGCACAATAAGCGCACAGGTAGCTACCCCACACTGGCACGTGGCTAGTCGTTTCCGCTAGCGAGTACACCCAAACGTACAACACATAATAGAATAGGGCTTTGCCCTCTTAGAACAGGAGTCTCGCCTCTCAAAATAGGGACCTCGCCCCTCAATAGTCTGCGTACCCTCGCCCGACTATCCCAGTTTGCCCAATGGGCCTAACAAGAGTTGGTGTAGGGTGGCCAATCCTAACCCCGGGCCCCATGGGGCAGCTGGCTCCCCCTACACTAGAGTAACAGGAGTCGATGTAGGGTAGCTATTCCTAACCCCGGGTCTCAACCCAAGGGTGGCTAGCTTCCCCTACACTAAAGTGACGTATCTCTCCTCGGTACCGCGTACACGAGGGCCAGCTCACTTTCCATGCAAAAGAGATAGTTGCTCTCCTTGGTACCGCATACTCAAAGGCCAGCTCACTTCCCTCCTACATACGATATTCATTTCGTATACGTGAGTTCCTCTTCTAGTCCCCCGTAGGGTTCATGCATTGTATTCATTTCATTTCGTTTCACGACATGCATATCTCGTTGTTCACATCTCAGTTCTTAACCAAATAATAGGCAGCTCGTGATTTAATAACCGAAAGAAGCATCACATCATTTAACTATTCATTTGCTAGCAGGAAGGGTTCTAACATGCATTTCAGAATAGACCGCGTGGTTCAAGCAATGTTCATTCACTCAATTCAACCCTAGGGTTCATTCCATATCCTAGGGTTCAATCAATTCATTCTAAGAAAGCATGCATTTTGATTAATTAAGTCATAGTATTGAGATAAATCACTCTACTGGGATACACGGGTGGAATAGGAGCTTGAATCGCAAATCCCGTCCTCTCCACGGGTCCCGTATACTCTACTGGATGGAGACCTATACAATTGATCAAATCACATCAAACAAGTTCAAAACAGTATACGAGTGACACAAACACGTAGAGAACTTCGAACTAAAAACAATGATACTTCGTTTGCACAAATCCAACTCCGTTTGGGTCCTAAACGGGCAAAAAAATGCATTCTGACTAAAATCAGACGTCTGGGACTGACCCAAATGTCTTAAATGACCACAGAGGCTCACCTTGCTTTCCTACGTTGATTTCGGACGTCTGGAACCCCTCACAGCCATCCTGGGGTCCTTCCAGGCGTCTATCAGTGCACCCAGACGTCTGAGATGGTTATCAGATGTCTGTAGAGACGTCTAGAAGTCCTAAAGCACCTCAAAGGGCGTGCCATGCAACGTACTTGCGCCTGCGTATGCATGCGTGATGCACCATCTTTCGTCGATTTTAAAAGTATATTCGTTGTAGTATGTTGCGAAAAACGATGATCAGTTTATTTCAATTTATTACTCAAAATTTAGAATTTTCCGAGGTCAAACTCAGGGAGCAAACTTAATTCTAGAAGCATACAAATTCACAATTCACTATAATATACTACTTTACAAAAATTAAAGAGCGAGAGTGAACAAAAATCCTTTTCTTCTTTTTTTCTTTTCTTTCTTTCTTCTCCTCTTCTCTCTTCCTTCTCTTCTTTCTTTGCCTTTCCTTTCTCAGACGTCTGATTCTTTGAATCAGATGCCTTATCTGCCTCTTTGCTACAGTGCCTTGCAGGTTCTTCTCCTCTTGGCTTCTTCTTCTTCTCTGCTCGGCTTTCTTCTTCTTCTTTCTTTCCTTTGTGCGGCAAGCTTCCCTCTTATTTTCCTTTGGCTTTCTTCTTCAGATCCTTCTTCTGTTGCAGCTCTTGGCTGCTTCTTCTCTTCTTCTTTTCTCTGTTGTGCTCCCTCCTCTTCCTTCTTCTTCAACTTCTGCTGCTCTGTGCGGCTAAGTGTCCTCAGCCGCTCCTCCTCCTTTGTTCTTCTTCTGCTTCCCTGCACATTACAAGGTTAAGCAAAACCTAACCCCTACCTGCCCCACGTCTCTCTCTAAATTTCTCTCTCAAAGGTTCGCTCCCAGAGCATTCGCGAGTATACGGGTCGAGTAATGCGCCCGAGACCAGGCCCACCGACGTGCGGTGGTGGGTGAGGAGTGCTTGGTGGGTAATCGGGTTCGACCCAGGCCCACGAGACGTGAGCGCGAACAAGGGTGGGTGCGAGCGTGTGGCGCGCTGCGTGCATAGGCGAGGGACCTGACCCCTATGTATCGGAGGCGACAAGCCCAATACACTTTTTCAATTTATTTGAAGCGCCGCGCTTAGACATTTACGAGGTGGGACTAAAAGTCTCACCTCTATTTCACGAACACTCGCAGCAGGAGCTGCGTTCAATTGCCGACCCTGCAGGGGTCCACGCAGGCAAACACTTGGCTAAGGTTGTGCGCGAGGGCTTCCGCATGTCCTGGGGGACTTCACCTGGAGCGGAGAGGCCTGCAGCTGCAATAAGCTCTCTTCAAGCTTCTTCGTTAATGTCGGAGGGACGTCGGAACCTGAAATGTGTGATCATGGCCTTGCGGCCCTGTTAGATCAGAGGAAAACCTTCGCCATATCACGGCGAAGGTGAAGCGGAGGTTGGCTAGCCGCGAGGTGACATAGGCATGCGTGCCTAGGTCACTCTGTGGCCAGGTTTATGGGTTAGGTCGGGAGGTGTTTGTGGTGGTGTAGGCGGTTGGTGAAGGTGTGGAGGATGATCAGTGGGAGGTGGTGATGCTCAGGGATCTGTTGGCGAGGCGGATGGCGGCGTGGAGCGGTGGGCACGCCCCGCCGAAGGTCTGGCCAGAGGTGGAGATGGCGATGGTGGATAGTGGAATCGAGGGGTATTTTTGTGCAATAAAGTGAGGGGAATAGAAGAAGGGGTAGAGAGGAGTGGTTCTAACCTGATTTAGCGGAGAAGGGGTAGAGATGGTGAGCGGCACATATCTGCCGTCGCCGGAGACGAAGGAACCAGTGGAGGGAGAGCGGCAATGACGACGGGGCTGGGGGCATGCGTGAGGGTGTTGCACGACGCGGAGGAAGGAGGTGAAGATAGCTCTGCCACTGGTATTGTGGTAGAGCAACTGGAAGGAGGAGGAAGAGTTGCCGGAGCTTGCTGGTCACCTGGCCGAAGGAGACGAGAAGAATTTTGAGGGAAATCTCCAGCCAAATCAAGCTTGCAGGAAACGGCAGCCCTCGCCGCTCCTTAAATTGGTGTTGGCGAGGAGGGAAACACGAGGAGGAGTGGGCAGGCCACCGGAGACATGGTCGAAAAAGAGACCCATGCCTCTCGCGCGTTCGCACGAGAGGTATGGGTGTCGGCAGGGCATGGGAGGGGATCCATGCGAAAGAAGACAACGCAGGGGACCCTCCTCTCGTTTCTGAAGCCGGACCCCATACCCTGCGCGGCGTCATCCTCCGCGCAAAGTTGCCGGAGGCATGGGTTACTACTACGGGTGGTAGAGGGACCGGCTTGAAAAGAATGAAGGGAAAGTTGAGGGGTTAAGTGCAAGGGTTCAAAAAGTTAAGGCTCAAAAAGTAATTCCTGTGGATCAATTTGTAAAGTAGGTCAAAATGACCTTCCCTTAGATCCAAATTTTGATACAAACCTAATTTGGACTTAAGGAATCCAATGGTGAAGTTTGATTTTAGGTTTGACCATGTATGATCGATCAATATGCACAAAAACCCAGATTAGGTCAAAAATTGGGTATGGTTCTCAATATAGGTCAAGACAGGTTCCAATAGCCAAATTGAAGGTTCTAACCCTAGGAGATATTTTTTCATGAATTTTAGAGGGTTTAATTGATTTTTATCTTGCCTGAAACTTTGTGAATTAAAGCGGGTTTGTTTTAAGGTTACAGAATGTCATTTAATTCCTAGAGGCCGCTATAACCCTTTTCAGATCAAATCATCCCACTTTCTCTCTTATTAAGCCCATTTAACCTGTGTTCAGACCCTTAGAAATTCCTTTTGTGTACTGCATTGGTAAAATTACAATTTTACCCCTTGTGAATTGCTTTATACTCAAATTTATAGTTCTCTGATTTATGCTTTGCCTTAGGTTTCGTAGGAGCTTTTGTATACTTATTTAGGTCGAAATGTGCTAGTTAGGGTTCATGATGAGGTTCTCATCATACCCCCATGCATAGCTTTTGCTAGTCCCTTAGCAAAATTTTAAGGTTTTAACCTTTGTTCTAGACCACGAATTTCTTCCATCAAGTTTTGATAAGTGTTTTTCCTCTTGTATCTTTGATTAGGTCAGAATGCTAATCATAGGCCTAAAAGGTACTCTAGTACCAACCAAGATCCAAATCTGTCTAGCTTTAGCCTTAGTCTTTAGCAAAGGTTTTTAAGGCCTACAAGAACTAACCTGAAGTTTATTAGACTCTATAGTTAAAGCACCCGTGCTTGAGATATTTTTAGCTTTGGTTCAGTTTGCAGTGCGTTTTGTAAGAGAGAGACAGAAGGTTTATTTGTTTGGAGAGTTTTCTCTCTCTTTTCTTTTTAATTCTAGCTTAGGATTGGCTTCACAACATGATCTGTATCGGATTCCTTGTCCCCATCATCAATCCTCAAGGATCCCTGGCAGTTGATGCTTCGAGATAGCACCGCCCATGGTAACCCCCAGAACCCTGGCTTTCAAGATTTTGAGATAATCCTGTCCATAGTGTCCCGTGGCCAAATTCAGACCCCAGCAATTGACACTTCATGATAATGCCATCCATGGAATCTGAACCAGTAGAGTGCTTACATGCCCCTGGTAGGATATGTAAATATCCTAGGAGACAGGCACCGAGGAGATATGTTATTACGCATCTTCAAGGGAAATTTCCCACCTCTTGGCGCCGAGAACTTGTCCAAATAAACTTGTGTTGATTGGCCGCTCCTAATCTAGGTGACATTTTCAAAATATTTGCAATGCTTTTGCGTGATTTTAATATTTATGCTCGCTGAACCAGACTGTGTGTGAATTTGGGTGCTTAAGTTACTAAGTCCCGTAAATCGAAAGTCAGTTATCGAGGCCAAATACTCCTTAAGCCTTGAACCTAATGCTTAACCTTTTCATTTTCCTCAACCTCTTGAGGAATATCTAGATCTTAACGGGTACTAAGAGTCTAGCTGAGAATGCTTAAGGTTTGCGTTCTTACTAATCTTGTTGTGCACTTTTGTTTTTATTTTCCTTAATGTGATCTAGAACTTAGGTTAATTCCTTAATTTCTTACTAATGACTATCCTTTTTCTCTTTCATTTTTTGCTCCTTTTTATTATTCTGCTCTTTTTCTCCTCCTATTTCTGTAAAAGTTTTTTTTTCGTATATGCGAATTTTTTTGTTGAAACACTTTCTTGTTATGTTATTTCATTGCACTTTCATACCCTCCCATGCCTAAGATTTGTAATGTCCTCATTGTACATTAGGTGGATTTTTAGTTATCTTGGTTCATGCATTATGATGGATATTTGGTGAGTGGATGGGTCGAGGTAACTGTTGCGGACGATTTTTAATCTCAGGTACGAGTACCTGAGGTGAAGTTGGCTGACCTAAAGGATGAACCTAAAGTGCAAAGAGATGTCAGAAAAGGTTTCGGATTTTTTAGAAAGAATGACGGGCTGCCTCCCGTTAAGCGCTAAATTCGACGCCTTCAGCTGAGCGGAAAATGGGATGGAGAGGGGATGGTCAAATCAGCGGAGTTTTGTAAGACAAGCACCTTGATTAAGAGCCTGGTTGGTCCCACCAGGTGCTTGTTCAGATCAGTAGGCTGATGATGTAGCCCAAACCCAATCAATCTGGTGGGTTGAAAAATGTAGATCAAGAGGTGTGGAACCCACCATATATTATGAAGCTCGGACATATGTGGAAGTGTGAATGCAAGGTTTGGCTGAGTCGAATCAGCCTGGTCAGAGTAGGCATCCATAAAATAATCAGTGAATGATGCGGAAACTCTACAGGGGTGATCAGAGAATGATGGAGCATGGTCTTCAGTCTAATCAATATCTGATACCCGGTATAGATGTGGAGTTGAATCATCTGCAAACGACTCAGTGGGAGGTGAATCTGAATTGAATCCAGTTGCAGGTCAGGGTTGAAAACAGGTTTTGATCAGTCCTGTATGTGTGGAAGAGGTAGCTTCAATGAGAATTGGGTATGAGGGCTCTTCTAGAAATGACTGACTAGTGGTCTCCTGTAGAGAGTTCTCTAGGTAACTATCAAATGCCTGAAGAGTGTCTATAGGATGAAGGAAATCTGAATTAAGAAAAGATTTGAATTCTGGTTTGCAGTCACTCTTGGCATGTTCTGATTTTGATTCCTGAGAATTGAAAAGAAATGGTTCCATGTTACTAGAGCCTGAACTTAAATCAGTGATCTCGGGAACCGGGACCTCAGAGTCGGAGTCGGAGAACGAGTCATGTGAACTGAGGTTGTAGTTTGGCAAGGTCTCTCCAAAATCATAATCAAATTCGAAATTGTCGGAGAGTTCGCGAAAATCAAGTTCTAAATGAGATTCAAGATCATGATTTCCACCACAGAATAAATCACATGATGTGGATTCAGCAGCCTGACTGGGGTCTAGCCTAAAGGTGTTCCTTCTAGGCTCAAGCTCCAAGCTGGTAGGACAGACCTAATTGAAACCCCATTCGTCCAACTCCTCAGTTTCTGTATTGTATATTGGCATGACTTCCGGAAAGTCGATCTGATTTCCTGAGGAAATTGGAGAGGGATATTCATCAAATAGAGGCCCAAAATCATATTCTTTATTGAAAATTTGATCTTCATCATGCAGGGCCTCGTAATCTTCCCAATAAGTTTCAGATCCAGATTTTAGGCTTAGGATGTGGGTGGAATTACTAGAATCTAAGTCCAAATAACCTTCGAGGGTCACCTTATCGGAATAAGGGGTGGGATTTACACCCTCAGGAGGTTCAATTCTAATCTCATTATTGCAGGAGTTTTGGAATTCTAAGCTTAGTGATTCATGGTCTAGGGTTGGCTCAACATTATGTTCTCCTGCAATTTCCCAACCTAATTCAATGTTGTCTTCTATCTGGGTTGGGAATCCACAACCACTCTGTGCCTCAATCCCGAGATCTGGGAAACCAGATTGATCCTCAATATTGTTCCAAGATGGTTCATCCTCTATTTGTGGTATATACATGTATTTCTGATTGATAGTTTGTTTCAGTAATCTCATCATCTCTACCCATTTTTCAAAAGCATCTTGGTGTTGTTTCCAAAGTACAGGATTTGTCATGCATTCAAGGTATTCAGATTTGTATAATTTTTCTATCTCAATATATCCTGTTATGAGTATGTCTCGGGTTAATCCTTTTGTGGCATCTGTCAACAGAATTTGGGCACGGTTTATGATCACGGCTGTGGTTGTTGGGACATCAACTTGAATATTTTCTATTGATGTTAAGGGTTTATATTTAATTTCATAGAACTCAAGGGCATCCTCAACCATCCTATCTCTCATGGATCTTTGTGATTCAGGTTTCTTGAAGGGTAATCCTAAGTAACTAGGCTGCATATTAGATGGTGGAATCAAGATGTAGAATTAGAATTTTGATGTAGAATGAAGTTGTGCCATGATGGAAGAAGAGAAAGAACTAGGTTCTGAATCGGAAGAAAGTTATATGTGGAGGGGTTGTTGCACAAACAAGGGAGCCAAGGCTTGGCCTCGGGGAGAGTAGATTGCTAGAGGAGGTTTCAAGGACCTCCTATCAAACATACACTGATGGATTGGACGAGGTTAGCAGGTGCCGGACCAAATCAAGACACCCAAAATATGCTGGGTGACTATAGAGGTTCGGGACGGATGATACCCTTTAATCAGAAAGTCGTCCACCTGAGAATTACCTGGGCAACCAGAGAGGGTGAGTCTCGCGAAGACCCCTACACGGTAGAGCACCCCCACGGGTTACAGGGTTTCCCCCACCCGACCTCTCTTGTCACCAAGATTCCAGGTAGACCAGAATGGGGACCTTGACCTCTTAAGTCTACCACTTTTAATTAGGATCAAGGTGCTTAGGGTTTCACTTGAACTTTATCCTTTTGTGTGCAAAAAGTGACCTAATTTCAAGGTTGGTTGATCCAAGGGATCAACTTCACCTATTAGTTCCTGTGAGAGATTATTAGGTCCTATCTTTTAAGGTTCAAGTGACTTAAGAGCCGGATTGCTTAGGGTTTCTCTTTATTAGGTCTTTTCAAGCAATGGCTTAGGCACACTTCTGTTGGGAATTTTCAATTCTTGATTAGAATGTGTGTCTCTAAAACCCTAGCTTAGAATCCTATGTTGGCTATAATTAGTCCAGTTAGTTGCCTCAGGATTACGAAATTAGGGCTCAAGCAAGAAAGTTTTAGCCCTAATTACCCCTAGTGGATATGCAGATAGAATATGTTGAAATTGAAAAGCAAACAACTCTTGTGATTTACTATGTATAAAAGACAGGTAATTCCTAGATTGCTTTTCTTTTTCTTTCTCTTTAGAATTTTAGGGGCTTAAAAGAGAGGATAGAAAATTACATGTCCCTTGGTGTGGTTGTTGTGCGGCTGCTTGTTCCTTCTTGTTTTCCTGTGCCTGCATAATAAAAGAGAAGAGATTAAGTCAGCAGTAAATCAAAAATTGTGATTTAATAGCTTCTAGAATGCTCGTTGCTCCCCGGCAACGGCGCCAAAAACTGACGCACCATCTTTCGTCGATTTTAAAAGTATATTCGTTGTAGTATGTTGCGAAAAACGATGATCAGTTTATTTCAATTTATTACTCGAAATTTAGAATATTCCGAAGTCGAAGTCAGGAAGCAAACTTAATTCTAGAAGCATACAAATTCACAATTCACTATAATATACTACTTTACAAAAATTAAAGAGAGAGAGTGAACAAAAATCCTTTTCTTCTTTTTTTCTTTTCTTTCTTTCTTCTCTTCTCTCTTCCTTCTCTTCTTTCTCTGCCTTTCCTTTCTCGGACGTCTGATTCTTTGAATCAGACGCCTTGTCTACCCCTTTGCTACAGTGCCTTGCAGGTTCTTCTCCTCTTGGCTTCTTCTTCTTCTCTTCTCGGCTTTCTTCTTCTTCTTTCTTTCCTTTGTGCGACAGGCTTCCCTCCTCTTTTCCTTTGTCTTTCTTCTTCAGATCCTTCTTCTGTTGCAGCTCTTGGTTTCTTCTTCTTCTCTGCTCGGCTTTCTTCTTCTTTCTTTCCTTTGTGCGGTAGGCTTCCCTCCTCTTTTCCTTTGGCTTTCTTCTTCAGATCCTTCTTCTGTTGCAGCTCTTAGCTACTTCTTCTCTTCTTTTCTCTGCTGTGCTCCCTCCTCTTCCTTCTTCTTCAACTTCTGCTGCTCTGTGCGGCTAAGTGTCCTCAGCCGCTCCTCCTCCTTTGTTCTTCTTCTGCTTCCCTACACATTACAAGGTTAGGCAAAACCTAACCCCTACCTGCCCCACGTCTCTCTCTCTAAATTTCTCTCTCAAAGGTTCGCTTCCAGTGCATTCGCGGGTATACGAGTCGAGTAACGCGCCGGGGACCAGGCTCACCGGCGTGCGGTGGTGGGCGAGGAGTGCTTGGTGGGTAATCGGGTTCGGCCCAGGCCCGCGGGGTGTGAGTGCGAACGAGGGCGAGTGTGAGCGCGAGGCGCGCTGCGTGCGTAGGCGAGGGACCTGACCCCTGTGTATCGAAGGCGACAAGCCCAATACACTTTTTCAATTTATTTGAGGTGCCGCGCTCAAACGTTTACGAGGTGGGACTAAAAGTCTCACCTCTATTTCATGAACGCTCGTAGCAGGAGCTGCGTTCAATTGCCGACGCTGCAGGGGTCCACGCAGCCAAACACTTGGCTGGGGTTGTGCGCGAGGGCTTCCGCACGTCCTGGGGGACTTCACCTGGAGCGGAGAGGCCTGCAGCTGCAGCAAGCTCTCTTCAAGCTTCTTCGTTAGTGGCAGAGGGACGTCGGAACCTGAAATGTGTGATCATGGCCTTGCGGCCCTGTTAGATCAGAGGAAAACCTTCACCATATCACGGCGAAGGTGAAGCGGAGGTTGGCTGGTCGCGAGGCGGCCAAGGCATACGTGCTTAGGTCACTATGTGGCCAGGTTTATGGGTTAGGTCGGGAGGCGTTTGTAGTGGTGTAGGCGATTGGTGAAGGTGTGGAGGATGATCAGTGGGAGGTGGTGATGCTCAGGGATCTGTTGGCGAGGCGGATGGCGGTGTGGAGCGGCGGGGACGCCTCGCCGGAGGTCTGGCTAGAGGTGGAGATGGCGATGGTGGATAATGGAATAGGTGTTGGCGAGGAGGAAAACACGAGGAGGAGGCGTGGGCAGGCTGCCGGAGACATGGCCGGAAAAGAGACCCATGAGGTATGGGTGTCGGCAAGGCATGGGAAGGGATCCATGCGGAAGAAGACAATGCAGGGGACCCTCCTCTCGTTTCTATAGCCGATCCTCATACCCTGCACGGCGCCATCCTCCGCGCAAAGTCGCCAGAGGCATGGGTTACTACTGCAGGTGACAGAGGGACCGGCTTGAAAAGAACGAAGGGAAAGTTGAGGGGTTAAGTGCAAGGGTTCAAAAAGTTAAGGCTCAAAAGGTAATTCCTGTGGATCAATTTGTAAAGTAGGTCAAAATGACCTTCCCTTAGGTCCAAATTTTGATACAAACCTAATTTGGACTTAAGGAATCCAATGGTGAAGTTTGATTTTAGGTTTGACCACGTTTGACCAATCAATGTGCACAAAAACCCAGATTAGGTCAAAAATTAGGTATGGTTCTCAATCTAGGTCAAGACCGGTTCCAATGGCCACATTGAAGGTTCTAAACCCTAGGGAATATTTTTTCATGAATTTTAGAGGATTTAATTGATTTTTATCTTGCCTGAAACTTCGTGAATTAAAGCGGGTTTGTTTTAAGGTTACAGAATGTCATTTAATTCCTAGAGGCCGCTATAACCCTTTTCAGATCAAATCATCCCACTTTCTTTCTTATTAAGCCCATTTGACCTATGTTTAGACCCTTAGAAATTCCTTTTGTGTACTGCATTGGTAAAATTACAGTTTTACCCCTTGTGAATTGCTTTATACTTAAATTTATAGTTCTCTGATTTATGCTTTCCCTTAGGTTTTGTAGGAGCTTTTGTATACTTATTTATGTCAAAATCTGCTAGTTAGGGTTTATGATGAGGTTCTCATCAACGCGCCGCTTCAAAAACACGACACATAACTTAGCGTACATGCATCTAAGCACATACAGAGTACATACCTCATCACTCTACGTGTTGTCAGATGTCCTGAGGTGCCTCCAGATGTCTGGATAGTGACCCAAACATCTGATACTGTGGAAAAATGTTTCCGCAGAATGCCTCGCGAACCTTCTCTCCACGCAGCTCTCCACCTACAGAACCGCAGCTGCTGCTCCAGCAGCTACAGGAGGTCGCGGAGCTCCTCTCCACGAGCTCCCTCAACTGCACCTCCTCTCCCACGCACACTCTCGAGCTTCTCCTCTCACCTCCGGCTCCTCCCCTCACCCACTCTCCCTCTCTCTCCCTTGCCCATGCTATCTCTTTCTCCCTCTCCCCAATGCTCCGCCCCTCTCCTTCCCCACTCACGGCTATAAGGGGATGGGGAGGAGAGTGTCATCTACGTCGAGGTGGTGTAGAAGTGGAGGTGGAGGTGGTAGTGTGGAGATGGGAGAGGTTGGAGGGGGGTGCGGGGGTCTTTTTAAGGAGGAGAGGGTTTGTGTGTGGGTGTGTTGTGTGGGAAGAGAGAGAAGGAAAAAATTGTGAGATTTTCCCCGCAAGGTTTCCTCTTTCCTGCAAAGCCCACAAACTTAAACCCAGGAGGTTTAAAATTACATTTACACCCCTACTCTTTCGGGAAAAGTTCGAATGACCTTTAGGAAGGGTCATTTCAACATAACAAATTCAAAGTTTCATCCCCGAAACTTGAGCTAACTAGGGTGCGAAAATGAACATAAAAGTGCATAACAAACTTAAAGAGGATTAAAGTAGGTTAGAAACGACGTACCCTCAAAAAGTTCCTGGTATTGTTCTCACATTGTCGCCTTGGGCTCCCAAGTCACCTCCTCATATCGCTGGCTTCTCCATAGGACCTTCACCAATTGTAAAGACTCATTCTATTCTGAGCCTTTTAAGACATCTGGACTATCAGTCAGACGTCTGGACCCATTCCCAAATGTCTGGAAATTGAAAATTTTGTACGTAACTTCGTGTCTGCGCGCTGGCTGCGCATAGATAGTTGCACTCTTTTCTCTCTCTCTCTTCTCTCCTCCACCAGAACCCTAGCTGCACCCTCTATGTAAGACCTTCTTCCCCCCTTCCTCTCTTCTCCACTCCACCGCCACCACCTTCCTTCTTCCTCTCCACTGCAGCAAGAGGGCGCGAGAGCGAGCGACAAGGAGGAGAGGCAGCGTGAAGAGAGGAGGAAGAGCTTGAGCTCGCGAGCTCGTGGGAGTTTGCCGGAGGACGCACGGTCGGAGCGGCGTGTGTGGGAGGAGGAGCGCGTCGGGGGAGACGTCCCCGACACTTTCCTGCAGCCGGAGTTGCAGGCGAGGAGGAGAGGCTACACGCGGCGAGAGGAGTAGGAGGTTGGTCTGGTTCTGGGATTTTCCCAGAATCAAGCATCTGGCGAGCTGTCCAAAAGACGGGTTGGACGTCTGGTGATAACACCGAACGTCTGAAAGCAGTGTTTCACGAAGGTACATTTCTCTTGCAGTTACGGCCATGCAGGCCGCACCGCAAAGCCAACTGTATGGCTAAAAGTGGGTGACTTGCATGGCGCGTGCAGGGATAGCTTCGGGAAGGTGCGGGGCACGTCCTCCCACGCATTTCAGATGTCTGGATAGCTTACCAGACCACTGGAAGCACTCCCAGACGACTAGAGAAGAGGTCGAACGTCTGGAGTTGGGTCCAGACGATCAAGTAGGGGTTCTGGACGTCTGAAGTCAATGCAGGAATCTGAGGTGAGACCCTGGTTACTTTTAAGACGTCTAATTTAGGTCTACAGTCTTGTTTTTGACCCATTTAGGGTCCGTTTGAGGTCTGTTTTACGCAAGAGAGATATCTGTGGTTTCCTTGTGAGTTCCTCTACATGTTAGAAGACATTTTATACTGCTCTGAACATTCCATTATGTTATGTTCCTTGGTATAAGACTTCGATCTATTGTGTGTTCGAGGCCTACAGAGGCACGTGAGCCTACCGTTCGAGCCCCCAGTACTCCCGGATTGTCTGTAGAGTGGTTTCCCCCTGATTTAATTATAAGACATGAATGCATATGTGAAATTAGATAACTAGAAACCTAGGATGTGGCATGAATCCTAGGACAAGAAGTACTTGCTCGATTTGTATGCATGCTTGAGATTGCAGTCTTAAATGAATGAATAGAAATGTAAATAATTGTCTGTTAATAAATAAGAGCTGCCTGTAAAATATGAAATGCATGTATTAATTAACAGTTACCTGTGACATTACTTGTTGTATATGTAAATTGTGGAAATACGAGCTGCATGTGTATAATCTGAGAATGAAATTGTGAATAATGAAACCTGGTATGGAATAACATGTGGAATATGAGCATGAACCCTACGGGGAATTAGGAGTAGAGCTCCTATGGATAAATGGAATGGACCTGGAAATGTAAGTGGGAAGTGTGCTGACCCTTGAGTACATGGTACCAAGGAGAGCGACTGTCCCTTGTTTAGTGTAGAGCAGAGCTAACCGCCCTTGGATTGGGACCCGGGGTTAGGATTGGCCACTTTACACCGACTTCTTTGGCTCTCACGTACACTGTACCAGGGAGAGCTACCAGTGTAGGGAGAGAGCTAGCCACCCCACGGGGCCTAGGGTTCAGCTAGCCACCCTACACCGACTTGTTAGGCCCACTGGGCAAACCGAGGTAGTCAGATAAGGGTGCGCGAACTGTAGAGGGGCGAGACCCCTGTTTGATTCTAAGGGGCTAGACCCCTATTACTGAGAGGGCTAGGCCCTATACTGTTTCGTACTGTACTTTAGGCATACCTGCTAGCGGAAACGACTGACCGCATGCTAGTGCAAGGTAGCTACCCGTGCGCTTAACGCGCGTGCCGTAGTCACCACTATGTCTGTCCGTGACCTCGGGGTGGTTGACTGGGTGTAGGATCACCACGGGGGACTCTCCCGGCCAGGAGAGCACCACGTGTGCCTTTTACTCTTCGAAAAAGATTACAATCAAGATCGTTCCCACGAGGAACATTCGAGATCAAGAAAGAGATCTGAAAAGTAAACCAATGTTTGAAAAGGAATGACTTGTAAAACAAAATAACTAGAAAAGATAAATTACCTGTTAGCTTTTACTGCTTTAGTTAGTTTGGTTACCACTCTACTCAGCGTTCACTAACTCTGTTTTACTCGTACCCCCTTTACAGGTCCAGGAGTTGAGCAGCCCGAGTCACCGGCTGCAGAGGGTGCTGGGCTCAGTCGAGCCCAGCAGTAGTTCCTATTTTTGTTGTACTTCCTTTACTAGTGAGTTAGACTGTTGTTACCATTTCTGTTCTGTACTTTGTTCTACTTTACTGTTGTGGTGGTGATATGAACTGTTAGAAGCTTTTATTTCCTTTACTGCTTGTATTCTTCTACTATTAGTTACTTAGCATAGTGAATGTGATTTACTTTCTTACTTTTTGGTTATTTCTTGTTGGACGATTGGGTCTTCGGATTAGTCGAGTCGAGCCGGTCTCGTGTCCTGTAGGGATTCGGGAACCGGGTCGTAACACCGGTGACACCTCCTTCCGTCTCAAACTCTGGACAACTCTGTCTAGTATCTGCACTAGCCTCTCACAATAGGTCAAGTCATCTCCCACCTCGATGCTCTCGTACCTCAGAACGTGGTTGGGATCGGTGATGTACTTCCTAAGGTTAGACACATGGAACACGTCGTGAACTCCAAAAAACTTGGAAGGAAGGGCAAGCCGGTAAGCAACGTGTCCTACCCGCTCCAAGGCCTCAAAGGGCCCCACAAACCTCGGCACAAGCTTTCCTTTCACCCCAAAACACTGTAAGCCCTTCATGGGTGAAACACAGAGGAAGACGTGATCCCCAACCTCGAACTGCACCTCTCTACGCTTCCTATCAGTATAGCTCTTCTGCCTGCTCCTGATAGTATGGAATCGTTTGTGAATCTGCTCTATCACCTCCTGATTCTGACGAATCAACCTGGGACCACCTCCCACTCGGTCCCCACCTCGACCCAACTCAAGGGCACAGTACACTTCCTCCCATACAGAGCCTCGTAAGGTGCCATGCCAATGCTTGAATGGTAATTATTATTGTATACAAACTCTGCCAGGGGCAAATGCTCCTCCCAGGAGCCTCTCCAGGTTAGTACACATGCGCGTAGGAGGTCCTCGAGTGTCTGTATGGTGCGCTCTGACTGCCCGTCAGTTTGGGGGTGATAGGCGGTACTGAACCTCAAACGGGTCCCCAATGTCTGCTAAAACTCTGCCCAAAACTGGGAAGTGAAACGAGTATCCCTGTCGGATACGATCTCGCGAGGGACTCCGTGTAGACGCACCACATCTCTAATGTATCGCTCTACTAGTTGTGCTGGCCCAAAGGTGACTCAGATCGGCCGGAACTATGCCGTCTTCGTCAACCGGTCTACTATCACCCAAACTACGTCGTGTCCCCACTGGGTAACGGGTAAACCCACCACTAAGTCCATGGTGATACTCTCCCACTTCCACTCTGGCATGGGAAGTGGCTCTAGCGGCCCTGCAGGCCTCTGATGCTCGGCCTTCACCTGCTGGCATACTGAGCACTACTAGACAAACTCACCAACATCCCGCTTCATCCCTCTCCATCAGAAGTCGTGTCGCAAGTTATGGTACATCTTTGTATTCCTAGGATGTATGGTGAACCTGGACTCGTGTGCCTCAGTCAGGAGCTCTCTTAACAGCTCCTCATCTCTAGGAACGCACAGACGTCGCCTCATACACAGTATCTTGTCAGAGAAAGAAAAATCTCCTAGGTCCCCTATTAATACCTTGTCCTGCAGTGTCTGTAAATATGGATTGGCCATCTGCCCTGTAATGATACGGTTCATCAGCTCTGGTCGTACCTGTCGCGTCACTGTCACTGCCTCGCAGTACCCTTGTGACACCTGGGGTCGCCAACTGCCCACCTCCTCCATGAGTCTCCAACTCTGTGCCTATAAGCTGGCCAAGTGGGCTGGCGCCTTCCGACTCAAGGCGTTAGCCACCACATTGGCCTTCCCTGGTGGTAGGAGATGCTGTAATCTCAGTCCTTCAGGAGCTCTAACCAACGTCTCTGTCTCATGTTAAGCTCCTTCTGATCAAACAGGTACCTGAGGCTCTTATGATCCATGAAGATCTCGAACGTCTCACCATACAAGTAGTGCCTTCATGTCTTCAGCGTGAAGACAACTGCTGCTAGCTCCAAGTCATGGGTAGGGTAGTTATGCTCATGAGGTTTTAGTTACCGCAAAGCGTAAGCAACAATGTGGCCCTGTTGCATGAGCACACCACCCAAGCCCTGCAACGAGGCGTCAATGTAAACCACAAACCCGCCACTGCTGTCTGGGATGGTAGTACAGGAACTAAAGTCAGTCTCTCCTTCAACTCCTGAAAGCATGACTCACACTCGTCTATCCAGGTGAAAGGCACGTCCTTCCGGGTCAGCTGGGTCATAGGACACATGATCTGAGAGAATCCCCTCATAAATCGCCGGTAGTAACCTGTCAATCCCAGAAAGCTACGTATCTGTCACTGTGCGTGGCCTCTCCCACCTGAGTACGGCCTTGACCTTGGCTGGCTCCATAGCCAATCTGTCTCCTGAAATCACATGGCCTAAGAAGGTCACCTGACTCAAGCAGAATTTGCACTTGCTATACTTGGCATACAGCCTACGTCATCTCAATGTATCTAGGACCATACGTAGATGCTATCCATGCTGTGCCTAATCCTAAGAATAGACTAGTACGTCGTCAATGAATACCACCACAAACTGGTCTAGATATGGCCTGAAAACATGGTTCATCAGATCCATGAAAGCAGCGGGGGTGTTGGTCAGCCCAAACGGCATGACTAAGAACTCGTAGTGTCCGTACCGAGTACGGAGGGCTGTCTTGGAGACATCGGTCTCCCTGATCCTCAGCTGATGGTAACCTGACCTCAGGTCTATCTTGAAGAACACCGTGGCATCTCTCAACTGGTCGAAGAGGTCATCGATACGAGGTAGCGGATACTTATTCTTAACGGTGACCCAATTCAACTACCTGTAGTCAACACAAAGCCGAAGGGTACCATCCATTTTCTTCACAAATAACATAGGGGCTCCCCACGGGGATGCAGTAGGCCTCACAAAGCCCTTCTCCAACAGATCCTGTAACTGAGATTTAAGCTCTCGAGCTCAAGTAGGGCCATCCTGTACGATGCAGTAGAAATGGGGCTGGTCCCCGGTGCTAATGAGATCTCAAACTCGATCTCACGCTCAGGTGGTAATCCTCGCAGCTCCTCTAGGAAGATGTCGGGATACTCACAGACCACCGGGATACTCTGTAAGTAGGCCATGGGGCTAGGCTCTGCTACAACACAAGCTAGGAAGCCTTCACATCCCTGGCCCAGAAGCTTTGCTGCCCGAAGAGCGGGATGAACCTGAAACCTCCGTTTACTGGCTAGTCGTGAAACTCAAAGGGAGGCAACTTTGATATGGAGAAGATGATCTTCCTCCCAAAACAGTCCACCAAGGCATGATAGGCAGACAACCAGTCCATCCCTAGGATCACGCCAAAGTCCTCCATCGGGATCACGATCAAGTCGACAGGAAGACTATGTTCCCTTATAGCGACCTCGTAGTCTATGAAAACCTTCTCTGCAACAAACAACTGTCCACCTGGGCCTCTAATCGGGAATAGAACCTCTAACAGTACATTGTTCTGGCCCAAATTGATGGCAAAACTTGTGGCGACAAAAGAATGTGTGACACCAGAATCAAAAAGTACGTAAACAAGTCTGCCGAAAACTGGAACCATACCTGCCACCACGAAGCCTCAAGCTCTGACGTCTCTGTGAGTCAGGGCATTGACGTGCCCCTCAGCCCTAGGTGTAGAAGAAGCAGCCACGTTCTGGGTCGGGCGAGCAGCAGCTGGCCGGTACCGTCCTCGTGACTATTGTCCTCATCCTCGTGCTTGGTAACCGCGGCCGCCAGATCGACCTTCAGTGCTCAGTGCTGGGAGCATTTGTTGTGTTCCGACCCTAGATGGGCAGTCCCTCGTTATGTGGCCTGGCTGGCCACACTGGTAACAAAGAGGGGCATGACCTCCTCCCTCAATCGGTCCCTGCTAGTGACTGGGCGGGGGTCTGGTGCTGGCAGCTAGTCCATGTCTGGGACCCCCAAAGGCCACTGGTGGCCCCACAGAGCGAGACGGCTCCCCTGCGAGCGCCGTGCACTTCCTCTCACAACGGCCCTGTGAGTACTCCGGCTGGTAGGGCCTCTTCCGTCCTCCGTCAGTGTCTCGCATGGTCGGGTTGGTCTCCTCATAGGTCATGGTCGCCTCAACCATGCGAGAGAAAGTAGGTAACCTCAGGGGTTTCACATACCCCTAAATAACAGGCCGGAGGCCCTCAGTAAACGTCCACAGGCGCTCCTCCTCTGTAGATGCAGCCGTCGGGGTGAAGTGTGATAGCTCCAAGAAATGCGTACGGTACACGCTAACTGTCATTGCCCCATGGCGGAGAGTGTGGAACTCCTACCTCCTCTGGTCTTGCCAGGTCTGTGGAAAGTACTGCTCGCAAAAGAGTGCCATGAACTGGTCCCACGACGGTTCTCTCCCCTCCAGTCCCCTAACTGCCCTCCACCATCAGTGGGCTGCACTCTCCAACTGGTACGTGGCAAAAGCCATGCGGCACTCTGCAGGAGGGTGGAGCGTATCAAAAACTTTTTCTACCTACTCCAACCAGTCCTCTGCCTTAGACGAACTCTCAAACCCCTTGAAGGAGGGGGCTTCAGCTTCCGAAACTGGCCAAATAGCTCATGGTGGAGCTACAACGGGGGAACAGGCACGCCTCCATGCAAGAAGGGCTCAAGCTTAAAAGTGTCTAAGGGTGGTGGAGGATCAACCCCTCCCCCTCCAACATGTCTACCACTACAGCGGCTCCCCTGTCTCATAGAGGGCTCTCCCTCCACATCCTCAGGGAGGGGTGGCTGAGGAGGAGGCTACTGGAGCTCCTCCTGCACTATGTCCTGAATCAGTTGGACGAGGTCATGGACCTGGATGCCCAGAATGAGAGGTGGGTCGACTAGTGCCTCAGGTTAGGGACATCCACCCCTACGATCTCGCCCACAGCCATGTCCGCGGTCGGCCTCAAGAACTCGATGAGGCATCTCCTACAAGGAGATAAAAGAGAAAGAACAGGAACTATCAACGATACCAGGTTACATAAAGAAATAAGACTCAGAAGCAAAGATCAAGGCAATACGTTGTGATGGCTATCCTAACTACATGCACATGAGTGGTTACTTTCGGATCATTTGGTTCATTTCTCGGGATGACCTTGCTCTGATATCATCTTGTTACAACCTGATTTTGGCTCCTTACAGGACCCGAGATGGTTCGCCTCGACTAAATCCTAAGACCTAGTCGTCCAACGAGAAATAACCAAAAGCACCTCAAAGGGAGCGCCACGTGCCTTTCCAACGTACCCATGCCTGCGTATGCACGCGCCGCTTCAAAAACATGACACATAACTTAGTGTATATGCATGCAGGTGCGTACAGAGTACATACCTCGACACTCTGCGTGTTGTTAGACGTCCGACGCTAGCTCCGAATGTCTTAAGGCGCCTCTAGACATCTGGATAGCGTCCCAGACGTCTAATACTGTGAAAAAATGTTTCCGCAGAACACCTCGCAAACCTTCTCCCCATGCGGCTCTCCGCCCACAGAACCGCAACTACTGCTCCAGCAGCTACAGAAGGTCACGGAGCTCCTCTCCATGAGCTCCCTCAACCACACCTCCTCTCCCACGCATGCTCTCTAGCTTCTCCTCCCACCTCTGGCTCCTCCCCTCGCCCACTCTCCCTCTCTCTCCCTTGCCCACGCTCTCTCTTTCTCCCTCTCCCCCATGCTCCACCCCTCTCCTTCCCTACTCGCAACTGCAAGGGGTCGAGGAGGCGAGGTTCGTCGGTGGCGAGGTGGTGTAGAAGTGGAGGTGGAGGTGGTGGTGTGGAGATGGAGAGGTTGGAGGGGGGTGTGGGGGTCTTTTTAAAGAGGGGAGGGTGTGTGTGTGGGTGTGTTGTGTGGGAAGAGAGAGAGGGAAAATTTGTGACATTTTCCCCTCAAGGTTTTCTCTTTCCCGCAAAACCCACAAACTTAAACACAGGGAGTTTAAAATTACACTTACACCCCTACCCTTTCGAGAAAACCTCGAACGACCCTTTGGAAGGGTCATTTCAATGATTTACTTTGCAAATATGACTAGTAACTTTTGCATTGGAAATTATGTAGCATAGATTATGTATTCTCTTTCGAGGAGAAGTGGCTTCTCCTAGTTGCACTATTTTGGACAAAGTAGGAGGGACAGTATCAACACAGCCACTTCAGTCAAATTGTATGAGCAAACTTATACAGACTTCTCTTCACAAACTAACCATTACCCTCAGGTACAATGGCTGTACAAATGTTGGAATCATTTCCACGATACATTCCACTACATAAAGGCATTAATAGAGGATGGGAACTGGCTGTGGGAAGGTACGACCTGCATGGTTAGACCATTTATTGAGAACCGGTAATGGAACCAAGTAAAATTAAGACATTCTCATTTCAAATTATAAATGTTCTACACTATCCTCTTTCAATTACTAAAGAAGAATAGAAATTACACACATGTAGCCGAGCAATACCGATGACTTCGAGACTCCCTTTCCGCATTATACTCTGGTTGGTATGATTCTCCAATAGTTTATATGGTATGTAGGATTTCAAACTCTTGTATGGTAAGATGGTAATCCTTTACGAATAATTTGTCTTAAATTGATGTGTCTTGTTTGCATAAAATTAAACTTCTACTTTATTACAATCTTACAATGAACATCTAATTACGTTGCAAATAGCAACACATGTATTAATCTCCGTAATTTGAAAATGGTCCAAGTTGTGCCTAAACTAGACATCACATTATACATCATTTCAAATTTTGCAATATCCTTTGCAATCGCATTATCCTCATGCTCAACACTTCGTACATTTGGTAGATAGGAATACAGTATGTATGTATGATATGGTACCAATGATGCCTTGAGTATAGTTCAATCATATCTCATTCAACTGACTAAAGCTTGTGACTTAAGCAAATTGCAAGTAATATTGTTTCTATTGCATACACGACGTTACGTGCTAACCTTTCTTCAATGCATCGTCATATTCCTAATACAATCAGATATTTATGTGTGGACATAAAAGTACATTTGAATGATGAAAATTCTCCCCCTTTGCATATAGTAAATGGAACTACTATACAATTTACGCAAGTGAGGTTCAATTCGAAAACATTTGATCAACTCACCTTCCATATTTTTATGGCTAAGCATTTCATAGTACACTCTTGCGTTAGCTCGCATGAGTCTTAGTATTGGCAGAAAATGTTTTCCAATGTTTTCTCAAAGCATGATTTGAATTGAAAGTTATGGGAGAGAGTCAAGCCATATACGAGAGAGAAATAATTTTTTGAAGAGGAAAATGTCTGGCATGTAAGTTCAATCATATTTGTAAAAGTTTAACATAAATTATAAGAGCTTGGAACTTCCGATAATGGTCAAAAAGTTAAATTTAACTACTATCACTCATAAGAGGGAGGTATCGAACAAGAAGATAACGACATGTGACATATTCACCATATAAAAATTATAACTTTATTAAAAAGATATTCCCCGTAAAAAGATCACTATAGCAAATTATATAAAAATTAAAGTAGTTAGTGTTAATTAGAAAATATAATTAGTTAGTGTTAATTGATATGTACAATTATATCTACAGCGGCCCATATTTTTCATTCAAAAATTGACGGAGATTGCTCAAGTATCAAGTCTTTAGGTAAATTACACAACGAGTTCAAACAACTTAAACATACAAAAATTATACATAACCCCCATAAGTGGTCAAGAAATGAAATGGCATGCTTCCTAAAGGCTTACAAATAACTGCCCAAGACTTCATTGTGTTAAGCAAAAATAAAATAAGATACAAACAAGTAAAACAAAATGTATGAGAGGGAGAATACGGCATGCGGAGAGTGTGTCATTATTATAAATTTATAAACAAATGGGGGAGGGAAAGAAATTTCCACCAATGCTTCAAAGGCACGAGCACGACTTCCTAAACACGTGTGTAGCATTACAAGCAAATTTTTCTTCTTTTCTACCAAAACTGCTGCAAACGATGATGACGAAATTACATCTATTTATCCTATACTATTTTAATAACATCAACTAAACAAAAATAAAACATCTACTTTCTTTTTAAATATACTAACATATCCTTCAAATCAACTCAACCTTCCACATATTAACCACCAATCATTACCATCATATCCAACAACCTCCACTATTCAAAAAGACAATTAAAAAAATATCTACCAACATCATATTAATATACCAATCATCTTAACTCTATACTTAACGTTATCCTTATTCCACTACTCAAACACCATTTCCGCTTATTTTATCTTAATCTATCCCTACAGTACTTTATCCCGCTTCCAAACGGGGCCTTAGTGTTCATTTAGATAGGAGAATGTAAACAATATAATTGCAAAGGAAACAAAGAGAAGGTGGAATTACATGTGGAATAAGACACTTTTGGTGTTTGTGTTTGTGATGTGTCGTCGTGGAATTGGATAAGATGATTCCATGTTTGGTGGAATTGGTCCGTTTGTTTGGTGGAGTGATTGTAAGGAAGAAGTGAAGAATATAGTGGTGTTTTGACGGCTGAAATAGTTTTATTTCACCACAATATCCCATGATTTGTATGTTTACCATGTATGTTATTATGCCATATATCTATTAGTTGCAACCATCATGCCTTTTGGTTGAAAAAAATGATTATAATTTTCAACATGATTCATAGAACATAATTGAAATAAATGGAGAAGTGAATAGTTGAGTTTGTAAGCATGTAAATACTTTTTTTTTTTTGTTCTCCACGAAAATAGAGAGGTGGGTTGAATCCATGAATGAATAGATGAAGGCCTTCACCAAAAATCAAACTTGGGAAGTGGTAGATACACTTAGAGATAAACACCTTGTTGGTTCAAAGTGGATATACATAATAAACTACAGAGTAGATGGTCAAGTGGACGAGTATAAGGCAAAGTTGGTGGCAAGAGAAGAGGCTTCACTCAAAAGCATGAAACTGATTACTTGGAGACTTTTGCTCCCGTGACGAAGATGAACTCTATGCGAGTTATTTTGGTCCTTGCAATTCAATATGATTGGACTTTACATCAACTGAATGTAAAGAACGCATTCTTGAATGGGACTCAAGGAGGCGGTATACATGTATATGCCTCCTTGCTACAAGTAGAAGGCAAATGTTGCGAACTTATAAGTCTTTGTATAGATTGAAGTGGTCTCCTAGGACCTGGTTTGAGAGGCTTCGTGCAGCTATGAAGAAATAGGGGTACACACAAGGTAATGGTGATCAAACTCTTTTTGTTCGTCGAAGTAGTACTGGGGTGACATTGCTTCTTGTACATGTGGATGACATGATAATCACCGGCGATGATCGTGAGAAGATCTCTAGGCCAAAAGCAAGATAAGTAGAAAAATTTGAGATCAGAAACCTAGGGAAGCTGGAATATTTTTTTGACATTGAGATTGCTAAGTTTAAGGATGGTGTTTTCTTGTGTGAGAGAAAGTATGTGCTTGGCATAATCAAAGAAATTGGGAATTTTGGGTGTAGGCCTGCACATAGGCTTATAAGGCAAAGCACCACTTGAGCTTGAAAGACGAAGTGGTTCTGGATAATCTCCAAAAATCTAGATATCAAAAGATGGTGGGAAAGTTAATTTATCTTCTTGTCACAAGTCCAAATATCACCTATGCTGTTAATGTGGTGAGTTAGTTCATGCATGCTCATACTGATGTTCATGTTAGGGTAGCGAATCAAATACTTTGCTATTAATTTAAAGAAAAATCTAGCAAAAGGTATTTTGTTCACAAAAGGAGATGCACTACATATTGAAGGATATACTACTACAAATTAGGCCAGCTCTGTAGATGATAGATGATCTACTACTAGTTAGTTTATCTTTTTAGGTGGAAATCTAGTTATTTGAAAAAGTAAAAATAATCGGTATGCACAAAGTCAGCACAGAAGCACAATATAAAGCCATAACTTTAGGTGTCAGTAAAATGTTAGGGTTAAAAATTATGTTGGCTAACATGGGCATGAAGATGCATTCTCCTGTAAAGCTATATTGTGACAATAAAGTAGTAATCAATCTTGTTAATAACCTCATGCTTCATGATCAGACCAAGCATATTAAGTTGGATCACCATTTTATCAAAGAGAAGATTGATGCTGAGGAGTTTTGTCTCCCTTACATGAAATCCGAGGAACAAGTTGCGAACATTTCCACCAAAGGCCTTTCTACTAGCAAGTTTGAAAAGAAGGTAAGAAAGTTGGACATGTTTGATATCTATGCTCAACTTGAGGGGGAATGTTGAATAGTTATAAACGGGTAAATAAGTCTCTAAGTGTGGGACCATATACCTACTCTATATATTGTAAACACCCACATTCATTTGGCCTTTGAGTGAGTGAACCCTAGCCTCCAAGAGTAAAGGAGACTTGGACTATCATTCACATGGTTTTCCCCCTCCTATTGAGGAGGGTTTTCACGTAAATTGTGTCTTTTGTGTGATTGGTTTGTTTGTGCCTTCTTTCTATAACGAAGAACAATAGTAAAAAGAATAGTGGTCATCCATGGATCAAAAGTAACCAATTACCACAGTATTAAAACCAAAAGTAACCATGAAGGAAACCAAAATGAAGAGAATGATGAAACAAGAACCTTGTCTAGAAGCTGTCTTCGTTGGAATGGATGGCACAAGGTGCTTGATTTCCCTATAATTGAGGGGTAGTGTGAAATCAATCTCGTCGTCTGTGTTTTTGATACAAACAGCAAAATCAGGCATTGTTTCTATGATGTCTATGTAGTAATTCTTGTTACCACATGCTATCATGATGCTATCACCAGTTGTTAAATAGAGAAATTCCTTAGAGTTTTTTCCAAGCTGTAGATTTGCCAGAAGATAAAAGATTAGCAAAGTACATCAAAGCAATGTGTGACGACTTGAATCCCAACAACCAACGGAACATGAGTCACCAAGTGCTAAGATCAAAAAACAACCACAACAATAAGATCGCAGTCACCCAACACATAATCGTAAAACATCAATAGCCAAACATTTATCCATAATGCATTAATTGAACATAAAGTGCTAACAATTAAAATTAAATCCACCATAGAAAGCAAAAAAGTAATGGGTGCTCAAATACTAATACAATCACAAAAACTAGAAAATAAAGAATCTAAGAAGCAAAACTAAATGAGCCACAGCGCTCAATACGGATAGTCTCCTACAACAGAACTCGGTCTCGCAGTAGAACCAACAAAAGCCACTACACCTAACAACTCAGCAACACCTGAGTACGAAACCTAAGAAAACACGTCAATAAAAATTGAATAAAGTAAACCAACAACAACTAAGTAACAATAGTAACAAGAGCAAAAAAAAGAGGGTACTGTATTATCACTTATTCCATTTATTAGTCATTACGTTATCTATTCTGTTTCATGCATTGAAGCCCAAGTTCTTATAGTCCATATTCTATTAATCGATGCCTCGGGCACGAGGAGATCTCGTGTAACTTCCTGAGAAACAAGACAGGCATAAGCCATCTCTTTGGCCAAGGAGGCGGATAATACCCATCAAGTCACCTCGATCCATCACCCTAGGATCATCGTGGAAAGGGGTGGCGACTACGTCGTGTGGCGTGAACGCACGCAAGTGCTATGCAAGCTAAACCACAGATAACCAATAACTCATCCACTGACTGAGAAGGAACAACTCCAACCCTCGAGCCACACATCCCACTGTCTCAATTAGCCGCTAAGCCTAACCAAAGAGTCATAAGGAAGCTAGCAACTCCCTAAACCAGCCCAAAATCGGTCTAAAATGTCTCTCCCCAAAACCTAGGCCCCTAAACAAGGGTTAAAGTTCCAAAGAATGACAACAGAAGATATGCTAGTATATTTAATTCGGGTTGTACCTAACTAAATCGAGCTATGAAAGAGTTCCATTTAATACATAGAATGAAAAAAAGTACAGGAAGGATGACACATAAATGATACAGAAGAGCAGTTGCAAAACATAAATTTACTTTAAATCAAAGCATAAAATTTACCTGTCAACAGATTGTGCAAAAACCTGCACAGCGACAAATCCCATGTGTCGACAACACACGACGGCAAACACCTGAAAGTAGGTCACAAAGTAAAAATGAGTCAATCGGCCTAGTGTGGAACAAACAACTACGGTATCTCAACCAAACAGGATAGTATATAATTTCATTTACTAACTAGTCCCTAGTCCAACCCAAAACCCTAGGTTCTAATTCTCGAACCCTATCTAACACGACCAACCACCATGGTCTCACAACCCATTAATCAAGTTGCCCAAATTTTTTCCATGACTTGGTATTAACACTTATTCTCTCACTCGCCTCAGTGGTTAGATTTTGGAAATCATCCATCTTTACCAAAGGAGATTGAGATGCATCCTTTCCTTTGGATTTTAGCCTGATAGTCTCACCATAGCCAAGGGAGAGGATAACAAGTCTGTTGATTTTCAAGAAAGGCATGCTCGTTCTTGACGTATCGAGTACGTTGCTGACTCCAATCAGAAGAATCGAGCCTCTTGGGAGCAACCCATGCCTATGGTTTGTGATCACAAAGCACAAGCTCAATTAGTGTCTAACAAGGACCAGTCACTGATAAAATCAGATCATCGCAGGAATGCCCAAAATTGTCGAGCCACACCAATGCTCCTATTAGGAGCAGCTCCCCATAGGAGTGTAGTTTGCGGGTGTGCCCTGTCAATCCACCATCAGATGAGGTCCCAACCAATATATCACAGTACCTTGGCACTTTTGTACTTACAGGTGCCCAGTGAGCCTCTAGCTATAAGTACTATGTACCCCAACGTCCACCACTACACATGTGGGTGCCGATAGAGCCTAGAGCCACAAGTACTTCCACATCGAGTCGGATTCGGGCACATTCAAGTACCAAACACCGATGACAGACCAGGGCTTGTCACCAAAGCCGACAACCTTCCAAGTTCTGAGGCAATTTCCTTGGTAGCCTCCAGCTACCACAACAGCTCGGGTTCTCTACCCGAGCTGTGAACTCATGATTCACCAAGTCCAAGGGTGCAGCCTTATGAGCTCACTTAGTCGACCTACTATCATTTAATTTCATTGGGTTCCGTGTCTAGAATGAAGCCCTAGAGACCTAGTGGATCACCTGGGGTCATATCCAAGACCTTAGGATCCAACATTCCATTCTTAGATTCTGACCAAGACAATACAGGTTTCACATTTTAAATTCAATCCGTTGCTTAGTCAAGTTCCATCCACTTTTAATCCTCTTTCTGGGGTTCAAGTTGGGTGGGACAAATTAGTGCTCGAGATCTAACGAAAATTCGGTAGAATTTCCCCTTATTTATCGGATATTTTTCAAAAATCAGCATCTATAACCTGCACCTGTGCAAGTATAACACAATTTATATAGGTGGGTACTCCCCACCATTACACCACAACAGATAACAATAATAAATACAAGCGAGCACACCCTACCTCCAAAAGCAATAAAAATACAAGAAAACAATGAGAAACAAGATTATTTATTGCTAACACAATACCATAAGCAACGTCAATGAACTACAAGGCTCACGTGCCATCTACAATAGCAATGGAATGAACTAAAGTGCCAAAACCACACATTACTAAACAAATCGTAAGCATTCATGATTTTTCTTTGGAGAATGAAGAGGATGGTATATAGCTACTCAAGGTCCGTATTTATTAACAAATTGATGACATGTAGTATTGTTACAAGCTAAAACAAGCACAACTACCCGGTCCTTAAAATACGAACAAAGGGACCAATATAACCACAACCTAAATCTACTCGTTATAAACTAGACCCCCACAACAACGTCCGTTCCAGTGCAAGCTTTAAAAGCAATACAGTAAAATAGACCTCAACTAACCTCACCAACTACCCAAGTAATTTACATGTTTACTCAAAAGATGCCATTTTTATTTTATATTAGGGGCCTAAACCAAAGTGTCCCCCTATGCACAGAAAGAAGGAAAAAAGAAAAAAAAAAAAACAAGCAGTTCAAAGGACCAAGCTTCCAGACATCTCAACACATCACTCCTCAGGTATCCAAGAGGAAGCAACCTTCCCCTCAAAGGTAACTTGAACCAAGGTCCCTCTATCGGTTGCATCTTGTATAATCTAACTTTTTTGGTGAATTTGGATCACTACCTTCTTTCTCATCAGCATTCTGTCCTAACCTTCATGATAACCATATTTGAGAATTCCATCATGGTTACAATGTAATGTCCTTTCATAAATTACATTTTATGCAACAACATACATAACAACTACTTCAACTTCTATAAACAATTTGCATTGTCCCTTCATAAGTAGCCATTTCTTATTGATAAAGTCTTCCATAACTTAGATTCATTCTTGTTCTCCGACAGCTAATGATGTATTCGTTGAAATTCTAAATATAGTAAATTTGATTCGTAGTACCGTGCCTCCCTACAAGTTTGGTTTGCCATACCCTTTATGCCCCTGTCAGTTGACTCAATTCTACCCATATGATAGAAACATAATGATATCCAGTTAAGAACTCTACACATATGGATCAATCAGACAGTTGCTCGATGAGAATGAAATGGATGCAGATTAAATATCCTTTATAATCCAAGCAAATAAAAACAAATTAGCCATGCAACTAACAAGATGGCGCATGCTATAACAATCTTTATTTATAATCGAACGTGTTGGGGCATAAAGAAACTGACTTAAATGCCAAATACCCACAGAATAGTATCTGAAAATCAAGGATGGAGCTAAAAAGAACAAAATAAGAGGATAGCCAGTGGCTAAACCAACGTAAACTAATGTTAGTTAGCCCAGAAGACTTCTACCCAGGCTGCAAATCTCCATTCAAACCCCCACCAGTACCTTATCAACTAAAAATAAGGAAAATGAGCATCCAACTCAAGTATTCAGACTCTGAAAATAAAATGAAAACCAACCAAACCCCAAAGAACACATCAAAAACTAAATGCCACAGATCCCCTCAATCTACACCACGCATGCCATGGTCTCAACATGCAACCCCTAAATGATATATCTCTGACCATCCTCCTTTAATCGCACATGCAAAAGTGATTCTAATCCCTAAAAATCAAGAGGGATTTCCATGAATAAGAAAGGTCTACCTGGTGGTCTTGAATGGACAGGGGAAGATCAGGTTGGGGCGGGTAGACCCTCCTCTCTTGTTCTTCATCCAACAGCACCAACGGCATCCGCGGGTGCAACCTCGACAACTGTAGCGCCAGCAATGGCGGCGGCGGCGGCGGCAGTAAGAGAAAGGAGGGGAGGAGAGCACCCTCACCCTCTTCCTCTTCACTCTTCTTCTTTTCACAGCGACCTCAACCACAACAGCCACCTCAACAGCAGCATCAGCGGCAGCAGCAGCAGCAACAGCGTTGAGGACGGCGGCGGCGGCGGCGACGGCCGGTGAGGAGGGCAGTGGCTGGTGGGCGTCCGAGGAGAGGTGCAGCCTGCGAGGAGATGAGTAGTGGATCCTTCATCTTCTCCCCTCCTCTTCCTCTCTGTCCACGCCACAAGAAGCGGCAGCGGCAGCGGCGGCAACAACGACAATGCCAAGAGCAGCAGCAGCAGCTCCTTCGACGCGTTCTCCGGCGATGGCAGCAATGACGGCAACGGTAAGGAAAAAAATTTTAAAATATAATTAGTGGGAAAATTAATTATTTAAATGTGTCTGGGAGCGTTTTTATTTAGTTATGTGCGGTGATAAAGTCGTCTTTAGATAATGTGAATTTGAAATTGGTATCGCCCCTCACTCTAGGGAGTGCGAAAGGGGTGATAGTTGTGGTAAACTCTTGAGAAGGCAAGTTGTTGTATAGCTTTGAACTCGCCTTTACAGAAGGCAAGTTTAAAACAGCCACCATCTTCTCTCCTAAGGAATGCCAAGGGGGTGGTGGTGAGGTAAACTCGTTTTCTGTGAAGGTGAGTTTTGTTTAGTACTAAACTCGCCTTCTGTGAAGGCGAGTTCTTGTTTGGCGAGTTTCACCTTGTCTACATTTCCATTGCCACGTGTGTATCCTGAACTCGTCTTCTCAGGAGGAGAGTTCAATGCATTGCTTAAGCCCCATTCTGAGAAGGAGAGTATGGCTCCTGCCCACACATGTTAGATGATGAGGTGTGGCTCATCATATCTAAAATGCCTAAGTTAAGCTAGAAACTAGGTTAAACACTGCATAATTAACACATGAAATAAGTTAAGTGTGGGAAATAACAGAAATGACCTAAAACATCAAACTTGTGCTAAAAACGCAAAATTAGGTTATGAAATGAGATATTCTATTCGTTAATGTAAATTAATGATCTAATTACAAATTAAACACACGTTTGAATTCAAAAGTTCAAATCAAAGGTGGAATTGACTTCATGGTTTCTTGTAAAGAAATGACACGTGGTTTCTTGTACCACATAATCCATCCACGAACATTGTTGGTTGTAAATGGGTCTTCAAAATTGAAAGAAAAGCTGATGGATCTGTGATTGTTATAAGACACACCTATGGCATCTAATGCCTAATTGATCTAGATGGTCTCAAACCAATCAAAACTCCTATGACATCCAATGCCTTACAGTCTATTCATAATTGTACTGCAACTCAACTTGATGATCCCATAATGTTCACAAAGATCATTATAACTGTACTTTATAATGTGTTACAATACCTGAAAACATATGTACAATGAACAGATATCAAAAACTGTCTACTACTACACTATGTTAATTATATACAGCTAATATAAGTAATACCTAAGTATACGTACAAAAATAACTACTAATATCTACTGTACTAAATCATGATAACATATTAATATCTATAGTAATATATATTACATATACGGTGACATAAATAAGCGTCGCTAAAGCGTTACTAAAATATTTACATAACATAAGGCAAAATAATATATATACATTACTAAAACCTCAGTAACATACTTACATAGCCTAAGGTAAAAGTTGTTACTTACATTAACCTATATACATATATACACTAAAGCTCTAATTTATTTATATATATATATAGGAGCTCAAACATACTATATTATTATTATACTTATAGTTTATATTAATTACATACACATACATATTTATATTTATCTATTTACATTATTTATATACATATACTGTATACCTGACGTGTGTTTGTGCATGTGTGTTAAAGGGTGTCGTTATAGTCGCACTTGCAACGTCAATTTTAAAATAAGTAAACGGAGGTGAGTCCGAGTGTCGGTCTCAGGGAGGCGTGAAAATCGGATTTTTACTTACCACTTGTTGTCACGGAAAGTGCAGAGTTTTGCTTGCGAAAGATGCGATTTTGAAAAGCGAGAGAGAGAGATAGAGAGAGAAGGTTTAGGGTTAGAAAGCTCTTTGTTTCGATCATGCAACTTGAACAGAAATTAAAATGGCAATTGAACGGAAAATAACTTCATTAAACATGCACTCGTAGTTCATAACTTACAACATTAAATACATGCTTCAACAAAAGTAATAGAAAGCTTAAAAGAGAGAGAGTGTGTGTGTGTGTGGAGAGTGACGAGGCAGCCACGGCGGTGGAGGCTCCGTCGGCGGCTCGTCGTCTCCGGCAATTACAAGAGTGCCTAGAGCTAGCTAAGAAAGAGGTGGGGTAGTTGCAAGGGGGAGTGAATGCCTTGAATGGTGGTTGGAGGGGGCTTTAAATAGAGTTAAGGGCTTCCTAAAAGAAGAAGGGGCTTTAGCAACATCCAGAGCGTCGCTAAAACCGCTTCCAAAAGCGTCGGTGAAGCCCTCCCGCCGCTGGTCAGCCGCCCGCCTCGTTCCTTCTCCTCGCGCGATCCATGGCTTCCAGAAGGGCTTCCTCGGACGGCTGAGTCTTCCTCGCCTGCGCTGGAATCGCGCCTCGGGTGCGCGTGTGCGCGCGCGTCTCCGCCCGACGTGCGCGCGCGCGTGGACGCTCATGAGCTGCGGTCGCGCCTCGTGGCAAGATCCCGGCCGCCCACTGTTGATCGGGCGGCCCAATTTCTCCGCGCCCGTCGCCTGTCTTCAATTTCCACTCCGCGCGGCTCGAACCCGCGTCGCAAGGGCGCGGGAGTGCGCGCTCACAGTTGCACCACACCCGCGCTTTGTCGTGGCGACCGCGAGCGGGCGCGCGAGTCTCGGCCGTTCGATCGAAGATCAACGGCCGAGATTTGATCTTGGCTTGATGAAGGCGAGGCGCACGATGGGGCGGGCTGACGTGGCGCAATCTGGGCCGTTGATCTCTAGATCAATGGTCAAAACTTCTTGGGCCCATTGTAGGAGCTTCGGATGTCGGATTTGGCCGATCTTGAGTCTGTTGGACTCCGTTTGTCGTTCTGAATCCATCCGTGCAGTCCGATTGCTCATCTGAGGCCTGCTTTGACAAATGCTTACACAAATGGCCATTAATGCAGTTTATAAGCAATCTTGGTACATGATTCATGCAATGCTCCTATTCTACTTATGTTGTGCCTTTTATTCTAAAGATGGGCCATATTTAACATAATTATCACCCCATTATGTAGTGTTATCATACCCCCATGCTTACTCATTGCTAGTCCCTAGCAAGGTTTATTCTAGCCTTTTTTTCCTTGCAGAATTCAAGAAGTAATTGCTTAGGCACTTCGTTACTTGTCAATAAGAGGAAATATACGCAGATCTTAATCTACAAAGACTAAGCAGCGCCCGGGTGTCTGCCAAAATACGAATCACCCGAATCCTTGCTTTAATGTATATATAACTATACATATGTATACGTATATATATATATATATATATATTAGAATTTTTTTCGGAATTTAGTGTGGGTTGGTAACTTTTTACGGCTACCCAACCCACCCAATACTCGGTCAAAACCCTAAGTGCTAAGCATCTTGGTGTGAATGTTGTGATAGACTCACTTAACTGTAATCGAGACAAACTTCGAGTTTCTACCCCTCTAGGTGACCGGAAAAGAAAATGAATTTTTCCTGAAGGTGTATTTGTTTGATTGGTAGCTTTCTCCCTACGTTTGTTTTAATTGGGGTCAACACAAGGATTTTTCCAGTGTATATCTCCCCGGCTTGTACTACTTCCCCGCTTCTTCCTTAGGTGTTTTGGTCTTTTTTGTGCAATTATTGAGCTGGGCTCTGGACAACCGACCAATGGGCTGTTACCCACGATCACTTGTCAGCCATACTTGTGCGGTGAAGTGTGGTTTATTTTCTTTTCTTCTTCCTTTTTTTTTTGTAGGTGGCTTCCCTGATCTTAAATATACCTAGAGGTAACGAAAAAGAAATGGCCTGTGGCTGGGTTCTGGACAACCTGCCAATGGGCTGTTACCCACGACAACTTGCCAGCCATACCACCCTAGAGAATTCATTAGCTACCCAATTTCTGTCAAAATCTTTGAGAAGTGAGTTTGTGCAAAAATGTGTGTAGATGCTTAGACTCAAAGTTTTCTTGAGTTAGAGGGTGAGTTGATAAGTCGTATACTTATTACCTTATTTAGTAAGTGGATTAGAATAGCTTAAGGTTGCAAGGATTCGTCGCTAAACCCATATTTTAACGGACACCAGGGCTGATTAAGCCTGAAGGCCTAAAAAGTCTAAGTGTTTAAGTTCTTTCTGTATCATTTCTCACTATTGACAAGTTTCTAATGCCTAATTTTTCTTCCTAAATTCAAAAAAAAAAATTTAAATTAATTTATTCATTCAGACTGATTAATTGAGCTCAGGATTATATAATTTACTACCCCCCCATGCTTAAGTTGGACAATGTCCTCATTGGCAGATTCATGGATGCAAAAGGGTTCAAAAAGATAGTACCTGAGTGACGTAAACTACCAGATCAGTCTTAATCCTCTGGGCTGCCTCCCAGGAAGCGCTGAGTTTAACGCCTCCAGCTGGGCGGTGCTCGGTGTCAGCCCTCAACTAGGGTGACACTTTCCTTGGGGCGTACCTGGGCCAGGAAATGCTTCAATCTTTGACCATTAACTGTAAAAGTGTGCCCAGTGTTAAGATCAGCGATTTCAACCGCCCCATTAGAATCGAGCTTAACCACCCGAAATGGTCCTGTCCATTTGGACCTGAGTTTCCCTAGGAAGAGTTTCAGGCGTGCATCAAACAGCCAAACTTGCTGGTCAGCCTCAAAGGTTTTTCTATGAATGAGTCGGTCGTGGACAGCTTTCATTTTCTCCTTATACAGTCAACTATTGTCAAAGGCGTCCCGACGAATTTCTTCGAGCTCAGATAATTGAAGCGTCCTCTGCGCACCAGCTAACTGGGGATCCATGTTACATTGCTTGATAGCCCAGTAAGCCCGGTGTTCCAATTCGACAGGAAGATGGCAGGCCTTGCCAAAGACCAGGCGATAAAGCGACATGCCTATCGGGGTTTTGAAAGCGGTCCTGTATGCCCACAGGGCATCATCAAGTCGTGTGGACCAGTCTTTCCTGTCAGGTCTCACAGTTTTCTATAAAATGTTCTTGATTTATCTATTTGAGACCTCAATCTGCCCATTTGTTTGTGGATGATACGGGGTGGTAATATGGTGGTTTACCCCGTATTTTCTAAGTAGGGCACGGAATTGGGAATGGATAAAATGGCTTCCACCATCACTGATCATGGCCTTGGGTATTCCAAATCGGGAAAAGATGTTCTTCTTTACAAAGTCCATGACAGTCTTGTGATCGCATCGTTGGGTGGCGACGGCTTCAATCCATTTGGAAACATAGTCTACCGAGACCAGGATATACTTCAAGCCGTTGGATGGTGGAAAGGGGCCCATAAAATCGATACCCCAAACGTCGAAGATTTCGATAATCAAAATGGGATGAAGGGGAATCATATCTTTCTTGGTCATGGTCTATAGTGCTTGGCAGCGTGAGCAAGTCTTGGCAAAGATGTGTGCATCCTTAAATAGGGACGGCCAGTAAAATCCAGACTGCAAAACTTTTGCAGCTGTTTTCTTTCCAGAGAAGTGGCCGCCACACGCTTGGTCATGACAAAAGGAAAGCACACTCTGAACTTCGTCTTCGGGGATACACCTCCTGATAATTTGATCAGCACAGAGGCGAAACAGCATGGGATCATCCCAGAAATAGTGCTTGGCCTCAGCCAAGAACCTGTCCCGTTGCTGTCTGGACCAGCTGTGCGGAGTTTGTCCTACAACCAGGTAATTGATGTAGTCCGCATACCATGGTAGTTTTTTGTCTTGCACGGCTAGGATGTGTTCATCAGGGAAGGCATCACAGAGAGATAGGGAGGGTCCAATGTGGTCAGGATGAAGTCTCGACAAGTGGTCAGCCACCACATTTTTCGATCCGGCCTTGTCTCGGATTTCCAGGTCAAATTCCTGCAAAAGCAGGATCCATCTGATGAGCCTGGGCTTTGCATCCTTTTTGGCCAACAGGTGCCGAATGGCTGAATGGTCGGTGTAAACAGTCACGTGGGATCCCAGCAAGTATGAGCAGAATTTTTCAAGTCCAAAGACTACAAAGAGCAACTCTTTCTCTGTGGCAGTATAATTACGTTGGGCCTCGTCCAATGTTTTACTCGCGTAGTAGATCACCACGGGCTTCTTGTCTTGACTTTGTCCCAAGACAGCGCCTATGGCAAAATCTGATGCATCACACATAATCTCAAAGTCCTGGGACCAGTCTGGGGGTTGAAGTACAGGTGCGGTGGAGACTAAGTCCCGGAGGGTGTGATAAGCCTGGATGCAATCAGGAGACATGTGGAATATGGCATCGTTGGCTAGAAGGTCGGTCAAGGGTTTGGAAAGCTTGGAAAAGTCTTTGATGAACCTTCGGTAGAAGCCAACATGTCCTAGGAAGGAGCGAATCTGCCGGACCGAACTAGGTGGAAGAAGTTTGGAAATTAAATCAACCTTAGCTCGATCTACCTCGATGACCCTATGCGAAACGATGTGACTGAGGACAATTCCTTCTTGAACCATAAAATGGCTCTTTTCCCAACTTAACACCAAGTTAACCTCAATACATCGTTTCAGGATTCTCTCCAAGCTGCTTAAACAATGGTCGAATGAATTTCCGAATACAGAGAAATCATCCATAAAGACCTCCAAGTATTCACCCACCATTTCTGAAAAAATGGCTAGCATGCAAGGCTGGAAGGTCGCAGGTGCATTGCATAACCTGAACGGCATTCAACGGAATGCAAACGTGCCATACGGGCAAGTGAATGTGGTCTTTTCCTGATCTTCCGGAGCAATTGCGACTTGGTTATATCCTGAATATCCATCCAGGAAGCAAAAATACTTCTGCCCTGCCAATCTTTCAAGGATTTGGTCAATGAATGGCAAGGGGAAGTGGTCCTTCTTAGTGGCTTCATTAAGCTTCCTATAATCAATACACACCCGCCATGCGGTGGTGGTGCAGGTGGGGATGGATTCGCCATGATCATTGGTGACAACGGTGAGCCCAGCTTTCTTTGGAACCACTTGAGTGGGGCTCACCAAGGGGCTATCGGAGATAGGGTAGATGATGTCGGCGTCGAGCCACTTGATGATTTCTTTTTTAACGACCTCCCGCATGTTTGGGTTTAAACATCTCTGCATCTGGCGGGAGGGTCGGGCCCCGTCTTCCAGGTAAATCTTGTGAGTGCAATAGGTGGGGCTAATTCCTCTTAACTCTGAAATGGTCCAACCAATGGCGGCCTGATGTTCTGAAAGGGTTGCAGTCAACCTAAGTTCATAATCCTTGGTTAGATGAGAATTAATAATCACTGGGAAGGTCTGGTCAGGTCCCAAGAAGACGTACTTGAGATTCTCGGGCAATGGTTTAAGTTCAGGTGCGAGTGGGACCACAGTCGATGGGAAGGGAAAGGGCGGGAGTTGATCAACATCGATCTCTTCAAATGGTGTTGTGTGATGGTACTCAGCCTTACAGAGGTCCACGGGTAATGATGGTGACGGGTCAGAGCAATCACTACAGTTTTGGTGGTCTGAGACAGAACTGAGGGTGAGGCATTCCTCGATTAGAGTTTCCACGGGATCATGTTCCTCAATAAAATCTCAATCAAAAGACTTTGTCGCCCGGAAGATATCCAATTGCATTTTCCTATCCCCGAAGGCGATTTCCATACATCCCGTGTCGCAATCAATGTTTGCTTTAGCCGTAGCTAAGAAAGGTCTGCCTAAGATTATGGGTGCGTTCTGTAATTTTTCAGGGACTTCCATGTCGAGCACCAAAAAGTCGACCGGAAAATAGAAGTCCTTGACTCGTATAATTACGTCCTCGACAACCCCTTTTGGGGTTTTCACTGATCTATCAGCCAGCTGAATGGTGATAGGGGTTGGTGTCAGCTCCCCAAAACCAAATTGGTGGTACAAGGTTGTTGGAATTAGGTTGATAGAAGCACCTATGTAACGAACGTGTGCCCCAGACGTCTTTTAAGACGTCTGGGAGGTGGTCCAGATGTCTGACCAGACGTCTGGGATCGTTTCCAGACGTCTGGAAATCTGTTATTTTCGACACGTGCGAGTCGTCTGCGCGCCTAAGCACGCAGACCGCATATTCTCCTTTCCTTCCTCCTGCGACTACAGATTCCCCTGCCGCGAATCCCTCTCTCTCCTCTCCGTGCGGCCTTAAAAGGGCACGCCTCCCCTCACTCCGTCACCACCGTCTCCTTTCTCTTCTCCTTCAGCCAGAGCGCGAGAGTGAGCGCGAGGGCGGCAGCGGCGGCCGCAGTGAGCGCGGAGGAGGTGCTGCGTGAGAGAGCGGTGCTCTGCCGTGCGGGCGAGCTCGCCGGGGCTGCTAGGGCCGGCCGGCGGAGGGCGTAGGGGGCACGAAGCGACGCGGAGGGGGGACTGCTATTGTCTGAGCAGCAGGCACTCGAGGTGCGATGCGGGCGGCGTCGCGAGCGGAAGCCGGGTGGTGCCCTGTTCTGGAAAAAATTCCCAGAATCAGACGTCTGGTAGATCTTCCAGTCATCTGAAAGGTGAGTTTTCCATCTTCTTCTTCCTTCATGTCGACTGACCGTACTAAGGGAGGGAGATGGGTGTGCGCAGGCTCGGTGATTCGCCATCCAACGCGAATCAGACGTCTGGCTGGTGTGTTGCATGAATCCTAGGACTAGAAAACTAGATTGTATGATAGATCCTAGGATATGGCATGAATCCTAGGATGGGAAAACTAGTGGAATGTATAATACTGCAGTCTTGGAAAATGGAAAGAGATATAAAGCTGTCTGTGATTTGAATTAACAGCTGCCTGTTGTGAATAGATAACGTGGTTGAGAACATGGATTGTAAGAATGTGAAACTGGAAAGTGAAACCTGGATGTTTGAGTAAAAAGGATGGAACCCTACGGGGAAGTAGGAGTAGAACTCCTGGAAAGTGAATGGAATAGTTTTGGGAAGTGAGCTGGCCCTTGAGTACGGAGTACCAAGGAGAGCGACTGTCCCCCTGTTTAGTGCAGAGCGGAGCCAGCCGCCCCAGGGACCCGGGGTTAGGACTGGCCACTCTGTACCTACTTGCTGGCCCTCGTGTACGTAGTACCGAGGAGAGCTACTAGTGTAGGGAGGTACTAGCTACCCCACGAGCCCCGGGGTTCTGCTAGCCTCCCACACCGACTTGTTAGGCCCGCTGGGGCAAACCAGGGTAGTCAGGCGAGGGTGCGCGGACTGTGGAGGGGCAAGGCCCCGGTTTGGTTACTGTGGAGGGGTTGGACCCCTGTTACTGAGAGGGCTCTGCCCTGGACTGGTTCCGTGCTGTGCTTTGGGCGCACCCATTAACGGAAACGACTGACCGCGTGCCAGTACGGGTTAGCTACCTGTGAGTTTATCGCGCGTGTCGTAGTCACCGTTACGTCTGTCAGTGACCTTGGGGTGGTTGACTGAGGGTAGGATCACCACGAGGGACTCTCCCGGCCAGGAGAGCACCACGTGCTACTTCTACTTTTTGGAAAAGACTGCAATCAAGATCGTTCCCACGAGGAACATTCGAGATCAAGTAAGAGATCTGAGGAATAAATGAAATAGTAAGACAATTGAAAGATGTGAATAAAGAAAGTAATAGAACATAACAGCTACTGTACACTCTACTGTTGTCTTTAGTTTTAGTTGCCACTCTACTCAGTGTTTTGCTGACGTGTTACACTCGTTACTTTTTCAGGACCAGGTGTTGAGCAGCCAGGGCCAGCAGCTGCAGAGGACGCTGGGCCGAGTAGGGTCCAGTAGAGTTACCACTGTCTTTTGTACCTCTTTGTTTCTGTTATAGTGAGTAGTTCTTGTTTCCGCTGTACTTTTCTTTACCTGCAGTTCATGTTATATGATAAATGTTGTTCTACTGTTGTGGTGGTATATACTATAGTAGTTTCTTTCCTTACTGCTGTACTTTCTTACTGTTAGTTATATTCATGCTGAATGTGGTTTATTTTACTGCTCTTTTAGTTACTTCCTCGTTGGACGACTAGGTCTCAGGATTAGTCGAGTCGATCCTGTTCTCGTGTCTCGTAGGGACTCGGGAACTGGGTCGTTACAACCTAGGTCCAAGAGCGCTCTATCAAACGTTATGTCGCCAATATTGCAGGAAATTAAGGGCGCTCCTGGGTCAGTTCGCTTGAGTGGAAGGTTGCTTAATATCACGGAACTTGCTTGCTCAGAGAGTACAACCTTCCTAGGTGCTTGAGGTCTCGGCTTACGCTTGGGTGTACAGGCATCCTTTAAAAACTTGGCGTAAGCAGGGATGTGTTTGATGGCTTCTAGGAGCGGAATATTAATATTTACTTGCTTAAAAATTTCCAACAGCTCCTCAGTTTCCACAGTATTCTTCTTTTTCTTGATTGTTTCCAAGGCCTCAGGGTAGGGTGTCTGAATGTGGATTGGTTCCATGTCTGGGTCCTTGGTTGGTGCCTCTTCTGAGTCGGGTATTTCAACAGGTAAAGCCTCGGGGACAGTCAGCCATTTGGGATCCTGGGTTTTGGTGCCGCTTCTCAAGGTCACCGCATTTGCAGAGGCATTGGGGCCATGGGGTGATCCTTGAGAAGACGAGGACGAAGAAGCGCCAAACCCAAGAGGTGTTTGCAGGGCTGGCTGGACCATGTGAGCCTGCCCGGGGTTGTTTTGGAACCCTTGCGAATTGGGGCCTCTGTTAATTATGTTTTACGGGTTCGGTTGTGGTTGGGGAGGTAGGGATCCTTGTTGTTTACAGTCCAAGAGTTGACTTAACTGTCCCTTTACCAAGGCCATTTCCTCCTGATGTTTCTGGTTCATGTCAGCCATCATCTTTATTAGGGTATCCATTTGGTTTTGTGGGGGAGGGGCCGCCCTATTTTGGTTATATTGGGGTCTAACTGGTGGTCCTTGCTGATAGGGGGGCAAGTGTGGCTGCTGGTTTGGCCTGGGTTGGTTTTGGAATTGCGATGGTTTCTGGTTTGTCCAACCAAAGTTGGGGTGGTTACACCGCCGGTGTTGTAAGTGTTGGAGAAAGGGTCAGGTTTCGCATATCCTTGGACGGCTTGCACATCTTCTAGGATAGCCGATGTTGATGAAGAGGGAAGGGAGTAATCAAGGGTCGAGGGAGCAAAGGTCCCTCCTTGGAACGTGGTCAGGGGTTGTTCCAGGTTCAGTTGGGTGAAGGGCTGGACCAGGTCAACATTATGTGCTCCCTTTGCTAGGAAGAAAGTCTGCAAGGGGTTCCTAGTTTGATTCAGTAGCTCATCAATCTTTTTGTCCACCAATTCCACTCGATCCAACTTTTTGGCAATGATGTCCATGTCAACCATTCCAGAATTTGCTTGCACCTCATAAATCCTGCCACAAGGTTGACTGGACCTGTTAAACTGGTTCATGGAGGCATTGTTGAGCGAATTCTCGCTCATAGACTCAAAGAGCTCAAATGCGCTCTCCTCGTCTTTGTTTAGGAAGTTTCCCCTGCATGAGGCATCGACGAAGTTCCGTAGGTTGCTGTCCAGACCGTGGTAGAAGATCTGGGCCAATTGCCACCTTGGAACTTCGTGGTGTGGGCATTTCCTCAAAAGTTCATTAAATCTTTCCCACGCCTCATGAAATTGTTCCCCACCCTGGAGTGTGAAGGTAGTGATAGCTCTTCTGAGGGCATTGGTCTTTCCTATGGGGAAGAATTTCTTTAAAAATGTATGCCTCAGTTCTTCCCAGGTGGTGATGGGTCTACCTAGGGTTCTAAGCCAATGAGAAGCCTTGTCTCTTAATGAGAAAGGGAACATCTTGATTAGAACAATGTCAAGGCTAATGTTCCTAGGTTTCACCGTTCGTGCTATGCGGTCGAGATCCTCTAGGTGCTGAAAGGGGTCCTCATTTGAGCTTCCATGAAAGTGGCTCTGGATCAAACTTAAGACATTCGGTTTCAGCTCAAAATCATCTCCCCCCTCGGGGATCCTAAGGTGTGGCTCGAATCTAATAGCAGAGGGATTATAGAAATCGCAGAGGTGCCTCGGTTGATCCTGAAATGGCGGTAAATCAAGTAGTGGTTGCCCTGGTATGTCGTAGAAAGGTGGTGGTGGTTGTTCTTGTGGGTTCTATAACCGTTGTATGGCTTGCATGATGGTGTAGATTTGTTGTTGCTGAAGCCGGTGGTTAGCATTGATTTGAGCTTGGATGATGGCCATAGAATCTGGTGGGGGTTGATCTTCAGCCTCATCTACCCTAGGTTCAGCCATGTTTTCAACAGAATTACGTCGCCTAGATTCCTGCCCCAAAACACACAACTCGGGATGCAGTGAGCGCCTCCCGTGCATACACTAGAGAAGAACAGGATGGGATGCGGAGGGCGACAAATACGAGAAATGTATTTCAATCAAGCACCCAAGCCTAGTCCTTATGGCTTATTCCTTAGGAGACCTAGAAATCTCACAAAGGGTGATTAAGTCCGTAAACACTAGACTCCCCTTCCCAAGGCTAATCTGGCCAGGTTGATTACGAGGGGATTGCAAGGAAGGTTCTTCCTTTGGCTTACACCTCCGGTTCCATAGACCCCACAACCGCGGTCGTTTGACACTGCCCCGCAGCCTAGTCACCAGTTCTACCAAGGGAATGAAAGCCAAGTGCCTAGCGAACAAAACCTCACCTTTTGAGACTTAACTCAGTCCTGCCTAGGGCACGTCTACTTAGTTTTAAAGGGCTAGGATAATGCTTGTGCTTAGGGTGATGTGATGAGGCGTTGTTTGGGGTTGTGCCTCTTAATTTTCCATTTTCAAAGTGTGTGCTTCTAGCAAAACATGATTTTCAAGCAAGGATTTTTAAGGTGTGGTGTCTTTTAGTGTTTCATCCTTACTTTAGTACTTTTTAGGGTTGACGTGTTTTAATGTTTTCAACCAAGTTTCCATGGGCACGTCAAGTTCTGCACACAATTCGGTGAAAGTAGATTTCCTTTTTATTCTGTAGAGGCTCTAAAAACCCTAGTGTATTCATCCTAATGATCATGCAGCTTCTATTAGATGAGACAGTTTTAGGGTTGAGTGGTGCAGCCCAGGTCAACTCATGGTGGCTTCACAAACACCACTCAAGAAAAAGAAAAGAACACTCCAAGAATTTATTCAAAATGTGAGAGTGTACATTTTTTTGTGGGGTGATGTGTTAAGGATGTGGGTTAAGCAATCATACACCACGCCAATTTTTTTTCAGTTTTTACAATTTTTTTTTTAGCTTTTTCACGCAAGCAAACAATGAGAGAGGGGTTACTCATTATCGGTCCTCATGGCGCCTACTCCCTTGCTACCGTCGTGGGATGCGTCGCTTCGCCGTCCATGCGTCAAATTCCTGCAACCGTCAAGTAAAAAGGAAAATAGGGCATTAGACGATGTGAGAATGAACGTGGAATGGAGGTGATAAAACAAATCCGTTGCCTCCCCGGCAACGGCGCCAAAAACTGACGTGTGTTTGTGCGTGTGTGTTAAAAGGTGTTGTTATAGTCGCACTTGCAACGTCGATTTTAAAATAAGTAAACGGAGGTGAGTCCGAGTATCGGTCTCAGAGAGGCGTGAAAATCGGATTTTTACTTACCACTTGTTGTCACAGAAAGTGCAGAGTTTTGCTTGCGAAAGATGCGACTTTGAAAAGCGAGAGAGAGAGATAGAGAGAGAAGGTTTAGGGTTAGAAAGCTCTTTGTTTTGATCATGCAACTTGAACAGAAATTAAAATGGCAATTGAACGGAAAATAACTTCGTTAAACATGCAGTTGTAGTTCATAACTTACAACATTAAATACATGCTTCAACAAAAGTAATAGAAAGCTTAAAAGAGAGAGAGTGTGTGTGTGTAGAGAGCGACGAGGCAGCCACGGCGGTGGAGGAGGCTCCGTTGGCGGCTCGTCGTCTCCGGCGGTTACAAGAGTGCCTAGAGCTAGCTAAGAGAGGGGTGGAGTAGTTGCAAGGGGGAGTGAATGCCTTGAATGGCGGTTGGAGGGGGGGTTTAAATAGAGTTAAGGGCTTCCTAAAAGAAGAAGGGGCTTTAGCGACATCCAGAGCGTCGCTAAAACCGCTTCCAAAAGCGTCGGTGAAGCCCTCCCGCAGCTGGTCAGCCGCCCGCCTCGTTCCTTCTCCTCGCACGATCCGTGGCTGTTGAATGAGAGCCGTCCGATCAAAGATCGGATGGCTGAGTCTTCCTCGCCTACGCTGGGATCGCGCCTCGGGCGCGCGTGTGCGCACGCATCTCCGCCCGATGTGCGCGCGTGGACGCTCATGAGCTGCGGTCGCACCGCGTGGCAAGATCCCGGCCACCCTCTGTTGATCAGGCGGCCCAATTTCTCCGCGCCCGTCGCTCGTCTTCAATTTCCACTCTGCGCGGCTCGAACTCGCGTCGCGAGGGTGCAGGCGTGCGAGCTCACCGTTGCTCCACGCCCGCGCTTTGTCGTGGCGACCGCGAGCGGGCGCGCGGGTCTCAGCCGTTCGATCAAAGATCGACGGCCGAGATCTGATCTTGGCTTGATGAACGCGTGGCGCACGGTGGGGCGAGCTGATGTGGCACAATCTGGGTCATTGATCTCCAGATCAACGGTCAGAACTTCTTGGGCCCATTGTAGGAGCTTCGGATGTCGAATTTGGCCGATCTTGAGTCCGTTGGACTCCGTTCGTCGTTCTTAATCCATCCATGTGGTCCGATTGCTCATCTGAGGCCTGCTTTGACAAATGCTTACACAAATGGCCATTAATGCAGTTTATAAGTAATCTTGGTACATGATTCATGCAATGCTCCTATTCTACTTATGTTGTGCCTTTTATTCTAAAGATGGGCCATATTTAACATAATTATCACCCCCTTGTGTAGTGTTATCAATACCTATGCTATGTATATACACATACATAGGCACATACACACACAAATGCACCAACACCAAGCTCTGCAGCCCACTCTTCCTCTTTTCAACACTTAGAATTTCCTCAAGGCTGGCTCTCTCTCACTCAGCACACTCACAAACACTGTTCACTTAGACAAAATTTAGATTGTTAAGTTGGTGAACCAGCCTTTCGTGGGATACACAGCACCCAAGAGGGTGGGACCAAAGCACCACTATACCCGATTCTTATTCTTATTATGCAGCCATATTTCAGTGCGTTATTTCAGCCCAAACCCGGCTCAATAGAACCAGGCCCAAACACTGTACAATCTCGAGCTCCTAGCCCACATAAATCCTCATATATGCTCATGTATGTGAATGCTATGTATGGGTATGTAATGTGCGCCCGGAGCTTGTCAACTAGAGAACCAGCAACACAAATTACTCTTATACCGCTTAGAATAATTTGCAGGCCATGATGTGGCACTATGTTGCAGTGCCAAATTGGTGCTGCCACCGCTCGACTGCATGTGAATTTCACGATTTTGGTCCTCAATTTGAGGGCCTTATTTAATATTATTTTAAATTAAATCATACCATTAGAGAGTGCTTATATAGGGCTACATAATTATGTAATTTATTTAAAAAAATAAGTTATCTAGATATATAATAAAATTACGTGAAGTTGGCTGATTGTCCAAGTTAAATTAAAAGTTCAATTCTTAATTAAAGTATAAATTAGTATCTTAATTATCAAATCGACTTCATACAATGTTAATATACATAATAAATTATTTATTAGACATTTTTATTATATTTTGACACTTTATTTTAATTTATGTAGATTTAAATACATGTTTTAGTTAGTTTTACATATAAATAATCTATAAATACTATAAAACAGTATAAATACAATATAAATAAGTTGAAAATACTTAATATAATATAATACAAGTATACAATATAACTTACTTCAGTATTAGATTAAATTACTAATTTATTTTATTTTAAGTTAATAAATTACCTAATTAACCTAATAACTTAATTATCTATTGTAAATATATAATTAAATTAAATTACAGGTACTCTACAGTATATATTACGTGTTTAAATATGTATATACAGTATTAGACTTTATTATGTACATATAGATAGGTTTATATAATTACTTAGTTTATTATGCATTTAGGTTAATACAAATTAATAGATAATAATACAATAACGTTAAATATATAATAAATCATTTTAAATACTTAATTTATCACATGGAATACAAGTATAAGTTATATATACTTATTATGTACATATTATACAATAGATACACTGAGCTTAGGTTTAATATATATATATAAGTATATACGTAATATACAAGGTATTTTTTGGATTTTTCTGACTTTTAGGGTTTTTATAGGTTTAGCAGATGAAGGTGATGAGAGAGAAAGAGTGAGAAGAGAGGGAGAAAATTATTTTTTATGATTTTTGAGTTTTGATCTTTTATTAAGTTCCAAGGTATACTGAATCGTTAGTTGGTATATTCTACCAAGTTGGGCGTTCAGACTACCTTTAGACTTGGTGAACACCTACAAATATTCATAATCCTACTCAAAACACCTTTATTTTATTTTTTTTGTGATTTTTTAAATATTTTTATTTATTTACAAAACTCACACATTCTAGGCCTAAATGGATGTGAAGCTAAGCAACCTATGGCCTCTAAATGTACTTAAGTGGCTGGAAAAGGTGTGTAGGGATATAAACATGTCCAACAATCATTAAGAAACATAATAGAGCATTAAACCTGGATTTTCATGGTGAATTCCATTAAAATTTTACAATACATAGTTAATCACTGAAAGATAGACAAAGGTTTTGAATCAAATATACAGGCAATTCTAATTGAATTTAAATCAATTTCAAGTACAAAAGCACTTGTACATTAAATTATAACATTATACAATATATCAGTTTCGTTAGATTCCCAAGTTCATCCCAAAATCCATTTCATATCACCTATTTCAAATCTGAAGCTGCTGCTATTGCTGAAACTCAGCAGCAACCAACTGCTACTGTTGTGATCAACTCAAACGACGTCTTCAACAATCAGATGCTTTAAAACACTGCACCAACTACTGCAGCAACTGTTTCAGCAACCAATGGCTGCTTATGTTGCTGACCTTGCTCTGATCAAATCAATTAAGATTGATCCGAGTTTAAATTCAGTAGGTCAACTATTGTTATATAAAATCAACCAAGTTGCTACCATAAAAATCCAAATCTAATTCAAATCCCAATCCAAATTAGATTTACCATTCAACAGAGAAGCTCTAATCTAATCATTCTCTTATGCTATTGACAACATAAAGAAGGAGCAAATCAGATCTTAAAATTCATTAGGTTCCCAGATAAACATTCATTTAACCCTCTTTTGTGCTAGATTGTAATATAAATTAAAATCTTTAAAAAAATTCAAAAAAATAAAATAAACATGTATTCAGTAGGATTAGGTATATTTCTAAGTGTATATCAAGTTTCAAGGTAATCTGAACCCTCAACTAGGTGACATTAGGTTATTAAGGCTTTAGCGACGTTTATATGTGTTACTGTATATATAATATGTGTTACTATAGATATTAGTATGTTAATATAATTTAGTATAGATGGAACTTGGGTTTTTATAGAATTTATGGACACATATATGTATGAACACTAGGGCACAGGGGCTCTCTAACACTTGGCGAAATTTTCTAACTCATTCTCCTCTCTTAGACCAATTCAGTTCAACTTCAACCTAAAAATTGGATTTAATGGGCGAATGACCTTTTCGAGCGATACACAGCACCCATTTCTAGGTGAGACCAAATCTCTACTAGGGCCACCCTATTTTTCTTATTTAAGTGCATTATTTCCGATTTAATGCTCATTAATGGGCCTAATCAGGCCCACGCACAATGCATGGCCCCCGGCCCATGCATCACACACATTCATGCCATATCAAGTTCAAGAGAGGAGAGGGTAATGGTATGTGAGGGTGCCCAGTGCTTGACAAATGAAGAGGGCATGTGAGAAAAATAATATAAGCCGCTGCAGGCGCTCTTAAATCCACGATGTGGCGCTAACGGAAACACCTATTGGCACTACAGCAGGAGGCGGGTGCTATCTGATTTAGCAACTTAAATTATAAGATTATAAAGCCCTTACATAAGGCTACATAATTATGTAATTACTTTACAAAAATAAGTTAGTTTATTATATAATAAAATTAGGTAAGTTGACTGATTACATACATTAAATTAGAGTTTAATTCATTAATTAAAGTATAAATTAGTTAATTAATCATCAATTTGACTTAATATCGAGTTAGTATACATAATAAATTATTTATTACAGATTTTTGTTATATTTTAGAAGCTTTATTTTAATTTATATACAATTAAATATTGGTTTAAGATAATTTTACATATAAATAAACTATAAATACTATAATACAATACAAATACAATATAAATAAATTCAAAATATTTAATATATCATTATACAAATATATAGAATGACTTACTTCAATATTACATTAAATTATTAATTTATTTTATTTTAAGTTAATAAATTACCTAGTTAACTTAATAACCTAATTATTTACTGTAAATATATAATTAAATTAAATTATAGGTAGTATAATATTCATAATATATATATACATATGTATGTACAGTATGAGGTACAGATATGTACATTTAAATAGGTTTATAAAATTACTTAGTTATTATGCATTTAGGTTATATAAATTAATATAAAATAATACAATAAAGTTATATATACAATAATTTATTATAAATACTTAATTTAATATAAATAATACATATATAATTTATTTATAAATATTTTATACATACTGTATACTATTTACATATAGCTTAGATTTAATTACTATATACAAGTATATACATAGTATACAAGGTATTTTTGGTTATTTTTGGGGTTTTTCTGATTTTTATGAGTTTTATATATATAGTAGAGATAGGGGATGAGAGAGAAAGAGGCTAAGTGTAGAACTCAATTTTTAGGTTAGATGAACAATGTTTGTGAGTGTGTTGAGAGAAAGAGGCTAAGTGTTAGAGCTAGGTGACATTAGGTCATGTAAGGCTTTAGCAACATTTATATATTTTACTATATATATAATATGTGTTACTATAGACCTTATTATGTTAATATAATTTAGTATAGATGGAACTTGGGTTTTTATAGATGAGGTTTTCATATAATTTAGTCTTGAAGGTGTTTTGGATGTCTAGATTTGATAATTGGCCTAATTTGGATGTCCAAGAGTAGGTCCGAACGTTTGGATTGGTTTGATTTGGACATCTAAGAGAAGAAGGTGGTGAGGCTCTAATGGAGGAATGGTGGTGAGGGGCTATAGAGGAAGGCTTAGAGAGGCTGAGAATGGTGGTCAAAGTAGAAGGTAGACTAAGGTCTCTTGGAAATGGTGGGAGATAGGGCCTTTTTATAGAATACAAAGTTTATTTTAGATCGTAGGATTAGATCTAAGGGCTAGGAATGAGTTGGCACCTAGAGTGAGCTGATAATGAACAAGAATATGGTTTACGAGACATTCAAAATCAAATTTAAATCAAATACATGTACACGAATGCTTGCAAATATATTCTAACAATATACATCACATGTTAGCATCAAATCAACTCAAATTCACTTCAAATCTCAGCCAACAGATCAGCCAATTCAGGAACATGTTGCTGCTGCAATAACTACAATAACTGCTGTTGAAGTGTTCTAGCTACTACAGCAGCTAGTGAAATTTCAGTAGCTAATTGTTGCTCCTGCTGCTGTTTCAGTTCAGACCAGATGAACTACTCATCTAATCAGACATCTTAAATTCCTGATGCACACAACATAGATTGATCTCCAAAGGAAAAAGCATCAAAAACCATACAATGCTAACTTCAAAAACATGGAAATCAATTATTTTAGACATAGAAAATTGATTTGAAGAAGATTTGACTTTGCATTGCAATTACAAAACATAAAGTCTTTAGAAGTTTACGTACATTGATCTCAAAGGAAAATATATACATGGACCCCTTCATGAGGGAAATATCAAAAATTGCCCTAACTACATATATGATATTACAACCACCCTAACTCTACTTAAAACCATATCATGGGACTCTGTATGGCATCACAGCAGAAGCAGTAAAATTCCCAATCTTGGTATGCAAAAAAACAGTCATGGCATTAAAGGCTTGAGGATATCATATAAGATAGTAATGACAATAAAATAGTTTTAAGATAGCTGCACCCTGTAATCCTTTCATCTACTTGTCTCTTACTTAAACATAAAGAGTTTAACTCAACCAATAGATGAAATTCTTGTAGTATTTCTAGGATCAAATGTAGCATTAGGAAGCCTAGAAGTAATTTTATTTATCAACCCTATTTTTACAGTCCTTTCCTTGGGATTGGTTTTTATTTGTATATCCTTATTATATATTTTACAAACTCCTATTTTGTAACTGCTACACAACTCCAAGAGTCAACAAGCTAAGTCTTGTAGGTGTGTATTTACGAGGCTTCCTGCCTAAGCTAGAGGAAGTTACAGATGCTAATGTTCCACCGAGGTAGCTAGCTCAAGCAGCTGTAGCTTGAGCTACATGCAACTGCGCCTGCTACTGTTGCTTGAGTTACAAGCAACTAGCGGCAGCTGCTGCTACTACTACTGCAAACCATGGAATTGGCTGCAGCTGCTGTTGCTACTAGTTGCTCCAACTGTCGGTAGCTACTACTATTGCTGCTGTTGATAGACGATAGGAATAACTAAAATATGAAGGAATATAAGGAAAGCTTTGGAATGTCTTACTTGACAGAAACCATAATGCAATCTTCCCTTGATCAGTCTTACCAAGTTGACATTAGAGATGAACCTTAGTACCTGAACCTTGGTACCTGACATAAAAAAATATTACAAGTGACAAACCTTAGCATAAAATTTATCTACAAGAAACTGAAGAGAAAAGAGTATACATACATGTCCAATGATTACTTTCTCCTCCTTTGCTTATATTGTGTCTGAACCATCGGATTGTCATTCCATTCAAGTAAAGATGACTAATCAATCTGGGTTATTTATGATCCTATGCTGTCCATGGACCTAAAGTTCAACAGTGATGGTGGTGTAATGACCACGTGTGTGAGCCCCTGAGTCACTTCTCTCCTAAGTCATCATCATAATCTCCTTGTCTTTTTTTGGGTGCCCCTGGGGTTTGCAGTGGGTTGAGTAGCACCTTTGAAAATGGAGTAACATAATCGGAATGGGATGAGCTACCAATGTCTCCTGATGGTAGTGTAGGTGATGCCTGCCATGGATCATGTGGTGGTGCTCCTTAGCCCTAATAGTAGTCGTCTGCTGGTGCATGGGCCAATCATCTACTGATGGTGGTGGTGGAGGTGCCTAGGCCTGCTCATATGCTGCTGCCTGATCTTGATAATCTACTGCTGGTGGTGGTGGTGGTCCCTGGGCTTGATCATCTGCTGGTGCTAGTGCTGGTGCTGCTACTGGTGCATGGGCCAGATCCTGATAATCTACTGCTGGTGGTGCCTGGGCTTGATCATCTGCTGGTGCTGATGTTGGTGCCGGTGCTGCTACTGGTGCATGGGCCTAATCTTGATAATCTGCTGCTAGTGGTGCCTGGGCTTGATCATTTGCCAATGCTGGTGTTGGTGTTGGTCCTCGACCTCATCTACGTCTACCACGTCGACGAATAGGCTGCTGACCATCATTTTGATCATGTGGCTCTCCCGTGAACTGAACAACAATCGAGTGTTGTATTGTAGCCCTTGCGTCCTCTGCAATCTGATGGATGTCCGATCTATCAGTTGCCAACTCAATGACACGTGTCCACTGAGATATCTACAATTTTCACGTCAATGTAATTAATAGGTTCTTACATGATAAATAAATAAATAAACACTGCGTAAATCATGTATGGCATCACTAAGGAATAAATAGTGCTTACATCGTAGGCTAATACAGCTTCATGTCTGCCAATATATCTCCTGGTGACACTATCAAACCATGGAAGGTAATCATCGGTGGCTGCTGCTTCACCAACCGACTCTATGTCGACAATGTACTGACAACGTGCATCCCACCTCTCAATATGCTTTCTGTGGTAATCCCTCCAGTCAGTGTCTGTCTTCCCTTTAAGATTGAGTTCATGGAGGTGATCATCTGTGTCAACTGCTGCAGGTATGCTCTATTGACCTCCAAACTGACGCACAACTTGATCTGGACAATGATGCTCAACTATGTGAAAAGCAATCAATGGCACTCAAGCTATCCATATCTCTCTCCCCACTACGTAATACTTAGGTAATGTTTGCATAACATCATCCATGTAAGGCATCTAGCTCACCTATACAGAATTTGTGTATTGTTACGCTACAATTTCAATCCCATCATTTAAAAAAATGCATTCGAAAATATTGAGCACGTACCTAATCAGGGGTCTGTAAGTCGAACGCATCTTGGTATGGTCTAACAACATGTGTCAACACCCTCCTGACATCAAATGCTACCCTCCAACGACATCCCAGTGGTCATCCATGCCAATCAAGACGATGGTGAACAACTGGAGCTATGTGGGGGAATCGCTCCCAAGCCCAAGTCTGTAGTACAACTAAAGCACCTCCAATCTCATCTGTCTCAGTAGCTGAAGCTAGAGCTGCTTATACAAGTACACCAAAATTGCTGAACCCCAATTGTATTGTTGTTCAGCATCTAAATCCTCAAGGAGTGGCAAGAACATGAGGGAGACATGAGATCCTGACTTGTCTGCAAAAAGGATGCCACCAAGGAGCTGTAAAATGTATGGCCGCGCATACTATTGTACTGTCTCATCGTCTGCATCAGGTGACAACTATTGGAAGTTATCAACGAGCCATGTCATGAGAATTCTCGAACCTGTAATCTGCCTCCCTTCCAATGTTCGTCCGAGTAAACGTCCACAAGATGCTGGCCAGCTATCCAATGTCATAAAACCAGTAACAACTGTCCCATCTACAGCTAGGCCAGTAATAACCGATATGTCCTCCAAAGTAAGGGTCATCTCCCCATGCCTCATGTGAAAGGTGTGAGTCTCACATCTCCATCTATCTACCAGGGCGGTAATAAGGTGTCAATCAAGCTAGACGAACTCAAGCTCATGTATGCCTCCAAATCCAACTCTCTGTACATAATCAACCACTCTTGGATCAACTAGATCACCACGTAAGATGCACTCTCGACGTCTACATCTTAACCATGTAGAGTCCTACAATTAAAAATAACACTATTATCAAATAAGGAAGCAACTATTTGACAATTTATGTGATTAATTTTTTTCCTTACATCTCCACCCTCCCAAACACTGCGTGATCGATGGCTATCTTGCAGTCTCAATACACTCCCATCATCAGGTCCTGGCTCCATCTGTAAAAAACATAAAAAACTTAAGTTACAAAAAAGGAATAATGTAATGTTCACAAAGAAAGCTTTTCAAAACGAGGTTAGATGCATACATACATGCTTTTGTTCATGAAATGAGGTTATATGAATAAATTTAAACAAGAACAAAAAAAAAAGAAGTTATGTTTGCATTTCATACCTCTATTTTGGCAATTTTTCATGTTATGTCCAACTTGTCTACAAATTCCACATTTATTTTTATTCTTACTTTTGTGATGCATCGAAGACTGTATAGTAGGTGTAGAAGATTGTGCAGTTGGCAAGGAGGACTGAGATGCTTGTGTAGCAGGTGGACACCTACGAATGTTGTGTCCAAGTTGGTTACAACCAATACAAATATTCTACCCTCTTGGCTCTCTGATATCCATTTCATTGTATATTCTACTTGATCTTGGTCGACCTTTTTCACGTCTTTGACTTTCATGAGGTATTATCAGTAGAAGTGAACAAGGTTCCCATGTCTCTTTATTGCCATATGCATAGAATCTCCTAGAGTACAATTTAAACTATTGTTCCCATGTATACCACTTTCTAATGAATTGTTTGAGATGCACATTTCTATGTGAAAGGACTGCACAAGCATGTGAACATGGAATTCTGTATATTTGCCACTTGTTACAAGAACATGTACAATCATGAAGATTTACTTCATGCTTTTTGCCACCCTTTTCTCCATAATCAATATGCCGCTGACCAGTAACAACCTCGTAATGTAGATGAGGTTGTCCATGAAATCTTGTCACATGATGTAGATTTGCAATGCCACCCCAATGCTGAAGTATTTTTCTAAGCGTACTTCGTTAATCTCTCATTTCTTCATATCCCCACAGATGATTCCTCTCATCGCTCATCAAAATATGACACACAGTTGTAAAATGTCTTCTCAACCAGTGTAGCCACAGGTAAACATCTTACATCTTTCAACATGGCATTATAACTTTTGCTTACATTAGTTGTCATGTACCCAAATCGATAACCACCATCAAATGCTAATGTCCACTTTTCTAGTGGGCATCCATGTTCATCGAACCACTTTGATACATCTTCATTAATGTCCTTTACTTTCTCCATACATCTTTGAAATTTAATTAGTGACGCTTGCAACGATGCTCGTGTCACCAACCTTTTCAATGTAGCATTCTTATGGGTGGCGTTGAAGTTACTTGCAACATGTCGTGAACAAAACCTCTATATAGCAAAGGGAGGTCGCAATCTAACATAATCATTAGTAACTGCTGCCAAAATCCCTCCATGGCAATCTGAAATCAAACATACGGGACCTTCATGATCTCCAATTACATGATTGTGAAGGTTCATGAGGAACCACCCCCACGTGTCTATTGCCTCCTCAATGATGATTGCAAAAGCTAATGGTACAATATGGTTATCACCATCCATACTTGATGCAATAGTAACTTCTGCTTGTACTTTCCATACAAGAATGTCCCATCAATGCTAATCACTGCGAGACAGTACTTGAATGCTTCAATACATGGATCGAATGCCCAAAAGGCTCCCACAAAATATTCCTTAGTAGGATCCTCATATGATGTCACATGTGCAATATTAATAATGGTGCCTGGATTCTTGTCCTTTATAGCGTGAAGTAAGTATTGCAAGTCATTATACGAGGCCTTCCAATCACCATAGACAAGCTTGATGGCTTTCCTTCTCGCATCCCAAACTCTCCTTCGTGTCACCTGGTAGCCATGCTTATCCTTTAAGACTATCTTCAGATGTGATATCTTTACAATTGGAGAATCTCTAACATGATTGACTATCGAATGTGCAAGGAAATTACAATCCAATTGTGGATGATCCTGATTTTTGCTTGTATCAATGCAAGTATGTGGTCCATCCAAAATTCCAATCACAAATTGTCTATCAATTTTCTAGCGATGTGCTCGTAATCTCCATTTGCAACCATTATCTTTTTCCATACAAATCACAGACCAAATTGATTTTGATGATTCACGAACAATGAAATCATATATAATCTTGATGTGATAATTTTTCACAACGAATATCACATCTTCCTTTCTTGGAAACAACATTCCTTTCGTCAATTCATTGCTTAGGCTTATATTGTCGCCTAGCATGCTTTCATTTTCTTCCCAAGAGCAATATGTTTCTCCACCACACACACTAAAGAAAGGAACACGAGGAATAATAGGAACATCATTCCTATCCTCCCGTTGATCTCTTGCATCATCTCCTGCAGCTCCATTTTCCATCTTATCATCAGTAGTAGGAGCAATACCATGAAATCTATCTTCATCGTGCATCTCCTCATCATGGCAATCATTCACATCAACATTGACGGAATGTCATGAAACTGACATGTTAAATCACAACCCACAAGTGCCTACACTGGTGGCAAGCTAAATTGGTGAACTCTGAGAAGCATTGGCAGAATTTCCATTTACTTGATGTGTTTGAGCATGCGTATCAATTCCACCCAATGAGTCGCCTCTACAATCAGGCACTTCCTCTGTATATACGTGATCTGGTGAATACTGAATTAGCTCACCAACATCATCATGCACACCACCTTCATTACCACCAACAACCAAGTTCACTTCTGCATTGGGTTCATTAACAACATTACAATCTTCCATAACTACATGAGACATTTTATTTTCAGCAGCGCATTCACTGGACGCTTCACACCTCTCTTGAGAGTCAATATATAGCTCCACACAATTACCAATACTTTCACTAAAGCGCGTCATTGTTTCTAAGGAATCATCATCAAAGATGGGCGTCAGAACATATTTGATGACATGCTTATTCCCTTGACCTCCCAAAATTAATGGGAACTATATTAAATGTCAACTTCATGGTTACATTGATTAATTCCAACTTTCATGCAGATATGCCTATGAAATCTGTCAAATTGCCAATCACAATGGCCCATTACGGTTCTAATCAATCCTCTATCATAACTAACACCGTCATCTCTATATTTGACATTTCCATTTGTATAACAAACACAAAATACATTTCCACCCATTGTAACTAGCCTAACAAAACATAATAAAAAAAACATTCATAGGTAAGCAAAATATCAATTTCTCACTCTCCAACTGAAATTTCTTAATTTCATTTGAGGTTTATTATCATAAGTAAATTTAACCCTAATAACCAATAAAAATATGATCTATTTCTACTTCGAGTAAGAGAGATTTTCAAAAACATTATCAATTTCTCATATTCTTTTCTTTCTGTGGCACAAAGAAAAAAATTTCAACATTCACAGCCGATGGCAGCAACAGCGGGGAGGGCGTCGAGGTGGCTGTCGTAGCAACAATGGCGAGGGCGACGAGGTGGCTGTCACTGCAACAGCGGCACGATCGGCGAGGGAATGTCACATCAATGGTGATGTGGTAGCAGCTGACAAAGAGGAGGATGTGGTAGCAGCTGACGGCCACAATGAGACTCGATGGCGGTGTTCGCTCGGACGAGGACAGTAAGCAAAGAGCTCAAGAGCTGAAGGAACCAGTGTGGAAGGAGGAGGAAGGCTACCGGACGTGGGGTGGTAGAAATACACAGTAAGCTCGCCTTCACAGAAGGCGAGTTTAGAAGCACGTTAAGTTGTTTCACGGAAATCGCCTTCTGTGAAGGCGAGTTTATAGCTGTAGACACTGAGAGAGAGAATGAAATGAGAAAGAGAGATCTTTTTGGTGTTTTTCAAGTTTGTTTCAGACGTCCAAATCCTCCATCTAGTGCACAACATCTAACCATCCAAGACTTAATCACCCTTAAGCCACTAAATCAACCACCTAAACACCTTCCAACTACACCCCTTAACCCCACCTTAGTGTGCACCTATGCTAGAATCCTCTAATTCCCGTAAATTGTGCCTCTTATCCCATGCCTAAAATCTACCTAACGCGCACCACACCTTAATCCTCATCTATAAAAACCCAAGTTCCATCAATACTAAATTATATTAACATACTAATATCTATAGTAACACATATTATATATACAGTAACATAAATAAACGTCGCTAAAGCCTTGCATAACCTAATCTCACCAAGCTCCAACACTTAGCCTCTCTCTCTCAACACACTCACAAACACTGTTCATCTAACACAAAAATCGAGTTCTACATGGGTGGGCTAACCACATTCGAGGAATACACAACACCCGAATCGGGGTGGGACCTGACCTCTACTAATGGCCTACCCTAATTTTTAGCTATTGTATTAATGTGAGTTTTGATTGAAAATCTCCACCACTTCAATACAGCAAAGAGCTACTTAGCAGCTACATTATTTGGAGTAATCCCCAATTTCAAGCATTTAAAGTTTGGAGGATGTTTTCAGTGGATTTCAGACTTTGATTTGGAACTCTCTTTATGTTGTCTATAACACAAGAGAAAGTTTAAGTCAATCTTTCCTTTGTGTTTTGCAAATCTGATTTGGATTGGAATTTGAAGTCAATTTGGACTTTCATGACTGAAATTTGATTGAGTTTAAAAAGCAAAAGTTGATCATTTGAATTGAAGATCAGATCAGTCCTAATTGATCTAATCAGAGTAAGATCAACAACATCACTGTTGAGATAGCAGCAGTTGTTGCAACTTTGTATTGTAGGATGTATGACCAGCTGGTTCATGATATGATCTGAGCTGCAATTCAACAGACAACAACTATAACAACAGCAATAGCTGCTGATTTTAGTTGTCATCAGTTACTATCTTGCTGGATAAGGATCTGAGTTGGGATAGGGAACTAGGTTTTTGAGTGTGTAAAGAGAGCTGACCTCTGTTAGTGTTAGAACAGTGTGATACAAGCTTTCATGTACAACTGTGAATTTAATTTTGATGTGAATTAGCTTATCATTCTCATTTAAAATTTCATTGTCAGCTACATTCATGAAATAGCTATCCAAATGAGAATATTAATGAAATCCGAAGTGGAAATCATGCTTAACTGCCCATACATGTTTCATATGGTGTGTTGGATGATCTTCAATGCCTATACAATTTTTCCAGCCACTAAACTCTCTTCAAGGCCTTAGGTTCCCTTTAGAAAAACTCTCCAACGCCTAAAATTGGTGAACTTTTTATATAAATAAAAATTATATAAAAATTACAATAAAATAAAATAAATGTGTCTTGGTTAAGATTAGGTATATATTTAGGTGTGTGCCAAGTTTTAAGGTAATCTGAACCCCCGACTTGGTAGAACATATCAGCCAACAGTTCAGTATACCTTGGAATTTAAAAAAAGAACTTAACTTTAAAAATAACAAAAAAAAATCTCTCTCTCATCTCACTCTTTCTCTCTCGTCCCCTATCTCTACTATATATATATAACCCATAAAAATCAAAAGAACCACAAAAAGAACCAAAAATACCTTGCATACTATGTATATACTTATATATAGTAATTAAATCCAAGTTATATGTAAATAGTATATAGTATGTATAAAATATTTATAAATAAATTATATATGTATTCTATATATTAAATTAAGTATTTATAATAACTTATTGTATATATAACTTTATTGTATTATTTTATATTAATTTATATAACCTAAATGCATAATAACTAAGTAATTCTATAAACCTATTTAAATGTACATATCTGTACCTCATACTGTACATACATATGTATATATATATTATGAATATTATAATACCTGTAATTTAATTTAATTATATATTTACAGTAAATTATTAGGTTATTAAGTTAACTAGGTAATTTATTAACTTAAAATAAATTAAATTAGTAATTTAATGTAATACTGAAGTTAGTCATTCTGTATATTTGTATAATGATATATTAAATATTTTAAATTTCTTTATATCGTATTTATATTGTATTATAGTATTTATAGTCTATTTATATGTAAAACTATCTTAAACCAATATTTAATTGTATATAAATTAAAATAAAGCTTCTAAAATATAAAAAAAAATCTATAATAAATAATTTATTATGTATACTAACAATGTATTAAGTCAAACTGATGATTAATTAACTAATTTATACTTTAATTGACGAATTAAACTCTAATTTAATGTGTATAATCAGTCAACTTTACCTAATTTTATTATATAAAAAATTAACTTATTTTTGTAAAGTAATTACATAATTATGTAACCCTATGTAAGGGATTTGTAATCCTATAATTTGTTTTTAATTTATATTAAATTGTGGTCCTCAAATCAAGGGCTAAAGTTACTAAATTAGACAGCACCTGCCTGCTGTTATAGTGCCAATTGGCATTTCCTTTAGCGCTACAACATGGACTTAAGAGCGCCTGTAGCTGCTTATATTATTTTTCTCACATGCCCTCTTCAGTGGTCAAGCATCGAGCGCCCTCACATACCATTACCCTCTCCTCTCTTGAACTTAATATGGCATGAATGTGTCCGGTGCATGGGCTGGGGGCTATGCACTATGCGTGGGCCTGATTAGGTTCATTAATGAGCATTAAACCAGAAATAATGCACCTAAATAAGAAAACTAGGGTGGCCTTAGTATAGGTCTGGTCCCACCAAGAAATGGGTGCTCTGTATCCCTCGAAAAAGCTGCCCGCCCATTAAATCCAATTTTTGGGTTGAAGTTGAATCGAACCAGTCTAAGAGAGGAGAATAAGTTAGAAAATTTCGCTAACTATTAGAGAACCCTTGTGCCCTAGTGTTCATACATATATGTGTCCATAAATTCTATAAAACCCTAAGTTCCATCTATACTAAATTATATTAACATACTAATATCTATAGTAACACATATTATATATATAGTAACATATATGAATGTCACTAAATCCTTACATAACCTACTGTCACTTAGCTAGGGGTTCAGATTACCTTAAAACTTGATATACACCTAGAAATATACCTAATCCTACTGAAGACACGTTTATTTTCTTTTTTTGAATTTTTTTTAAAATTTTAATTTCTATTACAATCTAGCACAAAAGAGGCCTAAATGACTTTTTATCTAGGAACCTAATGAATTTTAAGATCTAATTTGATCCTTCTCTTATGTTTACAATAACATAAGAGAATGATTAGATTAGAGCTTCTCTGTAGAAGGGTAAATCTGATTTGGATTGGGATTTGAATTAGATTTGGATTTTTATGGTAGCAACTTGGTTGATTTTATATAACAATAGTTGACCAACTGAATTTAAACTCAGATCAATCTTAATTGATCTGATCAGAGCAAGGTCAGCAACATAAGCAACCATTGGTTGCTGAAACAGTTGCAGCAGTAGTTGCAGCAATGTTTTAAGACGTCTAATTGTTGAAGACATCTTTGAGTTGATCACAATAGCAGCAGTTGGTTGCTGCTGAATTTCAGCAATAGCAGCAGCTTCAGATATGGAATAGGTGATATGAAATGGATTTTGAGATGAACTTGGGAATCTAATGAAATTGACATATTGTATAGTGTTATAATTTAATGTACAAGCACTTTTGTACTTGAAATTGATTTAAATTCAATTAGAATTGCCTGTATATTTAATTCAAAGTCTTTGCCAACTATCTTTCAGTGATTAACTATCTATTGTGAAATTTTAATGGAATTCACCATGAAAATCCAGGTCTAATGCTCTATTATGTTTCTTAATGACTGCTGGACATGTTTATATCCCTACACACCTTTGCCAGCCACTTAAGTACATTTAGAGGCCTTAGGTTGCTCAGATTCACATCCATTTAGGCCTAGAATGTGTGAGTTTTGTTAATAAATAAAAATATTTAAAAAATCACAAAAAAAAAATAAAGGTGTCTTGAGTAGGATTACAAATATTTTTTGGTGTTCGCCAAGTCTGAAGGTAATCTGAATCCCCGGCTTAGTAGAACATACCAGTCGAGAGTTCAGTCTACCTTGGAACTTAATAAAAGACCAAAACTCAAAAATCACCAAAAATAATTTTCTCTCTCTCTTCTCACTCTTTCTCTCTCATCACCTTCATCTACTAAACCTATAAAAACCCTAAAAGTTAGAAAGGCCCAAAAATTCCATGTATATTATGTATATACTTGTATATATATATTAAACCTAAGCTAAGTGTATATATTGTATAATATCTACTTAATATGTATATATAACTTATATCTGTATTCCATGTATTAAATTAAGTATTTAAAATGATTTATTATATATACGTTATTGTATTATTATCAATTAATTTGTATTAACTTAAATGCATAATAAACTAAGTAATTATATAAACCTATCTATATGTACATAATTAAGTCTAATACTGTATATACATATTTAAACACGTAATATATACCGTACAGTACCTGTAATTTAATTTAATTATATATTTACAGTAGATAATTAAGTTATTAGGTTAATTAGGTAATTTATTAACTTAAAATAAAATAAATTAATAATTTAATCTAATACTGAAGTAAGTTATATTGTATACTTGTATTATATTATATTAAGTATTTTCAACTTATTTATATTGTATTTATACTGTTTTATAGTATTTATAGATTATTTATATGCAAAACAAACTAAAACATGTATTTAAATCTACATAAATTAAAACAAAGTGTCTAAAATATAATAAAAATGTCTAATAAATAATTTATTATGTATATTAACACTATATGAAGTCAATTTGATAATTAAGATAATAATTTATACTTTAATTAAGAATTGAACTTTTAATTTAACTTATACAATCAGCCAACTTCACCTAATTTTATTATATATCTAGATAACTTATTTTTCTAAATAAATTACATAATTATGTAACCTTATATAAGAGCTCTCTAATGGTATAATTTAATTTAAAATAATATTAAAATAAGGCTCTCAAATTGAGGGCCAAAATCATGAAATTCACACGCAGCCGAGCATCGGTAGCACCAATTTGGCACCGCAACATAGTGCCACATCATGGCCTGCAAATCATTCTAAATAGTATAAAATTAATTTATGTTGCCGGCTCTCTAGTCGACATGCGTCGGGCGCACATTACATACCCATACATAGCATTCACATACATAAGCATATATAAGGATTTATGTGGGCTGGGAGCCTAGGGCTATACAATGTTTGGGCCTAGTTCTACTAAGCCAGGCTTGGGTCGAAATAACTCACTGAAATACGCTTGCATAATAAGAACAAGAACCCGATTTAGTAGTGGTTTGGTCCCACCCTCTTGGGTGCTGTCTATCCCATGAAAGGTCTGTTTGCCAACTTAACAACCTAAATTTTGTCTAAGTGAACAGTGTTGGTGAGTGTGCTGAGTGAGAGAGAGCCAGCCCTGAGGAAATTCTAAGTGTTGAAAAGAGGAAGAGGAGTGAGCTGCAGAGCTTAATGTTGGTGCGTTTGTGTGTGTATGTGCCTATGTATGTGTATATATATAGTATAGGTATAGAGTATATGTATATAAATAATGTAGATAATAAATATAAATATCTATGCATATGTAATTAATATAAACTATAAGTAGAATAGTAGTATAGTACGTTTGAACTCCTATATATGTATATAAATAAACTAGAGCTTTAGTGACAGGTATATATGTCACTGTATATATGTATATACGTTAGTGTAAGTAAGAACTTTTACCTTAGGTTATGTATGTTACTAAGGTTTTAGTAATGTATATATATGTCACTGTACATTGCTATATATGTCAGTATAGATAGTTATTTTGCCTTATGTTATGTAAATATTTTAGTAAGGCTTTAGCAACGCTTATTTATGTCATTGTATATGTAATTATACTATTATAGATATTAGTATGTTATCATGATTTAGTATAGTAGATATTAGTAGCTATTTTTGTACGTATATTTAGGTATTACTTATATTAGTTGTATATAATTAACATAGTGTAGTAGTAGAGGATAAGCCTACTTTAGTGGATCATTATTTAGCCTAAGTACTCTTTAATTATCTATTCTTAGTTTCTAATTAATTAGGAGTTAAATGATAATTCACCTTAGTCTGCGTATAATTTTATGCATCAATTTTACAACATACGGTTATGATAATCTATATGGTTAGATGCAAGCTAGGTGCAAGAGTCAAACGTCCATTCTGCTCTATAAGACGTCTGGAGCTCAGATGGGACATCTGGAAATCGCCATCAAAGACCCCCTGATGTCTACACTTTTAAGACGTCTAGAACTTGGTCTAGACGTCTAGTGACGTTACTGCCATGCTTATTTGGCCATTCAAACCACTCGCGATCTTCATCGAGTGGCTGGAGAAGCTTGCGGCCGAAGGAAAAAACAGACGGAGAAGTATTTTAAAAAGGCAAGGTTGGCCATCCGCAGAGGAGTTCATCTTCTTCCTCAACGACCACCGTGCACCGAGCTTGCACCGTGAAACAAAACATGCACCGTGCAACAGGCGTTCTCCACTTCCTCTCATCCTCCCTCTCGCCGATCACACAGTGACAGCATGCGGCCACAACCTCACGACCCTTCACCGCAACCAACACCACATCATAGAACCCACACCCCTTCCCCTTCCTCTCCTTCTTCAACCTCCTACCGCCGCCCCTATCCCACCTCCACCACCACCTGCAACTTCAGCCCAAACCTAACATCACCACTCCCCCCCCCACTGCCGTCCACACACCACAGCCAACCACACCTAAGCCTCCTCCTCTTCTTCTCCTTCAGTTCCCTCTTCTCCTCTATTCCTTCCACGCAACGAAAAGAACCCATCACCACTGCTCAGCACCTACCCACAGAAGTCACTCCCTGCCGCCATCCTTGACGCCAACCTCACCAACACCGCCTCCACTCTCCGCCAGGCCTTCCCCACCGTCGCATACCCCAGCTAGCAACTCCATCATCGACCTGCACGTTCCACCGCCGCTAACCTCCTATGCTCCAGTCGCCGTCGTCGGCCACCTCTCACCACCCCATCACTGTCATCGCATAGCCCTCATCCCAGCCTATCTCCACCAAGCACCGCACGGCCAACCGCACTCTGCACTTCACGCGAGGAAGAGAGAGGGGAAATCCTATTCTTTCCCTCTCAATTCTATTTATAGTTTCTGCCATTGCAAGGTTTACTATTCCTAATTTATTGAATTAATGTATTGAAAGAAAATTTTATAAATGTCCCTCTATTCTATCTGAATTACTTAGAGTTGAATTCTTCTCATAAATAATATAGAATATAAGTTATTAGTTATATGAGTGGGCTCTACTCCAAAGGAGATAAATATTAACAATGTTTACCAATACCAATATCAAGATTCTCCTATTCCCATGGTGGTGATTTTGCATATGCACACCTATATTCTTGATTAATTATCTAGATCGAGAATTTATGTTGGAAATGAGTGTACCAGTTAGTATGCGCACGCATTAAGATTCCCGAACAAACGAGCCACCACTCACTAGTTTAATAGGCTAGTTCCTCCCTGTGGAAACGACCTAACTATTTTCGTGGTTAGATTTTGATAATTGAATATTTTGAAAAGCAATTTTCTACCATGCAACGAACTATAACGACGCGACATTTTATATTACGAATTTTATCGAAAACAAGAATCACTCTTTCAGTAGACAGTTTTTGATACATGTTTATTGTACATATGTTTTGAGGCATTATAACATATTATAAAGTACAGTTATAATGATCCTTGTGAACATTATGGGATCATCAAGTTGAGCTGCAGTACAGTTATGAATAGGTTGTAAGGCATTGGATGCCATAGGTGTGGCTTATAACAATCAAGAGATCCATCAGCTTTTCTTTCAATTTTAAAGACATATTTACAACCAACAATGTTCATGGATGGATTATGTGGTACAAAAAACCATGTGTCATTTCTTTACAAGAAACCATGAAGTCAATTCCACCTTTGATTTGAATTTTTGAATCCAAATGTGTGTTCAATTTGCAATTGGATCATCAATTTACATTAATGAATAGAATATCTCATTTCATGACATAATTTTTCATTTTTAGCACAAATTTGATGTTTTAGGTCATTTCCCATACTTAACCTATTTCATGTGTTAATTGTGTAATGTTTAACCTAGTTTCTAGCTTAACATAGGCATTTTAGCTATGATGAGCCACACCTCATCATCTATCATGTGTGGGCATGAGACATACTTGCCTTCTCAGAAAAGGGCTTAAGCAATGCATTGAACTCGCCTTCTGAGAAGACGAGTTCAGGATACATGTGTGGCATTGGAAATGCAGACAAGGTGAAACTCGCCTTCAAAGAAGGGGAGTTTATTACTAACCAAGAAAGGCGAGTTTAGTGCTAAACAAGAACTTTCCTTCATTGAAGGTGAGCTTACCTCACCACCACCCCCTTAGCACACCCTAGGTAGGGAGATGGTAGCCGTTTTAAACTCGCCTTCTGTAAAGGCGAGTTCAAAGCTATACAACAACTCGTCTTCGTAGAAGGCAAGTTTACCACAACTATCACCCCCAATCACACTACCTGGAGGGAGAGGTGGCACCTGTTTCAAACTCGTCTTCTCTAAAGATGACTTTATCACCACACATAACTAAATAAAAACCCCCCAAACACATTTAAATAATTAATTTTCCCAATAATTATATTTTGAATTTTTTTTCTAACGACAAGGTTGAGCATCGGTAGTAGGTGGAGGTGCTAGTGGAGGAACTCTTATCCTTTACTCGATGGAAACAAGGAGGGTGCGGCTTCCTCAACAAGCCAATTCATTAAAAAAAACAAAAAGGGGAACAATTATGAAGGACCCCCTCCACTCCTTTCATAAGCTCTAAGAAAGGCCACCAAAAATAAATTCTTGATGAGAACCTCATCATGAGCCCTAACTAGCTTATTTTTACCTAAGAAAGAGAACAAAAGCTCCTACATAACCAAGAGACAGGCCTAATTCAAGAGATTACTGATCTGGAAAGAATACATGAAATAAAGGGTAAAACTGTAATTTTACCATTGCAGTTCATCAACGGAATTTTCCAGGGGCTAATTATAGGTCAATTGGACTTAATAAGAGAAAAAGTGGGATGGTTCAATCAGAAAAGGGTTATTGTGAAGTTTAAGAATTAAATGACATTCTGTAACCCTAAAACAAACCTACTTAATTTCACAAGGTTTCAGTCAGGATAAAATTCAACTAAACCCTCTAAAATTCATGCAAAAGTATCTCCTAGGGTTTAGAACCTTCAATTTGGCCTTTGGAATCTGTTTTGACCTAGATTGGGGTCCGAGCTCAATATTTGACCTAATTTAGGTTTTTATGTAAAATATCTAGTCAAACGTGGCCAAACCTAAAATCCAACTTCTTCAATGGATTCCTTAGGTCAAAATTAGGTTTGTACCAAAATTTGGACCTAAGGGAAGGCCATTTTGACCTACTTTGTAAAATAGTCCACCCAATTACATTCTAGCCCCTAACTTTTGAAAACCCCTGCGAAAACCCCCTCAACTTCTTCGTCACTTTTCGCATTCCGGTCCCTCTGCCATTGCAGTAGAGACCCATACCTCCGGCGAGGTTTCAAGGAGGATTTCTCCTCTCTTCCCCAAGGAGCTACTCTCGGATTTGAAAGGGGAGTCCTCTACGAAACTCCCTACCACCTAAGCAACTCCCCATGCCCTAAATCTCCCCATACCTCTCGTGCAAACGCTCGAGAGGTATCACTTCCGGCCATACCTCCAGCGAGAGTTTTTGCCTGCCACCTTGCGCCTGACCCTCTGTCCGTGCCTATATAAGAAGCACCAGGTCCGGTCGAATGGAGCAAGCTTGATTTGGCCTGAGAATCCCCCTGAGTTTTGTCCTCCCTCGTCTCCGGCCATCTGCCCGCAAGCTCCGGTGACCTATCCTCCCTCCTCTCATCACTCTGCCACCATACCAGTGGCAAAGTCATCTCCGCCTCGTTCCTCCGCATCGCGCCATACACGTGCGAGCCTCTTTGACCTCCTTGTCGTCGCCGCCTCTCCATCTCAGGGCCTCCGTCTCCGACGACGGCAGATATGTGTCGTCTGCCCCTCTGCCTCCCCTTCGCTCCAATCACCATAGATAAATTCCTCTCTCCCTCCTCTTTATTTCCCCTATCTTTATTGCTATTTCCAACCCCTCGACAACCGTAGATCACCACCACCTTCTCCATCTCCGGCCGACCACCGGCGAAGGCGTAGCCACTGCTCCGCACCACCACACGCCTTGCCAAACTCCTCATCACCTCCGCCATCACCCACTGAGCACTTTCCGCCCTTCCATCGATCGCCATCACCTCCCTAAACGCCCACCGAACACATCCATAAACACGGCCACAGTCCGACCTAGTCATGCACACCTAGGCCATTCCGCGACCAACCAACCTCCATCTCAGCTTCACTGTGACACGGCGAAGCTCCCCAAGTGATTTGATAGGGCCACGGGGCCATATTCATGAAGTGCAGGTTCGACCCTCTTCCGCCATTGGCAAAGGCGTGAAGGAGTTTGCTCGCAAGCTCCAGGTCGTCCCACTCCAGGCAGACGCGTCCCAGGTGTGCAGAATCCTTCTACGAACAAATCACACCCAGCAACCAAGGGCTTCATTGACTGCAGCTGCCCAATTACACGAGAATTTGCCCTGCAGGCTTGCAAAGAAGCGGGAGGGACTTTTAGTCCCACCTCGGAAAGCCAGGTGCGCAGTGTGTGAGTTAAATTATTTTTGTGATTTCTTTTGTTCGCCTCCAATATACGAGGTGAGGTCCCCTTGCCCGTATACCCACCTCGTCCGCGACCCACGCTCCGCGAACCTGGCTCACCTAACCCGATAACCCTGCACTCCTCCTTGCACATCACCAACGCCGGTGCGCCTGGACCCGGGTGCGCTTGACCCGACCCGAGTACCCGATTGGCTCTGGGAGAGCGAAGAGCGAAATAGAGAGAGAGCGACACGGGGGAGGGTAGGGGTAGGTTTTGCTGCGTGGTGTTGTGTAGGGAAGGAGGAGGAGGAGGAAGCAGCTGCTAGAAAGAAGAAGGAGGAGGAGAAGGTAGCTGCTGAAGAGAGAAGAAGGAAGAGGAAGGCGCAGCGGAAGAAGACTGTAGAGGAAGAAGAAGAGAAGAAGGAAGAAGATGAGGAGCAGCTAAAGAAAGAAGAAAGAAGACTGCAAAAGAAGGACTTAGCCAAGCAGAAGAAGAAGATTGCAAAGGCCAAGGAAGAAGAAGCTGAAGACGTAGCCAAAGCTTAAGGCAAGGAAGAAGAAAGGGAAGACAGAAGAGAAAAAGAAGAGAAAGAAGGAAGAAGAAGAAGGAAGAGTGAGCACTGTAGCAATCGCCAGATAAGCCGTCTGATTCACAGAATCAGATGTCTAAGAAAAGAAAGACAGATAAAGAAAGAAGGAAAAGGTGCGACCAAGAAGAGAAAGAAAAGGAAGAAAGAGAAGAAAGAGGAAGCCATCAAGAGAATATTCAATTTCCTCTTCCATTTCCATTCTCTTTTTAGTTTTCTTATGGACTCTCATTTATATTATTGTTAAATATCATATTTTGAGAATTGTGATTTTAATTTCTAAAATACCAATTTGCTTCCTGAGTTTAACCTCGGATATTTTGACTTTCGAGTAATAAAATTGTTATTTATTTATACGATGATTTCAAACTACACTGCAACGAATGTCTTTTTAAACCACAATCTCGTCGCGTAAGCAATTAATTCTCATGCCAAAAGCCCCTCACTTTTTATCACTTAACCTTTTATCATTATTTCAAGGAATTGCCCTTACCAAAGTAAGGTCTGCAATGCCCTTAATTCATTTTAAACAAGCAATTAGAACTTTAATTAATCTATTTAGTTCATTAAAAATCCAAGCCCTTACATAAGAGACCAAAGGTATAACAAAATTTGGTGAGTAGTGGGACTAAAATCAATTATCTAATTTCTACATCCTGGTAGAATCCGTCCTATTAGTTTAATAAATAATTGAATCACTAAATCCAACCAAATTTTCTCAATGCATTCATTGATTCAAGTGTTTATGAATTAATCACATCATTCCCCAAATTGACAGTTTACAAGTAGTTTTCAATTTTTTTTTTTTTTGAAACAAGTAGTTTCAAATTTATAACAGTGGTCCCAAGTATTTTATCAACTAATGAACATAACTAAACCTATTTCACGAAAAATAGAGTTCATTTTTACATGAGATAATAAGGTTATGTTTTAACATCTTAACATTCAATAATCATGCACTATCAATTTAGTTCACGTTAAAGTACCCAAAAACAGAAATCATACGCTCACAAGGTTCTAAACTCAACGAAAAAGCTCACACCAACAAACACGAGAAACGCAAAGAACAACATGAAACAGGTCCACAATTACTCGAAGATGAAATAGAAATAAGAGAAGAGTAAACTACTCTAACTAACATCATCAAAGGGTCACAGTAACTCCAAACCATGCGCAAAAGATCTAGGAACACATGTCGTGCCCTCCTCATACGTCGCACACGCACTAAGGAATTTTCCTTAACCCAACCCGCCAAGAAAAGTGTTGAAAAACACGGTTTCTAATTTTTCACATTAGGAACAGTAATAAAAAATGAGAATCAAGGCTACCAATGTATAGTGCACGTCAATACGATTCTAAAAATATTTAATTTGTCGAATTTCGAGGTTGGGAAGGCCTCAAACCGCTCAGAAAAGGGTGAGGGGGTTGTTGAACCACCGGTTCAAACAAACCGAACATTGGCCCACACGAGCCGCACGCATGCCACATATTGTATTCGCATTCACTGGACGCATGCTCCCGTGGATCGCTCACCTGCACCTTCGACCGCAGCCACCGGATCTCCATGCATCATCGATCGGACAGTCACGCCCGATTTCTCACCACGTGAATGCGCAAGTGCGCGCGATAGCGCCTGCCATATGTCATGCCCTCATGTTGTCCACCATTGCCCCCGCAACACACATCGCACCCTCACCTTGTGCCACCGATAGTGATGCAAAAATTTCAATGGGGAAGCCCGAACATTCCGCTATTATGATTAGCTCCCTACGAAACATAATCCTAAATTCCTAATTTAAATCCTTCTTTCCTCTCTCTTTCTCTCTAATTTTAAGAGGCCTTTGAATTAAATGATGGCTCCAAATTCTAAGAGCCCTTTTCATAGACCTAGCATTAGTTTTAAGTTTAGGATTTGTGGGTAAAATACCCAAATTACTATTAGGTTTGGTTCACTTTATATAACCTGCAGTGACCAACTCCGCATCGGTCGTGATAATGGATGGAGTGAGGAAATCTATCCCACTTGCAACATTTGATGACGATGCTCTTCATGCTACTTCTCGTGCACCTCCATCGTTGACTACTCCTGTTATATGCCTGTCTCTTGCACATCCATTGTTGGTTGCTCCTGGTGTTGCTCCCAATGCACCTCCATCACCTAATGTTGCTGGTGTTGCTTTTGATGGTGGTCCAAACCATCTTACTAGTCATCTTCCATTTGTATCACTTGCTCTCCATGAGCTCTACATCATCCCCTACCTCGACCTCATCCTAGTCCTCGTCCTCGACATGGTCCACTAGAGGATGAATAGCCTCTTCATCATTATCACCATTTCTGGGAGCCTCAACCTCAACAAATTGTTGGCTAATCTCATCTTGTAAGTCTCGCCTTGCATCATCGATAAGTCTTGCATCTTCACAGCTCATTAAGATTAGGTCTCTCTTATGCTAATAAGTCAGCAGCCTTATCCTACTTAGGCAGCAGAAATTTCAACACAAATCCATTTATTAAATTAAACAACAAAAATGAACTACTTTAAACTAACTTGTTGTGAAATATATATCTCACTCCACAATATCTCCTCATAACGACCTATGCATACCATATTGCATAGTCTAGTGTCACACTCTGTCGCTTATCACCTATGGGCACTATCTCTACACCTCGTTGATAACATGCATCACATTCTTGTATGTGAGATGCATGATGCTCCACCTAATCCTTTTCATATCTGTCCCTCAAATCCATGCCATAGAGGTAGATATCAATGTTACACTTATCAGGTACTCTTTGTCGCCTTCCAAACTAATATGTAACACAATCCGTAAAATAATTTTCTACTATGTGGAACGTAATAAGTGGCATTCGAGCATGCCAGAAATCACAATCAACGTGGTAGGATGCTAATACTTCTGCTAGTACTGCATCAATATATGGCTCCCATGCAACCTACGAGAAGAAACAAAATGTTAACATTTATAATGAGAAATACTAATTGAATTTTATTAAACTTAAGGGAATATCGTATACCTAATATGCAAACTACAAATCAAAAAATCATGGTAAGGTTGCATAAGATGTAAGAGATGCTCTATCACATCAAAGTTGGCCCCCTATCAACAAACAATAGGTCTACCATGCTAGTCAGGTCGGTGGTGAACAACAAGAGTAGTGTGTGGAAATCGCTCCCACGCCCATATCAGTGGCAATATCAAGGAACCTCTGATCTATCCAGTGACATTTGTGTCGCCGAACATGTGTCAATATAGATATGCTAAGCATGTAGACCCCAGTTGTGTCTTGCCGCTACCCCGAAGTCCCTCAGCAATGACAGGAAGATCAACGAAACCAAATATCCAGACTTGTACGGGAAAAGTACACCTCCCATCAACTACATGATGTATGCTTGGGCATACTGATGAACAACAACATCTAGTGCACCCTCTAGCAACTCATGAAATGTCTACACGAGCCATGTGAGGCTCATACTTGCCCGCTTTAAGCTAAAAGGTCTAACTCCAAGTAATTCTTGGCATATGTTATACTAAGAGCTCACTTTTGTTACATATGAAAAAACTTACACATTTTTCGTTAGAAATAATAACATTAATAGAAAATTAAAGGAAACAACGTTTTCAATCAGATTATTCTGGTAAACCATTACTGGGAAGACCTAAGATCACCATGGCATCTTGAAGAGTAATAATCATCTCTAGTGATGCATGTGGAAAGTATGTGTCTCGAGTCTTCACCACTCCACCAATGATATGATGGGATGTCAATCTAGAGAAATGATATATGCAAAAGAGGTATGAAAGTTGCCTCCTGGATGCATGTCACAATATGATCGTGTGGCTGGTTGTGACACAATTTGGCTTATCTTCTCTTACATTTAAGCCATGCTGACCCTTATGAGAAGTAATAGTGAACATATTTGTTAGATCAAATAATTAATGAAAAAAAAAAACTTGTATTTGTAAGGACATAGACACACTTACTTACCCTTCCCACAAAAATCGTGAATGGTGCTTTGCTTTCAAGTACAATAGCTTTTGATTAATTACATGAAGTGTACCATGTCATTGTAATCTTCATCCCAATCACCATATACAATTTCAATTGTTTTTCTTTTGGCATCCAAAACTTTTCTTTTGTTGAAGTTGCATTTAAACTCTTCATTAACGAAAATCTCCGATTCCTTGACCTTGATAGTTGCCAATTCTTGCGTGCCATAAAATTACAATCCAATTAAGGGTGGTCTAAACCAGTAACAAGGTTATGACATGTGTGCGGTCCATCAACAATGCTAATAACAAACTTGCAATCAAATTTCCTCATATGTTTACTAGGTCTCTATCTACAACCCATTTCCTTATGATTTCATTTAACAACGTACACTTTCCTATCTAATTCACAAACTAAGAAGTTATATTTATGTCTAACATGAAAGTCTTTCACTGCAAGAATTAAATCATCCTTAGTATTGAATGCCTTTCCAACATGAAATTGTCTACCGAATCTCATATTAACAACACTTTCCTCCCAATTGTAACATGGAAAGTTACAATAACATATTAAAGAACAGAAGTGAAGCCCCAAAGGTGCTACAACTATGCAACAATCTCCAACCCAAGTTGTGTGTAGAAGAACCTGAAGGATTTAACACCAAATGAAACCAAATCAATATACAAACAAAACATTTGAGAGCTTTCATAAATCCCAAGAATCTCTGATTTCCCATATGCATTGATAATCCAAAAACAAAGAGAGTTTAGAGGGATACCTGAATCCATCGCTTGATCTTACGAAGAAGGAAGCGGGAGTGAATCCTTCTATTCTTGTTGAGAATCTTGACAGGGTTTTGGTGATGGTGCTTCCAGGGATCCAGAGAGAATGAGAGCGGAAGAGGAAGGGAACGTTATGTTCTTGTGTGTGTACCCCTTTGGTTTCCACCTGGGGTCCTTATATTTCCCACGATGGGGTGCGGGAAAACAAAACCGCCCATTATTCGCATATCCCTGGGAACCACAACCACTATATTTTGGAATTGACAGTTCTACCCATCAACAAACCATAATTCCCCAGAGGGTTTCTGTGTAAGTAACCCCATATTATTGGAAGTGCAATTTACCCAATTCTTATTAGATCACATATTGGGCATGTTTACGAATATACATGTATATGATATGTATTAATTTAAGTCCCCTTATAATAATATATATATGCCCACTAATGATTCTAACAATCTCCCACTTGAGCAACATATATTATTCGCACAAACTCACATTAATTTAGACTGTATGAGCTCAAACATAGACATATAAAACACACCACCACCAATCTTGTCCATACTTTATTAGTTATAGGATCAATGTGGTCTTTGTCACTATAAATTTGACTAAACCCCTCAAAGATCACATACAACACAAATAATGACATAGATCAAATATGGGTACATAGCATGAAAAATTGCATGTCAAATGATCCATACATGCCTATCTTTTAACTGATCCAACCTGATTATAAGAGATCACGAATGCAGAATAGATCAAGTTCAAAATAAACATAACTTTATTTGTTCAAAATAAAAGAATATGTCCACACATAATGAACACCAGAATGAAACAAACTCCCACTAAACTGCAGTATCATATAAAAGATACAGCACCAATTCGGGTTACATGCTCGTGAAAGACTCTACGCGTTAACCCCTTAGTGAGCGGGTCAGCTACCATGGAGTGAGTTCCAATGTGTTCTATGAACACTTGACCACTTTGAACTGTTTCTTTAATTGCCAGAAACTTAATATCAATATGCTTTGACCTCGACGAACTTCTGTTGTTCGAATACAACACTGCGGAATTATTATCACAATAGATTCGTAGTGGTCTTTGAACACTACCCAAAATGCGTAAAGTTGTGACAAAATTTTTAAGCCATATTCCCTTATTCGAGACCTCAAAACATGCTATGAATTCTGCTTCCATGGTAGAGGTGGCATCATCGTTTGGTTAGCACTCCTCCACGAAATAGCTCCTCCCGCCAGCAGAAAAAATATAGCCCGAAGTGGACCTTCGGCTATCCTGACAACCCACAAAATCGAAGTCTGAATACCCAAGGACCTCCAGAGTATCAGATCTCTTATACGTGAGCATGAAGTCCTTTGTTTTCTGAAGATATCTCATGACCTGTTTAGCTGCCTTCCAATGATCGTGTCCAAGATTACTTAAGTATCTGCCTAACACGCCAACAATGTATACAATATCTGGCCGCGTGCAGACTTGTGCATACATCAAACTTCCCACTGCCGATGCATAAGGAATACACTCCATTTCCTTAGCTTCAACCTGATTCTTAGGACACTGATTAAGGGAGAATTTATCCCCTTTAGCCACAGGGGTGTCTCCTACCTTACAGTTTTCCATGCCAAATCTCTTTAAAATGGTTTCAATGTAATTCTTCTGTGACAATCCAAGGATACCCAGAGAGCAATCTCGGTGTATCTGGATTCCTAATACAAAATAAGCTTCACCAAGATCTTTCATTTCAAATTTATTTGAAAGAAATCTCTTGGTTTCAAATAGTAAACCATTATCATTAAAGGCAAGTAATATGTCATCGACATATAAAATTAGGAAAATATATTTGCCTTTATCAAATTTATGGTAAATACATTCATCAACTGAATTTGTCTCAAAATCAAATGAAACAACTATTTGATGAAATTTATAATACCACTGACGTGAAGCATATTTTAGACCATAAATGACTTTCTTTAATTTGCAAACCAATTGCTTTGCATCACCTATGGCAAAGCATTTTGGTTGCACCATATTTATCGTTTCATCAATGTCACCATTAAGAAACGCCGTTTTCATGCCCATTTGGTGTAGCTCTAAGTCAAAATGAGCCACCAAAGCCATAATGGTTCTAAAGGAGTCTTTTGAAGAAACATGGGAGAATGTCTCTTTGAAATCAATGTCTTCCTTTTAAGTGAAGCCTTTTGCAACAAGACGAGCCTTATACTTATCAACATTGCCTTTAGAATCCCTCTTGGTTTTAAAAATCTATTTACAACCAATGGATTTTGCACCATCAGGCAATGGGACAAGTTCCCAAATGTCATTGTCACTCATTGATTTCATTTCCTTATTCATGGCATTGGTCTATTCTTGGGAATTGGAACTCCTCATGGCATGAGTGACCGAAATGAGATCCATATCCATTTGGTCTGCCTCTAGTTCCTGGGGAAATACAACATAGTCAGTGGAGATTGCACTTCTCCTTTCCCTAGTAAACCGCCTAAGGGGTGCTTGTTGAACATTTTGAGGATAATGAGTTTGATCCATAGGGAGACTTTCATCATTACTTTCATTCCTTTTTATCGTTGGAACGACATCAAGAATGACAACTTGACCCTTTTCAGTAATATCCATAGGAATAGGGTCAGGTTCCTAAAAAGTAATGTGTCTGTTACCTTCACCTAAACCAATATCCTCGAAGAAATGAGTGTTTCTCATTTCAAAAAACGAGCGAGTTTCAGGGACAAAGAATTTATATCCTTTAGACCTTTCCGAGTATCCAACAAAACAGCAGCTGACCATTCTGGAGTCCAATTTTCTTTCATTAGGCCTATAAGGCCTAGCCTCAGTTGGACATCCCCAAATATGAAAGTGCCTAAGGCTTGGCAATTTACCTGTCCACATTTCATATGGGGTTTTTGGTACCGCCTTTGATGGTATTCTATTTAAGATGTACGTTGCTGTCTTCAATGCTTCTCCCCAGAGGGACTCTAGCAAAGAAGTATGACTAATCATGCTTCTTACCATATCCTTAAGAGTCCTATTGCGCCTTTCTGCAACACCATTCATGCTAGGTGTCCCTGGCATGGTGTATTGAAGTACAATTCCACATTCGTCTAGGAATAAAGCAAATGGTCCTTGACGCCGTTCTCCTGATCCATCATATCTGTCGTAGTATTCACCCCCACGGTCAGATCTGACAGCTTGAATCCTTTTCCCAAGTTGATTCTCAACTTCGGCCTTATAGGATTTGAAAGCGTCTAAAGATTGTGATTTTTCATTAATCAGATATAGGTATCCATATCTAGAGAAATCATCTATGAACATAATAAAATATTATTGACCATTCTAAGAAGCCATAGGGAATGGCCCATAGATATCTGTATGTATTAGTTCTAAGACGTCTGTAGTTCTTATGGAACCAACATCTGATTTGTTTGTTCGTTTCCCTTTTAAACATTCTACACAGATATTAAAATCTGTATAATTAAGGTAATGGAGAATTCCTATGGAAATAAACCTATCAATTCTCCCTTTGGAGATATGACCCAAATGCCTATGCCATTACATTCCAGAGTCCTCACAAGTTAATTTTCTTTTCATACCACTAGACGTAGCATGCAAGGTTTCAAAAGCAGATGGAGACGTATGAAGCTTATATAGATTGTCATACAAAGATAAAGAACCAGTTGCAATAAGACTTGAATCAAGAAACAACTTAAATTGTTTATCTCCAAAAGAACAAGAATAACCTGACTTGTCCAGTAGATAAACAGAAATCAAGTTCCATCTGAATGACAGTACTACAAAAGTTTCTTTCAAATCTAAAGCATAACTAGTACTTAAAAACAATCTAAAATCCGCAACAGCTTCAACCTCCACCTTCTTGCCGTCGCCCACATATATGAACCTTTCGGCTTCACTTGGTAGTCGGCAATTTAGGCAACCCTGCATGGACATACTGATGTGAATAGTGATTCCCGAATCTATCCATCAAATGTCTAAGGGTACGAAAGCTAAATTAACTTCTGAACAAACAAAAGAAAGATACATACCCTTCTTATCACGTCAAGCGTGATACTTGGTACAGTCCTTCTTTACGTGTCCTTCACCTTTGTAGAAGAAACAGCTTACCTTAGGTTTCTTCTACTTGCCTTTAGATGAAGAGCTGGCAGCAGCATCATTTGCCCTTTTTCTTTTGGAACTGGTAACAAAATGAGCACTTTCAGGTTTGTCCTACTTAAGTCTCTCCTCTTCTTGCACACAATGAGAAATGAGCTCATTAAGAGACCATTTCTCCCTTTGACAGTTATAACTTATTTTAAACTGTCCATACTGTGTAGGAAGGGATATCAAAACTAAATGCACTAGGAGGTCTTCTGACAGTTCCAGTTTCAGTGCCTTTAGTTTCGAAGCCAAATGAGACATCTCCATGATGTGCTCCCTTATGCTCCTAGATCCTTTATACTTGAGAGAGACAAGTTTCCCTAGAAGGTTGCCTGTCTCAGCTTTTTCGTTCTTTGCAAAACACTTCTCTATCTCATCAAGAAATCCTTTAGCATTGGATTCCTCTGAGATAGCACCCCTGAAGTTTTCTGGTATGGCACGCTTCATGATCATAAGACACATGCGATTGGAACGCTCTCACCTCTCAAAGTACTTCTTGGCATCAGCAGTACTTTAATTCGTAAGAGGAGGAGGTTGTTCCACCCTTAATGAAAGGTCCAGATCCATGCACCCTAGAACTATCATAACACTCTCCTTCCAGAACTTAAAGTTAGACCCATTTAGTTCTGGAATAGAGTTCAAATTGGCAGTAATAGCATATGCAGAGGAGTTAACTGAAATAACAGACAAAAAACATGCTCCAATGAATAAACTTGAAAAGAAAACCAAACAATATTGGCATTTAGTCTTTGGACATAAATAATAATAGCGTAAGAGGCAGAAATGAATAACCAAACATGAGAGTTTAATAAATGTAAGTTTGATGAATTTATCTTTGGATCAATTTATTACTTACATATAAAACCAAAATAATCAACTCATATTTATTATTAATTGCATTGTGAAGTTTAGTTAAGTATTAAATCTCCTTTGGGCTACTTAGTACTCACACGAACAACACAAAACAGTCATTTTGATGTTATAAATAAATTAGCACAAGTAACAACGCATTGCTTTGACAAATATATTATCAAATGCACCAATCAATTTTAAAAACATCAAAACCAACTACCATAATGTAATTTTACAGATAGTAATGCCCAATGATTCATGATTAAAAAGTGCACAACACAAATGGCATGGTTTTATCCCAATCAAGATTCAAGTATTGGCACAGTAACAACCAAGTACTGGTACTGGACCTTTAGTACTGGTACCAAAATGTCATGTACCGGTACTGGTTTTTATGTACCGGTACTAAGTCAGTACGGGACCGTTCCTAAGTTATGTCCAATATTACACATGTACCGGTACTCATGATGAGTACCGATACTCCATAGATACTAGCTCGTTCCTTATGCACGGCTAGTATCACCCATGTACCGGTACTCATCAAGAGTACCGGTACTCAAGTGATACTAGCAACACTATTGAGTGTGTCCAGTATGTCATATGTATCGGTACTGATGATGAGTACCGGTACTCAATCAATACTGGCGACACTCTGTGACCCTGACCAGAATCCTTCATGTACCGATACTCATCATGAGTACCGGTACTCCTTACATTCTGGCAATACTCCAGGAAGCACCTAATGGGTACCCGTGACTTACCAGTACCGGTACTCATGATGAGTACTAGTACCGGATCGGTTATGCTCGCTTCCAGGGTGGCGATCTGAATCCGGAATCACATATAATCAATCCCAAATCTATTTTGATTGGAAAACCAACATCACACAAGTCATGATGGATCAAAACTAACATGAATCCCCTTTTAAAACATTATTCAATCAAGATGGGCTTGAAAAATCGAATCAAACACGATTTGAGGGGTTGTTCTTATCCGAATGAAAAACCCCAAAAATCAAGAACAATGGATTACAACACAACAGAAATCAGTTGCTCTGATACCACTTGAAGGATTTAACACCAATGAAACCAAATCAATATACAGACAAAACGTTTGAGAGGTTTCGTAAATCCCAAGAATCTCTTATTTCCCATATGCATTGATAATCCAAAAACAAAGAGTTTAGATGGATACCTGAATCCATTAATTGATCTTATGAAGAAGGAAGCGGGAGTGAATCCGAGAATCTCGAAGGGGTTTTGGCGATGGTGCTTCCAGGGATCCAGAGAGAATGAGCACGGAAAAGGAAGGGAACATTATGTTCTTGTGTGTGTACCCCTTCGGTTTCTACCTGGGGTCCTTATATTTCCCACAATGGGCTGCGGGAAAACAAAACCACCCATTACTTATATATCCATGGAGACCACAACCACTATATTTCGGAATTGATGGTTCTACCCATTAACAAACCGTAATTCGTCAAAGGGTTTCTATGAAATTAACTCCATATTATTGGAAGTGCAATTTGCTCAATTCTTATTGGATCACATATTGGGTATGTTTACGAATATACATGTATATGATATATATTAATATAAGTCCTCTTATAATAATATATATATGTCCACTAATGATTCTAACAGAACCAAGTAGTAGGATACCTTAAGAAGAGGTTACTAAATGATGTCGCAAATCTACCCAGAGATGTCCGTTTAAAGAAAGGCATACAAGTGACATCTTCATGCCCAATACATGTCCATCTTTCAAACAGATCATCAAGAAACATCAACACCATCACCAACAACAACAAACAAACACACCTAAACCACAAACAATAAACCTAAGCAAGTGGAAAACAATAACAACAAAAGTTGAACCAAAATGGCCATAGAGGGATGAAGGCGAGGCGAACTCTACAGCTGAACCATGGAGGGGCGGGTTCTTCCAAACCCATGAAAGCCAAAAGCAAAATGATGCAACCAATATCGGACAAACCACCATAATCATTCAATGAACATCCTTGGCCATCCATAGAGAGGTCGCATCCTCTAAGGTTACCAACCACCCAACAAGGAGGCCACAACCATCCATCATCACAGGAGGTAGCCAATTGCCATCGATGAGTGAATAGTAGAGCGCTTGATGGATAGAAGAGAGGAGAGAACGTGGTGGCAAGTCAAGCTCGAGTGGAGAGGCTCTTAATTGGCACTAATCAAACGATCGAGGACCCAAGACGTATCTCGATTAGGTTTTACCAAAATGAATTATTAGCTCCTTCTCAAGTTAAAACCAAGTCACAATCTCAAATTTCCAAATTTTCAATTCAATAAACATTTCTCCCACATCCGATCATAAAGAAAAAGGGGTAACAAAAGATTAAATTCAATACTCAAACTCACACGTCTCTTATTAAAAAAGACGAACTCATAATCAAATTTAATACACTATCAGAACACACACCACACATACATAAGAAATATGTGAAAACTAATGTAAAACACAAAAACGTGTGCATACTGTTACTCCACCGTAAAATTCACCACGCACGCACACGCAAAGCCCTGCTATATACAACTCCCAACATTTCCTGTAGTCGGCTTCTTGGAGGAAGGGTCACCGCCACGTAAACAAACAAATCCACGCAAACAAAGGAAAAAAGAGTCGTTCATAACAGAGGACAGAGGCGATCCTCCGCCTCCTACCACTACGACTATATTAACGCGGCATCGCGCGCTATCGCATGAGACCGGCGGGTGCGAGGATGGCGGAAGAGATCGGCCGCGCGACGACCAGCAGCAGCGGCGAGATCCCACACGTCTCCTCCTCCTCCGCCGCGAGGTCCCTGTGGCCGTCCGTGCTCCGTTGGATCCCCACCTCCACCCAACACATCATCGCCTCCGAGAAGCGCCTCCTCTCCCTCGTCAAGTAAGCCCTCCCCTCAATCGCTTCTTCTTGACGACAATGGAAGGGAAGCGTCTGCGATCCATCGAAGAGTTTCGAAATTGGACGCCGATCAGCTTTTAGTAATTTTTCCGTCGATGCCTCCTGTGTAAGCACGATCTTGCGTGTTACCGGTCGAGCAATCGTGGCGAGGGAATTTATCTTCTTCTTCTTTTTTTTCCCTCTCGTAATCCTAGGCATAACAACTTAACACGGTAGGGTTTGATCGAGTTCTGGATATTTCTCGATTTCGGTAGATTCTACCCCCCTTCAAGGAAAACGTGGATGGATCATGGAGCATTATCTTGCTTATACCGGTAGAACAATGGAGCGTGGAAGTTATCTACTGAAACCTATGTGCCGACTTAAAGTCGTTGGTTTTGGTTGACTTCTGAATATAGACTGGTTTGTTATTTGTTTTCCTTTCACGCCCTTCGTCTCTCGTGGTTAATTTGGATCTGCTTGGAAAGAATTCCTTTCCTGATCAATCCTCTTTGTTGTCTAGGATGATTGGCCGGATTCCTTTTGTCAAGTATTCCGTATTGTTTGGTCGATCGAGTTGAGAGCAGGAAATGGAAGGAGACTGGAGAGACTCCTGTTGTGAGTACTTGCTTCGAATCAGGCTTGGATGAAATACTGGGGAGAAATTAGGCTTTTAGATTCTATACCAGGTTAAAAGCTGGACTTTCCTTGATGGATTAAAATAAAATCTGTTGGAGATTGGGATTTTCTGGCTGTTTCTTCTTACAGCTGATTTGGAATGAAAGCTTCGGATCATATTTTTTTGCATAGAGTTTTTGTTATCGTGAAGAAGCGATTAATGGTAAAGTTTTGGCCTCTGCACTTGAGCCAGTTGGTTTTGAAGTGAATGCTCTCACAAGTTCCTTTCCGTTCTCGCAAGCTGCATCTTCTATTTCTCGAGGAATAAAAGTTTCCATCTTCTCGTGAATCTGGTTGGTAAATGATGGACAGTGCAAAATGCATACGGATGATGAGTTTTGACCCCTTATTTTGACAATGCCGTTGATCTTAGTACTCTATAAGTGGTTGATTGACCCTGCCGACATGAGGGTGTTATCATTCATATGATGGAATGACTTCTTTGTTTGTTTTAGATGTAACATCAGCAGATTTGTTACACAATTTCGCATCTCTGTCCTTTTCAAAGACATAAAAAAAACAATTTCGCATCTTAGGTTCTCTTTTGAGGATGACCGTTGGCATAGCATTCATGATCCCCATGTGGACACGGAGACTCTGAAGAGTTTTCATTGTGCTGTTGTGCTTGTGGCTGGAGTGCAATGGCATGGTATTTAGGAGGGAATGAACTTCTGTGGATAGGGTTTTGCGTTTCTTTCACTCTACTATTGCCTCATGGTGTACATGATTTTCTCCATCCATGAATCTTGTTAACCCCACTTCTTTTCAAAAAAAAAGAACAGCAGATTTGTCTTCTCCAGAAGAAAAAATGTCAGCAGATTTGTTTAAGTTGATAAAACAAAACTTGTTTCTTGGATATTGCACTAAGTTTAGTGAATGCAATCAGTTAAGAGGTATGTTACATGATGTACTTGTAATGCAGGACACCTTATGTCCAAGAACAAGTAAACATAGGGTCAGGGCCACCCGGCTCAAGGATCAGATGGTTTTGCTCAGCAAGTGAGGAGCCACGTTTTATCAATACGGTGACGTTTGATAGTCATGCAAGCTCTCCAACCCTTGTTATGGTTCACGGATATGCTGCTTCTCAAGGGTTTTTCTTCCGGAACTTCGATGCTCTTGCTCGCCATTTTCGTGTTATTGCAATTGATCAGCTTGGGTATGTCGTTCACTCATTAATCCTCTGTTATTTTGCTCCCTTTTCTGTTATGTTCTGTTTCCATTCTGGTGTTTCTAATGAGATGTGATACCTGGGAATTGAATCAAAAGGGAGATTGCTTCCTACCAAAAATGGAGGACATGATTAATGTACTTGTTTCATCAACTGTTTAATTGAACTCTATTGCATAAGCTTTGACACATCAGAATTCTTTGGCAGTTAAAACATAATGCAGTATTTTTTTTTCTTTGTGTCTCGTATGCTTTAGAAACATTCAGAAACAGTTCTCAAACCCAGTTATATAATGTCTTTGTACAGGTTACTCAATTCATCAGATATATTTGTCCTATTCTTCAATGCAAGTACTGGAGTAAGGTTAACTTTGAGAAGAAGAATCAGCTGTCCATGCTTTCTATTTATGTACTTAAATACAAGGCTTTGAGACCTTTTTCATCGCAGATGGTTGCCTCAAGTAGACAAACATAAAAGTGGCCCAAACTTTTTGTCGTTTGAGATGACGTTTGGCAGGATTGGTTGCTTGATTTGGTGCACTTATTGATGAATTTGCTTGACTTTTCAATTGCAACCTGCACCTTTACCAGCATGCTTTTTTATTCTTCTTTTCTTCTGATACTTTTGAAAAAAATCAAGAGGTCTAGCTATGAGCTTCTCTTATCAATTAATAATATACTTATTTGGGTTGTCATGTATGATTCTCCTTTCTAGTTAATATGCTGATATCTAGGAAGAAAAGTAGCATAGTCGGTCTACATTCCAATTGGAACTTGTACGCTTCGATATTGCAAACTATTTGCTGATTTAGAGGATAGCTTCAATTTTTATTTGATTCATAGGGTTAGATGATCATAAGAATTCCAGAAGAAGTCATCGTATTATTTTTAAAAATTGGTTATTTCCTAACTGTGCATGTGATTTTTCTGGTCTTTGTTAATGTTACACAATGATTGTTCAATATCTGAAATATTGCGGAGTATGTTTCCTTTTTATTTGTGTGATTAAAAGAATGGTAATTCCATCAAGCGCTGGCTACTTTCTTTCAAAAGCAAATTCCCCCTTCTGCTCTACTGGCAAGTGTGCCCATATATTACATCATTTCTCCTGGGTTTGGCATTTACCCCTTCTTTTTTATTGAATAAATTCAATTGTTATTTCTTGTCATTTTAATGGCGTTTCCTTGCTCTCCTTTCCACAGTCTAATTATAACTTTTGATTTTTGTTGGTTGCAGTTGGGGAGGATCCAGCCGACCTGATTTTACATGCAAGAACACAGAAGGTCAGTTTATTTTTCGACTGTCATATTTGGATGCATTTTAATTATCAAGACCTTTATTTGTTTTAGTATGTATGGACCTATGGCAATTAGACTGCTGCAGACATTTTGTTGATGGTGACAGTCTTTTGGATTTTGTTGCACCATTTTCATTTATTTTGCTGTAATTATCTTTTTGTCGAAAGTTTCCCATTATAATTGGGGTGGTTGGCTTCTTGGATGTTTTCTTGCTTTAGAATAACCTTTGTCATGTAACCAAAGCAACTCTCATGCAGCCAAAAGCTGTTGATCAACATTATTCATGCACCGATCATATAGGAACAGACTCCGTCAACTCTTTGCCTTCTACGGCAGATGACTTCCACTATTTTTACGTCCAAGGTGGATTCTTCCTGCAATAAATATCTATCCAGTCACCTTCTTCAGTGCTTTCTTCCTTTCCCTTTAGAAGGGTTTTTGACGTAAATCTTTGTGTTCTCGGTAATTACAATGCTGCTAGTTTATATTTTATAATGAATACGGTATATGAGTAGTTTAATCATCTGGGTTGTATCATGATATTCATCCAATCATTCACAGTGTTGGTTCTAGAGAACACTGTTGTTGCACAAAAAAAATCCTTCGTCTATTTTTCATGTGTGAACAGTGCTCATGACACGTGTTCATTAAATCAGATATGTCAAAGGTAGATCACATTCACCATGTTATTTTGAAAGAATTCAAGCGGCCATGGTGGTAGTGTTCATGAAGCACTATTCACCTTTTTTTTCCTTCTCTTTTTGAAAGTAGTACTATACACCATGTTAACTCACTGGGTTTACTATTCATTGCATCGGATCAATGCTTATCTTGTAATTCCTCAAACATGTTCTCATACCATTATATCAAAAGAAATTGGATCTTCAAAACAGAAAGGCTGCAGCAGAAATTGCATCATACAAGTCAGATAGCATATGTTTTCAGAAAAAAAAGGTGGGTAGCATATCATAGCCCAAAAACCTTGCAACATTTGAAAAAGATATTCCTACATAGCAAACTCATGAAAATAACTTGTGAGATATAAAGATTAAAAATTATTAGTTGACAACTTAGATATAAGCATTTTGGGTAGTTGTTTGCGTTTATGGGACTCATACTCAATAACTTGTTAAGGCTAATTTTTCTCAAATAGATTTGAGATTAGGCCCGGGTTGTCACAAATAATATCAAAGTCAAACTCCTTCTAGGAGGAAAGTTCTACCCTTGAGGTTGGCAAAGAGGCCATGAAATGGAGCTGCCACTACTACTAATAGTAGATTGATTGATTGAACCCTTACAAGGACGTTAAGATTTCAAGTGGAGAAAATTATGACACCTAATGAAAGTGAGTAGTGGGATATATGAATTGAAAATTATTACTTGACAACTTAGGTTTAAGTATTTTGGATAGTTGTTTGGGTTTATGGGACCTATATCCAACAGATTTACAATGCTAGTTTTTCTCAAATAGTCTCGTGATTAGGCCCGGATTGTTACAAACCTAGTGTGATGATTATGCCATGGAAAGCTATCACTGCTGTATCACGTCTGTCAATTTGGAATTCAGATCTTAACCATGCATCTTGGAGCAGAAGATAAGGTATTGCAGATTCATGGTGCCACTCTCCAATGATTCCCAAGTTGGCACACAATTGTGGGAGTATCTGTTGCCAGAAGTGACGTTGATACTTTGATTGTTAATCTGAGATATAAGGGCTGCTATTACAAGCAGTACTACACCTTGGGTCGTCATTATCTCTGGATGATTCCTTGGCCAGTGCCCTTTTTAAGGGGGTTTGGAGGTACAAATTATCCTTTTCTATAAGTTTTAGTCCATACAATTACTATTTACTTGCTCAAATGACCGTCGTCTTGATAGCACCTATAATCTCGAGGAGTCCTATGACTCTAATGTCATAGAATATATATGGAAGAACCTATAAGACTTTGATCTTTGGATATGTTTCCTTGCAGTTAGCATCTACCTTCTGAAGGTGTCATATTTGTCATAATCAATTACCAGCAGAAATTTTGAGTAAGGTCACAGGTTTCAAAATTTTGTAAATCAGCCTAATCACCCAGAGCTCTACAGATGCTAGAAGATTCTACAGTGTCTTTGGAAGTTACTTCTTGGACTTTGAACTTTTGTCTATTATAGGATTTTCCTCTGTGGTTAACCTAGGCTCTATATTCTCGATTGAGGTTAGGTAGGTTTAAAGGAGAATATTTTTTTACAGTTCATAAAAGTGGAGGAAGAAGTGGTGAAGGTGAAATAAAATTGAGAGACATTCTTGTTAAGGATTCAACTTGTTGACACATGCGACTTTTCGTGCAACTTTGTACTTATTTTGATGTCTTTCTAATGTATCCTGACACTCTTTCTCTGAAGCTATAGTTGCATTATTTTCCTCTACCAGCTTTGTTAAGTACATCAGTCCAGAAAGTATCCGACAAGTATGGGACAAAGGGGAAGGAATTAGGAACTATATTTATATTCTTTCTTATTTTCTCATTTCTAGATTAGTCGTTTTTATGCCTTGATTTTTGAGATGTTTCTCCCAACATTTTTTTTTGAAAATGTTTTCTCCACCTTTTTTTATACCCTTGAGAGAATTCTATTGGAGTCGTCATATAGAGCAATCCACATTTTTTTTCTTGATGTCTTTGCATAGGAAAGACTGCTGTTTGAGTTCCTTTGATGAAAGAGACCTGCTCACTCTCTTAGGTTTCCCTTTATTAGAGGCTCACTTTCTTCATAACGTTTTGTGTAAGAGGCTCCATTCCTGGAGATAGAGCTCCCTATCAATCACATTACCCAATTTACAAGTGACTTGACGATACTACAATTTACATAGAGATGAGGTCTTTCCTATCTCACTGTTTAGTCTGAAAGAAACTTGATGTTATTCTCTACTTGAAGCAATGAAACTTTTTGCTAGGCATCTTCGACAGTATATCTTCTTTTGAGATTGTTTGTTCGTTTAGAGTACATGATCTCCTTGAAGAATCTTCAATCTATATGCCTGACTACTTCAGGATCAGCACTCCAGCCTGTCTACTTGTTGCATATACCTAACCTTGCATTGATTATGGGGTAGTATCATCCCTCATCCGCTCTTTGTTCTACTCTCGCTCTCTTATATGTTAGTCTGATGCTAGACAAGCTCCAACTTGAGGTAGAGTATTGAGAATCATGCTAGTATTAGTTGATTGGGTAATTGGATCTTACCAAAGATCCGCCTAGTACTTGATTAAAGAGTTCCTTTGTACAGCTTTTTAGATTAGCATTAGAATTGGAATTTACAGCAAGGATATGGGCTTATACAAAGACCTTGTGCGACTTTTTACTCTTGAAAGAATCAATGAAATATCTGGCACTCGAGGCTGCTCCTTCCATGGTTTTCCCCTTAAGAAGGGTCTTCCAAATAAATTTTGGTGTTCTTTATACTTATGAATCTATGATGCTCCACTTTTATATCTTTTCATCAAAACCCTTTTTTGTTTTTGAAACATAAACGCACCTCAAACCTTATGGGTAAAGATCCTTTTATTCGAGTATTGGGAGGTTCCTTATATCAATACTTCAAAATTCATATGAGAGAGCTTTATTTCTTGCAAATGCCTGGTTTGGGTTCTTGCAGTGCTTTTTAATTTGTTTTGCTGCAATAAAACTATTCATTTGAAGGCTGTAAACATAGACAACCATCCAAACCTTGCAACGTAAATAGTAAGTTAAAAGCAGATTTTTACTTGTTTTGAAAATCGAAATGCTTCAGGTGGCAAATGATCAAAGTGTCATAGCAAAGGTGGTCTCTAAACCTATTAAATTTGTTTACTTATCCATGGAAGTAACTTTTCCAGTTTATCACCATGGGATCTGCAAATGAGAGAGAAAATCATTGTCCTAGTTGATAATTGCTTCATCATTTTAATTACAAATATAATTATAGTGTAGGTGCACATTTTCAAAAAAACATATATAGTGTAGGTGTAAGCTGATTTGTTGTTCACTGTTATTTCGTTGACCTTTTGCAAGTTATAGCAATATTTAGTTTCAATTTGGCACCTTTAACAATAACAGCCCCTGCTGAAGATTTCTTTTTTTCCAACTGCAGATTCATGCATCATATAAGATACATATTGCCAAAGTCAATTTTGTATTCTTGAAATTTTTTTCTTCATTCTAATGCTAGGTCAATGCAAAAGTAATTACAGTAAACTACAACAGAGTATTAATTAATTTTCTCACCAAAGAGATTTATACTGTAAACTAATGCAGAAACAGAGGCATGGTTCATTGATTCTTTTGAGGAGTGGCGCAAGGCCAAGAATTTGAGCAACTTTATTTTGCTTGGACATTCTTTTGGTGGATATGTTGCAGCAAAATATGCTTTAAAGGTAATCATCACTGTTTCCATCCATTTGCTTCTTTATCTTTCACAATATGTGAGCATGTTTGTAGCTGCTGAAAATTCTCTTGCTTCCATAATACATTCATACCTGAAAATTCTTATTAGATATTGTGCCTTATTGGCTCTTGTTTTGTTCTCCATAAGAAACAGCAAATTTATCTTGTGAATGGCTTTTCGCCGTGCAGCATCCTGAACATATTCAACACCTTATTTTGGTGGGTCCAGCCGGATTTTCCTCAGAAGATGCAATGTCAGAACGACTGTCCAGGTTTAGAGCCACGTGGAAAGGAGCTGTTGTGAACCATCTTTGGGAGTCTAACTTTACTCCACAGAAAATCATCCGGTAATGCCCCATTCCATCTTGTGGTTACTATGTATCCAATGGTGTAAATTTTTTATTTCTGTCACAATTTGTTATCCTAGAAATTCTTGGTACCGAAAATTGATGGAAATTACATGTAACAATAATGAGTTGAGGGGACTTTTTCTCGTCTAACCATCTTGTGAATATCACAACAACCTTTAATGCCTGCATCCTCTTTTGTAGATCGAGTAAATCATGTAATAATATTTGTAAGTATAGTCTGGGTAAAGCATCACTGTTCAAGTAAATTTAACGAAGTGAATAAGTGTAATAATGATAATAACCAAGCCTTTTCCCCAAGAACCTCGCTATAGGTGGTAATAAACTAAAACAATCCAGCTGAGTTTTATGCCGACTGCCAGCTACCTAAAGTGGCCCTGATTGATCTGGGCTTGGGACTGGCTATGGAAAGACAAGAACCTCACTATTGGTGGAGCTCATGAAATGAAAATTTGCTGGTGGAAATTGGAAATATCGTCACCGTAAGAAGTAGTAAGAATTTGTACTTATGCCATCCTGACTCTAAATATCTGCATTTAATCAGAAAATGATGCTATAAGTCTCAAAAGATTCTTCATGAAGGATGGGCCATATAAGTTGACAAATGCTATTGACATTTTTGGGTAGAGGAGATTCATTTCCTTCGACATTCTTACTTAATAGTTACACATAATTGCCTTTTATCTGGACGTGGTTTTCATGTTACATTGCTTAATGATCATTGTCAATCTGGTCCCTGCCTGTAAAGATTGTTTAACCTATGCCTGTTAGACCAATCAAATTCTTTCAATCTCAGTCTTGATTAGATAATATCCAGAAAAAAGTTAAGTTAAACTAGACTTAAATCCAGATGAACCCGGTGTCAATTGGCCATGGATTTGCATTATGTCAACAACGTGAAAGGTCCTATTTCAGATGGTGATAAACTTCCAATACTTGAATAAATTGATTTCCACAAAGCTGTTTCTGCCTACCAGGCTACCACCATGTCACAGATTTCTATGTGTAACAAGGTGTTCTATAATGAATAGAAAGTATTGCCTGCATTTTCTGGAGGCTTCCATTGAAAGCTTGTCACATTTCTCCATTTAAGCTTCCTGCCCACGCGAGCGGCAAACATTATACTTTATGAACTACATGGGAGAGTTTTGCCTTTTCTGTAGAACAGCCATTCCTCCTAACCCCCTGGAGCCCCTGGATGTGCCACTTTAGCACTACAAAGATAAGAGAGCACTCCTAACATATTGGGTCACTTGCCATGCCCCTTTAGTATTATGGTTCTTCGGATGCCTTGTTATACTCAGTCAGCCAAGTCTTTTTGCTTTCCCAACCATTGATTATGTAGGCCCTCCATTTGGATTATGACAGGGTAACCTTTTCTTAAACAGAAGAGATAGCAGGGGTATGGAGGGGCTAACAGACGATGTCCACAACCATAAGGCTTACAATTATGAAAGTATCTCTCCTGAAAGCATTGTTCCTGACTATTTGTTTCCTTGCAGTCAAGTTCCTGAAGTGTAGATAACTTTTAAGTATCTAGGCACATGATGCCTAAATATTGCAACCACATGAATGCTCAACATGATGAAATCTGTTGATTTAGCTCCTGCATTTACAAGATCATGCAACTTATGTATACATAACCTTCAGGCATAATGCCTGTCCATTTTCTATTCAGGAATCGGGCATCTGCATCTAGCCTTGTTTCATTCTATCATTTGATGTGGCACTCTGTAAGTTAAGCCATAGACCTTCTGGGAGAGGGCACCTATCTAATTTTGGGGAACCATTTGCTATAACCAAATCTCGTCTTGTTCATTATTTTATGTTGCACAACCAAGTAAAACAATTGAAGTCACTTTTAGGAATGTTGTGCTGTCAGGGGACTTATGATTAGGTGATTAATAGTTCAATTAGCTTCCTGATGACCAAGTGGCATGTACAAAGTCATTTCTGAGCAACATTGTATTCAAAATCAGGAATGATGTAGCCTTGGCAAGATGAATATGACATGCTGGAACCGAGTGTTTGCTTGTATAACAAGAGTAATTCATGTGAACATAATCTCTTCGAGGAGTTAAAATAAGGTTAATAGGAAAGAACCAAATTTTAAATATTATGGTAGCAACCACAAATACAGAATTTCTCGTGATTTATCGTTTACACTTATGGGAAGAGCTCTCCATCTATTTTGTGCATCCTTTCCCCCTTGTGGTATGTGGACTGAAGTCAGGATCTGTGTCCTGTCATTATGGGATATGGAAAGCCAATCAAATCTAAGCTTTACTAAATCTAGTGCTAGTCTTACTTGAAAACTCTTTTATCTCATGTGAATCATTGTTAAACATGCAGAGGATTAGGACCTTGGGGTCCAGATATTGTTCGCAGGTATACTAGTGCAAGATTTGGTTCATATTCAACTGGCTCAGTTCTGAACGAAGAAGAATCAAGATTGCTAACAGGTAAAATTATAAATTTGTCTATATGCAGCTACATGAATAAGGATTTTCAATCATTATTCTTATTGATCATTTTCTTGAAGATTATGTCTACCATACACTAGCAGCAAAGGCTAGTGGAGAGTTGTGCTTGAAGCATATTTTCTCTTTTGGAGCTTTTGCCAGGAGGCCCCTTCTGCACAGGTTCGTAGTCTTCTCATAACACAAGCTGATTCTCTTTTTGACAGAGCATCAATTCTCGTCCAGCTGAAAGTTGGGCATGCTTAGGTCACATTTGTATTCACATGCATAAACCCTCCGGCTTTGTTTGTTTGCCATGAAGTTTATTAAAAACAACAAAAAAGGAGATCGAATACTTAGATTTCAAGGGGAAAAAAAAAGAGTCCCCCCTTTCGTTCTAACGATAGCCCACATCCATCGCCTGTAGACCTTTCATATCTTTGATTATAATCAACACCACTGCATCGACCCCCATCTTCACAACCACGCCTACCACAACAATCATCACTACCAAATAAAGTTACCATCAGGCATTAGCAGCACACTCGTCACCACTTCTCACTACCACTAATTACATATCACGTTCTTTGGTACCACCCATCTGCACAATCTTTTTCATCGTTGTTGCTAGTTGTCTACATTTCCAGGAGGAAAAAAGGGAAACGAAAAAATTCTTATTGTACCATGGAAGGAACTATAAAATGGAGGGACATACGGGTTTCCATTTGAGGTGTAACTATGGCAATTCTTTGGGATATGCATTATAACTCCTCTAATTTGAGTCACATTTTACCATTAACCTCATATTTATCAACAATATCTACGACAGCATGCTAATTAATTTCGGAGCAATGTTAACCTTTCAAAGCAATGCATCCTCTCGTTAAGCATCGTGTCTCATGTGTTACTGAATCACTTGGATATGGGAATAGCAGTCAGAAATGAAATAACCAATTTAATATTAATTAAAAGGAATGAGGAGTTTGTTTGAGATTTTTCAGAGAACAATTAATTGCAAGTTCAACGAAGGAGTGAAGTTTGATTCGGGATAAGTAAGGCTTAAGGTCTTATTTACTTGAAGGGTTAATCCTTTAAAAAAGAGGTTAATCTTTATTTACTTAACTACTTGATATTTTATTTGCTAATTCGAGTTTAGTAATTCTAATACGGATTTATCTAATATCAATTTCAACTGATGTTAGTTAAATTTGTGTTAAAATTCTACACTACTTATGTCTCTGACATCCCTCATGTTTTATATCTCTAACACCTCTATCAAGTAAATACCATAAGGGTTAATACCACAATTTAACACCAATTTAAGTAAACACAAACTAGTGTTAACATCACACAATAAGTAAACACAATTACAGATTAACACTAATTTTATATTTTTTAACACTACTTTTCTAACTTCTCAAGTAAATTAGTCCTAAGAGTTTGTTAAATGTACTTTTCACACCTGCTTTGTTGGAGTAATGACAGGATTTACCGCGACACTAGTTAGATTTAGATCCTTAATACTTTGATTGTGCATTTTTGAAAATGTGATTTTGGCTCACGCGACATTCCAAGATTACACAAAGTGATGACTGTATCCAAATTGTCACATTCAATGCAACATAGGACTAAAAATGTGAACTTTCTTTTGAGAATAGGATTTTCTCATGGTTCAGATAAATAAATGGCAAATCGGCCATTTATCTTCGTTGTGCAACTTGTTTGGTGGGGATCACGTGTCTATCATGGTCTAAACAAAAAAATCAAGAGATTAATATCATTGATGATTTTTTATTATAAATTAAATATTATTGATGATATTTTAAATATCTTGAGTGATTTTTAATTGTATGTCAATGTTATCAAAAAAAAACATCGGTGATTATTTATTTTTTAATTTAAAATTAAATATCATCGATATCTTAAATTTCACAAGATTTTTAATTAAATGAAAAAATCATTAAAAATATAATTATTTAGTTATATGCAAAAAAAATAAAAAATGTAAAGAAACTGAAAATGTAAAATGTAATGCAAAATTCAAAACAAGTACTATGTGCTTTCCAAGTGTGGCGCGCAATGGTGATTCACTTTTGAGCTAAAATGCATGATTAATTTTTAGTTATTTAGGTGATCTTTGAATATAACAAATAAACAAGTAATATTTAGTTATAAATTAAAATACACATAATTTATTTCTTATGAATTTAAACATACGGAGATTTTTTTGTTATAAATCAAAATGCATGGATTAATTTTCTTATGAATTAAAATGTACGGTGATGATTTGTTATAAATCAAAATGCATGAATGACTTTTAAATATAAAGTAAAATGCATTTGATAATTTTTTATTTTAAATTAAATATATTGGTGATTTTTAATTACATACAAAGAAATATTACCGGTGATTCTTAATTTCATACTAGAAACTCTTGTGGTGCACCTCACTCATGCGATTTGAATGTACATGAGTCCTATGTTGCAAAGCGTGTTTCTCAATTGCGGTCCATAAGAAACCTTTATGTTGACAATCTTGAGCCAAAGCTTATATATGTTACCCAAGACAACCGACTAATTGAGGAAACTAAACTTAAGGGTGCTTTACTCATGATCAGATGAAATTTGTCTCTGACTACTAACGTATTAAATCACATTGACGACTAAATGTTGTCCAAATCTTCGCAAGTCACCTTTGCTGACACTCGTTTATCTGCTTATCTACGTTATCCTTAGTGCATCTGAGTGGAAGGTACCAACCACTTTCATATATGGCTATGATGACTGGATGAGTTATCAAGGGGCACAGGAAGCCCGGAAGGACATGATCGTTCGATGTGAAATTATCAGAGTTCCACAGGTCAGTATACATCTTTCTTTGGTTCATATTCTCAATTACTTTGCCAGCATTACCCATTTGCCTTTGTGCCTTGTAATGTTGGACTTCAGGCAGGGCATTTTGCGTTCATAGACAACCCAACTGGCTTCCACGCAGCCATGCTTCATGCATGCCGTAGAATTCTTAATTTAAAGGAGCGGCCCCCGCCGGAGGGCGTAGCAACAGTTTAATCATAATTATATCATGTGCATTGTAACTCAGTAGTATTATAGTTGTCTATCCCCCGAAATTTGTACATCATTGCAGCCCCGTGCTAGAGATTTTTTTGTTGGAAGACTCATGCACAAGTGAATTTATGTATGGATACCACAGTGAATAAAATTTCTCTGCTTTCTACCATTGGTAGTCCACTTCGCATCAAAACTTATATCCATTTAGCGAGTTGAATCATCTTGCATAAGCTGAAATCATTACCATCGCTGGACATTAACAATCCATTGTAGCGACAATTGAGCAAAAGGCGTTTCAACGGAGAAAAAAAAAACATTAACCACTCCCCCTCCCCTTCCCCCCATCAGCACCCACCACGCACACACCCACCCAGAGAAAAAAAAAAAAAAAGAGCATCAGAAAAACTGTTTTGAAAACGTAGCAATTTAAATTTAGCAGAGGCCAAAGAAAACCGAACGAGTCAGTATTTGGAATAGATGATACGAGGCAAACCAAAAATTGATTGACGAATTTAAACAGGTCAACGCAGAAAATAAAATATGGATAGAGCAAATGCCGACCAAGTCATCGTCAATACGACGTAAAATAGAAAAAAAGCAAGCCGAAATCGAAGCATTCTGCGGTAAAGATTGACTGACAAATTAAAATAGATCCAAGAGGAAACAAACATGTGAATGGTCAAGCGTCTTTCAAGACACGGTCATTGCAGAAGGCAACATGGTAAAACTGAAATCGGGTCGCTCCTGTGGACAAAAGATAATTTACCACCAGATTTGGTCAGCAGTTTTAGGTACTAAATATATGTGTCCTCATCAAGCAATTGGCAAGTTGTGTGAAGTTACTTGCCAACTTTACCTGGGCTTGAGACTGTTCTTAGAGCACTGAACAATAGACATGTAAAAAATAAATATCTTTCAACAGGCTAATAACAGGCATAAAACATGCGTCAATTTTGACAGACCAGCAAGGGCATGTAACTGATAATCCTGCGCTGAATTGCAGCCTTGTTCTTCAAATCTGTAATGTTGCCTCAATTCACTAACTGGCAATTATATTTTACAAGGGAGCATGTGATATAGCAAACCTTCTGGTGCAATGCTGTGATATCCAAAGAGGAGAATGGCTAGTAGACAATATCAGCAGTTGGCAATTCTTTTGCACAACTATTCCTTTCAACCGAAATTGCATGCTTGCAGATGCAGATGAGACAGGAAAAGGAATTCAAATCCCAAACGCTACCCGTCTGACAACGAACTGAGAGACAGGTACAATTTGCTACTCCAAGCACCAGGGCCTCAAGAATAGTAGAATTTCCCTCTGTTTGACTAGGCTGGTTTTGGTTGGTTTTGGTTGATCTTCTTTTTACAGTGAGAAACTCCCTTTTATTCCCACAGAACAGGAAGAATAGTGAAAAGGGCTTCTTTCATGCATCCCAATGAAAATAAATGTCGAAGAGGATTCACAGCTGCACAGTAACAACTTATCCTTTGCTTCTGTTTGGTTGAAAGAGACAAGATTCAGTTATGTGAGACAAATTTGCATACCCTTCTGATCATTTGATGTTGCCTGCCTCAAGAAGAGTAGACATGGATGTGTCTCAAGTGTTTCCACGTCATCAAGGACAGCCGTTGAGTTCACTACAATTTGCAGTACACACACAGCATAGGCTCACATCTCTCATATAGCAAATGTTTGATGAATTAATAAGAAATGTAACAAGAAGATATATAATATGCATTAAATAATAATCACTTTTCGGAGGAGGTTAAATAATCATTAAACACAAATCAAGAGGAAAATGTGTCTAAATTTGCACTAGATAAGTATATCTTGCCATAACTCCCAGACAGGTCTAATTTTTTTCTTGTCAATAGATACTGCACTTAATTTCACAGTTCTAAAGCAGAAAGCAACTGCATTCAGGGAAGGAGCAGCACTGTCAGCTTCTTCGCGTTGGGGAATTCAAGGATGATTTTGCATTTCAAATCTCAGATCCAAAAACCACCAAATGCAAGGCTCGTGCTATGGCATTTCCTGACCTGCAGGAGTCCATGCAAGCACATCATATCTACAGTGACATACGAAATAGAAGCTGGTATAAGCAAAAACAGCATTTAAATTTTCAATGCTTTATGGAACGGAGCCATAATTGTCAATTGTATCCAAATTCAACAAGAAATTTGTAATTTTTATGAAAGCCTGGTCGTATTTTATCTACTACTTAAAGCTAACAGCCTAACTAGACAGAAGACTGAAAAAGATAAAAAATAATCCAAATACATGTACTGCTAAACTAATAGATGCAAAATAAGCAATTAAATCAAAGAGACTTACAGTGACACCACCGGCGAAGAATTTCTCCAAGTTTTGGAATGTAAAGCAGTTGATTCCTATAAGATATAGATCTTTTGATGAAAGAAAAACAGAAATAACTGATATGTGCAATCTAGGATACTAAAGCAACGGCATACCTTTCATAAGCCGAAGCAACTCCATGATATTGAGTAAACAGTAATATCTTCATGACCAGCTTACAGATCTCAGAAAAAGCAAGCAGTACAACTAAGCAGTATGAATAATTCCAAGATTCATTTTTTTTCAGGGAAGTTCCAAGCATACCACTGAAAGATCAAATTGGACATATCCATATGACTGCTTTAGGCTTGACAGGCAAAAAGACGGTAATGTTAACTGTAGAAATTTATCAGTTTACAAAGTCAAAGCAAGACATTTTGGAAAAAGGATATTATCCGGTAAAAATGCTACAGCAGACTCCAGACTCGAATTGAAATGGTCTAAAGAACTACCTGCGGGCAAACACTACATATAAGTGAAACTATTTCAGGATTGCAGGGATATTTTGAAAAGGAAGATTAATAGAAAAACCCAAATACCAAATACGAAAGGCTGACAAATTAACATGGATAATGATCCAAATTGAATACCAAACTCCTTTGAGGAACCAAATACCAGCACCATGAAACACAGCACACAATTACCTATAAGTCCATCAGCTTGACATCAACAATTCTTTCTGTGATATCAGGCTATGGAGGCCGATATAGATTGGATGCATCACTATATTTTAAAAAACTTTATGGAAAAATGTCAAGCCAAAGCTCTTCTGAATTTGAAAATCTCTGACGGAAATATGCAGTATTCCTTTACCCCTTAACTAGGAATTTTGTGTTAGACAAATAAAAAATTTTAAAAATCTCAAATAAATGCCTTTTGAGCATTGTCTATATATACTTCTAGACATGAAGAGGAGTATAGACTCTGACACATTAGTTGCATTTCAAGGATCTGAGTTGTCAGAAGAACAACACTCTCTTCAGATCTGGTTCTGAAACAGAAAAATGTACATAGAGAAGAAGTGTCAAAAAGGATTAACACCTTACTATAAAAACTAAAAAAAGTGAAGGTCGATCGGTAGCCGTCAAAAAATACAATCTACAATCATTGACAGTTGAGATACTGAGCCAAGCTCAAAAGCCTCTTAGAAATCATTCAACTGGCTTCAAAGTCACCCATATACAGCGAGATCAACCTCTCGGCTAAACCATTTTGTTCATGATCTGAAGAACAGACCATAACTTGTCGCCGGCTTTCTTAGGTACTCCGTGTGGGTACCTGGTTTCAAAACTGCTGTTTGGGACCCCATTCCCATATGTTCAGATCTCTCGTACATCTGCATTTTCAATCATAGCAGTAGCACTGCTGCGCAGAAGAATACATCTCCTTGCGTTGACTTGACAGTTGGACTCATCTGAAGTCCTGTTCTGCCATTTCCAAAAATTTGCTCAGGAACATCATTAACATGTGGATCTTCAGGAATGAATACCGGTCATCATATGAATCAAGGTTTCACATTTTGTTGATTCATCGCCATCTGTCTCTCGATCAACTTGTCTACAAATGCACGAATCTACAAAAACAAGTGCATCAAGCAGAAGTCACAATGTCTCAATAAATACCAACCAAAATCTGGGAGAAATATTCCTCTTATGTCAAGACAAACTTAAGATTGAAGCTCAAGGAAAGTAATTATATATCACATCAGCAGCATTCACAGAAAAGTATCTCATATCTTTGAAAAAAGATAAATGCTATTGATTCATTGAATATAGAATATGACACCAAATCTAAAAGTAGTTCTTTTAATGGGAAATCAAATATAAAAGTTGACTAACACTGTTCTCATTAAACTGGTAAAGGTCACCCAGCATCAAGGAGAAAACAACAAACCTTATTCTTCCTTCTGAAATCTAGAAACTCTGGCACAGCCATCATTTTCTCCGCTTCAGTGCATTGATCCATTACCTGACAAAATGAAACATCACATCATATAAATGACACCAATTAGAACTCACCACAAAAACAAATGCCATTTTGAGCTGCTAGGAAAGAAGCATGGATATCATGCAACAGGATTAAGAACTGCACCAAATGTGCTCCTTTCCCACAGGCATGGACAAATATGAAGACCAGAATTTGTGTTCCACGAACAGAAACATGTAATTTTCTTTCATCAGATCAATATTTCCCACCCAACATGTGCAGCACTGAAACCCATGAAGGATAAGTATTGACTCCTAAGACACGTGTCAAAGAAGATTGAAATTCCACATGAAAAATAATAAAATAATGGAAATGCAAAAACGATTACAGTATGATCCCAAGTGGATCTGAAACCCCTATATGCATTACTGCCTTCTCAATTCCAAGGGGGTGTGTGCACTAGAAATTGGTTTTGGGGTCAAAGGAAAAATAAAGGAGATGAAATCATACTTTCCTTTATTTTCCTTCAAATTCCCATTGATCAACTTTCTTACATTTGTGCATACATTGGAAAATAGAAGAAAACCAGTTACACTAATTTTTCCCCAAAATCCACCCCTTCTGGTAGGGAAAATGATGGAAATCAAAAGAAAGTGAGTAGTGCACAAACACCAGGAAAATGAAGAAAAATTCTTGGTCAAATGGAAAATATTTTCCTTTCCTTTACTTTCTTCCATTTTCCAAGTGCACAACACCTCCCCCCACCCCGCCAAAATGCCGTTACCTTGTATCATTGAGATCATAAAAATCAGAGAAATGGAAAATAGAAGTTGAACCAAAAAAGGGAAATTACCTTGGTTGTAGATTTCTTCATTATCAATTTATATCCTTCTTTGTCAATCTTTCGCGTTTTATATAATGGCATTAGTAGTGACGCAACATAATCTATGACTGCTTGCTTAATGCGTTCTGCTCTACCAGGTTGGGATGCACAACTTCCTTCTTGTACCTTGTGATGGCCTTCTGACAATGATGCACTTTCTGTAGCTTGAGATGCACAACTTCCATCGTGAAATGTATGATACTTGCCCATAAACTTGTTTGAATCTTCCTCATCCCTCAGGTTCATAGAATACAAGAACTCAGCATCAGCATCCATTGCTTCAGACTGCCACCTCTCAATAGCAGTATAATCTTTTACACCACCACTACCAACTCCATCAGTGTCAACCCATGCCTTCCTCATTCTGCTATCAACAGCTCCACTATCACCTGAATGCTCCAGCAGACTATGAGGATTCCCAATCTCATTCGAATAGTTCCACTGGCTACCATAATCAGCAGAATTTCTAGATCCATTGAGATTGGTATTTGCAGCTGAAAAATCAACCGACCACTCCCTAACTCTGCAGTTTCTGGAGTCTATCTCAGATAGACAATCTTGTCTTCCCAGTGTACCACCTGACCATTTTCTCCTCCTAAAGTCAAAATCATCCATCTCTGGATATTGTTCTCGTTTGGCAAATTTATGGAATGATGGGATTTTTGGCAGTTCACGAAATGTGTGGCAATCAGCTTCTGAAGACGCATGCAGCTATACATATTGAATTCAAAAAACAAAATCACTGGTTGGGCAGACTAGAAATGAACAGAAAACTTAATGAAAAAAGCAAATAAAAGGAAAATATAAGATCACAGTAGCAACCAATAACCATTTTACTGAGAGCCACATCAGGGTATTGCAACCCACCTCTGCAGCTGCCATAGCTGCTGCACGAGCAGCTTTGGTTGCAGCTTTTATGTCAACTCCCTTAAATTCCAGCTCAGGTTTTGCACCATCAGAGCATGATGATTTGACCTCTGATTTCAAACCCAATTTGGGATCTGCCTTAGTTTTCCAAGCTTCAGAATTTCTGCAACTGCCAGGCAAACCACCATTTCGATTTGATGTCTCGCATCTGTTCAGATGCAGTTCTGCAGAGCTATGACCTTTAGATTTAATCTTTGAAGAATCTGATGCCGCTGTTTTCCTCAGAGCTTTTAACCCTCCATTAGAGGCCTTCTCCTTCCGGAATACTTCAATCCACACATTGACCAGTTGGCTTGCTATGGCACGGATGTCCCTACTGGTATGAACACAGACTTTATCTTTCACAGTCTTTCCAATTCCTAAAACAGAAGAACAAGGAACTATAATTAAGAAAAGGTGCTTGGATACCATAATATAAATCATCCTAATGACGAGCGTAATAGATTTGATTCATGACCTCAAATCTCCAGTTTCTAAATTATCAAATACAAGCATTTTCCAAATATGAATATGTAAACAACTTTCCTGTCATACAAATGGAAAAGGAAACTATGTCCTGTATCTGACAAACACTTTCTTCTGTCAATTAAATGGTAACATTCCAGATTAAACTAGGATACCATGGTGTGAAGATATCCCAAACAGATAAGGCAGAATAATTTCAAGTAAAATGGCCGAACAGAAATATAGAATGAACATGAATATGAATTGCTTAAAGCCAAACAATACCTTTTGTTGAAAACAAAAAACCAAACAATATTATTTAATAATCAACAGCCAACCAGCATAACAATCACTTGGAAGCCAGAGGATGCCTTTTCAGGGCCGAAAGGAGACAAAAATTTTGCATCAATCGTTCCACAGATTGATTGAGGTAACTGCTAATTGGCCAGTTTCATAAAGAGTTTGATGAAACCTTTTTTCACATCGAAGAAGGATATGATTAATATAATGAAGGTTATATGGCTGGTTATTTTTTCATCGTCATGAGGTAGAGCTGAAAACATTAATCAGACTAGCATGTTTTTAATTTCTTGGATGGTATAGCTCTTCTAGTTTGAGGTTGGAGGCAAGAATGTTGAGATGGAAGAAGGAAATTATAGCAAAAAGGATTCCGTGGAATTACAATGGTAGCAAGTCCTAAAAGAAACCATTTACAATTTGGAGAGAATGTTAAGGTATTAGAATTGAGGATAGTTTGTCTGGAGCATGATATGAAGATTAGCAGGCTTTTCTCTCTGGATTGTGGGCTATTGGCCTAGCGAGCTGAAGAGAAATTATCTTACTTGGTGTAAGGGAGGACATGAAGAAAGCCTACACTCTCTTTCAAGACCGAAGCAAGAAATAGAGTCTTCAATGTCGCAACAGATTGTCTTTTTGTATAACATGAGGATTCCTTTGAAGGTTGAAATTCTTGCTTGGTTTTTTGAAATTTTTGCTTGGTTTCTTAGGAGAGGAAGATGACTGAAGTGTTGCAAAGGAGATGGAAGCCAGAATCAGATTACACTTTCTCCCTCTGAGGCTGCAGGGAGGAACATATTTCACATATATTTCTAGTGCAGATTCTCTCAAAGAACATCCCATAGGAGCTTCAGGATTTGTCAACAGATGCCTTATGGTTAAATGCTTTCTAGTCTGCACTTACAAGCAGCACAAACAGTGATCCAAATAGGTGTGGGTTAAAAGGTTTGTCTGCTTCTACATATCAACTTGGCTTCAAAGGAACAGGATGGTTTTTAGTTTGGAGCAATTTTGGACGGAATTCATTGGTAGGTGAGATGTTTGCAGAACATCTGGATTTAGGCCATGTAATTGGCATTCCTTCCTACAGCAACAAATCAGGTGATTGGCTGTTAACCTTCAGTAGTTATCCTTCACCCTTTAAAGAAAAAACCCTATACTCAAGAAGGCTTTCATGGTATCCACATCACTGGTTTCTATCCTATTTTAAAGCATAAATAGGAGTAATGATTTCATTTAAAATTACAGGTGCTCCATCAACTGAAAAGGGAAATGGATTTAATTTGATGTTTATACGTACAACATTTGCAATGACAGATTTATCCCTACAAGCTTTTTTTTTTTGAAATAAACATCCCTGCAAACTTCTGCAATTATACCAATGCCTCAACAAGGTTACATGGTTAATCATAAATGCCATTCTGGTTAAGATCCACCAAAATGACCATTAATTTTAACTGAAAATGTCAAGAATTGTCAAATTTACAAAATATACCATGAGAGGAAAAACTCATCAATCATCATCCTTCATAAGAGTCTAAGTGACGTTGCAAATTTGAAGACAGCTTGTGTGAAATCTATTTCGTCAAACATCTGATGTGCAGCACTGAACCTCCTGCAGAGTATGATCTGCAACCATACGTTTTCCGGCTTCTTTTCCTTGCTCTCTTTATCACCATTCAATCCCATTGTCCTCCTTGTAAATCCTCATTGTTGTGTGCTATGTTGTTATGATTTTTTTTTCAAGGAGTAAACGATGGTCACTCAAGATAGTAACCATCCAAAGTTTTTTTAAATCAAAAAGATGTCAATGTTCCCTTACAACAGGTTACCCACAACCTTATCAAACCCAAAGCATCAAAATCACCCCATCCATGTTACACTAAAGACCTGCCCATTCCTTTGTTCTCTTCCTCCTAAACCTGAAACAGCATGGTTCAGAATCTGTCCTTCATGCCGCCAAAGACTCCTAAAAGGCTGACCCTGCCGAATAGTCAACCCACTGCAGGTTCATCTTCTACCATATGGGTGTAGCAAAAGGGCAAAGAAAAATAAAAGATGTAAACAATCCTCTGCACATTGACCACAGAGAGCACAAGCTGTGTCTGAGAAAACCATTCTCTTGCCTGCAGTGAGTTGTTATTAGCCTTCCCCTTCTTAAAGCCAAGTAAACCTTCACTTTCAGGGGCATTTTTGTTTTCCGAATAATTTAGTATCACTTGCGAAGCTAGCATCAACCAATTGTAGGCTCTCATGCAGTAGACACTATACATCCTTCACCTTATGGCTTCTAAACCTCCAATCCCACCTACTCACATCACTACGCAGTAAACCAAGCAATATCCTCTTGTAAACATGAATTTCTGGACCCTTTGGTCTGACAAGCTTGACAATATGTTATATGTTACTGGGGAAAAAAATCCTTACTAAAGCAAATCTCTCAAGTTCTATGATGCTCAGATTGTTTATCTTCGGAGTAGAAACACATTGTAAATGTCTCTAGAGCGAACCTTTTGCATCCTCTTGATGAAATCAAATCAACGTACCACTTAGATTCTTAGCTCTCATTCAATTTTTTTTTTCTGAAAGTGCCGTCATTCATATCTTAATCATATAATATGTGCACATTCTGAATGCAACCATTACATATCAGATATCCGCTACTCGATCACTTCTTTCACCTTGAAACCAATCCTATACACCACCACCTGTGAGTTGTTGGTCTCCTGGTCGACTGATTGGGAACACGAGGCCTAAGAACGCCCTCTCCAGGCCTGAGGCACATCTCTTGCACCTATGTCACCCAAAGGACATGGTGCTGAAGCGTAGGCCTGAGGCGAGTTCACTGATATACTCTCCTACCCTTCCATGCTTTCCATGTGGACCTTCATGTACCAGACAAAAGGGTTGCCAGTGCAAATAAGAAAAGGGTGCTCCTTCCTCTAGGCATCGATAATTATGAGCTCAATCTTTAGCGGGAATCAAAGGAGGGACCCTGTCCCTTCCTTACATCGAGAAACAGGGGATTCAATCCTTGTGGAGTGGAGGTGGCAATCGGAAGAAGAAGAGATGACATATATAGAAGGAGGAGACAGACAAGGTGGTGCCAAGAGAGGAAGGGGCGGTCAGAAGAGAAAAGATAGCCAAAAGGGGAGGAGGTGACAGTTGGAAGGAGGGATTTTTGGAGGTGGAGATGTTGGTGTGGGGGGGAGGGATTTTGTATTATTTCATGATTTGGATGAAATCCGAACCATTATTTTAGATTCTTACCAACCTCAACTCGAATAAGATTGACCCAACGTTTTAACCTCTGGACGATGGAGGGGATATTAGAACATCCAAGGGAAGTGATTGCAAAGTTTGCAGGGGCAAATCTGTAATTGCAAAATATTTTAGGGGTATTGCATAAAAATCCAAAAAGTTATATCCAAAGAATAGGCAGTCTGCTAAGTAGAAGTTTGTTTGCCTCCGCTGCCATCATTTCCAATATAGTCAACGGTAGATTACTGAAGCATCATTGCTCATTTGTAATTGCAGATTGGTTTTAGCCACTTGACTTGGTCGACTGACTTGATGCTGCTCCTTGCTCCTTGGGTATATTTCTTTTTAGGCTACATTGGGTTGGAATTTTTTTAGTACTTAACCCTGACGTGTAGCATCACAACTCACCAACTTTGCTTGTACTTAATCTTTTCCGCTCAACAAGATTAGGGTTTAAGGGGGAGGGGGTTCACAACTCCAAACCACTAAAGTGACAATGACCACAAATGTTGCTGCACTTGCCAGCTTGTGATGATGGAATGGCATAATAATGAGTTCCCAATGAAGTGAAGCAAAGTGAACGAAGTAGAACAAGCTTGAGCTTGTCTTCGTCCTCTACGTCCTACAAGTCGCACATCTGACTCACAAGCTTGCTGCTCCATGAGGGTATGAAGTGAAGCAGGTGCATGTGAAAAAATGATCAAAAGGGACATACTTGGCAGAGAATTGAGAGTTCCTATTATCATACATGACTACTTCATAGGGGGATTCACAGCAAGTACTAGCTTAGCTCATTATTGCTTAGAAACAAGGGTTGACTTCTTCACATTCATCATGCAATGCATAGAGTTATTGATAAGACAAAAGAATCATGGTATCATGGTATGCATTTTCGTGTACTAGCTAAAGCATTACATATGTCTAGTAGGGAGATCCACCTAGAATGACTTATTGCATAATCAATCACTTGTATACTCAATCAAGAACTTTAACTTCCTTAATTTATACCCTTGTTGCGAAATGAAGAAATCGGGTGGTCAAAATAAGTGTAGAGGATTGATACTTGACAACTTGAGCTCAAATATTAAGTTTCCTTCTGCTAATCAAAGTCCATTTCTTGACAGATACTCCAACTCACGTTGATTAAATGAGATGTCACACTAAATGCCACAAACCTTGGTAGGATTGTCAAAAAATCTCGAGCTCAACAAGTTTGACTTGGGCTCAACTTGATAAAGGATCGCAAGGCCTTGCTAAATAGGTTAAAAAGTCAAGCTCCAAGTGTTCAGGCTTGGTAAAGGTGTATATGCATGTATGCATGTGTTTACTGAAAGCAACTTGTAGCACAAATAGCCTAGGAGTTTAAATCTCACTCATGGCATATAATTGTTAACATAAGTAGCCTTGTTAATGTGCTTGATAAGAGAAGGTATATACAGTTCTAAAATATAATTTTAGTATATGATGGTAGTTAGACTTTGTCCACATCTCAAGGGAACTATAACTAGGGGTGTGAAAAAATTTTGGGCTTGATAAGTTAGTATGGGCTGGGGCTCGATGAGGGCATACAAGCCTAGCTTGATAGCTTAACGATCAAACCTAAGCCCAAAATTCAGGCTTGATAGCCTAATTAATCAAGCCCAGGCCTGAAATTCAGGCTTGACAGCTTAATAAACTAACCTAGAGCCAGGTCAGGTTAGATCCATCAGTCTCAATAGACCTTGACTTATCTGGACTTACAACATTGGTCAAATCTGCATTTGCTACAACAGCTACAAATGTTCCACGGAATGTAGACTTGATTGATCAAAAAAAGGAAAAGTTGACAAGAGAACAGATGAGAAATAAACAAAAGGGAGCCACAAGAAGAGCAAGTTGAAAATGGATGAAAGCAAAACTAGCAAGTAAAAAGAAAGTGGAACATATTATGTCAATAGGACTGGTAAAGAGGCAAATAAAAGGGCATCCTTTCCGTTGCAAAGAAAATAAGGTGACACACTAACAGTAAAGACAAATGGGAAATGAGAGATGTTCAACAAAGAAATCCAAATACAAGGAAGACTGAGAGCAAAGAGTAGATAAGAATAAGATTTTTTGTTTGAAAAAGTAGACAAGAATAAGATGGTTGTTAGAAGAAATTAGAAACTTGTACGGAGAAACCTTAATCTGAGGATTACTGATTGAAAAACTACAATCAAGCGTCTAGCAAAGTAAATAACAACATAACAACAGAAGTTATAGAAGAACAACGCTCCCCATAGTGCTAGAGCATAAATATACATCATGCTCAATTTCAAACAATATGGATCAAATAAGGTATGCAAAAGAGGCTTCATGAAGATGTTAGCAGCTTGGTCTTCAAAAGACATGTGATGTGAAAATAAATCCCATGTATGTAACATCACACAAGGAAGATGTGGCTGTTGGCTATGTTAAAAAGTAGCTTGATTTTCACGGCGATGTTAGAAAATAGCTCAATTTTCACACCTCATCTCCATAGGGATTTCACAAGCAAATGGAGATCACACCCTCCCCCACCCCCTAACCCCCCCCCCCCCCCCCCCCCCCCCCCAAAAAAAAAAAAAGAAAGAAAGAAAAAGAAAAAGAAAAGAAAAGAATGAAAGAAGAAAAAAAAAAACAAATCCACCCACACACAAACACCCCAACCCCCTCCATTCACCTCTTTCTAGGCTATGTTAAAAAGTAGCTCGATTTTCACACCTCATCTCCATAGGGATTTCACAAGAAAATGGTGGTCACACCCCCCCCCCCACCCCCTCCCCCCAACTAAAAAAAAAACAAACAAATCCACCACCCACACATAAACACCCCAACCCCCGCCATTCACCTCCTTCTAAGAGAAGCTTTCCTTTTCTGTGCAAGAGGAAGGGTTCACAGTAATAGCAATTGGACGACCACAAGTCAAGTAGAAACAAGTAAATACAGAATATAACATATATCTCAACATATTAATCTGGAGGTATATAGATAGGAACCAAGACTAAAACATGCTCCTGGTCACTGATAGAGGATAATGAGACCTGTTAAAGAGTGAGACTATTGACAGCACAAGGGAACAAGGGACACAGAAAACTGACTGACGGAAGAACCATCAGAAACTAACAAAATTTGCAAAAGGAAGAGGGCGTATGGGTGGTGGCTTAGATAGGAGAGAAGAGCGGGGAATAAAGGACGTGCGGAGGAGCTCATAAGAAAGAAAATGCAGAAAGGGAAAAATAAGACAGATTGCCATCGACATGGAAAGAGATAAGATCATGATCAGTGTGCAAGGTGTTAGCATCTTCACTTTTTTGTTAAACAATCAATAACTGGAAAAAAAAAACTAAATAGTGTGCTGCAAATAGTTCATATGATGAACAAGGCAAGGATAGAATAGTATCTCATGGATAAATTATGAATAATTTGCCAAATGTCAGAATAGCAAAGGGAAAAGATGTTCAAAAAAATGGTACCAGATAAACGAACAGCCAATAAGTCTGTTGATACAAGGACAAGCAAGCGAACGCAAAGTCGTAGAAGTTGAGTTGCATCCTTTCCCAAGGAATCCTGCAATTAGTGATTTAAATTCAGAATTTTTTTCTGAAAGAAACTAAACTTATAAATGATCAAAATTAATAAAAAAATGCAAAAAGAATTGATCTTTGAATCCACTAATACAATGATGATGCAACTGCATGAGCAAAAATAATATTTCAGCTTACAAGAATCCAAGAATTCAGCACAGAAAGGCCCTCCTTTGTCCCAGCAAAGGACTTCAATCTGCCTACTGGAAGACGCAGCAACTCTTTAGCAAGGTGTAAGCGCCCAGCGATGGTTTTGGCATTGGCAAACATATCCTGCAGTAAGGCTTCTTTTGTCAACAATGCATGGGTATCATCCAAGGTGTTTCTAGGAGGAATGCTTGACAGCTTGCTTGACTCCAATCTCTTAACAAAATCTCTGACTTCATTTCTTTCATTTTTGGCCTGCTTTTGAGCAGCCTCCATAGCTTCTACTTCCGCCATATAATCATTTCCAGTATTAAAAATATCTATAATGCGAACAGCCTCCCTAAGCCCACTTAGCATTGCACCTCCAACAGTGTCAGGATGTTCCTTGCAAGTGGCTTCACCAGCAAAAAATAAGCAATTTGAGACAGGCCTTCCAAGGATGTCATAATCCTCACCGGAGGCCCCAACAGCAACATAGGAATATGCTCCTCTAGAAAAAGGATCCTTTTCCCAGTTTGTAACAACTGATGCAACAGGATCTGAAACAGAAGTCTCACCAAAAAGTTTTCTAAGTATCATTAATGCATGATTGACATGATCAGATGCACCCCAGTTCTGGCCTAGTACAGCTGCCTTACCGGCCACAAGTGCAATAAGAACGGGGGCCCCAACAGTTTTTTTGACATTCCAAAACATAAAACATTGCCCCCTCTTGCCTGTTTCTTCTGCAGTAGCTCCAAAAAAATCCACAGTATCGTCCCAAAATACATCTGGAAATTCAAGAATTACTTTATTCAACACACCAAACCCAAGACGCTGGATAGAGGACAACTTCCAGTCAGGCAAGGCCGGAGAAAACTTGATGCTATTTGCTTTCAAGCAACCAAGGGGAACAGTAATTAAAGCAGCATTGCCTATAAATTGTTTACCATTTGATGTCACTACGTTCACTTGACTACCACTTTCACAACTGGTACTATGTGTGATTTCTGTCACAACATGATTCAAATGAATATTAATCCCATTACCCAGAGATTCAACAACATTGCGAAAACCTCCTTTTATCATGCAATGTGGCCCACCAAATCCACCATATATATCATCCTGATTCCAGTGAAGAAGGGAGACATCCTTCAATGAAGCGGCACAACCATATTCCAGGTGGGCAAAATGCCAGTCCATCACCCTTCTCTCCAAAGAACTCAAGACATCGACATGCTTATTGCTACTATCTTCCATCTTCTTGTCTGTTACGATACCATTACTGCCTTCCCCCTTTTTAGTAGAACCACTTTCTTTGCAGATTGAGGAACTTTCAGTATACTGCATCAGTCCATTTTCAGTGATCTCAGATACAAAAGGTGCTTCAGCACCTGACGTTGAGCAGTCTATACGGAGCTTCTTCAAAGCATACTCCAATCCTTCCTCTAATGACAAGGAATCTCCTCCATTTTCTGAGTTCAGGGCAACCACATCATTAATAAGACTATTATATTCTGCCTCCAGTGCTACATCAACATCTTTAGGAACTTTTTCACCCGTTGCAACATCATATAGGGGACAGTCACCACCTAAAACTGTCAATTCAATACCTAATTGGGTACAAATTAAGGATGACAGATCTGGTCTTCTTTCAGCCACAATATCAGCCTCAGTACCAGTGATAATGCTTGCACCAAGATCAACGGGTACAGATAGAGATGTGCAATCTGTATGCACACGCCCTCCTATCCTTCCTCGGGCTTCAAGTAAAGTGACATGAAAACCATGACGTTGCAAATGCCGTGCTGCGGTTAGGCCTGCAGGACCAGCACCAATAACAATTATCTTCTTATAACCTTCTGCTTTCAATTTAGTGTCATGATTCATCCTTGAGATATGTGTACTAGAATTGGTTTGGAACGCATCAACTACAGAAACATCAGAAGAGGGAGATCTGGCAATTTGAACCTTGGCTGCGTCAAGATTGTGATAAATGTTCTTATCCATGATAGGAGACAAATGGTCTTTGCTAACCATAGCAGTTCTGCAGTCAATTTCCTGTTTCGCAGGTACAAGATTGCAAGATCCACTAACGGTTGTTGAGACATGCTGGTGGCATTCTTCCCTGTCACACAATTGTACCTCAACTTTCAAATTTAGCTGTGTGTGCTTTTTACAGTCCATTATGCAACCTACGTTAGCAGTAGGATCATGAAAAATTTCATGCTTAGACTCCACTTTAACCTCTTTCAAGCCACATTCATATTCTGCATTGTTGGTTGCTACAGTAGTAGTCTCATAGACTGTGTCTAGACAAGGAACACTACAAGCTGCATCCTTAAAATCTACAGTGTCATTATCCCACGTTTGATCAAGTATTTTATCCTCTGGAGGTTCTGCTAGGCATTCTCTGTAAATATGAGCATCTCGATCTGAAGCAACTCCAGTGTTTATGCATCCCTGAAAAAGCACAAGTCGGTAAGCAGACATATATGATTCTTAAAAAGGTAAAACAACAGCAACGAAACCTCTTTTCCCACATTAAATGGTCTAGCTGAATGGAAGAAATAAGATGCAGGTCATAAAGCTTAGGAGAAAGAAAATTAATTGAGGGGAAAAAAATACAACAAAGGGCATAATACTAAGGCAAGATCTCGTCAATAAAATGATATTTAGCAAAGAAAGCAAGAACTAAATTACCTACATAAGTAGAACACAAAGAACATAACCAACTTTACTTTATAAGCCCACATGTTCATCCTCAAGTCTTACAACTTGGTCTGAAACACATGTGCAGCCACTTATCATAAATGGTTCCATAATCTAAAAATACAAGTGAAATAAAATAAAGATTGCAAGACTAAAAAAGTAAAAGCAAAACAGATCATCCGTTTTGCTTAAAAAATTTGGAATTAGTCATTAAAATCCTTCAACATGCGACTCTAGTTCCAACAAGGCAATCAGCAGACAGAAATGACTAATGTATAACCTAAATGTGACTTGGAGGAAACAAAAGAAAGCAAACTCACATTGCTGTCAAGAAACAAATAAATGTCTCTAATGAGGGATGATTGGGGAAGTTCTTTGTCAGAAGGTATGGTAGTAATGCCACAATCCTCCATAGTTAGAATACGCCTCACATCCTTGTGCCAGAGACCTAAAATGAAATTTCTGCAAGGAATTGAGATAAATAAGCATAATTTGCCATTAAATTAATAGCCTGAAATAGCTCCACTTTTGTTGACAACAAATTAAAGCAAACAGAATGGCTTGCACCAGGAACTGCAGTAGCAAACACAAGCAGCTGAACAAGAAAGGAAGCACATTCCAAGTTGCATAAGTCAAAATATGAATTAAAAATGTTATATCCACCATTGAATCTAGGCAAACTGAAAGCAGCCTGTGCACCCTCTTGATTCTTAACCTACACATATTTCAAAACAAAAATATCTCAATTCTAGTGCTGTCAAAGTTCAAAGTGTCAAAAGCGAAAAGGGTCATTAGAAGCTGAAGCATGACTGGTGTGCTGGAGAAAACCTAGATGCAAAGTATGTTACCAAAAAGCAAATATACCATACCAACATCTTTATAAATAGCGTTGTTGGGAATAAAGTGGGTCACGTGGAAGTGCCACGTGGCAGCAAGTCAGGAGCCCACTTGGGTGCCAGCCTTGGAATCCAAGAAGTCCTATTTTGGTCTTTGCTTAAGTTGCAAGTTTTGTTTATTTATTATGTTTGTTTTTAGGAAAGATGTTTAGAAGATTTGTTTTATTTGGAATTTGTTCTTTCTTATTTAGGAGATAAGATTTGATTAGTTTATTTCTTATTTTAAATGATATGTTCTCTCTATCAAAGTGAGCCTTCCTATTGTAATTGCCTTTGAGTTAATGCAATAATATTTCCTACAATCTCCAACTCCTCTCCCTTTCTTCCAATAGCCATTGGCCACCATCACCGCTGGCCACCAGCCCACAACAGCCGGTGACTGCTACTGCTCTGTCTCTCCCTGTTCAATGTGGAACAGTCCTCTTTGGACTATTTTTCCACATGCCTAGGAGCCTCCACACTCCAAGCTTGCACCATTCTTGACAAGCGTGTAGCATATGCAAAATTTTTTTTTTGGAAGTAGAAGGGTCGTTATCCAAATAACCACCCAAAAATTTCATTTATCACCAACAACAGGCCATATTACAAAGATTTATCCCAAACACAAATTAAAGAGGAAATCATAGAAACATAGTTCTCAAAGTGGGGAGTTCCATGAAAATAGCTTCATTTCTTACCAACCAAATGCCCCATAGTATAGCAAGGGCATTGAACTTCTCAGACTTTGAATGAAAAATGTCGGTTCCTTGATCTCTTTTCCCTCTCCTGTTTGAAGCCCAGAAGCTAGCATCGAGGAAAAGTCAATCCAATCTACATTGAAATGTCTCCATAGTCGATCTGAAACATTACACTAGAAAGAAAGGTGATTGACATACTCGTGTCTATACCCACAAATGGAGCAAACAATGTTTGCATCACCCACCCATTTGGCTCTCTAACAAAGCATCATAAGTCTTCCCCTTCTCAACAGCCACGCAAATATCCGAATCTTGAGGGGACATGCCACCGTCCATAACAACCTGCGTCGGCCCCCTCAGCCTAGCATAGGCCCCCCTAACAAAGAAAGTACCACTATCCCATCCATTGGCATTGGCTCCCCCCTCCGGTTGAAACCCCTGGATCATTTCCAACAGTTCAGTCAAATCCAGCAACCTCTGCTCTGAGAAATTACCCACAAAAGTAGGCACCCAACTTCCATCTCAACATCCAGCCACCGATACATCCTTGTCCATAGCAAGCACAAACAATCTGGGGAAAATCACACACAATTGCCCCTGCCTCGTCCAACCATCTTTCCAAAACCTAAAACTATCACTTGTTCAGTTCCAATGAAGGGTGAAAAATATTGTCCCAATATCTGAGAGACTATGGCCAAGCCATTAAAAAAATGAGATGATCCATTCGTTGGCAACATCTACCTATCTCAATTCAGGAAAGAGCCATGGCATTCAAAGATGATGGAAGAAAATAGATCATTTCCTGGGGACATTATCTTTGTAACCCACTTTGCAAGCGGACTTCCATTCGTCAACCACAAATTTTTCACCCCTAGACCTCCTTCCTTGAGTGGTTTACACGCCTCATCCCAAGTCACAAATCTAGCATCCCTTCCATTAGTTCCATAATTTGTGCAGAAAAAATCTCTCATGCAACTAGTTAACCACTTCCCAACCTTCTTTGGCAACTTGAAAACAAATAAAAAATAAGCTGGCATAGCTGACAACACCAACTTAAGCAACACCAAGCAAACTCTCCAGAGAGAGCGCGAGAGGCCCACCCCAAAAGCCTTCACTTCATTCTCTCAAGCAAAGTCATCCAATCATGGAAGGATTTTTTAAAAAGAGAGAGAGAGAGAGAGAGGACAGTTATCCATATGATAACCACCCAAAGGTTATATTACTCAAAAAGGCACAAGGCCAAGTTACAAGCTAAAATTCCAATCATGGAAGGATATTGATCTATCCGAGAGGGGAAGGCCAAGATAATTAAGAGGAGGATCACCATCATCACCTCTAGCAGGGAGAAGCGTGTTTGCACAGATCCGGGACCATTCCTCTATCATTTGCATAGGAACAAATGTGCACTTGGTATAATTTACCTTCAAACCCGAAGCATCACCAAAAATCTCCAGTAGCAATTTTAACCTTCTGGAATGCTCGCCCGAACCCTCAATAAGGAAAACAGTGTCATCCACATATTACAGCAGAGGAACTAAGCTCCCCCCTTCAAAGCCAAACGTAAATCCCGTCAACGTTCCAACCAAACTGGCACTAAAAGTTACCCTTACCAGATCATCCACAACAATGACGAATAACATCGAAGCCAAAGAGCACCCCTGCCTAACCCCTCTCCATGGTTGCACCCAACTGTCTGCAGGATTCTATTGACCAAAACTGAGGAGATTGTCGTCATGAAATGTTTTATCCAATCTAGCTAAAGGGGTGGGAATCCTCTCTTCACCATGGAGGCCCACAAGAAAGACCACTATACAGAATCATACGATTTACTAAATTCAACTTCCATTTGAAAGCTTTTATTCTCTTCCTCCTCCATGCAACAAAAATCTCAAATGCTATAACAAAACCATCTAAAATACTCCTTCCTAAAATGAAACCAAATTGAACGAGGGAGATAATGTCATCAAGCACACTTCTTAATTTGCTTGCCAGAACCGTAGCCACGGTAAGATAGATAGCATTAGATAGTGCAATGGGCCAAAAATCCTCCACAATGTTCGCCCCTCTCTTTTAGGCAAGAGGAACATAGAAAACTTATTGATTCTATTAAAGCCAAAGTTACCATGGGAAAATTCTTCCATGACTGCCATGACATCATCCTTAGTCGTTGACCAAAATTCTTTATAGAAGTAGGCCAGGAAGCCATCCGATCCCAATAAGCGTTCAACATTAAGCCCCAAACAACCTTCTTAACCTTGTCCTCCGAAAACTCCACAATAAGGACCGAAGACTGGTCCACTGTGATGTGTTGAGCATTCGTACCCCTCCATCTCCATTTTCCACCACCCCCCCTAGAAGTGAAATCTCTATAAAAATTGGTGATTGCTTGACCAACACTATCCATCCCTTCATATTCATTCCTATTCACAATTACCATGTCAATCATGTTCCTCCTCAGCCTATTAGAAGTTGTCAGGTCAAAGAAACGAGTGTTGGAATCCCCCTCTTTTAACCATCTCTGTCTAGACTTTATGCTCCACTCCACCTCTACTTTCTTATCCTCCTCATGCATAGTATGAAGAAGCTTGGTCCTCTCTACTTGCTCCTTAGGTGTGATGTCTCTGCCATCCTCCACACAATCCAATCTTTCAATCAGTGCTAAAGCCTCAAACCTCTTTTTGTTACATTCATCTCAGATGTGCTTCCTATGTGTTTTCAAGAATACCCTAGCCTAGCCACTACTGATCCTTCTAAATGATATGAAAGCCACTTCTACTCAACCATCTCCTTGAATCCCTCCTCTAAGAGCCATAACTTATCAAACTTAAAGTCCCAAAATGTCTTCATTAGTACGTCACATAAGCGAGGTATGGTCAGAAAAGGGTCTCTCCGTGGGGCTCAAATCTACCAAAGGAAATGCTTCGGCCAGGTCCAACTGTAGAGGAATTTGTCTATTCTAGATTTCAGGCCCGCCGTGCGATTTGTCTTCTACTGACAAAGTAACATTAAAGTCAGCAACTATCAACCAAGAAGTTCCCCTAAATCGCTCAGCCACTTCCATCAAATCCTCCAACAAATTACACCCTAGCAATATCTTCCGTAGGAACGTATACCACAGACAAGATCATCTCCTTATTATCACTTCATCATTCCACCTTCACTAATAGTGAATGTCTACCTTGAACAAGATCTTCCACGATGAAGAGATCTTCTTTTCACCCCAACAGGATCCCTCTCGATCTACCCATGGCATTAACAGTGGCAAAACCCTTCATGAAACCTCTACCTATCTCATTGCAAATCCTCTATGTGCAGGACACAAGTTTTGTCTCTCCAACAGTATAATATCAGCACTCCAGAAGCAAATGTATCTCCCCTAAGTTGCTCTCCAAGCGGGATCATTTAGACCTCAAACATTCTATGAGAGAATCAAGGTCATGAAGCAACAAAACGATCCCCCCCCCCCCATGGACACATCGAAAGACAAAGGCCATAGCTACCTCCAACTTTGCCGCTTCATCTACCATGTCGCCGCCAAAAACGCCCTCTATAATCGTCAGACCTCTGATCCCAGCCCTTGAAAGTGTGTCAAGGACGAAAGAAGAGTGGTTGTCGTTGTTGCTGCCACTATGGCAACCTCCACCTCATGATGCGTAGGCCTCCCATAGGACTAGCATCATCCCCTTCTATCGTTGCCACCAATGAAGCCTCGAAAGACCCCATAAGCGTGTGTTCAACGTCGATGCCACTTCTACAGCCACCGATGCAATGGCTACCGGATGTAGCTCCTTCCCCAAGGGTAGCAAAGTCAGGTATGCCGCAAGTTTCTCAACTTCTACGACCATCGCCACATCGGCCACCGACCATGGCTCCTCCTCCAAGGATGTGAAAGGTTTCTTGAGAAATGAAACACAAGAGAAGAGGAACTAAGACGAGGAAACGGAGTAGAACAAGGGCCTTGTGGGTGAAAAGAAGAATCGGGTAAGATCGTACCGACTCCAGATCCAAAAACGAATCTGGACTCCTATGTATCAGACAATCAAATGTCCGCGTCATCCACCCCATTCAACCCCCCCCCCCCCCCCACCCCCAATTAAAAGGGACTCCTGTTGGCAACATGGATGGCGCACCAATCAGCAAGGATTTTGCCAAAGGCGCACACAAATCAAGGAGGCATTTCACCTTCCAAATCTTCCTTGCCGACGGATCATTCAACTTCCACAATGGCGATGAAGCACCCTTTGTGACCACCTAAGCGTAGGATGCCCCTCGCACCATCTCCTCCCCCAGATGTATTGAACGTAGTGGCCTCACAATGAGCAGCACCACCCAAGAGCACCCCCCATGGCGAAGAACAATCTTCTTCTGCACACTCCCACCCACAATGATCTCCACCTCGACAGTGGCCATGAAGATGTCCCCGACGATGAGACCAAGTCCCACACACCGCCTCAACCTCACAAAGCGGGAAACCAGAGCTTCAACTGTACCTACAATTCTTAGCCTCAATGGGATCCCATCAATGAAGATCACCGCCCACTCCCTCTCCGAAGAACATTCCTCCCTAGCACCATCAATCGACAAAAGCCTCCACTAAATCCGCACACCATCCATCTCCATAACCTTGAAGCAAAGCGAATTTATCTACGATTTTTTAAGATCAAGTAACAGGAGCTTCCCCAGAGTGAAAAAAAGCCACCCTCATCTCCTCCCTCATCAATCGCACAACTAGATCTCGCTTTAAGGTCACCAACGACAATGCCCTACCCTCAACAACCCGCACGACAGTCGCTCCCAAGGAATTAACAAGTGCATCACCCTCCGAGGCCCAGGGAGCCCTGACCTCCATTTCTACTATAGCGGCAGGGGCTAGCAATGGAAGCGATCCAGAAGGACATTGCACCCTACCACAAGTGGAAAATCGATGTCCTACTCCACATCCAAGACAATGAATAGGGTCACAGCACTATCGCACAAAGTGCCCAAGGCCACGATACTTGAAGCAAATCGGTCCCTTTTGAGCCCTCAACGCCAACCCCCCCACTACACAGGTCCACCCATCTTCGTCCTCTCCTTATTTGACCTCCCTCACCATCTCCCACACCCACTCTCGCTCTCTCACGTTTCCCTCTGTTCAGCATGTGCATAATTTTATAAACTAAAATACTAAAAAGCAATATAAATAAACCAATTCATAAAAGGCATCAATATCTGCATGTTTTTCTGATGGGGAGTATCCACATGCTTATAAGCAAAAAGAAGAAGCATTTGCCTATTCAGAAAAACATAAGCTATTACCATATTATCATCAAATCAGGTGAAACCATGAAAGCACTAACAATTTTATAAGGCAAAAAAGGAGAAATTTGTAACTGCTCGCCTAACTTGCACCCTCTTCAAACACCTTGCCTGGATTTTGCTCTTACTGCCTTGATAACACTGCTAAGCTTATTTGGACATTTCTATGAATATTCCAGATGCCCAGGAAAACTTGGCATCCAAGAACTTGATCTGACCGAAAATCAGGCTTCCTTAAAGGAAAATCCTATATATGCTAAGAAGTCACAAAGGCTGCATTACCATGGTCAGAGAGGTTGATGCCAAGAATTGGGAGTTGGAAAAGAGCAATGAAGGAACCAGCATCCCTATGATCATTAGAAAGATGGTTATGAATTCTCTCAAAAGAAAAAAAAAAACAAAGAAAGAAAGAAAGATGGCTATGATGTTGAAGTCATTATCCAACTTGGAAAACTACAATGTGCCTGGCCAAGGACTGTAGTTGACTTTAAGTTTCTTGCAGAAAACATCGAAAACAAGATGCAACTTTTCTTAGTGTGGTTCTAAAAAGAGGTTTGCCCAAGTTTTAAGTAAAATAAGTAATGGCCAGTCCTTTGGATGAGAGTCCAACTATTCAATGACCAAATCATTTGAATAGGTTGTTTGTCCCATCATTCCCATGGATTTGCTCTAGAAACTGGAACAATTTTGAGGATCATTCAAGTGGCCTGATTCTGACAAGAGGAACTTTTATCAGAAAAGGAGGCAACTGCTTGCGGCTTTCTCCATCATCGAGAAATAGGATTGGAGGGGAATGAAAGAATTATTCAGGTTAAGCTGCTTCTTGAAACAAGCATGAGAATGTGATGACATATCATAGTTCATACGAGTCCCATGGATCTTGTAAGCAGCCACCATGGAGACGCATATGCTAAGTATCCCACTTTCCAAATATACGTGTTCTTTTTATATACATACAAATTTTCTATATTATGCATGCCAAATCCAAACAAAAAGAATTTTGATTCTTTCTTGAGCTGCATAAGGATAAACCCCCCATAACTTTTTCCAGTTTTTTTGTTTGTGTGTGTGTGTGTGTGTTGGGGCAGGCGGGGAGGAGAGAGAAGATATCTTGGGAAAGTGGGTTTTTTACCATCAAATAAAGAATGAAAGCTATTTAAACATTCCTGCTACTCTATATTTCCTAGAGAAGGGGGCTCAAACCCACAGAAACAGTTTACAGTTTTTGTTTTTTTGAAGGGAGTATTCATGATATTATGAAGAAAGCAGAATTCTTTCAGATAAATGGAAAAAGAAAGAACCTCGAGGCTTTTATCATCAATTTAAGTTTCTTCACATTTTTAATTTATTTTCTTCAAGCTAATGAGGAGCTAGTTCTCCGACAAACTCTGTCACATAGCATTACTAAAGTACAAGAAAAACCCTGAACCTAGGCAACCCGCCACAAGTTTTAGATAAAAGAGCTCTGCACATTATTCTCTAAACAAAATTTCAAAATGCCAACAAACCAAAATTCATATGCAGCCCAATTATCCAAAAGATAGTCCTCAATGTCCTCTCCGCACTCTTAACTCATTCTCATGGTCCATCTTTATTGGCTACATCAAGTCAGAACTGTTAGTCATGACACATGACAAATGTAGAAAGCATATGATGCTACTTTTGTTATTTAAGCAAATTTATCGACTTCAAAAAAAAATTAGCAAATTTATTTTATCAAATCAAGTAACTCCGCAAAGAGATGGCGTTTTCATAATAATTGTTCCATGGAGCCAAGGCACATGGAACAATATGAAATAAGCAAGTGCTTCCACAACTCCACCTAATTCCTTTTTCATGGCTACATATCCTTCTAAGGAATGGGAATTGTTTCTACTTCAAGAACAAACGTAAATTTCTCATTCTTATTATGTTGCTCTTTTAACATTTTATTTTAGTTAAATCAAATTGCCACTTTTGATGAAATTCTTTGACTTGATAAAATCAATAGGGCTTTTGGCATAGGAACATTGAAATAATAATAAATGAAAATCCATTGCATCAAATGGGTCAAAGATGGGAGAAATAAAGCAAAAGTCCACACAGCAAACATAGGCATTGCTTGCTTACACCACCTACAAATAATAGGTAGAGCCACCCTAGGCAGATATTGCAAGCCACATGCCAAGTGACCATTTTGTGCTAACTCAAAGAGCACAACGACTAAGTCACTAGTGCTCGCCTACATCTTGACATATCCAAACGTTTGGGCCAAGTCCCTTTTGTCCTTACTAAAAGTGAGATTCTTGGCGAATCGAGTTTGTTGTTCCAACCATTACAAAACTCATACCTATTCTGCTTAGTAGTACTTCAAGACTCCCAAGTGTGCTTGTAGCATACAATGACAATTTCGTAGTGAATCAACTTGATAAGCCTTTTTATCTCATACTTTTCATAACTGACACTATGAATTCTTCAATAAATAATGGCTTTTCTATCAAGTTTTGAAATCTACAGTCACATCATTCCTACCTTTTGGATATTTAGTCCCATCAGTAGCTTTAGACAAGAGTGCTATAGAGATATTCCTGCACAAAACCTTGTACACATTCCGACAATTGGACAAGCAAATAAGTTCCCATCAAAGCTGTGATTTAAATGTTGGCAGCATGCCATTGAAATGGGCATTTTCTGGGCAGGGCCATATCGACATGAAAAATATTTCAAAATACACGGACATCGGCAAGATTTTGCCATGTGCTGACCAATTCAACCCATATCGAGGGTCCCCTTTGTAAATGTTCCATCATTTCGCCAATATGTATTGACATAGGGCAATATTGCAGCCCCATTTCAAGCTGCTATTGTTTGATGTTGTTGCTGCTGCTTGGCGTTACTGCAGGCTACTCGATCTCGCTGGCTTGTGCTCCAACTCCAAGTTTTCAAGCCTCACTCCACCCGGATCTCCAACTCCATCCTCTTCTCAAGCTTCTCTACACACCATAAGATATATTATCATCTCCTCTTCCTCTGTTGTATGTATTTTTGTGTATAGATATATGTATTAATGTAGGATGTAATATATATTCCTCTAGATCTACACGTATATATACATGTTGTGATTCATGAGGCACACTAGATGAGCAGATCTACTGTAGATCTACTCATCTACAAGTAGATCTACACAAGATCAACCTGTATATACCCATATATAATACTCGTATATATGCGATTATATTAGATGTATTTAGGTACATTAGAGATGTAACTTAGATGTATTTCAACATGTATTAGATGTATTGAGAAATGTATTGAAGTGAATTCTATCGTCTTTCTCAGCATGTGTCGGCATGCCCTTGACATGGAAAATTTTTAGTGCATCAAAATCTTCGAATCTGATGTCGAAAAATGGGTGTTTCCATAGCAAGCATTTGAAATGCGCATTTGAAAATTTATCAAAATAGTGTCGAAATCGACTTTAAACCCTTCCTTCAAAGTGGATCTATTGTGAGAGAAATGCATTATGAACCATGGACACTTGCATTCTTTGGTTGGTGGAATCCTCCATTGTGGTTTAACAAGAAACCCAACTCTGCAAGCTTGAGAAAAGTCTGCAAAGCAGTAGGGACCGACAAGAAGTAAACATGAAAGTGATTGGGGAGGACAGACCTTCCTAAAAGCTTATCCAAAATGAGACATTGGGGAAGGTAGCAACACTGCAGGTGAACAACAAATGGTTTGCAACTTCGACCTCCAAATCACAAAAGAAGCAAGAAACACCTACATTCAACATCCATCTCAACCTATAGTCCCTTTTTTTTTCGAAAAGATCTCAATATATACCCCTTATGAGTCACTTTCTATGCAAAAGGCACATGAAGACCAACTTTCACTACCCACACAAAATGACCGTCCTAGAACTCAATATACAAATCATTACAAAAATCCTAGGACCTAAGACACCATGGGCACTCTAACAGAAAACTCACTACTTACAAGCATCCATAAAGAACCCATCATGACAAGAACCAACCAGAATATTCAGTCGCTAACCCTCCTTGGCATGGTTTGGGGTTTCTGTCAAAATGTCAATATGCCGCCTTGGAGTGCTAATTTCCGTGAATGCCAGACATTGTCATCAAGCGAACTTCTCTGTCCTCCTTTTCTTGAAAGGGAACTTCCCTGTCCTTGCTTACTGATTCACACGGGTCTCCATGTGCCCCATGAGGGTCAAAGCGTAAACTAGTAAAGCTTTTGGCTACCAACATCATCTAGGGTGCGTAGTGGAACCATCTCATGAAAATAAACCAATAACGATGCCTCCTTCAAAAATGAGAAGTCAAAATCACACCTTTGATGAGCATGGGCAAAAGAGATCATCTTTGGCAAGACCATAACAACCCTGTTCCGTACGAATGATGCCACCTAAGAATAACCCTCCAACATAAAAGGATGACAATGCAATATGCTGGAACAACAATACAATAAAAGTTCAAATGGGCATCTCTTGTTTCTATGTGGGAAGAAGGGAAAGGCATGTGTCACAAGTTCTTATAATTCGTGGTTCTTTTTTTTTTTTTTTTTTTGAAAAGATGCAATTGTGGGATCTTAAATCACAACCGGACAACCCAAACAAGAATAAAATCTACAAAACTTCATATGGCTCAAGGATTTAAATGCCATAATATATCAACAATATATCTGCAATATATCATATATCGCTACAAGACCCATATTGACACTCAAGTAGTATTGTTTATCCTGGATGTTGAGCGATATTTTGCCCATATCAGGGTGTATTCACTAATATCTCCAAATATCTATCTCTTCTTTGCCAATTTTGCAATGATGTCGGTGATACACAATCGATGTGGGTGATATTTCACCCAAATCTATGCAAAGTCCCCATTTGTGTTCTTCCCGACCTACAGACAACCATCTTTGCTTCTCTCCTCCTCTCTCCCTTGCGTGGCGGGTGATCTCTAGCAATCTTTCAACCCTCAAGTTGGTAATCACCCTCAACTCACTTTATTTTTTTCCAATTTCTTTACAATCTTAGCCTCTAATTAGATAGCTAAAGTGTTGGGTAGCATTCATTACAAGTTTATTAGACTTGATCTCTCAATTTTTGCATGACTTGTACCCATTTTTTCCCACAAACACGAAGTTATGTTCTATCTCTACTCAAATCATGCATCAAAGTATGGACAAAACACGAAGTTATGTTCTATCTCTACTTAAATCATGCATCAAAGTATGGTTTAATCGCGATTTCACTTTCCAAATCACCATGCTCAAGTGATGGTTACTATTTAATTTGAACTTTTTGTTTGAGATTTCTTAGAGTAATGATGGATTAATGCTCTCTACATATTATCTTACTAAGATCACAAATTAAACTCCAATCTAAACATGATTTCGTGACCTAAATCTCATCTTAAAGCCACGTTTACTGTTCATTCCTAATGCAAGCTAAGTTGCTAAAAAAATCAAACTCAAGTTCTAGTGGTTAAGTAACCAGATTACATTATCTATCAAAGTGGTTTTTGCTGTCACAATCAGCTCGTCAAATAACACAAGTGAAAATTACAATCATTACTGCAAAATATCCCAACGTCAGAGACAACCAAAGTCGTTCAAATCAAGAGGGCGGCAAGTCACAAGCCAGCTCAATGTAAACCAAACAGGGACTTAAAGTAACTCCAAGCAGATCCATAAACAACAAATAAATTGGGAAAAAAAAGAAAAGGTAAATGGGTGTTTGCACATCAAAAGATACACGGAAGTAGTCATACAACAATGTTACATAGCGTCACGAGGGCACTGGACAGGGAATGATGCGGCAAGCGGTTGTGATGGGGTTGACAATGAGGACGGTGTGGGTCGGAACGAGTGTGGTCACGGCCGACAGTTTGGGCTCAATTGTGCGACAGTGGAGAGGTAGAACGACAGGGTAGCGTTGGTGGTGGCAAGATGCTGGGCAGAGTCCGTCGCAGAGGCGCAGGAGGTTGGCTGGGGTTGGGAAGGGCGCAGGAGGGTCACATCTGTGGGGGCCACTGTTGGATGGTCTGGCGACAAGGCGAGGTTGCCCAAACGGTGGTCGGAGAGGGATGGAGTAGCAGTGAGGAGATGGGTGGAGGTTGGGCGACAGGTGTCGTTGGGGTGGAAAGGAGTACGGTGGGGATGAAAGTGGTGGGTTTGGGTTGATTGCAGTGGTGGGAGGGGTGAGGAAAGAAATTAAAAAGGTGAGGAGATGGGTGGATCTCTAGTGGGGGAATGAGGTGAATACAGGGGAGGGGAAGAAAAGGTAAGGAGAGGAAAAAAAATTAGGATGAGAGGGTGTTCAGTGGTGAGCGGAAAGGAAAATAGTATTGTACAAGGTGAGAGGGAATGGGGGTGAGAAAGAAAAAGAGAGAAAGGTGAGATGAGGTAACTAATGCTTCCAAGGAAAATTCCCAAAATATCATTCATTTCCTTTCAATAGATGTTCCTTCCTTGTTATAAGGGTTGCAATCTAAGATAAGGCAACCCTTGAATCGAGGGTTATAAATTAATACATCCCTTGAACCAACCAAGGCATCCCATGGGTTTTCTAAAAAAATTACAAAATTTAATAATTAAGGAAAAGGAAAATTTTTAAATGTGCACATGAAAAAACCTTACATCTTTATATCTGATTGCATCAATTCCGAACATCAATATTTAGAAGAACTACTTGATTATTGGGTAAATTAAAGTTTTCTACCCATTGCATTGGTCATATCATGAATTATGCTCCAATTAAATCATGATTTCATGGCCTAAATCTCACTTAAGAGTCACATTTTCTGTTCATTCCGAGTTATATGTTAAGCGATATCATTTCCTTCTAATATCCATCATAGTTAGTGGTTTGAAATATTGATTTATGTTATGGACATATTCAATCATGTTAGGGAACGGACGAGGGATGAAGATGCTAAAGAAATTTGTCAAAATTATGGCACTCCCATAAATGGAGACAAAAGAAAGCTACAATGCAACTTTTCTGGTAAAAAAATGATGGGAGGAGGTATCACAAGGTTGAAAGCACACTTCATAGGTGGGTATAAGAATGTAGCAAATTTAAAAGGAAAGAAAATGAAAGATTGGAAAAGTCAAGGAGAGATGCAACGTTCCATTAGAGAATGTGAGAAAAAGAGCATGTTGGAATAGATGACTCTATTGACGATTTCAATATTCAATACCCTAGTGATGTTGAAACTCTTGCACAAAGACAGGCACATAGAAATGTTATTAGAGGATCTCCAGGGAGTGAACGTAAGAGGCAGGAAGAAGAGGAATTTGACTGTGGAAGGCAGTTCTATGAGAAAGGAAGTTGAAGTGGTGCCCATGCCACCATTCCCTAGCATCCTACAAAAAAAAGGGAGACAGAAGTTGGTAGAACGACTAGTATAAGATGTGTCAAGTACAGACAAGAAACAGGAAACCATTAAGAGTATATTTGGAAATGTTAAAGAAAAGGTGAGGAAGGCCACCTCTACACCCTTGCTTACACATACAATTCCAGCAAATGTAGCAAAAAGATCATTTCTACAACACGCTATCGATGAGATTGCCCAAAAAGGAATAGCGGTGAAGGCTCTGACCCTACACAAGATTATGAACAAGCATTTGTACATGGCAAAGGATGACCTCAATAAATACATAAATGGGTTGAGGCAACTATGGCCAAATTATAGAATTTCCATGTGTGATGGGCGAACTAGCTGTACAAGAAGGCAAATACAAATTTGCTTCTTTATTGTGATGGAAAGACTATCTTTTTGAAATCTATAGATGCATCCAATTAAGTAAAGGGTTACAAGTATATATACCGTTTGGTAGCTGCTGTTGTGAAGGAGGTTGGACCTGACCATGTGGTACAATTTGTTACTGATAATTTTAAAAAAGGTTGGGAAAAAATTAATGAAGTTCAACAAGTATGAAGTTTTTGGACTCCTTGTGCAACCCATTGCCTTAATCTAATTCTGAAAAACTTTCGAAAAAAAATTGATAAATGCATTTGTTCAAGATGCACGTTCAATTACAACTTTTATTTACAATCACTTATACAAACAATGATAAGGAAGTTCTATAAGAGTGAACTGATAAGATCAACCATCACCTAATTTGAAACAAATTAGGTTACATTGCAGAATATTCTAAATAACAAAGTTGAATTGAAACAGATGTTTATCTCGAATGAATGGTGTTTAAGAAAAGAGAGCAGATCGGAGATCAAGAAGAAGGTGAAGGAATTTGTGGGCTCCACAAAGTTCTAGGGTAATTGTTCACAAGTTGTGAAGATTATGTAACCTGTTATGGTTGTGCTAAGAATGGTTGATGGTAACAAAAAATCAACCTTAATAAGTATATATGCAGCTATGAAAATGATAAAGCAAAAGGTCAAAAAAATGTTAGGAAGGTGACTCAGCAATACATAAAGATAACTGATGAGAGATGACAAGACATACTCTCACATCCACTTCATAGAGCTAGTATGAATTTACTTGACTAGTTTCACATATTTTTCATCATGGCTTTATAATAATTATTCTTAAATCTTAATTTTATAGTATATTATCTAAATCCAAAATGTCACTACAAGTATAGACTTCATAGTGATCGTAAGCTCCTCAAAGAAGTGCAAGTAGTTATCTCTAAGCTCGTGATGCATGTCCAACAACAAACAAATTGTATGAATGAGATAATAAATTATCCATACTTTTAACCAAGGTTGTTACACATTCTCTCGTTTTATTATAGAGAAGATGATACGATTTTTATTTTTTTTTGAAAGGAAAAAGGGTGGTGATCCTTTAGATCCTACCCAGACATTCATTAAAAGAAAATGCTAAAATTTACATCATTGAACTACAATCCAACTCAACACAAAAGCCTTTGCAGCCCCAACAAAATTATCTACATACAGGTGCTACCCCTTAAAAACCACTGCATTCCTCCCTAGCCAAAGCGCCTAAAGAACCGCCAACGGCCTGGCCTGTTCTCTTCTTGACCAGAACACCTGCTGCTCCCCGTTGACCCCACCACATCTGAACGACTGCCAGAACTCCGCATGGGAACCAAGCGCCCACCACCGATCCCCCATCTGCTCCCATGTCCGTATCACCAACGAGCAAGCGAAGAAAGGATGGTCAAATTCCTCCTCCGCTTGGCTACAGAGCGGGCACGACCTGTCCACGCCTAGCATCCAGCGGGCTCTCCATGTCCTGGTCACCAGTCGTCCTCTCCTGAGGAGCCAAGCGAAGATTTTGACCTTCAATGGGTAGGAGGCCTCCCAGAGTTGCCTACAATCTCTGACTAAGTTGATGTTCCCAATCGTGGCCAAGCCGCCGAGTCTTCTATATGCATCTCGCACCGAGAAATCTCCCTCCTCCCACCTGAATTTGTCCACTTCATCTTCAGGCTGCCAACCCTGGAGATCTTGCAAGAGCACCTGCATCTCACCATATCTCTGACCTGACAAATTGCCCACAAAAGACGAGCACCACGTGCCACTCCACACATCCGCCACCGAGGCTCCCCTGTCAGCCGCCAATGCAGCAAGCCTAGGGAAGCGCTCTACCAGCACCCCAGTACATGTCCAGTCATCCGTCCAGAATCTAAAATCCTCGCCTAAACCTAGCACTGGGGTGAAAAAAGATCAGACCTTCGGTGCTACCAGCGACAAGCTCCTTAGGAAATGAGATGCTTCTCTCGAAGGTGAGGTGAGGAGCTCCCAACTTACTGACCTGTCATAGCAAGAACGCAAGATCCTTCCTACCAAAGAGACCTCCCCCTCAGCAACCTGTCAATCCATTTCGTCAGAATGCTATCATTTATCCTCCCCACTTCCATAACTCCCAACCCCCCCTCCCTGAACGAAACACAAACCTCGTTCCAAGCCACCAATCTCGCCCCCTTCCCCCCTGCCCCATAGTTGGTCCAGAAAAAAATCCTCAAGCAGCTAGTGACCCTGTCCTCAACCTTCCGAGGCATTTTGATCACCGAGGATTAAATTGGTATCGCTGAGAGGTCTGCCTTGAGAAGGACTAGCCGCCCTCCTCTAGATAACATCTTGGATGCCCATCCTGAAAGCCGACCCTCGATCCTCTCCATCATCGGGGTCCAATCCTGCGCCAATATCCTCCTATCTGTCAAGGGCAACCCCAGGTACCGAAGCTGAAGGGTCCCTTCTCCTGTCCCCAGTGCTTCTGAATATATCCCTGCCTCCCCAGCCTTCATGTTGAAGCGAACAAAAGAGGACTTAGAATAGTTTATCCGCATACCTGATGCTTTGCAGAACATCTCTAGAATGATGCGGCACCGTCTCGCCACTATCACCGACCCCTCAACAAAGAAGAGGGTATCATCTGCATATTGCATGACCGAGATACCATCCCCTCCCTCCAAGGGGAAACCTTGTAGCATCCCCTCCGCACGTGCTCTATCAGTCGCCCTAGCCATGGCATCTGTTGCCAGCACAAAGAGCAAAGGCACCAGGGGACAACCCTGCCTCACGCCTCTCCTTGGCTGAATCCGACCTCCTGTCGGGTTCCCGTTAATAAGAACCGAGAAAGATGTTGTGGTGATGTATTGTTTCATCCATCTAATCCAGATCTGTGGAAAGCCCCTCTTAGCCATGGCTGCCCATAGGAAGGACCACTCCACTGAGTCATAGGCTTTCGCGAAGTCTACCTTCCACAGAAAAGCCTTTCTTCCACTTCTCCAATGCGCTAGGATCTCCGTTGCCACCACATAGCCATCCAGAATGTACCTCCCTGGGATGAAAGCGGTCTGCACCTCCGATACTACCCTGCCAATCACCTTCTTAAGTCTGTTCACCAGAATCTTCACTATAATCAAGTATGCCGCATTTGACAGCGCTATCGATCTATAGTCCTCAACCGTCTCCACCCCCTCTCTTCGACAGGAGGAACATGTCGAACATGTTCAATCTGTCGAAGCCCCTATTGCCTTTCCTGAATTCTGCCAAGACCTGCAGGAGTTCTTCCTTCAACAGTGACCAGAATTCATTGAAGAAGATATCGGGAAACCATCCGACCCCGGGCTCCCCTCAGCATTCAACCCCCAGATCGCATCCCGGGCCTCGTCATCCGTGAAGGATACTATCAATCGCTCCGCTTCCTCAGCCCCTATAGTTAGAGCCACCAGCCCCCTCCATCTCCCTCCTCTCCTCCGCCCTGTAAAGCCCCTAAAGTAACCCGCCACCGCTCTCCCAACAGACTCCTTGCCTGAGAACTCCGTCCTACCCACCTGCAGCTTCGCAATCCAGCTCCTCCGACGCCTGGCTGAAGCTGTTAAATGGAAATACCTGGTATTTGAGTCTCCTTTTTTGACCCACTTCTGCCTAGATCTGGTTCTCCATCCCACTTCGGCTTTCCTGTCCTCCTCCTGGATGACTTTCATGCAATCCGCCCTGCCCTGCCTCTTCGAGTCCGTTATCCGTCCCAGGTCTTCCACTCCATCTAATCTTTGAATCTCCACGAGCGCCTCATCTCGCAACCTAGTCTGTTCCTCTTTCAGTTGTTTCCTGTACTCTTTCAGAAACCATTTCAGTCCCAGGAGCTTCGCCTCTAGTTTCACAGCCGCCGACCCGTCCGGATGCATGTCCTTCCACTTGTTCTCCACCAGGTTCCTGAAACCCTCTTCCAACAGCCATGCCCTCTCAAATTTGAAGTATGTGCTACACCGGGTTCCTTCGCCAGACTCCCACATCAGTGGGGTGTAACCGAAAAAGGCCTCTTTATAGCATGGGCCCCATCCATCGGAAATACCACAGCCAGCTCCACCGAGCACACAAAGTGGTCTAGCCTCGACATCCGGCCCCCTGAGTCTCTCCATGTGAAAGCACAAGAGGTAAGGGGTGTATCCTGCCACCCATACTCTGCAACAAGGCCAGCGAGCTCTTTCGAGCCCTGGTCCCTGCCCCCCCAGCCTGTCTTCTGCCTACAGTGTGACGTTGAGATCCCCACCAATGAGCCACGGACTCCCCTGAAAGCTTCTCGCCGCCTAGCAAAGACTTCCCCAATGAGTTCCTCCCCGCCTCATCTGTAGGCCCATAAACCGAGGAGAACGTCAGCACGAGCCTGTCGCACCTCCTCAGCTGCACCGTGACCATACCCATCCCCACCTTCGAGCCCACCACCGAGAATAGATCCTCTTTCCAGCCAACAATCACCCCACCAGACCTCCCCACTGCATCAAGAGCCAAGAAACCCCGCATCGTGTTTCCCCCGATCTCTCCCCACCTTCTCTAGTCGCACTCCTACAGCTTCGTCTCCTGAAGAAAAGCCACATCCGGGTTCCATCTAGATAGGTATGACCTCAACGTCCCCTTGCAGGTGGAGTCGCAAAGGCCCCTCACATTCCATGTGAGGACCTTCGCCATGGGGTCCCAACTACACCGCTCCCTCTCACACAACCAAAACCAGCTCCTTCCGCCACCCGCTCCAACTCCCCTTCTTCAAAGGCGTCAGCCCACCCTCCCCTCAAAACCTCAACCTTCCCACTCCCATTCCCCGCCCCATCGCCCACGCCCTCCTTCCCCATGCCGCTGCCCTCCCTGTCCGCACCGTCCCCAGCCTCCTCCCCCACCACCGACAGACCCCCTCCCTCAGCCCTCACCATGGAAGCCTCCCTACCGCGCCCCCTCGACCCAGGTGGGTCCACCCCCTCCTCCAGGACTTGCTGAGGACCTCCTACGTCAGGCACGTCACCGTCACCGGCGGTCCCACGCTTCGCAACCCCCTGCCCCCTCCACCAGACAGAGGGTCCATCGTCAAGTGAGCCTCACCCAGGCACCCAGGCGCTTCGCTGTTCTCACCACTCCGGTGGGGATCCCCATGCCCCGACCCACCTCTACCCTCCGGCGAGGAGCGAGCCTGCAATGGAGAGTCGAGAGCCAACCTCCTGCCCTCGCCTCTGCACAAAAGCGGATCCTTCTTCGTCACAGGTGCCTCCTCTGGTCCCCGTGCCCTGGGGGGTCCCCTGGCCGCTACCCACAGCCTCTCGATCCTCTGGTGGAGCTGCTTGCTCGGACCACCCGTGCCCTCGCTCCCGTCGAGGATCGACTCCTTTGCCCGATTGCTCTCCAGCATCCCCTACTCCCCAAGGCTCGAAGCGCTGCGTCCGATCTTCAACAGGACCCTCCGCAGGCCATTTAAGAAAGAGCCACGAGCCTGTATCGGGTACGAGTGCGAATCCGGATCCAACTTCGCACCCACCTCAGAAGACCCCCCGCACCGCCCTGGGTCCTCCGCCGCCTCCATCAGATTCTTCAAAGTGCCGCTCTCGATCCTCGCTTCCTCCCTCCCCCGGGAAACCAAGGGCCTTCAATGCGCAGCCAACGACCGATGCAGCCTCCTACCTGAGCAACCCTTGGACTCCCCACCCGACGCTTCACGCTCCCCCGCCTGCTCCTCGGGACCCTGTTTATCCCACGACGCTGCGATCCCCGAGAGATGTGCCTTGAAGGGTGCACCCTTCGGCACGGCTGACTCGGCCCACAAGGCAACACCCTTCCCAACACCCCTCGGCCTCCAAATGACCATGCTCGCCGGAACCCTTTCCCACGCTGCATCGCCGCCAGTCGAGCAAGCCAACGCCTCCACGTAAGACCTCTGTCCTCCCACCTTCGGATGGACAAGGATCACCCAGGATGTACTCCCCAACCGCAACGTCACCTTCTCCTTCAACTCCTCGTCCGGCTGCAACACCTCAACCCACACCACACCAAGGTTCTCATTGCCAAGACTGAGCCCCTTGCACCTCCGCACTCACACAAAAGGAGCAACAATCGCTTCGACGACCTGTCGAGTCTGGAGGAAAAGTGGGATCCCCACCGAGCCCAGCGAAAGCGCTACCTTCTACAACGGGCGCTCCCTTCTCGTGCCATCCGATCTCACCGCCCACCGCCGCCGGACCACTCCTCCCATGCAACAAGTCTCGCTGAAGATAAGCTTCTTCGTCACCACCACCGAAGCTCCCATCAGCAGGAACTTCTTTCCTACCATCTGTAGCCTCAGAGGCTCGCCTCCGAGGACCCTGGCGACCTCTGCCTCCAGCTCCCAAACCCCCACCCGACCCTCCATCACCACAGCAACCAGAGAGGACGCAAGGGCCTTCTCGAACCTCCCAAAGTCCTCTGACCACGGGGCTTCGACTTCGACCAAAGCTGCCCCCTCCGGCAGGGGTGGGAGCCTCACCTCTAGCATGCCCACGACCGTGCTCCTCAACACCTCCGCGCAAGATGCCCTCTAATGGCCCAGCTTCCCACATCGAAGACACAACACGGGGTCTCTACAGTCCCGCGCCAAATGCCCCTGTCCCCTGCACTTGAAACAAATCTCCTCCGACACCACCCTCTGCCTCAACCGCCCTCCGACCAGCGTCCATCCCCAACTCGCTGACCATCCTTCCCCTCACACACACACCCGCTCACCCCCTACACTCGCACCTCCCCTCACTCCCGCACGCTCACCTCCTCCCACTCCCTCGCTCATGTTCTTAAAACAATGACCGAGACGATACGATTTTAATTCATTGTTCTTTACAGATAAAATATTTTAAAGATGAGTTATCTTTGAGACAACCAGCACCATACATGCACAAAATAAAATTCTTCCTAATATAATCGTGATCTAAATATAAAGATATCTTGTGAATTCATTTCACAATTTTCATTTTTCTATTACAGTTGAATGGTGCCACTTATATGGCACCGATACTCCTAACCTTCGCTCAATTGCCATTAAAATCTTATCTCAAATGGCATCCACAAGAGGATACGAAAGGAACTAGAGCACCCTTAACTTAATTCGTAGGGGAGAAATAGCCTCTATAGTAACAAGTTCATGGGCTTGGTATTTGTTCATTTTAACATTAGATTAAAGATGAAACATATACAGAAAGGAGAACGTAAGGAAGAGTACATGAACCCAATTGATATTGCATATCTTTTTGAACACAGAGATGATAAAAATATTTTACAAGCATGGTTGAATAACAATGGAGAACTATTACTTGATAAAAATGGTAGTCCTGAGCCTAAGGTAGTAGAAAAAAATAGGTATAGATGTAGACAAATTTGTGGACAGTAAGTATAGTAGAAGAATTACCTATGTCATTAAAGAGAGTCCAAATGAAAAGGAAGATTCACCTTTAGAAACAAAAGATGACGATGATGATGGGGATTACAATGCCAATGCAATGATGACTGAACTTGAATCTCAACAACAAGAAAGTAACAGACAAGATGAGAGATATCATCCTACTAAGGATGAAGAGGATGCTGAATGAGAATATCAACACAGACAGCATTATACATGGAAATCCCTTGACAAGTCCAACTCGTTACAATGATACAACGTATGGCTCAAATTCTTTGATGTCCATTAATGATTTAAATTCATCAATAGGATCCCTTAATTTAGCAGAATCAATCTTTTGTGATGGCCCTGCATTAAGGTCATCAAGTTTCTATGATTATGGATCTCATTACACCTACCCTCTTTAATACCAACCAACCCCCCCCACCAAGATGAGGCACAAAGTTCATCTAATTTCTTCCCTAACTACTCTTCATCGATGTCTCAACCAAAGCCAAGTCAACCTCCATCTTATTATGGTTCCTATGGCCATAGATATGATAATGGTCAAAGTGATACTAGCCAAAACAATCCTGCGACACGAGGATATGGGATATCCATAGTGCATTTTACACCCCAAGATCCCCAACCATCTTATTATTATCAGCCTTCCCAGTCAATCTACTTCACAATTTCCTCCTGGACTACCACAAACTTCATCGATGGGGCAACATGATCATCTCGAATCTTTAAGTTCTATATTGAGATGAGGTGATTTTGCCAAAGACTCAAAAGAACCAATTAGACATGGACAAAATGATTATAGTCAAAATCAATATATAAGCAACTCCAATAGCAAGGTTCGAAATGTCGATTTTAATGTCGTGCCGATAAAATTCTAAGTGTGCATTTTATGGGTATGCCGAGGGCACGCCGTGGAAATGTCGAGGGCATGTCGACAAAAATGACAGAAGTAGTCAAAAAAAACCAGCAACGACCTCAGCATGACCATCCATTTCGACGGTACGCCAACCATGACGACAGCATGACGACGGCGTGCCGATGATATCCCTACATTTCGACAACTTTACCATATCGGCATGAGCTTTTCCCAAAAAAGGCCTTACCGACGGCATTTAAATCATTGTCCAATAGTCAATATCCACCTCTTGAAATACTTGCATGCTGCAGTGACAAAGGCTACCAACAATACGTTCATGAATATAATACTCAATATAACTTCATAACGTGGGACAACTATTGTGACCATTAAAATGTCACAATTGGAGGAAGAAAATCAAAGAAGCGGCATCCAACCATGTCCAAACTTCACATGCCATTAAAGAAGTCTTAACTTCATAAACTATGATTCGATGATACTAGAACTATTATATTTCATTTCTAGTGAGTATTATTATAAACATCTTACGATATTATCATGTTATGTGCTTTACTTTTCAATGTTATAACTTATAATGATTGTTGATATGCTGGTAGTACATTTATGTTATGTTTTCATTCAATTTATTATTTTGGTCTTTTAAACATTCCTCCATACATGTAGTGGTTATTAAAATGTTCATTCCATCACATTTTAAGTCATTTTAGGTCATTTTAAGTGATTCCCTGAAATTCCCAAATGTCGACAATATATCCTCGATAAATTCCTTATTTTACTTGTCGATACGATGTCGATATCAACACTTAAAAGCTTTAATATGGCTCCAAGCTCCCTTTTGCCTAATTTAGACCAAGCCTAAGGCCCCAATTGGTTGTAGGATGACCCCACAATTATTCTGTAGGAAAGGGTTCTCGACAATGCCAAAAAGATTTTGTGGAGGGATAAAATTAGTTTTATGGATCCAAATGCAATATTCTCTACCGCAACTTTTCACGATCCCCTTATGAAAAAACAAAAAGAATCAAGATCCACTTGAATACACACACACACATTATTGTCACTTCCACTAAAATAATTATCACATCTAATCCACCACTTATTCCACCATAAAACCAAATACCTTAACCATGTTTATCCAATCCACCAACTTATCCCAATTACAAATATTTATATTATTGTCACTTCTACCGAAATAATTATCCCATACAATCCTCCACTCATTCCACCATAAAACCAAACACCTTAACCCCATTTATCCAATGCACCAAATTATCCTAGTTACAACTTATGCTGTTACCAAACACACAACTTAAATGTAACGAGTGCCAGAAAGTATGAAGTGTTGGCCTAGACATGGCAGGAGCAAATTTCAAAAACCCATTCTCCCTTGTCACATGCAGGAAAAGCCAAACCAAGTTCCAAAAAAGTTTTAGTCTATGCTTTCCGCACTCAAACATGTCTCATATCCTTGAGGACAAAAAACATGTTTCTTGGAACAAAATGACTGTGTAAGAATTAACTATATTGAGCAAAAATGACATGTTTTTCAATAAGTAAAAATGACATGTTAACGTGGCAAATATAGTTGAAGTTGCCAAACAATGAAAGAAATGAACATCTGCACAGTAAAGAGATGTGTAACGCAAAAACCCAGATTACTTTTAAGTTCTATAAGACAATAGAAACATTTTTTTTGAGGGGGATACGAAAACAAATATTAATATTAACAAAGCCTATAATACCAGTTACTATAAACATCAGCAATCTCGTTTGAAAGAAACTAAAAGATTTGTAGGTTTTATATGTGAAAAGACTGCACTATGGACACTTACACTTGTAATTATGAAACAAGAAAAATAAAATGTAATGGACTATGAAAACTCACTGAAGGCAGCTAACCTGCATTCAAGGTATTCCTGTAAGCCACCTTTCCGCTTTAAGAGATCCTTAAATTTAATTCTCTCAATGGGCCCAGCAGAACGAGCCTTGAGACCAGAAATTACAGCTGCAGTTCGTCCATTATGAGCATCGGTTGTCACAGGTGTCTGGGATCCATTCCTGATCCTTGTTCTAGCTGGCCTCTCTCCATCCGTGGCGTTTTCAGGACTTACCTGGTCCCCCATTAGATTTTCCCAGTCTGCATCACCTTCATAAGCCATATCAATGTGCCTGTATTTCTTAGCCTTCCGTGTTCCACGGGTTACTCGGTGGCACTTCTTTTCTTCATTGTTTACATCAGATTCAATGTTGGCATCAATCATATCCAAGTCTCTCGAATTACATGTCGTTGATCGGACATCAAAATTGCCAGACTCCTTCAATTCGTTATGCTCAAGATCCATTTTCTCGGGTGGATCTTCGCCATCATTCAAACGAGATCTTTCTACACAACTGTAATTCTTAACATCTTCTGCTGATGCTGATTCCTCAGTGCAACTAGTAGTATGCACAAAGCTGCACCTTTTGACAAAATCAGAAATCACCCCTGATGAAACACCCACGGCAGAGTGGACTAACCCTTCACTGGACTCTACCATCCTCTCCACTGATTGCATAGCATTACCATACAGTTCAACTTGTACAGCATTATCCAAAGATTCGTGATCAGGTACACTTGTTGGTTGTGCATCCAAATTCTTGTCAGGCACCTTGCCAGATTTTTCAGCTGATGCTTGGGTAATCAACAGAGAACAACACGAGGACCCTCCATCCATCTGGCATGATCGACCATCAAGATGCCCATCCTTCAAAGGTGGCGATTTCCTATAAAGAGAGGAAGCAACAATCTTCGCAGCTTCTTCACCACCTTGCTCGGCACAACCATCACGCAATGGAATTTCCGCTGATTCTCTGGATTGTCCACCCAATGCATCACGATCACACCTAACTGGCAGTTCCCTTTCAGTCTCTGAAACCAAAGAGGATTCATCTCTAGAAACTGCCACGCGATCATCCCCACACCTAGGACTACAGCACAGAGTTCCAAGCGGCTCTTCCACTCCAGGCTGTTCTTTACCAGACACCAAGGTGGTTTCCTCACCAACAACATCCTGCAGACTTCTCCCTACCATTTCGTCGTCAACAATACCAACATCATCTAAAAGCTCCCCGCGAGCTACTCGACTGTCGCTGACAAAGGTCTCAGCGTTCCCTACTTCCGGTAATAGCATGTCCTCCACTTGTTCAGACGCAGCAAACTCGTTGTCCCTCTGCACGGTCCCTTCAGCAGGCCCCAACAAACAGGAAACCCTCTTCTTCCTTTTACCAATGGATCTCTGCTTAGCCTTCCGCATCATTGCAAAAAGAGAATCCTCCGAATCCCCATCTGCCTTGCGATCACCACCGGAGGCGATCTCATCATTTTCGTTCTTCTTCTTCTTCCGGGGCACCGAAGCTCCGGTCCTCCCCTTCCGCGGAGGCTTCTCAGACCGCGCATCCCCCGCTTCTTCCTCCGCAAAAACCGGGGGTTCCTCCTCCTTCCCCACGGCCTCCGTGGCTCCCACCTTGTCCCTCTTGGGGGCCTTGAGAAGGAGCTTCTTCCTGAAGCAAGCGAGCGTGTCGCCGAACCCTTCCGCGTCTCCTCCGCCCTTCGCGGCGGCGGGCGCGGCTTCCGCCTCCGCCTCCGCCTCCGCCTCCTTCTTCCTCCCCTGCCGGGGCCTCTTGGCGTTGATGAGGGAGAGAAGGGTGCAGTCGTCGTCCCCCTCCTCCAATTCCACGCCGGCCCTCGGCTTGCGCTTCGAGGGGGGCTCCTTCTCGACCCCGTACCCCATTTCCGAACCTCGTGAAGGAGGAGGGGGCAAACCCTAACCCTATTCCACCTCGTGGGGAGCTTCAACCCGCTGCGGTTGTCGGGTGCTGATGGAGAAGAGGAGAAGGATGGTTCGTGAGCCCTAATGCGCCATTCCGCGGAGGGAGGAGGGGGAGGTGAGAGCTTCTGTCACGGCGGGCGGCGCGGGGTGGGGGGGTGCTTTTGTAGAGGGGGCAGGGCGTCGGCGGTGGCGCGTATGGGAGGAGGTGTTGTCGGCGCTGTGTGACGTGGCGTGAGGTGGCGCGGGAGTGAGATGGCGGGTAGCGGTGGCGGCGCGGCGCCGGTGTCGACGGTGATGGACGGGCGGAGGCGCTTCGAGAGAGGGGGGTGCAAGGGGAGGGGAGGGTTTCCTGATCTTCCGTTTCGTCACCTTCGTGTTGAGCCCGTGGGTGGGAGTAAGCGCTCCGTTTCGATTGTGATCGCGACACGCTGGATCCTTTTTTTTTTTCAAAACACTGCTAAGATAAGCGATTGGTGTATCAAGGAGAATTCGGAATATCCACAATGGAATAATTTGAGAAATTAAAATGTTTTGTCTCTTGTGCGCAGATGGTTACAGGTGGATCAATCCGTGCTTTGCAGAGAGAATAATATTATTATTGAGAGATTGTAATATTATAAAGAATAGCGGTTAATAATATGTATGGTTAAAAAGTAAAATATATCTTAAAATAAATAAATCATACATGTCAAATCTACCGTATTAAAGATATTGCTAATAATTTCAAATTAATTGTACTATAATGACTAAATTAAAAGTATTTAGTGGTATAACTTACTATTGGTTGGAAAATGTTACTATCACCCACATATTTATTTAAGAAATAATAAATTCTAAATCTCTACGTAATTACAAAACTCCTTCCTCTAATCAGCTCCGCAACCCTCAATGGTTGCCATAGGATCTTGTGTTGTTACTTATGATGATGAGGAAAGATGTGGAAGGATGAGGGCTTTCAAAAACCTTTTTTTAGTATGAAGTAATAGATTTGTGATATACAAATGAGATGAATAGAGGACACAGAAAATTTAAGTGAACATGCTAAGATTTGCATTTATCATTCAAGTAGTACACTAGAATTGTAAAAGTAAAACTCAGAACTACTTAACATCACCACATAAAAACATTTATTTAACTAAAATAAAGAGGGAATGCTACTTTAAGAGTAACATTTAAGTACAACTTTTAAAAGTGCATTGTATTAACAAAAGAATGTGAGTTGGAAAACGTAAAATTTGATGCATAGCGGTAAATGTAGTCCCTCACTCCTTTTTATGCAAAAAAAGTATTAACACGTAGTGAGGTCCACCACTGTTGAAATCAACAACAAACCACTTTCGTAGGAGTAAGTGGTTGTGCAAAATCACTTCAAACAAATTTTGCACGGGTGCAAAGTAAGATTTCTGTGAGTTCCCTACTTGGAGGGGGTGAGATCAGCGTGACGAAAAAAAATGCGGAATTGAAAATATAAACAATCTCATAAAATAAGCAATCACAAAATGTACACAGGAATTTTTAGGTGGAAACCCAAACCGGGTAAAAACCACCACCTAACCCTCTCGAGTTAGGATTTTCCGATCAACCTAGTTGATCAAATCCACTAACCGAATCACTTTAAAACGAGGGTGATTCAACCTCAGTACAACCACGCTACAAGTACGAGGGTAGCGTTCCTCAACCGGATTTTGTCCCACGAAGGAGACGGGAATTCGCAAAGCGAATACCCAACCAAAAGACAAAGATAAAAATAAACAACAAACCTATAGAGCCAACAAAGTAATAAACCTAAGCTTCTATAGGATTTAGGAAACTCCCCTTTGCTAGGAGTGCGTCGACGATGACGCGGTGCGTGAGCCACGCGACGGCGCAACTTCGCTCTCGTGGACAACGGCGGGAGAGCGGGTGCGCAACAGCTTGATGCTCTCAAGAGAATGGTGCTTGAGCTTGGAGAGCAAGAGCTAGCTAGGACACAAGAGAGTGGAAAGTGTAATACAAATTGTTTCTTGTGTATCTTGGTCTCTCTAGGTGTGTATTTGTGTTGCAAGGGTTCCCCTCTATTTATAGAGGCCTTAGGAAGGCTTTGAAAGGCTTAGGAAGGGTTCTATAGCCGTTGGGAACAAAGTCCAAGTGAATCAGCCCGAAATCAGGAACAATCATTGTTCTGACAGGCTTATCAGACGTCTAATTATAGCATCAGACGTCTGGAAGTTCACTATAAGACGTCTGATTAAAAGGTCAGACGTCTGATTTTGGGCGGGTCTCTCCCTGACTTGGATCAGATCTAAACAGGGTTTTTGTGCAAGTCCATCAGACGACATGCAGGACGTCTAGCACTATGTCTGGACGTCTGGAAACCTACTTTTACTGTGGGAATTGATTTCCAAACGTTGCAACGGCTAGAAAATCTCTGAGAAGAGATTTTGGGTCAGCCGAGGCAAAACGGTCATTTATCAGACGTCTGGAAAGGCCTAAGGATGTCTGATAAGGCTCTAACGGTCATATTCTTGAGTGTCTGCTAAGCCAGCCAACGGTCCACTAATTGGACGTCTGGCAAAGTCATCAGACGTCTCCTAAGACGTCTGGTCTAAGGTCTGGACGTCTGATTTCATCAGACAGAACCAACTATGTCCAGCCTAACAGTTATCAGACGTCTGAAACAACAGTCAGACGTCTTAAAATACTTTATCAGACGTCTGATTCTGGAATTAGACGTCTGGAAAGTCTGTTTGAACCCTATATTGGTTTTCTAAGTATTCTACAGAAAACCTAAGTATCCTAGGGTTGTGCCGGTGTTCCTAGGACTACTGTTAGGGTTCTTTGAGGCTCTTTAACATGAAATATCTAAGGAAATAAAGAGCAACAAAAGAAACGAAAAATACAACAAGTACAAAAGAAGGAAATCTATCATATTCTTCATTTCCTTCCATCTTCAATCTTTCGCTCCACGCGAACCTCCTCTGTTTTCCGTCAAGCTCCTCCAATCCGTCCTGGATGCGAGCTCGAACTCCGTTTAAACACGTCCACATTTGCAATTGACCTGAAATCTAGGACTCAAATTGCAAATGTTAAATAACACGTGTTTTGTTATCATTAAAACAAATGATCGTGATGCTCTAGCACCAACAATTTCACCTTACTTTAAACTACTTTACACCGATGCAATATTTTTTTACACTGGTGCAAAGTAAGATTGCACCTTACTTTGAACTACTTTGCACCAGTGCAAAATTTTTTTGCATCGGTGTAATATTAAATTTTAAGTGTTTCTTCATGTATGATAAGTGATTTTACACTTCAAAGGTGATTTTTCACTTGAAATGTGACTTTTCACCATAGAGTTTAGTGTTTAGTCTTTAGTGCCCTAGACCTTAAATCCTAAGGTGAAAAATCACCTTTCAAGTGAAAAATCACTTCTCATACATGAAATCACATTCTATAAACCTAAATCATAAACCCTAAACTCATATGTCAAAATCACTTTGGATAGGTGCAAAATCACTTTGGATGGGTGAAACTACCATTGGAATAATTTATCACCGGTGTAAAGGAGTTTATTACCGGTACAAATTTTTTTTTCATCGATACAAAATTTTTTATCTCCAATTAGGTTAAAGTGGTGTGGTGATTTTTTTAAATGTGATCAGAACTATCATGTAATAAGCCTAAGTTCTTTTATTTATTTACATTAAATATCAATTATCAAGTAGAACAATGTTCTCAATATTATGTAAAGTACAAAAATAATACATGCATCACTTTTTACATCACAATCTATATTGTCCTACTTTTTAGCTTAACAAAATAGGTATTTAGCCATTTAATGGCAATTATACTCGAAACTATGAACAAGAGATTGAGTAAGATTTGGGAGGAAATGTCGACGAGAGAAATTCAGTGCATGAAAAATGAGTATCAATTGTGTGGAGTGGAGATTGATGTAGGAAAACTATCATTTTTTTGGGAAGGCGGAGGGTCAAAGGATGTAGAAAGGGAAAAATGAGATACATAACATGATAAAAACATAAAACACTTTTCAGGACAAAGAGGGAAACAAAGGAATATGTGAAATGATTTAAACATAAGGTATCTTGTTTTAGTTTATATGATAGGTCATTTTCAACATTAAAGTTATTTAAGATACTAATATCAATTTGTACAATACCTTGTTGTTGATATTTTGAACAAAAAAAAATAAGGATATCTCTTCTTGGAGCTTAAAAGCAACCATGTAAAGTTTTCAACTTCGCAGGAATGTGCAAATATAAAATTGAGAGTTTTAATTAATTTTGATGTGTTTCGTAATTTGTGTGAGTATATAAGTGATTTTCTTAATTAGAAATAATTATATGATTATTCGTGCAAAAAGTTCCATAAATATTGAGATTATGCAAGTTCCACCCCCTCTTTTTTTGGTCTAACCACACAAGGGAACTCTAAGAATCAAGTTGGATGCAATCCTAGCAGATCAGGAGAAGAATTGCAGAGCTCTCTGAAAGGATCAACCAAATCGACTTGTGGCATCGCAGAAGAATGAAAAACAATGTTTCAAATTTTCAATACGAATAATTGAATCAATGTCAAAACTTAATTACGTAATGAAACAAAATGACCTAAACGAGTACCAGATCGATTGGAACTAGTTTACAATCATTTCGTGATCCTACGAGCATAGAGGGTTATGCCTTTGCGTGCATTGTAACACAATGCCCCACATTTGATGCCTTCTACAATAAGTCTCAATGCACCTGAAACTCCTTCTCCTTAATAGATGGATGAAACCCTTCATGTCGAGGAAGTCCAATAATGAATGAGATCTGCAAACGCATTCACGAAAATCATGGACAACGATCATTCTCTTCCTTAGTGAAATACCCCTCACAATTGTTAATGGCACAAGGAGGGTTGAATTGTGCAACAAAATTAAATTCAAACAATCGCAACAAGAACACAAGTATTTAAAGAGGAAACCCTTGCAGGAAAATTCTCTACCTAGATCTTCTAATCTAGGATTTTGCCCTCAATTCAATGAGAATCACTAGACCACACTACTAATCCGAGAGTGGTGTTCCTCAAAACAATTCCCCTCTCCTAGACAACCCTCAAGGAAAGTTTAACCCCTCTACTAAGAGGAAACGGAAAACCAGCAGCTCGGGCACCAAATAAACTAACAAAAAGAAATAATATAAACAATCCTAAGAACCTTGAAAGATATCGAATATAAATTAGGCTAAGATACTCCCTTTGCAAACCTATGTGATGCAGAAAATCAAAATGAGAGTGATATTGCTCTCAAGAATCTCTATGAACAAACGAGCACAATGGAGCACAATAGCTTTAGAAAGCTTAGAATATGATAATAGAAAGTATTTAGCACTAGAATATTTCTTTTCTATATATGTAGGCTTAAAGCAACCCTTGGTGGGTATATATAAGTGTAGGAGGTCAAATTTAAGCCTAGGTAGTCATTGGGATTTAAATTGGAATGGAATAAATTAAGGTAGAATACTACAAAATAATTATTCAAAGTCTGACTGGATCAAATGTCTAAAAAGTCAAGATATGAAATGACCCTTCCCAAGGGTCATTTAGGCTTTTCTTGAATCTTAAGGGCCTTCTCATAAATTTCTACACACCCAAAAAGACCCCGTGTGGAGTTTTTGACTTTTGGGAGGGGTCTTGCGTAATTCCAACACCCCATAAATTATTTTGCGAGGTCAGGTGCAATTTTCCCGACCCCACCACATCCCACACAACACTCCTACGCAACCCCACCCCCAAACCCTATTTTTCCACCACTATAAAACCCTTAAACCCCCCCTCGATTCCACGCCCTCTCCATCCTCTCCCCCCTCGCAGCGACGCACCCCCCCTCCACCGTAGCTCCCTGCCTGCAGTGAGGTGTGCAGCTGAGAGAGGGAGGGTGTGAGAGGGAGAGCGTGAAGGAGATCAAGAGAGGGTGAGGTTAAGAGGGAGGGGAGCAGTAAGAGGAGCTCGGGAGGGAGGGAGAGAGAGAGAGCGTGGGAGGAGAGTCGCTACGAGGAAGGCCCTGCGCGTAGAGTTTAGCTGCGATTTTTGCAGTTATCAGACGTCTGCAACGTTTGGTAGACGATTAGAGGGATGGTCGAAGCACGCAGAGTACCAAGGTAATCTCTGCCCATGGTGTGTGCATGCGCGAAAACCAAGTTTCCGCTGCCGTAGCGATTGTTGAGTATGACCTTAGCTGCGTATATCTGCGCAAGTACGAGAGGCGTTGGAAAGGCACGTTGGTGCGACATTTGAGGTGCTTTCGGACATCTTGAGGTGGTGTTAGACATCCAACTGCCCTCCCAGGCAATCGAGCGTAGTGTCAAAAATCTATTAACCCCCACAGTCGACTGTGAGGGCTGGCAGACAACTACAACAGAAGTAGGAACGCAAGGTGAGATTTTCATGCACGTTTAAGATGTCTGAGACTCACCCTAAACATCTGATGTCGATCTGGACACACTACTACGACCACCAGGCAATCTGTCCAGCCAGACCGGCCTGCCTGGTCCAGTTCAGGTGAACCAGGAGGAGTGTTTGGGCCGATTCAGGACCTAAACGAAGTCAGATTTGCACACTTAAAATACCGTTGGTTTTCTTTCTGAATTTCCTACATGTAAGAAGTGTTTCCATGTTGTTTTTAGCCTAATTGATGTACTCAAATATTGATCAATGATATTAATGTCTAATTTGACCAACTGCTTGGAATAGGTCTCCAATCCGTAGCGCACATGAGACCTGTGGAGACATTGGGATCCACCGTTCGTGCCCCCATATCACCCGTACCTTTCGGTAGAGTGGTCATCTCTACTCCTGTTAAATTAAATTGTTAAGTGCATGCTAAATTAGAGATCTCTGCTTGAAACTTAGGACATTAAATGGACCCTGGGGTTGAGAATGGTGCATATTTACATTCAAGTACTTGAAGCTCGCTTGTTACAATTTAAGTATACATGCTGATGAATTTCATACTGTGAGTAATTGGCAACTAAATTAAGGTAATTGAATTCTTTTCCCGTTGAATCACTAATGAACACCTCATCATGAACCCTAATTAGCAATTTTTAACCTAATAAATTAAACAAAAGCTCTTACAAAACCTAAGGGAAGGCTTAAATCTGGGAATTACAAACCTGAGAATAAAACAATTCACAAGGGGTAAAACTGTAATTTTACCATTGCAGTACATAAATGGGATTTCTAAGGGTCTAGACACAGGTCAAATGGGCTTACTAAGAGAAAAAGTGGGATGGTTTGATCAAGAAAGGGTTATGACAAAATCTAAGAATTAAATGACATTTTGTAATCCTAAAACAAATCCACTTTAATTCACAAAGTTCTAGCCAAGATAAAAATCAATTAAATCCTCTAAAATTTATGAAAAAGTATCTCCTAGGGTTTAGAACCTTCAATTTGGCCATTGGAACCTATATTGACCTAGATTGAGAACCATACTCAATTTTTGACCTAATTTGGATTTTTGTGCAAAATGTCCGATCAAACATGGTCAAACCTAAAATACAACCTCACCATTGGATTCCTTAGGTCCAAATTAGGTTTATACCAAAATTTGAACCTCAGGAAAGGTCGCCTCGACCCACTTTACAAAACGATCCTCAACAATTACTTTTTGACCCTTAGCTTTTTGGACTCTGGCAAATACCCCCTACCATTCTCGTCTCTTTCTTCAATCAGGTCCCTCTGCCCCCACCTGCACAGGCCATACCTCCGGCAACTTTGCGCGGAGGATGGCGTTGCACAGACCTGGGGAGTCGACCCCAGATTTGAAAGGAGGACACCTTGCATTGTCCTCTTCTGCATGGGCCGGCTCCCATGCCTTGCCGGCCACCATACCTCTCGTGCGAACGCTCGAGAGGTATGGGTCTTTTTCCAGCCATACCTCCAGCGAGGAGCCCACGTATCCTCCTCGCGATTCCCTCTCGGCCAGCATCTATTTAAGGAACAGCAGCCCCTGCCACTTCCTTCAAGCCGGTTTTGGCCAAAGAAAACCCTCAAAATTCGTCTCCTCCTTCGGCCATTCGCCTGCAGGCTCCGGTGACCCTCCTCCTCTCTCGTCGCCCTGCCACCATACCAGTGGCAGGATTACCTCCGCCGACGTCCACTGTACCTAGCCGTACCAGCAGGCACCCTCTAGCACCTCTTCCTCGTCGCCGTCCCTTCTCCTGGGCTCTTTCATCTCCGGCGACGGCAGCACAGCCGCTTGCCACCTCCGCCCCCTCCCCCTTCGTCCAAAGACTCTTAGTTAAGACCCCTCTCTCTGCTCTTTATTTTTCCTCATTTATTTTTGATTTTCCACCTCACTGCTCACACACCACCGCCATCTTCTCCATCTCCGGCCAACCTCCGACGAGACTCACCCATCACTCCACACCTCCACACATCTCGCCACCAACCTCTTCACCTCCACCATCGACCGCTGAACACTTTCCACCCACTCACAGACCGGCACACACACTCCACGCTTCCACCAAACAAACCCACTCACATGGTCACAGACAGACCTAGGCACGCACGCCTAAGCCGATCTGAGCCACGCCAACCACTTCCCACATTCGCCAAGACCCGGTGAAGCTCCTCGTGTGTTTTAATGGGGCCGCAAGGCTGTATTCAATGCTTTCAGGTTTAGCCCTCGGCCGCCATTGACGACCGGAAACAGCTTGCTTGCTTCATAGCTCCAAGCTACGCCAGTCCCAGGTCTCTGTCTCAGGCTGCATGGAAGACACTTGCGCACACTTCGGAGCTGTCAATTGGTGTCAAAGGCAGTCGCAGCTGCTGCGATCAGGGAAGCCTTCTGCTACGGGTGCAAGCACAAAAGCGAGTGGGACTTTAGTCCCACCTCGGAAGTTTGCGAGTGGGCACGCACGCATAAATTGAAAAGTTTCTTAGGCTAGTTGCCTCAAGACATACAGGGGTAAGGTCCCTTGCCCTCACCATGCCTTGTCTACGACAATTCCCCTGCAGACCTGGCCCCCGGATACGACTAACCCTGCCTGTGCACACCTCGCGCACCACCCACGCCGGTGCGCCTGGTCCCAGGCGCGTCACCTGACCCACATACTCGACTAAGGCTCTGGGAGAGCGAACCCTAGAGTGAATTTGAGAGAGAGATGCAGGGAGGGTAGGGGTTAGGTTTTGCCTGACCAAACACCTGTGCAGGAAACAGGAGAGGAAGCAAAGGAGGAGGAGCGACGAGGACTTAGCTGCAAGAAGAAAGCAATGGCCAGAGGGAAAGGGAGGACTCGCACAGCAGAGAAGCAAAGGAGGAAGATGAAGACGGCACTGTAGCAGCAAAGAAGCTGAGGCAGAAAGAGAAAGAAGAAGGACTTGGTGCAGCAGAGAAGAGAAAAGAGAAAGCAGAGGCACAAGGCAAAAAGAAAGGAAGAAAAAGGAGGAGCAGCTCAACAGAGAAGAAGAAGAAGCCAAGAGGAAGAAGAAGAGCCAGCAGCAGCGAAGAGGCAAAATACTGTAGCGAGTGACATTTAAGGCATATGACCCTTGGAGTCAGACGTCTGAAGAGAGAGAGAGGAAGGCTAAAGAAGAAAGGAGAGAAGAAAAGAAGATATTTTTATTTTCCTTTCTTCAACCTTTTTGTAAAACAGTATACATTGTAAATTGTGATTTTCTACGCTTCTAGAATCGAGTTTTGCTCTCTGAGTTCGACCTCGGAGATTTTTGTTTTCGAGTAATAAAATACAATCAAATCGCGACCAATCACGAGCTGTCTGTTCTATAACTAAGAAACCTGAATGTGAATAGAGATACATGTCACGTGTTGGAATGAAACGAGTACCATGCACAGACCTTACGGGGAATTAGGAAAGTAATAAAAGTGACATGGATACTTGATGTATGATGGAATACATCGCCTATACAGGCATGTTGGTTGGTTGTTTTGACTTGGGTACAGAAAATGAGCTAGCTCTCGTGTATGTGGTACCGAGAAGAGCTACCGTCACTTTTGTGTAGGGAGAGAGCTAGCCTCCCCTTGGGTTGAGACTCAGGACTAGGAATGGCCTCCCTACATCAACTCCTGTTGGGCCCACTGGGCAAACCGGAATAGTCAGGTGAGGGTATGCAGACTGTTGAGAGGTGTTGCCTTTGTTCTATTCTATGTTGTACGTTAAAGCGCACCCACTAGCGGAAAGGACTGACTGCGTGCCAGTGCGGGGTGCCGGGTAACTACCCGTGCGCTTATCGCACGTGCCATAGTCATCGCTACGTCGTGACCATGACCCCCGGGTGGTAGACCGGGTGTAGAACTACCACGGGTTACTCTCCCGGCTATGAGAGTGTCACGCGTGCGTCCTGCATTGCAAGAAAACTGCATCAAGATCGTTCCCTTAGGGAATATGTGGATTAAGCTATGATATTGACCTTTACTAGAATAACCAAATACTAAGCACATAGTGATTATGAATGGAACCAAATGATAATTGTCTAAATAACTAAAAAATATATGAATGGTTTACTGCTTTCCTTTTATTTGTTGCATTAGATGTTCTTATGTTGCTACTCTACTCAGCATTTAGCTGACAATAGCCATATATGTTCAAGTCAGGGAGTTGAGCAGCCTGTACTATTGGCTACAAAGGATGCTGGGCCCAGTTGAACCTAGTAGTAGCCCGTTTCCTTTTCATTCCGCTTTTAAGATACTTTCACTGTAGTGAGTACTTTTAGTATTTTGGAACTTATGTCATTGCTTTACGTATTCTTATAGTTGTTGTGATGGCTAGCTAGCAAACCTTCCTTTTTGCCTGTGACGTGTTGTCTTTCGAACTACTGTTATGTTTCTATTGCTGCCTTTTATTCTAATGCTTAGTTATATTGCACGTGTGGATTGTTGTATGATTTCTTGCATTTAACTTATTTCTCAATGAATGACTAGGTCTTGGGATTAGTCAAGACGAGCCATTCCCTAGTTCCATGAGGAGCCGAGTTCGGGTCATAACAAGATAGATGTCTAAAGGAGTCATTTCAGACGTTTGAGAATAAGGTCGAACGTCTGAAAAACTACAGTGAGAAAGTAGTCGTTACTGGATTTCACAAGATTGAGTACAGGGACATATGAACAAAAATATGGACATCTGAACAGATAGTTTCAACCATCTGATAATAAAATAGGACGTCTGAAAAAGCCTCAGGGTCAAAAGTGATCATTCCTGGAGTGAGGCTGTATCCAAACAAGGATCTAAAGATAAATAATTAGATGTCTGGTTGGATGACTGGACAAAAATTTAGACATCTTAAAAAGAACCAGTAGATGTCTGAATAAATGCAAGGACGTCCAATGGCCTACAACAGTCCAAACACAAAAGAGAAACTAATATAATCAATTGCGGTCAATTTGATCGTTGGATAAAAAGTGAACGTTGGTCATTTCCAAACATCTCAAGATGGCAATAGATATCTGAAAGACAAGAAAAATTACGACTGTTGTTCTTCTGAAGTTAAGGAGATATCAAAAGCTCAAAAAGGGGTCTAAAAGAAATTATTAGACGTCTGAAGTGGATCATAGACATTTGAAATCCTAGGTGACATCGGTTGAGAATTCTGGACAAGAATCTAAGTTCTAGACAGGATCTTAGACATCTGAAAAAGTATATCAGATGTTTGACCAAGCAGACCTAAATGTTTGAAGGAATAATAGGACGTCTGAAAAATCAATCAGATACAGGGTCTTGTATGCTGAATTAGAAGAATGAGGATATGAAGGTTCTAATGGTATCGTAAGGATAATTCAAGGCTCATTTACATTCTAAAAATAAAGCAAAACTAATCTAACTACCTCTCCTCATCTCCTCAATGCTCATCTCCTTCTATCTTCATCTTCTCATTTCCTTGATGCTCATCTCCTATTTTTCATAGAACTTGAGCCTGAAACATACATCTCCAAATACAATGTTAAATATAACATGTTTTTGTATGATCAAAATTAATGATCGTGGTACTTTATCACCAGCAACGATTAGGAGTAACCATTTTGAACGTCTGGCAAAGCTTCTAGACCTCTGTCAAGACATCTAGATGTCTAGAAAATAGAGACAACATAGAGATGACAGCCTTCTCTTCCTCTCTTCTTCTCTCTCTTCTGGTGAATGCCTCTCAGGTGGATATGATTAAGAATTGATTGAAATCAAGTGATTGAAGACTTAGGGTTAGGGCTTATTTACAGGGATCCAACCCTAATCCTAATTTGATGGCAACTCTTGGGTTTCCTTCTAAATCTTACTTAATATTTATATAATTGATCCATAACAACTTATGGAATGTTTGGTTTCAGTATCCAAACATAAATTATTTGCACTCCAACCCTTAGATTTTATACCTAATCAAATTAAGTGCAATTTAACTCTTTAAATTACAATTAATTAATATTGCAAGTAGGAACCTATCAAGATCATTATTGCATGACTTCATCACACCAATAATGAAGCATTAGAATTTGTGGATTTATGACACTACGCCTCCCTAAGAATTCCAAATACCTATGAATCTTTTACACACAAAGGATAATACTAACCTGATATCCAAACCTGTTATATATCCATCATTCCTCGGATAACATTATTTACAACATCTCTCTATATCATTGGGAAGAGAACGAATATCAGATCCTTTCCTAAAGGGCCACCTTCTTCTTTTTCTTGCACTGAGTCAGATCAGGACTCCATAACCACATGTGGAATTATCGTTTCCCAATATACTTTGAGTGAGCTCAAATCCTAAATCTGTCACATACACCTATGTAACAGATTTGTGTGATTCCCTTAAGAAATCATGCATCGCCTATCCCTTCTCACATACACTAGCTTTCTAGTATCAACATCAAGGTTAGTGCATATACTATCGGTCCACCAAATGCATGTTCTCATGAATAGAGACGCATATCTACCTCAAGTCAAATGATACACCTTCTCCATGATAGTTGTTGAGTCGGAAAATCTACACAAAAAGGTTGAGTTTTGAAAATCTGTTGTTGTAGTACGATTTGCGAAGCAATCTATCAACAAATAAATTTTACCGAAACTCAAAAGGAATTTTGGGTTGAACACAAAGAGGCAGACGTTTGATTAAAAATCACATTTGATTTATTGTCAAGAAGTAGATTAGGTGATTGAATTGAATCTAAACTAGCAATCTACTTAAAGAATAATTAATAGAAGAGAGATAAAATAATACAAATAAAGATAAAATAAAGAGAGAATGAACAAGAATTTCATAACCATAATATCATGTCCATTACAACTAACCACTACAGTAGAAAGCAGGAAATCTACACTAGAAAGTGGTAAATATACTCTATAAAGCAGTAAAGAGAAGGTGGAGAGAAATTATCCTCCCTGACGGTTGCTTGGAGGACGAGTTGCGTTTACGGAGCGCCTGGACAAAGGTGATGAGATGTGAGACGAAGGATAACGACAACGGACGATGGAGAATGGGCAGGGTGACATCGCAGCAGGATCCGCTTCCTGAATGGCGATTAGAGGACAACCGCAGAATGCTCCACGAACAAGATGAGAAGGTGGAAAATTTCTATTTTTAACTATAGAAGAGCATCCCGAGTTTGGAACAAGCTTTTAAAGCTTTGGAGGGGGTGAGAGAAGAGAAGAAGGGATGAAGAAAGTGTGGGGGTCGTAGGGGCTTTAATGGGTGAAGATTGGAGGGGACAAAAATGTCATTTCATCTTAAAACATTAAATGAGAGGGTCATTAGTGACGGATTTAAGTGACATTAAAGCCCCCACGTTGCTGAAGAACACATGCGCCCACCGCCTCTTCCTCTTTGCTGCTCAAAACGCACACCCACGATCAAATGATCTCGCGATTGGACGACCCAAAGACACGTGCACCCGCTTCCACTTCAGTGCCTCAACTCATGTGTGTACGATCGCACGTGCATCTCGGCATGTGATTGTGCATGCATCCGCTTGCGCATCAGATAGTGCCGCGTAGCGCCCTTCGGAGTTGCTTGATTGCCATCGCACGGGCGAATTTCGCTCGTGCCTGCTCTCGCTTTGATTTGAGGCTCGCGGGGGCTCGAACTTGCGACCTCTGTCTCGCCCACAAGTTTGAGACCAACGGGCCAGGCCGCTGTTTGAGGTGCACTTACGTTTTTGGGCTTAGGCTCCCTCAACTGTTGGATGAAGATCCAACGGTTGAGGTGCATTGAGCGTTGGTCTGCAGAAGAGGAGGTGCGGCCTCGAGTGAATCTTGGCCATTGGATCATGATCGAACAGCTGAGATTATGTGATGGAGAGGCCTTCGAGGAAGAGGAGCAGCCTGATGCCGCTATTGGATGGCTGGGATGGTGCCACGTGGCACCATCTTGGCCGTCTATCTTCATATGCTCGTAGGTGGTGCCACGAATGTCAGATTTGACTGATTTTTGCGTCATTGGGCTGCGATCGTCAATCCGAACCCATTCATGCAATCAGATTTATCATCTGAAGAACAGGTTTACACCACCTGACCCTTTGACCTCTGATCTTTCTCGGACTACATCTGATGCTATGGAAGTCTAATCAGGACGATCTTGGAGTCGTCGAACTCCAATCGTCACCTTGTTCAGATCCATACGGTTGGATTTTCAATCCGAGGCTCCGATAAGATATTACCCTATTTCCTAATGATGATCGGTCGATAACTAGGTTTTGTTATAGCGTTGTAGTACAGCTAGTTATTGCCATCATTACAGATATTTTTTTTACTCGGAAATAAAAGAGTTCCCGAGGTCGAACTCAGGGAACAAGTCGTATTCTAGAAGTACAAATTCTTATTACAAAAATAAAGAGAGAGAGAGAGAGAGAGAGATGAAAATTTTGGCTTCTTCTTCTTCTCTTCTTTCTTCCTCTGTCTTCTCCTCTTTGGCTCTTGGTTTCTTCTTCTTTGTCTGTCTCCTCGTGGTCTTCTTCTTCTGTCTTCTGTTCTTCCTTGTTTTCTCTTCTTCTTTCTTTTTCTTCAGATCTTCTTCTTCTTCTTTGTTTCTTCTTTTTCTTTCTTCAGATCTTCTTCTCGTGCTCTTCTTCTTTTCTTGCTTCTTCTCTTCTTTCTTCTTCTTCTTGGTTGGACGATCCTGTCCTTCTCTTCTTTTTATCTTATTCTTCTGATTTTTGCTTCTCCACTTGGCCTTCAGGACGTCGTCTGATTTTCCAATCAGACGACTTAAACCGCTGCTGCTACAGTGTCTCCCTTAGCTTCCGTCTTGTTCTTCTTCTTTTTCTTCCGCAGTCCTTCTTCTTCTTCTTCACCTGTGCCTGCACGCTCAAGGGTTCAGAGTCAGAGGGCAAAACCTACTCTACCCTCCCCCCCGCGTCTCTCTCTCTCTCGGAATTCGCTCTTAGGAAAGCTCTCCCAGAGCAACCGGGTAATCGGGTACGCGGGTCGCGCCCGGGTCTAGGCCCACCGACGTGCGGTGGTGGGCGAGGAGTGCAGGTCGGGCCAGGTCCGCGGGGCGTGAGCGCATATGAGGCCGGGTAATCGGGCGGGTGAAGGGGACCTCACCCCGTGATCTGAGGCAAACAGCTTAAGGCACTTTTTGCCTTTAAGCGCTTGCTTGCCTCGGTGAGTTTCCGAGGTGGGACTAAATGTCCCACCTCAATTGGACGCCCGCGCGGAGGAGGCAGCGGGCAGTCGAGGATTCACGTGAGGGCTTCGCCTCAACTGCAGCCTGGCACTTCGCGAAGACACCCCACGTAGCCTGGGAGCCTGATCTGGGCGTGGCGCGCCTGGAGCAGCAGGTCGAAGGAGCTTCGCTGCTCAGCAATGGCGATGGCGGGCGCAACACCTGTCCACAACAGCACGGCCTCTCGGCCTAATCAGATATGCGGAGGACCTTCGCCGTGACACGGCGAAGGTGGTCGGGGGGTCTGCAGGTGGCGGGGCGGAGCCTAAGGGCCGCCCTAGGTCAAACTGCGGGTTGGGAAATGGGTGTGTTCGGTGGAGTTGCAGAGGGAGATTCGGGGGAAGTGGAAGGGCGGAGGATGATCAGGGTGAGGAGGCGAAGGTTCTGCGGTGGTCGGCGAGCCGTGTGGGTTGCTGGAGTGATGGGAGCGGGTCGCCGGAGTGTGGCCGGAGGTGGAGAAGGTGAGGGTGATTAGGCGCGGTCGAGGGGTAATTAGATAAAAATAGCAGGGGGAAAAGAGAGAGGGGATAGAGAAGACTAATTCTAACCTAGCTAAAGTGACGAAGGGGACGAAGAGGCTGCCGGCTCGTACCTACCGGAGCTGGAGAAGAAATGCCCAGTGGGGGAGGACGGTAGCGACGACGGGGCAGAGGCAGCGCGCGCTGGTATTGCGCGACGCGGAGGAGAATCAGGAAGAAGTATCTGCTGCTGGTATTGCGGCAGAGCGAAGAGGAGGAGGAGGAGGAGGAACCGCCGGAGCTAGAGGGCTTCTGCCGGAGTGGGAAGAGAGGAAAGTTGTGGGGGTTTTCTCCGTCAGATCCAAGCTGGGAAGAATGGCGGAGCGACGGGGGTATTTATAGGGGCAGAACCAGAGAGGAGGGCGGAGGGAGACGACGTGTCTCCCTCGCCGGAGGACGCCGGAGGAAGGAGACCCATACCGTCCATGCGTTCGCACGGCCAGTATGGGTGGTTGCAGCCATCAGGGGGGTGTTCCTGCGACGGCTGACGACGCAGGGCAACCCCATTTGACTTGGCAGGCCCCCCTTACCCTGCGCGGCGCCATGCTCCGCGCAAGGTCGCCGGAGCATGGTGCTGCTCAGGTTTTGCAGGAGGGACCTAAACGCAAAGAACGAAGGAGAGTTAGGGGCCAAAATGTGAGGGTTCAAAAGTTGAGGGCCAGAAAGTAAATATATGAGGACCAAAGTGTAAAGTTGGTCAAGAAGGTTTCTTCTTAGGCTCAAGTTTTTATACATGACTAATTAGGACCTAAGGATTCGGATAGTGAATTTTATTTCTAGATTAAACCTTGTTTGACCGGTCAAATTACGCAAAAACCTAAATTAAGTTGTTAATTGGGCATGGTTCTCAATGTAGGTCAAAATGGGTTTGTAAGGCCAAATTGAAGGTTCTAAACCCTAGAGATTATTTTTCTATGAATTTTAGAGGGTTTAGTTGATTTTTTATCTACCTCGAACCTCATGTATTTAAGTGGGTTTGCTTTTAGGGTTACAGGATGTCATTTAATTCTTCGGAGTTGCTGTAGCCCTTGTTGAGTCATTTCATCCCATTTTTCTTCTTATTAGGTTGTTTTGACCTATGTTTGGACCCTGAGTTACCCTATTTTCAGATTGGATTGGTGAAATTACATTTTTACCCCTCAGTTTCTGTTTTCTTTGCAAACTCAGAATCTCTCTGAGCCAAGCCTTTCTAAGATTATGTAGGAGATTTTTCTTGCAAATCAGGGTTAAATGGTGCTAGTTTAGGGCTCATGATGAGGCTCTCATCACCTAACTACAAAAGAGAAAATTAACCTAAAATTTAAACAACCTAATTTAAATACATGATGATGCATATTATGCAATATTTATAATGTATGATGCAACTTTATATCTAAGAACATGCAAAAATGGACGATTTATGTGACATAAACGTGTTTACATCAATAGCATTATAGAAGAACCTCAACTATCTCCTGTTTCATCATGTTAACTCCTCAACTCAACAAGTGTGACAGTTTTGAATCTCTATTCACAAACATCAATTAAGTGATGAACTCTAGAGAAGGTTGTCATCTCAACTCAAACCGAAAATAATTTATCGAATCATATGGTTTCTTGATGCACTATTAGATCCTTTAAACCATTTAGAACTTGAATTAACACACATCGGATTTATTTAATCAAGACAAGGATGTCATGTTTGAACTGTTAAGACCTTGGGGGCTTAACAGTAATTAACCCACCTCTAACTTAGGATGGACCTGTATCAGAACTTATCTTAATTGAACTTCATATTGATTGGGTACCGGTACTTGTAGACTAGTACTGGTATTGGCAGACCACTATCGGTATCCTTAAGCTGTAACGACCCGGTTCCCGAGTCCCTACGAGACACGAGAACCGGACCGACTCGACTAATCCCAAGACCTAGTCGTCCAACGAGGAAGTAACCAAAAGACAGTAAAATAAACCACATTCAGCATGAATATAACTAACAGTAAGAAAGTACAGCAGTAAGGAAAGAAACTACTACAGTAGGTACCACCACAACAGTAAAACAGCATTTATCATATAACAAGAACTGCAGGTAAAGAAGGTACAGCGGAAACAAAACTACTCACTAGAACAGAAACAAAAGAGGTACAAAAGGCTGTGGTAACTCTACTGGACCCTACTCGGCCCAGCGTCCTCTGCAGCCGCCGACCCTGGCTGCTCAACACCTGGTCCTAAAAAAGGTAACGAGTGTAACACGTCAGCAAAACGCTGAGTAGAGTGGCAAACTAACTAAAGGCAACAGTAGAGTATACAGTAGCTGTTATGTTCTATTACTTCCTTTATTCACATCTTTCAATTTTTCTCACTATTTCATTTATTTCTCAGATCCTTTACTTGATCTCGAATGTCCTCGTGGGAACGATCTTGATTGCAGTCTTTTCCAAAAGTAGAAGTAGCACGTGGTGCTCTCCTGGCCGAGAGAGTCCCCCGTGGTGATCCTACCCTCAGTCAACCACCCCAAGGTCACTGACAGACGTAACGGTGACTACGGCACGCGCGATAAACGCACAGGTAGCTAGCCCGCACTGGCACGCGGTCAGTCGTTTCCGTTAACGGGTGCGCCAAAAGCACAGCACGGAACCAGGGCAGAGCCCTCTCAGTAACAGGGGTCCAACCCCTCCACAGTAACCAAACCGGGGCCTTGCCCCTCCACAGTCCGCGCACCCTCGCCTGACTACCCTGGTTTGCCCTAATGGGCCTAACAAGTCGGTGAAGGAGGCTAGCAGAACCCCAGGGCCCGTGGGGTAGCTAGTACTCTCCTAACACTACTAGCTCTCCTCGGTACTATGTACACGAGGGCCAACAAGTCGGTACAGAGCGGCCAATCCTAACCCCGGGTCCCTGGGGCGGCTGGCCCCACTCTGCACTAAACAGGTACAGGTACTTCCCTTGGTACTGCGTACCCAAGAGACAGTACAAACTACATCTCAGTTCCATTCCTTTTTCTTTCCAGGAGTTCCACTCCTAATTCCCCGTAGGGTTCCAGCTCTTTATCTCAGAACATCATATGTTTCACTTTCCAGATTCATGTTCTCAAAATCCATGATCTCAAACATGTTTCTTTATTCATAACAGGCAGCTATTAATTCAAATTACAGGCAGCTTTATATTCCTTTCCATTTTTCCAAGACTGCAGTATTATACATTCCACTAGTTTTTCCATCCTAAGATTCATGCCACATCCTAGGATCTAGCATACAACTAGTTTTCCAGCCCTAGGATTCATGCATCACCTAGGAGCTATCATTCCATACATTTCTCATTCCTAGGATTCATGCAATGTCCTAGATTCTAGTTATGGTTTCATACTTTAACAGATTTTATTAATAACTTAAGCCACTCTACCAGGTACAACAGGAGTAATGGGGGCGTGATCGGGAATCCCGCGCGCCTCCGCGACTCTCAAGACTGCAACCGAACGAGGTCCTATCACAAGGATCAAACACAAGGAGTGTCTCAAAACAGTGTATAGCTACTGTAGACGAGTAGAGGAATTAATTCTGAAAAGAACGCAACTCGAATCGCGGAAAACGGAGCCCAAACGGGCCCTAAACGGGTCGAAAAAGACGATACTGTGCAAAATCAGACGTCTGGAACTCCTTCCAGACGTCTTAAACGGTGGATCAGAGAATTACCTGTTCAGCTTGGTTCCCCGGACGTCCAGAAGTCTGCGGGGACGTCTGTCCTATACCCCAGACGTCCGATGGTCCACACGGACGTCTGTAGGTCACTCCCGCCGTCTGGTACAACTTACAGACGTCTGATTCGCAAAGGATGGCGAATCAGCGAACCTGCGCACAGCCAACCCCCCTCCCTCAGTACGGTCAGTCGACAAGAAGGAAGAAGAAGGCGGAAACTCACCTTTCAGACGTCTGTATGATCTTACAGACGTCGACCTTGTCGTCTGGCTATCAATCCGGACGTCTGATTCTGGAAATTTTTCCAGAATCAGGACCCTGCTCGGCCTCCGCTCGCGACGCCGCCCGCGTTGCGCCTCGCGCTCCTGCTGCTCAGACCGCAGCAGGTCCCTCTCCGCGTCGCTCCGCGCCCCCTGCGCCCTCCGCCAGCCGGCCAAGCCGCTCCGGCGAGCTCGCCCCCACGGCAGAGCTCCGCCCTCGCACGTCGCACCTCCTCCGCGCTCACTGCGGCTGCCGCTGCCGCCCTCGCGCTCGCTCGCTCTCGCGCACAGGAAGGAGAAGAAGGAGGAGACGGTGGAGACGGGAGGGGAGGCGTGGCCCTTTTAAGGCCGCGCGAGGAGGAGAGAGAAGGTGGTCGCAGCGCGCCTGCAGCCGCAGAGAGAGAGAGGAATCGCAGGTCTGCGCGCACAGGCGCGCAGACGAATCTCCCGTGCGAACATAACTGTTCTCCAGACGTCTGGAAACGATCCCGGACGTCTGGTCAGACGTCTGGATGTGATCCCAGACGTTTGGTCCGACGTCTGGGACACCTCCCAGACGTCTTAAAAGGCGTCTAGGGCACGCGTTCGTTACATAAGCCATAGGTAAGGGTTCTATATTTGAATGAGTGCCGGTACCGGTGCCAAGTACAAGTACCCATAGGTTACTATTCAGAACTCAAGCCTAGATGAGTACTTATCCAGTACTCACAATGTACCGATACTTGAATTAAGTACTAGTACTCGTAGGGTACTGGTATTCTCTAGGAAAGGACTAATCCTAATGAGTACCGGTACTTATTGAGTACTGGGTACACCACCTGTAGCCTACCAATACCGATCTTAGTGACAAGTACCGGTACTTGTAAGCTACATGTTCTAGTGATTTCAAGTTCAGAACCTGACCTGGGACTCATATGTACCGGTACATGTAATGAGTACCGATACATGTAAGTCTCAATTTTGAACTTAAGATGACCTAGAGCTAATATATAGTTTGCATGTATTGGTACTCGTGAAGAGTACCGGTACGAATAACCTACACTACACTTAATGGTCCAAGACAGTATTGCATATGTATCGGTATTTATCATGAGCATCGGTACTTACGACGGTTACAGAATGTATTTTGAAGTTTCTGTGAAGATGAAACATCTATCTTTAACCCTAATACATGCTATTCTAATGGCTGAAGTTTATATCTATTTGAATCACATAAAGATGTAAAATAGCAAGCCATGATAAGATATAAAAGATAGCAAAATCTACACATCTTATGCATGAAAACATAGACCTATATATTCATATCTGAAACCTATAGGTTATAGGGTTTAGATGTACCTATATTCATCTTGAAAGTTAAGAGAAAGGGCTGTAGGATGGCACTATCAAGGAATCCCACCTTTAGATCCTGATTGAGAGCAGCAGGAGATCAATCTCTACACAGAGACTCTCGCTCGCTCGTTTCTCTAGAGACTATGGGTCTTCTACAGGGATTTCTATTTGTGGTTTCCTTGGAAACCATAACCCCCATGTTAAAAATGCAATAATCCTCACTAATTACATTTTGGGTAATTAACATATCCCCCATTAAGAAGATCCTAATAATAACTAGATGTCTGCACGTGTGTATATATATATATACCATATTTTTTCTTTTGCATTTCATATTCATATTATCTTAATATCACTTTATAAATGAATATAAATTAATTATAATTTTTAAATTGTATGTTTTATAATTATATTTAAATATTCACATATAAGTCTATATATATTAAATCATAATTTAACACGTCACCTTATTCAAATTAAAATACTCAATTCATTTATTGAAAATATTTTTTTTCATTTAGATAATAATGTAATCATATTACTTCATTTACATGGCTTACTTAAAAGATACGCAAGATCCAACACTCTCTCCCCTCAGGAAAGACAAGCTACTAATAGCTTCCTTCTTTTGCTACCTGCAAGTGTAATGTGACAAGTACGATAGATCTATATGAATGGTCACTAGGAGACAAGATGGATATCGCATGAGTTACAAAGGAAAGTCAATGCAAGGAAGGTAGGAGAAAGATTCGCACATCAGTGGAAGTTTTTATTCCCTTAAACTTGGATAACAAGCTCTCTTACGAGAGAATGCTACCTTACGCACTGCGGATGGAGTCTCTCCTCATTCGTATAAAGCACACTTGTAAGATAAAGAAGGGACAAGGTGCCTCTTATAGCCTCCCAACCTGACACAAAAGGACAATGACCCTGCAAAAATAGTTACAGTGGGAGTAGAGTAAATGCCAACTTTGATGGAAACCAGCTATAAAGCTACAACCTGCGATCAATTGCTTCTAGCCAATTACAATTAACAATTTGCCTTTTTCTTTTTTCTATTAATTCCACAGGATGTTCTATATAAATCCCCATTAAAGAAGGCTAAAAAGTATGTGCATGAGAGGGAAGTTCATGAATATATCTCACACTAAATTTGTACTAACAACCAAGATGGTGAATGAAGGAGACATTTCTCCCAAAGATACAACCCTTTTTAGGTATATTTAGCTGGATCTTTTTCTCTACTTTCCCTCTACCCTTTCCCTTACAGCTATATCTTATAGTGTGCTTTCCCTCTACTCTCTATCTCTCTCCTCCATTTTCTTTTTGATGGGATCTATGAACATCGAGCAAACTAGACCATTCATGATAGCCTTCAATTTTGGGTGGACGGAGTTCGATGCTTGTGGTAAAAAGGAAGACCTAATGAAAGAATAGTGTGAAACTAGTGGATCGAGCTATTTTTTTCATCTTCTATTGTAAAAGTTATCACATCCCAAAACTCTGAAACATGTTAGAGTTTGACTTTTCGGGTAAGAGTAAAGTTATCACCTAAACTTATACAATAAGTGTTGCTTAGGTAATCTAATTATAAATTCAAGTTATGAAGTTTAAAGTTACAATATAATAGAAATAACAATAATAAATTTTCATATAAGATAAAGAAACTATATTTCAAAGAAAAAGGTAAAATAAACAATATTCCAAAATTTCAAACCCATTTTTGGCTTAGACTCAAATTTTGTGACTTTAGAGCACTAGTTTTTCATAGTTGCATTAACCTAACTCAATTATAACTTAATAGTCTACTATTACACCTAAAAATATGACACAAAGTAAAGATGAACCAAACAGCCCATTAGGAACATAATTTTATTATTTTACAAAAGAGAAGATAATGTCAAGTTCACTTTGGTTGTCATATAAACATTGTAGGTGAGAATTCTAATACATTCAATTGCTACCAATCTTTTATACTAATAAATAGTTGTTGATATGATACTATGCACATTATTGTTGGTCATTGTTCATTTATTGTTTTCATAACAAAGTTCTCATTCTGCCGTGATGGTAATGTTGCTACCGATTTCTCAATTCTTTCACTTCTCAACAATGTTCCTCATACTTGATCATCCCTCTCTCTCTCTCCCTCTTCCCACCCTTTGCACATGTATAATTTGATTTTGAATCATTTTGCACCTGTGTGATTTGATTTTGTATCAGTATAAAATTGTTTAAAATCAAATTGCGTAGGTCCAATTTGGCATCCATTTTGCACCTGAGTAATTGATTTTGCACCAATGCAAAATTATTTAAAGTCAAATGACTTCAGTGCAATTTGGTTTTGCATCAATGAAAGATGGTTCAAAACCAAATTGTATATGTGCAAAATGGTTCGAAATAAAAAAATCACCTGTGCATTTTGATTCAAAATAAAAATTACCTAAAAGCTCATTAAAAAAAATCACTTGTACAAAATCAAAAAATAAGGATGCATTTAAAATTATTATTTTTTTGAGTATTTATGAAGTAGAAACATAAAAAATTTTATCCAAATATAGGTATGTATTAGTACTTTGTTTCTAAAACTTCTAAAATGACATGTAATGCAATGAGATGCTTGCTTAAGAAAGTGCGAGCAAGCTCACACGTGTAATTATTTGCCCCAGTGATCAATATACATAATATAGCCTTTCATTATCTTTATGCTCTCTCCTTCTCTTTCTTACATTACCACCCAAGGAATCATTCCTAAGTTTAAGGTAATCTAATTATATCCTTCCTTCTAGAGGAAGAGTTATCGACTTTCCATTAGTGATTTTGATTCTAGAGGGGTTCACCCTGTATCCAATACATAATATCATTGGAAAGCTATGGGTCCATTTAACCTTTTAGATCTTTGGCGATGAGGGTTGATGGACACCAGGAATATCGGATTGTTGACATTCCTACTCACTTCCCAATAGAAGGGAGTGTTAAATATCTAACTCCCTTCAGGTACCTTGACATCACCCACATTTGTGGGAGCCTTAGAGCTTTCGCTATGAGTATCTCATTTAAGTGATACTCCGATGACATTTGCACGTGCGGGCATTTACAGAGCTTTCTCTACGAGTATCACTAGTCACGAATCTAGGCATCTCAGCTTCACCTACATCAGTGGGTGCCTACAGAGCTTTTGCTATGGGTACCTGATTTCAATGACTAACACGCAGACTATCACCAAAACCAAAAACTCTCTAAGTTCCATGGTTAGCCACTGGTAATTGTCAGCTACTACATGCTTTGGGTTTCCAACTTGATACATCGAACCCCAAGTTCACAAAGTCACAACACTGTTCCAACCCATCATTCTCATTTATGGGAACCAACAAGTCTTATTTGTCGATCCTCGACCAACCACCACAACCGGGAACTATCCTATTTTGAATCAAATTTTGGGTAGAATCCATCTACATACTTCTCCTTGCAACCCATCTGGGATTCCTGTGAACCCACTGTTGGGACCCGACCCGCACCGAACTGGGTCCCACCTTGTTGTCCCCTTGACCATTGTCATCCAGTGAATATTCCCCATTCCACTCTGCATATCGACGAGTCGATTTTCGCTTTCGAAAATGATGATTAAGATGATTTGTCATTGTATTTCTTAAGTAATGGAAAATTGACTATTCAAAACATTGAATTAAAATTAAACCACTTGTAGAAGAGCGGGTCGTGTCCACAGGGAGGCAATGGCCTATTTAAAACTTGCTACTATTGAAATCAAATGTTCACAATTTTCTTCTCCCAAAAAATTAAGCCAAATCAGCCTTTTAAATTAAGAAATCAATGTGAGATAGAACTGGAATCATATTTATGAGAAAGATGAAGGACATTATCATAAAATTAACATAATAAGATATTCATAAAACAAAAATCCCCTCTCGCAAATCTATCATTGCCAGACATTTGCTCACAAATATAGTATAACATTTAACTTAGGTAAGACTAATAAAATGGAGGAAGAGATATAAAAAGAATGCAGGAGAAATAGAAAAGAGTAGAGGGGTAGGCCAGCTGATGAGAACCTCATCATGAATCCTAACTAGCACATTTTGACCTAATAAAATGAACAAAAGCTCTTACATAACCTAAGGGAAAGCCTAATTCAGGGAATTGTTAATCTGAGAATAAAACATTATACAAGGGGTAAAACTGCAATTTCACCATTGCAGTGCATGAAAGGGATTTCTAAGGGTCTAGACATAGGTCAAGTGAACCCAATAAAGGAAAAAGTGGGATGGTTTGGTCAGAAAGGGGTTATAACAAAATTTGGGAATTACATGACATTCTGTAACCTTAAAATAAATCACTTTAATTCATAAGGTTCCAGGAAAGATAAAAATCAACTAAACCCTCTAAAATTCATGGAAAAATATTTTCTAGGGTTTAGAACCTTCAATTTGGCTGTTGGAACATATTTTGACCTAGATTGAGGATCATACCCAATTTTTGAGCTAATTTGAGTTTTTGTGTAAAATATCCAGTCAAACATGTGAAAAACTAAAATCCAACTTCACCATTGGATTCCTTAGGTCCAAATTAGGTTAATACCAGAATTTAGACCTAAGGAAAGGTCGTCTTGACCCACTTTGCAATTTGCTCCGCAAAATTACTTTCTGACCCTCAACTTTTTGAAACTCTTGCGTTTACCCCCTCAACTTTCCCGTAGTTTTCTTCAATCCAGTCCTTCTGCCACCCGCAGCAGCAGGCCTTACCTCCAGGGACTTTGCGCGGAGGATGGCACCGCGCATGCATGGGGAGCCGGCCCCAGATTTGAAAGGGGAGCTCCCTGCGGAGCCCCCTACCGCATGGGCCGGCCCCCATGCCCTGTTGACCGCCATACCTCTCATGCGAACGCGCGAGAGGTATGGGTCTCCGTCTGCTATACCTCCAGCGAGACTTTTCCCGCAGCTCTCGCATGCCTCCTGGCCAGCCCTTGCCTATTTAAGGAGCGGCACATCTCGCCGCATCCTTCAGGCTCCACTTGGCTTGAGAATCCTCTTCAATTCCTCTCCTCCCAACTCCGTTCATTCGCCCAGAGCTTCCGACGACTCTCCCCCTGCTCTCTCGTCGCTCTGCCACAGTACCAGTGGCAGAGCTACCTCTGCCATCTTCCACCGCACCACACTGTACCAGTAGGTGCCCTCCAACCCCTCTTCCTCATTGTCGTCACTTCCCCCTGGGCACCTTCGTCTCTGGCGACGGCAGTACCAGCCACTCGCCACCTCTGCCTCCACCGTTCACTCCTGACCTGCCAACTAAGTTCCTCTCACCCTCCTCTTTATTTCCCTCTGCCAATTTGTTATTTCGACCCCTTGACAACCGTAGACCACCACCATCTTCTCCACCTCCGGCAGACCACTGGCGAGGTGTCTCCATCAGCTCCCCACACCCATCCACCTCGCCAGACCCCTCAGAAGCATCATCGCCATCCACCGATCGTCATCCACCTCTCCACCGACCGCCATACCCTTCGCAAGCACCCACCGACCTAACCCACTTTCATGGCCACAGAGCGACCTAGGCACGCACGCCTAGGCCACCCTGCGGCCAGCCGACCATCGTCTCACCTTTGTTGTGACACGGCGAAGCTTCCCAAAGCATTTGATAGGGTCGCAAGGTCGTATTCATGATTTTAGGTCCACGGCTCCTTTCGCCATTAGCGCAGCAGCACGAAGCTCACTTAAGCTTCGTCCAAATCTCCCAGCTCCAGGCCTGCAGTCCCAGGTGGCGCGAAATACCTCCGCGCACAGCTCCAGGTCTTCACTTGGCATCAGAAGCCTTTGCTAAAGCGGTAATTGCTCACGCTTGCTACTGCCAAGCGCGCGACAAGGAGGTGGGAACTTTAGTACCACCTCGGGCGTTTTCGAGTGCCCCACAGGGCATAAATTGTAAATGTGACAGAAGCTTATCGTCTCAGTCACACGGGGTGAGGTCCCCTCGCCCACTCACGCCTCGTCTGTGCTCACTCCTCTGCAGACCTAACTGCCTAACCCGATACCCGTGCACACCTCGCCCACCACCGCACGCCAGTGGACCTGGTCCTGGGCGCGTTAACCCGACCCGTATACACGAGTAGGCTCTGGGAGAGCGAACCCGAGAGCGAAATAGAGAGAGATGCAGGGAGGGTAGGGGTAGGTTTTTGCCTAACCATGCCTGTGCAGGGAAGCTGAAGAAGAAGGAGGAGGAAGAGGAAGCAGAAGAAAAGAAGAAGCGGCCAAGGACTTAGCCGCACCAAGGAGTAGAAGCTGACGAAGAAGAAGAAAGGAAAGGAAGAAAAGAAGGAGCAGGAGCTGAAGCAGAAGGAGAGGAAGACCAAGAAGAAAAGAAAAGAAGAGAAGAAGAAAAAGCCAAGGAAAAGAAGTAGAGCAGCATCAGCCAAATGAAGAAGAAGGCACGCACTGTAGCAACGCCAGTTAAGGTGTCTGATTCCCAGAATCAGACATCTGAAGAACAAAGAAAGAAAAGAGAGAGAGAAAGCAAAGAGGAGAGAAAAGAAGAAAAAGAGAAGAAATATTTTTCCTCTCTCTAGTTTTTTTTGTAAAATAGTATATTGTTGTAAATTGTGATTTTTATGCTTCTAAAATCAAGCTTGCTTCCCGAGTTAAACCTCGGAACATTTTAATTTCGAGTAATAAAAATTAAATCAAACTGATCCTCAAAGACCACCAGCAAATGCCACAATATATCTTCAAATATTTAACTAAAAATGAAGCTCTCAATGGCATGTAAATGCAATTTTTAATATGGCTATTACTATAGGGAAACAAGGGAAATCCGTCCCCTTGCTCGCACGAGTGGAGAAGACCACGACTGGAAGCGTGAAGCTCACCGGAGGTCGAGTGGGCCAAGGGCTACTTAGCGGTGGTGGCAGCATGGCGAACGATGGTCAGAGGCGACGACGGCGAGGAGACGGCGGCGGGTATGTTGGGTGTTTCCTGCTGCTGCTGCTGGAGGCATGGAGAGGAGATCGTAGTGAGTTGGCCGTGCATAGGGTGAGAGAGTGTAGGCGTGCGTCGATGAGGCATGGTGCACGGTCTAGAGGAGAGGGGAAACGAGGAGACACGCGCTGGAGGTGCTGGGCATGTGAGGAGGCGTGCACGAAGATGGCGAGGATGGTAGTGAGGAGGCGTGCACGATGCGCGTGAAGACGGCTCGGGCAGGTGCTGGGCATGTGGCGATGACGCGCTACAAGCGGCACAGGTGCTAGAGGTGAGGGGGAGCGCAGGGGCACGCACACGCGACTGCTGCCCGCTGAGTTGCGTGCGGCCTCTGCTAAAGGTGGTGCGCTACTGCGGGCTGGGTTGCGCCCGGGTGAGGAGGGTAGTGGCGCGCTGTTGGTGATGATGGTGGTGGGTTTCGTTGAAGTGGAGGAGAAACAGAGGAAGAAGAAACGAAGAGGAAGAAGGTGGTAATTCGGCTTCAGACGTCCGAGAAGCTTTCCGGACATCTTAAAATTTCGAAAATGGTTGCTGGCGTGTAAGTGAGGTGGTGGTTGCTGGTGATGGAGGTGAGGGTGGTGCACGGTGATGGTTGCGTGCCATCAGAGATGCACGCACACGGTGTTGGCACGAGTCCACTGGCTTGGTGCAACGAGTTGTCACCTTGCCAGCCCACAGTGTGGTGGAGCTTTGTAATGACCCGGTTCCCGAGTCCCTACGAGACACGAGAACCGGACCGACTCGACTAATCCCAAGACCTAGTCGTCCAACGAGAAAGTAACCAAAAGAGCAGTAAAATAAATCACATTCAACATGAATATAACTAACAGTAAGGAAGTACAGCAGTAAGGAAAGAAACTACTACAGTAGATACCACCACAACAGTAGAACAACATTTATCATATAACAAGAACTGCAGGTAAAGAAAGTACAGCGGAAACAAGAACTACTCACTATAACAGAAACAAAAGAGGTACAAAAGACTGTGGTAAACTCTACTGGACCCTACTCGGCTCAGCGTCCTCTGTAGCCGCTGACCCTGGCTGCTCAACACCTGGTCCTGAAAAAGGTAACGAGTGTAACGCGTCAGCAAAATGCTGAGTAGAGTGGCAAACTAACTAAAGACAACAGTAGAGTGTACAGTAGCTGTTATGTTCTATTAATTCCTTTATTCACATCTTTCAATTTTCTCACTATTTCATTTATTTCTCAGATCCTTTACTTGATCTCGAATGTCCTCGTGGGAACGATCTTGAATGCAGTCTTTTCCAAAAGTAGAAGTAGCACGTGGTGCTCTCCTGGCCGGGAGAGTCCCCCGTGGTGATCCTACCCTCAGTCAACCACCCCAAGGTCACTGACAGACGTAACGGTGACTACGGCACGCGCGATAAACGCACAGGTAGCTAGCCCGCACTGGCACGCGGTCAGTCGTTTCCGTTAACGGGTGCGCCCAAAGCACAGCACGGAACCAGGGCAGAGCCCTCTCAGTAACAGGGGTCCAACCCCTCCACAGTAACCAAACCGGGGCCTTGCCCCTCCACAGTCCGCGCACCCTTTCCTGACTACCCTGGTTTGCCCTAGTGGGCCTAACAAGTCGGTGAAGGAGGCTAGCAGAACCCCGGGGCCCGTGGGGTAGCTAGTACTCTCCTAACACTACTAGCACTCCTCGGTACTACGTACACGAGGGCCAACAAGTCGGTACAGAGTGGCCAGTCCTAACCCCGAGTCCCTGGGGCGGCTAGCTCCGCTCTGCACTAAACAGGGGGACAATCGCTCTCCTTGGTACTCCGTACTCAAGGGCCAGCTCACTTCCCCAAAACTATTCCATTCACCTTCCAGGAGTTCTACTCCTACTTCCCCGTAGGGTTCCATCCTTTTTACTCAAACATCCAGGTTTCACTTTCCAGTTTCACATTCTTATAATCCATGTTCTCAACCACGTTATCTATTCACAACAGGCAGCTGTTAATTCAATTTACAGGCAGCTTTATGTTCCTTTCCATTTTTCCAAGACTGCAGTATTATACATTCCACTAGTTTTTCCATCCTAGGATTCATGCCACATCCTAGGATCTAGCATACAACTAGTTTTCCAGCCCTAGGATTCATGCATCACCTAGAAGCTATCATTCCATGCATTTCTCATTCCTAGGATTCATGCAATGTCCTAGATTCTAGTTATGGTTCCATACTTTAACAGATTTTAATAATAAACTTAAGCCACTCTACCAGGTACAACGGGAGTAATGGGGGCGTGATCGGGAATCCCGCGTGCCTCCGCGGCTCCCAAGACTGCAACTGAACGAGGTCCTATCACAAGGATCAAACACAAGGAGTGTCTCAAAACAGTGTATAGCTACTATAGACGGGTAGAGGAATTAATTCTGAAAAGAACACAACTCAAATCACGGAAAACGGAGCCCGAATGGGCCCTAAACGGGTCGAAAAAGACGATACTGTGCAAAATCAGACGTCTGGAACTTCTTCAAGACGTCTTAAAAAGTGGATCAGAGAATTACCTATTCAGCGTCTTTTCCCAGACGTCCAGAAGTCTGCGGGAACGTCTGGCCTATCTCCCAGACGTCCGATGGTCACCCCGGACGTTTGAAGGTCACTAAAGCCGTCTGGTACAACTTCCAGACGTCTGATTCGCAAAGGATGGCGAATCAGCGAGCCTGCGCACAGCCAACTCCCTCCCTCAGTACGGTCAGTCGACAGGAAGGAAGAAGAAAACGGAATACTCACCTTTCAGATGTCTGTATGAGCTACCAGACGTCGTCCTCGCCGTCTGCCTATCAACCCAGACGTCTGATTCTGGAAATTTTTCCAGAATCAGGGCGCGACCCGGACTCTGCTCTCGACGCCGCCCGCGTCGTACCTCGCGCGTCTGCTGCTCAGACCACAGCAGGTCCCTCTCCGCGTCGTTTCGCGCCCCCTGTGCCCTTCGCCGGCCGGCCAAGCTGCTCCGGCGAGCTCGCCCTCACGGCAGAGGTCCGCCCTCGCACGCCGCACCTCCTCCGCGCTCACTGCGGCCGCCGCTGCAGCCCTCGCGCTCGCTTGCTCTCGCGCACAGGAAGGAGAAGAGGAAGGAGACAGTGGAGACGGGAGGGGAGGCGTGCCCTTTTTAAGGCCGCGCGGAGAGGAGAGAGAAGGATTCGCGGCAGGGGAATCTGCAGCCGCGGAGGGAGGAAAGGCGAATATGCGGTCTGCGCGCGCAGGCGCGCAGACGACTCGCGCGTGTGGAAGATAACGGTTTTTCAGACGTCTGTAAACCATCCCAGACGTCTGGCAAGACATCTGTATGTAATCCTAGATGTCTGGTCAGACGTTTGGGCCACCTCCCAGACGTCTTAAAATACGTCCGGGGCATGCGTTCGTAACAAGCTTGACCTTGGAGATGCACAGTGGTGGTGATGGAGGTGAGCTCGAAGCTCTTCACAGTGGAGTCGAGGCGGAGTCTCCTCAAGCACGGTAGCAGCTCCTTTTCTTTTGTAGCAATCTGCATAGATTTGAAATGGATAGGAAGGAGCAGATCCACATTCTCCGCTCGTCTTCACTGTAGCCATCACTTCATGCGTTGCGCACAGCTGCAGCAGCCATTGAAGAAGAAAAAATAATAAAATAATAAATGAAATGATGACTAATTTATCTTCAAACCCTTACATAATATGTTAATTCTAATATATGCATATAATGCAACCTAAAGAATAATGCACGCATGCTAAATAAGTTATATATGAATGTAATGCATACAAGCAATTATATATAAACTAAATTATTTATTGCTTAATGTATAATATGTATACGCTAATATTAATCTAATGCCTAGGCAGTTAAGTAACTAATTAGCCCATAAATATAGGCTCATCACATACGACTAGTATTAATAAGCAGGTAACATGTGTATAGATAACAATATACATTAGAACACAATTAAAACAAATAAGGGAGCTGGTACTGAAAAGGAGAATTATACATTTGTCATGCAAAGGAAATAAAATAACATTCTTTCATTAACAAACTTCACGGGTCATATATCAACGGAAACCTGAAAACAGGCAGCCCAGTAGGGAAACACGCCAATAACTACTTCAAAAAGAAGAAAAAAAGAAATTTATGGTACTGACGCTAGTCCGAAAATTTTCTACTCCACAAACTCTCCACCAAAACCTCATTCACTTGGTAGACATAACAAATAGTGTTATGAGCAAACTCTCAGTAGAGTGCTGGCAAAGGATAGTAAAAGTGACACATAAAGGTAATGCAAAGAAGTGTAACATAAGTGCAAGTGCCACTACGGTAAGAAACCTCTACCACAACAGCCAGAACAAGTATAAGGTTGGTCATCATGAACCCTAACTAGCACAATCCAACCTAGAAATTCGAGAAAAAGCTCCTACATAACTCATAGAAAGGCTTGACTCAGAGAATTCTAAGTTTAAGAAGAGAACAAGTCATAAGGGGTAAAAATGTAATTTCACCAACACAATTTGTAAACAGGGTAACTCAGGGTCCAAACATAGGTCAAACTAATCTAATAAGAAGGAAAGTGGGATGATTTGATTCAACAAGGGCTACAGCAAATCCAAGGAATTAAATGACATTCTATAACTCTAAAACAAGCCCACTTCAATTCACAAGGTTCGAGGTAAAGTAAAAATCGACTAAACCCTATAAAATTAATAGAAAAATAATCTCTGAGGTTTAAAACCTTCAATTTGGCCTTGAGAACCCATTTTGACCTACATTGAGAATCATGCCCAATTAATGATTTAATTTAGATTTTTACGTAAATTGGCCAGTCAAACAAGGTCTGACCTAGAAATAAAATTCACCATTAGAATCCTTAGGTTCCATTTCGTCATGCATAAAAACTTGAGCCTAAGAAGAGACCTTCTTGATCGACTTTGCATTTTGGTCCTCATCTATTACTTTTTGACCCTCAACTTTCGAAACCCTCGCATTTTGGCCCCTAGATTCTTCGTCGTTCTTTGCACTTAGGTCCCCCTGCAAATCTCTGAGCAGCGCCATTGATGAGAACTTCATCACGAACTATAACTAGCACCATCTAACCCAGATTTGCAAGAAGAAAGCTCCTACATAACCATAGAAAAGCTTGACTCAGAGAAATTTTGAGTTTGTAAAGAAAACAGAAACTAAGGGGTAAAAATGTAATTTCACGATTCCAATATGAAAACAGGGTAACTCAGGATCCAAACATAGGTCAAACTAACCTAACAAGAAGAAAAGTGGGATGAGTTGATCCAATAAGGGCTACAGCAACTCTAAGGAATTAAATGACATCCTGTAACCCTAAAAACAAACCCACTTCAATTCACGAGGTTCGAGGTAAAGAAAAAATCGACTAAACCCTCTACAATTCGTAGAAAAATAATCTCTAGGGTTTAGAACCTTCAATTTGGCCTTAGGAACCCATTTTGACCTACATTGAGAACCATGCCCAATTAATGACTTAATTTGGGTTTTTACGTAAATTTACCAGTCAAACAACTTATGATCTAGAAATAAAATTCACCATTAGAATCCTTAGGCCCCATTTAGTCATGCATAAAAACTTGAGCCTAAGAAGAGACCTTCTTGACCGACTTTGCATTTTGGTCCTCATCCATTACCTCAACTTTTGAAACCCTCGCATTTTGGCCCCTAACTCTTCTTCGTTCTTTGCATTTGGGTCCTCCCTGCAAAACCCTGAGCAGCGCCATGCTCCGGCGACTTTGCGCGGAGCATGGCGCCGCGCAGGGTAAGGGGGACCCTCTGCCAAGTCAACCGAGGGTTCCCTATGATGTCTGCCGTCGCAGGGACACCTCCATGGTCTCTGCAACCACCCATACCTCCCGTGCGAACGCGCGGAAGGTATGGGTCTCCATCTCCGGCGTCCTCCGGCGAGGGAGGCACGTCGCCTCCCTCCGTCCTCCTCTCTGATTCCACCTCTATAAAAACCACCCCCGTCCACCGAACTCAACAGCTCGGTTTTGACGGAGAGACCTCCCCCCCTTTCCTCTCTTCCCACTCCGGCAGAAGCCCCCCTGCTCCGGCGGTTCTTCCTCCTCCTCCTCGTCGCTCTGTCGCATTACCAGCAGTAGAGCCGCCTTCGCCTGCTCTTCCCGCGTCGCGCCGTACCCAGCGCGCGCTCTCCCACTCTCTCCTCGCCGCCGCTCCTTCTCTCTGGGCACTTTCTTCTCCGGCGACAGTCGATAGGACTGTCGCCCTGCTCCGGTCCCCCTCGTCCCTCCAAGTAGGTAACAGTTACTTCTCTTCCTCCCCTCTTTCTTTTCCCTATTTTAATTTGCTCAATCAAACCCTCGACCGACCCGACCACCATCATCTTCCACGCCTCCGGCCCACCTCGGGAACTCTTTTTCCGAGTAACAAATTATATTAAACTGGTAACCACTTCTCTATACTATACTACGACGAAATAATAAAAAAAACTGTAGGGGATTCGTGCGTTGACCAGTTTTTGGCGCCGTTGCCGGGGAGCAACGGCTATTCTAGAAGCTTTGAATTTCTTTTAAGAGATTGCTAATCTTTTTCTCTCTCTTATGTGCAGGTAAAAATTGGAAGAACAGCCGCACAACAAACACTCCAACAAAACTGGTAATCTTCATCAGCCCTTTCTTAACTCCCTTAAAATCTAAAAAGGAACGAAAAGAAAAATCAACTTAGGGCTACCTGCATCATACATAGTAATTCCTCAAAGTTACCTAAATTTTTCATTTCAACACATTTTAACTGTCCATCCAACTAAGGTAACTAGGGCTAAAACCTTCTTGATTGAGCCCTAGATACTACATTTTCGAGGCAACTGAAATGGACCAGCTAGAGCCAACTCAGGAATTAAAAAGCTAGGGTTTTTAGAGACACACCTTCTATTAACAAGGAAAAGATCTTCCCAAAAAGAGGTGTACTTAAACCTTATTTGAAAAGATCTATACAAGAAAAACCCTAAACAATTGGCTCTTTAAACACTTCAACCCTAAAAGAAAGGACCCAAAAGCTCTCAAAAGAACAAGAGGTGAAGTTGACCCCTTGGGTCAACCAACCTTAAAATTAGGTCACTTCTTCACTCAAAGTACCTAAATGTTCAAGTGAAACCTTAAGCACCCTGATCTTAAAGTAAAAGAGGTAGACTTAAGAGGTCAAGATCCCCATTCTGGTCTACCTGAAACCGCAGTGACAAGGGAGGTCGGGTGGGGGAAACCCTGTAACCCGTGGGGACGCTCTACCGTGTAGGGGTCTTTGCGGGACTCACCCTCTCTGGCTGCCCAGGTAATTCTCAGGTGGACGATCTTTCTGATCAAGGGGTCCATCTGCCCCGCACCTCTATAGTCACCGAACACATTTTTGGGTGACTTGATTGGGTCCAGCACCTTCTAAACTCTTCCACATCAACAGTGCATGAACGGTAGGAGATCCTTAAGACCACCCTTAAGATCTCCTTTAGGTATTCACTCTCGTCAAGGCCCAGCCTTGACTCCCGTGTTTGAACAGCAACCTTACCCCATCATTCTCTCATCTGATTCTGAATCAAGCTCTTCTTCTTCCCCTATCATGGCTCAGCCAGTTGAGGAAGAAAACAATTTGGAGCACCAGCTCCAGCGACTTAATGACCTCTTCCAAAACTTTGTGCACCCACCGCAGCGTCCTATGATGCGGGACCATTATAATCCTGCTGCGGTGGCCATTGAGCCTCGAGTCAGAATCCCTACTGGAGGACCTGATTCCGAATTGAAGCCCAACATGATTCATGCTATACCTAAATTCCATGGGCTTAATTCCGAAGATCCCTTCCAGCACATCAAACAGCTAAAGCATCTGGCCCAAACTTTTGGGTCAGACGCGCAAAATCGGGATATTCTTCTCATGAAGATGTTCTCCTTTTCTCTTATGGACAAGGCCGCTCATTGGTATCAAACTCAGACCCGGCCGATCAACACTTGGGAAGAACTTCAGTCTGAGTTTTTGAAAAAGTTCTTCCCCGTTGGTTGGACCAACTCCTTGCGCCATCAGATTACACACTTCACTCAACAAATAGGGGAACCTCTCCATGAGGCATGGGATCGCTTTCAGGATCTCATGAGAAAGTGCCCCCATCACGGAGTTCCTAAATGGGAACAGGTCCAATCTTTCTACCAAGGACTCCGTGAGGACATTCGTCTTTTCGTCAATGCAACTTGTGGAGGAAATATCATGGGTCAACATGAAGACACCGTGTGGGAGATTCTCGAAAACATGTGCGAGAACTCCATCAACAATGACTCCATGGGATTATTCGACAGGACGAATACCCGCGCATCAACGAATCTTAGGGGAGCACATGAGACGCAGGGCCTGTCCGCATCAGTCGACCTGGAGTTAATGGCCAGTCGATTGGACAAGGTCTCAATCATTGAGAAGAAGGTGGATGAGCTGACTCAGCACTTGCAGCAAGCCACCTCTGCGCGTAAACTTCTTTGCACAACCTCCTTCCACACAGGAGACTATGCAAAGCATTCTCCACCGATCTTCCCCTAGGATGGATCCATATCCATCCCCACCTGATTCTCGGATCAGAGGATCATCCAATCCCTTTTACACCAGCCCGGGGAATTCCATTCCCCCTTTCTCTGATTCTCTAGAGGTTCCTCAGACCTGCGAGGACCTCAACGCCATCCAGAATGACCCATTCTCCAACACCTATAACCCTGGATGGCGAAACCATCCCAACTTTCAGTGGGCGGGAAATTCCCAAACCCAAAGACCACCCTTTCAGCCCCGCCCACAACTCCCTCGTCCTTACCAGCCGCCTCAGCCTCGGCCCAACCCTACTTATCCATCAGGGTCAAATCAGGACCAAATGTCCCTTATCTTTCAGACTCTGGCTGACATTCAAAGAACGAATGCGGCTATTCAAAAGCAACACAAGGACGAAATCACAGAGGTTCGAAACCAATTGGCCCAGTTGGCAAATTCTCGCCAGCCAGGCACTCTTCCTTCCCAACCTCTCCTTAACCCGAATAACGTGCCAACCCAACCGCGCGTTATGAGCCCAAACCCGGGCCAGGCCCAAATAATTTATCAGGCCCCCTCTGTTCCTTCACCAGATGGGATAGAGGCCTCCACTTCTTTTGCGGGTTACCAGCAGCAACCTATCTTACCCAGTCCCAACCAAAACCAGGCAGGACTTAATTCCGTAACAACCCGTAGTGGTAAGGAAACCCAAGACCCACCTCATCCAAACCACTCCAGGCCTGATAGTGATCCCAAGCCTAGGGCAGTAATCCAGGACATTCCCACCCCTATCCCAGATCCACAACCTGGACCTATCCTAGAAGAAACAACCAAGATCCCGTTTCCCGAGGCTTTGACCAAGGGAAAGAAGACCACCAAGCCCGTGGCACCTGAGGAGGACCTGGTCAAGCTCTTTGAGCAGGTCCACATAAACATCCCTTTGATGGATGCCATCCGCCACGTACCGGCTTACGCACGATTCTTAAAGAATGTGTGTACACCCCAGCGTAAGCCGCGAACCAAGAGTGGGAGTCCAATTGTTCTGTCAGAGCAAGCCAGCTCTGTAATCCTCAGCAGACTCCCACCCAAGGCTAAAGACCCTGGTACTCCCCTGATTTCCTGCAAGATAGGTGATACACAATTTGATAGAGCCTTGCTAGACTTGGGTGCATCCATAAACCTGATACCCACATCCTTACTTGACCATCTAGAAGAATCTGAGCTAAAACCAACCGAGGTGACATTACAATTAGCAGATCGTTCTATAAAGTCACTAAAAGGGATTCTCGAGGATGTTATTGTGAGAGTGCGGGATTTCTACTTTCCTGTAGACTTTATAGTCTTAGACATGGACGCACCTGAGAACCCTAGGGATACACCAATTATTTTAGGGAGACCTTTCTTGGCTACTGCTAGAGCCAACATTAGCTGTGAGGAGGGCCAAATAGAGCTCAAATTTGGGAATCAAACCCTAAAAATTGATATATTTAAGGCCCAACAAGGAATCAATTGTGGTGTCATCGAATAGATTTGTGACGTTAGGGCTTTGGTTGATGAAACACACTTCCAGAATGACCTAATTATACCTCATCAACCGCAGAAAGATCTTGACCCGCAAACTGAGGAGTCAAATCCAGATATGAACAACCCAGTAACTCCTACCCTTGAACCTCACGTCTATACTGAACCACCCGCTACTGATAACCCCATCCTCGAACTGAAGCCCCTTCCTGCTCACTTGAAATACATCTTTTTGGGTTCTAATCAGACCCTTCCTGTGATTATCAATTCCAACCTCAATCCTGAACAGGAATCCCGTCTGATTGCTGTCCTCCAGCAACATCGCAGAGCCATCGGGTGGACTCTCGATGATTTGACTGGAATAAGCCCCTCTTATTGTACTCATCATATCTATTCAGAAGAGGGCGCACGACCTTCTCGTGAAATGCAGAGACGCTTGAACCCCAATCTGCAGGAGGTCGTGAAAAAGGAGATCATCAAGTGGTTAGATGCCGGGATCATCTACCCGATCTCCGATAGTCGTTGGGTGAGCCCAATTCAGGTTGTGCCTAAGAAGGCAGTGTTGGTGCTAGAGCACCACGATCATTTGTTTTGATGATAACAAAACACGTGTTATTTAACATTTGCAATTTGAGTCCTAGATTTCAGGTCAATTGCAAATGTGGACGTGTTTAGACGGAGTTCGAGCTCGCATCCAGGACGGATTGGAGGAGCTTGACGGAAAACAGAGGAGGTTCGCGTGGAGCGAAAGATTGAAGATGGAAGGAAATGAAGAATAGGATAGATTTCCTTCTTTTGTACTTGTTGTATTTTTCATTTCTTTTGTTGCTCTTTATTTCCTTAGATATTTCATGTTAAAGAGCCTCAAAGAACCCTAACAGTAGTCCTAGGAACACCGGCACAACCCTAGGATACTTAGGTTTTCTGTAGAATACTTAGAAAACCAATATAGGGTTCAAACAGACTTTCCAGACGTCTGATAATGTATTTTAAGACGTCTGACTGTTGTTTCAGACGTCTGATAACTGTTAGGCTGGACATAGTTAGTTCTGTCTGATGAAATCAGACGTGCAGACCTTAGACCAGACGTCTTAGAAGACGTCTGATGGATTTGCCAGACGTCCAGTTAGTGGACCGTTGGCTGGCTTAGAAAACACTCAAGATTATGACCGTTAGAGCCTTATCAGACGTCCATAGGACTTTCCAGACGTCTGATAAATGACCGTTTTGCCTCGGCTGACCCAAAATCTCTTCTCAGAGATTTTCTAGCCGTTGCAACGTTTGGAAATCAATTCCCACAGTAAAAGTAGGTTTCCAGACGTCCAGACATAGTGCCAGACGTCTTGTATGTCGTCTGATGGACTTGCACAAAAACCCTGTTTAGATCTGATTCAAGTCAGGGAGAAACCCGCATAGAATCAGACGTCTGACCTTGAAATCAGACGTCTTAAAGTGGCCTTCCAGACGTCTGATGCCATAGTTAGACGTCTGATAACCCTGTCAAGTGTAATCATTGTCCTGATTTCGGCCTGATTCTCTTGGGCTTTGTTCCCAACGGCTATACAACCCTTCCTAAGCCTTCCAAAGCCTTCCTAAGGCCTCTATAAATAGAGGGGAGCCTTTACACACCTAGATACACAAGATATACACTAAGAGAAACAAGAGACACACCTAAGCAACTTAGTTCCACTCTTTTGTGTCCAAGAGAAGCCCTTGCTCTCCAAGCTCTAGTTTCATTCTCTTGAGAGCATCAAGTCTTCACGCACCCGCTCTCCCGCCGTTGTCTACGAGAGCAACATTGCGCCGTCGCGTGGCTCACGCACCCGCGTCATCGTCGACGCCCTCCTTGCAAAGGGGAGTTTTCTTATTCATATAGAAGCTTAGGTTTATTACTTTGTTGGCTCTATAGGACTATTGTTTATTTTATCTTTGTCTTTTGGTTGGGTATTCGCTTTGCGAATTCCCGTCTCCTTCGTGGGACAAAATCCTTCTCGTGGAGAGAAGGGGTTGAGGAACACTACCCTCGTACTTGTAGCGTGGTTGTACTGAGGTTGAATCACCCTCGTTTAAAGTGATTCGTTTAGTGGATTTTGATCAACTTGGTTGATCGGAAAATCCTAACTCGAGAGGGTTAGGTGGTGGTTTTCACCCGGTTTGGGTTTCCACCTAAAAATACTTTGTGTCTTTGTGTGATTGACTATTTGTGAGATTGTTTATATTTCAATTACGCATTTTTTACGTCACACTGATCTCACCCCCTCCAAGTAGGGAATTACAATTGGTATCAGAGCAGGTCTTGCTGTTTCGGCGTAACAACCCGGCAAGAGATCAAATGGAGGGAAGCACATCAGCAATCAGGATCTCCGAGGGGCAGTCCACAACCCGTCCGCCGTTCTTCGACGGGAGCAACTGCCCCTACTGGAAGTTGCGGATGAAGACCTGGCTTCAAGCCACCAACTTCACCGTCTGGGCCAGATGCGAGACCCCCTTCGACATCCCAGAAAAACCCGCCGGAGGATACTCGCAGCAGCAGATCCGGGAGCTCTCTCTCAACGCGAAAACAATGAACGCGTTGTATTGCGCGCTCAGCCCGGAGGATAACGCGTTGTTAGAAACAAGACACTAAAGGGTCACAATCAGATCTGAATTAGCCCTCTTTTTCCCTCATTTCTCTCCTTCAACAATGAAGCGGAGGAAGATGGGTAGTTGGCCACATCCATGGGCCGCTCCCACTCCCCATACCACCACCGTCTATCCTCCACTCTCCCCCCCCCCCTCTGGTCGACCTAAGGAGGAAGAAGAAAAAGGAGGGCATGGAAGAGGATGAGAGAAAGGAAGGGTGCTTGTGCTTTCTCTCCTCCTCCCTAGTTAGATCTCCTCCTTCTATGGCCTTGTCATCGACGACAAAGGGGACCCTCTCCCATGTCCAGCAGAACATACATGCACAAGCCACCCTCCCCCGAAGTGCAAACGACAAAAAAAGCACAAAAAAAATCGAAGTTCGGGTCATATACCTCCAACTGCACACAATATTCTTCGCGTTCAGGGTCGATCGAAGCCTCGATGGAGCTTCGGAATGGGGGTGAAGCTTGCTGCTTGAAAATGGTGGCTGGGAGGTGGGTTTGGGGATTCACAAATGAAGGGTTGGGGGTTTTAGAAGAACCCTAACCCCTTATATCATAAGGTTTCGGTTGTATTATTTTTTCTCACCATTCATCTCCCGCTTGGGAATGATCTATTCAACTCATCCAAAATTCATTTTTGATGATCTCATTCTTTATAATTCTTTACGAGCAATCCAACGCCACAGACGGTTAGTCAATCTGACATCGTTTGCACCTGGTATGGCCGTTTTATCAAAACAGGCACATTTTGGGTCTCGGGACGTGATTTTCAAATAAACTCGAAACAAGGCATGCTACCTTCGTTGGATTCGTCTCGACTAAAGGATCGCTACATTGTCCTCGGATTTGTGATCGGACATCCATAGCAAAATTTGGGTTTTGGGACCCAATTCCTAAAATGTCACCTATGCAATTTAGGTCTAACTGAGCTTGGAACTTTTCACCCATTGTTTACTAAGTTCAACTTTAGTTCGGTGTCGTCAACCCCTTGGTATTTAACTAGCTAATTATAACTTTTAACCTTGGTTATTAGTTACTTAATAACTTTACTTACATTACTCTGCTACTTACGAGTTTGTATCCATTTCCATAGCTCACTAGGTAGATCTCATACATAGTTATACATAAATAGCTATGCGTCCTAAGTATGACTCCTAGGTTCTAACTAGGTTCCATGAGATGTCCATGACATCCTTCAAGAACTTACACTTGTGGTGAAATAGAATTATTTCATTCAATCTTTGCAATATCCCCATTAATCATTGTGTTCCACTTAAGCTCCTTTCGATAGATGATGGGTTCATGTTGCCATCAACCCTATGAAAGACTTTTGGTTTCACTTGGGCATCTCAAGGAATGAGGTTTAATTCTTTAATTACTCCATCATTGATTTTATAGTTATCAAAAGATGTCTTTAACTAATATCTAGCTCAACCTATTCATTTGGATAAACACAAGCATGCACACTAAAAGTCAAGCATACACAGAAAGTACTGTGCAAAGAGGGCCTCTTTCATGCATTCATTCTTGTCCATTCTCCTAGGTTCCCTTCTTAGTTTTCATTCCATGATTAACTCATGAGATGACCCTCAAATACCCCTCAATAGATCAAGTTTAATGTATTTCAAAAATCCCTTGAGAATTAAACCAGAGGGAATCCCAAAATAGCAACTAGCAATAAGGTCCAAAACTGCGGCAGCATCAATACTAAACTTAGGAACTGATATAGGCAAGTATCAGTACTAAGCTTTAGTATGGGTACACTTTGCTTGTTCCTCGATAGTTCACAATTTTGAAGTTCAATTTGGCTCCCTTCTACCCTGATTTCGTGCTATGTTTGTCTATTACTTCCTAACATGTTTACTACCATGTTTACACATTAACTTAGTCAAGATAAATCATGGTTAAAACCACCACAAACATGCAATAATTCTCTCCATTTATCAACATCGAAAGCCACATATTCATGTACCAAAAGTTGCATGCCATACCTAATAAGATATCAACATGCAACCTTAAATCTTTAATCACTAAGTCCCTTTCATGCTATTAACCACAAAGATTCTAAAGAAATACAAACAAGAGAAGGATTAGAGTCCCTACCTTGCAAGAATACCCTTGAATTTACCAAGAGTCCCTCATTATAGGGTTGAATCTTAAGGTTGCAACAACCCTCTTGAAATCCTCCTTTCTTGGACTTCTTCCTCTTTCTTTGGCTTTTCTTTTGGTCGCGTGTGCCATCAAGAACATGGCCAACAACAATAGGTGCAAAGACCCATTTTGTTTTGAGCCTTTTAAGACGTCTGAACCCATTCTCAAACGTCTGAAAATTTAAAAATCTGTACGCAAAGTTGGTTCTGTGCGCAGTTAGCGCGCAGACCTTTTTCCCTTCTCTCTCTTCCTTGCCTTTTCCCCGTCGAACCCTAAACACCTGGCTATATAAGTGCCCCCCTTCCTCTCCTCTCCACTTCATCACCACCACCTTCCTTCCCCTTCACTGCCGTGAGAGAGACGTGCGTGAGAAAGGGAGCAAGAGCGAGGAGGAACGACGTGAAGGGAGAAGGAGGAGGTTGAGCTTGTGAGCTTCGTGGGAGCTTGCCGGAGGGTTGCACGGCCGCCGCGGCACGTGTAGAAGGAGGAGAGCGTCGGGGAGCCGTCCCCGACTTCCTGCAGCAATTGGAGCTGCAGCCGAGAGCGAGGAGCCGCGGCAAGAGTAGGAGCTCATTCTGATACTGGACTTTTTCCAGTATCAGATGTCCGGAGTGCCTTCCAGACGATGGGCTGGACGTCTGGTGATGACACTGGACGTCTGAAAGTGGGTTTTCACGCAGGTACGTCTTCCTCGCGGTTACGGCCATGTAGGCTGCACCGCAGTATGATTTGCCTGGCTAAATAGGGTCATGCTGCTTTATCGTGCGTAGAAGCAGCTTTTGGAAGGTGCATGGCATGCCCTCTCACGCTATTCGGACATCTGGACAGCTTACTAGACGACCGAAGGCACTTCCAGACGACCGAAGGATAGGTCGAACATCTTGAACTGGGTCCAAACGGTCGCGTAGAAGTCCTGGACGTCTGAGGTCGACGCAGGGACTTGAGGTGAGACTCTGGTGACTTTTAAGACGTCTGGACTTAGTTCCAGACGTCTGATTTGGTTCTGCAGATTTGTTTTTGACCTGTTTAGAGTCCGATTGGGGTCCGTTTTACACAAACAAAACATCTGTGGTTTCCTTGTGAGTTTCTCTGCATGTTAGAGACCTTTATATACTGTTCTGAACGTTCTGTTGTGATATGTTCCTTGGTATAGGACTTCGACCTGTTACGTGTTTGGGGCTTGCAGAGGCGCGTGAGTCTACAGTTCGAGCCCCCAATACTCTCGGATTGTCTAGTTGAGTGGTTTCCCCCTGTTCTATTTATAAAACATGAATGCAATCATGATAATTAGATAACTAGAAACCTAGGATGTGGCATGAATCCTAGGACGAGAAATAGCTGCACTGTTTGTATGCGTGATTGAGATTGCAGTTATAAATGAATGAGCTGAATTGTAAACAATTGTCTGTTAATAAATACGAGCTGCCTGTTAGAACATGAAATGCCTGAGATAACTAAATAGTTACTTGTGATATCACTTGTTGCATATGTTAAATTATGGAAGTACGAGCTGCATGTGTATAATACGAGAATGGAATTGTGAATGATGAATCCTGGTATGGAATAATACGGTGAATATTAGCATGAATCCTACAGGGAGTTAGGAGTAGAGCTCTTGTGGATGAATGGAAAGGTCTGGAAATTTGAGTAGGAAGTGTGCTGGCCCTTGAGTACGTGGTACCAAGGAGAGCGACTGTCTCCTTTTTAATGTAGAGCGGAGCTAGCCGCCCTTAGGTTGAGATCCGGGGTTAGGATTGGCCAGTCTACATTGACTTCTGTTGGCCCTCGCGTACACGGTACCGAGGAGAACTACTAGTGTAGAGAGGGAGCTAGCCACCCCACGAGGCCCGGGGTTCAGCTAGCTACCCTACACCAACTTGTTAGGCTCACTGGGCAAACCGGGGTAGTCAGACGAGGGTGCGCGGGCTGTGGAGGGGTGAGACCCCTGTTGGTTCTGAGGGGCGAGACCCCTGTTTCTGAGAGGGTTAGGCCTTATACTGTTCCGTGCTGTACTTTGGCGTACCTACTAGCGGAAACGACTGACCGCATGTCAGTGCTGTGATTCCCTACTTGGAGGGGTGAGATCAGCGTGACAAAAAAATGCGAAATTGAAAATATAAACAATCTCACAAAAATAAGCAATCACAATGTACACAGGTATTTTTAGGTGGAAACCAAAACAGGGTGAAAACCACCACCTAACCCTCTCGAGTTAGGATTTTCCGATCAACCAAGTTGATCAAAATCCACTAAACGAATCACTTTAAACGAGGGTGATTCAACCTCAGTACAACCACGCTACAAGTACGAGGGTAGCGTTCCTCAACCCCTTCTCTCCACGAGAAGGATTTTGTCCCACGAAGGAGACGGGAATTCGCAAAGCGAATACCCAACCAAAAGACAAAGATAAAATAAACAATAGTCCTATAGAGCCAACAAAATAATTAAACCTAGCTTCTATAGGAAATAGGAAACTCCCCTTTGCAAGGAGTGCGTCGACGATGACGCGGTGCGTGTGCCACGCGATGGCGCTACGTCACTCTCGTGAACAACAGCGGGAGAGCGGGTGCGCAAACTGAATTTAGCTCTCAAGATGATGGAGCTTGAGCTTGGAGAGCAAGATCTTTTCTGGACACAAAAGAGTGTGAAAGTGTGTAGCTAAGTGTATCCAAGTGTATATTGGTGTGTCAAAGGCTCTCCTCTATTTATAGAGGCCTTAGGAAGGTTTTGGAAGGCTTAGAAAAGCTTCCATAGCCGTTGGGAACAAAGTCCAAGAGAATCAGGCCGAAATCAGGACAATGATTACATTTGACAGGATTATCAGACGTCTAACTCTGGTATCAGACGTCTGGAAGGCCACTTTAAGACGTCTGATTTCAAGGTCAGACGTCTGATTCTATGCGGGTTTCTCCCTGACTTGAATCAGATCTAAACAGGATTTTTGTGCAAGTCCATCAGACGACATACAGGACGTCTGGCACTGTGTCTGGACGTCTGGAAACCTACTTTTACTGTGGGAATTGATTTCCAAACATTGCAACGGCTAGAAAATCTCTGAGAAGATATTTTGGGGCAGCCGAGGCAAAACGGTCATTTATCAGACGTCTGGAAAGGCATAAGGACGTCTGATAAGGCTCTAACGGTCATAATCTTGAGTGCCTGCTAAGCTAGCCAACGGTCCACTAATTAGACGTCTGGCAAAGTCATCAGACGTCTCCTAAGACGTCTGGTCTAAGGTCTGGACGTCTGATTTCATCGGACAGAACTACAATGCCCAGCCTAACAGTTATCAGACGTCTGAAACAACAGTGAGACGTCTTAAAATACATTATCAGACGTCTTATTTGGGAATTAGACGTCTGGAAAGTCTGTTTGAACCCTATATTGGTTTTCTAAGTATTCTACAGAAAACCTAAGTATCCTAGGGTTGTGCCGGTGTTCCTAGGACTACTGTTAGGGTACTTTGAGGCTCTCTAACATAATATTCTAAGGAAAATAAAAAGAGCAAGAAAATAAAGACAAGAGATACAAGAAAGGATTAAAAAGAATCTATCCTATTCTTCTTGTCTTCTATCTTCAATCTGTCGCTCCACGCGAACCTCCTCTGTTTTCCGTCAAGCTCCTCCAATCCGTCCTGGATGCGAGCTTGAGTTCCGTCTAAACACGTCCACATTTGCAATTGACCTGAAATCTAGGACTCAAATTGCAAATGTTAAATAACACGTGTTTTGTTATCATCAAAACAAATGATCGTGGTGCTCTAGCACCAACAAGTGCGGGGTAGCTACTCGTGCGCTTATCGTGCGTGCCGTAGTCACCGCTACGTCTATCTATGACCTCGGGGTGGTTGATTGGGTGTAGGATTACCACAGGGGACTCTCCCGACCAGGAGAGCACCACATGTGCATTCTACTATTTGGAAAAGACTGCAATCAAGATCATTCCCACGAGGAACATGCGAGATCAAGAAAGAAATCTAGAAGTAAACCAATGGGTAAAAAGGAAATTACTTGTAAAATAGAATAATTGGAAAAGATAAATTTACCTGTTAGCTTTTACTACTTCAGATAGTTTGGTTACCACTTTACTCAGCATTCGCTGACTCCGTTTTCTCATAACCCTCTATAGGTTCAGGAGTTAAGCAGCTTGAGTTACTGGCTGCAGAGGGCGCTGGGCCCAGTCAAGCCCAGCAGTAGTTTCTTACTGTTGTTGTACTTCCTTTCTGTTAGTGAGTTTCAGACTTTATTTACTGTTCCTGTTACGGTACTTTTGTGCTCCTTTCATGTTGTTGTGGTGGTATGTACTGTTTAGCAGCTTTTACTTCCTTTACTGCTTGTACACTTTTACTGTTAGTTACCTTGCATAGTGAATGTGGTTTATTTTCCTGCTTTTCGGTTATTTCTTATTGGATAACTGGGTCTTGGGATTAGTCGAATCGAGCCGATCTCGGGTCTTATAGGGATTTGGGAACCGGGTCGTAACAATAAGTCCCTCTTCTTTTCTTCCTCTTCTCTTTCTCAACTCATCTTAGAATCCAAAAGGAGAAGAATTATGTTAACACATGAAGGAAGAGATGAGGATTTCAAATTTTACCTTCACTTGATGCCCTTTCTTCGCGTAAAGGCTTAAGCAATTAGAGGAGATGAAGGTTTAGGGGAGAAGGTTAGTGGAAAGAAAGGTAAGGAGAGGCCTAAGTCCATGGAAGAGGTGGAGGGGATGGTGCATTTACTCCATCATTCTCAACATGGGAAGCTTAGTCTGTTTAGATACTCTCCATCCAAATTGCAATCAAGTTCTCCCACCTAAAACATAACATTAATAAAGAGTCCCCTTTTGCTTCTTTTATGATTAAATGCTCCTCATCAAAATTTGTTAATGAATATAACTTGTGCTTGTCTTGCTTGCCCCGCCAAACACACCATTAAGATAAGACCCAACATGTAGTGCATGATTCCTTGCATAGAAGTGTGATAGTTTAAATGCAAGTGTAATTGCATGCACCTCAATTTGTGTTGCTCCTATCATAGGAGAATGGCCGACCACATAAAGTTCACATAAATTCCACCACTACTCTAGGGAGTTCTTATTGTGAAATCATGATAATTTGAAATTCAAAACTAACAAGGAAATTAATAAACACAAGGTACAATAGGAGTTTTAGCTGACCTTACCATCCAAACCTATTTTAAGTTATCAATTAATATATGAACTCATTCTTTTTGATATTTTTTTCCCATTTGTTTTGGTACTTTTAAAATATGGAAAAGACACTTAAATCAAAATATATGGACTAAATCTTAAAACAAGGACTTAAACAAAAGTCACGAATAAATATTTAATAAAATACTGTAAATATTCATAAAATACTAAAAGTCTTACTTTTTCCAAGGAACTCTTAGGTCCCGTTTGGTAAGTAGAATAAGTAAAAGAATAGGAAATGAGTAGAATAAATAGTGGAATAAGTGAGTTAACTCATTTTGATGTTTTGGTAAGTTAAAGTTATTTCACAGATAAAGTGGAATAACTTTACCCCTGGTTAAGTCTCACTTAACTCGACATGAGTGAGAGGCAGGTTAAGTGGTAAATTAAATATTTAACCCGACGTAAATCTACTTAACCTATGAACCAAATAGGGCTTAAGGCTTCATTTGGCCGAGACATAACTTAAGGGTTATCTCCCAATCATAGGATTACCAAAAAAATGTCAAAATAATTAATTCTAAAGTCAAAGAATATAATTTATTCTACTTCAATAATCAACATCAACTTCAACTATCATACTACATCATATCAACACTATATACAGTAAAATACATATCCATTTGAACATAATATATTATTAAAATACATTTATTATATCACATCAACTCACTTAAACATATCATACTGTTAAAAAGAGATATTGTATATAGAAGCATTGGCGTACGCAAAAACACACAGCCCCCGGACCAATAGAAATACCTCCTCACGGGCAAGTTGGGTTCCGGTTTGCTGCCACCCCCATTTCGCGAGTGAGTTGAGGGGTTGTGTGCTAGGGTAGGTGTCAATTGCGAAGGTGCTGGGTGGTTTGCCTGAGCAAGTGTGCCTACGCAAGGTGAGTCCTGGGTGCTTGTCGTGTGTACTAAGGTAAGTGTGTTCTGCTTTAGATGTCCTGGGAAAGGTGGAGGTGCAGGGTGTTTGCTCAACCTCGCGTGGGTGCGCTATGTATGTGTGCTGGAGGGGTTACATGCTGGGTCCTTTCTGCTTGTGCAGGTGCTATGTGCGGGTGTTGGAGGTGGGGACCCATGAAGATGAGGTTTCGTGTGCGTCCTGGTGCGAGCGTGTGCTGGTTAGGTGTGCCTGGAGTTTTGGTGCGAGTGTTATGTTCATGGCAAGGGCTTACACAGTAAGAACTGATTCTCCTAACATCAATGTACAACACTCATGATAGGATCCGAGAACAAAGGATTAAACCTTAAATGCATTGAACATTGTGAACAATCTTCCTATAACAAATGTATGTATATTTCAATTTCCAAATTGATCACTAATTTCGTAAAAGCCATTTCAACATACTCAAAACATATAAGTAACACCACTCATTACAAGCGAAAGAACATGACACTGGAAATTCCCAACAGCATAGTCAAGTTCGTCTTCATTGACCATGGACCCAATATATTCTTCCGAGATATAACGCATCTTCTTTATCAACTTCAAGCGCACGATTATCATTGAAATTTGGACTCGTGTTGAGGTCAAAATCCCATCGCCGAGAAGGTAGCACACATCTTGGTGAAGCAGAGCTTGTAAAAAGGTACGGGTACAACTTCAAACAAAACTCTTGCAGCACGAAGGAGAATTGTGAGACGTGGGCAAAACGAAGGAAGTGTTCACAGCACACCGAAAGACATACATCATGGAATGAAACTTACATGGGAATAGAGATGATAGATTCCAATGAAAGTACATAACATTAACACATTCACCGATAAAAATACACGATACTTATGCATGCAAAATCAATAAAAGATCATAACATCAACCCAACGTATAACATCTAACTAAGAAATATAAATGTTGATAACATGACAACATATATGATAAAATATATATAAAAAAAAGAAAAAATTTACAAGAAATACAACAAAAAAAAAAAGAAAAAAACATCGAAAATATACTAAGTTACTCCGTTCTCTAAAAAATATTTACCAACGTCGTGTCATAATATTATCCACTTGTGAAGCTAGAAAATAGATTGGGGGATCCGCACCGGGGCGGTCCCCCCCAAATTCCAACCGAGATCTCGAAATCCCACTCCCATGCCACGTCACCGATCCGCACCTCGACCCCACACGGATCCTCCTCCTCCCCTCACCCCCATCCACCGTCCGATACCCCGACAAGCGTCAAGGGCAAAACCGCCACACATACCCGACTTATAACAAGCGCCTCCCTCCCTCCCATCCTTCGTAACTCTCCCATCAATAAACAAACATCCTCCTTACCTTTGCGCCATGGCCCGAACGAAGCAGACCGCGCGCAAGTCCACCGGCGGGAAGGCCCCCCGGAAGCAGCTCGCGACGAAGGCCGCGAGGAAGAGCGCGCCTACCACGGGGGGCGTGAAGAAGCCCCACAGGTACCGCCCGGGGACCGTCGCCCTCCGCGAGATCCGCAAGTACCAGAAGAGCACGGAGCTGCTGATACGGAAGCTCCCCTTCCAGAGGCTCGTACGCGAGATCGCGCAGGACTTCAAGACGGACCTCCGGTTCCAGAGCCACGCGGTGCTCGCCCTCCAGGAGGCCGCGGAGGCCTACCTCGTCGGCCTCTTCGAGGACACCAACCTCTGCGCCATCCACGCCAAGCGCGTAACCATCATGCCCAAGGACGTCCAGCTCGCCAGGAGGATCCGCGGCGAGCGCGCTTAGTCGTCCACTGCGCCTCGAAGGGCTTCCTCCTCCTCCTCCTCCTCCTTTTTTTGGGGTGTGGTCTTTGTCCTTTCTTCCTTGTAGATTCTATAGGAGATCTTATGGCAATGCCGTGGTTACTCGAAGTTGAAAGTTTCTGAATACTTTGGTTCTTGCAAAACTTTGCGAGGAACTCTTTGTTGAGTTCTCAAACAAACCCTTTATAGACTAGGCCTTGGAAGGTAAAAAAATTTGCTTTTATGGTATATTCGTTCTCTTCTCTGCTAATTCTGTCTTGCCACTGTTTCTGTTCCATGGATGTGGGTTCTTGGTTTTGGTGGTGGTATTGTAAACAAACCCTTCGTGGCTTACACTCGAAGTAGGCTGGGACTTACATGGAGATTTCTTTTGTGGTGTTTGGGTGCTTGGGTGTTTTAATCGATTGTCTTCAATCGACTCTTTTTGACATTTTAACAGGCTTTTTTGTTGGATATGGATTCAAATGATCTTTCATGATTACTTCTTTTTTTTTTTTTTTCCTGGTCTCTTTCATTTTGGATATGTTAGTATTTTGTGAAATCGACAAGCAGAGGATTTCGCTTATGAGGCTTATTGATTCTGTCAGCATGCTTCATTTATCTCTTCCTTTTCGTCTTGTTTTGGACCTCTGAAGGGCTTCTATATATGGAGGTTTGAGTTTTGTCGATGATTGAGCTCGACTGTCCTTTTTATATATTTTTTTTTCGAAAAAAAGAAAAGTTCGAGATATGTATTCTATATGTAAAAAAAAAGATGCGAGTTAATCGCAAAGAATTTTGCATTGCCACTTGAATCTGACAATATTCGAAAATTCTCCTTGTGTACTATAAATATTTGGATTTGAATATCTGAATTTGATCATACTTTAATTCAGTCAGATTTACAAATTTGTATCAATTCTCTTTCATTCCCATACAATCCTAAGAGAGATGTTTATGATGGAAACATTGAAGTCTTTATGGGTGTATCGGTGGGTACAAGCAAGCAATGATGGACTGACTTTGGAATTACTGGTTTAGAGGACTGTACGCTTCAAGAAGTGGAGCCTCTGAGTCCTAGTTTATACGTTGGTTGACCTTTGTTTACATTTTATGTTAACATCACCTTTCGAACCTCATGTTTTGGAGAGAAAATGTGGGTTTTGTGAGACATGGGATCTTGCTGGTGTTTAGATGGGATCGGTGTCAACTCTTCTTTGTTTATCTTTTTCTTCTAACATTCTAGATTATGGTGTTAAGTAAACAAAAAGAGGGGTGAATACCGGTTGTACATTTGGAAATGTGGGTTTCATACCATCTTAAATGTACTAGTTTTGAAAGGTGTTACAGGTACAACAAGCCTTTAAAAGGCATACCAAAATGTGTGCAGCAATTTATATTGAAGAGAAATCAAGTGTCTGGAGTAGTAAAGCTTGTTGATTGTTGTTGTGAAGGAAGTGAAAACAACAAGAGGCAAGGCAATTGGTGTTGCATTCATGGGACTAGGAAATCCAACTTGTAGAGTCACATGAAGGTGAATTAGAAGTGAGGCCAACTCTTCTAGAGGGGTAGAGCCAATTGTGGAACTTGTGAGAGAGTAAACAGGCTAGGGAGTGATGAATGTCAAGGAACATGATGAGAGCTCCATCCTCACAGGTCACTAAAAGGGCAAGCAACTAGGTTGACATGGAAGGGCCTAAATCCATAGTCCCTGAATAAATAAATAGGCCCTTAATAGGAAGAATGGTGGAATGATGGTGGAGGCAGATCTGTGTAACGATCCGGTTTTCGAGTTCCTACGAGATATGAGAACCAGATCGACTTGACTAATCCCAAGACCTAGTCGTCCAACGAGGAAGTAACCAAAAGACAGTAAAATAAACCACATTCAACATGAATATAACTAACAGTAAGAAAGTATAGCAGTAAGGAAAGAAACTACTACAGTAGGTACCACCACAACAGTAAAACAGTATTTATCATATAACAAGAACTGCAGGTAAAGAAGGTACAGCGGAAACAAAAACTACTCACTAGAACAGAAACAAAAAGGGATACAAAAGCTGTGGTAACTCTACTGGATCTTACTCGACCCAGCGTCCTCTGCATCCGTCGACCCTGCCTGCTCAACACCTGATCCTGAAAAAGGTAACGAGTGTAACACGTCAGCAAAACGCTGAGTAGAGTGGCAAACTAACTAAATGCAACAGTAGAGTGTACAGTAGCTATTATGTTCTGTTACTTCCTTTATTCACATATTTCAATTTTTCTCACTATTTCATTTATTTCTCAGATCCTTTACTTGATCGCGAATGTCCTCGTAGGAACGATCTTGATTGCAGTCTTTTCCAAAAGTACAAGTAGCACGTGGTGCTCTCCTGGCCGGGAGAGTCCCCCGTGGTGATCCTACCCTCAGTCAACCACCCCAAGGTCACTGACAGACGTAACGGTGACTACGGCACACGCGATAAACACACAGGTAGCTAGCCCGCACTGGCACGCGGTCAGTCGTTTCCGTTAACGGGTGCGTCAAAAGCACAGCACGGAACCAGGGCAGAGCCCTCTCTGTAACAGGGGTTCAACCCCTCCACAGTAACCAAACCGGGGCCTTGCCCCTCCACAGTCCGCGCACCCTCGCCTGACTACCCTGGTTTGCCCTAGTGGGCCTAACAAGTCGGTGAAGGAGGCTAGCAGAACCCCGGGGCCCGTGGGGTAGCTAGTACTCTCCTAACACTACTAGCACTCCTCGGTACTACATACACGAGGGCCAACAAGTCGGTACAGAGCGGCCAATCCTAACCCCGGGTCCCTGGGGCGGTTGGCCCCACTCTGCACTAAACAGGTACAGGTACTTCCCTTGGTACTGCGTACCCAAGAGACAGTACAAACTACATCTCAGTTCTATTCCTTTTTCTTTCCAGGAGTTCCACTCCTAATTCCCCGTAGGGTTCCAGCTCTTTATCTCAAAACATAATATGTTTCACTTTCCAGATTCACATTCTCAAAATCCATGATCTCAAACATGTTTCTTTATTCATAACAGGCAGCTGTTAATTAAATTTACAGGCAGCTTTATGTATTCCTTTCCAATTTTCCAAGACTGCAGTAATATACATTCCACTAGTTTTTTCACCCTAGGATTCATGCCATATCTTAGGATCTATCATACAATCTAGTTTTCCGGCCCTAGGATTCATGCAACACCTAGGAGCTATCATTCCATATATTTCTCATTCCTACGATTCATGCAATGCCATATGTTCTAGTTATGGTTACATATTTTAACAGATTTTATTAATACTTAAAACCACTCTACCAGGTACAACGGGAGTAGTGGGGGCGTGATCGGGAATCCCGCGTGCCTCCGCGACTCTCAAGAGTGCAACCGAACGAGGTCCTATCACAAGGATCAAACACAAGGAGTGTCTCAGAACAGTGTATAGCTACTGTAGGCGGGTAGAGGAATTAATTCTGAAACGAACGCAACTCGAATCGTGGAAAACGGAGCCCAAACGGGCCCTAAACGGGTCGAGAAAGACGATACTGTGCAAAATCAGACGTCTGGAACTCCTTCCAGACGTCTTAAACGGTGGATCAGAGAATTACCTGTTAAGCTTGGTTCCCCGGATGTCCAGAAGTCTATAGGGTCGTCTTTCCTATACCCCAGACGTCCGATGATCCACACGGACGTCTGTAGATCACTCCCGCCGTCTGGTACAACTTCCAGACGTTTGATTCGCAAAGGATGGCGAATCAGCGAACCTGCGCACAGCCAACCCCCCTCCCTCAGTACGGTCAGTCGACAAGAAGGAAGAAGAAAGCGGAAACTCACCTTTCAGACGTCTGTATGATCTTACAGACGTCGACCTTGCCGTCTGGCTATCAACCCAGACGTCTGATTCTGGAAATTTTTCCAGAATCAGAACCCTGCTCGGCCTCCGCTCGCGACGCCGCCCGCGTCGCACCTCGCGCGTCTGTTGCTCAGCCCGCAGCAGGTCCCTCTCCGCGTCGCTCCGCGCCCCCTGCGCCCTCCGCCGGCCGGCCAAGCCGCTCCGGCGAGCTCGCCCTAACGGCAGAGCCCCGCCCTCGCACGCCGCACCTCCTCCGCGTTCACTGCGGCTGCCGCTGCCGCTGCCGCCCTCGCGTCCGCTCGCTCTCGCGCACAGGAAGGAGAAGGAGGAGACGGTGGAGACGGGAGGGGAGGCGTGCCCTTTTAAGGCCGCGCGAGGAGGAGAGAGAAGGCGGCAGGCCGCAGCGCGCCTGCAGCCGGAGAGAGAGAGAGAGAGGAATCGCAGGTCTACGCGCACAGGCGCGCAGACGAATCTCCCGTGCGAACATAACTGTTCTCCAGACGTCCGTAAACGATCCCGGACGTCTTGTCAGACGTCTGGATGTGATCCCAGATGTCTTGTCCGACGTCTGGGACACCTCCCAGACGTCTTAAAAGGCGTCTGGGGCACGCGTTCGTTACAACCTGCAACATGTTTAATGGATGAAAAGGGTTAAGGTTAGTCAGATAAGTGTGTAATTGGTTGGAAAGTTGAGCAATACTAGCTACAAGAGCTTTGCCCTTAAAGGACTTAGGAAGGGTGGCCTATTGTTCTTAACCAAAGCCCAGAGATTTCTCTGGAGTTTGGTGAGATATTTGGACCTAAAGTAAGCAATTGCAGAGAAAAAGGCATCTATCTAAGGTTGTTTATAGAATTCTATTTGTTTAGGTGTATATTTGGCAAAGGGATTTAACCCTTAATATCCTCTAAATATGGAGAAAAGTATTGCAAGAGCGGCCATCTCTCTAATTGCTCTTGAATGTAGAGTAATTGAATGAGCTCTTGGGTTATCGATTTGTTCCAATAAAATAGCAGAGAGGATTTTGTCATCAAAGGACTCGATGAAATTTCTTAAGGGTCACACACTTGTGGACTTTCTATCATTAGTTGTTTGATCCATCCTAATTAGGTTGTCGTGAGAGTCTTGATGTATCTCGTCAAGATCGTGATCTGGTATGATTGGCATGGTAATCCTAGGCAACAAATTTGTTATTGGCTAAGAGGTTCACCTAAGGCAATCTCTCTAGGCTCGGCGGCATCCTACAAAGTTTTGATGGTTCCAACAATTTTGCCTCTATTGGAGAGTCATCCAAGTGGGAAGTTGCCTATAGCTAGGTTTGGTTGAATTCCACTATTGGTTAGATCCATTTGTCTTTGTTTGTGTCAAACCATCGTGTCGCCCCTTCCTCAGGCCAACACCACCGCGTCGCCCCTTGACAGCCAACACCTCTACCTAGCCCCTCCCTTAGAGGCAGCTCTCCTCGTGCCTCTGGTCCCTCCCTCTGGACTTCACCCCCTCCGATCTTTCCTCCTTCCTCCTACCCTCTTAGACCCCAACCTCCGCCTCCACTACCCGCCTTCACTGCTCCACTTCCACATCATCCTTTGCATCTCCATCCACCACCGTCGCCTCTCCCACGTCGGGCCCGTCCTTCGCGACCTCCACCTCCTCTCCGGCACCTGCCCAACACTGGCCTCCCCCTCCTCCACACCACCTTCCGCTTCTCCTCCTCCCGCCCTCACCTCCTCCCCCTCGCCCTCGACCTCCTCAACATCCTCCCCCACCCTACCTCCGACTCCCCTCTCACCCCTCCGCCCCCATCAGCCACTGCCTCTCACCCCTCTGGCAAATCCCGTTCACCCCCCTCTCATCCTCCTCCCCTCTTCTCCCCCCACTGCACCTCCTCCCCTCTTCCTCAACCTTGCCACCGCCTTGCCATTTTTGAACAAACATGATGCACTTGATTTAAATGGAAAAAATGAAAAGAAAACCATCAAAGATCTGTGAGTCTGAATGTTCATTAGTTGCTGAACTTTTTAGGAGTATCAATTGCTGAAATTTGATAGCATGAGTAAGATTGTGTGAGCATGACTACGTGAAGCAAAATTAGTATACTGATGAGATTGTGTGAGCATTCTGCATATAATAAGATAGCAACACATGCTAAAGCAAAACAATTAAAATGTTGTTTGTGCACTCATTATAAAATGGAATATACTTGATTTTTACCTGGTAGACATACACTAAGTTCGCATTGACCTGACTGTGGGATACAGAAGATTATGGAAGTTTATATTATTATGTGAAAAAAAAAAGAAGACTTAGACAAATGAAATTTATCCAATGCATATTCATTGAGTGATGAAACAATGCTACATTACATGAATGCTGTATAAGAGATATCCATCTTTTTATGGTAAGGTACGTAGCAGAAATTGCATCGACAAGGAAAGTTGGGGTTCAATCTGACCAACTGCCTCTTCACCAATATGCCCCTAGAGTAGATGTCTATAAGGAAGCTAAAATAGGCAAACTTGCGATTGCCCTCAACTTCTAAAATGTCTCGTATTTTCCAATGAAGAAAACTCGCTATAGTTGATACTTTCACAACAATACAAAAGCAAGAAAAAGAACCAACTTAAAAAAATCTTCATTGTTTTCATATGCTCATGATGGTTATCACATACTATGACGAAGATTTCCTGCTTGTATGTAAAATAGAAGGATGGCATGAATTTGATTATTTGATATTGATTAAGAATTTTTGAGATTTTTTTTTGTCCATCATCTCATTTGTGTTCATTCCAGAGTGTATTCGCTATGTATGAGCGTGAAAGTTATGAGAAGTTAATCTCCTCAATTAAGGTCCAGCAAAGTAAGGCGGTACAAGAGGTTTTGAAGTCCTTCCTGGGAAAAATCTACAAGAGGCAGAAGTAAAGCTTATTTTGGATGATTGAATAAGATCATTATGGTTTCAACTCCCTGTTGTTGGAAGAAGCATTTTTGTGGTTACCCTTTGGAGCTTCTAGTAATGATATTTCCTGAGGCAAGATGCCTTTGTACTCTTTTTTTTTTTTGCAACAAGATGCCTTTGTACTCTTGTCCACTCAAAAATTGCGTGAGCAAAAGTTGAGACGTATGATTTTTAATGAGTTAAAATGATTGATATAATGATACGATGTCAGTGGATATTTGTGATTGGTTAACTCGAAGATTGACTTATTTTGGAAAAGACAACACCAAGTCTAGAGATGCAAAAATTTACAAGTAACATATATGGAATGCGTGGTTAGACCTTTCCACTAAAGCTAATTAATTTTGAGTTGGATGCTTGCATGATTTCAAACTCATGCAAATCTGACAATAGAAATTAAATAATAGTAATTAATTGATTTATCCTTGTGAAGAACCTACATCCATACATCAATGATATGACTCAAGTGAATTCATTTTGATTGTATGCTCACACCCATCTTCCTTAATCTTTAAGTTTGGGGGATTATTTAGATGAAGCATCCCACTTAACTCGATTTTCTCTAAAACGTTCTTAGCGTTGTTTATAAACAATGAATGATGAATCGCAGTGCATGACACACCAAAAGAGCATGTAGGTACAAGCCACACTTGAATTCATTGTAGGGTCTTATCAATCTTGAAGTAGCATTCCCAAACAATATACAACTAGTGAAAGAATTTGATGATGAGATATTGTAGTTTGAAGCATTTTCTACAAGCAAGGTTGCAACAGTCTCCCATAATGGCTTCACTGAAGATACAAATAACATACAGCATTTCTTTAATTGCTGTAAATTTTGTTTCATATTTACGTAAAAAAGTTGCAGATACAAACACAACAAACTCAGACTGTTTGTGTTTCAATATCTTTGTAAATAAAAAACTGGGATAAAAAACAACAATATCTATGGCCAATATTGAAAGCGAATCATGAGTCAGTAAGACTTTGCAAATATTGCGGCTTCATCAGCAGGATTTCTGGTCATCAGACACGTCTTTGGTCCCGGAGGTTGATCAAATGGGAAACACCTAATTGTGGCACCGGTCTCTTCCTTCACCTGGCGCTCGTCTGCATCATTGCACAATTCAGTTAGAGTGCCAACCCATGTTGCTATCCTTTCTTTCCTCCCTAACAAGGATGAGACAAGACCATGGGAGGGGGTTTGTCCACCTACTACCAAAGCAGAAGCAAATTGCCGATTAGTAGACTATTATCACTGGCCGCTGCCACTACAGAAGATGTATGGCAGACCATCATATATCACAAAACAAACTTGCAAAGCACAGTCAATAATCAACAGCAAATTGTTTGACTCAGTACCTGGCAGACCAAGGCCCTCTTGCCCATTTGCCTTCAGAGATGGTTGTCTTTAGATCTTCATACGATTTGACACTTAATTTTGATTGAAGAGGGGTAGTGGTGGTGGTGGCTGTCGGGATAGGGAGTTGCAGAGGGGATTTGGGAAGGTGGTGAGGTGGAGCTCGTTGGAGAGACGTGCCGGTGGTGTGGACGTCACTGGAGAGACAAGTCGACGGTGGAGCTTGCTGGAGATGGAGTAGCCCTAGTGCATAGGAGGGAAAGCGGGGGTGTTCGAGACCGATGGTGGAAGATGGACGGATGCGAGATGTGGTGAGAACGAGTGTCGCAGGGAAAGAGAGGGGTTGAGGAAGAGGGGAGGAGGTGCAGTGGGGGGTGGAGGGGATTTGCAGGAGGGCTGAGAGGCGGTGGCAGATGGGGGCGGAGGGGTGAGAGGGGAGTCGCCGGGTAAGGTGGGGGAGGGGAGGGGAGTGGAGGGGCGACGCAGTGGTGTTGGTTTGCAGGGGGTGCTGGGCGGAGGTGTTGGCTGTCGAAGAGGAGGTGTGGTGGTGTTGGCATGGGGAAGGGGATGGGCTGGGTAGGGAAGGAAGAGGAGGAAGGGGAAAAGGGAGGGGCGGGTTGAGGAGGAGTGTCACCTTGGGCGGCCGAGTGAGTCCGGAGGAGGAGCACGGTCGAGGGGGAGGTGTGGTGAGTGCTGGTCGCTCCGGTGGAGGGGGAAGCGCGGTGAGGAAGGAAGGGAACACCTCGTGCGCGGAAGAGGAGGTGGAGGAGGTCGACGGGGGAGACTCGAACGAGGTTGGCTGTCGGAGGGGTGAGAGGGAAGGGAGGAGGGAGTCAGTTGGTGTTGGATTGTCGTCGCCATGGGGAAGGGAGGATGAATATGACAAATCTCAGCCATTTATAGTTTGAAAGGAGTTTACATGTGATCATTCCTCTCTCTCTCTCTCTCTCTCTCTCTCTCTCTATATATATATATATATATATATATATATATATATATATATATGGCAATAATCTTATGAGATGTTTTTTCTTTTTTTTGTGAAAATAAGAGAATAATAAATCATAATCGTTAGATTACTCGAAAAATAATAGAAGGTTAAATTAAAAATACTTTTCTTCTGCTTCCCCCTTCATGACCCTTTCTCTCCCATTCTTACCACCACCACCACTGTCTGCAACCCACTCACAAACACACACGGACACGGTTGTAGCTCCCTTTTGTTGGCGACATCCTCTTCGCGGTGACGTCCTCCACTACACCTCCTTCCCTCCCTCTTGCCCCTCTTCAACCCATCTCACCTCTTTTCATCCTCCTCTCGTCGATTGCAGTCTTATCGCACCTCCTTTCCAGCAACTCCCCCCCTTCATCGTTGTCCCGCCTCCCCCCCGACCCCGGCAACTCTCCCCCTTCGCCGTCGCCCTGCCTTCCCCCCCAACCTCGACAACTCTTGCCTTCAGCCAGGTAACAACCCACCTCCTCTTCTTCTTCCTTAACCCTCACCACCATCGTCAGCCCTCCTCTTCTTCTCCCTCAACCCCACCACCCTCTGCCGTGAATCCCCTTCGACCTTGTCTCACCCTCCTCCCCTCTTCTTCCCCCACCAGACCTCCTCCCCTCTTCTTCCCCCGCCTCATCCTCCAGGCCCTCTCCACTGCCTCCTCCCACCGCCCCGGCGCCATCTACCTCGACCTCCCCACCGAAGTCCTAGAGAGGCCCTTCCTTCCAGACCACTCCCCCTCCATTGCCAAGGCCGCGTCTCTGTTGAAGGGGGAGAAGCCGCGAAGATGGAATCCCCTTCCACCGCGACAACGAGCCTCTCTCACATGTCTTTCACATTGCATCATCCAACCCCCTCCACTCCCCTAAGCTCTCCCATCCTATTCTCTGTGTCCTCTTTTTTTTTTTGTAGACAAAATGATGAGTTGGCGATGCTCGATGAATTTTTTTTTCCTTTACCTTGAATTGCAAAGTAATCTTTTTTTGATATCCTTCTCAGGTCTAATTTGCTAAGATTATCCATGTCCAGCAATTATCATCTTAACAACTGGTTTATGTACTCCATGCTTTTATTATTCCTTATCACAGTAGGATTTTGGATAATGCAACCATTTTTAATTTTGCAGGACATATATGCTCTTTATCTTTTTATTAACTTTTTTAGATCCTGATCCTTATCTTGTAGTTTACCCTTTTGGCTCATCTTGTGATTTCTTAAAAGTTATGTGTTAACATTACTGTCAATATTTAAGATTTATTAATCGGATAACTCTTCAGGCTGCTTGCTCTTTGTTTAGAAGCTATGACTGGAGAACTCTTCCTTTAAATGACAATGGTCTTGATGTAAATATGTGAGATACAGATGCTTTGCTTTGACAAACCTTGGATAGCTAAGATCTTTTTCCATGTCAGCATGGAAGTTAGTTCCTTTGTTGTAATTTTCATGTATGTATAACCATGTAAGAATAGTGTGCCACACATGGCAATTCATGGAGTTATCTGGTTGTCATTGTAACATCAAGTCAATGTTTTGTTCATGGTTGGTTGAGTTATATCATACATGTATTCTTGTCACATTCTTGTTTTTTAAATTGTTTGTTTTGTTAATTATAAGTTCGATGCATGATGCATGTTCTTTCTAAGCATCACATTCCCCTTTTCAACTTCTCTTTAGCTGTTGGTGTAACGAGCGCGTGCCCCAGACGCCTTTTAAGACGTCTGGGAGGTGGCCCAGACGTCCGGGATAGTTTACAGACGTCTGGCGAACAGTTATGCTCGCACGGGATATTCGTCTGCGCGCCTGTGCGCGCAGACCTGCGTTTCTGCCCTCTTTCTCTGCGGCTGCAGGCGGCTGCGACCGCCTTCTCTCTCCTCTCCGCGCGGCGTTAAAAGGGGGGGGGGGGGCGCGCCTCCCCTCCCGTCTCCACCATCTTCCTCCTTCTTCTCCTGCCTGTGCGCGAGAGCGAGCGGACGCGAGGGCGCAGCGGCAGCGGCAGCCGCAGTGAGCGCGGAGCTGCGGCGTGCGAGGGCGGGGCTCTGCCGTGAGGGCGAGCTCGCCAGGAGCGGCTTGGCCGGCCGGCGGAGGGCGCAGGGGGCGCGGAGCGTCGCGGAGAGGGACCTGTGCGGGCTGAGCAGCAGACGCGCGAGGTGTGACGCGGGCGGCGTCGCGAGCGGAGGCCGAGCAGGGCTCTGTTTCTGGAAAATTTTCCAGAATCAGACGTCTGGATTGATATCCAGACGGCAAGGTCGACATCTGTGAGATCATACAGACGTCTGAAAGGTGAGTTTCCGCTTTCTTCTTCCTTCTTGTCGACTGATCGTACTGAGGGAGGGGGGTTGGCTGTGCACAGGTTCGCTGATTCGCCATCCCTTGTGAATCAGACGTCTGGAAGTTGTACCAGACGGCGGGAGTGACCCCCAGACGTCCGGAGGGACCATCGGGGTGGTTGACTGAGGGTAGGATCACCACGGGGGACTCTCCCGGCCAGGAGAGCACCACGTGCTACTTCTACTTTTGGAAAAGACTGCAATCAAGATCGTTCCCACGAGGACATTCGAGATCAAGTAAAGGATCTGAGAAATAAATGAAATAGTAAGAAAAATTGAAAGATGTAAATAAAGGAAGTAATAGAACATAACAGCTCTTGTACACTCTACTGTTGCCTTTAGTTAGTTTGCCACTCTACTCAGCGTTTTGCTGACGTGTTACACTCGTTACCTTTTTCAGGACCAGGTGTTGAGCAGCCAGGGTCGGCGGCTGCAGAGGACGCTGGGCCGAGTAGGGTCCAGTAGAGTTACCACAGCTTTGTACCCCTTTTTGTTTCTGTTCTAGTGAGTAGTTTTTGTTTCCGCTGTACCTTCTTTACCTGCAGTTTTTGTTATATGATAAATGTTGTTTTACTGTTGTGGTGGTGCCTACTGTAGTAGTTTCTTTCCTTACTGCTGTACTTTCTTACTGTTAGTTATATTCATGCTGAATGTGGTTTATTTTACTGTCTTTTGGTTACTTCCTCGTTAGACGACTGGGTCTTGGGATTAGTCGAGTCGGTCCGGTTCTCGTGTCTCGTAGGGACTCGGGAGTCGGGTCGTTACAAGATGGTATCAGAGCAAGGTCGTCCCGAGAAGTGAATCAACTGACTGGAAAATAACCAATTCACATGTTTATAGCTAGAGTAGCCACCACAACATATCTCTTGACATGAGCTCTTAGAAGTGTTGTTAGGTACCGTCTGTTTTGACGTTTACGTTTTGTTTCGCGTCTCCTTGCAGGAGATGCCTCGTCGTGGGACTGGCGAGACTGGCCGCGGGCGCGGCCGAGGGCGAGGTCGGCGAGGTGGACGTGCTGTCGTTGACGTCTCGGTGGACCAGCCACCACTCCCTGGCATCCAGGCCCAGGACCTCGCCAGACTGATACGGGATATTGTACGAGAGGAGCTCCACCCACCGCCCCGAGCACCTCCTCCTGGGGTTGCAGAGGGGGAGTCCTCTGTGGGACCACGCGACGGACGCGGCGCTGGACACGAGGGAGGGGATGGGCCCCTGCCGCCCCCACCTTCCTCCGACACTTCTGTACACGAGGCACCTTCGCCTGGAGGTGCACCAGCACCTCCCCTACAGCACCACTTCGAGCTTTTCGGACAGTTCCGGAAGCTGAAGCCCCCCTCCTTCAAGGGGGATGAGGACCCGACCGAGGCAGAGGACTGGCTTGAGCAGCTGGAGAAGATCTTCGACACCCTTCGCCCCCCGGTGGAGTGCCGCGTGGCCTTTGCCACGTACCAGCTGGAGAGTGCGGCACACCGGTGGTGGAGGGCGGTCCGGGGACAGGAGAGGGACGAGTCGACGTGGGACCAGTTCGTCACCCTCTTCTGCGAGCAGTACTTTCCCCAGACGTGGCAGGACCAGAGGAGGCGGGAGTTCCACACTCTCCGCCAAGGGACGATGACCGTGAGCGCGTACCGGACGCGTTTCTTGGAGCTGTCCCGCTTTGCAGCGACAGCGGTAGCCACTGAGGAGGAGCGCCTTTGGAGGTTCACCGAGGGGCTCCGGCCTGCGATCCGGGGGTATGTCAAACCCCTGAAGCTGCTGACGTTTTAGAGGGTGGTAGAGGTAGCTATGACTTATGAGGAGACCAACCCGTCCGCGCGAGAGATCGACGGCGGGCGGAAGAGGCCCTTTCAGCCAGACTTCTCACAGGGCCGGCGAGAACGGAGACATGCGGCGTCTGCAGGAGAGCCGTCACGTTGTGCAGGGCCATCAGTGGCCTTTGGGGGCCCTCGACAGGGGCCAGTCGCCAGCACCGGACCCCCGCCTAGCCGACAGCAGGGACTCACTGAGGGCGGGAGTCGGGTTCCCCTCTGCTACCAGTGTGGCCAGCCGGGCCACGTCAGGAGGGACTGCCCATCTAGGGCAGGAGGTCAGCAGATACTTCCCGCGCAGAGCACTGGAGGGCGCGCAGGAGGCCGCGGTTCCCAGGCGCGAGGAGGAGGACCGCAGTCGCGAGGAGGGTACCGGCCAGCACCTACCCGTCCGACGCAGAGTGTGGCTGCTTCGTCCGCACCTAGGGCTGAGGGGCGTATCAACGCCCTAACACACAGGGACGCCAGAGCTTCGGGATCCGTGGTAGCAGGTATGGTTTTAGTTTCTGGCAGACTCGTTTACACGCTTTTCGATTCCGACGCTACGCACTCGTTTGTCGCAGTTAGTTTGGACCAGGATTATACATTGTTAGAGAATCCGTTCGTAATCGGAGGTCCGAGTGGTCAGCTGTTTGTAGCTGAGGAGGTGTACACGGGTTGCGGGGTCAGCATCGGGGGACACAGTCTGCCAGCTGACCTGATTATGATACGGATGGAGGACTTTGGAGTGATTCTGGGGATGAATTGGCTGTCCGCTTACCACGCCTTGGTAGACTGCTTTGAGAGGAAGATTGTCTTCTCCATTCCGGAGTTGCCTTCCTTCGAGTTTCACGGGCAGCCAGTGGACGGAGGTTTTAGGTGCATTTCGGCCCTTCGGGCGGCGAGACTTTTGAGCAAGGGGTGTGAGGGCTTCTTAGCTTGTGTGGTGGCAGAGCATCCCGGTGGTCAGAGAGTACCCCGACGTGTTTCCAGACGAGTTACCAGGACTACCGCCCGAGCGTGAGATCGAGTTTGAGATCTCACTAGTACCAGGGACCAGCCCCATCTCCACCGCGCCATACAGAATGGCACCGCTTGAGCTGCGAGAGCTCAAGTCTCAGTTGCAGGACCTTTTGGAGAAGGGTTTTGTGAGGCCCAGTGCGTCTCCCTGGGGAGCCCCGGTACTGTTTGTGAAGAAGAAGGATGGGACCCTACGCCTTTGTGTGGACTACCGACAGCTGAATAGGGTCACCATCAAGAACAGATATCCGCTGCCGAGGATCGACGATTTGTTTGACCAGTTGCGGGGTGCCACGGTGTTTTCCAAGATCGACTTGAGGTCTGGATACCACCAGTTGAGGATCAGGGAGACCGACGTCTCCAAGACAGCTTTCCGCACCCGGTACGGACACTACGAGTTTTTGGTCATGCCGTTTGGGCTGACCAATGCCCCCGCTGCTTTCATGGACCTGATGAACCGGGTGTTCAGACCGTACTTGGACCAGTTTGTGGTGGTTTTCATAGATGATGTACTCATCTATTCTAGAGATTGGACGCAGCACGGACAGCACTTGCGGATGGTTCTGGACACTCTGAGACGACGCAGGCTGTACGCCAAATACAGCAAGTGCGAGTTCTGGTTGAGGGAGGTGACCTTTTTGGGTCATGTGATCTCTGGAGACGGCCTGGCGGTGGATCCCGCCAAGGTCGAGGCAGTGCTCAGGTGGGAGAGACCGCGTTCAGTCACTGAGATTCGCAGTTTCCTGGGGCTGGCAGGTTACTACAGACGGTTCATCAGAGGGTTTTCGTAGATTGCACGTTCTATGACACAGTTGACTAGGAAGGATGTGCCTTTCGCTTGGACAGACGCCTGTGAGGCGTGTTTTCTGGAGCTGAAGGAGAGGTTGACCTCGGCTCCCGTGCTCACCATCCCTGACAATAGTGGCGGGTTCGTTGTGTACACGGACGCTTCCTTGCAGGGGTTAGGAGGTGTGCTCATGCAGAGGGGTCACGTGGTCGCTTACGCTTCGCGGCAACTGAAGCCCCATGAGCATACTTATCCTACCCACGATCTAGAGTTGGCAGCTGTTGTCTTCGCGCTGAAGACATGGAGGCACTACTTGTACGGTGAGACCTTCGAGATTTTTACAGATCACAAGAGCCTCAGATATCTTTTTGACCAGAAGGAGCTCAACATGAGACAGAGACGTTGGTTGGAGCTCCTGAAGGACTACGACTGCAGCATCTCCTACCACCCGGGAAAGGCCAATGTGGTGGCTGACGCCTTGAGCCGTAAGGCACCCGCACGCTTGGCCAGTCTACAGTTACAGAGTTGGAGCCTTTTGGAGGAGGTGGGCAGTTGGCGACCTCGAGAGTTACGAGGGTACTGTGGGGCAGTGACGGTGACACGGCAGACCAGGCCAGAGTTGATAGACTGCATCATCACGGGACAGATGGCCGATCCGTACTTGCAGTCCTTGCGCGACAGAGTACTGTCAGGGTACCCAGGGGACTTCTCTTTCACAGACCAGGTGTTACGCTTGAGGGGACGGCTGTGCGTCCCCAGAGACGAGGAGCTGTTGAGAGAACTCCTGACTGAGGCACACGGTTCCAGATTCACCATACATCCCGGAAACACGAAAATGTACCATGACTTGAGACGCGAGTTCTGGTGGAGAGGGATGAAGCGGGATGTGGGTGAGTTCGTGCAGCAGTGCTTAGTGTGCCAGCAGGTGAAAGCCGAGCATCAGAGGCCTGCAGGGCCGCTTCAGCCGCTTCCAGTGCCAGAGTGGAAGTGGGAGAGCATCACCATGGACTTGGTGGTGGGCTTACCTGTTACCCAGCGAGGACACGACGCAGTCTGGGTAATAGTGGATAGATTGACGAAGACGGCACGATTCTTGCCGATCCGAGTCACTTTGGGACCAGCACAGTTGGCAGAGAGTTATATCCGTGATGTGGTGCGACTACACGGAGTTCCGCGGGAGATCGTATCCGACCGGGATACCCGCTTTACGTCCCAGTTTTGGGCTGAGTTTCAGCAGGTTTTGGGGACGAGGTTGAGGTTTAGCACGGCTTACCACCCCCAGACGGACGGACAGTTGGAACGCATGATACAGACACTTGAGGACCTTTTGCGTGCCTGTGTACTAGACTGGAGGGGCTCTTGGGAGGAGCACCTGCCCCTGGCGGAGTTTGCATACAACAACAGCTATCACTCGAGCATCGGCATGGCTCCCTACGAGGCTCTGTACGGACGGAAATGCACGGCACCCTTGAGTTGGGTTGAGGTGGGGACCAAGTGGGAGGTTGGCCCCAGGTTGATCCGGCAGAGTCAGGAGGTAGTTGAGCAGATCCATAGACGACTCCGCACTGTCAGGAGCAGACAGAAGAGCTACGCAGATCGCAGACGCAGAGAGGTGCAGTTCGAGGTTGGGGACCACGTCTTTCTTCGTGTTTCGCCCATGAAGGACTTACAGCGGTTTGGGGTGAGAGGGAAGCTCGCGCCGAGGTTCGTGGGGCCCTTTGAGGTCCTGGAGCGGGTTGGACCCGTTGCTTACAGACTTGCCCTTCCCTCGCAGCTTTCTGGTGTGCACGACGTGTTCCACGTGTCCAACCTCAGGAAGTACGTAGCCGATCCCAGCCACGTACTGAGTCACGAGAGCGTCGAGGTGAGCGACGACCTGACCTACCCCGAGCGGCCAGTACAGATCCTAGACCGAGCAGTCCGCAGGTTGAGACGAAAGCAAGTACCCCTGGTAAAGGTTTTGTGGAGGAGCCAGCGGTACGAGGAGGCTACCTGGGAGCCTGAGGCGGCAATGCGGGAGCGGTACCCGGAGCTTTTCGCGGGTACGTCTTTTCGGACCGGCTTCGGTCCTCTTTGAGTTTGTTATGGTTATTTGGACATCTTCTTCCCGCACCCAACTTCCTTTGAGTTTGTTATATTGTAACGAGCGCTTGCCCCAGACGCCTTTTAAGACGTCTGGGAGGTGGCCCAGACGTCTGACCAGACGTCCGGGATAGTTTATAGATGTCTGGCGAACAGTTATGCTCGCACGGGATATTCGTCTGCGCGCCTGTGCGCGCAGACCTGCGTTTCTGCCCTCTTTCTCTGCGGCTGCAGGCGGCTGCGACCGCCTTCTCTCTCCTCTCCGCGCGGCGTTAAAAGGGGGGGGGCGCGCCTCCCCTCCCGTCTCCACCATCTTCCTCCTTCTCCTGCCTGTGCGCGAGAGCGAGCGGACGCGAGGGCGCAGCGGCAGCGGCAGCCACAGTGAGCGCGGAGGAGCTGCGGCGTGCGAGGGCGGGGCTCTGCCGTGAGGGCGAGCTCGCCAGGAGTGGCTTGGCCGGCCGGCGGAGGGCGCAGGGGGCGCGGAGCGTCGCGGAGAGGGACCTGTGCTTGTTGAGCAGCAGACGCGCGAGGTGAGACGCGGGCGGCGTCGCGAGCGGAGGCCGAGCAGGGCTCTGTTTCTGGAAAATTTTCCAGAATCAGACGTCTGGATTGATATCCAGACGGCAAGGTCGACGTCTGTGAGATCATACAGACGTCTGAAAGGTGAGTTTCCGCTTTCTTCTTCCTTCTTGTCGACTGATCGTACTGAGGGAGGGGGGTTGGCTGTGCGCAGGTTCGCTGATTCACCGTCCCTTGCGAATCAGACGTCTGGAAGTTGTACCAGACGGCGGGAGTGACCCCCAGACGTCCGGAGGGACCATCGGACGTCTGGGATCTAGGCAGACGTCCCCACAGACTTCTGGACGTCCGGGGAACCAAGCCGAACAGGTAATTCTCTGATCCACCGTTTAAGACGTCTGGAAGGAGTTCCAGACGTCTGATTTTGCACAGTATTGTCTTTCTCGACCCGTTTAGGGCCCGTTTGGGCTCCGTTTTCCGCGATTCGAGTTGCGTTCGTTTCAGAATTTATTCCTCTACCCGCCTACAGTAGCTATACACTGTTTTGAGACTCTCCTTGTGTTTGATCCTTGTGATAGGACCTCGTTCGGTTGCAGTCTTGAGAGTCGCGGAGGCGCGCGGGATTCCCGATCACGCCCCCATTACTCCCGTTGTACCTGGTAGAGTGGCTTTAAGTATTAATAAAATCTGTTAAAGTATGGAACCATAACTAGAACCTAGGGCATTGCATGAATCCTAGGAATGAGAAATATATGGAATGATAGCTCCTAGGTGTTGCATGAATCCTAGGGCCGGAAAACTAGATTGTATGATAGATCCTAGGATATGGCATGAATCCTAGGATGGAAAAACTAGTGGAATGTATGTTACTGCAGTCTTGGAAAAATGGAAAGGAATATATAAAGCTGCCTGTGAATTTAATTAACAGCTGCCTGTTATGAACAAAAAAACATGTTTGAGATCATGGAATTTGAGAACGTGAATCTGGAAAGTGAAACATATGATGTTCTGAAATAAAGAGCTGGAACCCTACGGGAAATTAGGAGTGGAACTCCTGGAAAGAAAAAGGAATGGAACTGAGATGTAGTTTGTACTGTCTCTTGGGTACGCAGTACCAAGGGAAGTACCTGTACCTGTTTAGTGCAGAGTGGGGCCAGCCGCCCCAGGGACCCGGGGTTAGGATTGGCCGCTCTGTACCGACTTGTTGGCCCTCGTGTACGTAGTACCGGGGAGAGCTAGTAGTGTTAGGAGAGTACTAGCTACCCCACGGGCCCCGGGGTTCTGCTAGCCTCCTTCACCGACTTGTTAGGCCCACTAGGGCAAACCAGGGTAGTCAGGCGAGGGTGCGCGGACTGTGGAGGGGCAAGGCCCCGGTTTGGTTACTGTGGAGGGGTTGGACCCCTGTTACTAAGAGGGCTCTGCCCTGGTTCCGTGCTGTGCTTTGGGCGCACCCGTTAACGGAAACGACTGACCGCATGCCAGTGCGGGCTAGCTACCTGTGCGTTTATCGTGCGTGCCGTAGTCACCGTTACGTCTGTCAGTGACCTTGGGGTGGTTGACTGAGGGTAGGATCACCACGGGGGACTCTCCCGGCCAGGAGAGCACCACGTGCTACTTCTACTTTTGGAAAAGACTGCAATCAAGATCGTTCCCACGAGGACATTCGAGATCAAGTAAAGGATCTGAGAAATAAATGAAATAGTAAGAAAAATTGAAAGATGTAAATAAAGGAAGTAATAGAACATAACAGCTCCTGTACACTCTACTGTTGCCTTTAGTTAGTTTGCCACTCTACTCAGCGTTTTGCTGACGTGTTACACTCGTTACCTTTTTCAGGACCAGGTGTTGAGCAGCCAGGGTCGGCGGCTGCAAAGGACGCTGGGCCGAGTAGGGTCCAGTAGAGTTACCACAGCTTTGTACCCCTTTTTGTTTCTGTTCTAGTGAGTAGTTTTTGTTTCCGCTGTACCTTCTTTACCTGCAGTTTTTGTTATATGATAAATGTTGTTTTACTGTTGTGGTGGTGCCTACTGTAGTAGTTTCTTTCCTTACTGCTGTACTTTCTTACTGTTAGTTATATTCATGCTGAATGTGGTTTATTTTACTGTCTTTTGGTTACTTCCTCGTTGGACGACTGGGTCTTGGGATTAGTCGAGTCGGTCCGGTTCTCGTGTCTCGTAGGGACTCGAGAGTCGGGTCGTTACAGTTGGTTATTGTTGCTCAAATGTTAATCACTTCAGGTCAACTGCAATTGCTACATGCCTAAGATTGATGAGGACATTGTTAACTTGATGCGTCACTTCTCTTTTACTTGTCCAACCTTTCACACTTCTAAAGTAATTTCGTATTCAGCAAGGGATGGCATTTCATACTTGGTTAACAAGGAAAGCGATGGTGGAGCTTTAAGACACAAGGTTGGGTAGAATTGTCTCTGCGAGGACAACCAAGAATTTGAATCTTTTAGCCTCAACAATTTGAGATAGCTATTTTATGACCCCAACATGGAAGAAATGGAATAATGTTTGGCATTTTTTAAGACACAAGGTTGGGTTATTTTTTTTGTATCAAGAAGAGAGAAAAAAATTTGAGATTCTATAATTACTTTTGTTGCGAAATGGAATAATGTTTGGCATTTTTCTTATATCAAATTTGAAGATGCTGGGTGCAAATATTAGTTTTCATAGATGCTCCCGCAATTCGTGGCATCTCAATTCAAATAAAGGGATCACAATTGACATAGAAGTTGAAAAGGAATCTCTTGAATAAGTTCAAATATCAACATGCACTTTACATCGTTTTGCCCATTTCATTGGATTGCCTAGTCTTAACATCCAGACCACTATATCCAGACCACTATAGTCTTGCCATACATGAAAGGCCCTGTTACAAAAGGAAAACAACTCCATGCTTTCTAGTTTTCACTACCAAAAAAATGATGCTTGCCCACAAATAGTAATTCCTTCTTGCTGCCACCTTTTCATTCGAAACGCCATTCATACATAACTTAGCAACAAGTGCAAACCAAGGACAACAAACACACAAAAAATTAGATAGAAATATCAAGTCAGAGAAAATGAAAAATAACCAAAGAAAAACCAGCGATCAAATGTGATATATTAAACTCCATGGTAAACTCCAAACAAGAAACTTACATGATTTATAAGATAGATCAAAAGTGATCTATTAAAGGAAATGCCTGCAAGTAGAATTACACAAATTCCATCCTGTTATATACCTAAACTAGCAATTGCAACGTTGCACAAAAAATTAAAAAATGAGAATATTGGGGTCATCTCATGCATTACACAACTTAAAAAATGAGAATATTGGGGTCCATCACATGCATCATCTGAAAAGTTATAGACAAATGTATAAGTCAATTATTTTAGTATGAAGAAAAATAAAAACTGAAAAAAATAAACAACTAATAATTACTTATATCTTTTGTGGATAATTTCGACTAACATGAAAAGATAGCTCTCCGCATGCTTTGCAAAGTCTGGGATGCTTTTGTTATTGTTCCATGGCTTTTTCTTTTCCACCTTTTAGTCTTTTGACACTTCCCTTTGTTTTTGAAACTTTTGTAGGGAGAATAGTTATTTCTGATGGATCCTTATAAGCCATGATTCTTGAACCTTGGTTTGAGCTTCCACCATCACCTTGTATTGTTAGGCATTCCTTTAATCTCTTCTTAGGATCGTTGACCATATCTTTTGCCATAAGATATGCCTCATTTCACTTCCAGCTAAATGAAGACACCTTGAAAAGCCATCCCATAATTAAGCTATATTTAAGGGTTTTACAGCATTGGAGAAATCCATTAGCTTGTTTCCTTGACTGTCAAGCATTTGCCTTTTTGTTGCATTCTTGATCCATCTATTCATGATGTAATGGCTTGATAATGATTCAACCAAATCCCATCTCAAAACAACAAGTATGTGTTGACATGGAATGTCCTCACACTCAAAGAATTTATAGGTGCATTTTGCCACTTTATTCACATTATCATAAATAACTTCCCTTTTTAATAAAAAATCTTTCTTTCTTTTTTCTGTAACTAACTGAATACTTGTGTCGCGATCTTCTTTGATATTTTTTGTGATATAACGCATGTAAGATGCATGCAACTTATCTTGAAATAAATAAAAATTCTCATGTGTCAACAAAGTTGCCATTTGCTTCTCAATCTCATCATCAAATTTTAATTCAAGCAGTGAATATAACGTCATGTAATTGGCTTCCAACTCCTTTTGTCTTGGATGATCTATAGCATTATCAATATGCATACAAAATTCAACCAAGATGAACTTTTTTTTTCACAAAGTGATCGAAAAAAGAGTTCATACCTTCAGATTGTTGAGTTGTCCTCATACCGGCTCAAAACATTTCCCTAAAGTATGCTGGTATTCACATATTGCGTATGTCATATATTTGTGTGAGCCAATCTTTATTTTCTAAGTTGAATTCTTGGATCACCTCCTTTTACGAACTTTCAAGATCATCGGGTGTTTCTGAACTCCAAACACAAGATTTGAATTTATTTTGAAACTTTTGATTAGATGCTAAAGTTACTCCAACTTTTTTTAATATGTGTCACATACAAAATCTATGAGTGAACTTGTCACAAACAATCTTTATTAATGTTATCATAGCAATATCTTGATTTGTAATTATTGAATCCATTTGGTGACCATCCATGGCTTTTAGGAATTTTGAAAATAACCTTACAAATGATTCTGTTTTTTCATTCCGTAGCAATCCAACAACAAAGATAATTGATTGCCTATGATAATTTACCCTAGTAAATGGAGCAAAAATCATGCCATACTTGTTTGTCTCATATGTTGTATCAAAAACTATAACATCTCCAAAAGAGCATAATTTTTTCTTGAAATGCCATCTACCCAAAAAATATGCTTCAATTTATTTTCTTCATCTAGTTCATAAACATATTAAAAGGATAGATGACGTCTCTTTTTTTCTTCCAAATTTTCAATAAAGATAAGAGTATCTGATTGTTTCAAAGATTCTCGCAGGCATTTCCCATAATTTCTTAAGTCTCTCTCTAAATAACCAACGTTTTCATAACCACCAACTTATTTTTTCCAAATATGTATCATCTTCGACGAAGACACATTACATTCAGAGTATACACGGTGCAAAGATGTGGAGATGTAACATTTCTTTTAGATCTCAAGAAATGACTCTCTTGTGGCATAACTAGTTCGTGATTATGATTCTCAATGAATTTGAAAACTACCCACTTTTCATCTAAGTTTTTCTTTATTAATAAAGCTGCTTCACAACCCTCTCTCATAATACCAATCATTTTTGCATTCATTCCTTTCTTGATTTCAAGACCATGTGATTTTTTCTTCTCTTCCTTATATCCTTATTTTGAGCATACGAAATATTTACGAATCACCTCATTTGTTTTACCATCTTTATTTTCTAACGATCTTTGTACACTAAAACCAACACCATGGGCACATCTTTTATAAAACATCCAAGCTTCTTCAATAGAATCAAATAACATGCCAATAGTTGGTATTAATTCATTGATTGTTGAAGAAGTGGGTTCATCTATCATTACCGATGTTGGATCTTCTATAATATGTGATTCCAATTGACTATGGTGTAAGATGATATAAATTAATTATAATTAATATAAACATTGCATTAATATTTTCTATTATTTAAAAATTATTTTTTAGATACATCGTTTGAGTTTTGATCCAAAATGTTAGTAATGAAAGGTTGACCACCACTGATTTTATAAGACTCGATATCCATCATTGTGTGTTTTTCTCTTCTATTCATCAACTATATTATGCCCATTATTAAAAAATTAGTACAAAAATAGTGACATTAAAAAAATAAATCAATCAAATGTATATTTAGGTAAAATAACATTAATCTAATGTTCCTATTTCGATTTCCAATTTGAAAAACCATAAAAAGATCAATATAAGTTATTTCTAACTAAACTTGTTGCCAACTATGAGCACTATGGAAACGCTTGCCAACATTGTACTAGACATACCACCAATCATCAGCCAAACATTCCATCCGTTTAAATTATGTAAACTAAACTTTTGTATGCATAAAACTTAACAAAAGAAAATCTGTAATATAAAAAAATGAGTAACCTGTTGAGATATTTGATTCTTAAACTTTGATCCACTTCCCTGTAGCAATCAATCAAACACCAACAACTCATTATTTTTCCACCAAAAAAAAAATTGATGCACCTGCAGGTTAACAACTAATGTTATAGGATAGGATGGGAAGCACACAGAAAATAGAGGGGGGAGCTTAGGGGAGTGGGTGGGCTGTGGCCGAGGAGGGAGTTGGTGTTGTTGGGGTGTGGGACGCAGAGAAAAGAGGGGCGATGGTGGTCGTGGGAGTGTTGTCGCAGAGGGGAAGGAGGGGACTTTTCGGCGGTGGGATGCGGTTGAGATACAAGAGGGGTGGTGGTGGCAGAAGGGAAGGTGGGGGGACGATGAAGGGGATGAGTTGCTCGGAAGGAGGTGCGGTGGGGTTGCAACTGACGAGAGGACAATGGAAGGAGGTGCGGTGGGCTGCAGAGGGACAAGAGGAAGGGAAGGAGGTGTGATGGGGCCCGAAGCTAAGGGTTACCTTAAGCCGATAAGAGGAGGATGCCATCGTTGAGAGGGGCTGCAACAATGTGTGCGTGTGTGAGTGGGTTGCAGATGATGGTGGTGGTAAGAATTGGAGAGGAAGGGTCATGAGGGGGGGGGGTTGGGGAAGTGGACGGAAATTATTTTTAATTTCAACCTTCTATTATTTTTAAATTAATCCAACGATTACGATATGTTGTTCTCATATTCTCACCAAGAATGACTTATCATATGATCATTATCATATATATATATATATATATATATATATATATATATATATATATATATATATGAGAACATGTTCTCCTGGACCCATTTTTCTGTTAAAGCACGCCAAAGGGTCTTTCATTTCCACTCACGATAATCATACACCCTTATTGGAGTCGAGGTTAGCAAGGTACATTAGATTATGCATATTTTTGAAATTGCCTTCCATGAATAAAGCCTCGTGGAGAAAAAAAAAGAAATTCCATTAATCATGTGGCTAAAATAAAAAATTGTATTATGTATAGTATTTTTTTTGTCACGAGTCTTTGTTATAAATACAGAAAGGGGGATATAATTAAAGCCCCTTTGAGATGTTTGCAAGAATACTTCTTTCAACAAAATTATCTCTATTTACCTATTTTTAGTTGTATGTTTCTTTTGACAACTTTTTTTGACAAATTCCAAACTTTTTATGAAAGATATTTTTCATATACGAGCTTTGTTAGAGTTTCTTCTCTTGGCTAGCCATTATTATGATGTAATAAGTTACCTATAATTATCTTGTCTAGATAAAAGTATTTTCTATTTGGTGCATGACTAGGTCTTTAGTACGCATAAGACCATGTAGTATGACAGATTGGATAACACTTGATTTATGTTAGTTTGGAGATTAGAATAGTTTAAAGGACTTGATTACATATGAAGGAACCAACAAGATATTCGATTATGTTTTTCTAGTCTACAAGTAGATGATAACCTTTTTTAGGGATTGTCATCAGATTGACATATTTTGATTAAAGATGTGGAACTATCATGTAGTTTAGGTCAAAAGTGTTGACTTAATGAGATAGAGATAATCGAAGATCATGCCCATTTCTTTCTTGAAGAAAGTGCATCTTTTGACTTGAGATGTCTCTATACACTATATATACATTTGGCAAATCGATATTTGATGTGGCAAGATGTTTAAACTAATGAGTTATATTTGATACCATCATATCACATGAATAAAAAAATATTATTTTCATTTTGGCGTAAATGTGCTCCTTGACATGAATAAGGTATTTGACTATGCTATTAAATATATTTGATGTATGATAATCTAGAGATTTAAATAGTTTAGAGAATTCGATAATAGATCAAGAAACCATCATGATATTTGATTATGTGTTTCTAGTCTAAAGAGAGATGATAACATACGTTGTCGAGATTTGAAAAAGTCATATATGTCAAGTCAAAAAGTTGATGAAATATGAGATAAATGAAGATCATCTCCAATGTTATCATTGAGAAGACGTATCTTTGACCTAAAATAAATATGTGCTTCTATTATTGAATATACAAATTTGGTATACTAATGATAGATGCACTCACGTGTCAATACTAGAATGTTAGGATTTATATGAGGGGATGCGATATACACGATCTCTTAAAGTGATCATTTGTATTTGCGAGTATTTGCGATGCTTCTTAAATGCTTGAAATTGTTGCTATTGTGAAAAGGCTCATATTGGAATAAGTCCCTTCAACCTCTAAGAAGAATGGAAAGAAAAGGGTGCCTTGGTGGAATGTAATGGAGCAAACAGAAACTTGGAACTTCCCGAAGGACAAAGACATGTGAGAATGGCAAAGGTTGGAGGGTTGCCTCTTTAATAGTGTGTCTTACAAATTAAAATATGGGAAAATTTTGAAGCATAATTTTAGCATATTTAGCTAGTTTCAAGATTACAATAAACACATTCATGAGTTCAAAAAGATTTATTCTGTCCAAGATAATGTTGTTCACATGAAACAAATACAAAAGCTTGTTTCAAGAAAAATGAAATAGTGAAAAAAACATTTATAATATAGTGAATGAAATACATTTTGAGTGCTTTCAAATCTTATAGCTGTAACATAAGTAATTGGAAGGGCATGGCATTTTAAATGTCCATTAGCCATAGAAATTTAGCATCAACTAGATCATTGGCTTGAGCGACAAGACAATCAAATTATTAGGTGATGTGACCAAGATGTTTACTCTAACTTACCATATTGTGCCTTTGGAAAATGCATGTTTTAATAATGTTAAGTTCATAATATATTGAAACATCTTACCATACATCTCCTTTTACTCATTTTAGATGCCAATTATTACATCATTATTATCATTTTTTAATCATTTAAGGACTAAAATTGTGGTTATATAAAAACTCAACCCAATTTACTCGGACAAAATAATTTACATTGCATTTTAACGTATTAAATTTGTTACATAAACCTTACAAAATTAAAATAGTCCAAGGGTTAGACAATATAATGGTGAGAAGTTAAAAGAAAATAGAATCACAGTTAGTTACGAAAAACTACTATGACGAAGATGTTGGCAATATGGGACAATTGTGAATACCAATCTCTACACATGAATCCAAGGATGAAAAGGAATCTAATATGGGTTTGAAAATTCAAATATGGTTGGATTCACATATTCATCTTTGGATTTTGTTGAGTTGTGTTGTGAATACAGACAACGAATTTGAAATTTTGTTGGATACGGATTTGGATGTGGTGTAGTGAAATTTAAATTGGATTTAGATTCAAATATCTGACAAACTAAATCTATATGCCGTGGTGATCAAAGACCTTTATGTGGATTATTTTTCAAGAATCAGAATCTTTATATATTTTAACAATGATTTTCAAGTGATATAACTCAGATTATTCCATATTTTAAACTTAAAAACTATGCTGACCCTTGAATATATTTACAACGTACGTATGAAAGTTCCTAAAGTGTTTGACTTTTTATCTAGTCTTTTTTTATTGGCTAATAACTTATATTAATATGCGATTTATACTTATATTCTATTTTTGTCTGAATCGAATTCTACTCGATTTATACTTATATTGACTTTTGGCTTGGCCTTGCGTACATGGTATCGAGGTGAGCTACTTAGTGTAGGATGGGAGCTAGTTGTCCCACGGGACTTGGGGTTAGGATTAGCCACCCTACATCGACTCTTGTTAGGTTCACCGGGCAAACCAGAATAGTCGGACGAGGGTACGCGAATTGTGGAGAGGCGAGACTCCTGTTCTGAGAGAGCAGGGCCCTGTGCTGTTCCGTACTGTACCTTTAGGTGTACCCGCTAGCAGAAACGTCTGACCACGTGCCAGTGTGGGGTAGCTACCCGTGCGCTTATCGTGCATGCCGTAGTCACGATTCATTGCGACCGTGACATCAGGGTGGTTGACTGAGTGTAGGACTACATGGGGGACTCTCATGGCTAGGAGAGCACCACATGTACATCCTACATCACGGGAAAGACTGTAATCAAGATCGTCTCCATGAGGGACAGTTAAGATCAAGAAATGACCATATGCTTAAGAGAATAAACAAATCAGAACCACTTAGTTGAGCTAAACGGAATAAAATAATAAATTAGTTGCTTGTCTTATGTTAATTACATGTAAATGGCTTAAATACCATTCTACTCAGTGTTAGCTGGCCACAGATTTTATAATCATGTTCAGGTCAGGGAGTTGAGTAGCCAACGCCACTAGCTATAGAAGGAGCTGGGCCCAGTCGAGCCCAACCTTAGCTGTGTTTGCTTTTCGTTTCCTAGCTTCTTTTGTTGTAGTGAGTATTCGATATATGTAATACTGTTTCTGTTACTTTTCCGTTGTTGTAGTTGTGGTGGCATGTATTGTTGTGAAACTTTTCATTATGTTTCCTTTACTATCTACTTATTTATTTTCTGCCCAGTTACATTGCATGTGTGGTTGTGGAATGTTTTCTACTTTTGGTTATTTCTCGCTGGACGACTGGATCTTGGGATCAGTTGAGGCGAGCTAGTCTTGGGTCCTGTAGGAATCTAGGATCGGGTCATAACTCCACAGGAGGGGGTGAGATTTGTGGAATATGAAATCGATGCGGAAATAAATAAAATTCAATCTCACAAAATGCAATGACACAAGATATACAGGTATTTTTAGGTGGAAACCCAAATCAGGTGAAAATCACCACCTAACCCTCTCGAGTTAGGATTTTCTGATTGACTAGGTCGATCAAAATCCACTAATGAACTACTTTAATGAGGGTAGTTCAACCTCTATACAACCACGTTACAAGTATGATGGTAGCATTCTTTAAACCCCTTCTCTTTACGAGAAGGTTTTTGTCTTGCGAAGGAGACGGGAATTCACAAAGTGAATACCCGAACAAAAATAAATACAAATATCCTATAGAGCCACAAAGTAAAGAGAATAATACTAGCTTCTATAGGCAAAGAAGAACTTCCCTTAGATGGAAGTGCGTAGGCATGATCTCGACAGAGTATTAAAGCTCTCAGATGTGACGAGTGGAGCTTTGGAGAGCAAGATCACTTCTCTTCTTGAGAATAGCTTTTCTATGACACAAATGGATGTGGCAATGATTTCTAATGGTGTATCTTAATAAGGGAGGGCTACCCCTCTATTTATAGGTGGCCTAAGAAGGTTTTGGAAGGCCTTAGAAGGCTTCCATAGCCGTTGGGAATTATCCCAAGGCAGAACATGCCGTAATCAGAATCATTAATGATTCTGACAAGGTCATCAGACATCTGGAAAAAAGATCAGATGTCTGGAAGTCAAGGATAAGACGTTTGGAAACTAAATCAGACGTCTAATTCTAGACAGGTTTCCTTCTTGACTTGCATCAGACCTAAATAGGGTTCTAGGTGAAAGTGATTAGACGATAGGTCAGTCGTCTGGCACATGATCTGGACGTCTGGAAACTAATAACTCTATGGGAACTGATTTCCAAGAATGCTTAACGGCTATAACTCTTAACAAAAGTGATTTGGCGTCAAATGAGGCTGAACGTCTATTTATCAGACGTTTGAGGTCTTCCACAGACGTCTGAAAGAAGCCTAAAGGTCATTTCTCAACGAAGATATTCTGAAGGCCAACGTTCCATTAATTGGACGTCTGGCAAAGTCAGACGTCTGGACTAAGGGTCGGTCATCTGAAATCACTAGACAGAAGGTTTTAGGACTAGTCCTAAAACCTTCTGTCTAGTGATTTCAGATGACCGACCTAAATGATTGGATGTCTGATTCAACATTCCGACGTCTTATTGTTCACTATCAAACACCTGATTATCAAATTAGACGTCTGATATGGCTGTTTGAAGCCTATTTAGGTTTTCTAAGTTCTCTACGGAAAACCTAAGTATCCTAGGATTGTGCAAGTATTCCTAGGACTACAGTGTTGATACTTTGAGGCTCTTTAACATGAATCTAAGAAAGAAAAAAATAAAGAGCAACAAAAGAAAGATACATAGAACAAGATAAAACGAAATCTATCCTATTCTTGTCTTCACGCCTTCTTCAAGTTATCGCTCATTGCCAAGCTCATTCTCCTCCGTCAAGCTCCTCCAATCTGCCACGAATGCGACCTCGAACTTCATCTTTATACTTGTATCCATTTGCAATTGTCCTGAAATCTTGGACTTAAAAGTGAATGTTAAATAACAAGTATTTTATTATCATCAAAATAAACGATCGTGGTGTCCTTGCACCAACAGGAAGGAGGTGCGGTGTGTTGCAGAGGAGCGAGAGGAAGGGAAGGAGGTGAAGTGGGGTATGGAGTTGAGGGTTACCTCAAGCCGGCGAGAGGAGGACGTTGCCGCTGAGAGGGGCTACAATCGTGTATGTGTGTGTGAGTGGGTTGCAGACGATGATGGTGGTGGTAAGAATGGGAGAGGAAGGGTCATGAGGGGGGCAGGGGGGGAGAAGTGGAGGGAAAGTGTTTTTAATCTCAACCCTCTATTATTTTTAGAGTAATCCAACGGTTATGATTTGTTCTCATGTTCTCATCGAGAAGGATTTCTCATAGAATCATTACCCTATATATATTTATATGAGAACATATTCTCCTCGACTCTTTTTTCTGTTAAAGCACGCCAAAGAGTCCATTTCCACTCACCATAATCATAGACACCCTTATTGGAGTCAAGGATTAGCAAGGTACATTATATTATGCATATTTTGGAAATTGCCTTCCATGAATACAGCCAGGTGGAGGAAAAAAAAAAATTTCCATTAATCATGTGGCTAAAATAAAAAATTGTATTGTGTATAGTATTTTTTTATCATCATCAAGAGTCTTTGTTATAAATACATGAAGTGGGATATAAAGCCCCTTTGAGAGGTTTGTAAGAATACTTCTTTCAACAAAATTATCTCTATTTACCTATTTTTTGTTGTATGTTTCTTTTGACAACTTTTTTTTGACAATTTCTAAACTTGTTATGAAAGATATTTTTCATATATAAGCTTTGTTGGAGTCTCTTCTCTTGGCGAGCCATTCTTATGATGTAATAAGTTACCTACAATTATCATGTCTAGATAAACGTATTTTCTATTTAGTGCATGACTAGGTCGTTAGTGCAAATAAGGCCATGTAGTATGATAGATTAGATACACTCTATTTATGTTAGTTTGGAGATTAGAATAGTTAAAAGGACTTGATTACATTCGAAGGAACCAACAAGATATTCGATCATGCTTTTCTAATCTAAAAATGGATGACAACCTTTTTTAGGGATTGTCATCAGATTGACATTTTGTTATTAAAGATGTGGAACTATCATGTAGTTTAGGTCAAAAATTGTAAAGACCCGTCCTACTTTTAGCCTTTTAAGACGTCTGGAGTCTCGGTTAGACATCTGTCCGAATGTCTGAAAATGAAATTTTTGTACGTGCTCTGCACTCTGCGTGCGGACGACGTGCAGAACTCCTTTTCTCTCTCTCCTTTCTCCTCCTCTCCCTACCGAACCCTAAACCCATAGCCACTATAAAAGCCACCCTCCCCTCCTCTCCTCTCTACTCCACACACCACCATCTCCATCTTCAAAGCATGCAGGAGAGGCGAGAGGAGGTGAGCGAGGGAGAGCGTGAGAGCGAGAGGGAGGAGAGTGTTGGAGGAGGAGGAGGTCCGGAGTGGCGTCCTCGACCACCTACAGCAGTTGGAGCTGCGGCGGAGCGAGGAGAGGCGCTGCGGAGAGCGCTGGGAGTGAGTTTTGATACTGGAAATTTTCCAGTATCAGACATCTGGAGCGAAGTCTGGACGACTGGCGGAGCATCTAGATGTCTGGAGTTGAGCAGCCCGAGCTTCCGGCTGCGGAGGATGCTGGGCCTAGTCTAGCCCAGCCGTAGTTTCAGCACTTTCTCGTTGTTTCCCCTTACTATTGTAGTGAGTTTCAGACTTTTTGCTACTGTTGTTGTTACTGTTACTTTTGCTTCTGTTGTTTCGTTTGTTGTGGTTGTATGTAATGGAACAGCAGTCTTACTTTCCTTTACTACTTTCTACGTTTTTACTGCTTAGTTATATTGCATGTGTGAATGTTGTTTACTTTCCTACTTTTTGGTTATTTCTTGTTGGACGACTGGGTCTTGGGATTAGTCGAGGTGAGCCGGTCTCGGGTCCTGTAGGGATCTGGGAACCGGGCCGTAACAAGATGATATCAGAGCAAGGTCTCGAGAAATGAACCAATGGGCTTGAGAATAACCGTTCACGTGCATGTAACTAGGGCAGCCACAACAACGTATTGCCTTGATATCCGTTCTAAGTCCTTTTTCGAAGAAATTCGATAGCGTTGACCCTTTTGTTCTGTCTTTTGTGTCTCCTTGCAGGAGATGCCTTGTCAGGGAGTTCTCGAAGCGAGCCGCGATCGTGGCCGTGGACGAGGTCGGAGGGGCGGATGTGCCGGGCCTAAGGTGCCAGTTGACCCACCTCTTCCCCCGGTCGTTCAGGCCCAGGATCTCGCCCAACTGATCAAAGACATTGTGCGAGGGGAGCACCACCAGCCTCTACGGGCACCTCACCCTGAGGACGTGGAGGGGGAGTCCTCGGGGGGACAGAGCGATTGCCGTAGCGTCGGATGAGTAGGAGGGGGAGGGGGTGGTCCTCCACCGCCCCCATCGCACTCTGACACTTCCGAGCACGAGCCCTCCTTACCTGGAGGCATGCTCGTTCCCCCACTGCAGCTACACCATGAGCTTTTCGGACAATTCCGGAAACTGAAACGCCCTCCTTCTACGGGGATGAGGACTCGTATGATGCAGAGGACTGGCTGGAGTAGTGATGAGAACCTCGTCATGAACCCTAAACTAGCACCATCTAACCTAGATTTACAAGAAAAAGCTCCTACATAACTTATAGAAAGGCTTGACTCAGAAAATTCTGAGTTTGTGAAGAAAATAGAAACTAAGGGGTAAAAATACAATTTCACCAACACAATCTGTAAACAGGGTAACTTAGGGTCCAAACATAGGTCAAACTAACCTAATAAGAAGGAAAGGGGGATGAGTTGATCCAATAAGGGCTACAGCAACTCTAAGGAATTAAATGACATCCTGTAACCCTAAAACAAACCCACTTCAATTCACGAGGTTTGAGGCAAAGAAAAAATCGACTAAACCCTCTAAAATTCATAGAAAGATAATCTCTAGGGTTTATAACATTCAAATTGGCCTTAGGAACCCATTTTGACCTACATTGAGAGCCATGCCCAATTAACGACTTAATTTGGGTTTTTACGTAAATTGACCTGTCAAACAAGGTCTGATCTAGAAATAAAATTCATCATTAGAATCCTTAGGTCCTATTTAGTCATGTATAAAAACTTGAGCCTAAGAAGAGACCTTCTTTACCGACTTTACATTTTGGTCCTCATCTATTACTTTTTGACCCTCAACTTTTGAAACCCTTGCATTTTGACCCCTAAGTCATCTTCATTCATTGCATTTGGGTCCTCCCTGCAAAACCCTGAGCAGCGCCATGCTCCGGCGACTTTGCGCGGAGCATGGCGCCGTGCAGGGTGAGGGAGACCCTCTGCCAAGACAACCGGGGGTTCCCTGTGACGTCTGCTATCGCAGGGACACCTCCATGGTCTCTGCGGCTGCCCATACCTTCCGTGCGAACACGCGGAAGGTATGGGTCCCTACTCCGGCCATCCTCCGGCGAGGGAGGCACGTCGCCTCCCTCCGCCCTCCTCTCTGCTTTCATCTCTATAAAAGCCGCCTCCATCTGCCGAACTCACCAGCTCGGTCCTGACGGAGAAACACCCCCATCTTTCCTCTCTTCCCACTCCGGCAAAAGCCCTCCAGCTCCGGCGGTTCTTCCTCCTCCTCCTCGTCGCTCTGCCGCAATACCAGCAGCAGAGCCGCCTTCGCCCGCTCTTCCCGCGTCGCGCTGTACCCAGCGCGCACCCTCCCGCTCTCTCCTCGCCGCCGCCCCCTCTCTCTGGGCATCTTCTTCTCCGGCGACAGTCGATACGACTGCCGCCCTGCTCCGGCCCCTCTCGTCCTTACAAGTAGGTACAGTTGTCTCCCTTCCTCCCCTCTTTCTTTTCCCTAACTCAATTTGTTCAACCACCCTTCGACCGCGCCTGATAGCCCTCACCTTCTCCATCTCCGGCCAACCTCCGGCGAATCGCCCCCATCATTCCACCACTCCACACCACTCGCCGACCGACCTAAAACCTTCGCCTCATCACGCTGAACCACTTCCACCCCTTCATTTCCTGCCATACACTACCTGAAGACCCCCTGAACAAACCCATTCTCCCGGCCACAGTCTGACCTAGGGCAGCCCCTGCGCTCCACCCCACGCCTCGCCACCACCCGCACGAGCTTCGCCGCACTCCGACGAAGCTCTCTGCACCTTTTGACTAGGCCGAGAGGCCGTATTTCTGTGAACAGGTCACCCGTCCTCCGCTGCCATTGCTGAGCAGGTGGAGCTTCTTTCACCTGCAGCTGCAGGTTCGCCCTCGCCCAGGCTTGCACTCCAGGACGCGCGGCTCGCCCCCACGCAGCTTCCCAGGCCTGCAGCTGGGGTGAAAGCCTCGCACACGGCCGCAATTGCCTGCAGCTTTCTCAGCTGCAGGCGCCAATTTGGGGTGGGACATTTAGTCCCACCTCGGTAGTTCTAAAAGCCACGCACCCAGATAAATTGGAAAAGTGCTGTAGGCTTATCGCCTCAGTTACACGGGGTGAGGTCCCTTCACCCGCTTCACCCGGCCTCATCCGTGACCACCCCCCGCGGACCTGGCCCGACCCGTATACCCGACCTGCACTCCTCGCCCACCACCGCACGCCGGTGGGCCTGGACCCGGGCGCGACTCGTACCCGAATACCCGGTGGCTCTGGGAGAGCGATCCTACGAGCGAAATCTGAGAGAGAGAGACGCGGGGGAGGGTAGGATTAGGTTTTGCCCTCTGACCAAGTTGTGAGTGTGCAGGCAGAGAAGAAGAAGAAGAAGAGAAAGAAGGAAGAAGCAGCCAAAGCCGTGGCTGCTTGTAGCAAAGCAGAAGAAGAAGGACTGCGAGAAGAAGAAGAAAGACACAGAGGAAAGAAGAAAGGAGGACACACTGTAGCAGAGGCTACTTAAATCGTCTGATTGAAAAATCAGACGACGCTCTGAAGAAAAAGAAAAGAAGAAGGAAAGAAGAGCAAGAATCGCAAAGAAGAAAGAAAGAAAAAGAACAGAAGGAAGAAGACAAAGAGCTGAAGGAGAAAGAAGAGAGAAGCAGAACACGAAGAGAAAGAAGAAAAGCTTGGAAGCAAAAGAAAGAAAATAAGAAGAACAAATGAACAGAAGAGAAATAAGAAGAAGAAAGAAGATTGAGGAACTGAAGAGAAGAGAAGAGAAGAGAAGAAGACAAAGACGAGAGAAAGAAGAGAAGAAGAAAAAGCCAACAAGACAAATCTCTCTCTCTCTCTCTCTCTCTCTCATTTTTGTAATAGAAACATTGTACTTCTAGAATATAGTTTGCTCCCTGAGTTCGACCTCGGGAAAACTTTTTCCGAGTAACAAATTGTATTAAACTGGTAACCGTTTCTCTATACTATACTACGACGAAATATTAGACCAAGAGACGAGCGGCCACCAAGTAGATAGAGAAGGTGTTCGACACCCTTCGCCCTCTTGTGGAGTGCTGCGTGGCCTTTGCCTCGTACCAACTAGAGAACGCAACACACAGGTGGTGGAGGGTAGTCAGAGGCCAGGAGAGGGGAGAGCCGACGTGGGACCAGTTCGTGACCCTCTTCTGCGAGCAGTACTTTCCGTAGACTTGGCTGGACCAAAGGAGGCAGGAGTTCCACACTCTCCGCCAGGGGACGATGACTATCAGCGCGTATCGCACGCGCTTCCTAAAGCCGTCACGTTTTGCTTCGACAGCCGTGGCTTTAAAGGAGGAGCACCTGTGGAGGTTTTCTAAGAGGCTCCAACCTGTTATTCAGGGGTATGTCGAACCCCTGAAGTTTCCCACCTTCTCACGAGTTGTTGAGGCAACCATGACCTACGCGGAGACCAACCCGGCTGCACGAGACATCGACAGCGGACGGAAGAGGCCCTATCAGCTAGAGTAGTCTCAAGGCCGTCGAGAGAGGAGGCACGCGGAACCCACAGGAGAGTTGTCTCATTTTGCAGGGCTATCAGTGGCCTTTGGGGGCCCTAGACAGGGGCTAGCTACCAGCACTAGACCCCCGCCCAACCATCAGCAGGGACCTACCGAGGGAGGGAGTCGAGTTCCCCTCTGCTACCAGTGTGGCCAGCCGGGCCACATCAGGAGGGACTGCTGATGAGAGCCTCATCATGAACCCTAACTAGCACAATTTGATCTAAATAAGTGTGAAAAAGCTCCTACAAAACTTAGGGAAAAGCCTAACTCAGAGAATTCTAAATTGAAGAATAAAACAAGTCATAAGGGGTAAAACTGTAATTTTACCAATGCAGTGCACAATCAGGGTGTCTAAGGGTCTGAATACAGGTTAAATGTGCTCAATAAGAAAGAAAGTGGGGTAGTCTGAGCCGAAAAAGGTTATAGCAACTTCTAGGAATTAAATGACATTCTATAACCCTAAAAATAAATCTGCTTTAATTCACTAGGTTCTAGGCAGGATAAAAATCAACTAAGCCCTCTAAAATTCATGGAAAAATATTTCCTAGGGTTTAGAACCTTTAATTTGGCCTTTGCAACCTATCTTGACCTAAATTGAGAACCATTCCCAAATTTTGACTTAATTTGGGTTTTTACGCAAATTGACCAAACAAATGTGGTCAAATCTAAAATCAAATTACACCATTGAATTCCTTAGGTCCAAATTAGGTTGGTACAAAAATTTGGGCCTAAGAGAAGATCATTTTGATCGACTTTACAAATTGATCCTCTTGAATTACCTTTTGACCCTTATCTTTTTAAACCCTTGCATTTAAGCCCCTATCTTCTCTTTCATTCTTTGCAAAATGGCCCCTCCTGCCACCCTACGGAGGCTCCATATCTCCGGCGACCTTGCGCGGAGGATGGCTAGTAACTAGACGGCGGTTCTGTTTACGTTTATTGTAGTTTAGTTACAGTCGTTATAATATGTAATAAGACAGCTACCAGATTACTACAATTTTTTACTTGGAATACAAAGTTTTCCCGAGGTCGAACTCAGGGAGCAACTAGAATTATAGAACTAAAAGGTTCTCAATTAGGTTACAAAAATAAGAGAGAGAGAGAGAGGGGTAGAGTTCTCTTGGCTTCTTCTTCTCTCTTCTTTTCTTTCTTTCTTTCTTCTTTCTTCGGTGGAGTCTTGTTTTCTTCTTGCCTGCTCATCTTGCTTCTTCTCTTTTCTTCTTTTCTTCCTGCCTTCTTCTTCTGTTCTTGTCTTCTCTTTTCTCTTTTTCTTCTCTGCGGCAGTGGTGATCTTCCTCTTCTTTTTCTTTCTTTCTTCTTTCTTCTTTTCCTTCCTTGCTTGCGGTTGTGCCTTCTTTCTCTCTTCTTCTTCTTCTTCTCTTCCTTCTGCAGCTGTGGTGATTCTGACGTCCGATGCTGTGCTCAGACGACTTATCTGTGGCTTTGCTATAGTGCCTTCCTTCTTCTTTTCTTCTTCTTCTGTTTCTCTCCTTCCTTCCTTCTTTTCCTTCCTGTCTTCTTCTTCTTCCTTCCTGCGTGCTCACACAAGGGTCAAAGCAAAACCTACCCCTACCCTTCCTCGCGTCTCTCTCTTTCTCAGATTTCTCTCTTAGGACCGCTCTCCCAGAGCTGGGTAATCGGGTACGGGTATCGCGCCCGGGACCAGGCCCACTGGCGTGCGGTGGTGGGCGAGGAGTGCGCAGTTTGGGTAATCGGATCCTGCCTAGACCCGCGGGGGGTGAGCGCGGGCGAGGGTGAGAGCGTGGCACGCTGCATGCGGGAGAGGGACTTGACCCCTGTGTTCGAAGGCGATCAGCCTTAGGCACTTTTTCAATTTAAGTCCGGGCGCTTGGCCACGCACTTCCGAGGTGGGACTAAAGTCCCATCGCCCAAATTGGCGTCCACAGGAGAGCGATCAGCCGCCAATTGAGGCAGCCCGTGAGGCCTTCGCCCCAGTTGCGGGCCTGAGTGTCTTCGCGACTCCTGCTCGCGTGACTTGGGACGCTCACCTGGGCTGGAGGGTGCTGCAGCTGCAGGTGAAGCCGCTGCAGCTCGTTGACAATGGCGGCGAGGGGTGCGAACCTGAAATCACAGCTACGGCAACTCGACCCAGTCAGAATATGTAGGAAGCTTCACCGGAGTGAGGCGAAGCTTGTGCGGTGGTCGGTAAAGTGCGGGAGTGCGTGGAGAGGCTGACCTAGGTCAGACTGTGGCCGGAAAGGTGGGTTTGTTCAGGGGGTGGTCGGGTGGCACTTCGCAGTGAATGGAGAGGGGGGATCGGTGGAGTGGAGTGTGAGGGAGTTTCTGGGCAGGTCGGCGAGGTGTGAGAGTGTCTGTGGTCGTGAGATGGTCTCGTCGGAGGGGGTGATCGGAGGTGGAGAAGGTGGTCTGGACAGTGGCAGTTGGGTGGTCGAAAGGGCAGTTAAAAAGGGGGAAAATATAAGGGAAGGAGAGAGGAGGCTATCTACCTAATTACTCGACGAAGGGGGAGGGCAGAGCAGCCGGCTCGTATCTGCCGGAGCTGGAGACGAAGAAGCCCTGGAGGAGGAGTTTGGCGACGAGGAAGCCGGCGGAGGGCGCCAGTGGGTACAGCCCGGTGCGGACGATGGAGCAAGGCAAACCCTGCTGCAGGTAGGACAGTAGAGCGACGAGAAGGAAGAGGAGGAGTTCGCCGGAAGCTTCGGGCCCTCTGACGGAGGAGGAAGGGATGAAGAGGAGGTGTTTCTTCGCCAAAGAAAAGCTTGAAGGAGCTGACCAGGTCTGCCGGTCTTTATAAAGGGTTCGGCGCGCAGAGAGGGGCGAGGTGCGAAGGGGTCTGTATCGCCGGAGTATGGCCGGAAGGGACACCCATACCTTCTGCGCGTTTGCACGGAAGGTATGGTGGTCGGCAGAGGGCACGGGCGGGTCCCTGCGACGGAGGACGTCGCAGGGAACCCCGCTTCTGTTCTAGATGACGGTAACCCTGCTCTGCGCGACGCCATGCTCCGCGCAAGGTCGCCGGAGTATGGCGTTGCGCAGAAGTTGCAGGGAGGACCGTTCTGCAAAGAACGATGAAAAATTGGGGGCCTAAATGCAAGGGTTTCAAAAGGTAAGGGTCAAAAAGTAAATGAAGAGGACAAAATTGTAAAGTCGGTCAAGGAGGTCTCTTCTTAGGCTCAAGTTTTTATACAAGACTAATTTGAACCTAAGGATTTTAATGGTGAATTTTAATTCTAGGTTGGATCATGTTTGACTGGCCAATTTGTGCAAAAACTCAAATTAAGTTATTAATTGGGTATGGTTCCCTTTTTAGGTCAAAATAGGTTTCTAAGGCCAAATTGAAGGTTCTAAACCCTAGAGAATATTTTTTTATGAGTTTTAAAGGGTTTAGTTGATTTTTATTCTGCCTCGAATCTCATGAATTGAAGTGGATTTATTTTAGGGTTACAGAATGTCATTTAATTCATAGAATTTGCTATAACCCTTTTCAGATCAGATCATCCCACTTTCCTTCTTGTTAAGCTTGTTTGACCTGTGTTTGGACCCTTAATTACCCTGTCTGCAAACTGCATTGGTGAAATTACAGTTTTACCCCTTATGATTTGTTTTATTTTTAAACTCAGAATTCTTTGAGTTAAGCCTTTCTTTGGGTCTTGTAGGAGCTTTTTCTCATATATCTGGGTTAGATTGTGCTAGTTAGGGTTTATGATGAGGTTCTCATCATACCCCCATGCCTAGCTTTTGCTAATCCCTTTGCAAAATATTATGGTTTCAACCCTTGTTCTAGACCATGATGTTCTTAATGATTTTAGATAAGTGATTTTTCTTTTGCAAACTAGATTAGGTCAGAATGCCAACCATAGGCCTAAAAGGTACTCTAGTACCAACCAAGATCCAGATCTGTCTAGCCTCAGCCTCAGTCCTTAAGAAAGGTTTTTAGGGCCTACAGGAACTAACCTATGGTTTATTGGACTTTGTGGTTAAAGCACCCGTGCTTGAGATAATTTTAGCCCTGGCTCAGTTCGCAGTGCATTTTGTAAGAAAGAGAGGTAGAAGATTTATCTGTTTGGAGAGTTTTCTCTCTTTTTTTCTTTTTAATTCTAGCTTAGGATTGGCTTTTCAACACGGTCTGTATCAGATTCCTTGTCCCCATCATCAATCCTCAAGGGTTCCTGGCAGTCGATGCTTTCGAGATAGCACCGCCCATGGTAACCCCCAGAACCCTGGCTATTGAGATTTCGAGATAATCCCATCCATGGTGTTCCGTGGTCGAATTCAGACCCTGGCAATTTACATTTCGTGATAATGCCATCCATGGAATCTGAACCAGTAGAGTGCTTTCATGCCCCCAGTAGGATATGTAAATATCCTAGGAGACAAGCACCGAGGAGATGATATTTTGTTACGCATCTTCGAGGGGAATTTCCCACCTCTTCGCGTTGGGAACTCATCCAAATCAACTTGTGTTGATCGGCCGCTCCTACTCTAGGTGTCCTTTTCAGAATTTTTATAACGCTTCTGCGTGATTTTGATTTTTATGCTTACTGAACAGGCTGTGTGTGAGGTTAGGGTGCTTAGGTTACTGAGTCCCGTAAACCAAAAGTTAGTTAACGAAGCCAAATATTCCCTAAGCCTTGGACCTAATACTCAAGCTTTTCATTTTTCTCAACCTCTTGAGGAATGTCTAGATCCTAATGGGTACTAAGAGTCTATCCAAGAATGCCTAAGGTTCGCATTCTTACTAATCTCACTGTGTACTTTTCATTTCTTTTCCTGAATGAGGTCTATAACTTAAGTTAATTCCTTAATTTCTTACTAATGACTATCACTTTTCTTTCATTTTGTGCTCCTTCTTTTCATTTTGTTCATTTTTCTCCTCCTCCTCCTTTGTAGAGTCCTCAAAATTTTCTTTCCTCCTTTCATTTTATTATTCTTTTTCCAAAAACTTTTTTAATTTTTATGGTGTTTTTGGCATATGTGACTTTTTTTTTTTAAAACCTTTTCTTACAAGTTTTGCAATTTCATACCCCCCAATGCCTAAGATTTGCAATGTCCTCGTTGTAACCTAGGGGGTTTTTATTCAACATAGTTCATACATTAGAACAGATGTTTTGATGAGTGAATGGGTCGGGGTGACTGTTGCGGACGATTTCTAATCTCAGATGCAAGCACCTGAGGTGGAGTCGGCTGTCCTAAAGGGTGAACCTTAAGTGCACAAAGGTGTTAGAAAAGGTTTTAGGCTTTGAAAGAGAATGACGGGCTGCCTCCCATTGAGTGCTGAGTTTTACGCCATCGGCTGGGCGTAATATGCTCAGGGAAAATGGAGGATAAATGATGATTTAGCCAAATCAGTAGAGGTTACATCAATGAACGGTTTGAGTCTCTGACCGTTCATGATGAAAGGTTCAGAATCATGGCTGAGTGGACTGATCTCGATGGCTCCATTTCCAAAAACCTGTCGGACAAGGTATGGTCCGACCCACTTGGATCGCAGCTTCCCAGGGAAAAGTTTGAGTCGGGCATCGAAGAGTAGGACCTTCTGACCATGATGAAAGATCTTTCTAGAGATATGCTTGTCATGGAAGGCTTGAACCCGCTCCGTGTAGATTCGCGAGTTCTTGTACGCATCAAGGCGTAATTCATTGATCTCGCTGATTTGAAGCTTTCTGTGGGTTCCAGCCTTAGAAAGATCTAGATTACAATTTCATACTGCCCAATAGGCTTTGTGCTCCAGTTCGACGGGAAGGTGACACGCCTTCCCGTACACCAGTCTAAAGGGAGACATGCCTAATTGGGTTTTGTGGGCGGTCCTATAGGGCCACAAGGCTTCCGGAAGTCGGGACGACCAGTCCTTCCTGTCAGGCCGAACAGTGACTTGTAGGATTTTCTTGATCTCCCGATTTAACAGCTCAGCTAGACCATTAGTCTGGGGGTGATAAGGAGTAGAGATGCGGTGCAACACCCCGTATTTGGTCATCAGTGACCTGAACTGAGCATTTGTGAAAAGGGTCCCCCCGTCTAAGATGATAGCACGAGGAATCTCGAACCGTGAGAAGATATTGTAATGAATGAATTTGAGAACGATTTTGTGATCACAGGTTCGGGTCGGTATAGCTTCGATCCATTTGGACACGTAGTTCACAACCAGCAGAATGTATTCGAAACCATCCTAAACAGGAAAGGGGCCCATAAAATCAATCCCCCAAACATCAAAGATTTCGCATACGAGAATCGGCTGCAAATGCATCATGTCGCGATGGTTCATGTTGCCCAAAGTTTGGCAACGACTGCATGCCTTGCAGTGATTGTATGCGTCCTTGAATAGAGTGGGCCAATAAAAGCCACACTGGAGGATTTTTGATGCGATTTTGTGCCCAGAGAAATGGCCACCGCATGCCTGGTCACGGTAGAAGGAAAGAATATCATTAACTTCACCTTCCGAGACACATCTCCGGATGATTTGGTCGGCACCTATGCGAGAGAGGTATGGATCTTCCCAAATGTAGTACTTGGCATCAGAGCGCAATTTGTCATTCTTGGCCTTCGGCAAATCAGACGGGATCTGATGAGATGCCAAGTAGTTTACTATATCAGCAAACCATGGAAGTCTAGTACCAATAGTCAGTAGGTGCTCATCAGGGAAATGCTCCGTGATGGGTCCGGAAGGGTTGATAATCTCAGAAGGAAGGCGGGACAAATGGTCAGCTACCACATTTTGTCTTCCCACCTTGTCACGATTCTCGAGGTCGAATTCTTGCAACATTAAGATCCATTGGATTAGTCGGGGCTTCGCGTCCTTCTTGGCAAGGAGATGCCTCACAGCTGTGTGATCCGAGTAGATAATGACGTGGGAACCAAGGAGATAAGATCGAAATTTTTCATGGGCAAAAACTACGGCTAGCAGCTCTTTCTCCGTAACTGTATAGTTACGCTGAGCCTCGTCAAGTGTCTTGCTAGCGTAGTAGATGACCACGGGTTTCCCGTCAGCTTTATGCCTTAGAACCGCTCTTACAGCGAAATCAGATGCATCACACATGATCTCAAAGGGTTGAGACCAATCAGGGGATTGTAGGATCGGGGCTTGGGTGACTCGGTCACGGAGGTTCTCAAAGGCTTGAGTGCATTCCTTGGAGATTTCAAAGGGTACATCCTTAGAGAGAAGAGTCATCAGGGGCGTGCGATTTTCGAAAAATCGGGAATGAAACGACGGTAAAAATCGATGTGCCCCAGAAAAGAACGGATGTCCCTGATCGGGCTAGGCATAGGAAGGCTAGAGATTAGATCAACCTTGGCTCGATCCACTTGGATGCCTTTCTCAGAAATCAGATGTCCTAGGACGATCCCCTTAGGCACCATAAAATGGCTCTTTTCCTAGGAAAGAACCAAATTAACGTCGATGCAGCGCCTGAGTATATGAACCAAGTGCTGAAGTATATGGCCCCTAAGTCTTCATCGTTCTTTGCATTTAGGTCCTCCTTGCAAAACTCTGAGCAGCACCATGCTTCGACGACTTTGTGCGGAGCATGGAGCCGCGCAGGGTGAGGGAGGCCCTCTGCCCTTTCAACCGGGTGTTCCCTGCGACGTCTGCTGTCGCAGGGACACCTCCATGATCTCTGTAGCAGCCCATACCTTCCGTGCGAACGCGCGGAAGGTATGGGTCCCTACTCCGACCATCCTCCGGCGAGGGAGGCACGTCGCCTCCCTCCGCCCACCTCTCCACCTTAGCCTCTATAAAAGCCGCCTCCGCTTGCAGAAGAGGGCAGATCGGTCCTGACGGAGAAAGACCCCCATTTTTCCCTCTCTTCCCACTCCGGCAGAAGCCCACCACTCAAGCAGAGCCACCTTCGCTCGCTCTTCCTGCGTCGCGCCGTACGCAGCGTGTGCCCTCCCGCTCTCTCCTCGCCGTCGCCCTCTCCCTCTGGGCATCTTCTTCTCCGGCAACAGTCGATACGACTGCCGCCCTGCTCCGGCCCCTTTCGTCCCTACAGCTAGGTCAGAACTATTCCTCTCCTCCTCCTCTTAACTTCCCCCCTGTCAATTTGTATTTTCGCGCCCCCACACGCAACTTCCACCTCCACCTGCTCTGTCTCTGACCACCTTCTCCGGCGAGCCCATTCCACCGCCACAGACCCCCTCACTCCTCGCCGATCACCTCAGAAGCTTCTCCTCACTCCACTCAACAGCTTCCCCCTTTCCATTCCCTGCCACACGCCACCTAACGACCCCCCGAATAAACCCATTCCTCCGACCACAGTCCGACCTAGGGCTGCCACCATACGCCGCCTCACGCCTCGCCACCACCCGCACGAGCTTCGCCGCACTCCGACGAAGCTCCCTCCATATTCTGACTGGGCTGAGAGGCCGTATGCTTGATTTCAGGTCACGCCCTCTTCGCCGCCATTGCTGAGCAGGTGGAGCTCCCTCACCTGCAGCTGCAGCTTAGACTTCGCCCAGGCACTGGTCCCAGGTTGCGCGGAGTATCTCCGCGAAGCGTTCCAGGCCTGCAGCTGGGGCGAAGGCCTCGCGTACTGCTGTGAATTGCCTGCAGCTTCCTCAGCCGCAGGCGCCAATTTGGGTGGGACATTTAGTCCCACCTCGGAAGCGCGAGGCTCAGTGCCCGCGAATAAATGAAAAAAGTGTTGTAGGCTTATCGCCTTCGAACACAGGGGTCAGGTCCCTCACGCACGCTACGTCCCACGCGCTTGCCCTCGCTCGCGCTCACGCCCCGTGGGTCTGGGCCGGATCCGAATACCCGACACTCCGCACACCTCGCCCACTACCGCACGCCGGTGGGCCTGGTCCCGGGTGCGAAACCCGTACCCGAATACCCGGCTCTGGGAGAGCGATCCTTTGAGAGAAAGCTGAGAAAGAGAGAGACGCGGGGGAGGGTAGGGTAGGTTTTTCTCTGACCAAGCTGTGTGGGTGTGTAGGAAGAGAAGAAGAAGGAAGAAGGTGACCGAAGCCTTGGTCGCTCAGGGCAGAGAAGAAGAAGAAGATCGCAGGAGAAAGAAGACGGAAAAAGAGAAAGGAAGAAGGACTGCGAGAAGAAGAAGAAGAAGCACAAGGGAAGCACTGTAGCAGACACTACTTAAGCCGTCTGATTGAGAAATCAGATGACGGATGAAGCTCTACAGACAAAGTAAAGAAGAAGAAGAGAAGAGAAGGTGCCGCAGCTGAAGGCAAAGAAAAGAAGGAAGAAAAGAGAAGAAGAATCAAGAAGAACAGAAGATAAAGGAAGAAGATAAAGAGCTGAAGAAGATCAAAGAGAGAAGAAGGAAAGAAAAAGAAGGAAGATAAAGAAGAAGAAGAAGACAGAAGAGCTGAAGACGATCAGGAAAAGAGAAGAGAAGAAAAAGAAGAAGAAAAAGACAAGAGAGAAGGAGAGAAGAAGAAAAAGCCAAGAGACCAATCTATCTATCTCTCTCTCTCTTATTTTTGTAACGGAAACATTGTACTTCTAGAATTATAGGTTGCTCCCTGAGTTCGACCTCGGGAACCCTTTTATTTTCGAGTAAAATTGTAATAGTGGCAATGACTATCTGTACTACAACGCCATTTCTATAACAAACAACAAAACCTAGTCATACCGTCCATTATTCTTGGCGCCGTTGCCGGGGAGCAAAGGCTATTCTAGAAGTTATAAAATTTCTATTTGTGAGTTTCTAATAATCTCTTCTCTCTTTTGTGTAGGTACAGGAAAAAAGAAAAGGACACAGCCGCACCACAGCCACTCCAAGGACAGGTAACTTCCTATTAAGCCCTAAAAGTTAAAAGTGGAAGAAAAAGAAAGAAAAAATAGGTATAACCTGTCTTTTATACATAGTAATAGCTGCATATTCTCAAAAACTATTATTCCTGCACACAATATTAAAGGTAATTAAGGGCTAACACCTTCTTGCCTGAGCCCAATTACCCAGCAAAGAATTAACTAGACCAAGTAAGAGCCAACATAAGGTCAAACATTAGGATTTCAGAGACACACCCCTTAAGCAAGAATTGAGGAAATCCAAAAGAGGTGTGCCCAAGCCATTGATTGAAAATAATTAATAAGAAAAATCCTAAACAATTGGCTCTCTAAACACTTGAACCCTAAAAAACAAGGCCTAAATTCTCAAGGGACCCACTAGGTGAAGTTGACCCCTAGGGTCAACCAACCTTCAAATTAGGCCACCTTGTTCACAAAAACACCTAAGAGTTCAAGTGAAACCTTAAGCACCTTGATCTTAAAGTAAAAGAGGTAGACTTAAGAGGTCAAGATCCCCATTCTGGTCTACCTGGAACCGCAGTGACAAGAGAGGTCAGGTGGAGGAAACCCTGTAACCCGTGGGGACGCTATACCGTGTAGGGGTCTTCGCGAGACTCTCCCTCTCTGGCTGCCCAGGTAATTCTCAAGTGGACAATCTTTTTGATCTAGGGGTCCATCTGCCCCGCACCTCTATAGTCACCCAACATTTTGGGTGCCTCGATTGGGTCCAGTACCTGCTAAACTCATCTCTTCCAATAGTGTATGCTTGGAAGGAGGTCCTTGAAACTTCCTTTAGAAATTCACTCTCGTTGAGGCCAGGCCTCGGTTCCCTTGTTTATGCAGCACCACCACATTAATCTTTCCTCTGATACTGAACCAAGACTCCCTTCCTCCATCTTGGCACAACATGAGTCTACATCGAAGTTTTTGATTCTATATCTTGATTCCACCACCTAATCCAAATATGCAGCCAAACCACCTAAGACTACCATTCAAGAAACCTGAATATCGGAGATCTATGAAAGATAAAATGATTGAGGATGCCATAAAATTCTATGAAAAAGAAGAAAAAACCTCAACACCAATAGGAAACATTCAGATTGATGTCCCAGCAACCACAGCCATCATCATAAACTGTGCCCAAACTCTATTGACAGAAGCCATAAAAGGATCAACCCGAGAAATACTCCTAACAGGATACATTGAGATAGACAAATTACACAAATCTAAATACCTTCAATGCTTGACAAATCCTGTACTTTGGGAACAAAACCAAGATGCTCTTGAAAAACGGGTAGAGATGATGAGACTTCCGGAACAAACTATCAACCAAAAATACCCGTATACACCAGAAACAGAGGATGAGTCATCTTGAAACAGTACTAAAGATCAATCCAGTTTCCCAGACCTCGAGACTGAGGCACAGGGTGGTTGTAGACTCCCAACCCAAATAGAAGACAGCATTAAATTAGGTTGGGAAGTTGCAGGAGAACACAATGCTGAGCCAACCCCAGACCATGAATCACCAAGCTTAGAATTCCAAGACCCCTGCAATAATAAGATTAGAACTAAACCTCTTGAGGGTATAAATTCTGCCCCTTATTTTGATAAGGTGACCCTCAAAGGTTATTCGGACTTTGATTCTAGTAATCCTACCCACATCCTAAACCTAGAATCTAGATCCGAAACTTATTGGGAAGATTATGAGGCCCCATATGAGAAAAATCAAATTTTTAAAGAAGAATATGATTCCGGGCCTCTATTTGATGAATGTCCTTCTCCAACATCCTCAGGAAATCTGATTGATTTTTTAGATGATATGCCAATTTACGATACAGAAACCGAGGAGTTGGATGAATGGGGTTTCAGTTGGGTCTCTCCTACCAGCTTGGAACTTGAGCCTAGACAGAACATCTTTTTAAACCCAGAATTGACATATAGGCTAGACCCCAGCCAGGCTACTTATTCCACATCAGATGATTTATACTACGGTGGAATTCATGGTTGTGAATCTCATTTAGAATTGAATCTTTGCAAACTCTCTGACAACTTCGAAGAGACTCCCCTTCCTAAACACACCGAGCCAATCTACGACCTCAGCCCACATGACTCATTCTCTGACTTTGACTCTGAGGTCTCGCTTCCTGGGATCATGGAAGCAATTCTTTTTGATCCTCAGAAGCCCAAACCACAAAATGCCAAGAGTGATTGCAACCCAGAATTCAAATCTTTTCACAAATTAGATTTTCTACATCCTATAGACACTCTTCAGGCATTTGATAACTACCCATTGGACTCTCTACAGGAGACCACCAGTCATTCATTTCTAGAAGAGCCCTCATGCACAATTCTCATTCAAGCCACCTCTTCCACACACACAGAACTGAGCAAAACCTCTTCTCAACCCCGACCCACAACCAAACTCAATTTCTATTCAGATTCATCTATCGCCGAGCCGATTGCAATTCCACATCTATATCGGGTTCCGAACACTGATCAGACAGAAAACCTTGCTCAATCATTCTCTGATCACCCTGTGGGGTTCCCGCGTCATTCACTGATTATGATACGGGTCCCTGCCCTGACCAGGCTGACTTGACTCAGCCAAACCTTGTATTCACATTTCCACATCCATCTGAGCTTCATAGTATATGGTGGGTTCCTCACCTCTTGATTTACATCTATCAACCCACCAGATTGACTGGGTTTGGGCTGCATCATCAGCCTGTTGATCTGAACAAGCACCTGGTTGGACCAACCAGGCTCTTGATCAAGGTGCTTGCTATACAAAACTCTGCCGATTTGACCATTCCCTCTCCATTCCATTTTCTGCTTGGCTGAAGGCATCAAATTTAGCGCTCAACGGGAGGTAGCCTGTCATTTTCCTAAAAATCTAAAACCTTTTTCACACTTTTGTGCACTTAAAGCTCACCCTTATAGACAGTCGACCCCACCTCAGATGCTTGCATCTTGGATTAGAAATCGTCCGCCGAATTCATTCCGACCCGTTCACTCATTAAAACATCTGTCTTAAGGAATGAACTAAGTAAATAAAAACCCTTTAAGTCACAATGAGGATATTGCAAACCTTAGGCATGGGGGGATATAAAAGTGCAAAACTTGTAAGAAAAGGTTTTAAACAAAAAAATTCACATATGCCAAAAACACCATAAAAATTAAATTTTTTTTTTTTTAAAAAAAAAGAAGAAGAGGAGAAAGGAAATTTTGTGGGAAAAGGGAAAAGAAACAAAGGAGCATAAATTGAAAGAAAAGAGTGATAGTCATTAGTAAGAAACTAAGGAATTGACCTAAGTTCTAGACCTTATTCAAGAAAAGAAATGAAAAGTGCATGATGAGATTAGTAAGAACGCAAACTTTAGGTATTCTTGGATAGACTCTTAGTACCCATTAAGATCTAGACATTCCTCAAGAGGTTGAGGAAAATGAAAAGCTTAAGTATTAGGTCCAAGGCTTAGGGAGTATTTGACCTCATTAACTAACTTTTGGTTTACGTGACTCAGTAACCTAAGCTCCCTAACCTCACACACAGCCTGGTTCAGTAAGCGTAAAAATAAAAAATCACACAGAAGCGTCAAAAAATTCTGTAAAGTACACCTAGAGTAGGTGCGGCCGATCAACACAAGTTGATTTGGACGAGTTCCCAGTGCGGAGAGGCGGGAAATTCTCTTGAAGATGCATAACAAAATATCATCTCCTCGGTGCTTATCTCTTAGGATATTTACATATCCTACTGGGGGCATGTAAGCACTCTGCTGGTTCAGATTCCATGGATGGCATTATCACAAAGTGTCAATTGCCAGGGTCTAGATTCAGCCACGGAACACCATGGATGGGATTATCTCGAAATCTGAATAGTTAGGGTTCCGGGGGTTGCCATGGGCGGTGCTATCTCGAAGCATCGATTACTAGGAACCCCTGAGGATTGATAATTGGAGCAAGGAATCTGATATAGACCGTGTTGAAAAGCCAATCCTAAGCTAGAACTAAAAAGAAAAAGAGAGAGAAAACTCTCCAAACAGAAAAACTTTTTATCTCTCTCTCTTAAAAAATGCACTACGAACTGAACCAAGGCTAAAATCATTTCAAGCACGGATGCTTTAACCGCAAAGTCCAAAAGACCTTAGGTTAGTTATTGTGGGCCTTAAAAACCTTTGCCAAAGATTGAGGCTGAGGCTAGACAGATCTGGATCTTGATTGGTACTAGAGTACCTTTTATGCCTATGGTCAGCATTTTAACCTAATCTAAGTGCAAATGAAAAAGCACTTATCTGAAGTTATTGAAAACATCATGGTCTAGAACAAAGGTTAAAACCTTAAGTTTTTGCTAAGGGACTAGCAAAAGCTATGCATGGGGGTATGATGAGAACCTCGTCATAAACCCTAAACTAGCACCATCTAACCTAGATTTGCAAGAAAAAACTCCTACATAACTTATAAAAAGGCTCGACTCAGAGAATTCTGAGTTTGTCAAGAAAATAGGAACTAAGGGGTAAAAGTGCAATTTCACCAACACAATCAGTAAACAGGGTAACTTAGGATCCACACATAGGTCAAACTAACCTAATAAGAAGGAAAGTGGGATGATTTGATCTAATAAGGGCTACAGCAACTTCAAGGAATTAAATGACATCCTATAACCCCAAATCAAACCCACTTCAATTCACGAGGTTCGAGGCAAAGAAAGAATCGACTAAACCCTCTAAAATTCATTGAAAAATAATCTCTAGGGTTTAGAACCTTCAATTTGGCCTTGAGAACCCACTTTGACCTACATTGAGAACCATGCCCAATTAATGATTTAATTTGGGTTCTTATGTAAATTGACCGATCATACAAGGTCTGATCTAGAAATAAATTTCACCATTAGAAACCTTAGGTCCCATTTAGTCATGCATGAAAATTTGAGCCAAAGAAGAGACCTTCTTGACCGACTTTGCATTTTGGTCCTCATCTATTACTTTTTGACACTCAACTTTTGAAACCCTCACATTTTGACCCCTAAGTCTTCATCATTCTTTTTCATTTATGTCCTCCCTGCAAAACCCTGAGTAGCACCATGCTCCGGCGACTTTGCGCGGAGCATGGCGCCACGCAGGGTGAGGGAGGCCCTCTGCCCTTTCAACCGGGTGTTCCCTGCGACGTCTGCTATCGCAGGGACACCTCCATGATCTCTGTAGCAGCCCATACCTTCAGTGTGAACGCGCGGAAGGTATGGGTCCCTACTCCGACCATCCTCTGGCGAGGGAGGCACGTCGCCTCCCTCCGCCCACCTCTCCGCCTTAGCCTCTATAAAAGCCGCCTCCGCCTGCAGAAGAGGGTAGCTCGGTCCTGACGGAGAAAGACCCCCATTTTCCCTCTCTTCCCACTCCGGCAGAAGCCCACCAACTCCAGCGGTTCTTCCTCCTCCTCCTCGTCGCTCTGCTGCAATACCAGTAGCAGAGCCACCCTCGCCCGCTCTTCCCGCATTGCGCCGTACCCAGTGCACGCCCTCCCGCTCTCTCCTCGCCACCGCCCTCTCCCTCTGGGCATTTTCTTCTCTGGCGACAGTCGATACGACTGCCGCCCTGCTCTGGCCCCTTTCGTCCCTACAGCTAGGTCAGAACTATACCTCTCCTCCTCTTAACTTCCCCCCTGTCAATTTGTATTTTCGCGCCCCCACATGCAACTTCCACCTCCACCTGCTCCGTCTCCGACCACCTTCTCCGGCGAGCCCATTCCACCGCCACAGACCCCCTCACTCCTCGCCGATCACCTCAGAAGCTTCCCCTCACTCCACTCAACTGCTTCCCCCTTTCCATTCCCTGCCACACGCCACCTAACGACCCCCCGAACAAACCCATTCCTCCGACCACAGTCTGACCTAGGGCTGCCACCATACGCCGCCTCACGCCTCGCCACCACCCGCACGAGCTTCGCCGCACTCCGGCGAAGCTCCCTACATCTTCTGACTGGGTCGAGAGGCCATATGCTTGATTTCAGGTCACGCCCTCTTCGCCGCCATTGCTAAGCAGGTGGAGCTCCTTCACCTGCAGCTGCAGCTTAGACTTCGCCCAGGGTTGGGCCGAAGCTGAGGCGGCTGGTAAGGACGAGGTGGTTGTGGATGGGGCTGAAAGGGTGGTCTTTGGTTTTGGGAATTTCCCACCCACTGGAGGTTGGGATGGTTTCGCCATCCAGGTTTGTAGGTGTTGGTGAATGGGTTATTTTGGATGGCGTTCAAGTCCTCGCAGGTCTGAGGAACCGCCAAAGAATCAGAGAATGGGGGAATGGGATTCCCCGAGTTGGTATCGAAAGGATCGGAGGATCCTCCGATCCGAGAAATAGATGAGGGTGGATACGAATCCATCCCGGGAGAAGGTCAGTGGAGAATGTTTTGCACAGTTTCCCGTGTGGAAGGAGGCTGTGCAAAGGAATTATGCGCAGAGGTGGCTCGCTGCAAGTGCTCAGTTAGCTTGTCCACCTTCTTCTCGATGATAGAGACCTTGTCCAATCGACTGGCCATCAATTCCAGGTCGATTGATGCGGACAGGCCCTGCGTCTCGTGTGCTCCCTTAAGGTTCATCGATGCGCGGGTATTCGTCCTGTCGAATAATCCCATGGAGTCATTATTGATGGAGTTCTCGCACATGTTTTCGAGAATCTCCCACATGGTGTCCTCATGTTGACCCATGATATTCCCTCCGCAAGTTTCATTGACGAGAAGCCTAATATCCTCACGGAGTCCCTGGTAAAAAGACTAGACTTGTTCCCATTTAGGAACTCCGTGATGGGGGCACTTTCTCATAAGATCCTGAAAGCGATCCCATGCCTCATGGAGAGGTTCTCCCATTTGCTGAGTGAAGTGGGTAATCTGATGCGCAAGGCATTGGTCCGACCAACGGGAAAGAACTTCTTCAAGAACTCGGACTGAATTCTTCCCAATTGTTGATCGGCCGGGTCTGAGTTTGGTACCAATGAGTGGCCTTGTCCATAAGGGAGGAGAACATCTTCATGAGGAGAATGTCCCAATTTTGTGCATCTGACCCAAAGGTTTGGGCCAGATTCTTTAACTATTTGATATGCTGGAAGGGGTCTTCAGAATTAAGCCCGTGAAATTTAGGTATGGCATGAATCATATTGGGTTTAATTCAGAATCAAGTCCTCCAGTCGGGATTCTGACTCGAGGCTCAAAAGCCACCGCAGCAGGATTATAGTGATCCCGCATCATAGGTCGCTACGGTGGGTGCACAAAGTTCTGGAAGAGATCATTGAGTCGCTGAAGCTGGTGCTCCAAATTGTTCTCTTCCTCAACTGGCTGAGCCATTGCGGAAGAAGAAGGTGAGTTGGGTTCGGAGTCAGAGGAGAGGTCGATGTGAAGTGTTGTTTTCTCAAACAAGGGCACTGAGGCTCGGAGTCGAGGAGAATGAATTTCTAAAGGAGGTTTCATGGACCTCCTACCAAACATACACTGTTGGAAGAGAAGAGTTTAGCAGGTGCTGGACCCAATCAAGACACCCAAAATGTTCGGTGACTATAGAGGTGCTGTTACGAACGCCCGGCTTCAGACGTCTTTTATGACGTCTGGGAGGTGGCCTAGACATCGGACTAGACGTCTGGAAGCCTTCCAGACGTCTGGGATTCGGTTTCGGCGGCACGCGCGGTTGCGTCTGCGCGCTTGCGCGCGCAAAACTGCGGTTGCCTTTTCCCCTCTCTCCTGCGGGCGCATGGCTTTTTAAAGCCGCGCGGGGGGAGGGGGAGAGAGCGGGACAGAGGGGCTTCTGGACGTCTGAGAGACAACGCAGAGCAATGGTAACCTCTGATCCACTTTTTAAGACTTTGCACTGTTTCATCGTTTTCGACCCATTTAGGGCCCGTTCGGAGTCCGTTTTCCGCGTTTCGAGTTGCGTGCTTTTCGAAATTAAATCCTCTACCCGTCTACAGTAGTTCTATACTATTTTGAGAAACTCCTTGTGTTTGATCCTTGTGATAGGACCCCATTCCGTTGCAGTCTCGGGGGTTGCCGAGGCACGCGGGATTCCCTTTCCACGCCCCCAGTACTCCTGTTGTAACTGGTAGAGTGGCTTTTAAGTTTATTAGCATGATCTGTTAAATTATGGAACCATAAATAGAACCTAGGACATTGCATGAATCCTAGGAATGAGAAACTAGAATGAATGGTAGATCCTAGGGTGTTGCATGAATCCTAGGGCTAGAAAACCAGATTGTATGATAGATCCTAGGGTATGGCATGAATCCTAGGATGGGAAAACTAGTGGAATATACGAATACTGCAGTCTTGGAAAAATGGAAAGGAACAAACAGCTGCCTGTTATGAATAAATAAACGTGATTGAGAACATGGATTGTAAGAACGTGAAACTGGAGAGTGAAACCTAGATGTTCTGAGTTAAAAGAGCTGGAACCCTACGGGGAATTAGGAGTGGATCTCCTGAGAAGAGAAAGGAGCGGATCTGAGAAAGAAAGACGTGGTAGTGTGCTGTCTCTTGGGTACGTGGTACCAAGGGAAGTACTTGTTACCTGTTTAGTGCAGAGCGGAGCCAGCCGCCCCAGGGACCCGGGGTTAGGTCTGGCCACTTTGTACCGACTTGCTGGCCCTCATGTACGTAATACCGAGGAGAGCTACTAGTGTAGGGAGAGCACTAGCTACCCCACGGGCCCCGGGGTTCTACTAGCCTCCTACACCGACTTGTTAGGCCCACTGGGGAAAACCAGGGTAGTCAGGCGAGGGTGCGCGGACTGTGGAGGGTCAAGGCCCCTGTTTGGTTACTGTGGAGGGGTTGGACCCCTGTTATTGAGAGGGCTCTGCCCTGTACTGGTTCCGTGCTGTGCTTTGGGCGCCCCCGTTAATGGAAACGACTGACCGCGTGCCAGTGCGGGTTAGCTACCTGTGCGTTTATCGTGCGTGCCGTAGTCACCGTTACGTCTGTCCGTGACCTTGGGGTGGTTGACTGAGAGTAGGATCACCACGGGGGACTCTCCCGGCCAGGAGAGCACCACGTGTTACTTCTACTTTTTGGAAAAGACAGCAATCAAGATCGTTCCCACGAGGAACATTCGAGATCAAGTGAAAGATCAGAGAAATAAATGAAATCGTGAGACAATTGAAAGACGTAAATAAAGAAAGTAACAAAACATAACAGCTACTGTACACTCTACTGTTTCTTTAGTTTTAGTTGCCACTCTACTCAGCGTTTTGCTGACGTGTTACACTCGTTACCTTTCAGGACCAGGTGTTGAGCAGCCAGGGTCAGCGGTTGCAGAGGACGCTGGGCCGAGTAGGATCCAGTAGAGTTACCATTGTTCTCTTGTACCTCTTCTTGTTCCACTGTAGTGAGTAGTTCTTGTTACTGCTGTACTTTTCTTTACCTGTAGTTCATATTATGTTATGAACGTTGTTCTACTGTTGTGGTGGTATATACTGTAGTGGTTTCTTTCCTTACTGCTGTATTTTCTTACTGTTAGTTATATTCATGCTGAATGTGGTTTATTTTACTGCTCTTTTGGTTACTTCCTCGTTGGACGACTAGGTCTTGGGATTAGTCAAGTCGGTCCGGTTCTCGTGTCTCGTAGGGACTCGGGAATCAGGTCGTTACAGGTGCGGGGCAGATGGACCCCTTGATCAAAAGATCGACCACCTGAGAATTACCTGGGCAGCCAGAGAGGGTGAGTCCCGCGAAGACCCCTACACGGTAGAGCATCCCCACGGGTTACAAGGTTTCCCCCACTCGACGTCTCTTGTCACCGAGATTCCAGGTAGACCATAATGGGGATCTTGACCTCTTAAGTCTACCAATTTTAGTTTAAGATCAGGGTGCTTAGATTTTCACTTGAACTTTAGGCTTTTTGAGTGCAAAGAGTGACCTAAGTTGAAGGTTGGTTGACCTAAGGGGTCAACTTTACCTGTTAGTTCTGTTGAGAGCTTTATTAGGTCTTGTCTTTTAGGGTTCAAGTGTTTTTAGAGAGCCAATTGCTTAGGATTTTTCTGAATAGGCATTTTCAATCAATGGTTTAGGCACACTTCTTTTGGATTTTCTCAATTCTTGATTAAGGAGTGTGTCTCTAAAACCCTAATGTTAATTCCTATGTTGGCTCTACTTGGTCCAGTTAACTCCTTGTTGGGTAATTAGGGCTCAGGCAAGAAGGTGTTAGCCCTTAAATACCCTTAATAGTGTGTGCAAGAATAGTGTTTTGAAAACAAGCAGCTATTACTAGGTATGAAAGACAAGTTTTGCCTATATTGTTTATTCTTTTCTTTTTCTTCCTCTTTAGAATTTAGGGGTTAATAGTGAGAGGATAGAAATTACCTGTCATTGGTGTGGTTGTTGTGTGGCTGCTTCTTGATTTTCTTGTACCTACTCACAAAAGAGAGAAGAGATTATTAGAAACTCACAAATAGAGATTTTATAGCTTTTAGAATAGCCGTTTCTGCCTGGCAACGGCGCCAAAAATAGTAACTGGTCGGCGATTCTGTTTATGTTTATTATAGTTTAGTTACAGTCGTTATAGTATGTAACATGACAGCTACCAGATTACTACAAATTTTTACTCGGAATACAAAGTTTTCCCGAGGTCGAACTCAGGAAGCAACTAGAATTTTAAAAGTAAAAGGTTCTCAATTAGGTTACAAAAATAAAAGAGAGAGAGAGAGAGGGCTAGAGTTCTCTTGGCTTCTTCTTCTTCTCTCTTCTTTTCTTTCTTTCTTTCTTCTTTCTTCTGCAGAGTCTTCTTTTCTTCTTACCTGCTTTGCTTGCTTCTTCTCTTTTCTTCTTTTCTTCCTGCCTTCTTCTGTTCTTGTCTTCTCTTTTCTCTTTTTCTTCTCTACGACAGTGGTGATCTTCCTCTTCTTTTTCTTTCTTTCTCCTTTCTTCTTTTCCTTCCTTGCTTGCGGCTGTGCCTTCTTTCTTTCTCTGTTCTTCTTCTTCTTCTTCTTCTTCTCTTCCTTCTGTAGCTGTGGTGATTCCGACGTCTGATGCTGTGCTCAGACGACTTATCTGTGGCTTTGCTACAGTGCCTTCCTTCTTATTTTCTTCTTCTTCTGTTTCTCTCCTTCCTTCCTTCTTGTTTTCCTTCCTGTCTTCTTCTTCCTTCCTGCACGCTCACATAAGGGTCAGAGCAAAACCTACCCCTACCCTTCCTCGCGTCTCTCTCTTTCTCAGATTTCTCTCTTAGGACCGCTCTCCCAGAGCTGGGTAATCGGGTGCGGGTATCACGCCCGGGACCAGGCCCACCGGCGTGCGGTGGTGGGCGAGGAGTGCGTGGTTTGGGTAATCGGACCCTGCCCAGACCCGCGGGGCGTGAGCGCGGGCGAGGGCGAGAGAGCGCATGGCGCGCTGCGTGCGGGAGAGGGACTTGACCCCTGTGTTTGAAGGCGATCAGCCTTAGACACGTTTTCAATTTAAGTGTGGGCGCTTGGCCACGCACTTCCGAGGTTGGAGTAAAGTCCCACCTCCCAAATTGGCGTCCGTAGGTGAGCGATCAGCCGCCAATTGAGGCAGCCCGTGAGGCCTTCGCCCCAGCTGCGGGCCTGGGTGTCTTCGCGACTCCTGCCCGTGCGACCTGGGACACGCACTTGGGCTAGAGGGTGCCTGCAGCTGCAGGTGAAGCTGCTGCAGCTCGTCGACAATGGCAACGAGGGGCGCGAACCTGAAATCACAGCTAGGGCCTCTCGGCCAAGTCAAAATACGTAGGAAGCTTCGCTGGAGTGAGGCAAAGCTTGTGCGGTGGTCGGCAAAGTGCGGGAGTGCGTGGAGAGGCTGACCTAGGTCAGACTGTGGCCGGAAAGGTGGGTTTGTTCGGGGGGTGGTCGGGTGGCGCTTGGTAGTGAATGGAGAGGGGGGATCGGTGGAGTGGAGTGTGAGGGAGCTTCTGGGCTGGTCGGCGAGGTGTGAGAGTGTCTGTGGTCGTGAGATGGTCTCGCCGGAGGGGGTGATCGGAGGTGGAGAAGGTGGTCTGGACAGTGGCGGTTGGGTGGTCGAAATGGCAGTTAAAAAGGGGGAAAATACAAGGGAAGGAGAGAGGAAGCTATCTACCTAATTACTCGACGAAGGGGGAGGGCAGAGCAGCCAGCTCGTATCTGCCGGAGCTGGAGATGAAGAAGCCTTGGTGGAGGAGTTCGGCGACGAGGAAGCAGGCGGAGGGCGCCAGCGGGTATAGCCCGGTGCGGACGATGGAGCAAGGCAAACCCTGCTGTAGGTAGGGCAGCAGAGCGACGAGGAGGAAGACGAGTTCGCCGGAAGCTTCGTGCCCTCTAATGGAGGAGGAAGGGATGAAGAGAAGGTGTTTCTCCGCCAAAGAAAAGCTTGAAGGAGCCGGCAAGGTCTGCCGGTCCTTATAAAGGGTTCGGCGCGAAGAGAAGGGCGTGGTGCCAAGGGGTCTATCTCGCCAGAGTATGGCTGGAAGGGACACCAATACCTTCCGCGCGTTCGCACGGAAGGTATTGTGGTCGGCAGAGGGCATGGGCGAGTCCCTGCGACGGAGGACGTCGCAGGGAACCCTGCTTCTGTTCTAGAGGACGGTAACCCTGCTTCGCGCAAGGTCGCCGGAGTATGGCACTGCGCAGATGTTGCTGGGAGGACTATTCTGCAAAGAATGACAAAAATCTGGGGGCCTAAATGCAAGGGTTTCAAAAGATAAGGGTCAAAAAGTAAATGAAGAGGACCAAATTGTAAAGTCGGTCTCTTCCTAGGCTCAAGTTTTTATACAAGACTAATTTGAACCTAAGGATTTTAATGGTGAATTTTAATTCTTGGTTGGACCATGTTTGACCAGCCAATTTGCGTAAAAACCCAAATTAAGTTATTAATTGGGCATGGTTCTCTTTTTAGGTGAAAATAGGTTTTTAAGGTCAAATTGAAGGTTCTAATCCTAGAGAATATTTTTCTATGAATTTTAAAGGGTTTAGTTGATTTTTATCCTGCCTCGAACCTCGTGAATTGAAGTAGGTTTGTTTTAGGCTTACAGAATGTCATTTAATTCCTAGAATTTGCTATAACCCTTTTCAGATCTGATCAACCTACTTCTCTCATTGTTGAGCTTGTTTGACCTGTGCTTGGACCTTTAATTACCCTGTTTGCAAACTACATTGGTGAAATTGTAGTTTTACCCCTTATGATTTATTTTATTCTTAAACTCAGAATTCTCTAAGTCAAGCCTTTCTTTGGGTCATGTAGGAGCTTCTTCTCACATATCTGGGTTAGATTGTGCTAGTTAGGGTTTATGATGAGGTTCTCATCAATGGCGCCGTGCAGGGTATGGGGGCAGCTCTCAGGAACGAAAGGGGGGTTCCCTACGTCGTCCTCTTTCGCAGGGACCCTCCCCTTTGACCTGCGGCTGCCCATGCCTCTCGTGCAAACGCACAAAAGGCATGGGTCTCCATCTCCGACCACTCTCTGGCGAGCTCCCCACGTCACCCCCTCGAGATCCTCCCCTCGCCAGCACCTCTATAAGATGCAGCAGGGGCAGCCATTTCTGGCAAGCTCGTTTTGGCCGAAGAACACCCCCATACTTCGTCGCCTCTCACTCCGGTCAGACAGCCCAAGCCTCCGGAAATCATTCCTCCTCCTCTTCGCCGCTCTACTGCCACACCCGCAACAGAGTCTGCTCGTCATCGTCTTCCCATACCAGGTCTCACCAACTGGCGCCTCTAGATCCCCTACTCGTCGCCGTTGCCCCCTTCTGGGTACCTTCGTCCCCAGCACCGATAGGCACGCGCTAGGCGCCTCCTCTTTCCCTCTTCGTCAATTAAGTAGATAAAAACCTTCCTCTTACTCTCCTCTTAATTTTCCCCTCTTAAATTGGCATTTTTAACCCCTCGACTCCCATTACCACCTCCATCTGCTCTACCTCTGGCCACCAACTTCGACGAGATCGCTCCACCTCCACAGACCATCCCACCCCTCGCCGACAAACCCATAAGCTTCCCCTCACTCCACTCAAGCATTTCCCCCACTCCATTCACCAACCCGCACCTCCAGACCACACCCCGAACACACCCACCTGCACCTCTGCAGTGTGCCCTAGGCACACGGCCACAGGCACTTTCCCGTCACGCCGACCCCCGCACCGCCTTCGCCATACTTTGGCGAAGCTTCCTGAGCTGTCTGACGTGGCCGTGAGGCCATTTTAGTGCTTTCAGGTCTCGCCCCCCTCGCTGCCATTGACGAACAGCAGGAGCTGCTTAGTGAGTAGCTCCAGGCCCCTTCAGCACCAGGCGCAGGCCCCAGGCAACGCAGAACACTTCCGCGAGTGTGCCTAGGCTCTCAATTGGGGTCGCTCGCCTTCACTGCTGCCCCAATTGCTCGCAGCTTTCTGCTTGCAGGTGCGCGGAGCAGAGGTGGGACTTTAGTCCCACCTCGGAGGTGTGTGGGCGCACGCCCACACATAAATTGAAAACGTGCTCTAGGCTGTTTGCCTTGAATCACTGGGGTGAGGTCCCTCTCACCTATCACCCGGGTCTCGTTTGCAGCTCTTCCCACGCAAACCTAACCCGACTCGACTACCCCCACTCCTGTGCACTCCTCGCGCACCACCCACGCCGGAGCGCCTGGACCCGGGCGCGTGACCCAACCCGATTACCCGGCTCTGAGAGAGCGTCCCAAAGAGAGATTCAGAGAGAGAGAGACGTGGGAAAGGGGTAGGGTAGGGGTTTTGCGCTAAGCTTGTGTGTGTGTGCAGGGAATAGGTGTGGAAGGAAGAAGCAAGGAGCTGCTGAAGAGAAGAAGGAAGGAAGGAAGAAAGAAGAAGAGGAAGAGCAGTGGCTGGGACTTAGCCGTAGAGAAGAAGTGATAACGGTCTAGCTGGTAGAGCTTCTTTGTGTTTGTTATATGTCAAGTTACAGTCGTTGTAGTAATAAGACAGCTATCAGGTTATCATTACAAAATTTTTTACTCGAAAATGGTTTTCCCGAGGTCGAACTCAGGGAGCTACTAGAATTCTAAAAACACAAAGGTTCTCTATTAGATTACAAAAATAAAAGAGAGAGAGAGAGAGTCTGTCTTGGCTTCTTCTTCTTCTCTTCTCCTTCTCTTTCTATCTTTTTTCTTCTTTCAGCTGCTCTCCTTTTCTTCTTCTTTCTCTTCTTCTCTACTCATGGCTGTGTCTTCTCTCTTCTTTTCTTCCACAGAGTTCTTCTTCTTCTTCTTTTCTTCTGTTCTTTTTTTTTTCTTTGTTCTTCTCTTTCTTTTGCTCTGGCGGTTATGTCTTCTTCCCTCTTTTTCTTCTTTTTCTTCTTCTTCTTCTTTTTCTTCAGCCTTTTTCTTTCTTTCTTTTCTTGCTTTCTCTCCTCTGGCCGCTGCTCAACTGTCGTTTGATGCAGTGGTCAGTCGACTTAACTGTAGGTTTGCTACAGTGCTTCTCTTCTTCTTCTGTTTCTTCTCTCTTGCTTCTCTTTCTTCTTCTCTACTTCTTCTTCTTCCTCTCTGCCCTGAGCGGCTAAGGCTTCGGCCGCCTTCCTTCCTTCTTCTCCTTCCTTCCTTCTCCTTCTGCTCCTGCACGCTCACACAAGGATTAGAAAGCAAAACCTACCCCTACCCTTCCCCGCGTCTCTCTCTTTCTCAGATTTCTCTCATAGGATCGCTCTCCCAGAGCCGAGTAATCGGGTACGAGTATCGCGCTCTAGACCAGGCCCACCGGCGTGCGGTGGTGGGCGAGGAGTGCACGGTTTTGGGTAATCGGATCCGGCCCGGACCCGCGGGGCGTGAGCGCGGGCGAGGGCGAGCGCGTGGCGCACAACATGCGTGAGGGACCTGACCCCTGTGTTTGAAGGCGAATAGCCTTGAACACTTTTCAAATTTATGTGCGGGCGCTTAGCCATGCACTTCCGAGGTGGGACTAAAGTCCCACCTCCCAAATTGGCGCCTGCAGCTGAGGAAGCTGCAGGCAATTGCAGCAGCGTGTGAGGCCTTCGCCCCAGCTGCAGGCCTGGGATGCTTCACGGAGGCAAGCCACGCGTCCTAGGGTGTGAGCCTGGGCAAGAGAGCACCTGCAGCTGCAGGTGAAGGAGCTTCAGAAGCTCGAAAATGGCGGTGAAAGGTCGTCGACCTGAAAACAAGAATACGGCCTCTCGGCCCAATCAGAGGATGTAGGGAGCTTTGCCGGAGTGCGGCGAAGGCAGTGCGGGTGGTGGTGAGGCGTGAGGCGGTGCATGTTGGTAGCCCAAGGTCGGACTGTGGTCGGAGAGGTGGGTTTGTTAGGGGGGTCGTCGGGTGGCGTTTGGCAGTGGATGCGAAGGGGGGATTTGTTGAGTGGAGTGAGGGGAAGCTTTTGGGATAGTCGGCGAGGGGTGAGAAGGTCTGTGGCGGTGGGATGAGCTCGCCTGAGAGGGCAGTCGGAGAGGGAGCAGGCGGAGGTGGAAGTCGTGTGCGGTGAGGCGAAAAGATAAATTGAGAGAGGGAAAATGTAAGGGAGGAGGAGAGGAAGCTATTTACCTAGGTTTTGGACGAAGGGGGAGGGCGGAGCCACCGGCTCGTACCTGCCAGAGCTGGGGAAGAAAGGGCCCTGGAGGAGGAGTGCGGCGACGAGGAAGGATGCAGAGGGCACCGGCGGGTACAGCACGGCACAAACGAGAGGGCTAGGAGAACCCTGCTGCAGGTAAGGTGGCAAAGCGACGAGGAGGAAGAGGAGGGAGTCGCCAGAAGCTGCAGGCCGTCTAACGGAGGAGGGGATGAAGTGGGGGGTGTTCTCCGTCAAAGAGAGCTTAAAGGAACCGGCAGGGGGTGCCGGTCCTTATAAAGGGGCTGGCGCAGAGGGAGGCGTAGGCTGGCGACGTGCCAGCCTCGCCGGAGAGTGGTCGGAAAGGGGACCCATACCTTCCGTGCATTCGTACGGAAGGTATGGGGGCCGACAGAGAGCATGGCCGGGTCCCTGCGACAAAGGACGTCTCAGGAAGCCCGCGTCTACTTTGCGGTCACCCCTCTCTACGTGGCGCATGCTCCGCGCAAAGTCGTCGGAGCATGGTGCTGCGCAGAGTTTTGCAGGAGGGACCATTCTGCAAAGAACGATGAAAAAGTTAGGGGCCAAAATGCAATGGTTTCGAACGATAAGGGTCAAAAAGTAAATGAAGAGGACCAAATTGCAAAGTCGGTCAAGGAGGTCTCCTCTTAGGCTCAAGTTTTTATACAAGACTAATTTGAGCCTAAAGATTTTAATGGTGAATTTTATTTATAGGTTGGACCATGTTTGACCGGCAAATTTACGTAAAAACCCAGATTAAGTCATTAATTGGGCAAGGTTTTCTTTGTAGGTCAAAATGGGTTTCTAAGGTCAAATTGATGGTTCTAAACCCTAGAGATTATTTTTCTATGAATTTTAGAGGGTTTATTTGATTTTTATCCTACCTCAAACCTCGTGAATTGAAGTGGATTTGTTTTAGGGTTACAGAATCTCATTTAATTCCTAAGAGACAAGTACCGAGAAGATGATATTTTGTTACGCATCTTCGAGGGGAATTTCCCACCTCTCCACGCTGGGAACTAGTCCAAATCAACTTGTGTTGATCGGTCGCTCCTACTCTAGGTGTTATTTTTAGAATTTTACGACGCTTCTGCGTGATTTTGATTTTTACGCTTACTGAACCAGGCTGTGTGTAGGGTTAGGGTGCTTAGGTTTCTGAGTCCCGTAAATCAGAAGTTAGTTAACGAGGCCAAATACTTCCTAAGCCTTGGACCTAATGCCTAAGCTTTTCATTTTCCTCAACCTCTTGAGGAATGTCTAGATCTTAATGGGTATTAAGAGTCTATCCAAGAATGCCTAAGGTTTGAGTTCTTATTAATCTTACTGTGCACTTTTCAATTTTTTTTTCTTGAGTGAGGTCTAGACCTTAGGTTAATTCCTTAGTTTCTTAGTGATGACTATCACTTTTTTCTCTCATTTTTGTGCTCCTTCTTTTCATTTTGTTTCTTTTTCCTTCCTCCACAAAATTTCTTTCCTCCTCTTATTTTATTATTCTTTTATTTTCAAAATTTTTTTAATTTTTATGGTGTTTTTGGGATATGTGAATTTTTTTGTTCAAAACCTTTTCTTATAAGTTTTTGCACTTTCATAACCCCCCATGCCTAAGATTTGCAATGTCCTCATTGTGACTTAGGGGATTTTTATTCAACTTAGTTCATTCCTTAGGACAAGTATTTTGGTGAGTAAATGGGTCGGGGTGATTGTTGCGGACGATTTCCAATCTCAGATGCAAGCACCTGAGGTGGAGTCGACTGTCTTAATGGGTGAACCTTAAGTGCACAAAGGTGTCAAAAAAGGTTTCAAGTTTTCAAGGAGAATGACGGGCTGCCTCCCGTTGAGCGCTAAGTTTTTCGCCATCGGCTGGGCGGAATAAGCTCATGGGGAATGGAGGATATAAGATGATTCAGCCAAATCAGTAGAAATTACATCAATGAACGGTTTGAGTCTCTGACTGTTCATAATGAAAGGTTCGGAATCTTGGCTGAGTGGATTGATCTCGACGGCTCCATTTCCAAAAATCTGTCGGACCAAGTATGGTCTGACCCACTTGGATCGCAGCTTCCCTGGGAAAAGTTTGAGTCGGGTATCAAAGAGTAGGACCTTCTGACCTGGATAAAAGATCTTTCTAGAGATATGCTTGTTATGGAAGGCTTTAACCCGCTCCTTGTAGATTCGCGAGTTCTCGTACGCATCGAGGCATAATTCATCGATCTCGCTGATTTGAAGCTTTCTGTGGGTTCCAGCCTTAGAAAGATCTAGATTACAGTTCCGTACTGCCCAATAGGCTTTGTGCTCCAGTTCGACGGGAAGGCGACACGCCTTCCCGTACACCAGTCTAAAGGGAGACATGCCTAATTGGGTTTTGTGGGCGGTCCTATAGGCCCACAAGGCTTCGGGAAGTCGGGACGACCAGTCCTTCCTGTCTGGCCGAGCAGTGACGTGCAGGATTTTCTTGATCTCCCGATTTGATAGCTCAGCTAGACCATTAGTCTGGGGGTGATAAGGAGTAGAGATTCGGTAAGACACCCCGTATTTGGTCATCAGTGACCTAAACTGAGCATTCGAGAAATGGGTCCCCCCATCTGAGACGATAGCACGAGGAATCCCGAACCGTGAAAAGATATTGTGATGAATGAATTTGAGAACGATTTTGTGATCACAAGTTCGGGTCGGTATGGCTTCGATCCATTTGGACACATAGTCCACAGCCAGCAGAATGTATTCGAAACCATCCGAAACAGGAAAGGGGCCCATAAAATCAATCCCCCAAACATCAAAGATTTCGCATACGAGAATCGGCTGCAAAGGCATCATGTCGCGATGGCTCATGTTGCCAAAAGTTTGGCAACAACTGCATGCCTTGCAGTGACTATATGCATCGTTGAATAGTGTGGGCCAGTAGAAGCCACACTGGAGGATTTTCGATGCGGTTTTGTGTCCAGAGAAATGGCCACCGCATGCCTGGTCATGGCAAAAGGAAAGAATATCATTGACTTCATCTTTCGGGACACATCTCCGGAAGATTTGGTCAGCACCTATGCGGAAGAGGTATGGATCTTCCCAAATGTAATACTTGGCATCAGAGCGCAATTTGTCTTTCTTGGCCTTCGGCCATTCAGTCGGGATCTGATGAGATGCCAAGTAGTTCACTATATCAGCAAACCATGGAAGTCTAGTACCAATAGTCAGCAGGTGCTCATCAGGGAAATGCTCCGTGATGGGTCCGGAAGGGTTGATAATCTCAGAAGGAAGGTGGGACAAATGGTCAGCTACCACATTTTGTCTTCCCGCCTTGTTGCGAATCTCGAGATCGAATTCTTGCAACAGCAAGATCCATCGGATTAGTTGGGGCTTCGCGTCCTTCTTGGCAAGGAGGTGCCTCACAGCCGTGTGATCCGAGTAGATGATGACGTGGGAACCCAGGAGATAAGATTGGAAATTTTCAAGGGCAAATACTACGACTAGCAGCTCTTTCTCCGTAACTGTATAGTTACGCTGAGCCTCGTCAAGTGTCTTGCTAGCGTAGTAGATGACCACAGGTTTCCCGTCAGCTTTCTGCCCCAGAACCGCTCCTACAGCGAAATCAGACGCATCGCACATGATTTCAAAGGGTTGAGACTAGTCAGGGGATTGTAGGATTGGCGCCTGGGTGACTCATTCACGAAGGTTTTCAAAGGCTAGAGTGCATTCCTTGGAGATTTCAAAGGGTACATCCTTAGAGAGGAGAGTTGTCAGGGGGCGTGCGATTTTTGAGAAATCAGGAATGAAACGACGGTAAAAATCGACGTGCCACAGAAAAGAACGGATGTCCCTGATCGAGCTAGGCATAGGAAGGCGAGAAATCAGATCAACCTTAGCTCGATCCACCTAGATGCCCTTCTCAGAAATCAGATGTCCTAGGACGATCCCCTCAAGCACCATAAAGTGGCTCTTTTCCCAGGAAAGAACCAAATTAACGTCGATGCAGCGCCTGAGTATATGGACCAAGTGCTGGAGGCAATCATCAAATGATGCCCCGAAAACTAAAAAGTCATCCACGAAGACTTCCAGATAATCACCTACCATATCAGAGAATATGGCAAGCATGCACCGCTGAAATGTCGCGGGTGCATTGCAGAGACCGAAAGGCATCCTTCGGAATGCGTACGTTCCGAAGGGGTAGGTGAACGTGGTCTTCTCTTTTTCCTCAGGATGAATAGCTACCTGGTTATAACCGGAGTACCCATCAAGGAAGCAGAAAAATCGATTTCCCGCTAATTTCTCGAGAATCTGATCAATGAAAGGTAGTAGGAAATGATCCTTCTTCGTGGAGGAATTGAGTCGTCCGTAATCTATGCAGACTCTCCACGAGTAGGCTAATCGGGTAGGTATGACTTCTCCGATTTCAGTCGTTATGGTGGTGAGCCTAGCCTTTTTAGGCACAACCTGAATTGGGCTCACCCAACGACTATCGAAGATTGGGTAGATGATTCCTGCATCTAACTACTTGATGATCTCCTTTTTCACGACCTCCTGCAGATTGGGGTTCAAGCGTCTCTACATCTCACGAGAAGGTCGTGCGCCCTCTTCTGAATAAATATGATGTGTGCAATAAGAGGGACTTATTCCAGTCAAATCATCGAGAGTCCATCTAATGGCTCTGCGATGTTGCTGGAGAACAGCAGACGGGATTCCTGTTCGGGATTAAGCTTGGAATTAATAATCACAGGAAGGGTCTGATTAGAACCCAGAAAGATGTATTTCAAATGATCGGGAAGGGGTTTCAGTTCAAGGATGGGGTTATCAGCAGCAGCGGGTGGTTCAGGGTAAATGTGAGGTTCAAGGGTTGGAGTTATGGGTCTGTCTAAATCTGGATTTGACTCCTCTGATTGTGGTTCAAAATCTTTTTGTGGTTGATGAGGTATAATCAGGTCATTCTCAAAATGCGTTTCATCAACGAAAGCCCTGATATCACAAATCTGTTCGATGACACCACAATTGATTCCTTGTTGGCCCATAAATATATCAATTTTTAGGGTTTGATTTCCAAATTTGAGCTCTATTTGGCCCTCCTCACAGCTGATGTTGGCTCTAGCAGTAGCCAAGAAAGGTCTCCCTAGAATGATCGGTGTATCCCTAGGGCTTTCAAGTGCGTCCATGTCTAAGACTATAAAGTCTACAGGAAAGTAAAAATCCCGCACTCTTACAATAACATCCTCGAGAATCCCTTTTGGTGACTTTATAGATCGATCTGCTAATTGTAATGTCACCTCAGTCGGTTTTAGCTCAGATTCTTCTAGGTGGATAAGTAAGGATGTGGGTATCAGATTTATGGAAGCACTCTAGTCTAGCAATGCTTTGTCGAATTGGGTATCACCTATCTTGTAGGAAATCAGGGGAGTATCAGGATCTTTAGCCTTGGGTGGGAGTCTGCTTAGGATTACAGAGCTGGCTTGCTCTGACAGTACAATTGGACTCCCACTCTTAGTTCGCGGCTTACGCTGAGGTGTACACACAGTCTTTAGGAATCGTGCGTAAGCCGGTACGTGGCGAATCGCATCCATCAAGGGGATGTTTATTTGGACCTGCTCAAAGAGCTTGACCAGGTCCTCCTCAGGTGCCACGGGCTTGGTAGTCTTCTTTCCCTTGGTCAAGGCCTCGGGAAACGGAACCTTGGTTGGTTCTTCTAGGATAGGTCCAGGTCTTTGATCTGGGACAGGGATAGGAACGTCCTGGATTACTGTCCTAGGGTTGGGATTACTACCAGGCTTGGAGTGGTTTGGATAGGGTGGATCGTGGGTTTCCTTACCACTACGGGTTGTTACAGAATTTAGCTCTGCCTGGTTTTGGTTGGGGTTGGGTAAGATGGGTTGCTGCTGATAGCCCGCATAGGAAGTGGAAGCCTCCATCCCGTCGGGTGAAGGAACAGAGGGGGGCTGATAAATCATATGTGCTTGGCCTGGGTTTGGGTTCATAATGCGCCGCTGGGTCGACACGTTATTCGGGTTAGGAAGAGGTTGGGAAGGAAGTGTGCCTGGCTGGCGAGAATTTGCCAACTAGGCCAGTTGATGTCGAACCTCTGTAAGTTCGTCCTTGTGTTGTTTCTGAATAGCTGCATTCGTTTTTTGAATGTCAGCCAGAGTCTGAAGGATGAGAGACATTTGGTCCTGATTTGGCCCTGATGGATAGGTAGGGTTGGGCCGAGGCTGAGGCGACTGGTAAGGACAAGGGGGTTGTGGACGAGGTTGAAAGGGTGGTCTTTGGGTTTGGGAATTTTCCGTCCACTGGAAGTTGGGATGGTTTCGCCATCCAGGGTTATAGGTGTTGGAGAATGGGTCATTTTGGATGGTGTTGGGGTCCTCGCAGGTCTGAGGAACCTCCAAAGAATCAGAGAAAGGGGGAATGGAATTCCCCGGACTGGTATAGAAAGGATCGGATGACCCTCCGATCCGAGAATCAGATGGGGGTGGATATGGATCCATCCCAGGAGAAGATCAGTGGAGAATGTTTTGCACAGTTTCCCGTGTGGAAGGAGGCTGTGCAAAGGAGCTATGCGCAGAGGTGGCTCGCTGCAAGTGCTGAGTCTGCTCGTCCACCTTCTTCTCAATGATGGAGACCTTGTCCAATCGACTGGCCATTAGTTCCAGGTCGACTGATGCGGACAGGCCCTGCGTCTCGTGTGCTCCCCTAAGGTTCGTCGATGCGTGGGTATTCGTCCTGTCGAATAATCCCATGGAGTCATTATTGATGGAGTTCTCGCACATGTTTTCAAGAATCTCCCACACGGTGTCCTCTTGTTGACCCATGATATTCCCTCCGCAGGTTGCATTGACGAAAAGCCTGATATGTTCACGGAGTCCCTGGTACAAAGACTAGACTTGTTCCCATTTAGGAACTCCGTGATGGGGGCACTTTCTCATGAGATCCTGAAAGCGATCCCATGCCTCATGGAGAGGTTCTCCCGTTTGCTGAGTGAAGTGGGTAATCTGATGGCGCAAGGTATTGGTCCGACCAATGGGAAAGAACTTCTTCAAAAATTCGGACTGAAGTTCTTCCCAATTGTTGATCGGCCAGGTCTGAGTCTAGTACCAATGAGCAGCCTTGTCCATAAGGGAGAAGGAGAACATCTTCATGAGGAGAATGTCCCGATTTTGTGCATCTGACCCAAAAGTTTGGGCCAGATGCTTCAGCTGTTCGATGTGCTGGAAGGGGTCTTCAGAATTAAGCCCATGGAATTTGGGTATGGCATAAATCATATTGGGCTTTAATTCAGAATCAGGTCCTCCAGTCGGGATTCTGACTTGAGGCTCAATAGCCACCGCAACAGGATTATAATGGTCCCGCATCATTGGACGCTACGGTGGGTGCACAAAGTTCTGGAAGAGGTCATTGAGTCGCTGGAGTTGGTGCTCCAAATTGTTTTCTTCCTCAACTGGCTGAGCCATTGTGGAAGAAGAAGGTGAGTTGGGCTCGGAGTCGGAGGAGAGGTTGATGTGTGGTGTTGTTTTCTCAAACAAGGGCACTGAGGCTCGACCTCGAGGTGAGTGAAGTTCTAAAGGAGGTTTTAAGGACCTCCTACCAAACATATACTATTGGAAGAGATGAGTTTAGCCGGTGCTGGACCCAATCAAGGCACCCAAAATGTTGGGTGACTATAGAGGTGCGGGGCAGATGGACCCCTTGATCAAAAGATCGGCCACCTGAGAATTACCTAGGCAGCTAGGGAGGGTGAGTCTCACGAAGTCCCCTACACGGTAGAGCGTCCCCACGGGTTACAGGGTTTCCCCCACCCAACCTCTCTTGTCACTGAGATTCCAGGTAGACCAGAATGGGGATCTTGACCTCATAAGTCTACCAATTTTAGTTTAAGATCAGGGTGCTTAAGTTTTCACTTGAACTTTTTGCTTTTTGAGTGCGAAGAGTGACCTAAGTTGAAGGTTGGTTGACCCTAAGGGGTCAACTTCACCTATTGATTCCTTTGAGAACTTATTAGGTCTTGTCTTTTAGGGTTCAAGTGTTTTTAGAGAGCCAATTGCTTAGGGTTTTTCTGAATATGTATATTCAATCAATGGCTTAGGCACACTTCTTTTGGAATTTCTCAATTCTTGATTAAGTAGTGTGTCTCTAAAACCCTAGTGTTAATTCCTATGTTGGCTCTACTTGGTCCAGTTGACTCCTTGTTAGGTAATTAGGGCTCAGGCCAGAAAATGTTAGCCCTTAATTACCCTTAATACTATGTGCAGGAATAGTGGTTTTGAAAACATACAGCTGTTACTAAGTATGAAAGACAGGTTATACCTATATTATTTCTTTTCCTTTTTCTTCCTCTTTAGAATTTAGGGGTTAATTGTGAGAGGATAGAAATTAATTGTCCTTGGAGTGGTTGTTGTGCGGCTGTTTCTTAATTTTTCCTGTACCTGCACACAATAGAGAAGAGATTATTAGAAACTTACAAATAGAGAGCCAAGAAATGATAACGGTCTGGCTAGTAGAGCTTGTTTGCGTTTGTTATATGTCAAGTTACCGTCGTTGTAGTAATAAGACAGGTACCTGGTTATCATTACAAAATTTTTTACTCGGAAATGGTTTTCCTGAAGTCGAACTCAGGGAGCTACTAGAATTCTAAAAATACAAAGGTTCTCTATTAGATTACAAAAATAAAAGAGAGAGAGAGAGTCTGTCTTGGCTTCTTCTTCTTCTCTTCTCCTTCTCTTTCTATCTTTTTTCTTCTTTCAACTGCTCTCCTTTTCTTCTTCTTTCTCTTCTTCTCTGCTCACGGCTGTGTCATCTCTCTTCTTTTCTTCCGCAGAGTTCTTCTTCTTCTTCTTTTCTTCTGTTCTTTTTTTTTCCTTTGTTCTTCTCTTTCTTTTGCTCTGGCGACTATGTCTTCTTCCCTCTTTTTCTTCTTCTTCTTCTTCTTCTTCTTTTTCTTCAGCCTTCTTCTTTCTTTCTTTTCTTGCTTTCTCTCCTCTGGCCGTTGCTCAACCGTCGTCTGATACAGTGGTCAAATGACTTAACTGTAGGTTTGCTATAGTGCTTCTCTTCTTCTTCTATTTCTTCTCTCTTGCTTCTCTTTCCTCTTCTATACTTCTTCCACTCTGCCTTGAGCGGCTAAGGCTTCGGCCGCCTTAATTCCTTCTTCTCCTTCTGCTCCTGCACGCTCACACAAGGATTAGAAAGCAAAATCTACCCCTACCCTTCCCCACATCTCTCTCTTTCTCAGATTTCTCTCATAGGATCGCTCTCCCAGAGCTGGGTAATCGGGTACGGGTATCGCGCCCGGGACTAGGCCCACCGGCGTGCGGCGGTGGGCGAGGAGTGCGCGGTTTTGGGTAATCGGATCCGGCCCAGACCCGCAGGGCGTGAGCGCGGGCGAGGGTGAGCGCGAGCGCGTGGTGCGCGGTGTGCGTGAGGGACCTGACCCCTGTGTTCTAAGGCGAATAGCCTTGAACACTTTTCAAATTTATGTGCGGGCGCTTAGCCACACACTTCCGAGGTGGGACTAAAGTCCCACCTCCCAGATTGGGTCTCGCAGCTGAGGAAGCTGCAGCCAATTGCAGCAGCGTGCGAGGCCTTCGCCCCAGCTGCAGGCCTGGGATGCTTCACGGAGGCAAGCCACGCGTCCTGGGGTGTGAGCCTGGGCGAGAGAGCACCTGCAGCTGCAGGTGAAGGAGCTTCAGAAGCTCGGAAATGGAGGTGAAGGGTCGTCGACCTGAAAACAAGAATACGGCCTCTCGGCCCAATCAGAGGATGCAGAGAGCTTCGCCGGAGTGCGGCGAAGGCAGTGCGGGTGGTGGTGAGGCGTGAGGCGGTGCATGGTGGTAGCCCTAGGTCGAACTGTGGTCGGAGAGGTGGGTTTGTTCGGGGGGTCGTCGGGTGGCGTTTGGCAGTGTATGCGAAGGGGGGATTTCTTGAGTGGAGTGAGGGGAAGCTTTTAGGGTAGTCGGCGAGGGGTGAGAAGGTCTGTGGAGGTGGGATGAGCTCACCGGAGAGGGCGGTCGGAGACGGAGCAGGCGGAGGTGGAAGTCGTGTGTGGTGAGGTGAAAAGATAAATTAAGAGAGGGAAAATGTAAAGGAGGAGGAGAGGAAGCTATTTACCTAGGTTTTGGACGAAGGGGGAGGGCGGAGTCACCGGCTCTTACCTACCGGAGCTGGGGAAGAAAGAGCCCTGGAGGAGGAGTGCAGCGACGAGGAAGCAGGCGGAGGGTGTCGGCGGGTACAGCACGGGACAGACGAGAGGGCTAGGAGAACCCTGTTGCAGGTAAGGTGGCAGAACGACGAGGAGGAAGAGGAGGGAGTCACTGGAAGCTGCGGGCCGTCTGACGGAGGAGGAGGGGATGAAGTGGGGGGTGTTCTCCGTCAAAGAGAGCTTGAAGAAACCGACAGGGGGTGCCGGTCCTTATAAAGGGGCTGGCGCAGAGGGAGGCGCGGGCTGGCGACGTGCCGGCCTCGCCAGAGCGTGGTCGGAAAGGGGACCCATACCTTCCGCGCTTTCGTACGGAAGGTATGGGAGCCGGCAGAGAGCATGGCCGGGTCCCTGCGACAGAGGACGTCGTAGGGAACCCCGCGTCTGCTTTGCAGGGCGGTCACCCCTCTCTGCGTGACGCCATGCTCCGCTCAAAGTCGCCGGAGCATGGTGCTGTGCCGAGTTTTGCAGGAGGGATCATTCTGCAAAGAACGATGAAAAGTTGGGGGCCAAAATGCAAGGATTTTGAAAGATAAGGGTCAAAAAGTAAATGAAGAGGACCAAATTGCAAAGTTGGTCAAGGAGGTCTCCTCTTAGGCTCAAGTTTTTATACAAGACTAATTTGAACCTAAGGATTTTAATGGTGAATTTTATTTCTTGGTTGGACCATGTTTGACCGGCCAATTTACGTAAAAACTCAGATTAAGTCATTAATTGGGCAATGTTCTCTTTGTAGGTTAAAATGGGTTTCTAAGGCCAAATTGAAGGTTCTAAACCCTAGAGATTATTTTTCTATGAATTTTAGAGGGTTTGGTTGATTTTTATCCTGCCTCAAACCTTGTGAATTGAAGTGGATTTGTTTTAGGGTTACAGAATGTCATTTAATTTCTTGAAGTTGGTATAACCCTTTTTAGGTCAAACCATCCCACTTTCCTTCTTATTAGGCTTGTTTGACCTGTGTTTGACCCTTAATTACCCTGTTTGCAAACTACGTTGGTGAAATTAAAGTTTTACCCCTTATGATTTATTTTCTTCTTAAACTCAGAATTCTCTGAGTTAAGCTTTTCTTTAGGTTATGTAGGAGCTTTTTCTTACATATCTGGGTTAGATTGTGCTAGTTAGGGTTCATGATGAGGTTATCATCAAGAAGAAAGGAGAAGGAAGGAAGGAGAGGAGCAGAAGAAGCCAAAGAAGCCAAGAGGCCACAGCGAAGAGAAGAAGAAGCTGCAGAAGAAAAGAAGACAGCAAGAGCACTGTAGCAACAGTGCCGTTAAGGCGTCCGACGCGAAGAGTCAGACGTCCGGATCAAGGAAGAAAAGAGAAAGAAGAAAATCTGAGAAGAGAAGGAGGAAGAAGAAGGACACAACAGCTAAAGAAAGAAAGAAAAAGGAGGCAGCCGTAGAAAAGAAGAAGAGACGCAGAAGAAAGAAGAAAGGAGAAGAGAGGGAAAAAAGAAAAGAAGCAATGTTTGCTCTCTCTCTCTCCTTTGTCTTAATTTTTGTAAAATAATATATATTATGAATTTATATGCTTCTGGAATCATAGTTTGCTCCCTGAGTTCGACCTCGGGAAATTTTTAATTCCGAGTAATAAATTGTAAACTGGTGATAACTTTTCGTGATATACTACAACGCCTAAAACTTTAAAATAACATGACGAAACCGTAGCTCGTACCAACTGCCCATCTAGGGCTGGAGCACAGCAGATGCTCCCCGCACGGAGCGCTGGAGGTCGAGCTGGTGGTCGTGGTGCCCCATGTGCGTGGGGGAGGGCAGCAGTCACGAGGAGGGTACCGACCAGCGGCTACTCGCCCGACCAAGAGTGTAGCTGCTTCGTCTGCATTGAGGGCTAAGGGGCGTAACAACGCCCTGACACACAGAGACGCTAGGGCTTCCGGTTCAGTGGTGGCAGGTATGGTTACCGTTTCCAACAGATCAGTGTACGTACCTTTTGATTCTGGCGCCACACATTCTTTTGTTGTTGCGAGTTTTGCTGTCAGTTTGGGATAGGACAGTGTGTTGTTAGAGGATCCATTTGTGATCAGAGGCCTAGGTGGCCAGTTGTTTGTAGCTGAGGTCTACACGGACTGCGAGGTCAGTAGAGGGGGACATAGCCTCCCCGCTGACCTGATTGTGATACAGATGGAGGATTTTGGCGTGATTCTGGGAATGGACTAGCTGTCCACCTACCATGCCTTGGTGGACTATTTTGGGAGGAAGATCGTCTTCTTCATACCGGAGTTGCTTCCCTTTGAGTTTCACGGACAACCGATGGACGAAGGTTTCAGATGCATCTTTACGCTTCGGGCAGCGAGGCTTTTGAGGCAGGCGTGTGAGGGCTTTTTAGCCTATGTAGTGGCAGAGCCTAGCCCCGTGGCTAACTTTCAAAGCATTCCGGTGGTTTGTAAGTACCCTGACGTGTTTCCAGAAGAGCTGCCAGGACTACTGCCCGAGCGTGAGATCGAGTTTGAGATCTTGCTGGTATCGGGGACTAGCCCCATTTCTACTGTACCGTACCGAATGATACCACTGATGAGAACCTCATCATGAGCCCTAACTAGCTTATTTTGACCTAATAAAGTGAACAAAAGCTCCTGCATAACCTAAAGGAAGGCCTAACTCAAGAGATTACTGATCTGAAAAGAATACATGAAACAAAGGGGTAAAACTATAATTTTACCTTTGCAGTACATCGACGGAATTTCTCAGGGTCTAGACATAGGTTAATTGGACTTAATAAGAGGAAAGGTGGGATGGTTCAGTCAGAAAAGGGTTATTGTGAAATTTAAGAATTAAATAACATTCTGTAACCCTAAAACAAATCCACTTAATTTCACAAGGTTTCAGGAAGGATAAAAATAAACTAAATCCTCTAAAATTCATGGAAAAATATCCCCTAGTGTTTAGAACCTTCAATTTGGCCTTTGGAATATGTTTTGACCTAAATTGGGGTCCAAGCTTAATATTTGACCTAATTTGGGTTTTTATGCAAAACATCCAGTCAAACGTAGTCAAACCTAAAATCCAACTTCACCAATGGATTCCTTAGGTCCAAATTAGGTTTCTACGAAAATTTGGACCTAAAAGAAGGTCATCTTGACCTACTTTGCAAAATAGTCCACCCAATTACATTCTGGCCCCTAACTTTTGAAAACCCTTGCGAAAACCCCCTCAATTTCTTCATCACTTTTCGCATTCCGGTCCCTCTGCCATTGCAGAAGGAGACCCATACCTCTGACGAAGTTTCGAGGAGGATTTCTCCTCACTTCCCCAGGGAGCTGCTCTCAGATTTGAAATAGGGGTTCTCTGAGAAGTCTCCTACCGCCTGAGCAGCTCCCCATGCCCTAATTCGCACCATACCTCTCGTGCAAACGCTCGAGAGGTATGGGTATCGTACCCGCAGTGACCTCTGGCGAGGAGTTTTCTCATCTTCCAAGCGACTGACTCTCTGCCCTTGCCTATAAATGAAGCCCCAGTTCCAGCCGCTTCTGGTAAGCTTGATTTGGCCTGAGAAAACCCCTAAATTCATCCTCCCTCATCTTCGGCCATCTGCCCGCAAGCTTCGGCGACCTCTCCTCCCTCCTCTCATCACTCTGCCACCATACCGGTGGCAGAGTCATCTCCGCCTCGCTCCTCCGTGTAGCGCCGCACCAGCGCACGCCTTTCTGACCTCCTCCTCGTCGCCGTTATCTCCACCTCAAGGTCGTCTTCTCCAACAACGGCACATACGCACCGTTCGTCTCCTCTGCCTCCCCTTCTCTCCAATCACCACAGATAAGTTCTTCTCCCACTCTTTATTTTCCCTCATTTTATTTCATAAACCGCCCTTCGACTGCCACTGTCCACCCTCATCTTCGTCATCTCCGGCTGACCTCCGGCGAGACGCATCCATCACTCTGCACCTCCACAGATCTCGCCACCAGCCGTATCACCTTCGCCATCGTCCACTGATCACTCTCCGCCCATCCACTAACCACCACACACGCCCCACACTGCCACCCAACAAACCCACACACACGGTCACAGTCCGACCTAGGCACGCATGCCTAGGCCATTCTAAGCCATGCCGACCCCTGCCTCACCTTCGTCGTGATACAGCGAAGGTTTTCCTGTTGTTTAACAAGGCTGCCAGACCGTCTTCGTGTCATGCAGGGTTGGGCCTCCGTTCGCCATTAACACACAAGCAAGCTTGCTTACTTCAGAGTTTCAGGCCGAGCGCTCCAAGCTTCAGGACTTCAGGCTGTGCGGGTTGAGTGTGCGCGTGCATCCAGCCTGAGAGCAGTTGCTACAATCCCTCAGCTGCTCCAATTGCTTGGAGTTCTCCTCCTGCGGGCGCCAGCAGAAGCGGGTGGGACATTTAGTCCCACCTCGTAAACTCAGGGGCGAGCGCTGTAAGTTAAATTGATTTTGTGTTTTCTCCTTAGCGCCTCAAGTCACGGGGTGAGGTCCCCTCGCCCTCACTTGCCTCGTCCGCGATCACCCCTACGTGAACCTGGCTGACCCGTTTACCCTACACTCCTCACGCACACCCATGCCGGTGCGCCTGGACCCGGGCGCGTGTAACCCGACCCGTATACCAGATTGTCTGGCTCTACGAGAGCAAAGAGAGAAATAGAGAGAGAGAGACGCGGGGAGGGTAGGAGGTAGGTTTTGCTGCGTGGTGTTGTGCAGGAAAGAAGGAGCTAAGGAAGAGGCGCAGCAAAGAAGTGAAGGAAGAAGGCAGAAGCTGAAGGTGCAGCCACAGCCAAAGCTTAAGGCAGGGAAGAGAAAAAGAAGAAGAAGAGGAGCAGCTGAAGACAAAAGAAAGAAGGTGAAGACGAAGCACTGTAGCAGAGGAGCGGCAGAGAAGAAGAAGAAATAAGAAAGTAGAAGAAGAAGCCAAGGAGGAAGCCGCAGAGAAAGGAAGAAGAAGAGGAACAGTTGAAGACAGAGGTAGAGGCAGAAAAAGAAGAAAGAGTGAAATCACTGTAGCAACCGCAAGATAAGGCGTCTGACTCACGGAATCAAACATCTAAAAAAGGAAAGTCAGAGAAAGAAAGAAGGAGAAGGTGCAACCAAGCAGAGGAAAGCAAAAGGAAAAGAAAGAGAGAACAAAAAGAAGAAGTTACAAAGAGAAAGAAAAAGCCATCAAGAGAATATTCAATTTCCTCTTCCATTTCTATTCTCTTTTTAGTTCTCTTATACATGGACTCTCATTTATATTATTGTTAAATATCATATTTTGAGAGTTGTGTTTTTAGTTTCTAAAATACCAATTTGTTCCCTGAGTTCGACTTTGGATACTTTAGTTTTCGAGTAAAATAAATTGTTATTTGTTCATAACGCTTTTTCGACTATACTGCAACAAGACTGATTTAAAATATGACAAAGCGTCGCAACAATTTTAGCGCCGTTTCCAGGGAGCAACGGGCATTTTAGAAGCTTTGATCACAACTTCTGATTCAATACTAACTTAATTTCTCTCTTTTGTTGTAATTGTTTATCGCAGGGAAAGCCGAGGAAAGAAAAGCAGCCGCACAACAACCACACCAAGGAACATGTAAGCTTTTATTAGCCCTCTCTCTTAATCCCCTTAAAGACTGATGATGAGAACCTCATCATGAACCCTAACTAACACAATCAAACCTAGGTATGCAAGAAAAAGCTCCTACATAACTCAAAGAAAGGCTTAACTCAGAAAATTCTGAGTTTAAGAAGAAAATAAGTCATAAGGGGTAAAAATGTAATTTCACCAACACAATCTGCAAACAGGGTAACTCAGGGTCCAAACACAGGTCAAACTAACCTAATAAGAAGGAAAGTGGGATGATCTGATCCAACAAGGGCTACAGCAACTCCAAGGAATAAAATGACATTCTGTAACCCTAAAACAAATCCACTTCAATTCACGTGGTTTGAGGCAGGGTAAAAATCAACTAAACCATCTAACATTCATAGAAAAATAATCTCTAGGGTTTAGAACCTTCAATTTGGCCTTAGAAACCCATTTTGACCTACATTGAGAACCATGCCCAATTAATGATTTAATTTGGGTTCTTACGTAAATTGACCGGTCAAACAAGGTCTGACCTAGAAAAAAAATTCACCATTAAAATCATTAGGTCCAACTTAGTCATGTATAAAAACTTGAGCCTAAGAAGAGACCTCTTTGACCAACTTTGCAATTTGGCCCTCATCAATTACTTTTGACCCTCAACTTTCGAAACCATTATATTTTGGCCCCTAATTTCCTCGTCGTTCTTTGCATTTTGGTCCCTCCTCCAAGTCTCTACGTAGCACCATGCTCCGGTGACTTTGCGCGGAGCATGGCATCGCGCAAGGTGAGGGGGGCGTCCTGCAAAGAGAACGCGGAGTTCCCTACGACGTCTGCTGTCGCAGGGACTCCGCCATGCTGCCTGACGACGCCCACACCTTCCGTGCGAACGCGCAGAAGGTATGGGTCTCGTCTCTGACCATACTCCGGCGAGGGACGCACGTCGCCAGCGTGCGTCCGCCCCTCCGCCACCGCCTTTATAAAGACCAGCATCGCCAGCCGGTTCTCCCAGCTTGGTCTTGACGGAGAATCCCTCATCCCTTCCTCTCTCCCCACTCTGACAGGAACCCACCAGCTCTGGCGGCTCCTCCTCCTCCTTCTCGTCGCTCTGCTGCAATACCAGCAGCAGAGCCACCTTCGCCTGATCTCCCCGCGTCGCGCCGCACCAAGCACGCGCCTCCCTGCCCTCTTCCTCACCGCCGCTCTCTCCCTCTGGGTGTTTCTTCTCCGGCGACAGTCGGTACGGCTGCCCGCAGCTCCGGCCCCCCTTCGTCCCCGTAGGTAGGTTACAGTTACTTCCCTTCCTCCCCTCTTTCTTTTCCCCAACTTAATTTGCTTGATCGCCCTACGACCACGCTTGATCACCCTCATCTTCCCCACCTCTGGCCACTCTCCGGCGAGTCGTCCCCGTCATCCCACAACCCCATACGACTAGCCAACTGTCCCAAAAGCTCTGCCTCACTTCACCAGGCACCCTCCGCCCCTCCACTGCCACTCCACACCTCCACAACACACCCCCGATCAAACCCACTTTTCCGATTGCAGTCCGACCTAGGGCTGCCGCCATACACCGCCCCACGACCTGCTGCACCCCGCACTACCTTTGCCGTGCCACGGCGAAGGTTCCCCTGTGGTCTGATTAGGTCGAGAGGCCCTATTTGTGTTAGACAGACTTTCAGCCCTGAACACCATTGGCGACGACGCAAGGAGCTTCCAAGCGAGCTCCAGGCCTTAAAGCGTCAGGACTCCAGCTGAGGCGAATTGGGGAGACTCGGGCAAAGGCAGGCAGCTGGTTTGCGAAGGGAAATGAGGACACTGTTGCTGAGGCGAGGTCGCGTCCTTCCTGCAGGCGCGCGCGAGAAGGAGCAAAGTTTAGTCCCACATCGTGAGTCTTCAAATCGCCGCACCACTTTAAATTGTTTTTGTGTATACGGCTGGTTGCCTCCGAACGCACCTGGGGTGAGGTCCCTCGCCCATCACCCGCCTCGTTCGCGGATTCATCTCGCGGATCTGACCCGACACTACCCTGCACTCCTCGCGCACCACCCACACCGGTGCGCCTGGTCCCGGTTACGCAACCCGGCCCGTTAACCCGGCTCTAGGAGAGCTTCCTGTGAGCGGTTTACAGAGAGAGAGACGTGTGGGTAGAGGGAAGGGCTAGGTTTTGCTGTGCCCTGTGCAGGAACAGGGCGCGAAGGAGGTAGGCTCAACACTTAGCCGCAGGAAGGAGAAGAAGAGGAGCAGAAGAAGAAGAAACCCTAAAGAAGCCTTGCAGCTAAGCAAGGCATGAGACCAAAGAAGAAAAGAAGCAGAGGAAGAAGAAGGCTCGCTAAAGTAGAGAAGAAGAAGAAGAAGCAGTGAAGGAAGAAAAGGAGCACTGTAGCAGACTACAATTTAAGTCATCTGATTGTAGTATCAGACGACAGATGAAGCTTCAGAAGAGATAAAGCAGAGAAGAAGAAGAAGAAAAGAGAAGGCTCCGCAGCTGAAGAGAAAGAAAAGAGAAGAAGGAAGAAAGAAGCAGAAGAAGACTTCGCACAGGAAAAGAGAAAGAAGAAGAACTGAAGAAGAAAAGAAATAGAAGACAAATAGAAGAAGAAGAGGAATTGAAGGCAAAGGAAGAAGAAGACCTGTAGAGACACTGCAGCTGAAGAAAAGAGAAAGAAGAGAAGAAGACAAGCAAAGAGAGAAGGAAGAGAAGAAGAAGCCAAAAACCGAAATCTATCTCCCCCTCTCTCTCTCTTATTTTTGTAATAAAGAAAACTTTGTACTTCTAGAATTCCAGTAGCTCCCTGAGTTCGACCTCAGGAAACTATTTCTGAGTAAATTTTGATAGTAACGACAACCATAGCTATCTTATTTTATACTACAACGACACTACTGTAATAAGCACTAAAACGAACAAAGACTAGCTGCGGTTGGGTGAAAACTCGTTACCAACTGAAAAGGAAAAACAAAGAAAAAAATCAATCTAGGGCTACCTATTTCCATATTTAGTAATTCACAAAAGTTGCCTGATTTTTATTTTCAACACATTTTGAATTGCACATCCAATTAAGGTAACTAGGACTAAAACCTTCTTGATTGAGCCCTAGATACCAATTTTTGAGGCAACTAAATTGGACCAAATAGAGCTCACTTAAGTATTACAAGCTAGGGTTTTAGAGACACATCTTCTTCTAAGCAAAAATTCAAAAATTTCAAAAAGAGGTGTGCCTAAGCCTTGTTTGAAAAGATCTATCCAAGAGAAACCCTAAGCAAATCAGGCTCTTAATCCATTTGAACCCTAAAAGTAAGGACCTAAAAGCTCTTAAAGGAATAAAGAGGTGAAGTTGATCCTTTGGGTCAACCAACCTTAAAATTAGGTCACTTTGCACTCAAAAGACCTAAAGTTCAAGTGGAACCCTAAGCACCTTGATCTTAAGTAAAAAAGGTAGGCTTAAGAGGTCAAGGTCCCCATTCTGGTCTACCTGGAATCTCAGTGACAAGAGAGGTCGGGTGGGGGAAACCCTGTAACCCGTGGGGACGCTCTACCATGTAGGGGCCTTCGCATGACTCTCCCTCTCTAGCTGCCTAGGTATTTCTCATGTGGACGACCTTTCTGACTAAGGGGTATCATCTGCCCTGAACCTCTATGTCACCCAACATATTTTGGGTGTCTCGATTGGGTCCAGCACATTCTGATCTCATCAAATCCTTCGGTGCATGTTTGGTAGGAGGTCCTTAAGACTTCCTTTAGAAATCCACTCTCCCCGAGGCCAAGCCTTGGTACCCTTGTTTGTGCAGCAACCCCACCACATAGATCTTTCCTCTGATTCAGTACTAAGTTCTCCTTCTTCTTCCATCATGGCACAACCTGTTGAAGAAGAGAACAACCTTGAGCGCCAGCTTCAGCGCCTAAATGATCTCTTCCAAAACTTTGTAAACCCACCGCAGCGTCCTATAATGCGAGATCACTATAATCCCGTTGCGGTGGCAATCGAGCCTCGAGTCCGAATCCCGGCTGGAGGTCCTGATTCTGAACTCAAACCTAATATGATTCATGCCATACCAAAATTCTATGGGCTTAACTCCGAGGATCCATTCCAGCACATTAAACAGCTCAAGCATCTGGCCCAGACCTTCGGGTCAGATGCACAAAACTGGGATATTCTGCTCATGAAGATGTTTTCTCTCTCTCTCATGGACAAGACTACTCATTGGTATCAAACTCAGACTCGTCCGATCAACACATGAGATGAACTTCAATCCGAATTTTTGAAGTTCTTTCCCATTGGCCGGACAAATGCCTTACGCCACCAGATCACTCATTTCACCCAACAAACGGGAGAACCTCTTCATGAGGCATGGGACCGATTCTTGGATCTCATGTGAAAATGCCCCCATCACGGAGTTCCTAAATGGGAACAAGTCCAGTCTTTTTACTAGGGACTCCGTGAGGACATTCGATTATTCGTCAATGCAACCTGTAGAGGAAACATCATGAGTCAACATGAGGACACTGTGTGGGAGATTCTCGAAAATATGTGTGAGAACTCCATCAATAATGACTCCATGGGCTTATTCGGCCGGACGAATGCCCGCGCATCGACGAATCTTAGGGGAGCACATGAGACGCAGGGCCTATTCGCATCCGTCGACTTGAAGCTGATGGCTAGTTGGTTGGACAAGGTCTCTATCATAGAGAAGGTGGACGAGCTGACTCGGCATCTGCAGCGAGCCACCTCTGCGCAGAACTCTTTTGCATAGCCACCTAGCACAAGGGAAAATGTGCAAAACATCTATCACCGATCTTCTCAGGGGATGGACCCGTATCCACCCTCGTCTGACTTCAGGACCTGAGGGACCTCCGATCCACTCTATTCTAGTCGGGGGAACTCTGAACCCCCATACTCTGACTTCCCTGAGGCTCCTCAGACCTACGAGGACCTCAACGCCATCCCGAATGACCCATTTTCCAACACCTACAACCCTGGATGGCGAAATCATCCCAATTTCCAGTGGGTGAGAAATTCTCGGAATCAAAGACTACCTTATTAACCCCGTCCACAAGCCTCTTGTCCGTATCAGCCGCCTCAGCCTCTGCCCAACCCCACCTATCAATCTGGGCCAAACTAAGATCAATGACTCTTATCCTTCAAATACTGGCTGACATTCAAAAAATGAATGTGGCAATACAAAAACAACACAAGGACGAGATCACAGAGGTTCGCAACCAACTTGCCCAAATGGCGAATTCCTGCCAATCGGGCACACTTCCTTCGCAACCTCTGCCGAACCCAAATAATGTGCTGACCCAGAGGGGCGTTATGAACCCAAATCCAGGCCACATGCATATGATTTATCAGGCCCCTTCTATTCCATCACCTGACGGGATGGAAGCTTTGACATCTTATGTAGGATTTCAACAGCAGCCACCCATTTTACCAACCCCAAATCAGAACCAGGTAGGATTAAACTCTGTAACAACCCGTAGTGGTAAAGCAACTCAAGACCCACCTTATCCAAACCACTCCAAGACTGGTAGTGAACCAAGCCCTAGGATAGTTATCCAGGATGTTCCTATCCCAGATCAAGAACCTGGACCTATTCTAGAGGAACCAACCAAGGTTCCATTTCCTGAGGCCTTGACCAAAGGAAAAAGGATAACCAAACTCGTGGCTCCTGAGGAGGATCTGGTCAAGTTCTTTGAACAAATCCAGATAAACATCCCTTTAATGGATGCAATCCACCACGTATCGGCTTACACACGATTTCTGAAAGACGTGTGTACACCCAAGCGTAAGCCGCGAACTAAAAGTGGGAGTTCGATCATACTGTCAGAGCAAGCCAACTCTGTAATCTTGAGTAAACTCCCACCTAAGGCTAAAGACCCAGACAGTCCCCTTATTTTATGTAAAATTGGTGAAACCCAATTCGACTGAGCCTTTTTAGACCTAGGTGCCTCCATAAACCTAATACCTACATCCCTCCTTAACCACCTTGAAGAGTCCGAGCTTAAACCGACAGAGGTGACATTGCAGTTAGCCGATCGATCCATCAAGTCACCTAAAGGAATACTCGAGGATGTCATTGTTAGGGTACAGGATTTCTACTTCCCGGTGGATTTCATAGTTCTAGATATGGATGCACCTGAGAATCCAAGGGATACACCGATTATATTAGGGAGACCTTTTCTGGCCATTGCTAGGGCCAACATAAGCTGTGAGGAGGGCCAAATAGAATTGAAATTTGGAAACCAAACTCTAAAGATTGACATCTTTAAGGCCCAACAAGGGATTAATTACGATATTATAGAACAAATATGTGATATCAAAGCCGTGGTTGATGAACTGCATATCGAGAACAACCTGATTATCTCCGATCAACCACAAGAAGATTAAAACCCGCAAATAGAGGAGTTTGAACCTGATCTAGATACACCCATAACTCCTACCTTGTTCCTCACACACACCCTGAACCACCCGCTGCTGCTGATAATCCCGTCCTGGAACTCAAGCCCCTTCCCGATCATCTGAAGTACGTTTTTTTTGAGTTCGAATCAGACGTTTCCTGTTATTATAAACTCTAGACTCACACCTGACCAGGAATCCCGTCTGATTACTGTTCTCCAGCAACATCGTAGAGCCATTGGATGGACTCTCGATGACTTGACTAGCATAAGCCCCTCTTATTGCACACACCATATCTACTCCGAAGAGGGCGCATGACCTTCGCGAGAGATGTAGAGACGTTTGAACCCTAATATGTAGGAGGTCATGAAAAAGGAGATCATTAAGTGGTTAGATGCAGGGATCATCTACCCGATCTCCGACAGTCGATGGGTGAGTACAATCTAGGTTGTGCCTAAGAAGGCAGGACTCACCACCATCACGACTGAAACCGGAGAGGTCATACCGACTCGTATAGCTAACTCATGGAGAGTCTGCATTGATTACAGACGACTCAATTCCTCCATGAAGAAGGATCATTTTCCACTACCGTTTATTGATCAGATCCTTGAAAAGCTAGCGGGAAATAGGTTCTTCTGCTTTCTTGACGGGTATTTCGGTTATAACCAAGTGGCAATCCATCCAGAGAACCAAGAAAAGACCACGTTCACCTGCCCCTTCGAGACGTATGCGTTCCGAAGGATGCCCTTCGGTCTCTGCAATGCACCTGCGACTTTTCAGCGGTGCATGCTTGCCATATTCTTAGATATGGTAGGTGATTATCTGGAAGTCTTCATGGATAACTTTACAGTACTTGGAGCATCATTTGATGACTGCCTTCAACACTTGGTCCAAATACTCAGGCAATGCATTGACGCGAATCTGGTTCTTTCCTGGGAAAAGAGCCACTTCATGGTGCCTAAGGGGATCATCCTGGGACATTTGATTTCAGAGAAAGGCATCCAAGTCGATCGAGCCAAGGTTAACTTAATTTTCAAACTCCCTATGCCTAGCTCGATCAAGGACATCCGATCTTTTCTGGGGCATGTCAGTTTTTACCGTCGATTTATCCCCGATTTTTCAAAAATCACGCGCCCCCTGACCACTCTTCTCTCCAAGGATGTACCTTTCAAAATCTCCAATGAATGCACTCAAGCTTTTGAGATCCTTCCTGACTGAGTTACCCAAGCCCCAATCCAATAGTCCCCTGATTAGTCTCAACCCTTTGAGATCATGTGTGATGCATCTGACTTCGCTGTAGGAGCGGTTTTGGGATAGAAAATTGATGGGAAACCTATGGTCATTTACTACGCTAGCAAAACACTTGACGAGGCTCAACATAATTATACTGTTACTGGGAAAGAGCTGCAAGTCGTAGTATTTGCCCTAGGAAAATTCAAATCTTACCTCTTGGGTTCCCATGTTATTATTTACTCGGATCACACAATTGTAAGGCATCTCCTTGCAAAGAAGGACGCAAAACCTCGATTAATCCGATGGATCTTGCTGTTGCAAGAATTTGACCTCGAGATTCATGATAAAGCGAGAAGACAGAATGTGGTAGCTGATCACTTGTCCCACCTTCCTTCTGAGATCATTGACCCTTCCAGACCCATCACGGATCATTTTCCTGATGAGCACCTCCTGACCATCGATACAGGGCTTCCGTGGTTTACTGACATAGTAAACTACTTGGCATCACATTAGATCCCGTCTGATTGGCCTTTGGCCAAGAAGGACAAATTGCGCTCCGATGCCAAGTATTATCTTTAGGAAGACCCGTATTTATTCTGCATTGGTGCTGATCAAATTATTCGACGGTGTGTCACAGAAGCGGAAATCAAAGACAAACTCTCTTTCTGCCATGACTAGGCATGCGGTGGACATTTTTCAGGACACAAAACCGCATCAAAAGTCCTCCAGTGTGGCTTTTACTGGCCCACAATTTTCAAGGATGCATACAATCACTGTAAGGCATGTAACCGTTGCCAGACCTTGGGCAACATGTGCCATCGAGACATGATGCATTTACAGCCGATCCTGGTATGTGAGATTTTTGACATATGGGGATTGATTTTATGGGACCCTTCCCTATCTCGGACGGCTTCGAATACATTTTACTCGCTGTTGACTATGTGTCCAAATGGATCGAAGCCATTCCGACCCGAACCAATGATCACAAAGTTGTTATCAAATTCATTCACCAAAACATCTTCTCACGGTTCGATATTCCACGTGCGATCATTTCTGATGGAGGGACCCATTTCACAAACGCTCAGTTCAGGTCACTGATGACCAAAGACAAGGTGTCGCACCGAATCTCTACTCCTTACCGCCCCAAAACTAATGGTCTAGCTGAGCTATCAAACTGGGAGATCAAGAAAATCCTCCATGTTACTATTCGACCTGATAGAAAGGATTGGTCATCCCGTCTTCCGGAAGCTTTGTAGGCTTATAGGACCACCCACAAGACCTAATTAGGCATGTCCCCTTTCAGACCAGTGTACTGGAAGGCGTGTCACCTCCCCGTCGAATTGGAACATAAAGCCTATTGGGCAGTACGGAACTGTAACTTAGATCTTTCTAAGGCTGGAACCCATAGAAAGCTTCAGATGAGCGAGATTGATGAATTACACCACGCTGCGTATGAAAACTCGCGAATCTATAAAGAGCGGGTTAAATCCTTTTACGACAAGCACATATCTAGAAAGATCTTTCACCCTGGTCAAAAGGTCCTACTCTTTGATGCCCGACTCAAACTATTCCCAGGAAAGCTACGATCTAAGTGGATTGGACCTTACTTAGTTCGACAAATCTTTGGAAATGGAGCTGTTGAGATCAGTCCACTCAGCCACGATTCCGAACCCTTCGTCGTGAACGGTTAGAGACTTAAACCGTTCATTGACATGACCAATACAGATTTGGCTGAGACATCCTTTATCCTCCATTCTCCCTGAGCTCATTGCGCTCAGCTGATAGCGTAAAACTCAGCACTTATCGGGAGGCAACCGCTCATTGCGCCAGTCGTCGGAGCTCGCACGACCACCGCGGGCACGTGCGGAAGGAGGGAGTTTGGAGTGGCATTTCGATCACCTACAACAGTTGGAGCTGCGGCGGAGCGAGGAGAGGCGTGGTGGAGAGCGTTGGGAGCGAGTTCTGATACTAAAAATTTTCCAGTATTAGACGTCTGGAACAAAGTCTGGACAACTGGCGGAGCATCTAGACGTCTGGAGTCAAGACCAGACATCTGAAAGCAAATTATCGCGAAGGTACGTTCTTTTCACGGTTACGGCCATGCAGACCGCACCGCAGAAGGATTTGTCTGCCTGATTTTGGATGGATGCACTGTCGTACGCAGGAGCAGCCTTGGGAAGGAGCGCGGAACGCCCTCCCACACACTTTCGGACGTCTGATAAGCTCACCAGGCGACCGGAGGTGCTTCCAGACAACCGGAGGAGTGGTCAGATGTCTGGAACCGCCTTTAGACGATCGCAGGGGAGTCCTGGACATCTGAGGACACCACAGGAACTTGAGCTGAGGTTCTGTATCTTTTAAGACGTCTGGACTTGTTCCCAGACGTTTGATTTTGGTTAGTAGACACGTTTTTGAGTTGTTTGGGGTTCGATCGGGATCCGTTTTATGCAAACAAAGTATCTATAGTTTCCTTGAGAGTTTATCTACGTACTAGAAACCTTCGTACACTGTTCTGAACCTTCCTTTTGTGATATATTCCCTGGTATAGGGTTTCGGCCTGCTATGTGTTTGGGGTTCGCAGAGATGCCTGGGTCTGCGGTTTGAGCCCCTAGTACTCCCGAATTGTCTGGTAGAGTGGCCTACTTCTGTTAATCATATTAAATAAGAATGTGCCTATAGAATTAGTCAACTGGAACCCATAGGATGTGGCATGAACCCTATGACAGAGAAATGAATGAACTAGTTGTACTACATGATTGTATATGTATACATGATTAAGTTAAACTGCTAGTAATTGCTTGTAATATAGTTATGAGCTGCCTGTTAGAAAATGAGTTTCCTGAGATAAATGAACAATTACCTGTGAAATCATCAGTTGCATGTATTGAATTGTGGAAACACGAGCTGCCTGTATATAAATGAGAACTGAATTGTGAATGGTGGAATCTGGATCGGAATAATGTGGTGAACATGAGCATGAACCCTACGGAGAATTAGGAGTGGAGCTCCCGTGGTCAGATGAAAATCTAGAATGTAGACGGAAAGTGTGCTGGCCCTTGAGTATGTGGCACCAATGAGAGCGATTGTCCCCTTTTTGTGTAGAGCGGAGCTAGTCACCCTTGGGTTGGGATCGAGATTAGGATTGGCCACTCTACACCGACTCCTGTTGGCCCTCGTGTACACGGTAACAAGGTGAGCTATTAGTGTAGGGCGGGAGCTAGCCACCCTACACCGACTTGTTAGGCCCTCTAGGAAAACAGGGGTAGTCAGACGAGGGGGCGCGGACTGTGGAGAGGCGAGACCCCTGTTTCTGAGAGGGCTAGGCCCTATACTGTTCCATGCTATACTTTGGGCATACTTGCTGGCGGAAACGACTAACCTCTTGTCAGTGCGGGGTAGCTACCCGTGTGCTTATCACGCTTGCCGTAGTCACCGCTACGTCTTGACAGTGACCTCGGTGTGGTTGATTGGGTGTAGGACTACCACTAGGAACTCTCCCAGCCAGGAGAGCACCACGTGTACCTTCTACTCTTCGGAAAAGTCTGCAATCAAGATCGTTCCCACGAGGAACATGAAAGATCAAGAATATCTGAAAGTTTGAGAAAAATGGGTGAAAAGGAAATACATATAAAACAAATAAATAGAAAAGAGAAATAAACTTGCTGCTTTTACTATTTTAGATAGTGTAGATACCACTCTACTCAGCATTCGCTGACTCTGTCTTTTCATAACCCTGTTCAGGACCAGGAGTTGAGCAGCCCGAACTTTCGGCTGCAGAGGGTGCTGGGCCCAGTCGAGCCTAACCGTAGTTTCAGCACTTTCTCGTTGTTTCCCCTTACTGTTGTAGTGAGTTTTAGACTTTTTGCTACTATTGTTGTTACTGTTACTTTCGTTTCCGTTGTTTCTATTGTTGTGGTGGTATGTAATGGAACAGCAGTCTTACTTTCCTTTATTACTTTGTACGTTTTTACTGCTTAGTTATATTGCATGTGTGAATGTAGTTTACTTTCCTGCTTTTTGGTTATTTCTTGTTGGACGACTAGGTCTTGGGATTAGTCGAGGCGAGCCAGTCTCAGGTCCTATAGGGATCCGGGAACCGGGTCGTAACAAAAATGTTGACTCGATAAGATAGAGAAAACTGAAGACCTTGTCCATTTCTTTCTTGAAGAAAGTGCATCTTTTGACTTGAGATATATGTCATTATACACTATATATACATTTGGCAAATCGATATTTAATGTGGCAAGATGTTCAAATTAATGAGTTATATTCGATACGATCATATCACATGAATAAAAAAATATTATTTTCATTTTGGTGCATAAATGTGCTCCTTGACATGAATAAGGTATTTGACTATACTATCAAATATGTTCGATGTATGATAATCTAAAAATCTAAATAATTTAGAGGATTCGATAGTAGATCAAGAAACCATGATGATATTTGATTATGTGTTTCTAGTCTAAAGAGAGATGATAACATATTTTGTGGGGATTTGAAAAAGTCATATACGTCAAGTCAAAAAGTTGATGAAATATGAGATAAATGAAGATCATCTGCAATGTTATTATGGAGAAGACGCACCTTTTGACCTAAAATAAATGTGCCTCTATTATTGAATATACATATTTGGTATACTAATGATAGATGCACTCACTCACATGTTAATACTAGAAAGTTATGATTTATATGAGGGGATGCGATATACAGGATCTCTTAAAGTGATCACTTGTATTTGCGAGTATTTGGGATGCTTCTTAAATGCTTAAACTTGAGTTGTCATTATTAAAAGGCTCATATTGAAATAAGTCCCTTCAACCTCCTAGAAGAATGGAAAGAAAAGGGCGCCTTGGTGGAATGTAATGGAGCAAACAGAAACTTGGAACTTCCCGAAGGACAAAGACATGTGAGAATGGCAAAGGTTGGAGGATTGACTCTTTAATAGTGTGTCTTACAAATTGAAATATGCAAAAGTTTTGAAGCATAATTTTAGCATATTTAGCTAGTTTCAAGATTACACTAAACACATTCATGGGTTCAAAAAGATTTATTCTGTCCAAGATAATGTTGTTCACATGAAACAAATACAAAAGCTTGTTTCAAGAAAAATGAAATAAGGAAAAAAATATTTATAATATAATGAATGAAATACATTTTGAATGTGTTCAAATCTTTTAGCTGTAATATATGCAATTGGAAGGGCATGGCATTTTAAATGTCCATTAGCCATAGAAATGTATCATCAACTAGATCATTAGCTTGAACGATAAGACAATCAAATTACCAGGTGATGTGACCAAGATGTTTGCTCTAACTTTTCATATTGCACCTTTGGAAAATACATGTTTTAATAATGTTAAGTTCATAATATATTGAAACATCTTACCATACATCTCCTTTTACTCATTTTAAATGCCAATTATTATATCATTATTGCCATTTATTAATCATTTAAGGATGAAAATTGTGGTTATATAAAAACTCAGCCCAATTTATTTTAAGAAATTCTCAAATAAAAACCCTTTACTTGGACAAAATAACTTATATTACATTTTAACATATTAAATTTGTTACATAAACCTTACAAAGTTCAAACAATCCAAGGGTAAGACAATATAATGGTGAGACGTTAAAAGAAAATAGAAGTGCATTTAATTACGAAAAACTACTATGATGTAGATGTTGGCAACATGGGACAATTGTGAATACTAATACCTACACATGTATCCAAGGATGAAAATGAATCTAATATGGATTTGAAAATTCAAATATGATTTGATTCATATATTCATCTTTGGATTTTGTTGAATTGTGTTGTGAATATAGACAACAAATTTGAAATTTTGTTGGATACAATTTGGATGTGGTGCACTGAAATTTAAATTGAATTTAGATTCAAATATGACAAATTAAATCTATATGCCGTGGTGATTAAAGGCCTTTACGTGGATTAGTTTTCAAGATTTAGAATCTTGTATATTTTAACAATGATTTGCAAGTGATATAACTCAGATATTCCATATTTTAAACTTAAAAACTATGTTGGCCCTTGAATATATTTACGGTATATGTATGAAAGCTCCTAAAATATTTGCCTTTTTATCTTATGTTTTTTCTTTATTATTGGCTAATAGTTTATATTAATATTCGATTTATACTTATGTTCGATTTTTGTCCGAATCAAATTCTACTCAATTTTCTTAGAATACGGTAAGGTAAAATTATTTGATTTATATTTGAATCCAGGTATCTGACTTTATAATAAAAAATAAAAATACATAAATATTTATATTCGAACATCATTCAATCCTATTTATTACTTTCTTATATTGCTATCGGAGGATGCATCTATACTCAAACAATACAGTGGTTAAGCACGTGACCTTTCATTTTATACACTTAATTCTTATCTTTCCTGATAACTACGATAAATTACAATCCCATTTCCAACTTAACTCCAATCCATTCTAAATGAATTCTTATTGAGAAACGAAGCTATCCACGCCTCCCACCTTTTCTTCTTTCAAGTGAAGTGCGACTCTAACGTGGAGACGTGTGACTCTATTTTTCTTTTTTTTTTTTGCTTCGAAATTTGATACACAAATTTTACCACTTCATCCCTCCCCAACAGTCGTATCCTCCAAACCACCCCCTCCTCAAAACGAACGTTCCACCAACCCCAGCGACCCAACCTTCCCGCTCAAACAAGCCTTCCACAACTTCAAGGCCACTTCCCGCGTTACGCTCTCCATCTTCGCTTCCCTTCCTCCCTCCCTCTCTTCCCCCCCTTACGATCATGTCATCCTCAACGGCTCTCTCCTTCCCCCTCCCACCCACAATTCCCACGTGGTGCGCCACCACTCCCTTCTCCCTCCTCATTTAATACCCCCTGCAGACGCGTATGGCAAGAGATCCCGCCGCCAAATCCGGTGTACAGCCCACCACGAATCCCCCCTTCACCGGCCGGCCATTACTCCACACACCCTCTTCTTTTTCTATCCATATATCGCCCCCCACCCCCTTCTAATGGACCTTCCCCTTTGGTACGACGCCCATCCCTATCCCCCCCCGCCCACCAGCTGTTCGACGAGATGCCCCTCCGACCTTCCCACTACTACCCCCCGCCCACGTAGTACCCCCCCTCCCTCCTGGATCATGTGGGAGATTTCCCACGTCAATCTTACCCCTCGTCAACCACCACACCCCCCCGTACTTGACCTCGTTCCTCCGCTCCCCACCAGAATCCTCTCGGTTGCACCACTACGATGGGCGGCAACGGCAACGGCGATGGCGACGGCAACGTCGCTCGCCAGGGCTTCCCCCACCCCACCTCTCTCTTCCCGACCAATCTGGCAACCACCCGCAGCCTCTACACCCACCAAGTCGGCTCCTTTGGCTGCCAACCGCAGCTCCTCTCGCTCGACTCGATGCTCTCCGCCAGCCCCTCCGCCGACACACCCCCCGCGGACGCCGCCAAGTCGTTCTCGTCCAACGGATCGAGCTCCGCGCTCGCCGGTAACGGCCAGAGCAAGTTTCACAGGCGCTCGATCAGCGAGATCCCCCTCGGGTACGGGCCTTCCTCTCCAATGACAGCGGCGGACATCGCCCCGTCGCTGACGCTTTGGCCGCCCGTCGGCTTCTGGGGAAGCTCCTCCTCGTCGTCTGCCAAGAAAAGCTTCGACTTTGCCAAGCAGACCGACGGGCCCTCGAAGCGGGAATTCGATTGGGGCCGGCATCCGGCTGGCGGCGAAGGGGTGGGGGAGAGGAAGTCCGAGGGGGATGACAGTGAGGACCTCTTCAACGCCTACTTAAATTTCAGCGGGTTCGATATATCGAGCGCGAAGCAGAGGAGTGCCGACGCCGAAGGGGAGGGCAGTGGGGTGAGGATCAATAGGTCTGACAGCAACGAGAGTGAGGCCGAGAGCTACGTAAATGAGATCGGGAGCGCGTTGCAAACTATGCATCAAGTTGGTCAGTACCCATCGACGGAGCTTAAGGTGGACGTCAAGATGGGTGGTGCTTTGAGTGAGTCTGTCCCACTAGGCACCGTTCCTCCGCGTCACGGGAGGAGTTTGTCCATGGATAGCTTCATGTCGAAGATGAACTTTGGGAGCAAGACCCAGCAGCCATCATCCTCCAAGGGGCCTTCGCACGTGTTCAGTTTGGAGTTTGGTAGCGGAGAGTTCACGCCTGCGGAGATGGAGAAGATTGTTGCGAACGAAAAGCTCGCGGAGATCGCGCTGTCTGATCCGAAGCGTGTTAAGAGGTCTGTGCTTTGGGAGGTTTGTTATCTGAGAAAATGAGCATCTTGTGGGTATTGTTGTGCTTTATAGTTGCTTACTTCATGGCAGAATTCTAGCGAACCGGCTGTCGGCTGCTCGTTCCAAGGAAAGGAAGATGAGGTATATCTCGGAATTGGAGCACAGAGTGCAGAATCTTCAGAGTGAGACGAGCACTCTGTCTGCACAGGTTACCTTGTTGCAGGTAATTTCTAATGTATTGGTCTAATGCATTTAGTAAGGACCTTTTCTGTGTATAATTCTGTAAGAGATGTATTAATTACTCATGTGATTGATTGCATACAGAGAGATTCCACTGGGCTTACAAACCAGAACAATGAGTTGAAGTTCCGTGTTCAAGCCATGGAGCAGCAGGCTCAGCTGAAAGATGGTATGGTTTTTATTGTTTTTTTCCTATCGTAACTCAAGCTATAGAGTTTGCCAATGCAGTTCCAACCTTCCTCTTTCGAAAAATTATTAAATTCCAACCTTTATTTGCCTTGATGGTTTTCTAACCCTATTTTGAACTTTGACTTCAGATACAAGAAAAACTGTTCTCCATATGTGCAACCTCTTAGCGAGTCGGTAACTAGGGATAGGACTAGTACTTGTAGCTTTCGACAACAACCTGCTCATGTTCCTTGAGCTTGGCCTACTTTTCATATTGTTGATGGCAAGTTGTGTAATTTAGGAGGCATGAATCTCGTCAGCATTCACTTGTTACCAGTTTTGGCATGTTTGGTGGTCTGCAAAGGAATGAATACAAGCCACTAAGGAAATGAGTTGAAAAGGGAATAAGATTAAATCCAATTATTGTTGATTTGCTTTGATTTTAGTTGAATGGAATGATTTTTGGACCACTATTGTCCTAGAGTCATCCTTCCAGTTCTCGGAAAAATAAATTGTTCAAGGCCAAATTTCTTTTATTACTGTGATCTAAACATGTTACTTGGACGAAAATTGAGTTTGTTCATCTTCAGGCACACCCCTTGAGAAAAAAAGTCTGAATCTCATAAAGGTATTTTCAAGAAAGAGCACAAGTTCATGGATCTATAGTCATTTCCGAACTCCAACAGGCATGGTACTCTCCTTTCAAAAAAAAAAAAAAAGAAGTCACGGTACTCTCCGGAATAGTGTGATTTGAGCTATCATTCAAAGAATATGGGAGCAGAAATCTTGATCCTTTTTCTATTTATGAAGAAATACTGGTTTTTGTATGGAAGGCATTGATGGAGTTGTATTATTATTGAGCTTGATTTGGCATAGGAGAGTGCACTTGTTATGGAATTGTCTTTTGGCGCAAATCTTGAACCTTTTTTATAGGGTATTTTGTGGGCTCCACTTTCTATCTTACTTTATTTTTCAAAGGTTAAAGTTCTGAAGTTTTTTAAGGGAAGGAATGGAGTCACGATGGTCTCTTATGAGGATTAACATTTCCACATGATGTCACCCCATTTCCATTGTGGAAATAATTTTCCTCGCATATTAATATCACTCTCCACACTTGGTAATGACCATTTGAAAAGGATTTTCTCCAATGTCATAATTATATGTCTATCCAAATTAGTTGTGATTTCTATCTGATTTCATTTGCTTATAAGGCAAGCCTCCTAATATCAATGTTCTCCTGTGGCATGCCCATATAATGCTAGTGAAATTGCCTTTTTCTAATGTAGGGCTATATCGATAGACATGTAGTGTTGAAATGAAGGAGTGTCAACGTTATTTTGCCAAATTTTGATAATATGATGACAATTTCGGCAAAATGAATGGGCATAGATACAAATTTTTAGACTGTTTCCATATTTTATGGTTTACATGGGTAACTCAGTCCCATTTCTATCCATTACTGTTGTTACTTGTTAATTGGAGTTATGAACTCTTACAAGGGTTTTCTCTCCTTGTTAGATCTTTTTAGCTTCTCCAAGTCAAATAGTATTTATTCCTTTTTTTCGAAGCAATATTTTAGCATCAATCTCTAAATTGATTGATCTTATGCGGGCTTAAAGATTACATTTGCAGATCTATGAGTTTATGGTAGGTTAACTTGTTCCGTGATTGTTTCATGTATATGTTTTATCAAGGTTGCAAAACTCGGTATTTGATATTCAGTTGGGAAGGTCATTGATTGGGGAGTATATGGCATGTGGGGGAGTAATCACGGATTTACTTGGTCGAGTATCTTTTTCATATTTAAATATTTAAATATATGGTTATATTCTTAAAATATATTAATAAAATGTAACACGTGCAAAATTTAGTAGTAAGTGTAAATAACACCGAATTTCCAACAAGATATCCCTTTACACAAAAATCAACAATTCAAAGTCTAAAGTAATGTAAACAAGCAACAAGCCATGTCTCTAAAGGAAATAAGTAACATAAATTTAAAAGTTTCAAACATCTGGTAATCGGGTATCGACTTCAGGGGATGAAGAGCTTATCCAATGAGGCTTTTGTCATAGTTGCCCTTTTACTTAGGCAACTAAATCAATTATAAGGCTAATTACTTGACCCGATTGAGTAATACCTTGAGTATAGGTATTTGGATCGGGTAGGGGACCTAAAAGGATTACTCAACCAATTAATCGCCCTAATTGGTTGAGTTTTGCAACATTGTGTTTTATAGAGTTAGAGTGTTAGATCTTAAAATTTAATGGTTAAGTATTTTAATAGGATTGACATTTAAATGTCTATCGATCTTTGGTAGCAAAATTATATGAATTTAATATAGTTATAACATTTTGACAGAACTTGAGATTTCCTTGGCATGCCTCTGATATGCATGCCCTTGAAATGGTTGTTTTTTGGGTGTCCATGTCATCGAAATCCAATATCAAAACTCTAGTGTTTCTTCGACATGGCTCTAGCATGCCTTTGAAATGAATATTTCAAAATCGTCGAAAAGACATTGAAGTCGGCATTTAAAATCTTGTCTAATATGTTATAGCGAAACTACCTTAATTATTTCCATTACTTTGTCTTTGTTAGAGTTGAGAGTAAATAAATGCCATGTGGACTGTCCACATGGCATGGAGTTGTCCTAGATGTCGACCACAAGGTCTTATGATTTCTTGGTTTGCATTTCAAGTTATTTTTAAGCCAATTGTGGCAAGTTTTGTTGGTATTTATTTTTCTGTTTTCCATATTTAGATAATTAGGATTTATTAGGCTGTTTTCCTTGTTTATAGGAGGAGTTGATCTCTTTAAAAGGAGAGTATTCCCTTCATTTGCCTTTGAGTCAATAATAGCATTTCCCAGTTTTCTCAAGGCTCCTCTCCTCTCTCCCCTTCTCATGTGCCAACCTCTCCTCTTTTCTCACGCCACCAACTCCCTCTCCTCTCCTATTCTCATCTCCACATGATCTAGCTTTTGCAAATTTTCAGTCTTCCTCCTCAAGTCTTGTCAAGGATGTATCAGTGACAATGGAGATTTGATAGTCAGGAAAAAAGAATGCAAAATTTGGTACCTAGATATCTATTCACGAAGGTTACCAACTAAGTATACATTATGTGGGTAGTAATCCGAATTAATATGTTTTGTGCTCTTTGAATATTAAAATTAAAATTAATTAATTAATTTTAGCATATTTATGACCATTAAATATTGTGATGAAATCATGAGACATTTCTTTGTTAACCCATCTTTTCTTTTTCAAGAAAAAAATCACAAGAGATTTTTCAGTATGTAATACCTGTACACTTTGCAAAGTCATGTTTAAGGTGAAAAACAAAAAACAAGCACACTTTTATCACTACAAAATCCAAAAGACGTGTTAGGCAAACTTCCATGTAAAATTGTTCAAGGAAATGAGTAATCAGCCTGAAATTAAACAATTTATTGATACTTGTATCAGCAAGGTCACCACTTAGGTCATTTTATTTTCAACTGTAAACAGTGTTTTGTATCGACTTCTTGACTTGGTTGCTAGAGTCCATTTCTGGATGGGAAGTTGGTATTGCGTGCTTGCTTTTCTATTTGCATCTCTAAGTTCAGTTGTTGCCTTCATTGTTAATGTTAAAATATTAGGATTATTTAATTATGAGTCCTTTCATGATTATGTTAAGTTTATTTAATTAGGTTGGAGTCTTAATTTGGTTTCTATTCTTGTTTGCTATTTTCTGATCCCTTTGAGTCTATTATGTAAATGTTCTAACCCTACTCTATATAATGGGGCTTAAGGTTCCTAATAATAATGAGAGGCGCTATTATTTCTTCCACATAGTATTAGAGTAGGTTTAGAGAACCTAACCCTAGAGAGCCAAAGCCATCACTGCCACCTAGAGAGAGAAAGCCAATGTCGTTGTTGCCTCTCCCGTTCTCTACGCATGCAGACACACTATTAGTGCAACCGAACTCGCTTGCCACCATGCTGTGTACAACAAACCTTGATCCTCATGCATCTGCCCCCATTGCCTAGCACCTTCGCTTGCACAAGACTCAAGTGCACAACCCTATGCATATAGTAGCAGCATCTCTCATGCGTAGCACCAACTTGTTGTGCAGTCCTTGTTGCATCACCATGTGCTTCTACCCTTTTGTCGCATGCCTTGTGCCATTGAAAATTGTATTTCTTTTTCTAGGAATTGAGGACTTTATTGCGGGGCGAGCCCTCCTTTATTGCTGTTATTACTACCCCTATTGCCTTTACAGATCAGCATGCTGGACCATCTTTCGTTGACTGGCTTCTTCTTTGATGAAGTTGATGACTGGTGGGGGATTTGAGCGAGGCTCTTTTCTTCCATTCCTACTACTGCTTGTATGCCTGCTTGGGATTGTCTCTCGTCTTTTTTTTTTTTGCCTTGTTGATTTTTTTCACCTGCAAGGTGTTTCTTCGAGGGGTGTGGGGGTGGGGGGGGGGGGGGGGGGGGGGGGGCGTTTGTTTTTTTGTTCTGTCTACAAGTTGGACATTTCACGCTCCAACTTGAGGGAGGGTGTTAGAGTATTAGGATTATTTAATTATGAGTCCTGATATCCTATTATGATTAGGTTAAGTTTGTTTAATTAGGTTAAGAGTTCTAGTTTGGTTTCCATTTTTGTTTGCTATTTTCTATTTCTTTTGGGTCTCTCATGTAATGTTCTAACCCTACTATCTTATTGAGATTGTTATTAGGAGTGCTGATGCACTTATTCAGTTGCTGGTCAAAGATCGTTGAACTTCTACCGTTGAACCTTCGTTAATGCATTTGGGATGACCACTACTCTCAAATAGTCATTGCCTTTCCTATTTGAGAAACAATAAAATATAATACCAGAAGTGCCCTATAGAAAGTTCATGATCCGGCAGTGTCCTTCTTCACCTGCATTTGCATCAATTATTGAGGATTAAATGAGAGATAAGTTTTTATCTGTGATATGCCAATTTGAATGCACATCAAGCACTGTTGTTCGATATGACATCAAAAATATCCATCCAGCCCAAAACTTTTGGTTTGAGCATCCAAGTTACACCTATGATGCTTTTATTTCTGATGGAGGTGCAAGATGGCTTGAGTAGAGCCATATAGGTAGCAAGAAACTCTTTCATTTGAAGGTCCCTCCCAAATCGAAGTTAGATTAGGGCTTTTTTATTAGCTTGTTCTGTGTGAAAAAAGCATACTACTTTTCAAAGAAAAAGAAAAGTAAAAAGCATACTATGTCTTTGCAGTCATAAAAGAATTCTTCGGTTTCTTTGTAGGTAAATGGAATTGTATTTATTAAATACATCCTACTTTTCACATCTTTACTTGTGGTACTATTGATAATGAAAAAAAGGGATGGAAAGAAAGATGACAAATTCCTATGTATTTGTTGAAATAACATACTGTCTTGAAAATGCAAAAAACGAGGAATGTCACAAAGAAAGAGATGACCTGTGTATCTTTGCTATAAAGAAGTATGTATAAAGTATCCACCCCACCCTTGTTGGTGAATTTAGATTTTGCATTCATGTATAGACAAACTTATTGTTAGAAACATGTCAAAGTGGCTCCTGATCTTTGGAGAACACTTCACCTATATTTCATCGACATCTGTGATCTTCTGAAACATGTTCTGTGTTTACTATCTTTGTAAGTTAACTGATGCCTCTATTCAGATTCTGTGATGGCAAGTATTTTTTGACCTGGCTTTAGTTGATTTTAGGAACTAGCAAACCCTCATCTCCCCATTACTATTCTGATTGCTGCAAGTTGACAGCTGCAAGCTTACCATTTATCAATGACAAAATCTGTCAGCTGCAGCTGCTAGCTATTCTCATTGAAGCCAACTGGAGTTTACTCCTCCTCAAGTTGGGATTAGGAGAGCTTTGGAGGTGGTTAGGCTTTGTAAATAGTGCTTAGTTTGGTTGGGGGTTTAATGTGATAAAGAATTAATGGTGATTCAGGATTGGAATTTTATGGCTTTTTACAGGGTTGTAAGGGCATTGTTAGCTATCCATCTTTACACAATTTAATGCTCCTACATAGGTGCATAAAGATGGGGACCACATTGGTTAACTTACAAAGATCAAGGATCATGTTGAGACTTTTTGAAGTTTAGGAGTGACATTGAATTAAATTTCTAGGACCTCTATATAAAATTTTCATCTAATTTTCACTCATTACCCATTCAAAAGAAATTTTTCACTCATTATCTGACTCCATGGTCTTTGCATTTCTCATGGTTTTCCTTTGTAGTCAGCAACTATGGTGCATCCACATTACCATGGAAGAAACCTATGGGCAGCCACTGCTTTGTCAGCTTTTGTCAACGGGACAACCTAGCAAAACTAGGTGTTCAAGGAGCAAGTTACTAAATGTTGGAAAATGCAGTGTAATAAGGATTGTGCTTTAGCCCACTCCCTTTGGTCAAACTAGCACCAGTTCAGAGTTAGACCAAACCCCAAATCACTGAAGAGGGTTCAGATGCCGCTTTTAAGATGCCATCGTGTTCGGATGGCAAAAGGATTCGGATAATAGAGGGTTTGGATGACAGGGCTTTGGCCAACTACTAGTGTAAGGGGTGGCATGGAAGACAAGGTGCCATAGGGAAGGGGCATCCTCTCCGCCTGCCAGAAGATTAGGTGAACATCTATGGTAATCTCTGATAAGACATGACCATCCTTTCAAAAAAAAGAAAGGATTCGACCATAATGGTGATCATAATTGTGGTTTGATAGCTTGTCTTGGCAGACCTACTATTATTTGACTTTAGGGGAAATCCTAGGTTAATTTCTTGCCTGTGGGAGACGGGTATATGAGGTCTATTGAGCTTCCAGGGGAAGGGGATCTAAGGAGATTAAATTTGATCCAATCATTTGCATCGAATGGGATTCAACCCAATCCTTTATAATCCTACGAAAAGCTAGTGAATCAAGAGATCCACATTTGTCTCGAGACGTTGTGCCCGGTTAAGGGTGAACTCGGTGATCAAGTTCTGTGTTCCTTATGCAATTGTGAACTTCTCCATTCCAATCTTGACCTGAACCAGACTGAGATTTTCTTATTGGTGGACTGTGAGTTGAACCAATGTTACGATTTGGTTCCCAAATCCCTATAGGTCCCAAGATCAGCTCGACTTGGCTAATCTCAAGACCCAGTCATCCAACAAGAATAATCAAAAAGCAGGAAAGTAAACCACATTCACTATGCTAAATAACTAACAGTAAAAGAGTACAAGTAGGAAAGGAAGTAAAAGCTGTTAACAGTATATATCACCACCACAACAGTAAAGTAAAATAAAGTACAGAAACAGAAATGGTAACAATCTAACTCACTAGCAAAAAGGGAGTACAATAACAGGAACTACTGCTGGGCTCGACTGGGCCTAGCACCCTCTGCGGTCGGTGACTCGGGTTGCTCAACACCTGGACTTGAAAAGGGTTATGAGTAAATGGAGTCAGCGAACGCTAAGTAGAGTGGTAACCAACTAACTAAAGCAGTAAAGGCTAACAGACAATTTTATCTTTTCCAATTATTTTGTTTCACAAGTCATTTCTTTTTACTCATTGGTTTACTTTCAGATCTCTTTCTTGATCTCGAATGTTCCTCGTGGGAACGATCTTGATTGCAATCTTTTCCGAAGAGTAGAAGGCGTACGTGATGCTCTCCTGGCCGGGAGAGTCCCCCGTGGTGATCTTACACCCAGTCAACCACCTCAAGGTTATAGACTGACGTAGTGGTGACTACAGCACGTACGAAAAGTGTACGGGTAGCTACCCCACACTGGCATGCGGTCAGCCGTTTCCGCTAGTGGGTACGTCCAAATAAGTCGGTTTGCAATCTGTAGCATAGTCCGTGCACCCTCCACAGTCCGTGCACCCTCGTATGACTACTCCGGTTTGCCCAGTGGGCCTAATAAGTTGGTGTAGGGTGGCTAGCTGAACCCCAAGCCCCGTGGGGTGGCTAGCTCTCTCCCTACACTAGTAGCTCTCCCCGGTAAAGAGTACGCGATGGTCAAAGAAGTCGGTGTAGAGTGGTCAATCCTAACCCCAGGTCCCAACCCAAGGGCGGTTAGCTCTGCTCTACACTAAAAAAGGGACAGTTGCTCTTCTTGGTATCACGTACTTAAGGGCCAGCACACTTCCCACTCATATTTCAGGATCCATTCCATTTATCCACAGGAGTTCTACTCCTAATTCCCCGTAGGGTTCATGCTTGTATTCACCATGTTGTTCCATACCAAGTTTTATCATTCACATTTCCATTCTCATATTATACACATGCAGCTGGTATTTCCATCATTTAACATATGTAATAAGTAATATCACAGGTAACTGTTTAACTAGCACATGCATTTCATATTTCACAGGCAGCTTGTATTTATTAACAGATAGTTATTTACATTTCTATTCATTCATTTATGACTGCAATCTCAAACGCGCATACAAACAGTGCAAGTACTTATCATCCTAAGATTCATGCCACATCCTAGGTTTCTAGTTATCCAATTTCACATATGCAGTTATGATTTATAATTAAAATAGGGGAAATCACTTTACCAGACAATCTGGGAGTACTGGGGGCTCGAACGGGAAGCTCACATGCCTCTGTAGGTCCCGAACACGCAACAGATCGAAGTATTATACCAAGGAACATAACACAACGGAATGTTCAGAATAATATATAAGGCTTTCTAACATATAGAGGAACTTACAAGGAAACCATAGATATCTCGTTTGCGTAAAATGAACCTCAAACGGATCCTAAATGGGTCAAAAACAGAACTGCAGACCTAAATTAGACGTCTGGCACAAGGTCTAGATGTCTTAAAAGTAACCTGGGTCTCACCTCAGGTTCCTACGTCGACTTTAGACGTCCAGAACCCCTACTTGACCATCTGGACCCAGTTCCAGACGTCCGACCTCTTTAGTCGTCTGGGAGTGCTTCTGGTCATCTAGTAAGCTGTCCAGACGTCCGAAACGCGTGGGAGGGCGTGCCCCGCGCCTTCCGTAAGCTATCCCTGCACGCGACAGACGATATCTTCTTCTTTTAGCCACGCAGATCGAAGCTGCGGTGTGGCCTGCATGGCCATAACCACAAGAGGAACGTACCTTTGCGAAGCTCTGCTTTCAGACGTTCGGTGTCGTCACCAGATGTCCAATCTGTCGTCTGGACGACGTGCCAAATGTTTAATTCTGGGAAAAACCCAGAACCAGATCGACCTCCTACTCTCCTCACTGCGTGCAGCCGCGGCCTCTCATCGTCTGCAGCTCCGATTGCAGCAGAGTGTCGGGGACGTCTCCCCCCCGACGCGCTCCTCCTCCCGCACGTGTCGCTCCGGCTGTGCGTCCTCCAGTGAGCTCCCATGAGTTCGCGAGCTCAAACTCTTCCTCTTCTCTTCACGCCGCCTCTCCTCGTTGCTCGCTCTTGCGCTCGCCCCTCTCGCTACAGTGGAGAGGAAGGAAGGTGGTGGCGGTGGAGTGGAGAAGAAAGGAAGGGGGGAAGAGGGGCCTTATATAAGGGAGTAGCTAGGGTTCTGTGGAGGAGAAAGAAGAGAGAGAGGAGAGAAAAAGGTTGTCTGCGCGCAGCCAGCACGCAGACTCGAGTCTGGGTACAAAATTTTCAATTTCCAGACATCTGGGAAGGGGTCCAGACGTTTGACCAGACATCTGACTGACAGTCCAAACGTCTTAAAAAGCTCAAAACAGAACGTGCTTTTACATTATAACAAACTTAAAGGAAGTTTCGTCCCCGAAACTTGAGTTAGCTAGGGTACGGAAAAGGAAATATACATGCATAACAAGCTTAAAGATGACTGAAGTCAGTCCGAAAAGACGTACCCTCAAAAAGTTCCGGTTATCGCTCTCGCATTGTCTCCTCAGGTTCTCAGGTAGCCTCTTCGTACTGCTGGCTCCTCCACAAGACTTTCACCAGGGGTACCTACTTCCGTCTCAAACTCCGGACGGCTCTGTCTAGTATCTGCATTGGTTTCTCGGGGTAGGTCAGGTCGTCACCCATCTCGACACTTTCGTGGCTCAAAATATGACTGGGATCGACGACGTACTTCCTGAGGTTGGACATGTGGAACACGTCGTGTACACCAGAAAGCTGGGGAGGAATGGTAAGTCGGTAAGCAACGGGTCCTACCCGCTCCAGGATCTCAAAGGGCTCCACAAACTTCGACGCAAGCTTCCCTTTCACCCCAAAACGCTACAGGCCCTTCATGGGCGAAACGTGAAGAAAGACGTGATCCCAACCTCGAACTGCACCTCTCTACACTTTTAATCGGCATAACTCTTCTGTCTGCTCCTAATAGTGCGAAGTCATCTGTGAATCTACTCTATCACATCCTGACTCTGCTGGATCAGCCTGGGGCTAACTTCCCACTTGGTCCCCACCTCAACTCAACTCAAGGGCACAGTACACCTCTGTTTGTACAGAGCCTCGTAGGGTGCCATGCCGATACTCGAGTAATAGCTGTTATTATAAGCAAATTCTGCCAGGGGTAAGTGCTCCTCCCAAGAGCCCTTCAGTTTAATACATAGGTGCGTAAAAGGTCCTTAAGTGTCTGTATCGTGCGCTCTGACTATCCGTCTGTTTGGGGGTAGTACGCCGTACTGAACCTCAACCGTATCCCCAAAGTCTGCTGAAACTCAGCCAACAATTGGGAAGTAAAACAGGTATCTCGGTCGGATACAATCTTATGCGGAACTCCGTGCAGACGTATCATGTCACGAATATACCTCTCTGCCAACTACGTTGGTCCCAAGGTGACTCGGATCGGCAAGAAACGTGCCGTTTTCGTCAATCTGTCTATAATCACTCAGACTGAGTCATATCCTTGTTATGTAACGGGTAAGCCCACCACCAAGTCCATAGTGATGCTCTCCCACTTCCACTCTGGCAGAGGAAGTGGCTACAACGGTCCTACAGGCTTCTGATGCTTGGCCTTCACCTGCTAGCACACCAAACACTGCTTCACGAACTCACCTACATCCCGCTTCATCCCTCTCCATCAAAAGTCACGTCTCAGATCATGATATATCTTTGTGTTCCTGAGATATATGGTGAACCTGGACCCGTGTGCCTCAGTTAGGAGTTCTCTCAACAACTTCTCGTCCCTTGCAGCACCTCATCTGTAAAAAAAAGTCTCTTGGGTCCCCTGATAGCGCTCTGTCTCGCAACGATTGCAAGTACGGATCTGTCATCTGTCTTGTGATGATGCGGTCTATCAGCTCTAGTCTCGTTTGTCGTGTCACTGTCACTGCCCCACAATGCCCTTGTAACTCTAGGGGTCGCAAACTACCCAACTCTTCCATAAGTCTCCAACTCTGTACCTGTAAACTGGCCAAGTGGGTGGGCACCTTCCGACTCAAAGCGTCAGCCACCACGTTAGCCTTCCCCAGATGGTAGGAGATGCTGCAGTCATAGTCCTTCAGGAACTCTAATCAGCGTCTCTGTCTCATGTTAAGCTCATTCTAATCAAACAAGTACCTGAGGTTCTTATGATCTGCGAAAATCTCAAAGGTCTCACCGTAAAGGTAGTGCCTCCATGTCTTCAACGCGAAGACAACAGCTGCCAGCTTTAGGGTAGCTATGCTCATGGGGTTTCAGTTGCCGCGAAGCGTAAGCGACAACGTGACCCCGCTGCATAAGCATACCCCCTAACCCCTGCAACGAAGCGTCCGTGTAGACCACAAAATCGCCACTGCTATCTGGGATAGTAAGTACAGGAGCTGAAGTCAATCTCTCCTTCAACTCTTGAAAACACGTCTCACAAGCATCTGTCCAAGCAAAGGGCACGTCCTTCCAGGTCAACTGAGTCATAAGTCGCGCAATCTGCAAGAAACCCCTAATAAAATTGCCGGTAGTAACCTGCAAGTCCCAAGAAACTGTGTATCTCTGTCACTGTACGTGACCTTTCCCACCTGAGTGTTGCCTCAACCTTGGCTGGATCTACAGTCAGGTCATCCCCTGAAATCACATGGTCCATGAAGGTCACCTGTCTCAACCAAAACTCACACTTGCTGTATTTGGTATACAGCCTGCGTCGTCTCAAAGTGTCCAGAACCCTCCGCAAGTGCTGTCCGTGCTGTGCCTGATCCCACGGGTAAACGAGTACGTCATCAATAAATACCACCACGAACTGATCCAGATACGGTCTGAATACTCGGTTCATCAAATCCATGAAGGCAGTAGGGGTGTTGGTTAGCCCAAATGACATGACTAAAAACTCGTAGTGTCCGTATCGGGTGCGGAAAGCTATTTTAGAGAAGTCGGTCTCGCTGATCTTCAACTGGTGGTAGCCTAATCTCAGATCTATCTTGGAGAATACCGTGGCACCTTGTAACTGGTCAAACAGATCATTAATCATCGGCAGCGGATACTTGTTCTTGATGGTGACCCTATTCAACTGTTTGTAGTCAATACAAAGGCGTATGGTACCATCCTTCTTCACAAATAACACAGGGGCTCCTCAAAGCCCTTCTCCAACAAGTTCTGCAGCTGTGACTTGAGCTTTCGCAGCTTAAGTGGTCCCATCCGGTATGGTGCCGTAGAAATGGGGCTGGTCCCCAGTACCAGTGAGATCTCAAACTCGATCTCACGCTCAGGTGATAGTCCTGGCAGTTTCTCTGGAAACACGTCGGGGTATTCTTCAACCACCGAGATGCTTTGAAAGTCTGCCACGGGATTGGGCTCTGCCACCACACAGGCTAGAAAGCCCCCACACCCCTGACCCAAAAGTCTCGTTGCCCGAAGCGTAGAAATGCACTTGAATCCTCCGTCCACCGGCTTTCCGTGAAACTCAAAGGAAGGCATCTTTGGTATGGAGAAGACGATCTTCCTCCCAAAACAGTCCACCGAGGTGTGATAAGCTGACAGCCAATCCATCCCAGAATCACGCCAAAATCCTCCATCGGTATCACGATCAGGTCAGCGGGGAGGCTGTGTAGACCTCCTCAGTTACAAATAGCTGACCACTCGGACCTCTAATCACAAATGGATCCTCTAATAACATGCAATCCTATCTCAAACTGACAGCAAAACTTGCAGCAATAAATGAGTGTGGCGCCGGAATAAAAAAGTACGCAAATTAATCCGTTGGAAACTGTAACCATACCTGCCACCATTGAACCTGATGCTCTGGCGTCTCTGTGTGTCAGAGCGTTGATATGCCCCTCAGCTTTCGGTGCAGAAGAAGCAACCACACTCTGCGTCGGACGGGTAGTCGCTGGTCGGTACCCTCCCTGTGACTGCTGTCCTCCCCCACGCCCCTGGGAACCACGATCACCTGCTCGGCCTCTAGCGCTCGGTGCGGGGAGCATCTTCTGCGCTCCAGCCCTAGACGAGCAGTCCCTCCTAATGTGGCCCAGCTGGCTAACACTGGTAGCAGAGGGGGGCTTGACTCCCTTCCTCGGTAAGTCCCTGCTGACGGTTGGGCGGGGGTTCAGTGCTGACAGCTGGCCCCTGTCGATGTCTCGTGCGGCCGGGTTGGTCTCCTCGTACGTCATAGCTGCCTCCACCACTCTCGAGAAAGTGGGCAGCTTTAGGGGTTTGACATACCTCCAAATGACATGCCGGAGCCCCTCAGTGAACCTCTACAGGCTTTTCTCCTCTGTAACTACAGCTGTTGCAGTAAAACGTGACAGCTCCATGAAGCGCGTGCGATACGCGTTAACAGTCATCGTCCCCTAGCGGAGAGTGTGGAACTCCCTCCTCCTCTGGTCCTATCAAGTCTGCGGGAAATACTGCTTGCAGAAGAGGGTCACGAACTGGTCCCACGTCTACTCTCCCCTCTCCTGGCCTCTAACTACTCTCCACCACCTGTGTGCCGCACTCTCCAGCTGGTACGTGGCAAAGGTCACGTGACACTCCACAGGGGGTGAAGGGTGTCAAACACCTTCTCGATCTGCTCCAGTCAGTCCTCTGCCTCAGACAAGCCCTCATCCTCCTTGGAAGAAGGGGGCTTCAACTTTCGGAACTGTCCAAAAAGTTCGTAGTGCAACTGCAAGGGGAAAACGGGCACGCCTCTAGGTAGGGAGGGCTTGTGCTCAGAAGTGTCAGAGTGCGATGGGGGCGGTGGAGGACCACCCCCTCCCCCTCATCCTACGCTGTGTCGATCTCTTGGCCCCACAGAGGACTCCCTCTCCACGTTCCTAAGGAGAGGCGCCTGTGGAGCGGGTGGAGCTCTTCTCGTACTATGTCTCGAATCAGCTGAGCGAGGTCCTAGGCCTGAACGTCCGGGAGAAGTGGCAGGTCAACTGGCATCTCTTGCCTGGCACGTCCATTCCTCCGACCTCGTCCATGGTCGTGCCCACGGCCCGCCTCAAGAACTCCACGTTGAGGCATCTCCTGCAAGGAGACGCGAAAGACAAAACAAAAAGTAGTCAACTCTAATGGACCTCAGCAAAAGAAACTCAGAGCAGATGTCAAGCGGTACGTTGTGGTGGTTACTCTAGTTACATGCACGTGAATTGGTTATTCTCAAGCTAGTTCGTTTATTTCTCGGAACGACCTTGCTCTAATACCATCTTGTTACGATCCAGTTCCCGAATCCCTACAGAATCTGAGATCGGCTCGACTCGACTAATCTTAAGACCCAGTCGTCCAATAAGAATAACCAAAAGGTAAGAAAGTAAACTATATTCACTATGCTAAGTAACTAACAGTAAAAGAGTACAAGCAGTAAAGGAAGTAAAAGCTACTAACAGTACATATCACTACCACAACAGTAAAGTACAACAAAGTACAGAAACAGAAACGGTAACAACAATCTAACTCACTAGCAAAAAGGAAGTACAACAACAGGAACTACTGCTGGGCTCGACTGGGCCTAGCACCTTCTGCAGTCGGTGACTCAGGCTACTCAACACTTGGACCTGAAAAAGGGTTATGAGTAAACGGAGTCAGCGAACGTTGAGTAGAGTGGTAGCCAACTAACTAAAGCAATAAAGGCTAACATGCAATTTTATCTTTTCCAATTATTTTATTTTACAAGTCATTTCTTTTCACTCATTGGTTTACTTTTAGATCTTTTTCTTGATCTCGAATGTTCCTTGTGAGAACGATCTTGATTGCAATCTTTTCTGAAGAGTAGAAGGCGCACGTGGTGCTCTCCTGGCCGGGAGAGTCCCTCGTAGTGATTATACACCCAGTTAACCATCCTGAGGTCTCGGACAGACGTAGCGGTGACTACGGCACGCGCGATAAGTGTACGGGTAGTATCCTGCACTGGCACGCGGTCAGTCGTTTCCGCTAGCGGGTACGCATAAAGTACAGCATGGAACAGTATAGGGTCTAGCCCTCTCAGTAACAGGGGTCTAGCCCCTCAAAACCAAACAGGGGTCTCGTCCCTCCACAGTCTATGCACCCTCGTCTGACTACCTCGGTTTCCCCAGTGGGCCTAACAAGTCGGTGTAGGGTGGCTAGCTAAATCCCGTGCTCCGTGGGGTGGTTAGTTCTTTCCCTACACTAGTAGCTCTCCCCGATACAGTGTACGCGAGGGCTAATAGAAGTCAGTGTAGAGTGGCCAATCCTAACCCTAGGTCTCAACACAAGGGTGGCTAGCTCCGCTCTACATTAAACAGGAGACAGTCGCTCTCCTTGATACCACGTACTCAAGGGCCAGCACACTTCACACTCACATTTTTGGATCCATTCCATTTATCCACAGAAGCTCTACTCTTAATTTCCCATAGGGTTCATGCTCGTATTCACCATGTTGTTTCATATCAGGTTTCACCATTCACATTTCCATTCTCATATTATATACATGTAGTTCGTATTTCCATCATTTAACATATACAACAAGTAATATCACAGGTATCTGTTTAACTAGCACATGCATTTTATATTTCACAGACAGTTTGTATTTATTAACAGACAGTTATTTACATTTCTATTCATTCATTTATGACTGCAATCTCAAACACGTATACAAACAGTGCAAGTACTTCTCGTCCTAGGATTCATACCACATCCTAGATTTTTAGTTACCCAATTTCACATATGCAGTTATGATTTATAATTAAAACAGGGGAAACCACTCTACCAAATAATCCGGGAGTACTGGGGGCTCGAACGGCAAGCTCACGTGCCTCTGTAGGTCTCGAAACGCAACAGATCGAAGTCTTATACCAAGGAACATAACGGAATGTTCAGAACAGTATATAAGGCTTTCTAACATATAGAGGAACTTCCAAGGAAATCATAGATATCTCGTTTACGTAAAATGAATCTCAAACGGATCCTAAACGGGTTAAAAATAGAACTGCAGACCTAAATTAGATGTCTGGCACAAGGTTCAGATGTCTTAAAAGTAACCAGGGTCTCACCTCATTTTCCTGCGTCGACTTCAGACGTCCAGAACCCCTACTTGACCGTCTGGACCTAGATCCAGACGTCCAACCTCTTCTCCAGTCGTCTGGGAGTGCTTCCGGTCGTCTTGTAAGCTGTTCAGGCGTCTGAAACGCATAGGAGGGCATGTCCCGTGCCTTCTCGAAGCTATCCCTGCATGCGACAGACGATATCTTCCTCTTTTAGCCACACAGATCGAAGCTACGGTGCGACCTGCATGGTCGTAACTGCAAGAGGAACGTACCTTCGCGAAGCTCTGCTTACAGATGTTCGGTGTCGTCACTAGACGTCCAATCCGTCGTTTGGACGACGCGCTAGACGTCTGATTCTGGGAAAAACCCAGAACCAGACCGACCTCCTGCTCTCCTAGCCGCACGCAGTTGCGGCCTCTCCTCCTCGTCTACAGCTCCGGCTGCAGCAGAGTGTCGGGGACGTCTCCCCCCCCGATGCGCTCCTCCCGCACGCACTGCTTCGGCCGTGCGTCCTCCGATGAGCTCCCACGAGCTCGCGAGCTCAAGCTCTTCCTCTTCTCTTCACGTCGCCTCTCCTCCTCGTCGCTCGCTCTCGCGCTCGCCCTCTCGCTGCAGTGGAGAGGAAGAAGGAAGGCGGTGGCGGTGGAGTGGAGAAGAGGGGAAGGGGGGAAGAGGGGCCTTATATAAGGGAGTAGCTAGGGTTTGGTGGAGGAGAAAGAAGAGAGAGAGGAGAGAGAAAAAGGTTGTGAGCACGCAGCCAACGCATAGACTCGAGTCTGGGTACAAAATTTTCAATTTCCAGACGTCTGGGAAGGGATTCAGACGTCTGACTGACAGTCCAGACGTCTTAAAAGGCTCAAAACAGAACGGATCTTTACAACCAAGTTGGAGGTTCTACTTGGAACCTGTCACAATGCACCAAACACACTTTTACACGAGAGAACAAACCAACTAAGGTCCACTACATGTGGGAACTCTGAGAGAATCATATGTCTTTGGAATTTTTATTAATATACTTTCTAGAATGAAAGAACGGTATCCAGCTTTAGGTAGAAACCCTTAAACTCTAGCTAATGATTACAAATGTATGTTGGGTCCAATTGTCAGGGAATAGAGATATTACCTGTGATCATTGCCAGATAGAACTATCGATCGTGAGATTTTAGTTATGGCCAGCCTTATTAATACAAAATGGTTCAGACCAGTCTGGGTGAAATAGGAAGATTGTTCTGTGTGTGGCCCTCCCCAATATAGTACTTTGACCTTGATTTTTCTATGAGTGAGGAGAATTTTCTCCCTCTTTTTTTGGAGAATAATATCATTCTTGTTCTCCTCTTCAAAAAATATCATTCTTGTTCTACTTCAACATTGAAATGTGCAAAAAATGCGCATTCTAATTGTACTAGAACTAGGCCTTCTTTTCTTCTTCTTCTTCTTCTCAAGTTAGGACTTCAGCAAGATGAATTCTATAGTTCTTGAAGTTGATTTGAATAACACAAAGAAGTTCCAGACAAAAAACATTTGTCACTTGGGAAATTATTTATGCATTCAGACATGCAATTGGAGTTTACTTATTTAGACATAGACTTGAATTATTATCTTTTGGATATGCCTGCATTCTAATTATAGGTGAACATTAACTGAGTTTGAATGACAATGAGCCGAACCAGGGCTGATTTACCATGTTCAAGCAGTGCTCTAGTGTTTTCAAATAACTATATACAAACTTTTGAATGAGATATGGATCAAGTATTGTCCTATATTTCTATTCTAGGCTGTCAATGATAGTCTAAAATTCAAGGCCCACTTGTTTTCAGATAGTTAAAGTATGCAACTAGAAGATATGGATAAACTAAATCTTGTAACAGATATTTCATCCATATTTCTATGTTTCTATATATATGTGTGTATACATCTGAACTTAAGCAATAATTTCTAAGCAGTCTAATATGGACCTATAGCATCTAGTAGATCTCTTTGCCATAAGTTGAATTCATGATTTGCTTCTAGTCCAAATTCCTCAAAAGTAATATTTCTAAATATAGACTTTCCTTTCTGTTTTCCAATATCTGATCCTATCTTTTTGATACAAGAGGGTTTTCCTGTACTTAACTACCCATGCAAAGAGGAAAGCTGCCTATAAAAATAAAATGATTGTGGATGCTTATTGCTGTCATAAATTGATGTGCTACTTTGCTTCTTCTTGTGTAGATGGCTATTCTTGATCTTCTTGAGATAGATATTTATGAAATTCGTATGTGCAACTATATATTATCCATGTAAGATATCCAACCATAACTTGGTAAATGATATTTTTGGTGTTTAGAGATGTTTGACCATTGAACTATAATGCGATTTGCTTTACCCTAGAATGGACAGATAAAGAACATATACTGGATTGAGCAGTAGATCTTCCAGGGGCACTTTGTGCAAGTTTACAGAAGTAGAACTCTGTTCTCTCATGGAGACTCCATAGCATGCAGATAATGTTATTGGGTGTGCTTCGGCATGGGACGCTCTTTTGCTACCATGTAGAGTTATTTCTTATTCTATTTAATGAACATGGATGATCTTCAATCATGAACTCAAGTAGCCATTTCTCTTAGAAAGGCAAATAGTAGATTTAGGAGATATTTACAGATAAAACATATTGGGCATAAAACATGTTTCAGTCTTTGAAGCACATTGAGAATAAAAGCTTAGTGATCGTGTGTAGATAGGTTACCTATAACTTGGCTTATATCCTTGTCGATGAGTAATGCTTCGGAATGAAACTTTGATGGTTGATTTTTTTCAATGAAAGCAATAAGCTTGTTGAATTTCATCCAAATCAGACACCGCTAACTGCTCCATCAAGAAGGGTTTGAATTTTGCAATACTTAGATCATTGAAATTGATCAACCTTGATATACAGAGTGGGGGTGACAGATTAGATTGACTTCCAGTTTGATACGTGGCATGAGAGCATAAGGTCATCTCAGTTCTCAAAGTTTAATTTCATAACCTTACTTGTGGTCAAGGTATAGGCTAAGTTATAGGTAACTTAACTACAGCTAAGCTACATCTCCCTTTTTCTCTAAAAGAAAAAGCACTAACTACGACTTGCATTACAAGGATCATTGAAAGAGTTTTTTTCCCTTTTTTTTTCATAGCAATCCAAAAAAGTCTCATCTCATTCATCATTCAAACTCAAAATAGAAAGATACAAACAAATTAAATTCATGAGCGAGAGTGGAGGTTTCATGGATCTTTTCCTTTGCTGCTCTGTTAAAAGGCTGGTAGTTGATTACTTATTTGCAATGCGTTTTTCTTGGAAGTGAAAAGGGCTTGTGCTAGATTTTACCACCAAAGTGGATCAAGTATTAATACCTGAGGTTATATCAAATTGGATCAAGTATTAATACTAGGGACATGTATAAAGTCTGGTTTGGAGAAATTTTATTTTGACGATCCCTGGAAGGATAACTGGGCACCAGCTGATTACTTGTCTGGATGGTGCTTTGCTTTGATGTCTTCTCATGTGATAGGGGTTGTGCAAGGGATCCACCGAAACAAAAGGGCTTTGGCTACTGACCACAAACAAAAAATCAGCAGAAATCTGTACATGTTTAGAACAACTGGAACATATTAGGCCTTGTGTAAGAGCCATCCAATTTGACAGTTGAGCCATTTTGAACTGTTTTACTTGAAGAGAATTTCTTATGCTACCGTTTAAGTTGATACCTGGTCTAAGTTTCTCACCCAGTAGCAATTTACGTAAAAATGCTGCTCTACATGCTCCATGAAAGTGAATTCCTAGCTCTGGCACTTCATTAACATGGCTCCAAGTGTATATTGGGTGATGTGAGCCAGCGATCTTACCTGCCAGTTTCCAGTATGAGCATCTTCTACCTGTATTATTGTCTTTTTTGCTGCTGTCTGCCTTGATTAAGTGTTATGCTTCCCCTCTTGCCTGGTTCTGCTAACACCATTATTCTGTGTTGTAGCTCTCAATGAAGCTCTGAATGCTGAGGTTCAGCGCCTTAAACTTGCAGCTGCTCAGCTCGGTGAAGTTCATTCGTCCAGTGGCACAAGCGAGCACCTCACGCTGAATACATTGAGCACAAAGTTGTTGCAGCAGCAGCAGCAACTGCAGCTGAAGAAATCCGCATCAAGGCCAGCGGCAGAACAAAATTGATTTCATGTGGACCATGAATCAAATCAAGCACAGTGTGCACCATAAGATCTGTGGTTCCTGGCAGGCAGGACTGTCAATGATCATTCTTGTCCATGTGATGATTTTTTTCACAGCATTCTGGTTGGTACTAGATTTTCATTGAGCATTTTTGAAGGGTTAACGATATTAACTGTTCTTTTCTCCTACCGTCACTTTCTTCTTGTTCGGGTAAGAACCGTAGGCACACTGTTCTTTGGAAACGTGTATATATATATATATATATATTCGTTTCTCATTTAGTTTATAAATTCTGCAAATTAGAGGATCCTATTGGGAATATGGCTGGAACCATGAAGAATTACCAAATGCTCCATCTGATGATATCTCTTGTCTTTCATATTATGTAAATAATTACAAAAAGTACCTCTATCCATTCACTATAGTAAATAACTAGTGAATATGGAAATAGCACCTTCGTACACTTGGGGTCATTTTTTTTGAAACTTACATTTGTGTGGAATAACGACCTAGAGATAGCGTTTTTATTTTTCTTTTCTTCAGGCTTAGAAAAATGATGACTTGGCAAGCGATTGCATTGATCACCTTTATACGCCAACAATTGTTAGAAGGAAAGTAGTGAACGTCTAGTTGAATTTGCTTTCATACTTATTGTTCACCTTCAATACTTCTCTATGGGCTAAAATCTTTGAATGCGTAATACTTTAGATAATTTGTTACCGTAGGGCTAAGCTGGTGTCTAATTGGACGTCCCTCTCCACATTTGATGCTTTCGCAGTTTTCTCGTTAATTTGAAGAAATGTGGATGTTTTTGTAGCTTTCTCCTTAATTTGACGAAAAATAGCACATGTTTTTTGACGTTCTGTCCTAGGTTTTTTTCCCTTGCAAAATGTCTTGGATTTTTTTTTGCTTTTTCGATGAGATAGAATCTCATTTGAGGAGAAATTGACCATCCTCCATTCTAGCTATGTGTTGGAATAAGAACCACGTGCTACAGTAAAAGAAATATTCACGATATAATGAATTCCTTCTACTTTTGTTCTTCCTCAATATGGTTTGAATTGAACACCAGATTACAGTGTAGAAGGGTACTGAGCAACTTCGGGACCATTTTAGTGGATTTGTTTTCTGTGTTGCTGCATGAGAAAAATTTACTTGTATTTGTTTTAAGCTGGAGAACCAAGTTGCTATGAACTTTTGTCCCTTTGATGATATCAAGGAAGTAAAGAAGTAGGAATGAAGGGTGTCTAAGATAGTAATTATATTTTTTTAAATTAATTTTCACACTTTTATGGCACAAAAAGAGATCTGTCCTTTGATCGTAGTGACGAAGGAGTAGGACAGGGGACCGTGACCGAGTTATCTATGATCACTGAGGGTGGAAATGATTCAATGTGAATATCGATATCATTGTTCCAATGTCCCTTTTCATATCTAATTAGAAATATATGGAAATAGGAATGTAAGAGTTTTATTAATTGATATTCATAGAATAAAATTCTTAGAAAGAGTACTTCATTCTTTTTTACATAAAGAGAGAGATTATAATAGTAAAGTCTTAATTTTAATTCTAAATAAGGAAATAAATCAAAGCATATCTTCTATGTATATATAAAGAGATAAAATCTTAATATTTTATTTCCTAAATCTTATTTTTTGAATCTTCTCTAACACTTCCCACAAGTTTGAGTGTTCAACACTCAACTTGGAGTAGAGCAATAGTAGAACCCCCCCAGGCGTGATCTTTGGGTAGGAGCAAATAGGCAGACGTGTAGTAAGCACGCAAATAGGCATGCAAGTAAACAAATAGGCATGCAGGTAGCCGTATCTCATTAGTGGAAACCTAGCTCACTTGGAGTTAGCACAAAAAACTAATAAAGAGGCCTTTAGGCAGAAGTAGTAGTTAGGTGGGAAACAATCTTAAGTAGGCAATAGAGCAGGGGGAATGATCCCAAGAAGGTAGTAGAGTAGCCTCACACTAGGGAAAAATCCTTCTTGGAGGACAAGGTGAAATTGGAGTAGAGAATTTAGGTAGAAGAGAGCAAGTAGGCAGAAGTAGCAGTAGAGGACTCACACCTTAGTAGAGATTGCAGATGCTTCAATCTTCATAAAAAAATTTTCAATCTTCAATTGGATCGACAACAATAAGGGGTTTAGAGCATAGCATTAGGCCTCTTGGATTCTAAGCAGGCATGTTGGACCCACAACCTAGGCATCATCTTTACAGCCAGGGATCTTTTCCACAAGGACATGTAGTTTGTCCTGCCATTCCCCAATGATGTGGAAGTGCAAGACCATAGTACATAATGCTAGGAATCTAATAGTTTAATCGTGGTTCCCTAAATAAGTATAGTGGATGACATTTTGACCTCCAAAGTCACCATTTCTCTAGCTGCCATCGTAACAACAAGGATCTCACAAACTAAGGAGGAGGTAATAACTTTATGTAGGGGTTTGGCTAAACCCCTTAACCGAACCAAAATTGGTTCAACAGTCTAGTTGGTCCTTTTGCATGGAACAATCCAACAACACAACAATGCTTGTCGTGTAATGGGGCTCCACTAGTCAATGTTGGAATCGAATTTGATCTTGTTGGTGGGTGCAACGGTGGAGAAAGGATTGAGTGTCGGTGGTGGTGGCGTGTGGCAGTGGTTCATTGGATGTGAAGAGTGATGCAAAGATGAGAAAAAGGATTGAGATGATGAGCTTGGTAGTAGGGTAGCACTTGATGTTGTAGGTAAAGGCCAAGGGGGTGGTGCGTGCACCCTGAGGTAGTAGAGAGGGACTAGCAGCTCCTCTAGGAAGAGGGAGACCTTGTTTGGGTCCTAGGATTGAGTCACTCTAATACCATGTGTGCGTTTTTATAATTGGTGTTCACAGAATGCAATTCCTAGAAAGAGTGGTTTATCCCTCTTTTTATAGAGAGAGGGATTTCAATTGTAGAGTCCTAATCCTAATCTTAAACAAGGAAACAAATCAAATCTCTAATAAATCAAAACATATTTTCTAAATGTAGAAAGAGACAAAATCTTAATCTTCTATTTCCTAAATCCTATTTCAGGAATCTTCTCTAACAAGGAAGATAGATATTTTCTGTTATGACATGATCCCAGCTCTTTACAGGACTCGAAATCGTCTCGTCTCGACTAATCCCATGACCCAGTCGTTTAACGAGAAATAACTAAAAATAGAAAATATATTACAACTACACATGCAATGTAACTAACTAGAAATAAATAAGAGGTAGTAATGGAAAATAGAATGAGAAATCTCGAAACTATTACATGCCACAAGCGGAAGAGTACCATAACATACATAACCATCACAATTACAACAGAGAGAAATATAACATGAACATAAATATAACAGAAACATCTAATACATGCTAAAGGTACTCATTGCTACAAAGAGCTCTGAAACAAAAAGGAGAAAAAACATTACCGTTGAGCTCAACTGGGCCCAGCACCCTCAGGAGCCGATGGTGTTAGCTGCTTAACTTCCTAACCTGAACATGGTTATATAATCCGTAGTCAGCTAACACTGAGTAGAGTGGTGGTTAAACTATTTATATGCAATTTAATTAAAACAGACAAGCAAATAACCATTCATTCATTTCCATTTATCTCAACTAGGTATTTTTGATTCGGTTATTCTAATAAGGGTCCACAACATTTCTTAATCATCTTGTCTCATAAGGGAACGATCTTGATTGCAGTTTATTTCACGATGTAGGATGTACACATGGCACTTTCTTGTTCAGGAGAGCCCCCGTGGTAGTCCTACACCTGGTCTACCACCTTGAGATCACGGTCGCGATGTAGCGGTGACTACGGCATGCGCAATAACTATACGGGTAGCTACCCCGCACAGGTACACGATCAGTTGTTTCCGCTAGCGGGTACGCCCAAACGTATAGCACAGAACAGAACAGGGCCTTGCCCTCTCAGAATAGGGGTATCGCCCCTCAGAAGTCTGCGTACCCTTGCCCAACTATCTTGGTTTGCCCAGTGTACTTAACAAGAGTTGGTGTATGGAGGCCAGTCCTAACCTTAAGCCCAATGGGGCAACTGGCTTCCCCTTATACACTAAAGTAACAAGAGTAGGTGTAGGGGGCCATTCCTACCCCAGGTTTCAACCCAAGGGTGGCTAGCTCCCCCCTACACTAAAGTGACGGTAGTTCTCCTCGGTGCCACGTACACGAGGGCCAGCTCACTTTCTATGCAAAAGTGACAGTTGCTCTCCTCGGTACCGCGTACTCGGGGGCCAGCTCACTTCCCTCCTACATACGATATTCATTCCATATACGTGAGTTCCTCTTTTAGTTTCCTCGTAGGGTTCATGCATTGTATTTAGTTCATTTCATTTCACGACATGTATATCTTGTTGCTCACAACTTGGTTCTCAGCCATATAACAGGCAGCTCGTAATTTAATAACTGAAAGAAATATCACATCATGTAACTATTCATTTGCTAGCATTAAGAGTTCTAACATGCATTTCAAAATTAAACCGTGTGGCTTAAGCAATGTTCATTCACTCAATTCTACCCTAGGGTTCATTTCACATCTTAGGGTTCAATCAATTCATTCTAAGATAGCATGCACTTGATTAATTAATTCATAATATTGAGAAAAACCACTCTACCGAGATGCATCGATGGAATAGAGGCTCGAATCGTAGATCCCGTCGTCTCCGCTGGCCTTGTATACTCTACTGGCAAGATACTTATTGTTAAAACCCAAGACATCAAACGCTTTTTAAGATGTTTGGGAGTTGGTCCAGACGCCTGGTCAAACGTCTGGATGCCTTCCCAGACATTTGGAAATAAATTTGTGCGGCGTACAATTGCGAGTCTGCGCGCGTGCGCACGCAGATTGTGCCCACCGATCTGCAGGCATTTTTCCTTTTCTTTTCTCTCTCCCCAACACCTTCAAATACCCTCTCCCCCTTCCCTCTCCCTTACCCACCACTCCACCGTCTCCTCCTTCTTCTTCTTGTGTTAGCGTGAGAGTAAGAGAGCGAGGGTAGCAGCTGCTGCCGGGGAGGAGGTGCAGCGAGAGGGAGAAGAGGTAGAGCGCATAAGGAAGAGAGAGCGAGCTCGCCGGAGCAGCTCAGGGCTGGCTGAGGGGCGCGCAGCGGGAGTGTGGTGTTGGGGGAAGTTACCCTGGTGCTTCTGCAGCTTAGGCAGCAGGCGGACGAGCGCGGCGCAGCCGCGCGCAGTGGGAAGAAGGCGAGAAGGTTCTGATTCTGGGAAATTTTTCCAAAATCAGACGTCTGGACCTACGTCTAGAAGACGCGGGAGACGTCTGAAGGGAGATCCAGACGTCTGAAAGGTACGATATTTCTCATCTCCTTCTTTTCACGGATACGGCCTTGTAGGCCATTCTGCCGAAGGTTCTGCCTCATTGCCGTGTTGAGATCGTTTGCGTACGCGTGCAGGTTTCGTTCAGGAAGGTGCAAGGACACGCCCTCCCATACAGATCAGACGTCTGGACACAGCACCAGACGGCGGAGAGAGTCTTCAGACGTCCGGAGTGATAATCGGACGTCTGGAACTAGGTCCAGACGGTTTAGCGAGATCCTGGACGTCTGAAGAACAGCTCAGAGTAAGGTATGATCTGGACCATCTTTTAAGACGTCTGGAAGGTGTTCCAGACGTCTGATTGGGGTCAGAGTTGTTGTTTTTGACCCGTTTAGGGTCCGTTCGAGGTCTAATTTCCGCATTTAAAATTTCGTTCTTCTCAGAATTAATTCCTCTACTTGTTTAAAATACTTTTATATGTTATGAGTAGTTCCTTGTGATTGATCCTTGTGTTAGGACCTTGTCCCGTTGCGGCTCTGGGGGTTGCGGAGGTACGTGGATCTGCTGATCACGCCCCCATGACTCCCAGTTTTGCGGGTAGAGTGGCTTCCCTTGGTTATTTACCAACATTAATGCATCTTTGAGATAAATAATAGATCCTAGGGTATGGCATGAATCCTAGAACTGGAAAACTAGATTGAATGATAGATCCTAGGGTATGGCATGAATCCCAGGACTGGAAAACTAGATTGAATGATAGATCCTAGGGTGTGGCATGAATTCTAGGAACAGAAACACTGAAACGAATGTTATGAATACATGAATTGCAGTCTGGGAAAAGTAGATAGAATAATGATAATTGTCTATAATTGGATAACAGCTGCTTGTATATAAATGGGTATTAAATGTTGGAAACATGGGCTATATGAGAATAAAACTGAAATGATGAAACCTAACATGGCTTGGCTAGAGAATATGAGCATGAACCCTACGGGAAATTTGGAGTAGATCTCCTGAAAGGTAAATAGAATGGAAATTGGGGAAGTGAACTAGCCCTTGAGTGTGGAGTACTAAGGAAAGTGATTGTCCCCCCTATTTAATGTAGAGCGGAGCTAGCCGCTCCAGGGATCCGGGGTTAGGTCTGGTCACTTTGTACTGACTTTTGACCCTCGCGTACACAGTACTGGGGGGAGCTACTAGTGTAGGGAGAGCGCTAGCCACCCCACGGGCCCCGAGGTTCTGCTAGCCACCTTACATCGACTTGTTAGGCCCACTGGGCAAATCAGGTAGTCAGGCGAGGGTGCGTGGACTGTGGAGGGGCAAGACCCCTGTTTGGTTACTGTGGAGGGGCTAGACCCCTGTTACTGAGAGGGCTCTGCCCTATACTGGTTCCGTGCTGTGCTTTGGGCGCACCCGTTAATGGAAACAACTGACTACGTGCCAATGTGAGGTAGCTACCCGTGCGTTTACCGCGCGTGCCGTAGTCACCGTTACGCCTGTCAGCGACCTTGGGGTGGTTGACTGAGGGTAGGACCACCACGGGGGACTCTCCTGACCAGGAGAGCACCACATGCTACTTTTACTTTTCGGAAAAGACTACAATCAAGATCGTTCCCACGAGGAACATTCGTGATCAAGAGAAATATCTGAGAAATAATTCAAGAATGAGTAAATAGAGGAATAAAGAAAAAAGTTAAAAATATCAGCTACTTGTCCACCCTTTACTGTTTTTCTTAGCTAGCTGGTTGCCACTCTACTCAGCGTTTCGCTGACGTGTCACGTTTGTCACCTTTTTAGGACCAGGTGTTGAGCAGCCAGAGCCTACGGCTGTGGAGGGTGCTGGGCCTAGTAGAGCCCAGTAGTTCTACTTGTGTTGTACTTGCTGTACTGTTTTTCTGTTGTAGTGAGTATATTCTGTTACATTTGTACTCTTTTATTGTAAGCATCATATTTCTGTACCTGTTTATTTCTCTACTATTGTGGTGGTATGTACTGTAGTAATTCTTTTCTTTACTGCTGTACTTGTGTTACTGTTAGTTACTTACATAGTGAATGTGGTTTATTTTGCTGCTTTTTTGTTACTATCTCGTTGGACGACTGGGTCTTGGGATAAGTCGAGTCAGTCCGATTCTCGTGCCCTGTAGGGATTCGGAAACCCGGTCATAACACTTATATAATTGATCAAACACATCAAACGAGTTATACAAGTGATACTAACACGTAGAGAAACTCGAACGAAAACCAACGGTATTTTGTTTGCGCAAAATCGACTCCGTTTAGGCCCTAAACGGGCCAGAAACATGCATACTGACTACAATCAGACATCTGGGACTAGACCCAGATGTCTTAAATGACCTCAGAATCTCACCTTACTTTCCTATAGCTTCTTCAGACATCCAAATCCCTCCGCAACCGTCTGAGGGAGATCCTAGATGTCTGGCACTCCCTCCGGTCATCTGGGAGTGCAGTCAGACATCTGGTACTATCTCCAGATGTCCTAGAACGCACGTCACGCGCCTTTTCAATGTCCTGTACCTGCGCATGCACGCGTGTTTAAAAACACGACAAGTAAAAAAAAAAGATGTACGTGCATGCAGCGCGCACAGAGCACGTACCTTGGCACCCTACATGCTGTCAAATGTCCGGCACCAGCTCTGGACGTCTTGAGGCTCCTCCAGACGTCTGATACTGCAGAAAAAATGTTTTCCCAGAATGCCTTGCGGGCCTTCTCCTCGCACTCCAGCTGCTGCAATCGCAGCAGTGGCGCCTCCTCGTGTAGGTCTCCTCCTCCCTCTCTAGCGCCTCTCCTCACACTTGCACCGCCCCTCTCTCGAGCTCCTCCGAGCTCCTCACTCCTTTGACCGACTCCTCTCCCATGCTCACCCTCTCCTCCACCCACGCTCTCCCTCTCTCCTTCTCTGTCTCGAGCTCCCCTCCTTCCCCACTTGTGGCCGCAAGGGGAACGTGAAGGAGGTGGTCACCAGCAGGTGGGTGGTGGAGTGAAGGTGAAGGTGAAGGTGGTGGAGATAGAAAGGAAAAGGAGAGGGTGGAGGGGGTTTTAAAGAGAGAAGGGTGTGTGCGTGGGTGTGTTGTGTGGGAAGAGAGAGAGAAAAATCGTGAGATTTCCCCCCGCAAAATCTTTCTCTTCCCGCAAGACCCACACACCTAAACCAATGGGGTTTAAAATTACGCTCACACCCCTATCTTTTCGGAAAACTATGAATGACCCTTGGGAATGGTCATTTCATTTTCCTTTAGCTTCAACTAAATATTCATTCAATAAAGAGGATACGCATTTGATGAGAACCCATATACAAATAAAGGACTACATTTTTCAAGCGAGAGAGTCTCAATGATGTGCATGAACTAGCCATCAATCTTGGAGGTTCTGCGACTAAATCCTCATATTAACTAAAAGCCTTGATAAAAAGGTTCTAGCCAGATAAAAGAGTAACAAAGAAGATGCTACTTACACACTAGAGGCAACCCTTATTCAAGGTTTTAGAAATCAATAATAAGTATCCAATCATGGAGGTAATTGACTAAGGAGTATACTATATGCAAATGAATAATAAGAGATTAATCATTTAAGTATTATTTAATATTTAAAATTTAAAATAATTAGATATTGTTATGTATGTACCTTCATCTCGTGAGAAATAATTTTCTAGTAAACTATCATAATCTATAGTTGAAAACTATATGAAATTGAATATAGTTATGCATCCATTTGCATATAGTAATATGTTTAAAAAGATAAAAAACATTTGAAGAAACAAGAGAAAAAGACAATATTATCGATAAGAGCAATCAACTAAAAGACATTTAACACAGGAAATTTACATAGAGGAATCAAATTCTCAATTAACATGTAAAATCAACATTTAAGATAAAAAAAATTATCAAATCATTATATTTTGCATGGAATAATTCACAAATTGATATGAAATAAACATTTAACATGGAAAAACCTATACATAACATGCAAATAATCATCAAATCGTGTAAACAATCAATCTATTAGCACATTTAACATCAAAAGTTCGTTAAGAGACACCATAATTATCAAAAAATCATTTAATATGAGAAAAAAATAAAAAAATCCATATTTAAAATGCATTTAAATATAAAGTCAAGCATAAAGGAGGTAAAGGGGTATTAAAAAGGAAGAGGAGGGAGGTGGAGGTGTTTTATGGGATTTTATTTAGGTTCATATGCTGATTATTAATTTTACCTAGCTAATAAAGTAACCAATTAGCTTGACAAGTAGCAAATTGATTGACCCTTAAAAGATTATAAGGTTGTCTAATAGTGTTCGTCTTTGTTCATGATTGAATATGACTAGCCAATTGAATAAATTGCCTTTTACAATTATGCCCTTATTATAACACAACACTAAGATCTAACGAGAATGTTACCATGATAGCTCGTGCAAACATGTGGATGAATGAATAGAACCACTAAATATATGCATCCTAAAATTATTTTGATTCCAACATAAAGGCAACGATAATTACGACTTGATCTTCCGATGAAGAAAGGATTGCTTGTGTTCTCATTTATGTCCTTTCTACGATGAGCATGTGGAAAGATGTGAGCATATCTACTATAGTTTTAGTTTCCTTAGAACATTTTGATTTTACCTTTCTTGGAGGGTTAGATGATAATAAAAACTTTTATGCCTTTTATAAAATATAATCTATCAATGTAATCAAAGTTCTCAAGCTAAATTGGCAATACTCTTACTTGATACACTCTAGAATTAGAGATGTAAGATATGTTATATTTTGTGTGCCCTAGACAAGTCATTTGGATAATGTAATATGATTACATTTGCATATGATTGAAAGAATTAGATTATTTTTCAGTAAATGAATTGGGTCCCTTAATACGAATAGAGTAACGTACTTAGTCGAATAAAAAAACCTGATGTGTATTTGATTTAAAGATTTAAATAATTTAGAGGATTCGATAACACATTAAGAAACTATTTGATTCGATCAATTATTTTCGATCTAAGTTGGGATGATAACCTTCTTTAGAGCCCGTCACCTGATTGATATTTTTGAGTAAAGATTCAATAACTGTCACGTGGGTCAGGTTAAGGAGTTAACTTGATGAAGCATGAAATAACCAAAATCTTTCTCTAATTTTATCATGGAGAAAGCATATCCTTTTATGTGAGACAAATTTGTGTGTCTATTTAAGAATGCATGCATTTAGTGGATTGATAATAGATGCAACCACCTTAGTGTTGATACTGGAAAGATAGTGTATGTGGGAAGGGACAAGAGGTGCATGATCTCTTGAAGGGATCACACAAATTTGTTACGTAAGTGTATGTGACAGATTGGAGGAATGCGCTCACTTCGCATGTATTGGGAAACGACAATTCTACATGTGGTCGCAAAGTCCTAATTAGATTCAATGCAAGAAAGAAAAGAAGATAGACCTTTGGAAAAGGATTTGATTTTTGTTTTTGTCCCAATACAAAGAGATGTTGAAAATAATATTATCTAAGTATGAATGACAGCAGTCTAATAGGATTAGACCTCATGATAATATTATCCTTCATGTGTGAAGGATTTACGGGTATTTGGAATACTTAAGGTGGTGTAGTGTTAAAATTCCACGAATCCTAAAGCTTTACTATTGATGTGATAAAACTAATAATGATTTTAATGAAATCCTACTTGTAGGATAAATCAATTGCAATTTAAGGAATTTAATTACACTTGATTTGGTGATTAATTGCACATAATTTGATCAGGCTGAAATTTTAAATATTTGACTGCAATTAATTATGTTTGAATACTGGATCTAAACATTTCATAATTTATAATGGGTTTATTCGATAAAATTCAAATATGATTTGAACCCCACCCTTGGATCTCTCCCATCAAATTAGGATTAGGATTAGAATCTCTGTAGATATACCTTAATTCTACTTCCAATCACTTTGATTTTCAATTAATCAATTATCTCTCGTGAGAGCCATAGTTGCTAGAGAAGAAAAGAAGAGGTGCATTAGGCCACTCGTCTTAAGCCATTTGACTATCAAGCTACTCGGATAGCCAACCCCATTATATTTGAACACCCAATTTTGATATTAGACGACTGGCTATTGAAGGTGCCTCCATCAGGAATCATTCCCTTCTCAAGCCACTTGATTGACCTACTCTATTGGTCGACCGACCACTATATTGAAAGGACTAGAAGGTGGATTTAAAAACTAATTCAAAAATTGAGCATAAATTAAGTTGAAATAATAAAAATAGACAAATCACTACATATAATCTATAGTGGAAAACCCTTAAGAGGGAAAAATCATTACCTGGGTCTCTCAACCTAGGATTTTGGCTCGAGTCAACTTGAAAAACTAAATTGGTACTTATGAGGTACTAAACCCTTGCTACAATCCACTCTCAATTCCCTAATCAAGAGTAAACCCCTCTCTCTTGAGAGAATAGGGACCCACAACCTGGGCCCTCAGATTACAAATTAGATGAAGAAGAAATTGAAACAGTTTAATAAGTTCCTATAGATAGCTCCAACAAGATCATATGCATTTTCAATACTTAAGAGCTATCTAGGAAAGCAAGTAAGAACTCCTTTGGGGTGCATGTAGATGTGGCACAATAACAAGGACTTGTGGTGGAGCTCTAAGAGAGTTGAGTTGATGCACATGAACTCTAAGTGGCACCGATAGACGAGAAATTAAGTGAACGGCTCTATTGATGATTTGATTGCTTAAATATGATGTGGATATGAGTTCTAGTTGGAGGCAAAAACAAGCTATGGGCACGCTCTCCAACGTTCAAAACTCTCTCTCTCTCTCTCACGTGCCAAACCAACGGCTAAGAAAATGGTCAAAAAGTGCTTTACCTAACATTAGGTAAGGTCTATCTAATGTTAGGTTCACTATCTAATGTTAGGTGTATAGTTAGGTGCAAATTTTGTTATCTCCTGAAAGTCTCTGGCTCTACTCTAACTTCCTAACCTAATGTTAGATGATTTTCATCTAATGCTAGATACGTTGTTTTCTGCTTAACTAAGTGAAATGAACTTCAATTAATTTCCTTAATATAACTAGATGTTAATTAATACTTGATTAGTCCCTAATGACCTAATTAAAGGTTGATTAACCCTATTTAGGTCATGTGAAGGTGTTCTTGTGAATTTTATGCATAAGCCCCTAAGTTTAGTCTAAAATAATTCAGAATGGGGCCTCCTAACAATATATAAAAAAAGAGTAAATTACAACTCAATATCCTAAGTTACATTTAGACCTAACTCATGAACTCTTTCAAATAACTCTTCAACCGTTTGACCTCTTTCTTGAACTTCTTGCATCAAGTCCCAAACCTTAAGCTTCAATCTCAATACCTTGCTATCTTGAAGTTAAGACTCATGAAAGCATAATATAATTTCCAATTTTAATCCTAGTAGTTTGAGATGTTTGTTATCATTAAAATCATAAATTATGGATAAATGAGGTACTTAATGACTTATGCACCTACATATAGGGTTGTGTTTGTGATCTTGTTGGAGGCCTTTTCATTGTGTGCGCATGGTTCTAAGGCAAGGGTCGCTTTGAATTCGCGAAGGGTTCGTGGGATGATCGCGAACAACCGTGTTGTAATAAAAATCGTGTTTTAATGGTGTCGTCGTTGTATAATTATCATAATGCAAACATATGTCGTGTCATTTTATTTATTTACTTAATTTTTACTAGTTTATTCCAGGTCGTTCATTGGAAGACAGTTATTGATATACATCACTTTCTATGTTTCAAAAATAATTTTTTATTTAAAAAATGTCAATTTTATTTACAAAATGAATCAATGAATCAATTAATGAATGAATTGGTCAATTATATATAAAAGTATCAACCATTAAGCACAACAATGTCTTAAACAAATTTACAACTAAACAAGCATTAAAACTATGTATAATTATTCTATGTTAGTTATATACACTACTCTAAATAGTACCTAAGTAAAGGTACAAAAATAGCTACTAATATGTACTATATTAAGTCATATTAATACATACTAATATCTTTAGTAACATATACTATAATACAGTAACATAAATATGTGTCATATAGCCTTAGTAAAATATGTATAAAATATAAGGCAAAAGACTATATTTACTAACAATTGTACATGTCTACTGTGATAGATACAACTATCACTAAAGGCTTAAAGTTTATGTATATACACACAAGGCTCAAACAATACTCTATTATTCTAATTATATATATATATACTATATATATTTTTTTATTTATTATACATATACATTTATTATTATATTATACTATACATAGTTACATACGTATACTTTATACATATACATATATACAACACACATGAATAATTCAACACTTAGCCATTTTTAGGACCTCTCTCTCTCTCTCTCAACACTTGAGTCACTGTTCACTCACCAAAAAATTAGGTTTTTAATGGGCGGATTGGTTTAATTCATGAGATACACAGCACCCCATAGGGGTGAGGCCAGACCACTACTATGAATCGGCCCTAATTTTTATTTAAGTATTTTTTAGTGTATTCTTTCAAGCCTATTCAGGTCCAATATCAACCCACTATAGTGCAGCCCCAGCCAATGCACTGTTCACATGCTCATTTATATGCTCGTAAGAGGGGAGAGGGTATAAGTAATATGCTCGATTTTTTCTCATTTTAGCGTGCCATATTTGCCACACAATTCAACTTATATGGCTTCAGACATTTCATGCTTACTGATCTGGCACTAATTGCGGGGCGAATTGGTGCTAGAATGGTACATGCTCATGTATTGATTTCGAGATTTTGGCTCCCGATTTGAGGGCCATAATTAATTCTAAAATACAAATAAATTATATGGTTACAATGCCCTTATATAGGGCTACATAATTGTATAGTTAATTTACAAAAATAAGTTATTTAATGTTACGACCCGGTTCTCGAATCCCTATAGGATCCGAGACCGGCTCAACTCGACTAATCCCAAGACCCAGTAGTCCAACAAGAAATAACCAAAAAGTAGGAAAGTAAACTACATTTACTATGCAAAGTAACTAACAGTAAAAGAGTACAAGCAGTAAAGGAAGTAAAAACTGCTAATAGTACATATCACCACCACAATAGTAAAGTAGAACAAAAGTACAGAACATGAACAATAACAATAGTCTAAAACTCACTAGTAAAATAGAGAGTAGAACAAAAACAGGAAACTATTGTTGGGCTCGACTGGGCCCAGCATCCTCTGCAGCCGGTGACTCGGGCTGCTCAACTCCTGGACCTGTAAAGGGTTACGAGTAGAACGGAGTCAGCGAACACTGAGTAGAGTGGTAACCAAACTAACTAAAGCAGTAAAAGCTAATAGGTAAATTTATCTTTTCCAATTATTTTATTTTATAAGTCATTTCTTTTCACCCATTGATTTACTTTCAGATCTCTTTCTTGATCTCGCATGTTCCTCGTGGGAACGATCTTGATTGTAGTCTTTTCCGAAGAGTAGAAGGCACACGTGGTGCTCTCCTGGTCGGGAGAGTCCCCCGTGGTGATCCTACACCCAGTCAACCACCCCGAGGTCACGGACAGACGTAGCGGTGACCACAGCACGTGCGATAAGCGCACAGGTAGTTACCCTGCACTGGCATGCGGTCATTCGTTTTCGCTAGCGGGTACGCCCAAAGTACAGTATAGGTCCTTGCCCTCTCAAAACAGGGGTCTCGCCCTTTAGAACCAAACAGAGGTCTCGCCCCTCCACAGTCCGCGCACCCTCGTCTGACTACCCCGATTTGCCTAGTGGGCCTAACAAACCGGTGTAGGGTGGCTAGCTGAACCCCGGATCCCGTGGGGTGGCTAGCTCTCTCCCTACACTAGTAGCTCTCCCCGATATAGTGTACGCGAGGGCCAATAGAAGTCGGTGTAGAGTGGCCAATCCTAACCCCGGGTCCCAACCCAAGGGCGGCTAGCTTCGCTCTACACTAAACAGGGGACAGTCGCTCTCTTTGGTACCACGTACTCAAGGGTCAGCACACTTCCCACTCACGTTTCTAGATCCTTTCCATTTATCCACAGGAACTCTACTCCTAATTCCCCGTAGGGTTCATGCTCATATTCACCATGTTGTTCCATCCCAGGTTTCATCATTCACATTTCCATTCTTGCATTTACACATGCAGCCTCATATTTTTACAATTAACATATGCAACAAGTGATATCACAGGTAATTGTTTAACCAGCACATGCATTTCATATTCCAACAGGCAGCTCGTATTTGTTAACAGATAATTGTTTACAATGCTACTCATTCATTTATGACTGCAATCTCAAACACGCATACAAACAGTGCAACCGTTTCTCGTCCTAGGATTCATGCCACATCCTAGGTTTCTAGTTGTCTAATTCCATATATGCATTCATGTTTTATAATTAAACAGGGGGAAACCACTCTACCAGACAATCCAGGAGTACATGGGACTCGAACGGCAGACTTACGTGCCTTAGCAAGCTCCGAACACGTAACAGATCAGAGTCCTATACCAAGGAACATAATGCAACGGAATGTTCAGAACAATATATAAGGCTTTCTAACATGTAGAGGAACTCACAAGGAAACCATATATATCTTGCTTGCGTAAAACGAACCTCAAACGGACCTTAAACGGGTCAAAAATAGAACTGCAGACCCAAATCAGACGTTTGACACAAGGTCCAGATGTCTTAAAAGTTACCAGGGTCTCACCTCAAGTTCTTGCGTCGACTTCAGACGTCCAGAACCCCTACTTGACCATCTGGACTTAGCTCCAGACGTCCGACCTCTCCTCCAGTCGTCTGGGAGTGCTTCCGGTTATCTGGTAAGCTGTCCAAATGTCCGAAACGCATGGAGGGCATGCCCTGCGCCTTCCCAAAGCTGTCTCTGTGTGCGATAGACAAAATCTCTCACTTTTAGCCACACAGATCGGTTCTACGGTGTGACCTGCATGGCCATAATCGCAAAAGGAACATACCTTCGTGAAACCCTGCTTTTAGACGTCCGGTGTCGTCACCAGACGTCCAACCCGTCGTCTGGACAGCACTCCGAACGTCTGATTCTAGGAAAATCCCAGAACCAAAGCGAGCTTCTGCTCTTCTCACCGCACGTAGCCGTGGTTCCTCCCTCTCATTGCAGCTCCAGCTGCAGTAGGAAGTTGGGGATGACTCCCCCGACGTACTCCTCCTCCCGCATGCGTCGCTCCAGCTGTGTGCCCTTCGGCGAGCTCCCACGAACCTGCGAGCTCAACCTCCTCCTCTCTTCACGCCACTCCTCCTTGCTCCTCGCTCTCGCTCCCTCTCTCTCGCTCGTTCCTCTCACGGCAGTGGAGAGGAAGAAGGTGGTGGTGGAGTGGAGAAGAGAGGAAGGGGGGAGAGGGGTCTTATATAGGGAGTGGGGTTAGGGTTCGGGAAGGAGAAAAGAAGAGAGATAAGAGAGGAAGGCTGTTTGCGTGCAGCCGCGCGTAGACTCGACCCTGCGTACAAATTTTTCAATTTCCAAACGTCTGGGAAGGGGTCCAGACGTTTGACCGAAAGTCCAGACGTCTTAAAAGGTTCAGAACAGAACGTGTCTTTACATTTATATATATATATTAAAATTAATTAAAGTTAAGGTTTTGCACATGTTAATTTAAGGATTAATTTCTTAATTAAAGTATAAATTAATAACTTAATCATGAAATTGACTTTGTACAGAGTTAAGTTATACATTAAAGTATTTAGTAAACACTTTAAATTTATTTTAGAGTCTTTATTTTAATTTATTTACATTTAAATACACGTTTTGAATGGATATATACATATTTAAGTTATAAATACTATAATATAATACAGATACAGTATAAATAGGTTAAACATATTTAAAATAATACAATACAAGTGTACATGATAAAGTACTTTACTATTAACTTAATTTACTAATTTATTTTATTTTAAGTTAATAACTTACCTAATTAACTTAATAACTTAATTACCTACAATAAATACATAATTAAATAAATATACAGGTATGGTACAGTATATAATAACTATTTAAATATATATGTACAAGATTACATATAATTATAGACATATACATAGTTTTTTTAAATTACTTAGTATTATACACATTTAAGTTAATATAAATTAATATATAATTATACAATAAAGTTATATATATAATAAGTCATCTTAAATACTTACTTTAATATATAGAATACATTTATAAGTTATTTATGTACATTATTTACATATTTTACAATATCTACATATAGCTTAATATTAAATTCTATTTACAAGTATAATGACACTATACATGGTATTTTTAGGTACTTTTGAATATTTTCTGATTTTTATATGTATAATAGAGATAAGAGATGAGAGAAAAAGGGTGAGATGAGAGAGAGAAGAACCTTTTTTGTGATTTTTTGATTTGGTTCTTTTATTAAGTTCTAAAGTAGACCGAATCGTCGGCTTGAATGTTCTATCAAGCTAGGCGTTCAGAATACTTTGAAACTTGGTATACACCTAGAAAAACACCTGATCTTACTCAAGATATGTTTATTTTATTTTTTTTATAATTTTTATAGATTTTACTTATTTACAAAATGCACACAAATGAGGCCTAAAAGGATGTTTACTTAGAGAACCTAAGACCTCAAAATGGATTCTATGTGGTGAACATGAAGTGTATACACTTGAAAACATTAAACACAGCACAAGGAAGATTGTCAGACAGTTAAACTGTATTTTCAATTCAATTTTCACTCAATTTTCAATTGTGGACAGTTAATTCATTCAAGTATATATAGCTAACAAAGGATTTAATACAAAAATTGCAAATTAAAATCCATAACCGTCCCTAAATGCTTGAAACATTAAGTCTTAACACTATACACATGTCAGCTTCTTTAATTCCTTAATTACAACACTCAAATCAGGCCTTGCTGCTGCTGTATAGCAACTAATTTAGCTGCTAGAGTTGGTCCAACTAAGCAGCCAATTGCTGCTTCTAGGTTACTGTCTAAAGGATCTAGTCAATTGCTTGAGCTCTGTCCAACAGCCATAGTTGCATTAATGTGAAACCAAGTAGCTAAATACTGCTGCTACAGTTGTTGAAATGAGCAGTATCTATTGCTATGCTTGCTGATCTGATGTTGCTGAGTTCAGCAACCAAATGCTACAACTAGAATCAGACCATTGAGGTTTGTGTTGTTCAAAAACATTACTCTCAAATTCGAAAATTCACATATGGGAATTTTAAGCTCTTATTGAAGGTTCGTCCCTTCTACCAGGAGGGGTGACGTAATAAAATTCGGAATTGAAAATATATAAAGCAATCTCACAAAATAAGCAATCACAAAATGTGCACAAAGATTTTTAGGTGGAAACCCAAACCGGGTAAAAACCACCACCTAACCCTCTCGAGTTAGGATTTTCCGATCAACCAAGTTGATCAAAAACCACTAAACGAATCACTTTGAACGAGGGTGATTCAACCTCAGTACAACCACGCTACAAGTACGAGGGTAGCGTTCCTCAACCCCTTCTCTCCACGAGAAGGATTTTGTCCCACGAAGGAGACGGGAATTCGCAAAGCGAATACCCAACCAAAATACAAAGATAGAATAAACAACAGTCCTATAGAGCCAACAAAATTAAACCTAGCTTCTATAGGAAATAGGAAACTCCCCTTTGCAAGGAGTGCGTCGATGATGACGCGGTGCGTGTGCCACGCGACGGCGCTACGTCGCTCTCGTTATCAACAGCGGGAGAGCGGGTGCGCAACGGCTGGATGCTCTCAAGATGTAGAACTTGAGCTTAGAGAGCAAGAGCTTCTTGGACACAAGAGTGTGAGAGTGTATAGCTAAGTGTGTCTTGTGTCTTTCTTAGTGTATATCTTGTCTGTTTTTGTTTACAAAGGTTCCCCTCTATTTATAGAGGCCTTAGGAAGGCTTTGGAAGGCTTGGAAAAGCTTCCATAGCCGTTGGGTGCAAAGCCCAAGAGAATCAGGCCGAAATCAGGACAATGATTACACTTCACAGGGTTATCAGACGTCTAACTATGGCATCAGACGTCTGGAAGACCACTTTAAGACGTCTGATTCCAAGGTCAGACGTCTGATTCTATGCGGGTTTCTCCCTGACTTGAATCAGATCTAAACAGGGTTTTTGTACAAGTCCATCAGACGACATAGAGGACGTCTGGCACTAAGTCTGGACGTCTGGAAACCTACTTTTACCGTGGGAATTGATTTCCAAACGTTGCAACGGCTAGAAAATCTCTGAGAAGAGATTTTGGGTCAGCCGAGGCAAAACGGTCATTTATCAGACGTCTGTGAAGTCCTATGGACGTCTGATAAGGCTCTAGCGGTCATATTCTTGAGTGTCTTCAAAGGCAGCCAACGGTCCACTAACTGGACGTCTGGCAAAGTCATCAGACGTCTCCTAAGACGTCTGGTATAAGGTCTGGACGTCTGAATTCATCAGACAGAACTAACTATGTCCAGCCTAACAGTTATCAGACGTCTGAAACAACAGTCAGACGTCTTAAAATCTTTTATCAGACGTCTGATTAGTGAATTAGACGTCTGGAAAGTCAGTTTTAACCCTATATTGGTTTTCTAAGTGTTCTACAGAAAACCTACGTATCCTAGGGTTGTGCAGGTGTTCCTAGGACTACAGTTAGGGTTCTTTGAGGCTCTTTAACATAATGTCTAAGGAAAATAAAGAGCAAGAAAATAAATACAAGAGATACATGAAAGGATAAAAAAGAATCTATCCTATTCTTCTTGTCTTCCATCTCCAATCTTTCGCTCCACGCGAACCTCCTGTGTTTTCCGTCAAGCTCCTCCAATCCATCCTGGATGCGAGCTCGAGTTCCGTCTAAACACGTCTTCATTTGCAATTGACCTGAAATCTAGGACTCAAATTGCAAATGTTAAATAACACGTGTTTTGTTATCATCAAAACAAATGATCGTGGTGCTCTAGCACCAACAATCTCCCCCTTTTTGATGATGACAAAACCGTAAATAATAATGCATAAAAATCCTCCCCCTTTTTGACATTATTAAAAAGGTTTAATTGATTTTATATTTCCTATAACTCCCCCTTAAAACATGCTCTTCTATTTATTTTAACAAAGGTAATGTCCTCCCCCTTTTTATAACAACAAGATAGCTATTATTTTTCTCCCCCTTACTAAAGGAAATTTAGCTACCTTATTTCTCCCCCTTAAAAATTGACAATTAGCTCGTCATTTTTTTTAACTCCCCCTATCTAAATGCTTATGATAATAAGATAGGGTTAAGAATTTTTACCTCACCTACCATGGCCAATAAAATGGCCCGAATGGTGGTGGTGGATGCCACATCGGATGGGGCTCCCATCCGTAGCTTGGAGGCCCGGGCATCGGCGTCGGTCTCCAATCCGGTGGTCGACGTGCGGCGGGTCCGTCATTTGTTCGCCGTCTCGTCGGTCTTCTTGTTCTCCTCCTTGGTCTACTCATTGGTTCTCCCAACTTGAGTTGACCAGCCTTGAGCTTGTAGGTCCAGTCCTTTATGTTGTAGTCATCCCTGAACCCTACAAAACAAGATTCTAATTTTTTCTTCGGTATCCAAGTGAGCTTGGATCCGGATTTGTTAGAAGGTCTCCTGGATGGAGATCCTTTCTCAACCTTAGGGCTATAAAACTTATCTACTTTGTTGATTAAATTGTTAGAATTTTCCCTAAGACATGCAATTTCTCTTTCTATAATTTGCATCTTAGTCTTTAAATCAAAAATTTCTAACTTTAGACTATTATTTTCATTGATGAGGTCTTGATTTTCTAATAACAGGTTATTATCCTTAGGACTAGTCTCTATATCCTTGAGTTGTTTTTCTAACCTATCATTTTCATTTCTAAGAAAACTAAGGTTCTTTTTAATGCTTTTATTTTCTACCCTAAGTGATTTACTAATCTCAAAAAGTTCATTAAAGGCTTCTTGTAAATCCAGGTTTACCTCATTGTCGGAGTCGCTTTCGCTGTCGATGTCGCTTTCTCCGATTGCCATGAAACCAAAGCAAGTGGTTTCTTCTTCTTTTCCTTCTTCTTCTTCCTCCGAGCTGGAATCCTCATGAGTGCCTTCCAACCTCCTCCATATCTCGTGGGCGGTGGTGCACTCTTGGATTTTCTCGAACTCTTCCGGACTCAACGCGCAATACAGGGCATTCATTGCCTTTGCGTTGAGTGAGAGCTCTAGAATCTGCACCTGCGAGTAGCCTCCCGCGGGTTTTTCTGGGATGTCGAAAGGCGTCTCGCATCTGGCCCAGACAGTGAAATCGGTGGCTTGAAGCCACGTCTTCATTCGCAACTTCCAGTAGGGGTAGTTGCTCCCGTCGAAGAACGGCGGACGGGTTGTGGACTGCCCCTCGGAAATCCTGCTTGTGGAACAGCTTCCCTCCATTTGATCTCTTGCCGGGTTGTTACGCCGAAACAGCAAGACCTGCTCTGATACCAATTGAAGGTTCGTCCCTTCTACCAGGAGGGGTGACGTAATAAAATTCGGAATTGAAAATATATAAAGCAATCTCACAAAATAAGCAATCACAAAATGTGCACAAAGATTTTTAGGTGGAAACCCAAACCGGGTAAAAACCACCACCTAACCCTCTCGAGTTAGGATTTTCCGATCAACCAAGTTGATCAAAAACCACTAAACGAATCACTTTGAACGAGGGTGATTCAACCTCAGTACAACCACGCTACAAGTACGAGGGTAGCGTTCCTCAACCCCTTCTCTCCACGAGAAGGATTTTGTCCCACGAAGGAGACGGGAATTCGCAAAGCGAATACCCAACCAAAATACAAAGATAGAATAAACAACAGTCCTATAGAGCCAACAAAATTAAACCTAGCTTCTATAGGAAATAGGAAACTCCCCTTTGCAAGGAGTGCGTCGATGATGACGCGGTGCGTGTGCCACGCGACGGCGCTACGTCGCTCTCGTTATCAACAGCGGGAGAGCGGGTGCGCAACGGCTGGATGCTCTCAAGATGTAGAACTTGAGCTTAGAGAGCAAGAGCTTCTTGGACACAAGAGTGTGAGAGTGTATAGCTAAGTGTGTCTTGTGTCTTTCTTAGTGTATATCTTGTCTGTTTTTGTTTACAAAGGTTCCCCTCTATTTATAGAGGCCTTAGGAAGGCTTTGGAAGGCTTGGAAAAGCTTCCATAGCCGTTGGGTGCAAAGCCCAAGAGAATCAGGCCGAAATCAGGACAATGATTACACTTCACAGGGTTATCAGACGTCTAACTATGGCATCAGACGTCTGGAAGACCACTTTAAGACGTCTGATTCCAAGGTCAGACGTCTGATTCTATGCGGGTTTCTCCCTGACTTGAATCAGATCTAAACAGGGTTTTTGTACAAGTCCATCAGACGACATAGAGGACGTCTGGCACTAAGTCTGGACGTCTGGAAACCTACTTTTACCGTGGGAATTGATTTCCAAACGTTGCAACGGCTAGAAAATCTCTGAGAAGAGATTTTGGGTCAGCCGAGGCAAAACGGTCATTTATCAGACGTCTGTGAAGTCCTATGGACGTCTGATAAGGCTCTAGCGGTCATATTCTTGAGTGTCTTCAAAGGCAGCCAACGGTCCACTAACTGGACGTCTGGCAAAGTCATCAGACGTCTCCTAAGACGTCTGGTATAAGGTCTGGACGTCTGAATTCATCAGACAGAACTAACTATGTCCAGCCTAACAGTTATCAGACGTCTGAAACAACAGTCAGACGTCTTAAAATCTTTTATCAGACGTCTGATTAGTGAATTAGACGTCTGGAAAGTCAGTTTTAACCCTATATTGGTTTTCTAAGTGTTCTACAGAAAACCTACGTATCCTAGGGTTGTGCAGGTATTCCTAGGACTACAGTTAGGGTTCTTTGAGGCTCTTTAACATAATGTCTAAGGAAAATAAAGAGCAAGAAAATAAATACAAGAGATACATGAAAGGATAAAAAAGAATCTATCCTATTCTTCTTGTCTTCCATCTCCAATCTTTCGCTCCACGCGAACCTCCTGTGTTTTCCGTCAAGCTCCTCCAATCCATCCTGGATGCGAGCTCGAGTTCCGTCTAAACACGTCTTCATTTGCAATTGACCTGAAATCTAGGACTCAAATTGCAAATGTTAAATAACACGTGTTTTGTTATCATCAAAACAAATGATCGTGGTGCTCTAGCACCAACACTTATCAAATCGATTGCATTCTCAAATTCACTTAGAAACCATTTTGAAGATCTGAAAATCTTTTTTTACATAGAAAACTTAGATCACTTGAAAATTCAATCTCAGTCATTCCAAACATTCATTAAAGGTTCTAAAACTCATTTAATCATTAATTTACACATTCAGAATCAAGAAACCCTAGTTTAACCCCTTCTTCACTATAGACAGCTATGAATAAGGAATGAAAGTAGGAGTTAAATTCAATCTAGAATTGCTTTCTAACCTTCACTAAAACACATTCGACCTCATTCAAACTCCCAATGGTGAATCAAAATAAGATTTATGAGCAAACCATTGTCACCTACATGGGAAATCAATGTAGCTTCGCTGAATTACTTTGAGCATCTAAGAACTCTGCACACTATTGACTAGTGTTCAGTAGATTTATGCGAAGCTTTAGAATCACTTAGGTCATTGTGACAACCTTAAATCCGTGCATCGAATTTTCATAGGTTTCACTACCCAACGATGGATGAAAATCAGGAATTGAGATGAAAATTAGGTGCAAGTAAATCATGCTATAAAAGTCCAATAAAAACATCTCAATCCCATCACAGTAAATCCCATTTCACCAATACCAGATGAATTCACTTGATTAAAACCAATAAGAACCAGATTAAAACCATGTTAAGACCCGTGCCATCAAAACAGTTTAAGACGTCTTGGAGTTGGCCCAGACGTCTGGAAATCAATTTTTGCGTGCGTACGACCGCGAGTCTGCGCGCGTGCTGCGCGCAGACTAAGTCCCAGCCACCTTCTTCTCTTTCTTCTTCCCTCACTGATTGTAGAACTTTTCCCCCCCCTCCCCTCACGCCTACTTATACCCTCCCCTCTCCCTCGTTCACCACCCCACTCCCATCCACCTTCTCCAGCGAGAGCAGCAGCTGCAGCCGAGTGTTGTGGCGGAGAGGAGAGCAGCGAGAGGGAAGAGAGGAGAGCGCGCGAGCCGTGAGAGAGGGAGCTCGCCGGAGCAGTTCGAGGCTGGTCGGCGTGCGCGAGGCGGAGTGTTGTGTCGGGGAAGTCCTCCCCGACGCTGCTGCAGCTAGAGCAGCAGGAGAGCGAGTGCGGCGCGGCCGCGTGCAACAGGAAGAAGACAAAGGAGCTTCTGATTCTGGGATTTTTCCCAGAATCAGACATCTGGACCTACATCCAGATGATGCGTACGACGTCTGGAGGGAGCTCCAGACGACTGAGAGGTACGTACTACGCCCTTTACTTCCCTTTGTGGATACGGCCATGCAGGCCGTTTCGCCGAGACTCTGTTGCGTGCCGTGTTAAGAGGTTTTTGCGTAAGCGTGCAGGATTCACTTCGGGAAGGCGCAGGACACGCCCTCCCACGTAGTTCAGACGTCTGGGCAAGGCACCAGACGATGGAGAGCATCTCCAGACGTCCGGAGAGGTGGTCGGACGTCTGGAACTAGGTCCAGATGGTTTAGCAGGATCCCTGGACGTCTGAGGAGCAGTGTAGAGTGAGGTATGGTTTTGGACTCCTTTTAAGACGTCTGGAAGGTGTTCCAGACGTCTGATTTGAGTCAGGATTGTCTTTTTTGACCCGTTTAGGGTCCGTTTGAGGTCCGATTTCCGCAATTAAGATTTCGTTCTTCTTCGTATAAGTTCCTCTACTTGTTGGAATGCTTTTATCATGTTCTCAGTGATTTCTTGTGGTTGATCCTTGTGTTAGGACCTCGTTCCGTTGCAGGTTTGGGGGTTGCGGAGGCACGTGAACCTGCCGATCAAGCTCCCATTACTCCCCGTTTTGCGGGTAGAGTGGCTTCCCCTAGTTTAATTACAGACATGAATGCATATCTGGAATGGATGTTAGATCCTAGGGTGTGGCATGAATCCTAAGACTAGAAACACTGGAATGAATGTTAGATCCTGGGGTATGGCATGAATCCTAAGACTAGAAACTCTGGAATAATTGTATTGAATGCATGAATTGCAGTCTTAGATAAGTAAATAAAATAATAACAATTGCCTGTAATTGGATAACGGCTGCATGTGAAATGTAAAGTACTATTGTTAACAACTGTTGCATGTATATTCCTGTTGTTGCAAATAAATACGAGCTACTTGTATATGAAATGGAAAAAGAAATGATGAAACCTAGTATGGCTTGAGCTGAGAAACACGAGCATGAACCCTACGGGGAATTAGGAGTAGAGCTCTTGGAAAATTAAATGGAATGGAACGGGAAATGAGAATGGGAAAGTGAGCTGGCCCTTGAGTACAAAGTACTAAGGAGAGTGACTGTTCCCCTGTTTAGTGCAGAGCGGAGCTAGCCGCTTTAGGGTTGGGACCCAGGGTTAGGACTGGCCATTTTGTACCGACTCTGTGGCCCTCGCGTATACAGTACCGGGGAGAGCTACTAGTGTAGGGAGAGAGCTAGCCACCCCACGGGGCCCGGGGTTCAGCTAGCCGTCCTACACCGACTTGTTAGGCTCACTGGGTAAACCAGGGTGAGACCCTTGTTTGGTTCTTAGGGGCTAGACCCCTGTTACTGAGAGGGCTATGCCCTATACTGGTTTCGTGCTGTGTTTTGGGTGCACCCGTTAACGGAAACGACTGACCGTGTGCCAGTGCGGGGTAGCTACCCGTGCGTTTATCGTGCGTGCCGTAGTCACCGATACGTCTGTTAGTGACCTTAGGGTGGTTGACTAAGTGTAGGACCATCACGTGGGACTCTCTCGGCCAGCAGAGCACCACGTGCTACTTCTACTCTTCGGAAAAGACTGCAATTAAGATCGTTCCCATGAGGAACATTCGAGATCAAGAAAAATACCTGATAAATAAACCAAGTGATGAAAGAAAGAATAATTAGTTGAATAAAGAAAGAAATTGAAAACAACAGCTACCTGTCCACCTTTATTGTTTCTCTTAGTTAGCTGGTTGCCACTCTATTCAGCGTTTCGCTGATGTGTTGTACTTACAACCTTTTTCAGGTCCAGGTGTTGAGCAGCCAGAGCCTATGGCTGCGAAGGGTGCTGGGCCCAGTAGAGCTCAGTAGTTGTACTTTTCTTTGTTGTACCATTCTGCTGTAGTGATTATTTTGTTACGCTCCTGTACTCTTTTGTTGTAATTTTATATTCCTGTACCTGTTTAAATTCTCTACTGTTGTGGTGGTGTGTACTGTAGTAGTTTATTTCCTTACTGCTGTACTCTTGTTACTGTTAGTTGCTTACATGGTGAATATGGTTTACTTTTACTGCTTTTTGGTTACTTTCTCGTTGGACGATTGGGTCTTGGGATCAGTCGAATCGGTCCGATTCTCGTGTCCTGTAGGGATTCAGGAACCGGGTCGTAATAAACCCAAATCTCTTGTTCAGGCATTCAGATCAAAATAGGCATAATCAAGTAAATCACACACAATTTAAACCTAAGTGAGGGCCTTTTAGATCTAATTAGGCTAGGTGTAATTAGGCTAGATTAGGGTATATGATGGAGATGAGCTTGGAGGGAGGCAGGAGGCTTTTGGATGAAATCTGACCATTGGATTAGATCTGGATGAAATAAGGGTCCTTCGCGCAAATGCACGCACAAATGGGTTGAGATTGGCTGTTAGATCAAATGCATAAAGGATCAACGGTGCTTGCACCATGTTCTTTGTGTGTCTACAATATAGGTGAGCATCAAGTGTAATGGTGCTTTTGCACCCAGGCCTAAGTGGGTTGAAGGGGTAGAACAATTGCAGACTAAACCCATAAGTGGTTGAAAGTAGGCCAGAGCAGTCCCTTGTTACTTACAGAAAGGCCCCCGCAGTTTACAAATGACTCCCTTGAAGGTTTTGCATGCATAAAATATAAAGGAATTGAGGACCTATATGTAATGTGATAGTTTCAAGATCTTATTGATGTCAAAATGCAATGAGGTTTTTTTGGAGCTTAATTGAACCTTTAAGGAGTTGATTCAACCCTTTATTTGTATTTTTGAACTCAATCATGTGTTCGATTTACGATTAGATCCTCAAATTACACTTATGAATAGAATATCTCATTAATTAACCTAAGTGTACATTTTTAACACCAATTTCTATTTTAGGTCATTTTTCTTAATTTCCACACTTAACCCTTTTATCATGTTAATCGGTAGTGTTTAACCTAGTTTCTAACTTAACTTAGGCATTTTAGCTATGATGAGCTGCACCTCATTACGAGACATGAGGAAGATTGGATGTCCTTGACATGAAGCGTCTCATCCGCCCATTGAGGAGAAAGAGTTTTGGGTATGTTGGAACTTATTGTAGGAGGCATAGTGTAATGACCCGTCACACCTTTAGCCTTTTATGACGTATGGAATCTTAGTCAGATGTCTGTCCAGATGTCTGGACTCGTTCCCGGACGTCTGAAAATGAAATTTTTGTACTGCACACTGTACTCTACGTGCAAGCGACGCGCAGAACCGTCCTCTTCTCTCTCCCTTCCTCTTTCTTCCCCAAACCCTAAACCCCACATCTCCTATTTAAACCCCCCCTCTTATCTCCTCTCCACTCCACACACCAGCCACCACCACCTTTAGTGCTGTGCGGGAGTGGCGAGAGGGGGCGAGTGAGGGAGAGCAGGAGGGAGGAAGGAGGAGAGCGTGGGAGGAGGAGGTCTAGGTCGGTGGAGCTTCGGTGAAAGCTCGGCGGAGCTCGCAAGGCCACTGCGGGTGCGTGCGAGGGGAGGAGAGGGCTCAGGGAGGTGGCCTCCCATCCCTCTACAACGGCTGGAGCTGCTGCGGCGCGAGGCGGAGCGAGTGGAGAGAGCTGTGAGGAGTTCCTGGTACTGGAAGTTTTCCAGTATCAGACGTCTGGAGTGGAGTCTAGACGACTGGCGGGATACCTGGACGTCTAGAGCTAAGGTCAGACGTCTGAAAGCACATTTATTGCAAGGTATGTTTCTCCCTGCCCCATGCATATCGTAGCGTAGGGGTATTTGTCGGCTGACCGTGCCTGCGATGTCGTACGTAGGTGAAGCTTGGACGTCTGAATACATCACCAGACGTCCGGAGGTGCGTCTAGATGACCAGAGGCATTGTCCGATGTCTGTAACTGCCTTCAGACAATCGCAGAGAAGGTCTGGACGTCTGAGGATACCGCAGGGATTTAAGGTAAGATTTGACACCTTTTAAGACGTCTGGGATTATTCCCAGACGTCTGATTTGGAATAGTAGGCACGTTTTTGACTCGTTCAGGGTTTGATCGGGGTCCGTTTTACGCAAACGAAATACCTGTACTTTCCTCGAGAGTTTCTCTACGTACTAAAGTCTTTTGTACACTGTTCTAAACTCTCCTTTTGTGATGTATTCCCTGGTATAGGGTTTCAGCCTATTACGTGTTTAGGGCTCGCAGAGATGCTTGGGTCTGCGGTTCGAGCCCCCATTACTCCCGTGTTGCCTGGTAGAGTGGTTTAAATTCCGTTAATAATATTTAAATAAGAATGTGCTTGTGGAAATAGTCTAATGGAACCCTAGGATGTGGCGTGAACCCTAGGGTAGAGAAATGAATGAACCGTTTGTATCGTATGATGTACTTGCATGCATGATTGGGATAAACTGCTAGCAATTGCCTGTAATAGAATTGTGAGTTGCCTGTTAGAATATGAGCTACTTGTATTTAATGAATAATTACCTGAGAAATCACCAGTTGCATGTATTGAGAACTGAATTACGAAAACACGAACTGCCTGTATATGGATGGGAAATGAATTATGAAAGGTGAAATCTGGATCGGAATAAATGAGGTGAACATGAGCATAAACCCTACGGAGAATTAGGAGTAGAACTCCTGTGGATAGATGGAAATCTGGAATGTGGACGGGAAGTGTGCTGGCCCTGGAGTACGTGGTACCAAGGAGAGAAACTATCCCCTTTTTGTGTAGAGCGGAGCTAGCCTCCCTTGGGTTGAGACCCGGGGTTAGGATTGGCCACTTTACACCAACTCCTGTTGGCCCTCGTGTACATGGTACTGAGGTGAGCTACTAGTGTAGGGAGGAAGCTAGCTACCCTACGGGGCCCGGGGTTCAGCTAGCCACCCTACATCGACTTATTAGGCCCTTTGGGTAAATCAGGGTAGTCAAACGAGGGTGCGCGGACTGTGGAGGGGCGAGACCTCTATTTGGTTCTGAGGGGCGAGACCCATGTTATGAGAGGGTAAGGCACTATACTGTTCCGTGCTGTAGTTTGGGCGTACCTGCTAACGGAAATGACTGACTGCGTGTCAGTGTGGGGTAGCTACCTGTGTGCTTATCACGTGTGCCGTAAGCACCGCTACGTTTTGACAGTGACCTCGGGGTGGTTGAATGGGTGTAGGACTACCATAGGGGACTCTCCTGGCCAGGAGAGCACCACGTGTACCTTCTACTTTACGGAAAAGACTGCAATCAAGATCATTCTCACGAGGAACATGCAAGATCAAGAATATTTGGATACTTTGGAAATGGGTAAAATGGAAATATATAAAACAGATAAATAGAAATGAGAATTAAACCCGTTGCTTTTACTGTATTGTACTTAGATAATATAGATACCACTCTGCTCAGCGTTCGCTGACTCTATCTTTTCATAATACTATTCAGGACTAGGAGTTGAGCAGCCCGAGCTTCCGGCTGCGGATGGTGCTGGGCCCAGTCGAGTCCAACCGTAGTTTTCTTCAGCACTTCATTTTCTTTTTCTCTACTGTTGTAGTAAGTAATTGACTTTTAGTTACTGTTCTGTTTCTACTGTTTACTTTTGCTTTCCGATGTTATTGTTGTTATGGTGGTATGTACTGAAACAACAGATTTATTTTCCTTTACTGCTTTGTACGTTTCTTCTGCTTAGTTATATTGCATGTGTGAATGTGGTTTACTTTCCTGCTTTTGGTTATTTCTTATTGGACAACTGGGTCTTGGGATTAGTCGAGGTGAGCCGATCTTGAGTCTTGTAGGGATCCGGGAATCGGGTCGTAATACACAACATGTGATGTGCTATTCTAGGCCACTCATAAGGTATAATATGATATCTCGTGGGAACTCAGAATGATTGGAGACTAGTTCCAATCATGTGATTCCAGTATTAGGACATTTTATTTCAATTACTTGATCGGATTTTCAGCATCTATTTGATATTGGTTTGAAATTTTTTAAAACTTCATTTTTCACACTTTCGCAATGCCATGGGTCGATTCGATCAAACCCTTCAAGATATTCTTTAAGAATTGATAAACACAGGCTCGTAGGATTATTAGTCATACTAGCAACATGATCAAGTTTTATGAAGAAATGCTATTTTAAAGATAATGTGAAGATACATAACCATGTTCAAATATATCCCAAAGTGAATAGAGTTTTATCTGTCTTTAATTATGCTATCCTTATTGATCTTGTTGTTGTTAAAAATATTTCTTATGGTATAGCAATTTGTTTGAAGGATGGTGGCTCTATTTTTTAGATTCTTTCATGTCAACTTCCAATCTTGATCTTGCTCAAGTTGAAGCCTCATTTCCTGGAGTCACTTAGAAGATGATGGAATTAATAAAGAAACAACATACGGAAGAAATCATTTCATTTGCCTTCTTAGGTGATTCCTTGATAGCTGAAAAATATATTAATAACAATGGAAACATCATATATATTATTTTACTTAAGCCAATCAAATGACACCAAATGTATGTACATTCCTTATAATATGAACATCCTATCTCATTGTGGAAGTTTACTTATTTTTCATTCCTATATTACATTCCCATGTTATAAGTTATAACTTCTCTAATTTTTTTTATCTTTTATTTTTTATACTACAACCTAATGTCTTAAACAAAGCATTAACTAAGCAGATCATCCAAAGAATATATTATTATACACAAAATTAAAAAATAAGTCAAAAATATGGTAAGATTTACAATTATATTGAAATTATACACGAAAATTAAGAATTACAATAGGCTCTGCAAGACCTGTCCTTTTATTTATTACACCTTTTCCAAGCATACATCGTAACATCGGAGAGAAATAGACTACATTATTATATACGCGTAGATATTTCCCTCCGTACTAAGGCTTGTATACCCAATTGCTTCCCCAATATACCAAATACCAATGTGTATTCTTCACCTCCGCACCACCGACTAAAGCCACATGGGGGACCCATCAACAAACCACCGCCGTCGACCACTTCTTCCCCATCGCTTCGCTTCACTCCTCTCCTCTCCTCTCCTTTTTAGGGTTTCTCTTCTTGTCTCCCCTTTCGCTCGCGAAACCCACAGAGAGAGAGAGAGAGCTCTCCTCTAATGGCGGCTCCAGGCCCCTACTCCGGCGTCAGCACCCTCGCATTCGTACGTCTGCCCTTTCCTTCCTTCCTCACCTGTTAGTCCAATCTCTGACACGATCGGATCGCAGGTCGCGCGCGCGTCGGTATTCACCTTCGGGTTCTTCTACGGGAGCATGAAGCTGTCTTACCTCAAGGTCGAAACCTCATCTGATTCTGTTCCTTAGCCCTCCTTGCGATTGCATGACTTGGTGTTTGTTGTTGGTTCTTCTGTTCCTGTGGATGTTGGTTGCAATTGATGTGCTTCCGATTCCTTTGCTGCTCCGATGTCGTTTTAGGACTTATTTTGCCTGCACACAAACTTTGACATTTCCAGGTTTTAGGTTAGGGTAAATGTATTTTCTCGATGAATTTCGGATAGCTCATCACACATGTGCAAGGGCCTCGAAATCCCGATCCTTCGGATTCGGGAATATCGGCCTCTGGTGGCTTCACGTGACATACCATGGCGTAATGTGGGTCATAATTGGCGGGTTAACCTGAGGTCTGTCCGGAATAAAGTTATTCATAGGGGCATTGAGTGGGTATTGATATGTCTGATCTCTGTCGTGTGGTGTCTAGATAGCAGTATTAATTATCTTGATTATGTAGATAGGCGAGATTTTGCAATTTTTTTGCATCTGGAGGTCTTAGTTCGCTGAAAGGCTTGAAATTCTTGGCTTTTGGTTATGTTGATTTTGTTCTATGATTTTTGGATAGTCCATCTGTCATGTAGGAGTTATTCCAATGCCCTGTGTTTGGGATTGGAACATTTTGGCCCGCCAGATTTAGGTTAGCAAATCATGGCATAAAGAGTAAGGTTCTGTTACCCCTCATTTAGTTGCAATAGAACTTATCTGATATAGAATTTGTTTTGCATTATGCTGACCTATCTTGATTGATTATTTCATTAAAATTAAAATCTAATTTTACAAATCTTTCATTAAATTGTTGTCCATTATTTCATTTTGACTATATGTGTGCTCATCCTCGTAAACCATGCCTGGAATTTTATCCCGGTTACTTATTCCAGCTATTAGTGTAAATTGGGCTTAATTTGAGTTGATTTAAAATTTTGAGAATCACAGTATCAGGCCTTTGAAAATCTGGGTTGTTGGGTTATCCAACAAAGGGATTTTTATCTGTGATGATTTCTGCTTCCCCTCCCCCTTCCTTTCACTCCTTCCTTCCCTCCCTCTTCCCTGCCTCCACCAACCACTACCAATCTCCACCCTAACCACGCCACCCTGGTCCTCCGTTTTTCACTCTTCGAAGCCCTTTGATGCCTGGTCCATTCCCTTTGGCCCCTTGTCTTTTGGAACAGCAAGTTGGATGTTGTTCTTCAGGAGGCCCTAGTGGAGATGGAGAATAGATTGCCGAACAAACTAGTGTTTTACTTCTCGGCAGTACACCCCTACTTTCTCCAACTCATCTTGTTTGCCTTGTCCTTGAAAGCCTAAGCATAATGTGGAACTCCTATTCTTGGAAAATTGTTTCTTTCTTGCATGCTTTTGGGAGGTGTATGATTGCAATAGAGTCCTTGGGGACGAGTCTTGGCTCTTTTGAGGATATTAGTTGGTCCTTAGGCATTGGGTCTGGGGAGAATGCAATGTTGTCAAGATTATTGTCTCAAGCTATCGGGCTACCGGGCCAGGTGAGAAAGCAAAGGTCACCTTGGAGTTATTCCATTCTAGGAGCTTCATCTAGGCTATCGCTCAGTCGTCTTCTTTGTTGCTTGGGTCACCGTCTACCTTGTCGCCTTACTTCTAATTCACTTTAAGTAAGATCATAAGACTCTTATTTAGTTCTTAAGTTATATATTATAGATATGTTTGTGTTATATATTGTTGTATGTACAACATACATATCTACATAAATGTTATTGATGACTTTTATATGCTTAATTTTTCCTTATCTTCCTAACTTAAGACTATTGCTTGTTAGTTATACACATATGTTATTGTATGTCTCTAATGATATAATTATGATATATTACGTATGTATATATTTGTTATTGTCTACAACTCTCTAATGATATATAACAATATGTGTATTAACTTATGGTATTAAATTTGTATTGTATTGTAAATATAGCATGTTATAATTATAATACGTGTCATTAGCTTGAGTACTACTCGGAGACAACCTTTTGGGTTTGCATTTGCAGGCCATTGGTGGATGACTCTACCTTAAGGAAGGCCTTCACTTTATTGTGTTGCATTTGGCTCAGACACAATGGAGTGATTTTCTATAGGGAGTCTCACTAGAGGGAGTGCTTTATCATTATAATGCTCTTTGTAATTTTTGGTATAATTAGCTCCTTTTATTAATGTAGTGGAGGGTTAACATCCATTGTCAACCCTTCTTTTCTTCTTCAAAAAGCATACATGTCATTATTTTGTTTTGGTAGATACATATGATATATATTTTGGCTGTTTGTTTTAGCTTATAATTATAAATGTAATATATATGTTTACACATTATATGATAATATAAATATATGTTATTGTTACTTACATATAATAGGATCATAGTTTTGTCGTTCACTTAAATAGTATTATCATATGTTTTTTATGAATGTTGATGTTACCATATGAGTTTATTATGCATATTTATTATTTTGAGAAATAAAAAGATTTGTCACCTTAAGTCAATCGAGCAATCACTTTTTTCTTGTCTTTGGCCTTGGGCAATTAAGGATCTTGTCGCATTATAGTTGACTAATGCCTTGACAACTTTGGGAGAATGACCTTTCAGGGTGGACCTTCTGTTGAAGATCTCCATTGGGATGAAGTTCCCTAACTTTAACATTTGACTTGGTCCTACTCTCAGGAAAAAAAAAAAATTGACTTGGTCCCCTCAAATTCTTGCCATTATGGCCAATGACATTGATTGGCTTCTTTATTGGCTGTGTTTACTGTGAGTTGCAGAAGCTCGCATATGATAGATGTTGTGTACTCATCATCGTCAATAAGGAGCTCCTTGTTGAGATTTGTTCGTGGTTAGAGGAGAGGTCAAGATCATTGTTCACTATGATTGGAAATTGCTACTTTTCACGCATTTCTGTACCTTCTCTTACACGGTGCCCAGAGTTGCACCTAAATGGAGTTTGTGCTTACATTGGGGACTTGTTGCAAGCAGGGACCTTCTCTTATCCTAGCCAACAAGGGCCAATGAGGAAGAAACTTGAAGGTTGCATCATCTCCAGTAGCATTCTCGAATCCCAGGTCCTTCTGGGATCTAGTCTCCACGATCTCCATAATAGTTTTCTGCTTGCTTTTCTCTTTGTTACATCTATCTCCTCCTTTGAAAGCCAAGTCCTATTTTCGGTATGAGGCATTTGTAGGTTGCTAGCATTTATGGTCTCTTTAGTGGAGTTCTTGGCTACCATAGTTTTGGTACAATTATTAGGAGGCTGAATTGGAAGCAGTGATCTAAATTTTGGTTGCATGTTGGCAAAATGGGCATTTTTGGGATGAGGTTATATCAATGTGAAAATAATGTCGAAACACAGGGTTTTTGACGAAAATTTGGTGAAATTTCGTCGAAATGGTCGACATTGGTGAAATGCACTTGATATTTTGATAGTTATTGTTGTTGCTCCCATTCTTTGCTGCTGTTGCTGCTGCTATATTCTAAACCCCTAGTTGTACCTACCTCAAAAGAGATTATACTAATGTTTCAACTCATGCTTAGTTGATGCCGACAACTCTAATGACTGGTGGTGGTACTAAGTGTCATGCTCTTCCCCATACCATCTACCTATCTAAATGCCTTGTCAGAATTTATCTTCTCCTCAAGAGAAGGATTTTTCACTTACGTGAGACAACTACAATTGTTTCTTTATTCTTCTCTTGAGATTTGATTCCACTCTGCATCTATCTCTAATTATAAAGTAGATCTACACACTAGAGTCTAGATTAACTATTATTATGAACATATAGGTCTAATCATAATTTAGAATTAAGGAAATTTTTATTTAATTCCTAAAAATAAAATCCTAAGTTTGAATTAGCATTAGTATTTTTCTTCTTGTAGTATTTAATTTTAGAAATAGTTATATATTTAAATAGGAAGTATAAGACAATGTTTAGGGCTTAAATGAAAATATTTGTCATTTTAAATAGTTATTCTTAAACTTCCAATTATTTTGATTAGTGCCGCCATTTTTGTTGGCATGCGTTGGCGTACTTCTGAAATGGACTATTTTTGGGATATTGATATCGTCGAAATCTGATGTTGAAACATAGGCATTTCCATTGTGTGCTCTTGGTGTACTAGCAAAATGCACACTTAAAATTTGTCGAAATTGTGTCAAAATCAACATTTCGAACCTTGGTTGGAAGGCTATATCTATTAATGCCTTCTACCCATACTTTTGATTTTTTTTCTTATTTTTTATTATGGGATTTCCTGTTCGGCTACATCAAGGGAGACGTTGGCACTGCTTCCTCGGTGAGGGATGCCTCTTTTGTAGGGAGAATGAGGCTGACTCGTTTGGCACTATTCATATTTGACCTAGATAATGGACCAAACGCAACTAAGACCCCTTTCTATTTAAATGGGTTTGACCAAATCAGCCTAAATGTTGAATAGGTCTGATCATGGTTAAGTTATGGTTGTCTTGTTGGACCCTTTAGGATTAGGTTAGCTTTTCATTAAAAAAACTTTGCTGATGACCTAGTCCTTTAATGTTAATGATTTGTGGACCTAAAAAGAATTCTTTGATGAATTTCTTGAATGATCCAAAGTAAAATCCATTCGTTAGATATAGCGGTTCTTGTTTTTTCCTCATATGATATCTGGGGCTTTTGCAGTTATCGTAGAAAGCTCTCTCCATTCCATCTTTTTGGAAGGAAAAAAAGAAGTCCCAAAATCTTCGACTCTGTGATCTATTCATTCGGTATTCACTTTTTAAAGGACAAATTTTCACATTTAAATTATGTTAATGGGTTTGACTAAACCGGCTCGAACATTGAACATGTTAGATCATCGGCCTGGTTAGTCTTTTGCATGAAAAACTCTGCTTATGACCTAGCCCTATAATGATTTATGGATCTAATAAGAACCTATGGATCCTCCTTTTTGAGAGAGAGAGAGAACCTATGGATCCTATAATGACCTTTGGGCTTGGTAAGTACCTGTTTTGATCCATGACTTGCTTGAGTAGGCAAGTTAGAAGGGTAAGGTCATGGGTTTGCTCTCTTGATCAGACCCTTTTATAAATAGTTCTAGCCAACCTGTTTGATAAACTTACTCTGGTGCATTGCGACAAACAAGTGCTTAAAGGCCGAAGGTTTAGGCTCAGATACAACCCTCTTAAGCCCCTTGCCGAGAGCCTTGCTTGTTCAATGATTGGGATTTCAATAACTTTGAAGGGAGGGCTGATTGATCCTCCCTTCTTGGTGATAAGGTGCGGGTCCCACTAAAGGTGCAATCTTGTATAAAAAAGTACGCCTCTTGTAGAGAACCCAAGCCCAAGGTCTCCGTTATTTTAGACTTGAACAAAGGTTGCTAGGAGGCTTTGATAAATTGTAATATCTTGCTATTCAAGGAAGGTGAAATCAACTACACTTGGAGAGGTGATGCTTCCTGAATAGAAGGTGGAAATGATGATAACTCTTGTTTAACTAAGGATGAGGCTCTGTTATAAAAATTGGCCAAGCAGTCGGCCGACTACTCCTAGTCGGTCCCCTTATTGACTAAACAACCCATACTCGAGCACATAGTTAGCAGGTTGACCACTCAGTTGCGTAGTTAGTCTACTCGGCCGACTATGTGCTTGATTTTATGGTTTTATTCTTTTACTTGGTTGCATCAACATTTTGAACTTGTGTTTTTATTTCGTTAGATTTATGGTTTGTAGCTTATTTTCATAATTTTAAGCTTGAAAATGATTTATTTTTATGTAATGGTATGTTTTACTTGTTAGTATATATTTTTTATTTATTTAAATATTTTAAAAATACTCGGCCAAGTACTCCCCGACTACTCCCCTGCATGCCGTTTACTCCTTAGTCAGTGACTTGACCGGTCGATATTGACTACTGACTTTTACAACACAGGGATGAGGTCATTACCATCATCGAGGAGTACAGGGACAACAGACATGGAGTGCAGAGCAAACGAAGGGGCCCACCCCTGTCCTAGAATGGTCCCCCTTGATATTACCTCCTTGCCTTGTATGTTTCTATAATTCTAGTGGTGCAAATAAGCCCTCTAAGATGTGGCATTGCTGGAGAAGTTTCGACTAAGAAGTCCTAATATTAGCAGACAAGTTGAAATGACAGTTAAACCGCAAACTTGGGGCATGTTAGGGGTGCTATGTCTGAAGGCTCGTGGTTCCTCGCTAACGAAATGCCACCAGGAAGAATCTGCTTAATGTGGGATATGAGGGAGTTGAGCACTTTACCGAAATGCTTGAGAGTTTGGCCTGAGAATAGAGGAGGCGTATGCATGGCTCTTACAGTGATGTATGGATGCAACTGAACCATGGAAAGGAAATCCTGATTGGAAGAGATTACACTACTTGCAACCACTATTAATTCTCTTTGGCTATTCATAGATAGAGCTGGACTAGAGGCTGCTCAAATTGGAATCTCCTGGTGGCATTTGGTCTCGGAACAACTCTATTGGGGAGCACAGAATTGCAGAATGGCTAGATAGTGGGTTAGTGAATGATACGTGATGGAAAAGTTCTCTGGAGTCCCTCTACCTTCTGATCGCTGGCTCCTGCACGTGGCAATCACAACACCCTTCCACAGCCCTCACCCCTTCTGCTATTCTGATTTCTGGTAAGAGAGGTAGAGCTATGAAGAAAGAGATCATGGCAGCTTTGGTTGCAAAGGTGGAAGGCAACCCTCTTTATAGGGTGTTGCAGAAGCTTGAAGCTGTGAAAGCTCGCGTTAAATTTTGGGCTGTAGTTCAACCTAGAAAAAGAGAAGGTGGTGCTGGAATGAGACTTGGTGGATGTCAGTTTGGTCCTCTCTGCTGATCTGCTAAATGAGGTGGCATGGCTTGGAAAAGGCTGCAAGCAGGAGTCGTGTTACCTCAAGGAGGAAAAATCGACGCGAAGGTGAAGGAACCATAAATTATGAAGCTAGGGGATCGCTCTACCTCTTTTTTCCATAGTGATGAAGGTTAGGGCTACCTGCAGCCATATGGGCTGTGTGGTGAATTCGAATGGGAACACCATTACCTACCCTGGGGACCTCCGGCATGTAGTGTTGAGTCACATTTGCTCTCCTCTCTCTATAATCTGTCTCCTGATCCTTGCAGTATACCTCTTCCTGGGCCATGTACTTCACTTTCATTAGTGGAAGCTGGTCATTTAGACCTGTCTTATCAACATAGAAGGGATTAATGCTTGAAGGGTATCAACTCCCTCAAGGCTCCCAGCCCTGATTGCTTCAATGTTGGTTTTATTGTTTACTATTGGAACCTCATTAAATAAGCTGGATACCTCACTATGGATTCTTTGGCTGAGGGTATGGATATGGTTGGAGTAGCCAATCGTACCTCAACTCTCTTGTGTTGGAAATGCTGTCGCCCTTTGGGATTGGAGATCATTGACCAATTTCCTGTTGCAATATCCTTTACAAACTCTTCTCCAAGGTGCTTTCCAGATGCCTGAAGTCTATGCTCCCAAAGCTTGTCTCCCCCAACCAAATGGCTTTTAGTCATAGTAGATGCATCTTAGACTGCTCTTTGCTTGCTGCTATGTTGCTTTCCAATGTCCATAGGAAAGGTGTTTTGTGAAATATTGTACAAGTGTACCTTGTATTTTTCTTTGGTGGGGTAGGTGAAGCAAAGGTATTGATTACCTTAATCATGACTTCTTGCTTCAAGCACTGAAGGTATAAGTGGACTGAGCAATTTTTCACAACTGTGTCCTTTTCCATCTTACTTAATGGCTCTCCTTAGCCATAATTATGCTTGCTCACAGTTTAGGTACTATAGGGATCGAGGTTCTAAATGGCAATCTTGATGCTGTTAGGATTGTGTCCATTTTGGAGGTATGTAGAGGAAATGTTAGAATTTTGACTTTGACACCCTGAAAAATAGGCATTTCAAAGGCATGCCAAAGAAATCTTGGGATTTTATTGGAATGATTATAATTGTACCGAAACATGTATTATGCTCTTGGAACTTGATAAATATTTAAATGCTAATTCCATGAAAAAAATTAAGCATTAAATCTTAAGATCTTACAATCTAATTTTTAGATTAAGTTCGTAGCATTAACTTACCGTAAAACCCACGGATCTATAAAGTTAATCCTTAAACCCATAATAGAATTGAACAATCTAGACATTATAGCTTAAATCTAGTTTAGAGAACAAGAAATAACTCCTATTTGATTTTGAAGAAGCTAAAATAACTTGACATCTATCAATGAAGGATAAAGAACCCTTGCAAGAGCACTTTCAATCCAACAGACACGTGGGAATGGCAATGGATAGAAATGAGCTACTGTACCGTCCATGTCGACCTTTAAAGTATGGAAATGGTGCAAAATTGCACCTAGCCCTAACCATTTCTCTGAAATTGTCAACACTATCAAAATTTGGCAACATATTGCTAATACTTGTGCATTTTGACACTACACGTCTTTTGACATGGCCCCAAATAAAAAAAGCCATTTAGCAAGCACGATGTGTGCATGTAGAACAGTAAGTCCACTTGTGTGTAATCCTCCCCATCAGGCTTAAAGAAGCCCCTTCCTCGCTCAAGATGACCTCCTATTAAAGGTTCCGAAACATGTAAGATGTCTCTAGGAGTTTGCTGCTATCTCAGGCCTAATGAAAGATCTAGATTTTTCTCATGTGCGGTTGCAATCAGACGTTTGCGCCAAGGTTCGTTGCAGGCTTTACTCTTGATTACTTCCCAACAGTAACCTTGGTCTCTCTCTCTCTCTCTCTCTCCCCCCTCAAATAGGTCCTCTGGTTGATAAAGTACATGGAGTACATGGAATGATTTTTAGGTGGAAGGCGTGTGCCCATTTGCAGGAAGGCTATAATTACTGAAATCGGTGGTTTATGGAGAGCTGAATTACTGGATGGCTGGGTTCTTATTCTCCTTCAGATCCTTCTGAAAATAAGGTCCTTGCATGTGAACTTTCTTTGGGACTATAAGCCACATGGGATTGAATTGACACCCTTTGTCTCTGTAAAGCGGGATATCTTTGTCTAAAGAGCCAGGATGATTTAAAAGTCTCACATTGCCAAGCTGCTCTGGTTTGTCCCAACTGATGCATCGCTTCTTGGACCAAGTGACTCAGTGAGTGAGATTTCTAAATCAGAGCGAGCAACTTCCGGGATGAAGGTAAAGATGACTCCAAGATATGGAAGCTTATTTTGAAGGGCATGGTGTGGACCAAGCATGCTATTTCCCAACTGGAGGGTTTGGGTGTGGGGGGGGGGGGCGTGGGCTCATTGGCAGTGGAGGACACATGGGAGGCTGTCAGATCTGTTGGAGGTGGTCTCTTGGTCAAATTTGATTTGATTTAATGCCATTTCATGGTGATTTGCTGACCCTGCATCTCATATGCTTTACCACAGGAAAGTGACAACCGTCTCTGTTCTGACTGTGAATACTTCCGTAATAGATGTAGACTCAAACTTGAACTGGAACAGGTCCATACAGAAAGCCTTTTGTCTGCAGCTGGGGCTGGCTGTTTGTAAGCAAAATAGCAAGGGTCCAATTGGGAAAATTGCAGGATATGTCATTCCTGCTATCATGTGGTGGATTTGGTGAGTGAGGAATTCAGTTTGATGGACAGCAATAGGGCTAACTGTATTGGAGCTCTTCGCTTTGCTGGAAGATGCCGTTTTGGACCTCCATGAGACACCAGCTGCTCGCTACTGCTGCAGCCACTAGCCAGATCCATTGGGACTGAGAGTTGATCTTGTCTAGTTGAGATATTTTTTTTTGCAAGTTTTCTCCGACATAATTTAGGGTGTGTGTGCCTTTTTGTAGGGAGTCACCTACTCAAGAGCTCTACAGGTTTTCTGTTCCTTTTTTATCAGCAACAACATCCCTTCTTGCTCAATGCTCACCAGATAAAAAGAAAAGGATTATCTATGGTTGATTTTAGGAATTCCTCCGTTGATAACATCCTCTTGCATAATTTCTCTTTCTATTCGAGAATAAACGACAACCTCTGCTTCGTCTAGGCTTCCTGGTTTGCAGATGTAAATTGTTCTTATGTGTAACAAGCCAATGAGTTCATTGCAAAGGTTTGAATATGTTCTCCCCAGCCACCGATGCAAAGAGAAGTAGAGCACTTGGTTAAGACTCCTTTGTTTGCAATTGGCTAACCAGAAGATGCAAGATTGTAGTCATCATTGTAGTTTTGTGAGAACTGATTAGGACATATGAAAAGTACCTTTTCTCAGAGAATTGGCATCTTTACACCGAGGGCAAAAAATTTGCTTGTGATTATGTGGTAAAGAATCTAACTACATATCCCTTGACAAATTTAGCTCTTTCTATGATTAAGGAGCCAGTTCTTCAGTAAAAAATTAACAATCGCTGCAAGCCACCCTGGAGGAGTCCATCCAGTGTAGGAGAAAGTAGGTGCTCCTCAGAAATCATAGTAGCAGAACAACCTGTCGGAAATCTTTTGGGTTTCTTGATTGATCCTTGAACAAATGGTTATAGATTGTAAGCGTTATGCTGTGATGTTTTGACTTGAATTGAAAACTGCATCTAACTTTGGCTGGAAAAACTTCAAGCGATTACTCCCAGTAGTAGAATTGTGATGAGAACCTTTAATCTTTGCGAGGATTTAAGAGCAGCAGCGATCAAAATGAAGTCCATATCATCAGCAAAAATGATCAAGAGACAATAGCAGTATTTCAAGATGCAGCACACCAGACATGAAGCTCCTATACAATGTGAAAAACACAGACATGTGAATGATCTCAAGCTATAGTTTACATACAGACATTACACAGTTGACTATGCCGGCAAAACGTAACAATGTCTTTATCTTTTCAGTAATTATAATGCCTTATTTAACCGTTTCACAGCCTGGTTGTTATGTCCCATAGCTTGCTACACCGAAAGTCTTCCTTGTGCAATCTCTTTGCTTGTTTGACCACATGCAGATTGTTTAGTCTAATTCTTTTTAATGCAGCATTTTTCTTGTTGATTTATATAAATGTTGTTTAAGATCTGCTTTCCCTTGTTTACGAGTTTTTCTATGGGTAGGTAGATCTCCTTCCTTGAGCTTGCAAATTTCAGCTCTGTAATGGATCCTTCCTCATGGATTTGCGGGAAGAATATATTTAACAATATCCAAAAGTTACCTATTTCAACCCTTGATCACCAACGAGATTTTTGCAATAATTGAGGAATTTGTCCATATAATACTTCCCCTTTCTGTTAAAAATTATGGCAGTCTTGCTGTTGTTATGTGGCCAACAAGCCCCACAAGTGCTATTTGGACAATGGCACGTGCATGCCTTGCTATTGATATTAGGCAAATGGTGGCATGGGTTTCTGTGGTCCAAGAAACATTATGTGAAGAGGCTTGGATGCCAATTGTTGGCATTGCTGGATAATGCTTCCTTTATGCACATCCTAATTTCCACCCACTATAAAAGTGTTGGAAGTCTCAATGGAGAAGCTTGAGGGGTTTCTGGTCCTATTGTATGTCACCTGGTTGTGTGGTTGTTACTTATCTGGAACCAACTTTAATTGTTTCTCAATTTTGTTTCTCTACTCTCTTTTTAAGTAGGGGATTCCTTTATTGAATTTTTTTGATTTTTGGGGACTCACCTAAGTTCTCTGGATTGTGGAAGTTTTAAGTTTAACATTGTATGGTAAATTGGTCAGCAACAGAAATACATTGATTAATGGGGCCATATGCCATGGTATCAATTGAATAGGTTTGTATGCCAGCAAAGCTCATCTCAAGTGAGCTTTGTTTAATGAAGAATGGGCGGGATATGTATCTAAATGCACATGCCACAATCTTCAAAATTCGTCATTGAGAAACTGAAACTTTCATTCTCCAAAGTCATGTCTAAAGTGTCATATCATGTTCTTGATTTTCATTTTGAGATGGCGTTCACGTTTTCGGTTATTTACTCCATGACCTTTATTATGTGACCTGGTCCAGGCAAAGGCGAAGTCACAAAAGAAAGCAGAGGCAAAGGGCCAGCACTGAATAGAAAACACCATCACTGGTAATGTGGAGCTTTTTAGGCCCGGCTTCTATGTTTTCTTGGTAGGTTTAGTGAACAATGTGGCCTCATAATTTTATGTTTCTGTGCAAGAGGAAGAAACATTTTCAATTCTTTTGTTAGAAAATAATCAACTTCCTGTACTGGATGGCAGATCCGAGCTTGTGAATCTGCCTGCTCTTTTTACATGTAAGGCTGGACTTCTGTTTCTAATTTCTTAACTGATTTTGGCAAAATCAGCACTCAGAATGCCTTTATTATTTGATACGATTCCAAACTGCGTGCTTATGATCAAATGGGCTTTTGCCCTAAACTGACATTTATCTGGGCTTAAGCCTTTGAGACCTTATGCCAGGATATGTTGGCTCCCTTGTTGACTGAATGAAATTGCTTTCCATACAATTTGTTTGAAGAGTCTGATTTGATGGGACTTGCCATTCGATTCTAATTGGATTCTTCCAAAAATGCAGTAGTTTGATTAAGCATAAGTAATTTTGTACCGTACTCCATTGCAATTTTTGATTATTTGATATGTGTATGTTGCGTTGGACACCATTGCTACCTTTTTCTTATATCTATAGATTCACATCCTGTATTATGTCTCCCACATTTTACAAAACAGAACCTCTTGCCTTAGGCGACCATCCCTACTACCATTTTGTTTCCCAATGAAAAAGATTCCTAAGAGAAAATGAGACTACCTGTTAGTTCTTTGCTTGCATGTATTGCCCCAACCATTACTAAGTTGTTATTTCAGACAGCATTGTGATTTGCCAAGGAAGGAATCCTATGGGCTTCCGGATTTTTCTTCCTTTCCCATTACCTGGGAATGACTGTGAAACACAGGCCAGGTGACAATTTTAGCGGTATATGTAAATGGACATGTGTGTGCATCCACATCTATAAATCCTGGGCTCAACGAGTGGGGTGGGATGTTTGCAGTTTTCTTTGGTTTGGTGGTATATTTTGTTTTTGTTTTTGCGTGAGTGGGGGGTGGGGTGAGGGCATGGTGGTTGTGTGCCTGTGCTCACAGTAGGGTGCAAGGGTTGTGTGTTTGTGTGTGTGCTCACAGTAGGGTGCAAGGATGCTACAGCTCTGATTTATGCTCACAGTAGGGTGCAATGAGACTACAGCTTTGATTTACACGTAAAGTTACAGACAATTAAAATGAAAATGAAGATGCATGACTATGGGCTAATACAGGTGGGCAGAGACGTTGTTAATATTCAAGGGATATCGCCTCCAACAGAGAGGGCATGATTTCAAAGCTGGGAAAGGATTTATTATTTTCTATTTGGCAAGTAGAAGAATTTTTTCGTTGGTAGAATCCTACTCCCAGACAATGGATGGTTTCCTCGCATAGTTTGCTTGCCAGACCAGCTCTACCCTACCGCCTTCTGTCTGTACTTTTAAGCCAGTTTGGACTCGCTGCACCTGCCCACCCAACCCCTCGCCCTTCTCCTCTCCATGGTTTCTCCTTCCTCCGGTCAATCCATCTACCTGTGGATCCACCTTAGCCTAGCAGATCTGGTAACCAGAGTTCAAATGAAGGTTGGAGATTAGACTCAGCACCAGGTGACCCAGAGCGGCCTTCTATGCTCTGGTAGTGGTCCCAACCCCAAATAGCTGCCTCAAGCAACTTGGCCCTCCAATAGGTAAGAGAGCCGACCGGGACATGCACGATCCTTCATTGCGCCTACAAGAACGAGTGGTTAGGGGCGCCGGCCTTTACTAATTTCTTAACGTACGGTACCTACAATAGCATGTGCATGCTTTACCTTTTATTAATGAGCATTCACATGGGCCTGTTATGCCTCTGCAATGCCTTTTTTTATTTTTGCTTTTGAGGACAATGTTTAGTCGAAGTTGAGAAGGAAAACATGGGAGAAATACTCGACTCGTGCGTTGGTTTTTTGAGAATCTAAGGTCGTATTTTCCTTCCCAGAAAATAAAGTGTAAAGGTTATGGCTATAGTTCTGCATTTTCTCCCAAACGTTTTGTTCTTTTCTTCTACCATTTTAAATTTCACAGGGGTGTTTATGCATTGGAAACAAAAGGAAAATGATTTTTAGAGTCAAAAGAGAAGTCTAGAAAATGAAAAATAAGGGTAATTCGGATTTTTTTTTGTCCAAATTTCTATGTGCTTGCATACAGCAGAAATAATGGAAGAATAACTTTTTCTTTATTTTCCCACCAAATTGTACACCATATGATTGGGAAAGTAGTTTCTATGTACGGTAAAGGTGATGGAAGGGGAGGGAAAAAGTGCAGGCTTTTGGAAAATGATGGAATTTTTTTCATCAAAAGAAAAATGGTTTGCATTAAGACAGATCTGAAGGTTATCTAAGCTGATATCAGCCATAATGCTTAGAGTTTTTTCTATGTCGTTATTGTGAGATTGTTTGTTCTTATAGGTTCGTTTACTCGTGGAATTTGACTTTAATCTCTTCACGATTTAGAGAAATTAGACGATAGTTTCTGTGAGAATTGATATTCGAGGCCCTTAAGATTTTAGAACGGTCCAGGAAACTACATTGCGCCCAATTAAATTTTTTTGAAGACTCAAAATTATTTCAATGGTGTTCCAGACTCATGTGATGTAATCAAATCTGTTATCAGAAAGGGCAATTATGCAATTAATTTCAGTCTTCATTCCATTTTTATCTTCCCTCTGCAAGGTTTGTTTGCAGATGATGGTGGTAGCTTCTTGCCGGGTTGGTTGTCACTAACCATCTTGAAGGTAAAGCTGCAAATATCTTTCTTGTCACATAACATATGGAAAGAAAGATCAATATGTAAATTTTCACTCGAGGAATGCTTAATTAAGTACAAACCGTGGAATGCTTAAACAAAGCAAAGAGGCAGGTTGCAATCGTTATCCATGAAGAATACAGGACGACGGTAATGGTATGAAGTAGGTCTGTACTAGTATTGGATAACATGTGCAATTATCTCCAATTTGCGGCTATTGCTGTAGCAATAGTTGCCTTGACAGTTTGTATAGGATCACCTGTTGACAATCTACAAAATTGGATCGAGGGATTTGGTCAGTACAATCCAAAATTCGTAACATATATAAGAACATATCTTATGGCGTTTTTTGAGTATAACAACCCCCTTTTGAAGCAGAAAGGTCGAACCGAAAGAGTGATTAGTATTGGCATGCTTTTTATTTTTATGCAATATGAATCAACATTTTGCTTTTCAAACTTATGTGAAACTTCTTGGTGTCCTTTTTCACCTATTCTCTAGTTGTAAGTGGGGGCAAAACATCCTCTTTTCCATGATGCGGCTCCGGAACCTTTCCTCTCCGCTTCCCTCTCACGAAAGAAATTTGTGCGTCCGTACAGGACTTCGATTGGTCGATCGGGGATGATTGGAGGCCCCCCCCTCGTCGCCTCTCCTTTTCCTTCCTTCGGAATTTTCCTTCATCTTCGAGAGTGACATGCACACTGTGTTGTGGTTGGGTGCGGGCATGGCAAAGGAGGTAGCAAGGTGGGCCGACTGGCGTGGGTGAGGGTTGTCCTCTCTGATGGCATTGGTGTTGCATGCGGTGCCTCTCCGTTCGTTGCTGCAATGGACGCGGCGCCTCTGCGTCGACTGTGCACGAGGTGTCGTGCGCGATGGCGGGTGCAATGTAGTGCGGCGGTGGGGATGATGCCGTGGCATGTGGCGGAGTAGGGATAGGTCCAGTGTTCGCGTGGCCTTGGTTTGGTTGGTTGTCGATGTGTGATGTTTGTCTTGTTTTGCATGCAAGTTGTGTAGTACTCTGGTTGTTTCTTGTTGCTTGTTTGCTATTGGATGGTTCCATTCTTTTTCTTTTTTTTGGTGTGGTTGTTTTGTTGGGAGTCATGTGTAACTCAGGATTTCTATGGTTGAGTTTCTGACGCGAGTTAGAGGTCAAATTCGACCTTTGGGTCGATATGTTTCGATTTTTTCGTTTAGTGCAATTTTCGAGTTTTATTTCGTTGGCGCTTGCCGTATCTATGAGCGTGGGGTCGCCCTCCTTTGAGAGGACGTTTGGTTCCTATTCTTGGGATGTGTTTCTTTTTCTTGATCCTTTTATTTTTTGTCTTGATATCTTCTGAGTTTTGATCTTCCCCCGTTGCTGCAAGGCGTAATCTCATCATGTCAAGGGTGTTAGACTTTTCTTCTCCCTCTCTTTCCCTTTTATGGTACATCCTTTGTATTGAGTAATTCCTCTTTGTTAATAAAAAATCTCCCATTTAAATAAAAAAAAAAAAAGTGGGGGAAAACGTATGTTGCTAGCCGTCTATTCGAAATCGTAATTGAAATCCGATTCAGTACATCGAACGAGTCGGATTGAGTTCGAGCTGGTTAGTGCTAAAATTGATTGGGTTGGAGAACCCTCGAAGCATTGAGATCGGATCAAGGATAAACCCAAAATCCAACTCAATGCACCGTGAAGTTGGTTAAGATATATGCCTTGGCTCTTGCTAACCCTACCACCACATCAGGTTCGAGAAAAAGCCAAGAATACACATCGACATGAACGTGATATTTGAGTTTTTTTTGACCTTTCTCTGTTTTATTTTATTTTATTTTATTGGTGCATTGTTTGACTGGGTGGCTGCTTTTTCAGGTGGTGAAAGAAAGCCAAACGCCCTCCTAATCCTCTGGTAGAGCCGATGACAGCTGTCCCTATAGGGCTTAGAAGGGAAATGATGCGGGGACATTGGTTTGTACATCATTTTCCTTCAATGACGCAATCTACATTTTGATGCACAAACCAATGTCCCGTTAACATTGTCCGACTTAGAATTTGCGGCTCTCGATCGTTGAGTTTCGTACGGCCTCTTAACTTTCTACACATGGGCCTACAAAAGGGGCCCGTTAGGCCCACGAGTTCATCTTATTCATTGGACCTACGGAGATGTGGTCACCAGCTACTACTGGACCCACCTCTCATTGGTCCAACATTGTTTTCATCTTTTTTTACACCGCCTCTATGCTGGAAGTAGATACGAATTTGTTTTATGCAAGATCCATATGATTGTATGAATATGAATTTCTCTTTAAAAAAAAAAAAAAAAAGAGAGGGCAAAGGGGAAACTCGCAAAGGTCCCCACGTACCATGTTTTACACACATATCTGTCTCTCATCTCTAAATTACTTTCCTGCAATTTTTGATGCACAGACACCCTCCCTCGATGAAAAGGATTTCCTTCTTTAAACTAAACTCCAGGTCTGAAAATGTAAAATGCATGCTACCTGATTGTGGCATTGCCCCAGTATTCTTTTACAAGGGCAATCATACGAATTCTCGCATGGGTTCCCTATATTTCATCGAGTGCTGCCTTGGTAGAAAGATATGGAGTATTATACAAGTGATCCTACTCCTCCAAAAAAAAAAAGCAAAAAAAAAAAAAAAGAAAAAAAAGAAGTGATCCACTGCAAATTATGGGTGGAATCAAAATCATATTGATCTAAAGCTTTACCAGTTAAAAATATTACATGTGAAATTTCATCGAGAAAGGAAAAGCTTTTGACACTTAGAAAAAATTAAAAATATTAATTTGAAAAAAGATAAGAGGACATTGTAAATGATTTGTAATTGAGAGAGAGAAAATTAGAGAAGAAATCTATTACTGGAGAGATCAACGAAAGAGATATAATCATACCTTAAGTAGATATATGCAACAGATGGGAGTAATATGTTGTGGGTCCCTCGCAGGGGGAGCGAACCGTACATGATAGATTCCTCCTACTTTTTGTTATATTTAGAGGTAATTTTTACGAAAGGAGTCCATGATGGACATGTTGCAGGCATACACACTCTGAAACCTATTTATCCAAACCATTTACTTTGGAGGCAAATATTCTCTTCCTATACAAAGGTTAACTCAATTTCATGTATATACTTATATCAATTTCAAAATTCTTTTTTGTTAAGATTAATGCTATATATTGTATTTAAACATGCCCAACTTAGCCTTAGATAAATTACAGTCAGCCTTATTCAAGCTTAGCTTGATCTTGTTTGAACCCATGAAACCTCAACTTGAGCTTAGATTGTTTTCTTCAAATTTATTCTCTAACTTTATATTAAGCCTACCATACTTAGATTAGATTATGTGATAAAGCCATATACCTTAAACCATTAAAAACGATTAGGCTTGATAGGTTTTACTCAAGCTTGACTTGATAAAGGCTTGCAACTAGAGCTCAATAAGTTAATGAGTTGGGATTGAATCAAAATAGGATAATCTTATCAAGCTGAGCTTGATTGGAGTCAGGTTTGGCTCAACTCTACAAGGGCTTGAGCTTGATAGGCACGTGTGCTTTGCATGATTGATTTTATGTATAAGTGTGCTAAAATTTATAGTCTTTAATGTATTAATTCTTGATGGGCCTCAACGGTCGCCGTCAGTGCCATCGAAGGCCATCAACGAATTTGTTAACGTAGGAAACGTAACATAGCCATAAATAAGTAATCTCAAGCAACCCATCACAAGGGAACAAGGAGATTGGTTATCCAGTTCCACCACAAGAGGTGCACATCCGGGGGGAGGGCAAGGCTCTCAGAAAATCTACTAGAAATAGTGGTGTTACAATCTCTCGGGATTCTTCTCTCTCTTGGATTGCATTACATGGATTGCTCCTCTTCCCCTTTTGGGGACCTCTCCTCGTTATTTATAACATGGGAAAAGTCCTAGCCAAGTAGGATCTTTTCCATGATCTCTTGTACATCTTTTATCAAATTATGGGTGGCCATATTTGTTCTGCTATTGTTCTGGAAGTTTGGGCGATTCTAGGTTTACTCGAATGTAAGCGGATCTAGGTCCAGTTGGTTGTAGGTGGGTCAAGTAAGACTGGACCCGCCTTCTTATCTTGTAATTGGGTAGTCGGATCCTCTGCTGGGTTACGTGTGGAGTTTTGGGTTTGAGAGCACTTTTTACAACTCATCATATGCCCCACTCTCTAGCTAGTGAAAGTTGCTGAGAGAGTAGTTAGAATACTCAAAACTTCGCGGTGGATGATGCCCCCAAATGTTGTACTGGCTAGTGTGCAGCGGGTGGAACATTTGTTGTGAAGGAGTTGCGGGAGGCTGGTAGATAAAGTGCCTATGTTTTTTGCTGACCGTAAGAGGTTAGGTGTAAGGAATTTTTTATCTTGGCTTTATGTCGGCTTTAAGAGGTGGCGTTGTGCATCGGCCGTGGTTCCAATCGGCCTTAAGAGGCTGTGTTTGTGATAGGGAGTTGGTGTTCTTTTGTGCCTAAGGCTCCTTAGCTGTCCTTAAAAGGTGGCATTTGTCGTAGGGAGCCTGACATTCTTTTGCGCCTAAGGCTTCTTAGCCGGCCTTAAGAGGTGACATCTGTGGTAGGGAGGCTAGCGTTCTTTTGTGCCTAAGGCTTCTTAGCCGACCTTAAGAGGCGGCGTTGTTATGGGGGAATGCAGGCGTGTTAGCCGTGGTTCCGGTTGGCCTTAAGAGGCGGTGTTTGTGATAGGGAACCTGACATTCTTTTACGCCTAATGCTCCTTAGCCATCCTTAAGAGGCAGCATTTGTCGTAGGAAGCTTGACATTCTTTTGTGCCTAAAGTTTCTTAGCTGGCCTTAAGAGGTGACGTCTGTGGTAGGGAGCTTGGCGTTCTTTTGCGCCTAAGTCTTCTTAGCCGACCTTAAGAGGAGTCATTGTTATGGGGGAATGTAGGCATGTTAGCCATGGTTCTGGCCGGCCTTAAGAGGCGACGTATGGGATTTTGTTTTGTCATGTAGTTTGATAAGGTGGGCATTAATTGCTATTGAAATGAGAGTCATGGCCTCAAATGTTGCGCTTGTTAGTGAGGTGATTGAGGCTACTGTGGTGTCGGAATATGCGCGTAGGGTGATGTAATGCATGGAATCTTGACTAAACATTTTGTCAGTTTGGGTGGGATGCTGTGGAATCCGCATCGTATTCTGGGGGATTTCATCCCTTAGGAACCTGCACCCTAGGGGGGTAGTGGAACCGCCTTAAGGGGGGTTATAAATAGGGGTTGGGGGTATGATTGGAGTTCATGCCCCTCTAACCTTTTTCATTACGCCCAAACGGCTTGGTAGTTTTCTTGGGGGACTTTCCTTTCGTTCACTCTTTTGACATGTTTTTGTCTTTGGATGTGCGTGTTCGGTGGAGTGGTCGGACAGTGATTATGTTCGAGCCTGTGGGCAAAGGTAAATTTGGTTTGCTGCCCCTGTTCAGCGCATGGGATGAGGTGAAGGTTCTAGGACCTTTTGTGGGACTTTTTGTAGCCGAGATGCCTATTGAGGCATTCTTGGTTTTGAAGCTTGCCTATGTTTGCAATGAAAGGTACGTTTAGACCCTCCTTTCTTCATCCCTCTTGTATTTGTTTTGATTTGCTTTTTGTTGCAGCCTTTGAGCGATTTTGTCCTACTGGACAACTCTAGGTGTCGCGGTGGTTCCTCCCAGCATGGGACTTGTCTCTTGTAGGGGAGGACCATGGGGCAGAGCAAGAAGATGGGGTCCTCTTATTTTTGAAGAGTTCAAGAGGAGGAAGGAAGCAAAGAGAAGGCGGAGCAGGCTCCCTTAAAGCATCCGTGGGGAGAGCCCGGTGGGGCACCTATTGTGGGGGAGTTAACTATGTCTACTCCTTTGGGCCAGAGCGGGGGTGGGTCAGAGGACATCCCCATGTGGTTATCTGTCTCTTTAGGTCTATTTAGACCATCCCAGGCGTACGTGGTCACGATCTCTTCACCCCATGGTTGGGTAGAGGTTGCTCTAACGGGGAGGTTTACTGCCTTTGTCGCCCTGCTCGGCTCTCTTAATGATTCTACAAGGGTGGTGCAAGGGGTTGCTGCTACTGGTGGCTCCTCTTGTTGTAATGCATTTTCCTGACTAAAGCTTTGGCGAGGGCGGTGGCAGGAGCGGATCCTCTCGATCAGAGGGGTCCTAGGATGTTTGGCTAGATAGTTGGGTCTATATGGGGATCCTTCGTGGAAGGGCCTGCTGGGGGCCTCGTGTCTAGCAAGGTGGCATCGACCAGGTGGGTGCTTCAACACCTACAAGTCGCTCCGGCTGTGCTTGAAGAGTTGAGTGAAACTCGCCAAGGTCTACGTCGATTTTCTTTCATGGGTGAGGGTCTAAAGGAGGGTCCTGTAGGGGTGCACGAGGTGGCAGGCATGGCTCCACAAGGCTTCTCTAAGCACCTGCAAGCTTCTCATACCGCTATTCTTTTGGTGAAGGAGGTGCATGTCCTGAAAGTGGGACAATCCTTTACTATGGAGGGGTAGGGAGATTGAGGGCTAACTCTATTGAGGCCCAACATCTCATGGAGGACATGGGAAGGAAGGCACTTGTGTTGGGGTATGTTGGAAAAGACTGACTCTTGGAGAGGAGGTGTCCAAGCCGGGTCCTCTAATAGTTGTGAGACCGCTGGAATGGTTGATTTGTCTTTCAAAGACTGGGGATGAAGCCATCGAGTCTTGATAAGTGGTGTTGCTGTTGTTTTTGTATTTCACTTATCGATTCCCTTTTCTTTCTTTCTTTGTGGGCTAGTTGGTTGTAATGTTTCTGGGAAATGTAGTAGGCAATACCTTTTATATAAAAAGGGAAACTTTTATTTGTATATTTTGTTATCTTGTTATAATGAATTACTCGCATGCCGAGTATGAGGGATTGGTTTGCCTCCTGGGAGTCAATATTTGCAAGAGTCGCATGGCTGCTTTTACGAATTTTGATCCCTTTGATGGGGCATTCAATTTCCCGCTTGAAAGGCTTGGCATGGAGGCTTCTCCCTTTTGTCTAATCTAGTGTGCTTTTGGGAATGTTAGCTAGCCAACTCATCTACTGCAGGTGGCAATTGTCACCTTATTTTGTTTGACTTGGTTGTCGTTCGTTAGTGGGCCACAGAGTTGTGCCTATTAGGTAGAGAGGGTGGGTTACCTATAGCAATGGTTGGGATCCCATGTCGCACACTCGACTAAAAAGGGGGGGGGGTGGTTTGTGGGACTGATTGTACGCCTGGTACCTTGTCCGCTCGTCCCTTCCTGACTGGGCTTAGCTGTTGCCTATGTGTGAGATGTGGGATTTTTCCGGACACGGGAGATAACTGTGTTGGTTGTTGGGCAAGGTGGGTTCCTCAAGTGACTCCTTTCTAGGTGCTTTCCTTATGAGGTAGCACGAAAAGGGGGTGGGAAATGTCCATTTGTTTAGCCAGCTTTGAGGCGAAATGCCTTGGGCCGTTGGGCGATGTTCCGTACTTTGCCTGGATGGTGGATGTTAGGAAGCGCAGCTTGGCAGATCACTCATAAGTAGTGCAGCTCGGAGCTGTCAGGGTTATGTTGGCTCCGGAGCCAGCTGTCGCAAATGAGCTGTTGGTGTATAGTTTTTAAGGCATAGTGGGGAGGTCACCCGGGCTCGCCAAGTTGTGCCCTTGGTTTTAGCCGGTTGTTGGGTATTTGGACTTTGAACTATGGGGCCTTAGTCGTGGGTCTAGCTGGAGCTGCCCAAGGCGCCTCCTGATGTACTTGAAGGAGGGGTTAATCAAGAGGCTGCAACAAGAATTGGCCTAAGGAGGCAATTTTGTGGAGTAATGTCTGCATCCTTTTCTAGGTGCTTGGGGGCTCAAGGGCCATGATTGCTTAGGTCTTGTTTAAGTTCGCTTGCCTCTCTGTTGGAGACTAAGGTGCCTCAGAGATCTTCGTGTGAGAACACTTGAACACGCCCTTTTTTAGGGTCGTGGTGCAAATGGGTGCCTTTTATTATACCCTAGGCGTGGGTCGAGGGGTGTGGCTTTGTACTGAGATGGACTCTCGTCTATTTGAGGCAGGAATTTCGTCAGCCTGCCCAAGTATTGGGGAGGGGCTAGGTCGATGACGAGGCCTTCACCTGGTAAGTTGCTGGCAGTCCAGATGGATTTTTCTACGTTGGGCTCGAGCGGGAGTGATGACTCTCAGAGGGATCAGGGTCCACTATGACTTGGACAAGCTTGATAGCGTCCTCATGATAGAGACTATTACAATAAAGGCCTTTGTCGACATGGTCACTCTGAATGTGGTCACTTTGTTGCGAGGCCTGTCCTCATCGTAGGTGGAGAAAGGAAGGCTCGCCTGATTGGTTGCAGGGTGTAACACCGTTGCGTGTTAGCCTTCTTAACTGTACCCCTGGCATCCAGCTGGGGAGTGGGGAAAGTGCAAGAGGACATTTGTTTAAGGTCCTGCCTGGATCTCTACTGTTGGAAGTCTAAGTGTCGGCCATCCTCAAAAGGCGATGTTATATCAAGTGAAACTCTCAGCATGGCGGTCTAAGTTCTTGCCTGCCTTATGAGGCAGCGTCATACTTTAAGTAGAACTTGGGATGTGAGGGCCCGAGTTCTTATCGTCCTTAAGAGGCGACATTATATAAACTTGGAACGTCGGGCGTCGAAGCCCTAGTTCCCACCGACCTTAAGGGGCAGCATCACACTTTAAGCAAAACTTGGGGTGTGGGGCATGAGTTCCTGCCGTCCTTAAGAGGCAGTATTATATGAACTTGGAACGTCGGGTGTCGAAGCCCTGGTTCCTTCCGGTCTTAAGGGGTGGCATCACACTTTAAGCGGAACTTGGGGAGTGGGGGCCCGAGTTCCTGCCGTCCTTAAGAGGCGGCATTATATGAACTTGGAAAGATGGGCGTTGAGGCCTTGGTTCCCGCCGGCCTTAAGAGGCAACATTATATGAACTTGGAACGCGGGCATCGAAGCCCTAGTTCCTATCGGTCTTAAGTGGCGACATAACACTTTAAGAGGAACTTGGGGCGTAGGGGCTCAAGTTCTTATTGTCCTTGAGAGGCAGCATTATATTAACGGGAACGCGGGGTGTGGGAGCCCTAGTTCCCGCCGACCGTGAGAGGCGGCTTTATACTTCAACAGAACTTGGGGTGTGGGGGCCTGAGTTCCTGCCGTCCTTGAGAGGCGGCATTATATTAACTGGAATGTGAAGTGTGGGAGCCCTAGTTCCCGCCAGCTGTGAGAGGCAGCTTTATAGTTAAACGGAACTTGGGGCGTGGGGGCTTGAGTTCCTGCTGTCCCTGAGAGGTGGCATTATATTTACTGGAACGTGGGGCGTGGGAGCCCTAGTTCCCACTGGCTGTGAGAGGCAGCTTTATACTTAAACATAACTTAAGGCCTGGGGCCCGAGTTTCTGCCGTCCTTAAGAGGCGAGATCATGAAGGAATGTGGGAACTAAGGCCCGATTTCTGTTAGCCTTAAGAAGTGGCAACGTAAGGGAACATGAACTCAGGGGTCCGATTTCCTTTTAGCCTTAAGAAGTGGCTTGCCAGCCTTAAGAGGTGGCAATGCTAAAGGAACGTGAGCCGTGTTCGGCTAAGTTCCTGTTGTTCTCTTTTAGAGGGAGCAATGACATATTGGAGCTTGGTCCTTGCCGACCTTAAGAGGCGGCATTTGGAGGGAGCAAAGGCATATCGATGCCTGGTCCCTGTTGGCCTTAAGAGGTGGCTACTCAGGAAATGGTGTAGCGTAAGTGATGTAAACATATTTATACTACTTAAGATGTCTATTTATGCATGTTCTTAAGCATAGGATTGCATTGCATGCTATAAATATTGCATAACATGCATCATCTTGCATTTAGAGTAGTTTGAATAAAATGGAGGTTAATTATCTCCTTTTATGTACTTGGACAGGGCAAACATTTTATCGGGGCCTCGGATCGAAGATCCAACCGTATGGATGTGATCAGGGCGACAATTGGAGTTCAACGACTTCAAGATCGCCCTAATCAGGCATCCGTAGCATCAGATAGTGACCGGGGAACCCTAGAAGATCAATGGCCAGGATGGTGTAAATCCACACTTCAAATGACAAATCCAACCGCACGAATGAATTCGGATCGACGATCGTAGCCTAACAACGCAAAAATCGAGTCAATCCGACATCTGTGGCACCATCTACAACACCCAGAAGATGGACGGCCAAGATGGCACAACGTGGCGCCATCTCGGTCGCCCAAACGGCCGCATGCAATCACTGAAGTCCCCGCATCCGCTCTCTCTCTGCCATTGGATCTCGATCCAACGGTTGTAGACAGTCGCGCCTAAAAGTGTCTGCTCGACCATCCGCGCCCCGTAGTGCAGTGGTCGAAGGCACTATCGTGAGCTACAACAGCGGGTTCGAGCCGCAGCGAAGGGGAGAATGGCGCGGCCGAGTGAGCGTGGGCATGCGTTGGATCGTCATCGAGCAGCTCAGATCTTCCAATAGCAGCCACGCGCTATTTCACGCGAGGCAGGAACGCGCCATCGTACGCGTTGGGCGGGTGCGCAGCGAGTGGGTCAGGTGCATTCACAGCCGTCCGATCGTAGCAGCGAGTGGGTCAGGTGCATTCACAGCCGTCCGATCTTACGATCGGACGGTTGCGGATGGATGAACGTGCGGTGGGCGTTGAGCGTAGGCAGCTGAGGAGGCGCGCGTGGGGAGCGCCCACTACATCCACGTTGGGGCTTTAGCGACGGTTTTATCCGTCACTAAAGACCCCTCATTTAATGTTTTAAAGATGTAATGACCAATTTGCCCCCACTCCTTGCAACTATAAAATGAGACCCCCTCCATACGAAATTCTCATCGCTTCCTTCTCTTCTCTACCTCTCCAAAGCTCAAGAGAAGCTTGTCCCACACCCGGGATGCTCCTCGCGAGATAAAGTCCAAATTTTCGTCCCCCTTCGGAAGTGGATCCCGCGATGACGACGGCGTGCTGCTCCATTCCCGTTCTTCTGCTTCGTCCTCCTTCGTCCTGCTCCGTCCTCCTTCATCCAGGAGTTGTCCCGTCCGGCTCGTCCTCCAAGCGATCGTCGAGGAGGATAACTTCTCTCTCCCATTCTTCTTTACAGCTTTTCTAGTGTAGAATTTTCCTACTTTCTAGTGTAGCAGATTTCTCGCTTTTTAGTGTAATTTTTATTTGGTTTGATTGTATAAACATTTTGAAATATTGAATGCATGTTCTCTCTCTCTCTCTCTTTCTTTCTTTTAGTCCGATAGCTTCATTGTAATTATATCGTCTCGTTTTTCAAAAATTCTAAAGAAATATAATTGGGAATATAGATCGACGTAGCCTCCCTGTGTTCGACCCGGAATTCAAATTTCGGTATAAATTTTATTTGTTGAACACGAATTCTTTGGTTTCAAGCTACAACGACAGGTTTTCCAAAACCAAACACGTTAGGGTAGCAATTCGTAAGTTCAACATTTTGGCGCCGTTGCCGGGGAGGCAACGATTTCAAAATGTTGAACTTACGAATTACTACGCTAACGTGTTTGGTTTTGGAAAACCTGTCATTGTAGCTTGAAAGCGAAGAATTCGTGTTCAACAAATAAAATTTATACCGAAATTTGAATTCCGGGTCGAACACAGGGAGGCTACGTCGATCTATATTCGCAATTATATTTGTTTAGAATTTTTGGAAAATGAGGCGATATAATTACAATGAAGCTATCGGACTAAAAGGAAGAAAGAGAGAGAGAGAGAAAGAGAACATGCATTCAATATTTCAAAATGTTTATACAATCAAACCAAATAAAAATTACATTAAAAAATGAGAAATCAGCTACATTAGAAAGCAGGAAAATTCTACACTAGAAAAGCTGCAAAGAAGAATGGGAGAGAGAAGTTATCCTCCTCGACGATCGCTTGGAGGACGAACCGGACGGGACGATGCTTGGATGAAGAGGACGGAGTAGGACGAAGGAGGACGAAGCAGAAGAACGGGAATGAAGCAGGATGCTGTCGTCGTCGTGGGATCCACTTGTGAAGGGGGACAAAAATTTGGACTTTATCTCGAGAGGAGCATCCTGGGTGTGGGACAAGCTTCTCTTGATCTTTGGAGAGGTAGAAAAGAGAAGGAAGCGATGAGAATTTCGTATGGAGGGGTCCTCCTTTTATAGTTGCAAGGAGTGGGGGTGAATTGGTCATTACATCTTTAAAAATTAAATGAGCGATCTTTAGTGACGGATATGGATTCATTTTTGAATTATTTGGTCAGCTTTGTGAAATCCATATAAATTATTTTTCTCTTCTTATTTATAAAAAAAAGTCAAAATTAGGAAGGATTAGTTGGATGTTAGGACTTTTCAATCCTAAGAAATTTTACATTAGGATCTGAACACAAAGACCCTTCAGGTCTTTGTACTTAATTAGCCCGTGTATCCACTAAAATGTGGATTTGTCTTTTGAGTCCTCGCCATCTTAATTCTATCGTAATTGGAATAAATAAGTTTGGGTGATAAGTACATGACTTATCAACCCACCTTCTGATTTGAGGGAATTTCTGAGTTTTAAGCATCTACACACTTTCTTTGCACTGACTCATTGTTCGACGATTCTAACGGAAATTGGGTAGCTAATGAACCTTCTAGGGTGATATGGCTGGCAAGTTATCGTGGGTAACAGCCCATAGGTAGGTTGTCTAGAGCCCTGTCACTGGACCTTTCTCTTTTTCCTGCCCTTAGGTAAATCTTAGACCAGGGAAGCCGCCTACTTAAAAAAGAAAAAAAAATCAAAAAGAAAAGGAGAAAAGAAAAAAAAGAAATAAGCCACACTTCGCTGCACGAGTATGGCTGGCAAGTTGTCAGTGGTAACAGCTCATCGACTGATTGTCCAGACCCAGCTCAGTAAATGCACTAAAACAAATTCCCAAAACACTTAGGAAGAAGCGGAGAAGTAGAATAAACCGGGGAGATATACATTGGATTCACCTTTGTGTTGACGCCGTAAAAAAATAAAAGTAGGGAGAAAGCTACCTGTTGTAAAGATACACCTTTAGGCAGAATTCTTTTTAGGTCACCTAGAGGCGTAGAAATCCGAAGTCCGTTTTAATTGCCGGTCAACGAGTCTATCACAATCACAATAAGATGCTTAAAACTTAGGGTTCTCATCAAATCTTGGGTGAGTTGAATGGCTGTAGAAAGTCACTCTTAAACCCTAAAATTTAGAAATCCAAAAAAATTAGAAAAGAGGAAAAAGAGAAAAAGAAATTTTTTTTGAATAAGGCGAGCGTTTGAGGCGGTCTGCATTTTGGCAGATACTCGGGCACTATTGTGTCTTTGAAAGTTCTCATCCTAAGTAGACAATTTCTTAATGATTGAAAATAACTCAGGCCCAAATAATCCAACCTAATTCTTTTATAAATAGCATATAGTTTTTGTTAGGGACTAGCAAAAGATAGGCATGGGGGTATGATGTAAACATATTTACACTACTTAAGATGTCTATTTATGCATGTTCTTAAGCATAGGATTGCATTGCATGCTATAAATATTGCATAACATGCATCATCTTGCATTTAGAGTAGTTTGAATAAAATGGAGATTAATTGTCTCCTTTTATGTGCTTGGACAGGGCAAACATTTTATCGAGGCCTCGGATCGAAGATCAAACCGTATGAATGTGATCAGGGCGACGATTGGAGTTCAACGACTTCAAGATCGCCCTAATCAGGCATCCGTAACATCAGATAGTGACTGGGGAACCCTAGAAGATCAAGGATCAGGATGGTTTAAATCCACACTTCAAATGACAAATCCAACCGCACGGATGATTTTGGATCGGCGATCGTAGCCTAATGACGCAAAAATCGAGTCAATCCGACATCCGTGGCACCATCTACAACACCCCGAAGATGGATGGCCAAGATGGCGCCACGTGGCTCCATCTCGGCCGCCCAAACGGCCACATGCAATCAATGAAGTCCCCGCATCCTCTCTCTCTCCGCAAGATGGCCGTGCCTAAAAGTGTTCGCTCGACCATCCGTGCCTCGTAGCACAGCGGTCGAAGGCGCTATCGCGAGCTGCAGTCGCGGGTTCGAGCCGCAGCGAAGGGGAGAAGGGCGCGGGAGAGCGGGCGCAGGCGTGCGTTGGATCGTCATCGGGCGGCTCAGATCTTCCAATAGCGGCCACGCGCTATTTCACGCAAGGCGGGAACACGCCATCGTACGCGCTGGGTAGGCACGCAGCGAGCAGGTCAGGTGCATTCACAGCCGTCCGATCTCGTGATCGGACGGTTGTGGATGGATGAACGTGTGGCGGGCGTTGAGCGTTGGCAGCTGAGGAGGCGCGCGTGGGGAGCGCCCACTACACCCATGTTAGGGCTTTAACGATGGTTTTATCCGTCACTAAAGACCCTTCATTTAATGTTTTAAAGATGTAATGACCAATTTGCCCCCACTCCTTGCAACTATAAAAGGAGGACCCCTCCATACGAAATTCTCATCGCTTCCTTCTCTTCTCTACCTCTCCAAAGCTCAAGAGAAGCTTGTCCCACACCTGGGATGTTCCTCGCGAGATAAAGTCCAAATTTTCGTCCCCCTTCGGAAGTGGATCCCTCGACGACGATGACGTCCTGCTCCATTCCCGTTCTTCTGCTTTGTCCTCCTTCGTCCTACTCCGTCCTCCTTCATCCAGGGTCGTCCCGTCCGGCTCGTCCTCCAAGCGATCGTCGAGGAGGATAACTTCTCTCTCCCATTCTTCTTTACAGCTTTTCTAGTGTAGAATTTTCCTGCTTTCTAGTGTAGTGAATTTCTCGCTTTTTAGTGTAATTTTGATTTGGTTTTATTGTATAAACATTTTGAAATATTGAATGCATGTTCTCTCTCTCTCTCTCTCTTTCTTCCTTTTAGTTTGATAGCTTCATTGTAGTTATATCGCCTCATTTTTCAAAAATTCTAAAAAAATATAATTGCTAATATAGATTGACGTAACCTCCCTGTGTTCAACTCGGAATTCAAATTTTGGTATAAATTTTATTTGTTGAACACGAATTCTTCAGTTTCAAGCTATAATGACAGGTTTTCCAAAACCAAACACGTTAGCATAGCAATTTGTAAGTTCAACAGTAAGCATCACCTTCTGCTAGTGATGGCCAGTCATCGCGGGGGTTGATTTTTTTCTTGGGTATGACAAGACTGGTATTTATTGCCGTCATGGTGAGGCGAAGGCCTCAAATGTCCTGATTAGCGTCGATGGGATTGACCGCTCTACAGTGGAGGATACGGGCGTACAGGGCATTTAATGCCTGTCTACCATAGGAGGTGGCTCTGTAGTTATCAGAACGTGAGGGGATGCTCCAGTCCCTGTCGATTCTAGGAGGTGGCTCTTGGACGTGCTTGCCTTGTCTTGAGTAAGAGTTGCAGTCCATGGACCTTGGAGAGGCTGAGGTCCGCTCCGTCCTCGACGAGCTTGGTAGGCATCGTGAGGGAAAAGTGATATAGTCAAGGCTGAAGAGTCTTGGCTATGGTCTTGAAGTCACTAGCAAATTAGCAGGGTTTGCCCCTCGCTGGATTGCATGGACTTGGTTTTTCTCTTCTTCCCCTATTTTTGTGGCTTGGGGGGCTCGGCTTCCTAGACTGCTCCGGCTTGGCCCTTGGGGATTCTATCCATCTGATCCCCGTGCGTTATTCCTACTCCTCGAGGGGAGTGGGAAAGCATGAAGTGTGAGGAGGGGATTAGGAAAAAAAGGGCGTGCGTTTGAGGGTGGTCGGAGGTGTCGCTGAACACTATTGTCAACTCGAGCACCATAACTGTGGTCGTTCAGCTGAGGTGCCTGTTCCTGTCGCAGGCGGACGAGGGAAGGCTGATCTCTCCCTTAGGCGTTATTTTATGATCACCAAGAAGGCCTTAACCAGAGTGACCGGTGGGGAGAGATGTTTCTTTCAGAAGCCTAGCTTACACAGTGTCTTGGTGAACAATACATCCTCAGTGCTGGCTTCGTTCGCCAAGATCTTGGGCCATAGTCGCCCTGCCAGCAGGAACGCCATCAGGAGTGGGTCTGTGTGCTCTACCAGATCAGGTAGGGGGGGCAAATGGCATAGACATTACTTGCTTGATGGAGCTCCTTCAACCCTACTAAAGAGCGGGGAGGGCACATGGAAGTGCTGATTTGGAAGAAGTGGCTTGCTGATGTTGGTTGGTGTTGATTCGAAGATTAACTTGAACCCTGTACCAATGGGTTCGGGTGACTAGAGGTGAGTGTCTTGGTGTAATGTGGATGTTGCTGCTAAGATTGGACGGTAGTGTATTGCTGGGGGTTGCCAGGGTGACACCGCCTACTTGATTAGGTGAGGTGCCGACCTGTCTGGCTCTGGTCTCACGGCGAAGATTGTGTTAACCCCTTGGAGTTGCTGGAGTTCCTTCTTATGATAACCCTTTGGGCCCTTCATGGGCCTCTTGTCCCCACCTTGGCCTCTATTTCGCCTGACAAGGCAGGCTAGGTTTTCATGCTGGACCTGGGACTCGATCCGGTTGCACAGATCCTGGCATTCTTTGGTGGAGCGTCTCCAAGCCTCATGGTACTAGTAGTAGGTCTTGGAGTTAGTCTTCCCCTTTATGGATTTTTGGGGGCAACAGGTCCTTACCTGTGGTCCAGACCCCTGCAAACGCATCTGCTTGGTTTGTGGATTGGGGAGTGCATTTCTCAGGGCACCCTTGCCTTGGGTGTTGGGATTCATGGTCACGATCTTTTTGTTGCGGAGGGTAGTCACTCGCTTGTGGAAGTAGCTATTTCCTTGAATAGGTGTTAGAGCGGGTTCGCTTGGAGCCCTTCCTTCCCTTTAGGGGGCTGCCACCACCTCCTTTGTGAATAGGTAGGTGGTACGTGCGTGGGAGTGTGCATTCATCGCTTGTATGGCTTGGCAAACGATCTCAGAGATGGAACTCTTGCCACTAATGGACGGGGGTTGAGCACTCAACTGCTCCTCTGACTAGGGCACACATGGAGTTTTTGGCAAGTTAGGGGAGCTTTGCCTCGCTAGCTACTGAGCGCATGATTTAGCTTTTCAAGCTGTTCGCATAGGCGTGCATTTTCCCTCTCCAACGTGCGTCGTCACCTCAGCTGCTTGTCATCAGGGCTTGAGTTTTGGGCCTCCTTTGACTGAGCCTCGCTGAACTCCCTGATCGGCATGGTCTTGAGGAGTTGATCGGTGAGAAATTGGTGTTTCGCCTTCAAGGTCACCAACCTTACTTCGTATTCCCCTTGCCTCTCTTGTACCTCGAGGAGGGAGTCTTGCTTAGGGGCCTCAAGCAGCCAGCCGGGTTGTACTGATTTCCCTTTGTTGGGATCAGTGTGTTGAGGGTGTTGTTTGGACACGGGGTTGTTGGACTCCGACTAGGCCTTCTTGAGGGGCGCTTGAGTGGAGCTGTGAGTGGTTGGGGCCATCGCTAAGACTTTTGATCAGGAAGGTCAAGGTAAGGTGCTATGGAGGTATGGTTCTCCAACCCCTAGATGCATGGAAGAGCATGGCATTTTTGTTGATGCTTCCCATAGACGACACCATTTGATGGGCCTTGAGGGACGCCGTCAAGGCCACCAAAGGCCATCAAAAGATTTGTTAACGCAGAAAACATAACATAACCATAAGCAAGTAATCCATCACAAGGGATCAAGGAGATTGGTTACCTAGTTTTACCGCAAGGGGTGTATGTTTGGAGGGAGGGAAAAACTCCCAGAAAATCCACTAGAAATAGCGGTGTTACGATCTCTCGGGGTTCCTCTCTTGGATTGCATTACATGGATTGCTCCTCTTCTTCTTTCGAGGGTCTCTCCTCGCTTTTTATAACGTGGGAAAAGTCTTAGTTAAGTAGGATCTTTTCCATGATCTCCCGAATGTCTTTTGTCAAATTATGGGTGGTCATATCTATACTGCTATCATTTTGGAAGTTTGGGTGATTCTAGGTTTACCCGGATGTAAGCGAATCTGGGTCCGGTTGGTCGTAGGAGGGTCGGGTAAGATTGGACCTGCCTGCTTACCTCATAACCGGGTAGTCGGTTGGTAAAATCCAACCTTTCTCGGTGAAAAGAGGTGTTGACTCTCCTTTAGCCCTTCTTTATGTGGATGATATCATCATTTTCATAAACGACAACCTCTCTTCCATTCATAATTTAGCCTCCTTTATCAAGGATTTTGAGATTTCTATGGGTCAAACTGTTGGCCTCACTAAGACCTACTGCTTTGTGGGTCATCACTTTCCCTCTTCCTACAAGGATTGCCTCCTTTCTATCTTGGGCTTTAGGATGGGTTCCTTCCCTTTCACTTATCTGGGTTATCCTATATTCTCTGGTCGGGCTAAGGTTTCTTATTTTTATCATATCATTGACAAGATAAGATCCAAGCTTGCAGGTTGGAAGGCCCATCTCCTCTCTTTTGCTGTGAGATTGCTCCTCATCAAACATTTTTTAACTTCCACTCCTATTCATACTTTATCTATTATCTATGTCCCTAACACCATCATTCATAAACTTTAAGCTCTCCTTGTTGATTTTTTCTGGGGCTGTTTTGAGAATAAGTCCCAGCATCATTGGATTGCTTGGAGCTCCACCGTCTGCCCCCTTAAGTATGGTGGTCTGGGTAATCATGATTTGAGCCTTTTTATTGAGGCCTCGAGAATGAAGAAAGCTTGGAACATTTTCTTTGGGGACTCTATCATTCACTGCTTTATGAGGGATTTGTTAAGAAACTTGGAGTCTTCTCTCCCTCATCGCTCCCACCTGTTGTTGCAAGCTTATGGGGATATGAAGCCTTTTATTCATTGGGAGATCCATAAAGGCACTATTTATTTTTGGTATGACTTGTGGATCAGTGATTCTCCCCTTCATACTTTCTTTCCTGATGGCTCTATTCCCCCTCCCATTTCCATCCAAAGGGCTCTTGCCATGCTTCCCAATTACTCCTTCGCTTCTGTCATACCTCCCAACATTCTTGTTGACCCTGCCTCTTCTGGCATCTTCTCTGTGTTGGTGCTAGAGCATCATGATCATTTATTTTGATGATAACAAAACATGTGTTATTTAACATTTGTATTTGAAGTCTTAGATTTCAGGTTAATTTCAAATGGAGACGTGTTTAGACAGAGTTTGAGCTTGCATCCATGGCGGATTGGAGGAGCTTGACGAGGGAGGAGGAGCTTCGCGAGGAGTGAAAGCTTGAAGAAGGAAGGAGATGAAGAATATGATAGATTTTCCTTCTTGTTCATTGTAATTTATCTTTATTTCTTTTTTTGCTCTTTATCTTTCTTAGAATACTTGTTAAAGAGCCTCAAAGAACCCTTAAAGTAGTCCAAGGAACACTTGCACAACCCTAGGATACTTAAGTTTTTTGTAAAGAACTTAGAAAATCAAAATAGGATTCTAACAGCTTAATCAGACGTCTAATCTGGAAATCAGACGTCTGATAGTGACTTTTAAGACGTCTGACTGTTGACTTAGACGTCCAATAACTTAGGTTGTATGTAGTAGGTTCTGTCTGTTGAAATCAGACATCCAGACCTTAGTCCAGACGTCTTAGAAGACGTATGATGGTTGTGCCAGACGTCCAATTAGTGGAATGTTGGTCGACAAAGTGAACATTGAGGAAAATAACTGTTAGGCTTCTATCAAATGTCTGTAGAGGACCTGTCTGATTTGTGACCGTTAAGTCTCGTTGTGAGCCTAAATCACCTTTTTTAGATTATCTAGCCATTTGGACCTTGGGAAATCCATTCCCGTAGTATAATAGGCTTCTAGACGTCCAATCCTAATGCCAGACGTCCTGTATGTCGTCTGATGGCCTTACACTAGAACCCTGTTTAGGTCTGATTCAAGTTAGGAAGGAAACTGTCTGGAATCAGACGTTTGACTTAGTTCCCAAAAGTCTTAAACTAGTTTTCCAGACATCTGATGACCTTGTCACAATCATAAATGATTCTGATTTCGGCCTGTTTTTCCTTGGGTTCAACCCCAATGGCTATGAAAGCCTTCTAAGGCCTTCCAAAGCCTTTCTAGGCCCTCTATAAATAGAGGAGGACCCTTTCCTTGCAAAGACACACCAAGCATTAGCATTTCCACTTCATTTGTGTCAAATTGATCTTGAGAAGAAGATCTTGCTCTCCATTTCGCCATTCCACATCTTGAGAGCTGTCTTCTGATTGCGCACCCGTTCTTTGTTACGACCTGGTTCCCGAATCCCTACAGGACACCAGATTGGATCGACTCGACTGATCCCAAGACCCAATCGTCCAACGAGAAAATAACCAAAAAGCAGGAAATTAAACCACATTCACTATGCTAAGTAACTAACAGTAACAAAAGTACAGCAGTAAAGAAGTAAAACTACTACAGTACAGGCCACCACAACAGTAGAAAAGTAAACGGGTACAGGAATATAATGTTCAAATTGTAAGAGTACAGAGGTGCAAGAACTACCCACTATAATTGAAAAAGGAGTACAACAGAAAGCTACAACTACTGGGCTCAGCACCCTCTACAGCCGTAGGCTCTGGCTGCTCAACACCTGGACCTGAAAAGGGGTTATGAGTGCAAAACGTCAGCGAATGCTGAGTAGAGTGGCAACCAACTAACTAAAGCAGTAAAGGTGGACATGTAGCTGTTGTTTTTCAATTTCTTTCTTTCTTTAACTAATTATTCTTTCTTTCACGACTTGGTTTATTTATCAGGTCTCTTTCTTGATCTCGAATGTTCATCGTGGGAACGATCTTGATTGCAGTCTTTTTCGAAGAGTAGAAGTCGCACGTGGTGCTCTCCTGGTCGGGAGAGTCCCCCGTGGTGGTCCTACACCCAGTCAACCGCCCCAAGGTCATAGACAGATGTAACGGTGACTACGGCACGCGTGATAAACGCACGGGTAGCTACCCCACACTGGCACGCGGTCAGTTGTTTCCGTTAGCGGGTGTGCCCAAAGAACAGTATGAAATTAGTATAGGGCATAGCCCTCTCAGTAACAGTGGTCTAGCCCCTGAGAATCAAACAGGGGTCTCGCCCCTTCACAATCCGCACACCTTTGCCTGACTACCCTAGTTTGCCCAGTGGGCCTAACAAGTCGGTGTAGGGTGGCTAGCTGAACCTCAGGCCCCATGGGGTGGCTAGCTCTCTCCCTACATTAGCAGCTCTCCCTGGTATAATGTACACTAGGGCCACAGAGTCGGTGCAAAGTGGCCAAACCCACCCCGGATCTCAACCCGAAGGCGGCAAGCTCTCCTCTACACTAAGAGATAACATGTGTTCCCCTTGGTACTACGTAGTCAAGGGCCAGCACACTTCCCAGCACATTCCCAGATCCATTCCATTTATTTCCAAGAGCTTATCTCCTAATTTCCTGTAGGGTTCATACTCATATTCCTCGTGCCATTCCATATCAGGTTTCATCATTTCTATTTTCATTCTCAGGTTATACACATGCAATTTGTATCTCTATTCCATATTCAGTTTATTTACAAATAGCTCGTGTTTCCAACATTTACCTTTCCATTTTCAAATTATATACATACAGCTCATATTACGTCATTTCACGTGTGCGACAGGAAAGTTACATTCAATAATTAACTAACACAATACTACATATTTCGCAGGCAACTGTTATTCATTTACAAGCAATTGTTATCATTCTATCTACTCATGCAAAACTGCAATTCATTCATTCACTGCAGACATTCTAGTATTTCTAGTCCTAGGATTTATGTCATATCCTAGGTTCTAATCATTCATTCCACACATGCATTTAAGTTGTAATTAATTTAAGGGGGAGCCACTTTACCAGCAAGCCCAGGAGTAGTGGGGGCTTGAACGGTAGGTGCACGTGCCTCAGCAAGCCTCGAACCCGCAACGGAATGAGGTCCTATCACAAGGATCAATCACAAGAGAATACTCAGAACAATATAGAAAGTATTTCAACAAGTAGGGAAAATCATACGGGAAACATTGATATCTTAATTGCGGAAATCGGACCTCAAACAGACCCTAAACGGGTCAAAAACAGTGTTCCTGACTCAAATCAGACGTCTGGAATAACTTTCGGATGTCTTAAAAGTGTCCAATGCCATACCTCAAGTCCTGCACCACTCCTCAGACGTCCAGGAACTTCGCTGGACCGTCTGGACCCAGTTCTAGGCATCCGACCACCTCTCTAGACGTCTGGAAGCACTTTTCGTCGTTTGGTGCCTCACCCAGACGTCTGAAGTGTGTGGGAGGGCGTGTCTCGCACCTTCCCAAAGCAACTCCTATGCGAATCAACGAAATCTCCTCAAAAAGGCATGAAACAGTGCCTCGGCGGAGCGGCCTGTATGGCCGTATTCGCAAAGAAGACGTACCTTCGCTAAATCTACTCCTCAGTCGTCTGGAACCTCCTCCAGACGTCGGCTACGTCGTCTGGACGTCACTCCAGATGTCTGATTCTGGGAAAAACCCAGAACCAGAACCTGCATCCGCCCTCTTACGCCGCGCATGGCCGCGTCGTGCCCTCTCGCCTGCTGCTCTGGCTGCAGCAATGTCGGGGAGGACCTCCTCGACATTGCTCCCTGACACACTCCTCCGCCTTGCGCACGCGCCGCTCCGGCTGTGAGCTCACAGGCGAGCTCCCACGCGAGCTCGCAAGCTTGCTCTCCATTCTTTCTCACGCTGCTCCTCTCCTCTCACGTCGCTCCTCTTCGCCGTTCTTGCTCTGCTGCTCTCGCTGGAGGAAGGAGGAAAGTGGATGGGAAGTGGGGGTGGAATGAGGAAGGGGAGGGGTTTATAAGGGTGAGGTTTTAGGGTTTTCGCTGGGAGCTGAAGAGAGAGAGAAGACAGAGGAAAACGAGGGGTACTGTCTGCGCGTAGCACACGCGCAGACGCGAGTTCGTACACAAGATTTTCGATTTTCAGACGTCTGAGAATGAGTCCAGACGTCTTACAAGACGTCTGACCCTTAGTCCAGACGTCTTACCAAACGTCTGACCTAAAGTCCGGACATCTTAAAAAGGCTTAACAGCACGGGTCTTAACACTCTCCCTCTGAGATTACGAGAGTGACGAAGCGCCGCCACGTGGTTCATGGATCCGCATCAAGTCGACGCACTTCTAGCAAAGGGAAGTTCCCTTACCTATAGTAGCTAGATTTAACCATATACTTTGTGGCTCTATAGGTTGTATTGTATTTTATTTTTGCTTGTGTTGGGTATTCACTTTGCGACTTTCCATCTCCATCGAGGGACAAAATACTCCTCATGAAGAGGGATGGTTTTGAGGTACGCTACCCTCGGGTATAAAGTAGTGTGGTTGTATTGAGGTTGAACTGCCCTCATTTTAAGTAGTTCGTTTAGTGGATTTGATTGACTTTGTCGATTGGGAAATCCTAACTCGAGAGGGTTAGGTAGTGGTTTTCGCCCGATTTGAATTTCCTCCTAAAAATCACTTGTGCTATTGTGTGATTACTTTTTTTTGTGAGATTATTTATTTTAATTTCGTATTTTTTTTACGTCATGCATATCTTACTCCCTCCCGTAGGAAATTATACTCTGTATCTTCCGCTTATCATTTGATGTTCAAAGACTCTCCTAGGAACCCTTCCATTAAGATCCTTAGGAATCTTAAGCTTCCCCTAAGGATCTCCTTGTGTGTTTGGAAACTTCTCAAACTCAGACTTCCTACAAATGACAATATTATGAAATTAGGAATCCGATTGGTCTCTAAATGTCATTATTGCCCTTTCAACCCTGCTCCTGAGACTCTCCTTCATCTTTTCTTTGATAGTCACTTAGTTCATAATATTTCTGATTAGGCTTTTAAGCAAAACTACCAGTGATTCATAGATCCTCCTCTCTTCTTTGACATCATCTCGAATTCCTCTCAAACTCCTTGTATGAAGATTACTAAAGGTTTGATTTGCTTCATTTGGTGCAATGTTTGGTGGGTTCGTAATAAGGTCAAGAATGATGGTTTCAAATTAGCCAACCTTCATCTTTTCCTCAGCAAAAATTGGAGAAATCTTCTAGACCCCCTCGCCTCATTCTTAGTTGGGTTCGTCCCTCTACGAGGCATAAAATTAATGTTGCTTCCTCTAAGGTTGGGGACCACTATTTTTCAGGTTGGATTATTTAGGATAATCTTGGGAACTTTATCATGGTTGCTTCTGTTAAACTTTCTACTATTTATTTGGAGATTGCCCTCATTCAAGCTATCATTCATGATTTTTCTTGCATCTCTCATGACTCTTTTCAGGTGGAAATGGGCTCTGTGTTACTCTATTACTGGTGTCTGGAATGCTCCCTATTGCTTGGTAGGCCCAAAGGCACTTTGCTTTCCTCCATGCTCTTTCTACCAAAATTCACTCTGTCTCTTATGTTCATCCGCTTGTCAATGATGCGGCTTCAAAGATTGCGAACTTGGGGGTTAATGTTTGGAAATGCTTCACTCGATTGGATTAACTTCTTACCAAGATTGCAGGGATTATCAAGTTGGATAGAATCCAAGTACCTTATATTTTGTCCTTGTAACCCTTCAGTTGTGCATGTTGTATTAGGTCAAGAGTCGTGATCCTTTTTTTCTTATTTGGGGTAGGTTTTGGTTTAGTCCCCCCACCTCCTCTTTTCTAACCTCCAGGGAGTGGGGGATGAATAATATTGCTCTCATATTTTGTAAAAAGAAAATCGGATAGCTGGATCCTCTGTTAGGTTACGTGTGAAGTTTTGGATCCGAGAATACTTTTTACCCCTCATCAACTCTATTAATAGCAAGTTAAAAAAAATGATAATGGTCATATTTAGTAGGAGAGATAAATAACCCATAAGACCTATTCTCCTACGTTAGCTAGGACTCCAACTCAAAACTAAAGTGATATGGACATGCCCATCAGCTGAGCTACTCCATGGTATATATCATAGAACTAGTAAAGCCTTCTTCATATATGAGAAAACATGAATTTGAATCTCACCTATTACATATAGCCATCAGAAAAAGGGACTTGTCAACGTGCTCTGTAACAATATAGGAATACATAATTTTAGAATGTATAATTCTACCGTGTACTCATCTAATAACAAATCGTAACATAACCGGAAAAGCTCTCACATAAAGTAACTACCATTGTAAGTTCAAGTTCTACTTATGATATATAGTTTTTAACTAGGCCATTGTTGGTACATGTAAAAGCTCAAGTACATGCACTTGGACCCACGGCCAAGCCAACTTTACCTGTCGATCTCGCTTGAGTTAGAGCTCTAGTTGAGTTGAACCCTGCTCACGTGGCTTGATATGTACACCTCTAAATACTAGCAGTGCTCAAATCTCTGTGTGCGTAGAAATTCTTGAAGTGTGTGTTTTGCTAGACACGCCCAATGTGGGAACAAAAGAGCCTCGATTGCCAGCGTCTACCAAATATCTGCAGCAATTACAAGAAGGCACAGTTGGCAGGCTACTGTACAGACCTCACACATAGTTGGTCGGGGAGCATTGCCAAGGCCATTATTTTTCACAGGATCAATATGGTGGGGGGGTTGGGTTGGGGGGGGGGGTGTGTTCTCATGGTTTTGGACAGGAAACATAGTGGTGGGCATCACGACAGTATCGCTGCCCACTTGAGCTATGAAGTTGGGTTTGTTATTGAAGTAAAGAGATGTACGATGTAATATAGTTTTATAACATAGGCAGTGAGAGAATATACGATGCCAAGTGTTTTTACGATGTACGTGGTGAGAGAATGGCACACTCATGCATTTTAAAAAACTACTTTATTTTCGATGGATAATTTTATTTTAATTTTTTATTAGTGAAAATTATTTTTTATAAGTAAAAAAATTACTTTCCCGATTAAAAATCAATTTTTATCATTTTTTAGGTCGGAAATCGCTTTCCATCGGTGGAAAGATAAAATACACTGGTATATTTCCATTTTCAGCTAGTGTGTTTTATTTTTTCCACCGATAAAAAAATATTTTCCAGTTAGATAAAAATAAAAATACACTAGTGTATTTTTATTTTTAAGTGTATTTTTATTTTTCACAAGTAGAAGATAATTTTCCACCCACAGGTGAAAACCAAAACAGATCAGTGTGTTTTGATTTTTAATCGATGTGTTTTGATTTTCTACTAATAGAAAATTACATCTAGATCAGAAATCATTTTTCAACGGTATAAAATTTTGATTTTCAATCGATATATTTTGATTTTTAATCGATATATTTTAATTTTAAATTGATATATTTTGAATTTTTTACTTGTGATGTGATAGGTTACTTTTTTTTAAAGTAGTGGTGGTCCTCACAGTAGGTAAATTATTTTTTTAGAGTGAATGATGGATACTAATTTTTGACATCAATGTATGTGTGAATGAAAATTGTATGTTATAAAATACGTTGTAACTTGCTTACATACTTATTATCATGGTGTCGAGCTCAAACATGATAAGAGGCACATACAACTTGAACTTGGGTTGATGCTCAGTGAGCATGGAAAGCTTCTCGAGCCCAAGCTAACATACCCACCATGTATGGCATCAGTCTAGACATTGGTTGCGTACGTCATAAAAATGATTATAAACGTAATAAAACAAATTGCCATCGGACTTTGAATTTGTTACTTTTCAGTTTCTCGCTTAAACATCTAAAGCCATTTTTTGGATAACGTTTGTCTCTGGGTGGGCATGGATCATTGGAAACAATGGAGTTTCTTTGCCATGAAGCAATAGGTTTATATCTACAACTTACCCATCACATGCATTATTGATGGAATGAGGAGCATTATTGCGAGACAGACCAAGTCAGTGCTACCCAGAAGACTCAATGATAGAAGTAGAGGCTATGTTGATTAAATTGAAAGGACACAAATGAATAATTTACAAGTTGGTGAGGTGGGTCTACCCTCGAGCAAAAGCGTTTGGATCCAAGCGGTGCCCTTTTTTCACCTTGGCTAGGGTTTCCCTGTCATGCATAGGGTTCCACTATTTTTTTTGTCCCACCATTTTATATCTGATTAAGTGAGAATATATAAAATTTTAAAAATGACATACATAATTGACGTGATCTCCCTTGTACACGACGACATTTAATATATATCCACTATTATTTATAAGTGAAGAAATTATAAATATTTTTTTTATTTTGAATGAAAATATCTAATTTATTTTTGATTCGGTACGATATAATTTGATTTTAAATTAAATATATAGTGATATTTGATTTTACATGAATGTAATACGATTCTAAATTAAAATATATCGACGATTTTTTATTTTACATCGATACATTTTAATTCATAGGTGATGGTGATTTTTTAAGTGGTAATAGATCCTATCATGTGACAACATTTACATTATTATTCACATTACTTCTCGAGAATAATTTTAATGTACCAATTCATTCCATCAATGGATCCCATCAAGATGAGAAGTATTTATCTGAGAGACACATATAACATGATCTTTACTTTTACGTTACATTTTACATTACAAGTTACGTTCGGTGCACTCTTATCCTTCGATTAATTTTATGTACATGGTTACAATGGTTCCCAAGAAGCACAAAAGAAATTAATATTAGTCTCGTTGCAAACGAAGATGGTTACCATGGTTAGCGGTATCGGAGTTGTCTTTGCCAACTTTGGCTGCATTAGACTTGTCCACTGGCTTGATTTTTAAAAATCTGATAAGCGCTTCTTGCAAGACTTTTGAACCGATAATTGGATGTGACACGCTAAATCAGGTAAAAGTTCGAGTTGTAAAAGATTCAAGGAGTACCAAAAAATAGCGAAGCTTGAGTACTCCATTAATTATTCAAGATCCATAATTGAACGCAAGGAGTGGCTCACAGGTAGGCAAGAGCATGCACGGTCGTCGATTGGTGGACAAAATTAATTACACGTGCAGCCAAACAAAGACAATTTCCGATCTGGAGGGTTCTGTTCCATTCTATATATAGAGATCTTTCACCAAATATAGACCACCAAAGACAAGGATTGATATCTGACTTCCACCTAAGAGGATCGCAAGTGTACGCCTTGGCGGTGGGATGAAACCACCAATATTCCACTAAATAGAAGTTTAATTGTTACCAAGATCTCTCTCTCTCTCTCTCTCTCACTTTACTCTGATGCAGTAGTTGTATGGACTACGAAGGAGAGGAATTGGCGAAAAGAATGGTATATATATATATACAACAACAACAACAACAACAACAATCAAGCATTTTTCTACACTAAGTGGGGTCGGCTATATGGATTCTTTGCCTCCACATAGATCGATTTTTAGCCATTTTAGAACTTAAATTAAAGTAATTGAGGTCATACTTAATAGTTTCCTTCCAACACTTGTTTGGTCTTCCTCGCCTCCTCTTAGCGGGTTCAGCCTCCAACTTCTCGCATCTCCTAACTGGAGCATCTAGTGGCCTTCTTTGTAAATGTCCAAACCATCTTAGACGAACTTCTCTCATTTTATCCTCTATTGGTGCCATCCTAACCCTGTTTCTAATAAATTCATTTGAAATACGGTCCTTTCTTGTATGACCACGCATCCATCTTAATATCTTCATTTTTGCCACAGACATCTTCTGTACATGCCTATAGTTTATAGCCCGGCATTCAGAATCGTACAACATGGCTGGTCTTACCACAGCTCGATAGTATTTTCCTTTGACTTTTAAAGGAACCCTCTTATCACAGAGAACACCAGAAGCACCCCTCCATTTCAACCACCCTGCATTAATTCTATGTGTAACATCTCCATCAATTCCACCATCATGTTGGAAAATGGATCCCAAGTACTTAAAAATATCTTTCATTGGAATGCACTCTTTTCCAATTTTTACATCAATCCCTTCGTTGTTCCCTCTACTACTAAACTTACATTCCATATACTCAGTCTTCGTCCTACTTATGCGTAATCCTTTATCTTCCAGGGCTTCTCTCCAAAGCTCAAGTTTTCTGTTCACTCCATCTCTTGTCTCATCAACCAACACAATGTCATTAGCAAAAAGCATACACCAAGGCACCTCAACTTGGATATGCTTCGTCAACTCATCCATAACCAAGGAAAAAAGATAAGGGCTTAAAATCCAACCTTGATGCAGACCAATGGTGATATCAAAGTAGTCTGTCAAATCATCCTTAGTCTTTACACAAGCTGCAGCTCCATAGTACATATCCTTTATGAGGTTGATATATATAATTGGCATTTGTCTCTTCTCCAAAATTCTCCACAAGATATCTTTTGGGATAGAATCATAAGCCTTCTCCAAATCAATAAAAATCATATGTAAATCCTTTTTCTTCACTTTGTATGTCTCCATCATACGTCTCAAGAGGTGTATTGCCTCAATAGTAGACCTGCTTGGCATAATTTCGAATTGATTTTCAATTACCATAGAGACTTGCCTCACCCTTCTTTCAATTATTCTTTCCCAAAGTTTCATCGTATGACTCATCAACTTAATATCTTTATAGTTGGAACAATCTTGTATATCACCCTTGTTCTTGTATAAAGGTACCACAAAGCTTTCCCTCCATTCCTCTGGCATCTTCTTGCCTCTCTACATAGTATTAAATAAATTTGTGAGCCAAGTTATACCCCTTTTTCCTGTCATTCTCCAGACGTCTATAGGAATATCATCAGGCCCAACAACCCTCCCACTTTTTATCATCTTCAGAGCCTCCTCTACTTCTTTCTTTTGTATCCTTCGATAACATGATTGATTCACATACTCTTCTGAGTTAACTAGCTCCCCTAAGATGATATCATTCTTTTATTTTTCATTAAATAGCTTATGAAAATATCTTTTCCATCTTGTCTTTATATCCTCACTAGCTATAAGCACCCTTCCTTCTTCATCCTTGATGCATCTTACATGCGTAAGGTCCTTTGCTTTCCGCTCTCTTGCTTTAGCTAACTTGAAAATATCTTTTTCACCTTCTTTAGAATCAAGTTTTTTGTAAAAATGCTCCCAAGCTTTTGCTTTTGCTTCACTAACAATTTTCTTTACTTATTTCTTTGCTCTTTTATAGTTTTCCATATTTTCATCTGTCTTATCTCGATATAAGTTTTTAAAACAGGCTCTTTTAATTTTAAGTTTCTCCTGCACTTCCTCACTCCACCACCAAGCCTCCTTTTATCCTGGAACACCTCCTTTGCCACCTTCCTAATACAGTTTGCCATACTTAACCACATTTCATCAACACTACCATCAAGATCCCAAGCCTTTTGTTGCATCATCTTCTCTTTAAATTTCACTTGCTCTTTCTTAAGATTCCACCATTTAATTCTCAAATTCTTAGACACTAATTTTCTCTTCTTTGCCTTCTTCAAATGAACATCTAACACCAAAAGTCGATGTTGAGCAGTTAAACTCTCCCCTGGAAAAATCTTGCAATCTTTACAAGATAAACGATCCCTTCTTCTCAAAGCAAAGTAATCGATCTGCGTTCTTGTTAAGCCACTTTTATAGGTAATCAAATGCTCTTCCTATTTTTTGAAGAAAGTATTTGCTATGAAAAGATCATAAGCCGTAGCAAAATCAAGAAACGTCTTCCCTTCTTCATTCCTAACACCAAAACCATGATTTCCATGCACTTTTGCATACTCTAAAGCATCTTTCCCACATGCCCATTTAAATCTCCACCTAAGCAAATCATTTCTGTCTGTGGGTGTAACGACCTAATTCCCAAGTCCCTACGAGACATGAGAATCGGACTGACTCGACTAATCCCAAGACCTAGTCGTCCAACGAGGAAGTAACCAAAAGAGCAGTAAAATAAACCACATTCAGCATGAATATAACTAGCAGTAACAAAATACAACAGTAAGAAAAGGAAATACCACAATATACACCACCACAACAGAAGGGAATTAAACATATACATAACATGAAGCTTACAATAAAGAAGTACAGGGAGTAAACAAGGAAACTACTCACTACAGTGGAAGAAAGGTACAAAAAGAACTGCGGGTAACTCTACTGGACCCTGCTAGGCCCAGCGTCTTCTGTAGCCGCTGACCCTGGTTGCTCAACACCTGGTCCTGAAAAGTAACGAGTGTAACACGTCAGCGAAACGCTGAGTAGAGTGGAAACTAAAAGCTAAAGAAGCAGAAGAGTGCATAGTAGCTGTTATATTTTTTTTACTTTCGTTGTTTACGTCTTTCTATTAATTCACTATTGATTTATTTCTCAGATCCTTCACTTGATCTCGAATGTTCCTCGTAGGAACGATCTTGATTGCAGTCTTTTCCAAAAAGTAGAAGTAACACGTGGTGCTCTCCTGGCTGGGAGAGTCCCCCGTGGTGGTCCTACCCTCAGTCCACCACCCCAAGGTCGCTGATAGACGTAACGGTGACTACGGCATGCGCGATAAGCGCACGGGTAGCTACCCAGCACTGGCACGCGGTCAGTCGTTTCCGTTAACGGGTGTGCTCAAAACACAGCATGGAACCAGTACAGGGCAGGGCCCTCTCAGTAACAGGGGTCCAACCCCTCCACAGTCCGCGCACCCTCGCCTGACTACCCTGGTTTGCCCAGTGGGCCTAATAAATCGATGTAGGAGGCTAGCAGAACCCCGGCTCCCGTGGAGTAGCTAGTGCTCTCCCTACACTAGTAGCTCTCCTCGGTACTGTGTACGCAAGGGCCAGCAAGTCGGTGTACAGTGGCCAAACCCACCCCGGTCTCAACCTGAGGGCGGCAAGCCCCCATCTACACTAAGAGGTAATGTGTGCTCTCTTTGGTGCCACATACCCAAGAGACAATACACTTCCACGTTTCACTTTCTCAGTTCCCTTCTATTCTCTTTTCCAGGAGTTCTACTCCTAATTCCCCGTAGGGTTCGTGTTCTTTTTGTTTGGCCATTGTAGGTTTCACTGTTCTAGTTTTACGTTCATACAACCCATATTCTCAATCATATTTATTCATTCATAATAGGCAGCTATTATTTCCTTTCCACTTTTCCAAGACTGCAATGTTTATATATTCACTAGTTTTCCAATCCTAGGATTCATGCCGTACCCTAGGATCTATCATTCAATCTAGTTTTCCAGTCCTAGGATTCATGCAATACCCTAGGATCTATTATTCAATATAGTTTCTCAGTCCTAGGATTCATGCAATGTCCTAGACTCTGTTAATTGTTCCGCCATTGTAAAAAATTATGTTAAATAAATTAAAAGCCACTCTACCAACGAAAACGGGAGTACTGGGGGCATGGTCGGTAATCCCGCACGCCTCCGCAACCCCTAAGACTGCGACGGAACAGGATCCTAACACAAGGATCAAACATAAGGAGTTTCTTAGAATGGTATACAATTACTGTAAACGGGTAGAGGATTTTATTCTGGAAAGAATGCAACTCGAAACGCGGAAAATGGACTCCGAACGGGCCCTAAATGGGTCAAAAACTACGAAACTGTCCAAAATCAGACCTCTGGAACCTTTTCCAGACGTCTTAAAAGGTGGGTCAGGTCGTACCTTAATTCTGTGTAGTCCTTCAGACGTCCAGAAGCCCGCTGGGACGTCTGGCTTAGTTCCCAGACGTCCGATTGTCACCCTGGACGTCTGGAAGTCCTCTCCGTCGTTTGGCACTGCGGCCAGACGTCTGATTTACGTGGGATGGCGAGCCATCGCGCCATCCCGAGTGGAACCTGCGCACACACACTCCTGCTCTCAGCACGACGAAGCGCAGACAAAGTCGCGGTGGACGGCTGCATGGTCGTACACGCGAAAAAGGAAGAAGATAGAAATATCTTTCGTGTCAGACTTTTGGATAGTCCTCCAGACATCTTCACCGTCGTCTAGTCGTAAGCCCAGACGTCTGATTCTAGAAAATTTTCCAGAACCAGAGCCCGACTCGCTCTCCTCCTGTGATGCACGGCTGCGCTGCGCCCCGTCCGCCTGCTGCCCGAGCTGTAGCAGCCCCTCCGCAACACCCTACACCCGCCGCTCCCCTGTCGGCCGGCTCTAGCTGCCCCGAAAAACTCGAACCCTCACGGTCGAGCTTCCCCCCTTCCGCTCGCAACCCTCCTTCCCGTACTCTCGTCGCGGCCATTGCTGCCGCCGTTCACTCGCTCGCTCGTACTCTCGCACTGGCAGGGAGAAGGAGAAGAGGAAGGCGGAGGAGATGAGGGTGAGGGAGAGGGCGAGGGGGCCTTATAAGGCCGTGCAGGGAGAGAGAGAAGAGAGCGGCGCTCCTGCAGGAAGAGAGAGAGGAAAGGAGGAATGAAAGCGGCGGGTGCAGTCTGCACGCACACGCGTGCAGACGCAACCCCGTACGCCGAAAAAATTTATTACCAGATGTTTGGAAAGGGTTCCAGACATCTGGACTGACGTCTGGGCCACTTTCCAGACGTCTTAAAAACCCGTCTGATGCCATGTTCGTAACAGTGGGATTCCTTGAATTATCATATCAAGCTCTCCCCAAAATTTGTTCTTTATTCTTTCCTCTAGACAAACTTGAGGTGCATAAACTGAAATGACATTCAAGATCTCTTCTTCTAAGATTAATTTTATCAAAATAATTCGATCACCCAATCTCTTAACCTCAACCACGCTCTCCTTCAAATCCTTATGAATTATAATACCCACGCCGTTTCTACCCTTGTCCCTTCCTGAATACCAAAGTGTGAACCTGTTCTCTCGATTTCCTTTGCTTTTTCACCAACCCACTTAGTCTCTTGAAGGTAAAGAATTTGAATCCTTCTCCTTACCATTGTATCCACAATCTCCATGAGCTTGCTGGTCAAGGTACCAATATTCCAACTACCGAATCTCAGCATTCTTTGTGACACACTTCGATGACGAAGTGGTGGAACTAGCTTCTTTACTCGCATGTGTTCCTCATGCGAGAACCCTTGCTCATTTTGGACTACATCCGGGCGACGATGTAGCGGAACTAACTTCTTTACTCGCATGCATTCCTCATGCAAGAACCCTTGCTCATTTTGGACTACATCCGGGCGGCGATGTAGCGGAACTAACTTCTTTACTCGCATGCGTTCCTCATGCGAGAACCCTTGCTCATTTATCACTACACCCGGGCGCTGATGCAGCGCGTCGCAAGTAGGGAATGCCCCAACGAAATAAGAGTGTTTGCTAGAATCCATGTTTATATATATATATATATATATATATATATATATATATATATATATATATATAAACATGGATATATATATATATATATATGCATTCCTTGGGGTGTGACCCCTTATTTTGTGGTCTTGTAGGGCCGAGGTTTGGTTATACTATGTGGTTCTAGTTATTTATCAGGGTACAGTTCAGCTGACTATGATAAAAGGGACTTGAACTCTAGTTATTTCAATCACTTTGATGATGAAATGTTTAATTGTATAAAGATACAAAAGCACACCATGGAAAATTCGTAATTTACATCAATGCCTAATAGATAATAGATATTCATAAACATGAATACTGAAATTCAAATACACATAATTTAATTTACATCATTAATATATAATCTACATTATCAATACATTAATTTTGACTAATAGTTGAAAACTATGCAAGATCTAGAATGTAGTAACGAATAACCACGCAAAAGCATGAAAAGGTGTAGCAAGAGAAAAGGTTAGCACATGATATAATTAAACTATTAGTCCTCTTTGGTAAGGGAAATAAGTAGAGGAATAGAGGAGTGGAATAAGTAGTAAAATAAGTGAGTTAACTCGTTTGGATGTTTTGATAGGTTAAAGTTATTCCACAGAGATAGTGGAATAACTTTACTCCAGGTTAAGTTCACTTAACCTAGCATAAATGAGAGGTGGGTTAAGTGATAGGGATGTAAACCCACTTAACCTGCCAACCAAACACCTCCTTAAAGTGCTCATGATAAGGCTCTTTTCCCCCCTTCTTCTGCCATGTTGGTGCAGCAATTTGCACAATCCTCTTCCAAGATATGATGATCCATGTTTTGCGTGGCGAGATCGTGTTTTAAAAGATGTTACGTTGCGGTATAGTTGAAATCGCCACTGTTGAACCGATGAGTTGCTACGCTAATGTGTTTGGTTTTGAAAAATCTGTTGTCATAGTGTGAAAGCGAAGAACTCGTGTTCAACAAATAAAATTTATACTGGAATAGAAATCCCGGGTTGAACTCAGCGAGGCCACATTGATCTATATTCGCAATTATATATATTTTTTAGAGTTTTTATTGAAAAGTGAAGCGACAATGAAACAAAATTAACAATTAAAATGAGAGAGAGAGAGAGAGAAAACATGCACTCAATATTTCAAAGTATTTATACAATGAATCCAAATAAGAATTACACTAGAAAGCGGGAAATTAGCTACACTAGAAAGCAGGAAAATTCTACTCTAGAAAGCTGTAAAGAAGAATGGGAGAGAGAAGTTATCCTCCTTGACGATCGCTTGGAGGACGGGCCGGACGAGACGTCGCTTGGACGAAGGAGGACAAAGCAGGAAGAAGGAGGTTGAAGTAGGAGGAACGAGAACGAGGCAGCACGTCGTTGTCGTCGCGGGATCCGCTTTCGAAATGAGAGCTAAAATTTGACTTTATCTCACGAGGAGCATCTCGGGTGTAGGACATGCTTCTCTTGAGCTTTGAAGAGGTAGAGGAGAGAAGGAAGGGATGAGAATTTCGTGTGGAGGGGGTCTCCTTTTATAGTTACAAGGAGTGAGGGCAATTTTGTCATTTAAATATCAAAACATTAAATAAGGGGTCTTTAGTGACGGATAAAATCGTCACTAAAGCCTCATTGTGGGTGACGTGTGCCGCTCGCCCATCTTCCGCGCGCTCAACGCCTTTCCACGTTCATCAAATCTCAGCCGTTTGAACGCGAGATCGAACAGCTGAGATGCGCCCTCGCCCGCCTCCTCAACGCGCGCCTACGCGTGCGATCCCACGTTACGCGCGGGCGTGCGTGGGCGCGTCATCTTGATTGAGCGTGTGTGGTCGTTGGATCGTGATCGTGCGATCAATCGGGCGTGCGCTTCCGCTCCAATTGCTGCATGGCGAGGCTCGAACGGACGCCTGTGCTTCGCGTTAGAGCTCTCGACCAATGTGTTGTGGGTACGTTTGTGTCAAGCGCTTAACTTATGCACGGGCGTGTCGCAGCCGTTGGATCTTGATCCAACGGTAGGGAAGGGTTGATGTAGAGGCCTTCAGCTGATGCATGCGGTCGATTGGGCGGCCGAGATGGAGTCACGTGGTGCCATCTTGGCCGTCCATCTTCTGGATGAAGTAGATGGTGCTACGGTTGTCGGATTGAGTCGATTTTCACCCCGTTAGGTTGCGATCGTCGATCCAAATTCATCCGTGTGGTCGGATTTATCGTTTGAAGTGCGAATTCACACCATCTTGGCCCTTGATCTTCTAGGGTTCCTCGATCTCTATATGATGCTATAGATGTCTGATGAGGGCGATCTTAGAGTCGTTGAACTCCAATCATTGCCTTGATCACATCTGTACAGTTGGATCTTCAATCTGAGGCCTCGATAAAAAGTTTGCCCAATCCCTGAACATAAAAGGAGACAATTAACATCCATTTTATTCATACTAATCTAAATGCAAGATGATGTATGTTATGCAATATTTATAATATGCAATGCAACCCTATGCTTAAGAACATGCTTAAATAGACATCTTAAGTAGTGTAAACATGTTTACATCACACCCCCATGCCTATCTTTTACTGGTCTCTAGAGAAAACTACATGCTATTTATAAAAGAATCAGGTTGGATTATTTGGACATGAGTTATTTTCAATCATTCAGAAAATATTTACTTAGAATCAGAACTTTCAAAGACACAATAGTGCCCGAGTATTTGCCAAAATGCAGACTGCCTCAAGCCCTCGCCTTATTCAAAGAAAAATTTCTTTTTCTCTTTTTCTTCTTCTCTAATTTTTTTGGATTTTTGAGTTTTAGGGTTTAGGAGTGGTTTTCTACGGCCATTCAAGTCACCCAAGATTTGATGAGAACCCTAAGTTCTAAGCATCTTATTGTGAATGTGATAGACTCGTTGATCGGCAGTTAAAACAGACTTCAGATTTCTACGCCTCTAAGTGACCTTGAAAAGAGAATTCTGCCTAAAGGTGTATCTTTACAACCGGTAGCTTTGTCCCTACTTTTATTTTTACAGGGTCAACACAAGGGTGAATCCAGTGTATATCTCCCCTATTTATTCTACTTCTCCGCTTCTTCCTAAGTGTTTTAGGAATTTTCAGTGCATTTATTGAGTTGGATTCTGGACAACCGATCGATGAGCTGTTACCACCGACAACTTGCAAGCCATACTTGTACGGCGAAGTGTGGTTTATTTCTTTTGTTTTGTTTTCTTTTTTTTTTTAAGTAGGTGGCTTCCCTGGTCTAAGATTTATCTAAAGATAGCAAAAAGAGAATGGTCTAGTGATTGGGCTCTGGACAACCTACCTATGGGCTGTTGCCCACAATAACTTGCCAGCCATATCACCCTAGAAGGTTTATTAGCTACCCAATTTCCATTAAAATCACTGAACGAGTTAGTCCAAAGAAAGTGTGTAGATGCTTAAAACTTAAAATTCCCTCAAATCAGAGGGCGGGTTGATAAGTAGTGTATTTATTACCCAAACTTATTTACTCAAATTACAATAGAATTAAGGTTGGCAAGGACTCGAAAAATAAATCCACATTTTAATGGATACACGGGACGATTAAGTCCAAAGACTTGAAGGGTCTTTGTGTTCAGATCCTATTGTAATATTTCCTAAGATTGAAAAGTCCTAATGTCCAACTATTCCTTCCTAATTCAATTTTTTTTTATGTATAAATAAGAAAAGAAAAACAATTTACATGAATTTCACAAAGCTGACCAAATGATTCAAAAATGGATCCACCCCCCCATGCCTAGCTGATGCAATGTCCACATTGAGAAAGAGACATGAAAGAAAGGGTAGAGTATGAAAGATGACACCTGAATATGAAGCTTGTGTTCGCTTTGTGTCATATGTACAACTGTTGAGTTTAATGCCGTTAGCTAGGTGAAGTTCAGCCAAAGAAGTCACAGAATGGCTAGAGCAACTGTGCCTGAGACAGGTTCTGGAAGAGTACGGTCAATAACAGGCTTCAGGCGTTGACCGTTGACTTTAAATGTGTTACCCGTCTTTGGGTCAGAAATCTGAACGGCTCCATTTGGAAAAATCTAGTCAATTATGAATGGGCCATTCCATTTAGATCTAAGTTTGCCAGGAAAGAACTTAAGTCTAGAATCGAATAACCAGACCTTCTGGTTCGGCTCAAAGCTCTTGAGGGAAATCAATTGATCATGTAGAGCTTTGGTCCGAGCCTTGTAGATCTTGGCATTCTCATATGCTTCATTTCTAAGCTCCTCCAACTCAGATAGTTGGAGTTTCTTGGTCCTCTCAGCTAAATTTAGATCTAAATTGCATTGTTTGATCGCCTAGAATGCCCTGTGTTCAATCTCTACGGGTAGATAGCATGCCTTTCCATACACCAAACGGAATGGAGACATGCCGATGGATGTTTTATATGCCGTGCGGTAGGCCCAAAGAGTGTCCTCACGCTTTTGAGTCCAGTCCTTGCGATCAAGCCTAACCATTTTTTGCAAAATGTTCTTGATCTCCCGATTGGAGATCTCGGCTTGTCCATTCGTCTGGGGATGGTAAGGTGTGGAAATTCGGTGATTAACCTCGTATTTGGCCAACAAATTTCGTAATTGGGCATTAGTAAAATGAGTGCCACCATCACTGATGATGGCCCTCGGAATTCCGAACCTGCTGAAGATATTTTTCTTGACAAAATCGATGACCACCTTGTGGTCATTGGTTCGGGTGGGAATCGCCTCAATCTGTTTGGACACATAATCAACAGCTATAAGAATGTGCTGATGTCTAAATGAAGGGAGAAAGGGTTCCATGAAATCGATGCCCCAAACATCGAAAATTTTGACAGGAAGATTGGGTTTAGGGGCATCATATATCTCTTAGTTATGCTCCCGAGTGCCTGACATCGAGAACATGACCTTGAGAAATCCTGGGCATCTTTAAATAAAGATGGCCAATAGAAGCCAGATTGCAAGATTTTTGCAGCCGTCTTTTTCCCGGAGAAATGTCCACCACACGTAGATGCATGGCATAACTCGAGTATACTGTTGAATTCATTCTCCGGTACACATCGGGGAATAATCTGGTCAGAGCAGATGCGGTACAGTTTAGGGTCCTCCCAGAAGTAGTATTTGGCCTCAGATTTGAGTCTATCCCGTTGTTGCTTGGTCCAATCCTGGGGGATTTGATCAATGACCAAATAGTTAACAATGTCAGCAAACCACAAGGTGTGGACACCTGAAATTGTAAGAATAGCTTCATCCTGAAAAGTGTCAACAATCGGGATGTCCGGATGAGAAGAATCACCTAGGAGTCTCGACAAATGATTCGCCAGCACATTTTGTACCCCGATTTTATCCTTGATTTCAAGATCAAATTCTTGAAGCAAAAGAATCTAACGAATAAGCCGGTGTTTGGCATCCCTTTTGGCCAAGAGATGTCTCAAGGTTGAGTGGTCGGAATAGATGATAACATTAGACCCTAAGAGATAAGCCCTGAAATTTTCCAAAGTGAACACTACAGCTAGTAATTCCTTTTCAGTAGCAGTGTAATTCCTCTGGGCTTCATCCAGAGTTTTACTAGCGTAGTAGACGACAGAGGGCTTTCTATCAATTTTCTGACCCAAGATAGCCCCGACCGCGTAATCAGAAGCGTCGGTCATGATCTCAAAAGGGACTGTCCAAATTGGTGGTTGCAATATTGGAGCACAGGTGACTGTCAAAATCAAATGCCTTTCGGCATGATTCATCGAAAACAAACGGTGTTTCTTTGGCAAGAAGATTGCTCAGAGGACGAGCAACCTTCGAGAAATCCTTGATGAATCTTCGATAGAATCCCACACGACCAAGAAATGATCTTATTTGTTTAACAGATGTGGGAGGAGGAAGTTTAGCGATAGCATCAACCTTAGCTTTATCCACTTCAATTCCCCGTTCAAAGATTACATGACCCAAAATGATGCCTTCTTGGGTCATGAAATGACTCTTTTCCTAGCTAAGGACCAATCGTGTTTTGATACATCGCTTAAGAATCATTTCCAGATTAGCCAAACAAGAGTCAAACGATTCTCCAAAAATAGAGAAATCGTTTATGAAGACTTCCATAAACTCTCCCACCATGTCAGAGAATATGGCTAACATACACCTTTGAAAAGTCGCAGGTACATTGCATAAACCGAAAGACATCCTACGGAAAGCAAAGGTTCTGTAGGGACATGTGAAAGTAGTTTTTTCCTGATCCTCGAGATGGATAGGAACTTAGTTGTATCCCGAGTAGCCATCAAGAAAACAGAAGTACTTCTATCCAGCTAGTCTTTTTAAGTTTTGATCGATGAAAGGCAGGGGAAAATGATCCTTTTTAGTGGCCGTGTTCAGCTTCCTACAGTCAATACAAACCCTCCAAGCGGAAGCTGAACGAGTTGTGACAGATTCTCCTCTCTCGTTAGTCACAACGGTAGTCCCAGCTTTCTTCGAAACAATCTGCACGGGTCTTACCCAGGGACTATCAGAAATTGGATAAATAATTCTTTCATCGAGCCACTTGATGATTTCCTTTTTGACCACTTCTCGGATATTTGGATTTAATCTCCTCTGCATCTAGCGAGAAGGGTAGGATCCATCTTCCAAGAATATTCTATGATTGCAGTAAGATGGCTCTATCCCCCTAAGGTCATGAATGGTCCAACTAATTACCTCCTTGTGTTCCTTCAGTAGCTTAATCAATTTAATCTCTTGCTCCTTTCTTAATTTAGCACTGATAATCACAGGGAGCATCTTCTGATGTCCTAAAAATTGATATTTCAAATTCTCTGGCAATGGTTTCAGTTCAAGCTAGAGCGGGTTGATGATTGATGGTAAGGAAGATGTTGAGGACTCAATAAGAGGAAGAGGTTGTGAGTGAACAAAATCAATAACCTTTTCAGAAGATGGCAGGTCTGCCATAGAGGGTTGCAGGTCGAATTCGTCATCAAAGGAGGAACTTTCAATTGAAGAAACCATCAAATAAGTTTCAATGTTTTCATTATCCTCGTCAAGTTCCTCAATAAATCCACAATCCTCAAATTTATTGATCGCCTTAAAAATATCGAATTTCATTCATTGATCCCCAAAGGTGATTTCCATGCTACCGCTTTCACAATTAATGTTGGCCTTAGCGGTAGCCAGGAACGGATGTCCCAGAATGGTGGGCGTGTTCCTCAAATTTTCAGGTACATCCATGTCAAGGACAAGGAATCTATAGGAAAATAGAAATCCTTGACCTTAACTATAACATCTTTAATAACGCCTCGCAGATTTGTGACCGAGTGGTCCGCTAACTGTAGCGTTATTGAAGTTGGCCGAAGTTCACCTAATCCAAACTTCTTGTAAAGAGAAGTCGGAATTAGGTTGATGGATGCACCCAGATCCAAAAGTGCTCTATCAAATGTGTAGTCTCCAATGACATAAGAAATCAACGAAGCACCTAGATCTCTATTTTTCTAAGGGAGGTGGTGTAGGATAACATAACTAACCTGCTCGGAGAGTACCACCTTCCTTGGAACAGATTCTCTCGGCTTACGCTTTTGTGTACATAAATCCTTTAAAAATCTTGCGTAAGCTGGTATATGCTTGATAGCATCGAGGAGTGGGATATTGATCTCAACATTCTTAAATAGATTTAGAAGCTCCTCGTTGCTATCAACAGACTTCTTCTTTGATTTGATCAAGGCTTCAAGAAAAGGAACATGAGTCAGATCTTTGGAATCAGGTTCCTGAGCCTTGATTTCTCCTTCATAATTCTCCTCTCTCTCCTCAGGTTCTTCAGGATTCAGTAGATCAGAATAGTGTGGTTGTGGATCCTGAGTCTGCTTACCATTCCTCAAGGTGACAAAATTTGCAGATGCGTAAGAGTTTGGGTCTTGGGGAGGGTTAGGAATGATTGGAGGGGCTTTATTAGCTAGAAATTATTGATTTGCATAAGAAGAAGAGGAGGAGGGACCCGGCTCAACCACCTGAGCATGTGCGTGTGGGTCCCTCTGATTTCCGTACCCATGGGCTTTGTTGCCCGGATTCAGAATATTTCGCGGGTTGGGTACGGGTTGGGATGGTAGAGATCCAGGTTGACGAGAGTTAGCAAGGAGCCTGGACTGCAAGTTGTCCAGCGAGGTTTTCATTTGCTGCATGAGCTGGAGCATGGATCCTTGCATCTCTACCATTTGTCGATTCAAATCAGCTTGCCATACGGGTTGACGGGCATTCCAAGCTGGCTGATTGACCTGATTTGGAGGCAACTGAGTATATACATGACCCTGACCCATTGGTCATTGCGGAGCATAGTTGCCGGGTCGAAATTGAGTCTATTGCCCTGGGTTTTTTCAAGAGAAGTTAGGGTGGTTTCTCCAACCTGGATTATAAGCATTAGAGTAAGGGTTGGACCTAACATTTTCTAGTACATCACAGACATCCTCATAGGGTGAGGATGGAGAGAAAGAAAGGGAAGCATTAGAAAACTGGGATCAAAGGCCCCAGTTGGGAACCCGTGAGGTTCCGAAAAATGCTGACTCACAGGTTCAGCCGCATCGAGTTGATTCACGAACTCCCGTCCATAAGGGGCTCATGAAGAATGGAATCCCGAATTTTGGGATTGAGTGGATCGAGAGTTGTTTATAGAATTGTTGGCCATCCACTCTTCCATTCTCTTAGCAACCAAGTCCACCTTGTCTAGTTTGTTACAAATCAATTCCATATCAAATGAATCAGAGTCATGGACTTCATTGACATTTGATCTAGGCTGCTGGGACCGGTTAAATGTATCCATGGAGGCATGATTGATTGAATTCTCGCTCATTTCCTCAAATAAATGGTGTGCACTATCTGTGTCTTTATTGAGGAAATTTCCTCCACAAGAATCATCCACATGATTTCTGAGTTGCTTAGTCAACCCATGATAGAAGATTTGCACAAGTTACCATTTCGACACCTCGTGGTGTGGACACCTCCGCAATAGGTCCTGGAATCGCTCCCAGGACACATGAAACTGCTCCCTCGGCCGCTGGGTAAAGGTAGTGATTGCCCGTCTCAAGGCATTGGTATGTTCTACTAGGAAGAATTTCTTCAGAAAGGCCGATTTCAACTCATTCTAAGTTGCAATGGGTCTTCCTATTGTCCTGTACCAATGCGCGGCCTTATCCCTAAGAGAGTAGGGGAAGAGCCTCATGATCATTTTCTCCTCGTTTACGTTTCGTGCCTTGGTGGTATGGACCAAAGTGGTCAAGTCCTCCAAGTGCTGAAACGGATCTTTGGAGCCAAGCTCATGATAATGTTTGATCAGGCTTAACACCTAGGCCTTGATTTCTACGTCACCGGTTGGAATCTGGACGCCAGGACGTTCCCCGTAATTTGAAGGATCATAAAAATCCTTCAAGGGTTGAGCGCCCTACATTCTCTGCATTTGTTCCTGCTGCCTTCGGTATTCTTCCTGTGGATCTCTAGGCAGAGGAGGCTGTTGGTTGGCCATGGGATCAATTTGACCAAAATCCAATTTGCACCTCCTAGAATACTCTAGTGGTCCTTCCAATTGGGGATTCAATGATCGTCTTCCCAGCATAAACTAGGAGAAGGTCGGAAGGACTGGGGATAAGGACCCTGCAGCACAATAAAACAAGACTGTCCTTAAGTGGAGTAGCCTAAGGATCTACTGAAGCCCAAAACCCATCTTAAGATTGTAAATGATTTACTCTACTTGCATCTGCTCAATCCAACCAGTTAGAAGGAGGGACTGGGGAGAAGGTTCTTCCTTCGACTTTCGCCTCCGGTTCCTAGTGTACAGTCCAGCTACGGTCGTTTGACGCTACTCCCCTAGGTAGACATCAGATTAATTAGTACAAGTAAGTTAATCAAAGACAATCTTAGACTAAGCCTTGAAGAGCAAATCAGACCTTAAGGCCAACGTCTACTCAATTTTATTAAGGCCTGGGATTGTGGTGCTTATGGAATGTGATAGGCCCTTAAAGTGGGTTGTGCCCTTAATGATTGATTGAGAATTGTGTAAGTGCGTGCACAACCAGGGTTTTCAAGCAAGATTATTTGTGATGCGTGGATTTTAATGTTCAAATCTTACTTTAAGTAGCTTTTAGGGTTTAAAATTAGGTTGACTGCAATCAAGTTTCAAGGCAAACCAAGTTGTCAAACACGGGTGAAGATTGTTTTCCTTTAAAACCAGAAAGAAAGTGGAGTGCCTAGAATAGACCTAGATTGAAAACCCTAAGGAGGAGCTACTTGATGAGTTGATTTTAAGTAGAGTGGTGCGGCCCGAACAACTCAAACAACTGGCCACAAATGCACCACTAAGTTAGGCACACAAAGATGGTTAACCTAGAATGATTTCTACTCTTTTATGTGTTGCTTTGTGTGTACCGGTTCCATAGATCAGATCCCGGTTGAGTAAAAACAAATCAATTAGGTTAAATGCCTTGAATGTGGGTGTACGATGTGTGTTTATTGAAAATTGCCCCACAAGATTTTCTTTTTGTTATTTTTTTTTACAAACGAGAGTGAAATGAATGTGAGTGAGAATCCAAACAACTAAACTATTCCTAGGATTTATGGAAACTCCTAGGCTAATTGGAATTTGGATTTAATGTGGCAAATGAAATTTATGGAGGGGGGAAGAATGGGGAGCACTTACAGTTGTCTTCAACTGCACTTTACTCCGGTCTACCACTTGATGATTCCCTGATGGAGGTCTCTGCAAAACAATAAACACAAGAGAAGGCAAGTTAGAAAATAATAAAGTGCGTGAAATGCGAAAAGAAGATCGAAAATCGTTGCCTCCCTGGCAATGGTGGCAAAATGTTGAATCGATGAGTTGCTACACTAACATGTTTGGTTTTGAAAAACTTGTCGTCGTAGTGTGAAAGCAAAGAACTAGTGTTCAACAAATAAAATTTATACCGGAATAGAAATCCCAGGTCAAACTCAGGGAGGCTACGTTGATTTATATTTGCAATTATATATATATTTTTTAGAGCTTTTGTTGAAAAGCGAAGCGACGTAATTACAATGAAGTAATATTAACAATCAAAATGAGAGAGAGAGAGAAAACATGCACTCAATATTTCAAAGTGTTTATACAATGAAATCAAAGAAGAATTACACTAGAAAGCGGGAAATCAGCTACACTAGAAAGCAGGGAAATTCTACTCTAGAAAGCTGTAAAGAAGAATGGGAGAGAGAAGTTATCCTCCTTGACGATCGCTTGGAGGACGAGCCGGACGAGACGCCACCTGGAAGAAGGAGGACGGAGCGGGAAGGAGGTTAAAGCAGGAGGAACGAGGATGAGGCAGCATGTCGTCATCGTCGCGGGATCTGCTTCCGAAATGAGAGCAAAAATTTGACTTTATCTCGCGAGGAGCATCCTGGGTGTGGGACACGCTTCTCTTGAGCTTTGGAGAGGTAGAGGAGAGAAGGAAGGGATGAGAATTTCATGTGGAGGGGGTCTCCTTTTATAGTTGCAAGGAGTGAGGGCAATTTGGTCATTTAAATCTCAAAACATTAAATAAGGGGTTTTTTGTGACGGATAAAACTGTCGCTAAAGGCCCATTGTGGGCGACATCTGCTGCCCGCCCATCTTCCATGCTCTCAACGCCTTTCCACGTTCATCAAATCACGATCGAACGGCTGAGATGCGCCCTCGCCCGCCTCCTCAGCGCGCGCCTACGCGTGCGATCCTGTGTTTCGCGTGGGCATGCGTAGGCTTGTCATCTTGATTGAGCGCGTGTGGCCACTGGATCGTGATCGTGCGGTTGATCAGGCACGTGCTTCCGCTCCAATTGCTGTGCGGCGAGGCTCGAACGCGCACCTGCGCTTCGCGTTAGAGCGCTTGACCAACATGCTGTGAGCACGTTTGTGTCGAGCGCTTAACTTTAGAACGGGTGTGTCGTAGCCGTTGGATCTTGATCCAATGGCGGGGAAGGGTTGATGCGGAGGCCTTCAGCTGATGCATGTGGTCGATTGGACGGCCGAGATGGCACCACGTGGCGCCATCTTGGCCGTCCATCTTCTGTATGATGTAGATGGTGCCGCGGTTGTCGGATTGAGTCAATTTTCGCGCCATTAGGCTGCGATCGTCGATCCGAATCCATCCGTATGGTCGGATTTGTCATTTGAAATGTTGATTCATGCCATCTTGGCCCTTGATCTTCTAGGATTCCTCAGTCTCTATCTGATGCTACAGATGTTTGATTAGGGCGATCTTGGAGTCGTTGAACTCCAATCGTTTCCCTGGTCACATCTGTACGGTTGGATCTTCGATTCAAGGCCCCGATAAAAAGTTTGCCCTGTTCCTGAACATAAAAGGAGACATTAACCTTCATTTTATTCAAACTAATCTAAATGCAAGATGATGCATGTTATGCAATATTTATAGTATGCAATGCAATCCTATGCTTAAGAATATGCATAAATAGACATATTAAGTGGTGCAAACATGTTTACATTAGCCGAGAAAACAAATGAGAATTTTTTACTCGAAAACCTAAGTATTCAAGGTCGAACTCATGGAGCAAATTGGTATTTTAGAAACTAAAATCATGATTTCAAATTACTTAACAGATAATGTTCAACAATAATATCAATGCAATGAAAGCTAAAAAGATGCAAAATGAATGTTCTCTCTTCTCTAATGTCTTCTTTCCTTATGAATCAAATGTCTAATTTTGTGAATCAGACGTCTTAAACTTGCATTGTTATAGTACTTTTTTGATTTTTTTCTTCATCCTTTCTTTATTGATCTCTAACTCCTTTTCTTCTTTAGTCTCTGCTGCGGCTAAGTCCTTCTTGGCTTCTTCTTCTTCTGTTCTTGCCTCCTCCTGGGTTTCTTCTTCCTTGGCTTCTGCAGTCTTTTTCTTCTTTTTCTCACACTTGGCTTTCCTCAGCTCCTGCCTTCTCTTCTTTTCTGCGGCTAGCTTCTTCTTCCTGTCTTCTTCCTCTGCAGTCTTCTTTAGCTGCACTTCCCCCTTGGCTTCTTCTTCTTCTTTCTTCCCTTCTGCTACAGTGCTTCTTCCTCCTTAGCCCTGTCTTCTGCCTTTGAGTCCTTCTCCTGCCTCTGCCCTTGATCTTCTTCTTCAGCTGCTCCTCTTCTTTCTCTTCTTCCTTGCTGCCTTAGCTTTGGCTGTGGCTGCACCTTCAGCTTCCTCTTCTTCTTCCCTGTGCACTCACACAGAAGCCGCGTCTCTCTCTCTCAGTTTCGCTCTTAGGTGCACTCTCCTAGAGCTAGGTAATCGGGTCGGGTTTCACGCGCCCGGGTCCAGGCGCACAGGCGTGGGTGGTGCGCGAGGAGTGTGGGGTTAATCGGGTCGGTCAGCCAGGTGTGCGAGGGCGTGGGTCGTAGATGAGGCGGGTAAGCGTGGGCGAGGGGACCTCACCCCGTGTCTTGTGGCGAAGAGAAGAAAACACAAATTCAATAAAAATGTCTCACCGCGCTCCTGAGTTTCCGAGGTGGGACTAAAAGTCCCACCCGCTTCGCTTGTGCCTGCAGGTGAGGTTCTTCTCTCAATTGTTGCAGCTGGGCACCTCGCAGAGCCAACTGTCTGGATGGATGTATGAGCGAGACCAACCCATGCCTTTTGGACCTGGGAACCTGGAGTGCTTCGGCCTGGAGTGAGCTTGCGAGCTCCTTCGAGCCATCGCTAATGGTGGTGGAGGGGTCAGATTTGAAAATCACAAAGATGGCCTTGCGGCCTCATTAAACCACATGGGGATCTTCGTCGTGTTAAGGAGAAAGTGAAACAGTGGGTAGCTGGCCGCAGGGCGACCTAGGCGTGAGTGCCTAGGTCGCTCTATGGCAGTTGTGATGGGTGTGTTTGGGGAGCACTTAGGGACGTGATGGCGGTTAGTGAAGGGTTGAATGATGATTAGTGGGTGATGGTGAATGTTCTGAGGTAGGTGGCGAGTTGTGTTGATGGGTGAAGCGACGGGAGCGCCTTCGCCAATTGTCGGCCAGAGATGAGGGAGACGAAGGTGGTCTGTGGCTGTCGAGGGTGATTTTGTGAAATAAAGAAGGGGAAAGTGAAAGGTAGGGAGAGAGAAACTTAACTGAGGGTATCTGAACAAAGGGGGGAGGCGGTGGGCGAGCGGCGCGTATTTGACGTCGCCGGAGACGAAAACCCTAAGGTGAGGATGACAGCAACGAGGAAGGGGTCGGAGCGGCATGCGTGGGTACGGCACGACATGGAGGAGCAAGGCGGAGATGACTCTGCCACTGGTATGGTGGCAGAGCGATGAGAGGAGGGAGGAGAGGTCATCGGAGCTTGCGGGCAGATGGCCGAAGACGAGGGAGGATGGAATTCAGGGGAATTCTCAGGCTAAACAAGCTTGGCCAAAGCGGCTGGAACTGGAGTTTCTTTTGTAGGCACAGGCAGAGGGCCTCGTGCTTGGAAGGCGAGCTTCCAAGCGCAAGACTCTCATAGGTGGTCTCCACAGGTATGATACCCATGCCTCTCGAGCGTTCGCACGAGAGGTATGGTGTGAATCAGGGCATGGGAAGCTGCTTAGACGGTAGGGGATTTCTCAGAGGACCCCCCTTCAAATCTGAGAGCAACTCCCTGGGGAAGCGAGGAGAAATCCTCCTAGAAACTTCGTCGAAGGTATGGGTCCTCTGCTGCAATGGCAGACGGACCGGAATGCAAAAAGTGATGAGGAAGTTGAGGGGGTTTTCGCAAGGGTTTTCAAAAGTTAGGGGCCAGAATGTAATTGGGTGAACTTTTTTGCAAAGTAGGTCAAGATGACCTTCCCTTAGGTCAAAATTTTGGTACAAACCTAATTTGGAACTAAGGAATCCAATGGTGAAGTTGGATTTTAGGTTTGACCAAGTTTGATTGGATATTTTACACAAAAACCTAAATTAGGTCAAATATTGAGCTAGGACCCCAATTTAGGTCAAAATAGGTTCCAAAGGCCAAATTGAAGGTTCTAAACCCTAGGGAATATTTTTCCATGAATTGTAGAGGATTTAGTTGATTTTTACCCCGACTGAAACCTTGTGAAATTAAGTGGGTTTATTTTAGGGTTATAGAATGTCATTTAATTCTTAAATCTCACCATAACCCTTTTTTGACTAAACCGTTCCCACTTTTCCTCCTATTAAGTCCAATTGACCTATGTTTAGATCCTGAGAAATTCCGTTGATGAACTGCAATGGTAAAATTACAGTTTTACCCTTTATTTCATGTTTTCTTCCCATAGTAGTGAGCCCTTTAATTAGGCCTTTCTCTTGGTTATGTAGGAGCTTTTGTTCTCTTTTCTAGGTCGAAAAGAGTTAGTTAGGGCTCATGATGAGGTTCTCATCAATCCACTACTAAGATTAATTAATACACTCTAATCTTCGATCATCCTCGAAAACTTTCTCAATACTGCAACCAATAAACAACATTATGACATTCTCATGCTAGAAACGGGTGAAGAGGAATGGTGGAGGGTAAAAAATTAAATGGGTTGTAGAAAGGTGATTGAAGTCTAATATAGGCTTTGTTGGGCTTACGGTATAGATCGAGTTCGATCAAAAATTACAAGCATGGGAGAGCATTAGGAATCGGTAATCCAGTTCCACCTTGAAAGGTATACATTTTAGGTGGGAATCTAACCCTCAAAGCTTTTCACTAATTCAGAGGGAGAGAGAGAGAGAAAGAAAAGAATAAAGTATAAGCTTTCATGCCCCTTGAAATCCTCATGGGCCCCATTTTTATAATGGGTTACATAAACATTCTCTACGATTTTTGTTAATTAATTTGAATCTTGTGATAATAGGTTGTGGTTCTTCGTAACGATCTTTCTTGTGCATGTTACTTCATGTATAACTTGCATGTTCCACTGGCTCCTCTCTGCTTTGAGAAGATTGAAGAGTCGACATTGAACCACTTTCTTATAGTTGGTCATCACACGATCATTCGTCAAGGTCCACAGACAAGAATTTCCTAGCAAATTAACAAGATTTTTCTCTCTCTCTTCTCTCATGTAAAATTTCATTGTATCATTAAAAGAAAAACATATCAAATTGTTTATTTGCATAGTAAGGAACTTCTGCTATATGTATTAGCTATCTTCCTTGAATGCTGAGATTTGCTTAGATGTTATGATTGTTGTTTATTAGTGTGCTTAATTGTATGGTTTGCAACTAGTACACTAATCTTAAGCACTTGAACAGCTAGTTTTCCAAATTGAAACAAATCTCGTAAACTATAAATAGAAGAAGCTCTAATCAAAGGACATAAATTGATTAAGAAGCTCACACACTTATGCACCTTAAACCTATTTGTTGATGATATGACAATGCATAAGCAAAGGAGGATGAGTCTAGAACCTTCTCGCAGAAAAGCTAGGGGAGTTGTGAACATTCCTTTGGCAAAGATATGATTTTGTTAAGGGGATAAAGAGTGTATGCCATGGATAGAGGAGGTTATATCGAGGTGGTTGAGTGAAGGAGGTGACAAAGTGGATTAGAGAGAAGAAAATGAGGTTATCGGATCTTCAAAACTTTTTTAGGTTATTAAAAGATGAAGAAACATGGAGAGATGAAAGTAAGGATGTCAGCGGGATAGTTAATTAAGTCGAATTTTAATAATGTCAAACCCATCCCCGATTAAAAATAGATTCCCCATATCCACCCCATTCACTTAGCGAGTAAAACTTGCCCCAAATCTCTTTATCTATAGATTACTTGTTTATCTATTGGACACCCATTTATATATTCAATGGGTATCCATTAACATGTTGCTTCATATGCCTATTCATATATAGTTAAGAGGTCTTAGATAAAGTTTAATTAAGAATTGTCAATACATATTGCCAAACTATCAAAAAAAGGCATACTTCTATGTTACTTGTTTCTTAAATTATGCAAACAGCTTAACATGAAAGAGATAATTTGGGGAACGGGTAGGAGATATTTTTGAAAGGAAATCATGTTGAGACACAAAATCTAGGAGAACATATGTGACACACCTAATCATGTATATAGGTTTGGGGGTACCCTTTCCCATAATCAAATCAAAATCTAATTAGGGATGAATTAGTAAACCCAAACCAACCCATTTATGAAACAAGGTAGGAAAAATCTAACCCATTTGGATTGATTCAGGTCAAATCCCTAGTGGGGAATACCAAATACACATCATTAGGTAAAAGGATACAACACTACGACATCGATGATATGGCATTAGTGTTATAGCAGTACCATAACACTACAACATTAGTGCTCTAACAACCATATAACGTTGAAGTGCCATTAATATACTGTAACAACACTATAGCATCCATGCTACGGTAGTACCATAGCCTTGTAGATGCATAACATCAATGCTATAACTACACAATATCACATGGCATTGATGTTATGGATTATAGCAATGCCATAGCATTGATTTTATAATAAGATTGTAGTGCTAAAGATGCCATAGCATCAATAACATGGTAGCATTTCACTACACAACATTGATGCTATAAGGCTATAGTAGTGCTATAATGTCAATACTTTTAAAGATGCCATAACATCAATGCTAACATGCATGGTGTTAATGTTATTGTTATGACCCAAACTTGACCCCTCGTGGAACCTGGGAATGGCTTGCCTCGACTAACCTCAAGATCTAGTCGTCCAACGAGAAACAAACCAAATGCAAGGATAAACATTTCCACAACCACACATGAAATGTAACTAAGCAAATAAGAAAAGGTAGCAATGGAAAGTAGAACAAAGTTCAAGAAGAACAACACGCCACAGGTGGTAAGATCAAGTTCGCTAGCTAGCCATCACAACCAAAATAGAAAGAACCTAAATAACAACAGGTTCCAACATATTTCAGAAATACTCATTAACAGTAACTAAAAGTCCCTGAAATGAAAAGGAGAAACTGACAAGCTAATGCTAGGCTCGACTGGGCCTAGCACCCTCTACAGTCGGTGGCACTAGCTGCTTAATTCCCTGACCTGAACATGTTTACATATATCTGTGGTCGGGTAATGCTGAGTAGAGTGGCCTATAAGAACATTATCATCTGTTTCCATTAATAATGCACTATGTGTTTAATTATTCACGTATTCTAGTGAGGGTCCATATCATTATTTAATCCACATGTTTCCTAAGAGAATGATCTTGACGCAGTCTTCCCGTGATGTAGGATGTACACGTGGCACTCTCTTAGCCAGGAGAGTATCTCGCGGTAGTCCTACACCCGGTCTACCACCTCGGGGTCATGGTCGCGACGTAGCGGTGACTATGGCATGTACGATAAACGCACGGGTAGCTACCCCACACTAGCACGCGGTCAATCCTTTCCGTAAGTGGGTACGTCCAAACGTATAGTATAGAATAGATCAGAACAAAACAAGGGCCTCATCCCTCAGCAGTTTGCGTACCCTCGCCCGACTATCCCGGTTGGTCTAGTGGGCCTCATAGGAGTCGGTGTAGGGAGGCCAATCCTAACCCTAAGTTCCAACCTAAGGGGTGGCTAGCCCTCTCCACATAAAAAAGCGACAGTAGCTCTCTTCGGTACCATGTACACGAGGGCCAACCTATTCTCTTTACACAAGGGGTGATTAGCTCTCCTCGGTATGTGCATACACGAGGGCCAGCTTATGCTCTGAAAAAGGATAATTAGTTCTCCTCAGTACGTGCATACATGAGGGCTAGCTCACGCCCAAGTTAGAGCTTAGCTGACCATTATGCCTCATAGTAAGCGAATTATTCCGTAACTATCAGAGTTCCATGTCACAGTACTTAAGCTATCTTTTTAGTTCCTCATAGGGTTCGCTCATGGTACTCGCCTCATTTCATTACATGGCATGTATCTCTAGTCACATTCTGGTTTCTTATAATAGGAAGCTCGTGATTCAACAGAACAAGCAATCATTACGTCAATTTAAGTATTCAATTACTCACAGTAGGGAATTTAACCACATTCATTCTCAATTTATAGCAAGCGAGGTTCATGCATCGAATATAACATTCATATTCTCAGTCCTAGGGTTCATCTCATGTCCTAGGTTTCAAGTAGATATTTCTAATTTAGCATGTACTTTAATAATTTAAACCACAGGAGTAGAGAGGACCACTCTACCAAAGTGTACGGGGGATATGGGGGCACGAACGGTAGATCCTGATGTATCTGTGGGTCCCGTGTGTACTACAGACTGGAGACCTATTCGAAACAGTTGATCACACCAATCATTAACATTGTTGACCATTATGTCAAACAAGTTCAAAATAGTATGGATACGACCCTAATACATAGAAAATTCCGAAAGAAAACCAACGGTACTTTATTTGTGCAAAACCAACTTCGTTTGGGCCCTGTATTAGCCCACACACGTGCACCTTGACCAAAATTAGACATCTGGGGAGATTCCCAGATGTCTTAAACGAGTACAGGATTTCACCTTGCGTTCCTGCATTTGCCCCCATCATCTGCTTCCCCTTACAGCCATCTAGGAGTGTCTTTAGACGTTTAACACTACTCCTAGTCGCCTAAGAGAATAGTTGGACATCTGACGCTGCTTACAGATGTCCTAAAGTGTCTTGAATACGCTGCCACCGGACGTCCGATGATCCCTCCAGTCATCTGGTGAACGTCGCAGTCGTCTGATAATGTGGAAAAAATGACCCCCAGCTCTACGTGCAGAGCCCTCCTCGCAATCCTCTCTTCCTCCACTCTTAACCTCACCCTCTCTCAATCTCCTTCATGCTCTCCCTCTCATGCCCTCCCTCCCTCGGCTGCACACCTCTTTGCAACATGGATGGAGGTTGCTGTGGATGTGGGAGGAGGCTGCTATGATGGAGAACAAATGGAGAGGAGGGTTTAAGGGTGCATGGGAATGGGGGGGGGAGGTATGGTGGGATGGTGGCATGGGGGGTATGGTGGTATGGGGGCATGGTGGGGGGTATGGGTGAGGTGTATGGTGGGGTGTTTTTAAGTTAAAACCCCTCATGACTAAAATTCTCCCCATGGGATCCTTTTGGTGTGCAGAAATTTCGAGAAGGCTCCAAAAGTTCGGAAAGAATCTGAACGACCCTTGGGAAGGGTCATTTCATTTATGGTACATGCGCACAAAAAGCGAAATGATATCAGAACTAACATCAACTTGAATGAGAAATAAGGGTGTGCAAGAAAGTGAGGTTTGCATGTATTGGTGAATTTCTTGCATTTTTCCTTCAAATGCTCATCCCATGATCTTTATGATCCTTCGAGAACAACTGCTTGCTTTCTAGAATGATTAATTAAGAGGACAAAAGAGAAGCATCAAAGAGTGAATGTGAGACGTATAAAAGGAATAACGAAAATGAAACTAATATGCTCATCTGCCTTCCTTTGTCATTGATGTAGAATGGTGAAGGGGTAGAGGGGGTTGCACTAAGCAGTCGAAAGATTAGTAGATGAGGAGAGGAAATTATACCTTCGTAGCAATCAAAATATCCCCTTGGAGTGTACTATTTTTACTTTTGTTTTTCGGCTGAGGGAGAGGTGCTCTTAGTTGGAGTAGGTGATAGAGGTGTTAATGAGGGTAAAGATAGATGTTGGGATTTTTTAAACTTCTAAATCATGGATGGTGGAAGAAAATCAAAAGGCTATAAATAAGAGTGCTAAAATGTTGGTAACAATGATGCCACGAAACTGGTCACAAATGTTAAGATCACATTGCTAATTTCTAACCACTACTGTATCATCGCACTAAATGCTTTATGATATAGCATTGGTTGATCTGATGCACAGGTTGGAAAGTGGAAGATGCGTACACGTGTGCATGTGTGTGTGTGTGTGTTAGTTCATTCGAAATATGGCATAACTCATGCACGAGGTTACATGTAATAGAAGGATAATAGCTATGTTAGGATAAAATACTATAAGAATAAAATGATTGGTGATATTGATGTAATGTTAGTAGATATTTGTTTAATATTAAGATATGTATGTAAGTGAATTGATATAATATTATAAATATATTTTAATATTATTATTATGGAATTATACGTTAAATGTATACATACATTTAGACCTCACATTTACAGTCATTAAAGTGGTCTAATAATGTAAATTAATCATTCACATATCATTAGGATATGGGATTTAATGTATAGAAATCTTAAGGGTAAATGCAATTCCATGATGGGTGGGATTGTCATTTTTATTTTAAGCGGTTATAGTCCCTAGAGGGGTGAGGCGATGTGGGCATTCGATTTTCTACATCCTATCTCAGAATAGCTATAAATAGAGCCCATGACAGAACCCAAAGGGTACACCCCCATTCAGTTCTCTTCTGCTCTCGCTCTCTGAACCCTCTAGAAGTACCATTATCACTGCCTCTTATTGGAGAAAGAAGCCCACAGCTCCAGAGGATCTCCGTGATCTCAATGCTTCCGCTACGATGGATTTAGGTATCCGTCCATAGTTTTCTTTTTTTGGTTTTCATTATGGTTGATGATATGGGAACAAATAGGTCTTGAGAATTATAAAAAAATCATATGGGTCTTATTTTATTCGGCATTAAATTCTATCAAGTGATATTAAGGCTTTTCTATTCATCATATCATTGCCTTATTGAATCGTTTCTTAAGAAACATAATTTTTCGTTTGATTTTGGGGATTGTTCTTTGTTTAGTTTTTTTGATTGATTCACTCCCATCTTCATGAATCAATGAAACTAACGTTTGTTTTTCAATTTTCATTTTCATTTGTATCCCATATTTGATAATCAAATCGAGTTTTTCGATCGAAATCATGATTTAGGGTGTTTTCCCCAAATGTCGATTTCAGATTGCCACCCTGAAATCAGGCCGTGATCGGTTCGGTATTGGTACTCATGATGAGTACTGGTATTGGCTGGGAAAGGGTATCGATTGGGTGCTTCTTGGAGCATTGCCAGTATCGATATAGTACCGGTACTCATCATGAGTACTGGTACATGTGGGATACTGGTCATGCCTAAGAGCACAGCTGGCATTAAAGGAGTACCGGTACATGAGGGATATTGGTCGGGCTCAAGATTGTTCCAATATTGAGGTATACCGATACTCATTATGAGTACCGATACTCATCATGAGTATCGGTACATGTGGGATATTGGACATGTTACAGGAGTACTGCCATTATCGATGGAGTACTAGTATTCATCAAGAGTATCGATAGATGTAGGATACTGGTCATGTCCTAGGATCGGTCCAGTATTGATGGGGTACCGGTACTTATCATCAGTACCGGTACATATATGATACTAAACATGGTTCTAAGATCAGTCCAATACTGATGTACTATCGATACATAAGTGATGATAACCTCATCATTAGCCATATCTAGCTTTAATTAGAAATATTCCGTTAATAAATGCTCCTACATAACCTCTAAAGGACTGTAATTCACTGCACATCCTTTCTGAGAGTTTAACATGAAATCAGGGTTAACTTTAATTTTTCCATCATATCATGAATGCAGAACAACCACGGGTTTTCTCAGGGATTTACTAAAGGTCAAATATGCATTAAAGTCTAACAAGAGGGTTCGTGCAAACAAAAACGGGGTTTCATGCATTATGATAATTAAATGACATTTGAAACCCTAAAACCAGACCCGCTTAATTTACTAAAGTTCTGGTCAGGATAAAATTTACCTAAACCCTCTAGAAACCATAGAAAAATATTATCTAGGGTTTGGCATCCTTGATTTGACCATTGGAATCCATTTTGACCTTAAACAGTCTCAGATAGATAGTTGTCCTAATTTGGGTTTCTACTCAAATTACCCAGTCAAATTTGGTCAAAACCTAAATCTAGTTTCACCATCAAATTCCTTGGGTCCAAATTAGGTTTGTACCAAAATTTGGGCCCAATCATAGATCACCTTGACCTGGTTTACATTTCAGTTCTGTCTGACTCTTTTCTTTCACACATATGCCCCTAACTTTTGAAATAATTATAATTAAGTCCCTAACTTTATCATCATTCTTTGCAAAAAGGTCCTCAAGTCATTTTTGGAAAGTCAAATCTTCGCCGTCGAGTTTCGAGGAGGATTTATTTCTCAATTCTCAATCAAACACTCCTAAAATTGAAAGGGAGATTCCTTGATGAATTCTCTTCTAAATGAGACCTTCCACGAATCCTAACTTAGCCTCAATTCCTCATGTGAGCCTTTTGAAGGTTCACATGTCCTACTTGCGTGAAAAATGTGGAGTTGCAAGCTTGGTTTCCAAGCTTGAAACCCCTCCCCATGGCCTATAAATGGACCTGCGATGCAAACCTCATCTCTTTAGCTAGGTTTAAGGCCAAAAATCTTCCTCTTTCTCCAGCTCTGGCTTCCTCCGACCTACACTTCGGTGGCCTTCCTCGTTCTCCTTCATTCGCGCCTCCAACCGTCAAATTGGAGGCACAGCAGTCCTCCCCTCCTTTTTCCGATAGTGGTTGGCCAAAGCCTCGTCGTTTTTGAACCTTCCTCGCCGCTGTTCACCTCTCTGGAGGGTTCATCTCCCCATGTCTGACCATCACACTAGCGTGGGCTTCCTTTCCCTTTTCATCTTATAAATTAGTTCATCCTTTTCCTCTCCTCCTTAATCTCCCTGGTCCCTTATCCTCCAATTTTGACCATTGTTCACGCTCCCCCCCTCCGTCTTCTCCAAGTCCGGCATGGGCTCCGGCGAGCTTGCGCCACCACCACAGACCACCAAACCACTCCGTTCCACTTCCAAAAGATCCGCCGCACCACCACGACCAAAAGCCCTCTCCTATTTCACCTTTTTGCCTACCCAAAGCACCCACCGAACTCACCCACCTTCATGCTCCTCTGACTTTGCCACACCACCATACGCACCTTCATGCTACAAAGCCACCTCCACCATCTTCATCGTGCTTGGGTGAAGCCTCTAAGCCATCTGACCGGGGCTTTCAAGCCTGTATTTGTGATCGCAGATTATTGATGAGAACCTCATCATGAACCCTAACTGGCACATTTTAACCTGATAAAGTAAACAAAAGCTCCTACATAACCTAAGGGAAGGCCTAATTCAAGGAATTGTTAATCTGAGAATAAAACATGACACAAGGGGTAAAACTGTAATTTTACCAGTGTAGTGCATGAACGGAATTTCTAAGGGTCTAGACATAGGTCAAGTGGACTTAATAAGAGAAAAAGTAGGATAGTTTGGTCAGAAAAGAGTTATGACAAAATTAGGGAATTAAATGACATTCTGTAACCCTAAAATAAACCCACTTTAATTCACAAAGTTCTAGGCAAGATAAAAATCAACTAAACCCTCTAAAATTCATGAAAAAATATCCCCTAGGGTTTAGAACCTTCAATTTGACCTTTGGAACCTGTTTTGACCTAGATTGAGGTCCATACCCAATTTTTGACCTAATTTAGTTTTTACGTAAAATGTCCTATCAAACGCGGTTAAACCTAAAATCCAACTTCTCCATTAGATTCCTTAGGTTCGAATTAGGTTTATACCAAAATTTGGACCTAAGGGAAGGTCGCCTTGACTGACTTTACATTTTGATCTTCAAAATTACTTTCTGACCCTTAACTTCTTAAATCCCTTATGTTTACCCTCTCATCTTTCTTGTCTCTTTCTTTAATCCGGTCCTTCTGCCACCCGCAGTGCAGGCCATACCCTCGGCGACTTTGCGCGGAGGATGGCACCGCGCATGCATGGGGAGCCGGCCCCAGATTTGAAAGGGGAGCTCCCTACGGAGCCCCCTATCGCATGGGCCTGTCCCCATGCCCTTAGGATCGCCATACCTCTCGTGCGAACACGCGAGAGGTATGGGTCTCCTTTTGCCATACCTCCAGCGAGACTTTTCCTGCCGTTCTCGCATGCCTCCCAGCCTGCCCTTGCCTATTTAAGGAGTGGCACTCCTCGCCGCATCCTTCAAGCTTCGTTTCGCTTGAGATCCCCCCTCCTATTTGTCTCCCACCAACTCCGGTCAACTGCCAGAGCTTTCGGTGACTCCCTCTCCTCTCTCGTCGCCCTGCAACCGTACCAGTGGTAGGGTTAACTTCGCCATCCTCTGTCGTGTCGCACCGTACCAACGGGCGCCCTCCAGCCTTTCTTCCTCGTCGCTGCTCTCTCCCCCTGGCACCTTCGTCTTCGGCGATGGCAACACCGGCCGCTCGCCACCTCTGCACCCCCCCTTCACTCTGGACTCGTAGTTAAGTTCCTCTTACCCTTCTCTTTATTTCCCCTCTGTCAATTTGATCTTTCGACTCCTCAAATCCACCGTCCACCATCACCATCTCTACCTCCGACCACCAACTCCGGCGAGGCCATTTCACCACCACAGACAGTTCCACCCCTCGCCAACCAGTCCCTGAGCTTCACCTCCACCCACTGATCATCTTGCGACCTTCCACTGACCGCCATACCCAATGTCTCCTCCCCCTGAACAAATCCACTCACAGAGACTCAGACCGACCTTGGCACGCATGCCTACGCCGTTCTGAGCCGCGTTGACCCTCGCAGTACACTCGTCGTGTTTCGGCGGAGCCTCCTGAGCATTCTGACGTTGCCACGAGCCCGTTTGCATGATTTCAGGTTTAAAGGGTCACTGCCATTGACGCTGAGCTTGGAGTAAGCTCGCAAGCAGCTCCAGGTTTTAGCTACCCCAGGACATGGGCCCAGGTTATGCGGATTACCTCAGTGCACAACTCCAGGTCTTCAATTGGCATCGAGGACCTCAGTTGGCGCTGAAATTGCTCGCGCCTTCACCTGCGGGCACACAAGCAGAAGGGTGGGACGTTTAGTCCCACCTCGTGAGTTTTTAAGCACCCCGCGGTGCATAAATTGGAAAAGTGACTGAGGCTTATTGCCTCAGTCACACAGGGTGAGGTCCCTCTCACCCGCTCACTTGGCCTCATCCTCGACCACCCCCCGTGGACCTGGCCCGACCCGTTTGCCTAAGCTTAGCACACCTCGCCCACCACCGCACATCGGTGGGCCTAGTCCCAGGCCTGTATACCTGACCCAAATACCTGAGCAGGCTCTGGGAGAGCGAACTAAAGAAAGAAATGGAGAGAGAGAGAAACGTGGGAAGGGTAGGGGTAGGTTTTGCTTAACCAGGTACTTGTGCAGGGAAGAGGAAGAAGAAGAAAAGAAGAGTAGCAGAAGAAGAGAAGAGGAAGAAGCGACCGAGGACTTAGCCACACTAAGGAGCTGAAGCAGAAGAAGAGGAAGAGGAGAAGCAAACTGAAGAAGAAGGAGACGCAGCTAAAGAGAGAAGAAGAAGAAGCCAAGAAGACGAAGCAGGAAAAGCTAAAGAAGAAGAAGAAAGGAAAGGAAGAAAAAGAAGAAATAGCAGGAGGTGAAGCAGAAGAAGAAGAAGATCTGAAGCCAAAGGAGGGAGTGCAGCCAAAGAGAAGAGAAGAAGAAAAAGCCAAGGAGAAGAGGAAGAGCAGTAGCAGACAAAGGAAGGAAGAAGAAGGCATGCATTGTAGTAAAACGCTATTTAAGGCATCTGATTCATGGAATTAGACGTTTGAAGACTGAAAGAAGAAGAGAAAGAAGGACAAAGAAGAAAGAGAGAAGAAAAGAAAAGAGAAGAAACATTTTATTTCCTTTTTCTCTAGTTTTTTTTTTTTGTAAAACAATACATTATTGTAAATTGTGGATTTTTATGCTTCTAAAATCAAGCTTGCTCGTTGAGTTCGACCTCAGAGAATTTTTTAAATATTCGAGCAATAAAATCTAAATCAAACTTGGTGATGATAAAAAATCCCATCACTAGTTTTTAGCGCTGTCGCAGGGGAGCAACGGGCATTTTAGAAGCTTCAAAATCACAATTTCTGATTTTATACTAATTTAATCTCTCTTTTGTTGTGCAGGAAAAGAAGGCAAGAAAAGACAAGTGACCGCACAACAACCACACCATGGGACAGGTAACCTTCAATCCTCCCTCTTAAGCCCCTCACATTCTAAAAAAGAAAAAACAAAAAGAAAATCAATTTAGGGCTACCTGCCTTCCATACATAATAATTCATAGAGTTGCTTGTTTTTGAGTTTCAACACATCCTATATGCATATCCATTTAAGGTAACTAGGGCTAAAACCTTCTTGCTTGAGCCCTAGTTACCCATTTCTGAGGCAACTAATTGGACCAACTAGAGCCAACCTAGGATTCTAAGCTAGGGTTTTAGAGACACATCTATTTTTAAACAAAGAATTGAAAATTCCAAAAGAGGTGTGCCTAAACCATTGTTTGAAAAGACCTATTTAAGAGAAACCCTAAGCAATCTGGCTCTTAATTTACTTGAACACTAAAGGAAAGGACCTAAGAAGCTTTCACAGGAACAAAGAGGTGAAGTTAATCCCTTGGATTAACCAACCTTTAAATTAGGTCACTTTTTGCACACAAAATGTTTAAAGTTCAAGTGAAACCCTAAGCACCTTGTTCTTAATTAAAAGTGGTAGACTTAAGAGGTCAAGGTCCCCATTTTAGTCGACCTGGAATCTCAGTGACAAGAGAGGTCGGGTGGGGGAAACCCTGTAACCCGTGGAGGTTCTCCACCGTGTAGGGGTCTTCGCATAACTCACCCTTTCTGGCTGCCCAGATAATTCTCAGGTGGACGACCTTCTGATCAAGGGGTATCATCCGCCCCAAACCTCTATAGTCACCCAACATATTTTGGGTGTCTTGATTGGGTCCAACACATTCCAAACTCATCCAGTCTATCAGTGAATGTTTGGTAGGAGGTCCTTGAAATCTCCTCTAGAAATCCACTCTCCCTGAGGCCAAGCCTCGGCACCCTTGTTTGTGCAACAACCCCTCCACATAGAACTTTCTTCCGATTCTGAACCTAGTTCCCCTTCTTCCATCATGGCTCAGCCTGTTGAGGAAGAAAATAATCTTGAGCACCAGCTCCAGCATCTTAATGACATCTTCAAGAATTTCATGAACCCACCGCAGCGCCCCATGATGCGAGATCACTATAATCCCGCTGTGGTGGCAATTGAGTCTCGAGTCAGAATCCCGATTGGAAGACCTGATTCTGAATTGAAGCTCAATATGATTGTTAAGACCCGTTCCATAAAAGCTCTTTTAAGACGTCTTGGACTCGGGCTAGACGTCTGGACACATTCCCAGAAGTTTGGAAATTAATTTTTGCGTGCGTATGATTGTGAGTCTGCACGCGTGCTATGCACAGACTGAACCCCAGTCGCCTTCTTCTCTTTCTCTCCCCTCGTCGACTGCAGGACCTTTTCCCCGTCACTCCTACTTATATCCCCACCTCTCCCTCACGCCACCCCACATCCATCCTTTCCCCCTTCTTCTAGCGAGGGTGAGAGCGAGAGCAGTGAGTTGCTGCCAAGTGCAGCTGTGGAGAGGAGAGGGGCAGCGAGAGAAGGGGAGAAGAGGAGAGAGAGAGCTCGCTGGAGCAGTTCGAGGCCGATCGACGTATGCGAGGCAGAGCGTTGTGTTGGGGAGGTTTCCCCCGGTGCTGCTGCAACTAGAGCAGTGGATGCATGGCTACGCGATGTGGTTGCGCACAGCAGAAAGAAGACGAAGGAGGTTCTGATTCTGGGATTTTTCCCAGAATCAGATGACTGGACCCACATCCAGACGACGTGGATGACGTTTGGAGGAAGCTCCAGATGACTGAGAGGTATGCCCTGTGCCCTTCGTTTCCCTTTGCGGATACGGCTGTGCAGGCCGTTCCGCCGAGACTCTATTGCGTGCCGTGTTGAGAGATTTTGCGTGTGCATGCAGGATTCGCTTCGGGAAGGCGTGGGACACACCCTCCCATGCGGTTCAGACGTCTGGGCGAGGCACCAGACGGTAGAGAGCATCTTCAGACGTTCGGAGGGATAGTCGGACGTCTAGAACTAGGTCCAGACGATTCAACAGGATCCTTGAACGTCTGAGGAGCAGCACAGAGTGAGGTATCGATCTGGACCCCTTTTAAGACGTTTGGAAGATGTTCCAGACGTCTGATTTGAGTCAGAGTTGTCGTTTTTGACCCGTTTAGGGTCCGTTCGAGGTCCGATTTTTGCGTTTAAGATTCCGTTCTTCTTCGTATATGTTCCTCTACTTGTTGGAATGCGTATTATCATGTTCTGAGTGGTTTCTTGTGGTTAATCCTTTTGTTAGGACCCCGTTCTGTTGCGGATTTGGGGGTTGTGGAGGCACGTGGACCTATCGATCACGCCCCCATTACTCCCGATTTTGCGGGTAGAGTGGTTTCCCTTAGTTAATTACAAACTTAACTGCATGTCTGGAATAAATGATAGATCCTAGGGTATGGCATGAATCCTAGGACTAGAAATACTGGAACGATTGTATTGAATGCTTGAATTGCAGTCTTGAATGAGTAGATAGAATAATAATAATTGCCTATAATTGGATAATAGCTGCCTGTGAAAGGTAGAGTACTGTTGTTAGTAACTGCCACATGTAATTCCTGTTGTTTGAAATTAAATACGAGTTGCTTGTATATAAATTAGAAAAGAAGGATTGAATGTTGGAAACACGTACTATATGAGGATAAACCTAAAATGATGAAACCTAGTATGGCTTGGCCTGAGAAACATGAGCATGAATCCTACGGGGAAATTAGGAGTAGATCTCCTAGAAATAAATAGAATGGAACTGGAAAAGTGATTGGGGAAGTGAGCTGGCCCTTGAATACGGAGTACCAAGGAGAGCGACTGTCCCCCTATTTAGTGCAGAGTGGAGCTAACCGCCCTAGGGTTGGGACCCGGGGTTAGGACTGGCCACTTTGTACCAACTCTGTGGCCTTCGCGTACACAGTACCGAGGAGAGCTACTAGTGTAGGGAGAGAGCTAGCCACCCCACGGGGCCCGAGGTTCAGCTAGCCGTCCTACATCGACTTGTTAGGCCCACTGGGCATACCAGGGTAGTCAGGCGAGGGTGCGCGGATTGTGGAGGGGCGAGACCCCTGTTTGGTTCTTAGGGGCTAGACCCCTGTTACTGAGAGGGCTCTGCCTTATACTGGTTCCGTGTTGTGCTTTGGGCGCACCCGTTAACGGAAATGACTGACCGCGTGCCAGTGCGGGGTAGCTACCCGTGCGTTTATTGCGCGTGCCGTAGTCACCGTTATGTCTGTCAGCAACCTTAGGGTGGTTGACTGAGTGTAGGACCACCACGGGGGACTCTCCCGACCAGGAGAGCACCACGTGCTACTTCTACTCTTCGGAAATGACTGCAATCAAGATCGTTCCCACGAGGAACATTCGAGATCAAGAAAAAGACCTGATAAATAAACCAAGTGATGAAAGAAAGAATAATTAGTTAAATAAAGAAAGAAATTGAAACAACAGCTACCTGTCCACCTTTACTGCTTTTCTTAGTTAGCTGGTTGCCACTCTACTCAGCGTTTCGTTGACGTGTCGTGCTTACCACCTTTTTCAGGTCCAAGTGTTGAGTAGCCAGAGCCTACGGCTGTGGAGGGTGTTGGGCCCAATAGAGCCCAGTAATTGTACTTTTGTTGTACCCGTTTTCTGTAGTAGTGATTATTTTGTTATGTTCTTGTACTTTTTTAAATTCTCTACTATTGTGGTGGTGTGTACTGTAGTAGTTTATTTCTTTACTGCCGTACTTTTGTTGCTTTTAGTTGCTTGCATGGTGAATGTGGTTTATTTTACTGCTTTTTGGTTACTTTTCTCGTTGGACGACTGGGTCTTGGGATCAGTCGAGTCGGTCCGATTCTCGTGTCCTGTAGGGATTTGGGAACCGGGTCGTAACAATGATTCATGCCATACCTAAATTCTATGGGCTTAACTCTGAAGATCCCTTCCAGTATATCAAACAACTTAAGCATCTCGCCCAGACCTTCGGGTCAGATGCGCAAAATTGGGATATCTTACTCATGAAGATGTTCTCTTTCTCCCTTATGGACAAGGTGGCTCATTGGTATCAGACACAAACCCGTCCGATCAACACCTGGGATGAACTTCAGTTCGAGTTTTTAAAGAAGTTCTTTCCCGTTGGTCGGACAAATGCCTTGCGCCATCAGATTACTCACTTCACCCAGCAGACGGGAGAACCCCTTCATGAGGCATGGGATCAATTTCTGGATCTCATGAGAAAGTGCCCCCATCACGGAGTTCCTAAATGGGAACAAGTCCAATCTTTTTACAAGGGACTCCGTGAAGATATTAGATTGTTCGTCAATGCAACTTGCGGAGGGAATATCATGGGTCAACATGAAGACACCGTGTGGGAGATTCTCGAGAATATGTGCGAGAAGTCCATCAACAATGACTCCATGGGATTATTCGACCGGACGAATACTCGCGCATCGACGAATCTTAGGGGAGCATATGAGATGCAGGGCCTGTCTGCATCCGTTGACTTGGAACTAATGGCCAGTTGGTTGGACAAGGTTTCTATTATCGAGAAAAAGGTGGATGAGCTGACTCAGCACTTGCAGCGAGCCGCCTCTGCGCAGAACTCCTTCGCACAGCCACCTCCCGCAAGGGAAGCTGTGCAGAACATCTTCCACCGATCTTCTCCTGGGATGGACCCATATCCACCCCTATCTGACTCCAGGACCGTAGGGACCTCCGATCCTTTCTATTCTTTCCGGGGGAACTCTACTCCCCCATACTCCGATTTTCATGAGGCTCCTCAGACCTGCGAGGACCTCAATGCCATCCAGAATGACCCATTTTCCAACACCTACAACACTGGATGGTGAAACCATCCCAATTTCTAGTGGGCGAGAAATTCTCAGACCCAAAGACCACCTTATCATCCCCATCCACAAGCCCATCGTCCTTATCAGCCGCCTCAGCCTCGACCCAACCCCACTTATCCATCCAGGCCAAACCAAGACCAAATGTCCTCCATCCTTCAAACTCAGGCTGACATTCAAAGAATGAATGCGGCTATCCAAAAACAACACAAGGATGAGATCACAGAGATCTGCAACCAACTCACCCAGTTGGCGAATTCTCGCCAACCAGGCACACTTCCTTCACAACCTCTGAATAACCCTAATAACGTGCTGACCCAGCTGCGCGTTATGAACCGAAACCCAGGCCAAGCACACTTGATCTATCAAGCCCCTTCTGTTCCATTACTTGACGGGATGGAAGCATCAACCTCCTATGCAGGTTATCAACAGCAGCAACCCATCTTACCAACCCCCAACCAGAACCAGGCAGGACTAAATTCTGTGACAACTCGTAGTGGTAAAGCAACCCAAGACCTACCTTACCCAGACCACTCCAAGCCTGGTAGTGACCCAAACAATAGGATAGTTATCCAGGATGTCCCTATCCCTATCCTAGATCAAAAACCTGGACCTATTCTAGAGGAACCAACCAAGGTTCCATTTCCCGAGGCCTTGACCAAGGGAAAGAGGACAGCTAAACCCGTGGCTCCTGAGGAGGACTTGATCAAGCTCTTTGAGCAGGTCCAAATAAACATCCCCTTGATGGATGCAATCTGCCACGTACCAGCTTACGCATGATTCTTGAAAAACGTGTGTACACCCCAGCGTAAGCCGCGAACCAAGAGTGGGAGTTCGATTATACTATCAGAGCAAGCTAGCTCTATGATCCTGAGTAAACTCCCACCCAAGGCAGAAGACCCGGGCACTCCCCTGATTTCGTATAAGATTGGTGAGACCCAATTTGATAGAGCATTATTAGACCTAGGTGCCTCCATAAACTTGACACCCACATCCCAACTTAACCACCTTGAAGAATCCGAGCAGAAATCGACTAAGGTGACATTGCAGTTAGCTGATCGATCCATTAAGTCACCTAAAGGAATTCTTGAGGATGTTATTGTTAGGGTGCGGGATCTCTACGTCCCCGTAGATTTCATAGTCCTAGACATGGACACACCTGAGAATCCAAGGGATACACCAATTATACTAGGGATACCTTTTCTGGCCACTGCAAGGGCCAACATAAGTTGTAAGGAGGGCCAAATAGAGTTGAAATTTGGGAATCAAACCCTCAAGATTGATATCTTTAAGGCCCAACAAGGCATTAATTGCGGTGTGGTAGAGAAAATTTGTGATATCAGAGCCGTGGTTGATGAACCACAAATTGAGGACAACATGATTATCCCAAATCAACCACAAGAAGATCTAAAATAACAATTAGGAGAATCTGAACCCGATCTGGACACAACCCTAACTCCTACCTTGTTCCTCACACCCATTCCGAACCACCCGCTGTTGCTGATAACCCCATTTTGGAACTCAAACCCCTTCCCGATCATCTAAAATATGTCTTTTTGGGTTGCAATCAGACACTTCCTGTGATAATAAACTCCAGACTCACCCCTGATCAGGAATCCCATTTGATTGATGTTCTCCAGCAACATCGCAGAGCCATTGGTTGGACTCTCGATGATTTGACTGGAATAAGTCCCTCTTATTGCACACACCACATCTATTCCGAAGAGGGCGCACGACCTTCACGTGAAATGCAGAGATGTTTGAACCCTAATCTGCAGGAGGTTGTGAAAAAGGAGATCATTAAGTGGTTAGATGCAGGGATCATCTAGCTGATCTCCAACATTCGCTAGGTGAGCCCGATCCAGGTTGTGCCTAAGAAGGCAGGGCTCACAATCATCATGACTGAAATCGGAGTGGTCATACCTACCCGTATAGCCAACTCGTGGAGAGTCTACATAGATTACCGAAGTCTTAATGCCTCCACGAAGAAGGATCATTTCCCACTACCGTTTATTGATCAGATTCTCGAAAAACGAGCGGGAAATAGATTCTTTTGCTTTCTTGACGGGTACTTCGGTTACAACCAAGTGGCGATTCATCCGGAAGACCAAGAGAAGACCACATTCACCTGCACCTTCGGGACATACGCATTCCGAAGGATGCCTTTCGGTCTCTGCAATGCACCCGCAACTTTTTAGCAGTGCATGCTTGCCATATTCTCTAATATGGTAGGAGATTATTTGAAAGTCTTCATGGATGACTTCTCAGTTTTTGGGGCATTATTTGATGATTGCCTCTAGCACTTGGTTCATATACTCAGGCGATGTATTGACGTAAATCTAGTTCTTTCCTGGGAAACGAGCCACTTTATGGTGCCTGAGGGGATCACCTTAGGACATTTGATTTCTGAGAGAGGCATCCAAGTGGATCGAGCCAAGGTTAACCTGATTTCCAAACTCCCTATGCCTAGCTCAATCAGGGACATCCGATCTTTTCTGGGGCACGTCGATTTTTACCATCGATTCATTCCTGATTTCTCGAAAATCACGTGCCCCCTGACCACTCTTCTCTCCAAGGATGTACCTTTTGAGATTTCCAAGGAATGCACTCAAGCTTTTGAGATCCTTCGTGATCGAGTCACCCAAGCCCCGATCCTACAGTCCCCTGATTGGTCTCAACCCTTTGAGATCATGTGCGTTGCATCTGACTTCGCTGTAGGAGCGGTTCTGGGGCAAAAGATTGACGGGAAACTCGTGGTCATCTACTACGCTAGGAAGACACTTGACGAGGCTTAGTGTAACTACACGGTTATGGAGAAAGAGCTGCTAGCTGTAGTATTTGCCCTTGAAAAATTTAGGTCTTACCTCTTGGGTTCCCACGTTATAATCTACTCGGATCATACAGCTGTGAGGCATCTCCTTACAAAGAAGGACGTGAAGCCTCGATTAATTCGATGGATCTTGCTGTTGCAAGAATTTGACCTCGAGATTCACGATAAAGTGGGAAGACAGAACGTGGTAGCTAACCACATGTCCCGCCTTCCTTTTGAGATCATCGACCCTTTTGGACCCATCACAGAGCATTTTCTTGATGAGCACTTCCTGACTGTTGGCATAGGGCTTCCATGGTTTGCTGATATAGTAAACTATTTGGCATCACATCAGATCCCGTCTAATTGGCCGAAGGCCAAGAAAGACAAATTGTTCTCCGATGCCAAGTATTACATTTGGGAAGACTCGTACTTATTCCGCATAGGTACTGACCAAATTATCCGGCGATGTGTCCCGGAGGTCGAAATCAATGCCATACTCTCTTTCTGCCATGATCAGGCATGCGGTGGTGATGTAAACATGTTTACACTACTTAAGATGTTTATTTATGCATGTTCTTAAGCATAATATTGCATTACATGCTATAAATATTGCATAGCATGCATCATCTTGCATTTAGAGTAGTTTGAATAAAATGGAGGTTAATTGTCTCCTTTTATGTGCTTAGACAGGGCAAACCTTTTATCGAGGCCTCGGATCGAAGATCCAACTGTACAGATGTGATCAGGGTGACGATTGGAGTTCAACGACTCCAAAATCGCCCTAATCAAGCATCTGTAGCATCAGATAGCGACTGGTAAATCCTAGAAGATCAAGGGCCAAGATGGTGTAAATCCGGACTTCAAACAACAAATCCGACTGCACGGATGGATTCGGATCAACGATCGTAGCCTAACGACACAAAAATCGAGTCAATCCGACATCCGTGGCACCATCTACATCATCTAGAAGATCCTCCCAATCACCCGCACGCACCCGCTGAAGCCCCCGCATCCGCCCTTCCCCGTCGTTGGATCAAGATCCAACAGCTGCGACGCACCTGCGCTTCACGTTAGAGTGCTCGACCAACGTGCTGGGGGCACGTTTGTGTCGAGCGCCTAACTTTAGCCGTTGGATCAGACGTTCAACATTTTGGCGCCGTTGCCGGGGAGGCAACGATTTCCGATCTTCTTTTCGCATTTCTTGCACTTTATTGTTTTCTAACTTGCTTTCTCTTTGTCTATTATTTTCTAGAGACCTCCATCAAGGAATCATCAAGCAGTAGACTGGAGTGCAGTTGAAAACAATTGTAAGTGCTCCCCATTCTTCCCCCCTCCATAGATTTCATTCGCCACATTAAATCCAAATTCCAATTAACCTAGGTGTTTGCATAAATCCTAGGAATAGTTTGGTTGTTTGGATTCTCACTCACATTCATTCCACCCTCATTTATAAGAAAAAAAAAACAACAAAAAGATAATCTTGTGGGGCAATTTTCAATAAACACACAACGTACACCCACATTCAAGGCACTTAACTGAATTGATTTGTTTCTACTCAACCGAGTTCTGATCTGTGGAACCGGTACACACCAAGCAACACATAAAAGAGTAGAAATCATTCTCGGTTAATCATCTTTGAGTGCCTAACTTAGTGGTGCATTTGTGGCCAGTTGTTTAAGTTGTTTGGGCCGCACCACTCTACTTAAAATCAACTCATCAAGTAGCTCCTCTTTAGGGATTTCAATCTAGGTCTATTCCAGGCACTCCACTTTCTTTTTGGTTTTAAACGAAAATAATCTTCACTCGTGTTTGACAACTTGGTTTGCCTAGAAACTTGATTGCAATCCACCTACAAGCTACTTAAGCAAGATTTGAACATTAAAATCCATGCATCACAAATAATCTTACTTGAAAACCCTGGTTGTGCACGCACTTACACAAATCTCAATCAATCATTAAGGGCACAACCCATTTTAAGGGCCCATCACATTCCATAAGCAACACAATCCCAGGCCTTAATAAAATTGAGTAGACGCTGGCCTTAATGTTTGATTCGCTCTTAAGGGCCTAGTCTAAGATTGTCTTTGATTAACCTATTTGCACTGATTAATCTGATGTCTAGTTAGGGGAGTAGCGTCAAACGACTGCGGCTGGGGGGTACACTAGGAATCGGAGGCGAAAGCCGAAGGAAGAACCTTCTCCCCAGTCCCTCCTGATTGCACCGCAAAAATACACCTGCAATAATGCCTTCTTGTGCTATTTCCTAGCACTACCTGTGCATATTAGGATTCCGTAGTTGGATTTGTAAAAATACATGTATACATGCACCTAATTGAGAGGAAAGAAGAATGAAATAAGTGGCCTTTCATTTTACCTTTTTTCCTCAAGTGCCTCTTTGCAAAAATCCACCATCTCTCTTTTTATTTCCACTTGATTTTTAATTTTCCCTACGACTGCATGCATCTTCTCCTCGCGCCATGCTGCAGCAGCCCTTCCTTGCAACTTGCCATTCCCTGCCAAGCCATTCCATCCCTCTCCCTGCAGCTGCATGTGGCCATGCCATTCCTCTTCTATTTAAAGATCGCAGCTCTTGCCTTTGCAAAGGGGCCTGGTCGCAGCAGCCAAAAACTCCTACCTGCAGCTCCATCACCACCATCGTTCTCTCCTCCATTCCCCTCCATACGCCGGTCCTCCTCCGAGGTGATACCCGGTGAAACGGTGGGCGACAACTATGACTAGTTTTTGCTATAGCGTTGTAGTATAGCTAGTTATTGCCATCATTTCAAATATATATATATATATTTTTACTTGGGAATAACAATTCTCCCGAGGTCGAACTCAGGGAGCAAGTCGTATTCTAGAGATATACATGTTCTATTACAAAAATAAAGAGAGAGAAAGAGAGAGGGAGAGAGATGAAAGCTTGGCTTCTTCTTCTCTTCTTGCTTCCTCTGTCTTCTCTCCTCTTTGGCTTTTGTTCTTCCTGTTCTTCTTCTTCTTCTTTGTCTTCTCTCCTCTTTGGCTTCTGTTCTTCCTGTTCTTCTTCTTCTTTTCTTGCTTCTCTTCTTCTTCTGCTTTCTGTTTCTTCACTTGGCTACTCCTTTCTTTCTTTTTCTTCAGATCTTCTTCTTCTTCTTTTTTTCTTCTTTCTTGTCTTTCCTCTTCTTTTCCGCGGTCCTGCTTCTTCTTTTCTTCTTCTTCCTTGCTTCTTGTTTCTCTTCTTCTTCTGCTTTCTGTTTCTTCACTTGGCTGTTCCTTCTCTCTTCTTTTCTTCTTCTTCTTTGTCTTCACCTGTCTTCAGGACGTCGTCTGATTTTCCAATCAGACGACTTAACCTGCGAATGCTACAGTGTCGCTTCAGTTCTTCTTCTTCCGCAGTCCTTCTTCTTCACCTGTGCCTGCATGCTCAAGAGTTCAGCATCAGAGGGCAAAAACCTACTCTACCCTCCCCCCTGCATCTCTCTCTCTCAGAATTCGCTCTTAGGACAGCTCTCCCAGAGCAACCGGGTAATCGGGTACGTGGGTCGTGCCCGGGTCCAGGCCCACCGGCGTGCGGTGGTGGGCGAGGAGTGCTAGTCAAGTTGGGTCGGGTCGGCCGGATCCGCGTAATGAGCTCGCAGACGGGCCGGGTGAAGTGGTGTGTGAGGGACCTCACCCCGTGTGCTGAGGCGATAAGCCTACAACACTTTTTCAACTTATATCGGTGCGCCTCTTCGAAGCCTTCCGAGGTGGGACTAAATGTCCCACCCCAATGTGAGCGCCTGCGCAGAGGAAGCAGCGGCAGCCGAACTTCGCGCGAGGGCTTCGGGCGAGGGCTTTGCCCGAACTGCAGCCTGACACTTTGCGAAGCTACCCCGCGTAGCCTGGGAGTCTGATCTGAGCGTGGTGTGCCTGGAGCAGCAGGTCGAAGGAGCTTCGCTGCTTAGCAATGGCGATGGCGGGCGCAACACCTGTTCATAGAAGCACAGCCTCTCGGCCTAATCAGATATGCGGAGAACCTTCGCCGTGGCACGGCGAAGGTGGTCGGAGGGTCTGCAGTGGGTGTGGTGGAGCAAAAGGGTCGCCCTAGGTCAAACTGCGGGCGGAGAAGTGGGTGTGTTCGGTGGATCTGCAGAGGGCGTTTGGTGGGAAGTGGAGGGGCGGAAGAGGATCAGGGTGAGGAGGCGGAGGTTACGCACAGGTCGGCGAGCCGTGTGGGATGCTGGAGCGATGGGAGCGGTTCGCCGGAGTTTGGCCGGAGGTGGAGAAGGTGAGGGTGATCGGTGGGAAATCGGTGGCGACAGTAAGGGCTTTCAGTATGGAAAAGAAAGAGGGGAGGAAGAGGAGAAGTTTTACCTACTAAGCTGGACGAGGTGGGGTTGGCGCAGGCGACAGTCGTATCGACTGTCGCCGGAGAAGAAATTGCCCAGAGGAAGGGGCGGCAGCGAGGAGAGGGCCGGAGAGGCGCCGGCTGGGTGTGGTGTGACGCGGAAAGATCGAGGGAAGGTAACCCTGCTGCTGGTAGTGCGGCAGGGCGACGAGGAGGAGGAGAGGCCGCCGGAGCAAGGGGGCGTCTGTCGGAGTGGGAAGGGAGGAATTGAGGGGGTGTCTCCGTCAGATCCGAGCTCCGGAGAACGGCGGAGCGACGGGGGTATTTATAGGGGCAGAATCAGAGAGGAGGGTGGAGGGAGACGACGTGTCTCCCTCGCCGGAGGACGCCGGAGGAAGGAAACCCAAACCGTCCGTGCGTTCGCACGGGCAGTATGGGCGGTCGCAGCACTCAGAGGGGTGTCCCTGCGGTGGCTGACGACGCAGGGTACCCCTCATTGACTTGCCAGGGCCCCTCCCTCACCCTGCGCGGCGCCATGCTCCGCGCAAGGTCGCCGGAGCATGGCGCTGCTCATGTTTTGCAGGAGGGACCTAAACGCAAAGAACGAAGGAGAGTTAGGGGCCAAAATGTGAGGGTTCAAAGGTTGAGGGCCAAAAAGTAAATATATGAGGACCAAAGTGTAAAGTTGGTCAAGAAGGTTTCTTCTTAGGCCCAAGTTTTTATACATGACTAATTAGGACCTAAGGATTCTGATGGTGAATTTTATTTCTAGATTAAACCTTGTTTGACCGGTCAATTTACGCAAAAATCCAAATTAAGTTGTTAATTGGGCATGGTTCTCAATGTAGGTCAAACTGGGTTCCTAAGGCTAAATTGAAAGTCCTAAACCCTAGAGATTATTTTTATATGAATTTTAGAGGGTTTATTTGATTTTTAACTTGCCTCAAACCACGTGAATTGAAGTGGGTTTATTTTTAGGGTTACAGGATGTCATTTAATTCCTTGGAGTTGCTGTAGCCCTTATTGAGTCATCTCATCCCACTTTTCTTCTTATTAGGTTGTTTTGACCTATGTTTGGACCCTGAGTTACCCTATTTTCAGATCGGATTGGTGAAATTACATTTTTACCCCTTAGTTTCTATTTTCTTTGCAAACTCAGAATCTCTCTGGGCCAAGCCTTTCTAGAGTTATGTAGGAGCTTTTTCTTGCATATCAGGGTTAAATGGTGCTAGTTTAGGGTTTGTGACGAGGTTCTCATCACACCCCCATGCCTAGCTTTTGCTAGTCCCTTAGCAAAAACTTAAGGTTTTAACCTTTGTTCTAGACCATGATATTCTTAACAACTTCAGGTAAGTGCCTTTTCTTTTCAACCTAGATTAGGTTAGAATGCTGACCATAGGCTTAAAAGGTACTCTAGTACCAATCAAGATCCAAATATGTCTAGCCTCAGCCTCAGTCCTTAGCAAAGGTTTTTAAGGCCCACAAGAACTAACTTAAAGTCTATTGGACTTTGTGGTTAAAGCACCCGTGCTTGAAATGATTTTAGCCCTGGTTCAGTTCGCAGTGCGTTTTGCAAGAGAGAGAGATAGAAAGTTTTTCTGTTTGGAGAGTTTTCTCTCTCTTTTTCTTTTTAGTTCTAGCCTAGGATTGGCTTTTCAACACGGTCTGTATCAGATTCCTTGCTCCCATCATCAATCCTCAAGGGTTCCTGGCAATCGATGCTTCGAGATAGCATCGCCCATGGCAATCCCCGGAACCCTGGCTATTGAGATTTCGAGATAATTCCATCCATGGTATTCCGTGGCTGAATTCAGACCCTAGCAGTTGACACTTCGTGATAATGCCATCCATGGAATCTGAACCAGTAGGGTGCTTACATGCCCCCAGTAGGATATGTGAATATCCTAAGAGACAAGCACCGAGGAGATGATATTTTGTTACGCATCTTCGAGGGGATTTCCCGCCTCTCTGCACTGGGAACTCGTCCAAATCAACTTGTGTTGATCGGCCGCTCCTATTCTAGGTGTACTTTTCAGAATTTTTGCGACGCTCTGCGTGATTTTGATTTTTACGCTTACTGAACCAGGCTGTGTGTGAGGTTAGGGTGCTTAGGTTACTGAGTCCCGTAAACCAAAAATTAGTTAATGATGCCAAATACTCTCTAAGCCTTAGACCTAATACTTCAGCTTTTCATTTTCCTCAACCTCTTGAGGAGTGTCCAGATCTTAATGGGGACTAAGAGTCTATTCAAGAATGCCTAAGGTTTGCATTCTTACTAATCTCATTATTCACTTTTTCAGTTATTTTCTTGAATGAGGTCTAGAACTTAGGTTAATTCCTTAGTTCTATCACTTGTTTCTCATATTTTGTGCTCCTTTTTTCCTTTTGTTTCTTTTCTCCTTCTCCTTCACAAAATTTCCTTTCTCCTCTTATTCTCTTATTCTTTTTCGAAAATTTTTAATTTTTATGGTGTTTTTGGCATATGTGAATTTTTTGTTTGAAACCTTTTCTTACACATTTTGCACTTTCATACCCCCCATGCCTAAGATTTGCAATGTCCTCATTGTAACTTAGGGGGTTTTTATTCAACTTAGTTCATACATTAGGACAGATGTTTTGATGAGTGAATGGGTCGGGATGAATGTTACGGACGATTTTTAATCTCAGATGCAAGCATCTGAGGTGGAGTCGGCTGTCTTGAAGGGTGAACCTTAACTGCACAATGGTGTCAGAAAAAGGTTTTAGCTTTTCAAGAAATGACGGGCTGCCTCCCGTTAAGCGCTGAGTTTTACGCCATCGGCCGGGCGTAGTAAGCTCAAGGGGAATGGAGGATGAGGGATGATTCAGCCGAATCAGTAGAAGTCACATCAATGAACGGTTTGAGTCTCTGACCATTCACGATGAAAGGTTCGGAATCATGGCTGAGTGGACTGATTTCAATTGCTCCATTTCCAAAAACCTGTCGGACTAAATACGGTCCGACCCACTTGGACCTCAGTTTTCTCGGGAAAAGTTTAAGTCGGGCATCAAAGAGTAGGACCTTTTGACCAGGATGAAAGATCTTTCTCGAGATGTGCTTGTCGTGGAAGGCTTTAACCCGCTCCTTGTAAATTCACGAGTTCTCGTACGCGTCTAGGCGTAATTCATCGATCTCGCTGATTTGGAGTTTTCTGTGGGTTCCAGCCTTGGAAAGATCTAGATTACAGTTCCGTACTGCCCAATAGGCTTTATGCTCCAGTTCTACGGGAAGGTGGCATGCCTTTCCGTACACCAGTCTAAAGGGGACATGCCCAATTGGGTCTTGTGGGCGGTCCTATAGGCCCACAATGCTTCCGGAAGTCGGGACGACCAGTCCTTCCTGTCAGGCCGAACAGTGACTTGCAGGATTTTCTTGATCTCTCGATTTGATAGCTCAGCTAGACCATTTGTTTGGGGGTGGTAAGGAGTAGAGATTCGATGAGACACCCCAAATTTGGCCATCAGTGATCTAAACTGAGCATTTGTAAAATGGGTCCCCCCATCAGAGATAATAGCACGGGGAATCCCGAACCTTGAGAAAATGTTTTGATGTATGAACTTAAGAACAATCTTGTGATTGCAGGTTCGGGTCGGTATGGCTTCGATCCATTTGGACACGTAGTCCACCACAAGCAGAATGTACTCGAAACCATCCGAAACAGGAAAGGGGCCCATAAAATCAATCCCCCATACATCGAAGATTTCGCATACGAGAATCGGCTGCAAAGGCATCATGTCGCGATGGTTCATGTTGCCCAAAGTCTGGCAACGACTGCATGCCTTGCAGTGACTGTATGCGTCCTTGAAAAGTGTAGGCCAGTAGAAGCCACACTGGAGGACTTTGGATGCGGTTTTATGCCCTGAGAAATGGCCGCCGCATGCCTGGTCATGGCAGAAAGATAGGATATTACTGATTTCCTCTTCCGGGACGCATCTCCGAATAATTTGATCAGCACCTATGCGGAAAAGGTACAGTTCTTCCCAAATGTAATACTTGGAATCAGAACACAATTTGTCTTTCTTGGCCTTCGGCTAATCAGACGGTGTCTGATGAGATGCCAAGTAGTTTACTATATCAGCAAACCATGGAAGTTTAGTACCAACAGAAAGCAGGTGCTCATCAGGAAAGTGTTCCGTGATGGGTCCGGAAGGGTCGATGATCTCAGAAGGAAGACGGGACAGATGGTCGGCTACTACATTCTGCCTTCCCGCCTTGTCACGAATCTCAAGATCGAATTCTTACAACAGCAAGATCCAACGGATTAGTCGGGGCTTCACGTCCTTCTTGGCAAGGAGATGCCTTACAGCCGTGTGATCCGAGTAAATGATGACATGGGAACTCAGAAGATACGATCGGAATTTTTCAAGGGCAAATACTACGGCTAGCAGCTCTTTTTCCATAACCGTATAGTTACGTTGAGCCTCATCATGTGTCTTGCTAGCGTAGTAGATGACCACGGGTTTCCCGTCAGCTTTCTGCCCCAGGACTGCTCCTACAGTGAAATCAGATGCATCGCACATGATCTCAAAGGGTTGAGACCAATCAGGGGATTGTAGGATAGGTGCCTGGGTGACTCGGTCACGCAGGTTTTCAAAGGCTAGTGTGCATTCCTTGGAGATTTCAAAGGGTACATCCTTAGAGAGAAGAGAAGTCAAGGGGCACGCGATTTTCGAGAAATCTAGAATGAAACGGTGGTAAAAACCGACGTGCCCTAAAAAAGAACGGATGTCCCTGATCGAGCTAGGTACAGGAAGGCGAGAAATCAGATAAACCTTAGCTCGATCCACCTGGATGCCTTTTTCTGGAATTAGATGTCCCAGGACAATTCCCTCAGGCACCATGAAATGGCTCTTTTCCCAGGAAAGAACCAAGTTCACCTCGATGCATCGCCTGAGTATCCGGACCAAGTGTTGGAGGCAATCATCAAAAGATTCTCCAAAGACTGAAAAGTCATCCATGAAGACTTCCAGAAAATCACCTACCATATCGGAGAATATGGCAAGCATGCATCGCTGAAAAGTAGTGGGTGCATTGCAAAGACCGAAAGGCATCCTTCGGAAAGCGTACGTTCCGAAGGGGCAGGTGAACGTGGTCTTTTCTTGGTCCTCAGGATGGATTGCCACCTGGTTATAACCGGAGTACCCGTCAAGAAAGCAGAAGAACCTATTTCCCGCTAGTTTCTCGAGAATTTGATCAATGAAGGGTAGTGGGAAATGATCCTTCTTCGTGGAGGAATCGAGTCAGCGGTAATCTATGCAGACTCTCCACGCATTGGCTAATCGGGTAGGAATGATTTCTCCGATTTCAGTCGTTATGGTGGTGAGTCCTGCCTTCTTAGGCACAACCTGAATTGGGCTCACCCAACGACTATCGGAGATCGGGTAGATGATTCCGGCATCTAACCACTTGATGATCTCCTTTTTGACGACCTCCTGCAGATTAGGGTTTAAACGTCTCTGCATTTCACGAGAAGGTCGTGCGCCCTCTTATGAATAGATATGATGAGTACAATAAGAGGGGCTTATTCCAGTCAAATCATCGAGAGTCCACTCGATGGCTCTGCGATGTTGCTGGAGGACAGCAATCAGACGGGATTCCTGTTCGGGATTGAGGTTGGAATTGATAATCACAGGGAGGGTCTGATTGGAACCCAAAAAGATGTATTTCAAGTGAGCAGGAAGAGGCTTTAACTCAAGGATAGGATTATCAGCAGTAGCTAGTGGTTCAGTGTAGATGTGAGGTTCAAGGGTAGGAGTTACTGGGTTGTTTCTATCTGGATTCAACTCCTCCGTTTGCGGGTCAAGATCCTTCTGTGGTTGATGAGGCATAATCGAGTCATTCTGGAGGTGTGATTCATCAACCAAAATCCTAACGTCACAAATCTGTTCGATGACACCGCAATTAATTCCTTGTTGGGCCTTAAATATATCAATTTTTAAGGTTTGATCCCCAAATTTAAGCTCTATTTGGCCCTCCTCACAGCTAATGTTGGCTCTAGCAGTAGCCAAGAAAGGTCTCCCTAGAATGATTGGTGTATCCCTAGGGTTTTTAGGCGCATCCATATCTAAGACTATAAAGTCCACTGGGAAATAGAAATCCCGCACTCTTACGATAACATCCTCGAGAATCCCTTTTGGTGACTTTATAGATCGATCTGCTAATTGTAATGTCACCTCGGTTGGTTTTAGCTCAGATTCTTCTAGGTGGTCAAGTAAGGATGTGGGTATCAGGTTTATGGATGCACCTAAGTCTAGCAAAGCTCTGTCAAATTGGGTATCACCTATCTTGCAGGAAATCAGGGGAGTACCAGGATCTTTTGCCTTGGGTGGGAGTTTACTGAGGATTACAGAGCTGGCTTGCTCTGACAGAACAATTGGGCTCCCACCCTTGGTTCGCGGCTTACGCTGGGGTGTACACACATTCTTTAAAAATCGTGCGTAAGCTGGTACGTGGCGGATTGCATCCATCAAAGGGATGTTTATGTGGACCTGCTCAAAGAGCTTGACCAGGTCCTCCTCAGGAGCCACGGGTTTGGTAGTCTTCTTTCCCTTGGTCAAGGCCTCGGGAAACGGGATCTTGGGTGGTTCTTCTAGGATAGGTCCAGGTTGTGGATCTGGGATAGGGGTGGGGACGTCCTGGATTACTGTCCTAGGCTTGGGATCACTACCGGGCTTGGAGTGGTTCGGATGAGGTGGGTCCTGGGTTTCCTTACCACTACGGGTTGTTACAGAATTAAGTCCTGCCTGGTTTTGGTTGGGATTGGGTAAGATAGCTTGCTGCTGGTAACCTGCAGAGGAAGTGGAGGCCTCTATCCCGTCGGGTGAAGGAACAGAGGGGGCCTGATAAATCATATGGGCATGGCCCGTGTTTGGGTTCATAACGTGCCGCTGGGTTGGCACGTTATTAGGATTAGGCAGAGGTTGGGAAGGAAGAGTACCTGGCTGGCGAGAGTTTGCCAACTGGGTCAATTGGTTTTGGACCTCTGTAAGTTCGTCCTTATGTTGTTTTTGGATAGCCGCATTCGTTCTTTGAATGTTAGCCAGGGTCTGAAGGATAAGGGACATTTGATCTTGATTTGGCCCAGATGGGTAAGTAGGGTTGGGCCGAGGCTGAGGCAGCTGGTAAGGACGAGGAGGTTGTGGGCGAGGTTGGAAGGATGGTCTTTGGGTTTAGGAATTTCCCTCCCACTGAAAGTTAGGATGGTTTCGCCATCCAGGATTATAGGTGTTGGAGAACGGGTCGTTCTGGATGGCGTTGAGGTCCTCGCAGGTCTGAGGAACCTCCAGAGGGTTAGAGAAAGAGGGAATGGAATTCCCTTGGCAGGTGTAGAAGGAATCGGAAGGACCTCCGGGCAAAGATTCGGATGATGGGTCCATCCTAGGAGAAGATTGATGGAGAATGTTTTGCACAGTTTCCCTTGTGGAAGGAGGCTGTGCGAAAGGGTTATGCGCAGAGGTGGCTCGCTGCAGATGCTGAGTCAGCTCATCCGCCTTCTTTTCGATAATCGAGACCTTGTCCAATCGACTGGCCATTAACTCTAAGTCGACTAATGCGGACAGGCCCTGCGTCTCGTGTGCTCCCCTGAGATTCGTCGCTGCACGAGTATTCGTCCTGTCGAATAATCCCATGGAGTCATTGTTGATGGAGTTCTCGCACATGTTTTCGAGAATCTCCCACACGGTATCTCCATGTTGACCCATGATATTTCCTCCGCAGGTTGCATTGACGAAAAGACGGATGTCCTCACGGAGTCCCTGGTAAAAGGATTGGACCTGTTCCCATTTAGGAACTCCGTGATGGGGGCACTTTCTCATGAGATCCTGAAAACGATCCCATGCCTCATGGAGAGGTTCCCCTGTTTGTTGGGTGAAATGTGTAATCTGATGGCGCAAGGCGTTGGTCCGTCCAACAGGGAAGAACTTTTTCAGGAACTCGGACTGAAGTTCTTCCCAATTGTTGATCGGTCGGGTCTGAGTTTGATACCAATGGGCGGCCTTGTCCATAAGAGAAAAGGAGAACATCTTCATGAGAAGAATATCCCGATTTTGTGCGTCTGACCCGAAAGTTTGGGCTAGATGCTTCAGATGTTTGATGTGCTGGAAGGGATCTTCAGAATTAAGCCCATGGAATTTAGGTATAGCGTGAATCATATTGGGCTTTAATTCAGAGTCAGGTCCCCCAGTCGGGATTCTGACTCGAGGCTCGATGGCCACCGCAGCAGGATTATAATGGTCCCGCATCATGGGACGCTGCGGTGGGTGCATAAAGTTTTGGAAGAGGTCGTTGAATCGCTGGAGCTGGTGCTCCAGATTGTTTTCTTCCTCAACTGGCTGAGCCATGATAGAAGAAGAGTTTGATTTGGAATCGGAAGAGAGAATGATGGGGTTAGGTTGCTGCTCAAACACCGGAGTCAAGGCTGGGCCTTGACGAGAGTGAAATTTTAAAGGAGATCTTAAGGGTGGTCTTAAGGATCTCCTACTGTTCATGCACTGTTGGAGTGGAAGAGGTTAGAAGGTGCCGGACCCAATCGAGACACCCAAAAATGTGTTGGGTGAGTATAGAGGTGCGGGGCAGATGGACCCCTTGATCAGAAAGATCGTCCACCTGAGAATTACCTGGGCAGCTAGAGAGGGTGAGTCCCGCGATGACCCCTACACGGTAGAGCATCCCCACGGGTTACAGGGTTTCTCCCACCCGACCTCTCTTGTCACTGCGGTTCCAGGTAGACCAGAATGGGGATCTTGACTTCTTAAGTCTACCAATTTTAGTTTAAGATCAGGGTGCTTAAAGTTACACTTGAACTCTTAGGTGTTTTGAGTGAGAAAGTGACCTAATTTTAAGGTTGGTTGACCCAAGGGGTCAACTTTACCTCTTGTTCCTTTGAGAGCTTTTGGGTCCTTTCTTTTTTGGGTTCAAGTGTTTAGAGAGCCAATTGTTTAGGGTTTCTCTGAATAAGTGTGTTCAATCAATGGTTTAGGCACACTTCTTTTGGATTTTCTCCATTCTTGATTTAAGTAGTGTGTCTCTAAAACCCTAATGTTGAATCTTATGTAAGCTCTACTTGGTCCAGTTAGTTCTTTGGTGGGTAATTAGGGCTCAAGCAAGAATGTGTTAGCCCCTAAATACCCTTAATAGTGTGCAGGAATAATGGGTTGAAAACATGCAACTTCTTATGGTTTACTAAGTATAGAAGACAGGTTAGCCCTATATTGCTTGTTCTTTTCTTTTCTTCCTCTTTAGAGTTTAGGGGTTAATAGCGAGAGGAAAAAATTACCTGTCCTTGGAGTGGTTGTTGTGCGGTTGCTTGTCTTCTTGATTTCCTGTAGCTGCACAAAAGAGAGGAGATTATTAGAACTAAAAAGAAACAGAAATGTCTACCTGCAACGGCGCCAAAAAATGAAACGGTGGGCGACAACTATGACTAGTTTTTGCTATAGCGTTGTAGTATAGCTAGTTATTGCCATCATTTCAAATATATATATATATATATATATTTTTACTCGGGAATAAAAATTCTCCCGAGGTCGAACTCAGGGAGCAAGTCGTATTCTAGAGATATACATGTTCTATTACAAAAATAAAGAGAGAGAAAGAGAGAGAGAGAGAGAGATGAAAGTTTGGCTTCTTCTTCTTCTCTTCTTGCTTCCTCTGTCTTCTCTCCTCTTTGGCTTTTGTTCTTCCTGTTCTTCTTCTTCTTTGTCTTCTCTCCTCTTTGGCTTCTGTTCTTCCTGTTCTTCTTCTTCTTTTCTTGCTTCTCTTCTTCTTCTGTTTTCTGTTTCTTCACTTGGCTGCTCCTTTCTTTCTTTTTCTTCAGATCTTCTTCTTCTTTTTTTCTTCTTTCTTGTCTTTCCTCTTCTTTTCCGCGGTCCTGCTTCTTCTTTTCTTCTTCTTCCTTGCTTCTTGTTTCTCTTCTTCTTCTGCTTTCTGTTTCTTCATTTGGCTGTTCCTTTTCTCTTCTTTTCTTCTTCTTCTTTGTCTTCACCTGTCTTCAGGACGTCGTCTGATTTTCCAATCAGACGACTTAACCCGCGGATGCTACAGTGTCGCTTCAGTTCTTCTTCTTCCGCAGTCCTTCTTCTTCTTCACCTGTGCCTGCACGCTCAAGAGTTCAGCATCAGAGGGCAAAAACCTACTCTACCCTCCCCCCCCCCCCGCGTCTCTCTCTCTCAGAATTCGCTCTTAGGACAGCTCTCCCAGAGCAACCGGGTAATCGGGTACGCGGGTTGCGCCCGGGTCCAGGCCCACCGGCGTGCGGTGGTGGGCGAGGAGTGCCAATCAAGTCGGGTCGGGTCGACCGGATCTGCGTAATGAGCTCGCGGATGGGCCGGGTGAAGCGGTGTGAGAGGGACCTCACCCCGTGTGCTGAGGCGATAAGCCTACAGCACTTTTTCAACTTATATCGGCGCGCCTCTTCGAAGCCTTCCGAGGTGGGAGTAAATGTCCCACCCCAATGTGAGCGCCTGCGCAGAGGAAGCAGCGGCAGTCGAACTTCGCGCGAGGGCTTCGGGCGAGGGCTTCGCCCGAACTGCAGCCTGACACTTTGCGAAGCTACCCCGCGTAGCCTGGGAGTCTGATCTGAGCGTGGTGTGCCTGGAGCAGCAGGTCGAAGGAGCTTCGCTGCTTAGCAATGGCGATGGCGGGCGCAACACCTGTTCACAGAAGCACGGCCTCTCGGCCTAATCAGATATGCGGAGAACCTTCGCCGTGGCACGACGAAGGTGGTCAGAGGGTTTGCAGTGGGCGTGGTGGAGCAAAAGGGTCGCCCTAGGTCAAACTGCGGGTGGAGAAGTGGGTGTGTTCGGTGGATCTGCAGAGGGCGTTTGGTGGGAAGTGGAGGGGCGGAAGAGGATCAGGGTGAGGAGGCGGAGGTTATGCACAGGTCGGCGAGCCGTGTGGGGTGCTGGAGCGATGGGAGCGGTTCGCCGGAGTTTGGATGGAGGTGGAGAAGGTGAGGGTGATCGGTGGGAAATCGGTGGCGACAGTAAGGGCTTTCAGTATGGAAAAGAAAGAGGGGAGGAATAGGAAAAGTTTTACCTACTGAGCTGGACGAGGAGGGGTTTGCGCAGGCGACAGTCATATCGACTGTCGCCGGGGAAGAAATTGCCCAGAGGAAGGGGCGGCGGCGAGGAGAGGGCCGGAGAGGCGCCAGCTGGGTGCGGCGTGACGCGGAAAGATCGAGGGAAGGTAACCCTACTGCTGGTAGTGAGGCAGGGCGATGAGGAGAGGAGGAGAGGCTGCCGGAGCAAGGGGGCGTCTGTCGGAGTGGGAAGGGAGGAATTGAGGGGGTGTCTCCGTCAGATCCGAGCTCCGGAGAACGGCGGAGCGACGGGGGTATTTATAGGGGCAGAATCAGAGAGGAGGGCGGAGGGAGACGACGTGTCTCCCTCACCGGAGGACGCCGGAGGAAGGAGACCCATACCGTCCGTGCGTTCGCACAGGCGGTATGGGCGGTCGCAGCACTCAGGGGGGTGTCCCTGCGGTGGCTGACGACACAGGGTACCCCCCATTGACTTGCTAGGGCCCCTCCCTTACCCTACGCGGCGCCATGCTCCGTGCAAGGTCGCCGGAGCATGGCGCTGCTCAGGTTTTGCAGGAGGGACCTAAACGCAAAGAAAGAAGGAGAGTTAGGGGCCAAAATGTGAGGGTTCAAAGGTTGAGGGCCAAAAAGTAAATATATGAGGACCAAAGTGTAAAGTTGGTCAAGAAGGTTTCTTCTTAGGCCCAAGTTTTTATACATGACTAATTAGGACCTAAGGATTCTGATGGTGAATTTTATTTCTAGATTAAACCTTGTTTGATCGGTAAATTTACGTAAAAACCTAAATTAAGTTGTTAATTGGGCATGGTTCTCAATGTAGGTCAAAATGGGTTCCTAAGGCCAAATTGAAAGTCCTAAACCCTAGAGATTATTTTTCTATGAATTTTAGAGGGTTTAGTTGATTTTTACCTTACCTCGAACCACGTGAATTGAAGTGGATTTATTTTTAGGGTTACAGGATGTCATTTAATTTCTTGGAGTTGCTATAGCCCTTATTGAGTCATCTCATCCCACTTTTCTTCTTATTAAGTTGTTTTGACCTATGTTGGACCCTGAGTTACCCTATTTTCAGATCGGATTGGTGAAATTACATTTTTACCCCTTAGTTTCTATTTTCTTTGCAAACTCAGAATCTCTCTGAGCCAAGCCTTTCTAGAGTTATGTAGGAGCTTTTTCTTGCATATCAGGGTTAAATGGTCCTAGTTTAGGGTTTGTGACGAGGTTCTCATCACCCGGCGGGCAGGAGCTCTCACTGTGGTGCACACCACCACAGTGAGACCACCACCGCCCAGCTCTTCAAAGAGCTGGTGGGCGTGGTGTCTCTTCTTTCATTTTTTTTTACGTTCCCGCACCTTCCTGCCATTGGAGCAGCTTCAAGGTCTGAAGCTTGAAGCAGCAGCAGCCCCTTCCGCGCGCGCCTGCAAATGCCCCAGCCCTTCGTGTCCGCCTGCAGGCCTTCTCCGCCTTCGCTTTCTCCGCTCTATCGCACGCACTGTCGCCTGCAACCGATCGCTGCGCACCTCTGCTGCGGCCAGCCAAGCGCCTCCCCGCCCCCCTGCGGCACTTGCAAGCTGCAGGCGCCCTCACCCTCCAACCCCGCGCGCTCTGTCACGAGCTCTCCGCGCTCGCAACCGGTCGATGCAGGAGCTCTCCTCTGCGCAAATATGAGCCCGCGCGCGGAAGCCATCAGACGACGGCCTTTACATGTAGACGACTTACAACACCCTTCCTCGCCTCCAGCAGAGCAGCTGCTCTTTCCTCTCTTGCTCTCTCTCTCCCGCTCTCTCTCTCTCCTGCTCTCTCTCTCTCTCTCACAACACTCACAGCACTCTACACCGACGCACACACACACACCTACACTCACACTTTCACACACATACACACACACCTATACTATAAAGATATATATATATATACGTATACTTATATATTGATATATATATACATATATATATACATACATATATATATATATACACTTATATTTATACATATAGAAGTATCTATATACTTATGTATTAGTACGCACGCACACACACACACACATATATATACTTATATATATATATATGCATATATACATATATACATATATCTACATATCTAGATACATATACCTATATACATATATTATTATTATATATATATACACACACATATATATACATCTATATAGTATTATATATATATATATATATATATATATATATACTTAGCTACATATATCTATATATACATATATTACTATATACTTATACATACATATGTATATACCTCTATATAGTTATATATACATACACAAATATATATATATATATACATATACTTATATATATACATATATATATATCTACATATATATATATATACCTATATATTTATAAACATATATATATATATACATATAGATATATTTACATATATACATATATATATTTTCACATTATTTACCATACGCTGTATCGTAGGAATATCTGCACCAGTTGTTGATATTTTTCGAGACACGCGTACAAAAAGCATGGTTACATACATCTTCCACCATCCATCCCACACTCCACGCAACACCTAGTCCTGTTGGTTGCATCTCTCTAGACGACGACCGACTCGACACCGTGCTACACTCCATCGCCGCCTCCACCCCCACCCCTTTATATACATAATATATACACACACACATATATATATACTGTATTTACTTTATTTCTGTTTCGCTTTCCTGTTAGTAAAAAGATAAAAAATATATATAAAAGAGAAAAGATAATCTTTGACTTGCAGGTACCCCGTCTTGCGAATAGCAAGATTCGTTTTGGAACTCTGTTTTGGCTCAAAGCCAAGAACACAATTTTGAGGGTGTGCCTCAAGGACAAAGATTACCAGAAAAAAAAATCTAAATAAGAAAAACACCAAAAACACAATAAACGAATGGAAGAGACTTGTTATAGGAAAGGCGTAGAAACTCGACTTGTACCCCACTTCCCTAAATTCGACCCTGAGCCTAAAAGTGATAAGATAAAATTAAGTAGGCCAGGTTAAAAATTTTGTAAAGAGATGGTTAGGTCCGATTTAGGTTAACCACTATACACATTTCAACGATAAAATCATCATATTAACAACCTATCCGGATCCAACCATACATCTTTTCTGGCACCGTTGCCGGGGAAGTGCGCCTTCAAGTAAGTTTCTATTCAATTCCTTTCAATTTTTCTCTTCTGTCTTCACGGGTATCTCTGTTTTTGATGTGCAGGTGAACTTGGTGCGAGGGAAAGGTAGGCAAACGAAGTCGAAGACGTGAGCAGATCTAAGACGGGAACGAGACCGTGAAGACGCCGACACCGCATTGGAGCTTCGCACATGTTGTCGAACAAGTATGTTTTCTTTTCTTAGCAACTAGGGTTAACTTGTCACCTTAATAATAATAATAAAAGTAATAATAAAAACTAGAAAAACTTCTTGGGATCTCTTGGGGCAAGTGGACTAAAATTCACTTGTTTGATTGATTGCCTTCACTCCCACCGCCCCGCGATTTCCCGCCTTACTTCACATAGCGAAAATCCAAGAATCTTGATTCTTGAATTTCTCGCTGTGTGAAGTATTCTTTGAGGCAAATACAAAAAGATTGATTGCACCCCTCTTTTGCCTCACTTATCTACAATTCGGGATCACATTTTTGGTGGGGAGACTTGGAATTGAGTTGATTCCAACCCCACCATGACTTTTCAACTTGCCTCAGATTTGATCCCGAGTATCTCAACACCAACAACTTTAGTTTCTTTATCTGTTGGTTGAAGCCTTGTGTGTGGACATCTTTCTGGTGATTGGGAGCACTTGAATTGAAGTGCTTGGCTCCCTTTCACATTAATTTAAAATTGATTCGTGCATCCACACATAGAAATCTCCATTTAGGGTAGCCCATTGCATTTTAGCATGCATTAACTAACTGATATTGAAGAAGGGTTTGTTGGGCTTAGAAAGAAAACTTGTATTTCACAAAACCCAGAGATTGGTTGAGTTGGTAATTTAGAGAAATCCTAAAATTCATACTACTTATGGTTGAACTCTGAAAACCTTTCACCAATTAAAGAACTTCAATTCGGGGAGATTTCCCCGTTGCATGCTTGTTTTACACACTCTAAAAATCAATCACTTGGGCATTACCCGTAAACAACGCCCTTCACATTCTAGAAGCACTTGACCCTAAGCCTCTAACTAAAACTGGTAGTAGCTTGACCCTTCTTAAGGATTGGAGATCTAACTACTTGCGTGTAGCGGCTACGTGCTTGTGAGAGTTCCCGCGTGCTATCGGGTGTCTAAGACTAGGGCAAACGGCCTTTCAATCTGGCTCGGTGGTTCTGCGGTGCTCGCATTTGGTTCCGTAGTTCGTGATAGTAGGTAACTTAGATCTTTAGGTTTAAGGTCACACTGTAGAGGTTAGGAACTTGACTGTATTGATTTGTAATCAAGTGTACCTTTGTGGCGTCATTTCTCTCGTCTCTTTTCCCTTCTCATCTCCCCAAATCTTCATGCGGTAGTGCATATTTGGGAGGTCACAATACCCTGAACTGTTTGAATTGACTAATAAATCTAGAAAACAAGCCGAATCATCATCCTCCTCCACAAACATGGCTGCACGCCCACACCTAAATCCCGAGGGAGGAAACCGCCCTCAGAACCTACCAGGTGGTGGAGCCCTAGATCCCATAACCCGCCTCCAAGACCAAATGGAAATGTATAATGAGCAAATGGAAGCCATTCGGGAAACATTGGAGGAAATGCAGAACCCTCCCGAAAGGGAGAAGCCTAGGTCTCTTAGCTCCTATCAGAATCCCGCTGCTACAGAGAACATAGGACAAATTCGGGTCCCCATGGGCGGAGATGACTTTGAACTGAAACCGAACATAATTGGCCTAATAAATTTTCTCTTCCATGGTCTTGCAAGTGAAGATCCATTTCTCCACTTGGAAGACCTAACCCGACTAGCTGAAACTATTAAACCAAGAAATGTCGGGTTACCTATAGTCCTCATGAAGATGTTCCCGTTTTCATTGCTGGATAAAGCATCGCAATGGTTTCGCATCCATTCTTGGGAAGAGATGTGAACAGCGTTTCTCAAGAAGTTCTTCCCAATCGGGCGAACCAATGCACTTCGCCGTGCTATCACCTCATTTTCTCAACAAAACGGTGAACAATTTCATGAGGCATGAAGCAGGGACCTCCTCAGAAAGTGTCCGCACCACGATTTGCCTAAGTGGCATATAGCCCAGATTTTCTACTATGGGCTAAATGAGACTTTAAAGCAGATTGCAAATGCTTCTTGCGGAGGGAACTTTATGAATAAAGACGAGAATGGAGCATTTGCACTATTTGAAAATATGAGTGAAAACTCGATGAATAATGCCTCCATTGTCGCCTTTAATTGTACCAGCCAGCCTCGAAATGTCCAGGAAGTTGACACAGGACCCTCCCATTCATCCACTGATCTAAGCCTTATTGCACAAAAACTGGATGAAGTCTTCGTCGTGCACAAGAAGCTGGACGAGCTTCTGGCCAACCCCACCCGATCTCTGGCAAACACCACCTCTTCACCACTTCGTCACAATCCAAATTCTTCCAACACCAGGCTTATCCCGAGAAATCCCGTAAGGCCTTCCTTACCGAGTGTCGCGCCAAGCGACTCGGTAAGTCATGTGGAACTGGCTTCTGCGAGCCAATATTTTGATACGGAGGACCAAGCCTCCGTGTGCTCGGATGCATATTTACATGCGGACACGTCTTCTGGCATAGAAGACACTTACGCCCTGGGGAACAACCCATTCTCTGTCACTTATAACCCAGGGTGGCGTAATCATCCGAACTTCGCATGATCCAACAACCCGCAGCACCAAAACCCCGCGGGTGGACCAATACGACCGTCCGCTCCCGTCATCCCAAGGGCCCAATCTAATCCTATGGTGAATCCGCCATCAGGCCCTTACGTACTGCAAACCGAACACGCATCAAGTCCTCTTGATAAATTGATGCGAATGATGACGGATACGTCAAAGCGCCATGAAGAGAACATGACCTCTCTTCAGTACTAATTGGCACAACAAAATGCTGAGATCAGTCAATTACGCATGGCGACTCGATCTCAGGGCACTCTTCCTGCCCAACCTGTTCCCAACCCGCTAAACTTTGTACCCCGTGGTCCGCAACCATAGGTACAACCTTCTCAGGGACAGGTTCATCAAAATTTGCAAGCATCGAGCATTCCACCGGGATTTCAGGCTAATCCCGCTGCAACACCGCATCTTATGTCCCCATTGCGAACCCTCCTCCGCCATATAATCCCACTGGACCCGCATCGTCCAATGCTATCACTACGAGGAGCGGTAAGCAGACCGTTGATCCGCCTCGACCTGATCCTGGCTCGTCTTCTTCTTCATCACCCTCTCATTCTGGATGCGCACCGCATTCGCGAGAGGACGATACACCCAAATTGTTGTCAGAATCAGTCCCATTCCCTGAGGCTCTACTGAGGGAGCCAAAAGGCAAAAAGAAAGATATGCAGGCCTTTGATAACCTGCGTAATTTGTTCAGGGATGTAGAAATCAAGGTACCCCTGCTCGAGGCTATCGACCACATACCTACTGTCACCCGATTTTTCAAAGACTACACAACACCCAGGCGACAGTCAAAGAAAACTAAAAATTCGGTGGTTCTCTCGCCTCATGCGAGTTATGCTATACTATCAAACCTACCACCGATGCAGAAAGATCCAGGCACACGGCTGATTTCCTGTAGCATCCAAGGATGCAATTTTAACCGTGCCCTACTTGATCTAGGATCTTCCATAAGTCTCATACCAACCATCATGCTCAAAAAATTTTCCTTGGGAAATCTGAAACCCACCCCTGTCACGTTACAGTTGGCAGATCGTTCTGTCAAAATCCCGAAGGGTGTGGTGGAAGATGTGGTGGTTAGGGTCAACAGTCTCTATTTTCCTGTTGACTTTCTTGTTTTAGATATGGAAGTTTCTAGTTCACTTTCTGATTGTCCGATCATCCTCGGTCGACCTTTCTTGGCCACATCCCGCGCCCTTATCGACTGCGAGTCGGGCTGTATTGAGATTGCCGTTGGATCTGAAAAGCTCAGATTTAACATCTTCAAGGCAGCCAAGAACTTTGATTGCGATGGCATCAAGGACGACACATCTGACGAGGACATGACTATCAGTGCGTGTATCAGACTAATTGGGACCTATTCGGACTATTGCGGATTACCTATAAACACTGATGACTGCCTGACCAACACAAACTGTGACGTTCCCCCATTCCTCCCTTGTCCGGTACCTTCTCCTGACCAGACTTCTGACGAGGTTTTCTCCGCTTCCCATACCTCGTGGTCTGAGTCATATCTGGGCTGCTCACCGCCGGTCCACACTCTGGAAGATCGGATTGCCCTTTCTTTCCCGCCAAATCAGGTGGGTTTGCAATTCCACACTAGGACCTTGAGCCCACATCTTACTCACTGGGGCTGTTCCTTTTTGGATCCATCTATCCAAAAAGCCCTTCTTCTTGGCCAATCTGAGGGCCAACTTCTTCCCGACTTGTTCTCCGATCCGCCTGGGACACTCTCGTCCCATGAAATGCCAGACCTTTCACCATCCACCATCACTTTTCACTCCACTATCTCACTCTTCACTTCACCACCAACCATCCACCCACCCTACCACCCTGCTCTATACCCTGACCCTCAGCTCTCCTTACCCGATCTTTCATCCTTTCTCTGCCTTTCCCTGCATGCATATGAGGACATAGCATTGTTTGGCATGGGGGGGGTGGATAGGCATCCATAGGATCTGGGTATTTTATGGTATCATACAGTTTCCACCCATTTATAAATATGCAAGAAAAAGAAAAAAAATATATAAATATATATATAAATAAATGGTGATCTGAAAGCTGAAACAAAAATACAATAAGTGTTTATGGATATTCAACCTCTGTTTTGAAGACTTTCCAGGCCACAGAAGCTTGATTCGCTCTTGCTCGGCTTAATTCACTTGAGCATTGACAAAATAGATTGGAATCTCTCCTAACTAAGGATGTATTCTTATACCTGAGACACCAGTACAGGATCCGTTGGTTTGCTTTTACTTGAGAGCTTAAGTAAACTTGGTTCACAATACACAAATAAGGAAAGACCTGGTGAACATAAGATCCAACCCTAGTGTTCATTAGGGTAGGTGGAGTCCTTACCTGTGCGCGCAGGTAGACCTTTTATCCCAGGCTTTAATCTTGTGTTTAGGAGCGACTCTTTCCACCAAAAAAAAACTCTCCCACCAAAAAGAAAAAAAGTGTGCTCTGTCAAAAAATGTTGTAAGAGATATACTGACACGTGTTTCAAAAAAAGGAAAGTTGCAAATAAGTCAGTATATCTCACAAATGTTTGTAAAATCTTTTCCCTACAAGAAATTCTTTAGGGCAAGTTTCAAATACGTTGTTTTCCTTTGAGCCACAAAAATCAGAAAATGGGAGTTGAGTTTTTCGTCATCTTCTTAAGGGTCAATCCGAAAACACGAGTTGAAACTGGGACTAACTGATGACGTGGCGTTGTGACTAGGTTTGTTGTAGAAATAGCGTTGTAGTACAGCTAGTCATTGCCATCATTACAGATATTTTTTACTCGAAAAATAAAAGAGTTCCCGAGGTCGAACTCAGGGAGCAAGTTGTATTATAGAAGTACAGTATTTCTTATTACAAAAATAAAGAGAGAGAGAGATATGGAAATTTGGCTTCTTCTTCTCGTCTGTCTTCTTTTCTCTTCTCTTTTTTTTTTCTTCTTCTTTCTTCTTCTCGCAGTCTTCTTTCTTGGCCTTCTTCTTATGCTCTTGAATCTTCTTTCTTTTGTTCTTCCTGTGTTCTTCTTCTTCTTTTCTTGCTTCTCTTTCTTTCTTCAGATTTTCTTCTCGTGTTCTTGTCTTCTCTCTTCTTTGCTGCGGTCCTGTTTCTCCTTTTCTTCTTCTTCTTCTTTGCCTTCAGGACGTCGTCTGATTTTCCAATCAGACGACTTAAACTGCTGCTGCTACAGTGTCTCCTAGCTTCCTTCTTCTTCTTCGTCTTCACCTGTGCCTGCACACTCAAAGTTCGATCAGAGGGCAAAACCTACTCTAACCTCCCCCTGCGTCTCTCTCTCTCAGAATTCGCTTAGGATAGCTCTCCCAGAGCTGCCGGGTAGTGGGGTACGGGTCGCGCCTGGGTCCAGGCCCACCGTCGTGCGGTGGTGGGCGAGGAGTGCAGGTCGGGCTAATCGGGTCGGGCCAGGTCAGCGGGGCGTGAGCGCAGACGAGGCTGGGTAATCGGCCAGGTGAAGGGGACCTCACCCCGTGATCTGAGGCGAACAGCTTAAGGCACTTTTTGCCTTTAAGCGCCCGCTCGCCTCAGTGAGTTTCCGAGGTGGGACTAAATGTCCCACCCCAATTGGACGCCTGCGCGGAGGAAGCAGCGGCAGTCGAGGCTTCGTGCGAGGGCTTCGCCTCAACTGCAGCCTGGCACTTCGCGAAGACACCCCACGCAGCCTGGGAGCCTGATCTGGGCATGGTGTGCCAGGAGCAGCAGGTCGAAGGAGCTTCTTCACCTCAGCAATGGCGGTGGCGAGAGAAGTTCCTGTTTACAGAGAAAGGGCCTCTTGGCCTAATTAGATACGCGGAGGACCTTCGCCGTGGCACGGCGAAGGTGGTCGAAGGGTCTGCAGGTGGCGGGGCGGAGCCTAAGGGCCGCCCTAGGTCAAACTGCGGGTTGGGAAATGGGTGTGTTCGGTGGAGTTGTAGAGGGCGATTTGGGGGAAGTGGAAGGGCGGAGGATGATCAGGGTGAGGAGGCGAAGGTTCTGTGGTGGTCGGCGAGCCGTGTGGGTTGCTGGAGTGATGGGAGCGGGTCGCCGGAGTGTGGCCGGAGGTGGAGAAGGTGAGGGTGATTAGGCGCGGTCGAGGGGTAATTAGATAAAAATAGCAGGGGGAAAAGAGAGAGAGGAGGCAGGGAAGTAGTTCTAACCTAACTAAAGGGATGAAGGGGGCAAGGAGGCGGACGGCTGTACCTGCTGTCGTCGGAGAAGAAGGTGCCCAGTGGGGGAGGATGGCGGCGATGACGGGGCAGAGGCAGCGCGCGCTGGTATTGCGCGACGCGGAGGAAGATCAGGGAGGTGGCTCTGCTGCTGGTATTGTAGTAGAGTGATGAGGAGGAGGAGGAGAAACCGCCCGAGCAAGGGGGCGTCTGTCGGAGTGGGAAGAGAGGAAGTGAGGGGGTATCTCCGTCAGATCCGAGCTGAGGAGAACGACAGAGCTTGTGGGGTTTTTATAAAGGTAGAGACGGAGAAGAGGGCAGAGGGAGGCGACGTGCCTCCCTCGCCGGAGGACGCCGGAGGAAGGAGACCCATACAGTCCATGCGTTCGTACGGCTGGTATGGGTGGTTGCAGCACTCAGGGGGGTGCTCCTGCGACGGCTGACGATGCAGGGCACCCCCATTTGACTTGGCAGGCCCCCCACCTTACCCTACGCGGCGTCATGCTCCGCGGAAGGACGCCGGAGAATGGTGCTGCTCAGGTTTTGCAGGAGGGATCCAAACGCAAGGAACGAAGGAGAGTTAGGGGCCAAAATGTGAGGGTTCAAACGTTGAGGGCCAAAAAGTAAATATATGAGGACCAAAGTGTAAAGTTGGTCAAGAAGGTTTCTTCTTAGGCTCAAGTTTTTATACATGACTAATTAGGACCTAAGGATTCGGATAGTGAATTTTATTTCTAGATTAAACCTTGTTTGACTGGTAAAATTACGCAAAAACCCAAATTAAGTTGTTAATTGGGCATGGTTCTCAATGTAGGTCAAAATGGGTTCCCAAGGCCAAATTGAAGGTTCTAAACCATAGAGATTATTTTTCTATGAATTTTAGATCGTTTATTCCATTTTTACTTTGCCTCGAACCTCGTGAATTGAAGTAGGTTTGTTTTAGGGTTACAGAATGTCATTTAATTCTTAAATTGCTCATGAACCCATTTCTGATTAATTCAACCCACTTTTTATCTTATTTAGATCATTTGACCTATGTTCGGTCTCTGAGATATTTCGTTTATGTACTGCAATGGTGAAATTGCTGTTTTTAACCTTTATTTCATGTTTTCTTCTCAGAACACTTATTCCTCAATTAAGCCCTTTGCTAAGTTATGTAGGAGCTTTTATCCTTTGTATTAGGTCAAAATGAGCTAGTTATGGCTCATGATCAGGTTCTCATCACCGACCTTTACTTAAAAATTCGTGAAACCCTGGGCTTGAGTCTTAATATTCATCTGGTCAGTCTTGATCCTTCACTATGCACAAGCCATAACCTCTTGAGCTCTAGAGTATGACAAAAATCTCCTGGGTCCTAGAAATCGTACTTAAGGTTTAAATATCAAGAGTCCTGGTTAGTTGAGAGATGATCTATCTCATGTGAGACTTAAAGTACTGGTAGTTTTTTCTACAATTGGTTCTCACAATATCCGACAATAAACACACCTATATCGCCTCAGGAGAAAATCTTCTGCTTAAGATCATTTCTAAATACTGTTTTGCTAGGGACTAGCAACAGATAGGCATGGGGGTATGATTGCACCGCAAAAATACACCTGCAATAGTGCCTTCTTATGCTATTTCCTAGCACTACCTGTGCATATTAGGATTCCATAGTTGCATTTGTAAAAATACATGTATACATGCACCTAATTGAGAGGAAAGAAGAATGAAATAAGTGGCCTTGCATTTTACCTTTTTTCGTCAAGTGCCTCTTTGCAAAAATCCACCACCTCTATTTTTATTTCCACTGGATTTTTAATTTTCCCTACGGCTGCATGCATCTTCTCCTCGCGCCATGCTGCAGCAACCCTTCCCTGCAACTTGCCATTCCCTGCCAAGCCATTCCGTTCCTCTCCCTGCAGCTGCATGTGGCCATGCCATTCCTCTTCTATTTAAAGACCGCAGCTCCTGCCTTTGCAAAGGGGCCTGGTCGCAGCAGCCAAAAACTCCCACCTGCAGCTCCATCACCACCACCGTTCTCCCCTCCATTCCCCTCCATATGTCGGTCCTCCTCCGAGGAGATACCCGGCGGGTAGGAGCTCTCACTGTGGTGCACACCACCACAGTGAGACCACCACCGCCCAACTCTTCAAAGAGCCGGTGGGCGTGGTGTCTCTTCTTTCATTTTTTTTACGCTCCCGCACCTTCCCGCCATTGGAGCAGCTTCAAGGTCTGAAGCTTGAAGCAGTAGCAGCAGCAGCGGCGGCAAGGTAGCTGCAGCAGTGGCAACAGCAGCAGCAGCCCCTTCCGCGCGCACCTGCAGATGCCCCAGCCCTCCGCGTGCGCCTGCAGGCCTTCTCCGCCCCTGCTTTCTCCACTTTGTCACACGCACTGTCGCCTGCAACCGGCCGCTGCAAGCCTCTGCAGCGGCAGGCCAAGCGCCTCCCCGCCCCCCTACGGCACTTGCAAGCTTCTGCGCAAGCTGCAGGTGCCCTCGCCCTCCAGCCCCGCGTGCTCTGTCGCAAGCTCTCCACGCTCACAACCGGTCGATGCAGGCGCTCTCCTCTACGCTACTACGCGCCCGCGCGCGGAAGCCATCAGACGACGGCCTTTACGTGCAAACGACTTAAAACACCCTTCCTCGCCTCCAGCAGAGCGGCTGGTCTTTCCTCTCCCACTCTCTCTCTCTCTCACAACACTCACAGCACTCTACACTGACGCACACGCACACCTACACTCACACTTTCACACACACACACACACACCTATACTATAAACATATATATATATATACGTATACTTATATATTGATATATATATACATATAGATATATATATATATATATATATTTATATACTTATATTTATACATATAGAAGTATCTATATACTTATGTATTAGTGTATATATATATATATATCTATATGCTTATATATATACTTATATATATATATACATATATACAAACATATATACATATATATACCTATATAACTATATATACATATATAAATATATCTACATATCTAGATACATATACCTATATACATATATTATTATTATATATATATACATATATACATATACATCTATATAGTATTATATACATACATACATACATATATGTATACATATATATATATATATACTTAGCTACATATATCTATATATACATATATTACTATATACTTATACATACATATATATATACCTCTATATAGTTATATATACATACACACACACACATATATATATATATACATCTACTTATATATATATCTACATATGTATATATACCTATATATTTATAACCATATATATATATATATACATATACTTATATATATACATGTATATATATCTACATATGTATATATACCTAGATATTTATAACCATATATATATATACATATAGATATATTTACATATATACATATATATATATATATTCACATTATTTATCATACGCTGTATCGTGGGAATATCTGCACCAGTTGTTGATATTCCCTGATACACGCGTACAAAAAGCGTGGTTACATACATCTTCCACCATCCATCCCACACAACACGCGGCACCTAGTCCTATTGGTTGCGTCTCTCTAGACGACGACCAACTCGATACCGTGTTACACTCCATCGCCGCCTCCACCCCCACCCCTTTATATACATAATATATACATATATATATACTGTATTTATTTTATTTCTGTTTCGCTTTCCTGTTAGTAAAAAGATAAAAAAAATATATAAAAGAGAAAAGATAATCTTTGACTTGCAGGTACCCCATCTTGCGAATAGCAAGATTCATTTTGGAACTCTATTTTGGCTCAAAGCCAAGAACACAATTTTGAGGGTGTGCCTCATGGACAAAGATTATCAGAAAAAAAATCTAAATAAGAAAAACACCAAAAACACAATAAATGAACGGAAGAGACTCGTTGTAGGAAAGGCGTAGAAACTCGACTTGTACCCCACTTCCCTGAGTTCGACCCTGGACCTAAAAGTGACAAGATAAAATCAAGTAGGCCAGGTTAAAAATTTTGTAAAGAGATAGTTAGGTCCGATTTAGGTTAACCACTATACACATTTCAACGATAAAATCATCATATTAACAACCTATCCGGATCCGACCATACACCTTCTAACTGGTTGGATTGAACAGACGCAAGTAGAGTAAATCATTTACAGTCTTAGAGCAGGTTTTGGGAGTCAGTAGATCCTTAGGCTACCCTGTTGGTCCTAGAGCACCACAATCGTCTATTTTGATGATAACAAAATACGTGTCATTTAACATCTGCACTTGGAGTCTTAGATTTCAGGTCAATTGCAAATGGAGACTTGATTAGACGGAGTTCGAGCTCGCATCCAGGATGGATTGGAGGAGCTTGATGGAGAACAGAGGAGATTCGCGAGGAGCGATAGATTGAAGATGGAAGGACAAGAAGAATATGATAGAATTCTATTTATTTCTTTCATGTACTTTTATCTTTATTTCCTTGCTCTTTTTGTTCCTTAGAATATCTTGTTAAAGAGCCTCAAAGTACCCTAACAGTAGTCCTACGAACACCTGCACAACCCTAGGATACTTAGGTTTTCTGTAGAATACTTAGAAAACCAAGATATGGTTCAAACAACCTTTTCAGATGTCTAATTCCAAAATCAGACCTCTGATAATGAGTTTTAAGACGTCTGACTGTTGATTCAGACGTCTGATAACAATTAGGCTGGACTTAGTTCTGTTTGATGAAATCAGACGTCCAAACCTTAGTTCAGACGTCTGATGACTTTGCCAGACGTCCAATTAGTGGACCGTTGGCTGGCTTAACAAACACTGAAGGATATGACCATTAGAGCCTTATCAGATGTCCTTAAGCCTTTCCAGACGTCTGATAAATGACCATTTTGTCTCGACTGACCCGAAAATCTCTTCTCAGAGATTTTCTAGCCGTTGCAATCCATTCCTGCAGAAAAAGTAGGTTTCCATACGTCCAGACATAGTGCCAGACGTCCTGTATGTCGTCTGATGGACTTGCAGTAGAACCCTGTTTAGATCTAATTCAAGTCAGGAAGAAATCTGCCAAAAAATCAGACGTCTGACCTTATTTTCAGATGTCTTAAACTGATCTTCCAGACGTCTGATGCCAGGATCAGACGTCTGATGACCCTGTCAGTGCAATCATTGTTCCTGATTTCGGCCTGATTCTCTTGGGCTTTGCTCCTAACGGCTATGGAAGCTTTTCAAAGCCTTCCAAAGCCTTCCTAAGGCCTCTATAAATAGAGAGGAACCTCTTGCACACAAATACTCACCTTGATACACAAGACACACCTAGTAATACACTTTCACACTCTTTTGTGTCCAAGAAAAGCTCTTAATCTCCAAGCTCAAGTTCTACATCTTGAGAGCATCAAGCCTTTGCGCACCCGCACTCCCACCATAGTTCACGAGAGCGACGTTGCGCGGTCGCGTGGCTCACGCACCCGCGTCATCGATTCAACGCACTCCTTGCAAAGGGGAGTTTCCTAATTCCTATAGAAGCTAGGTTTAAATCTTTGTTGGCTCTATAGGACTATATTTGTTATTTTATCTTTGTTATTTAGTTGGGTATTCGCTTTACGAATTCCCGTCTCCTTCGTGGGACAAAATCCTTCTCATGAAGAGAAGGGGTTAAGGAACGCTACCCTCGCACTTGTAGCGTGGTTGTAATTGAGGTTGAATCACCCTCGTTTAAGTGATTCGTTTAGAGTATTTGATTAACTTGGTTGATCGGAAAATCCTAAAAATAGAGGATTAGGTGGTGATTTTCACCCGATTTGGGTATTCACCTAAAAATAATTGTGTACCTTGTGTGATTGTTTATTTTGTGAAATTGTTTATATTCTATTCCGCAATTTATTACGTCACCCCCTCCTGGTAGGGAAATCTACATACCCCACTTAAGGACAGCCTTATTTTGTTGTGCTACAGGGTCCCTATCCCCAGTCCTTCCGACCTTCTCCTAGTTTATGCTGGGAAGACAGTCATTGAATCCCCGATTGGAAGGACCATTAGAGTATTCTAGGAGGCGCAAATTGGATTTTGGTCAAATTGATCCCATGGCCGACCAACAGCCTCCTCTGCTTGGAAATCCACAGGAAGAATTTCAAAGGCAGCTGGAACAAATGCAGAGAATGTAGAAACGATTCTAGAGAATGCAGGGCGCTCAGCCCTTGAAGAATTTTTATGATCCTTCAAATTACGGGGAACGTCCCAGTGTCCAGATTCTAGCCGGTGACGTAGAAATCAAGCCCTAGGTGTTAAGCTTGTTGAAACATTATCATGGGCTTGGCTCCGAAGATCTGTTTCAGCACTTGGAGGACTTGACCACTTTGGTCTAGACCACCAAGGCACGAAACGTAAACGAGGAACAAATGATCATGAGGCCTTTCCCCCACTCTCTTAGGGATAAGGCCGCGCATTGGTAGAGGACAATAGGAAGACCAATTACAACTTGGAATGAGTTGAAATTGGCCTTTCTGAAGAAATTCTTCCTAGTCGGACGTACTAATGCTTTGATACGGGCAATCACTACCTTTACCTAGCGACCGGGAGAGCAGTTTCATGTGGCCTGGGAGCGATTCTAGGACCTATTACAGAAGTGTCCACCCCACGAGGTTCCAAAATGGCAACTCGTGCAGATCTTCTATCATGGGTTGACTGAGCACCTCAGAAATCATGTGGATGCTTCTTGTAGAGGCAATTTTCTCAATAAAGATGCAGATAGTGCACATGATTTATTTGAGGAAATGAGTGAGAATTCAATCAATCATGCCTCCATGGATACATTTAACCGGTTCCAGCAGCCCAGATCAAATGTCAATGAAGTCCATGACTCTTATTCATTTGATATGGAATTGATTTGTAACAAACTTGATAAGGTGAACTTGGTTGCTAAGAGAATGGAAGAGTGGATGGCTGGTAATTTTATGAACAACTCTCGATCCACTCAATCCCAAAATTCGGGATTCCATTCTTCACGAGCTCCTTCTGGAAGGGAGTTCGTGAATCAACACGATGCGGCTCAACCTGTGAGTCAGCACTTTTCGGAATCCCACGGGTTCCAAACTGGGGCCTTTGATCCCAATTTTTCTTATCCTTCCCTTTCTTTCTCTCCATCCTCACCCTATGAGGATGTCTGTGCTATACAAGAGAATGTTAGATCCAACCCCTACTCTAATGCTTATAATCCAGGTTGGAGAAACCACCCTAACTTCTCTTGGAAAAACCCAGGGCAACAGACCCAATTCCGACCCGGCAACTATGCTCCACAATGACAAATGGGTCAGGGTCATGTATATACTCAGTTGCCTCTGACTCAGGTTAATCAGCCAGCTTGGAATGCCCGTCAACCCACAGAGCAGGTTGATTTGAACCGACAAATGGTAGAGATGCAAGGATCCATGCTCCAGCTCATGCAGCAAATGAAAACCTCGTTGGACAACTTGCAGTCTGAGCTCATTGCTAACTCTTATCAACCTGGATCTCTACCATCCCAACCTGTACCCAACCCGCGAAATATTATGAATTTGGGCAACCAAGCCCATGGGTACAAAAATCAGAGGGACCCACACGCACATGCTCAGGTGGTTGAGCAGGGTTCCTCGTCCTCTTCTTCTTCTTCAGCAAATCAACAATTCATGGCTAATCAAGCCCCTCCAATCTTTCCTAACCCTCCCCAAGACCCAAATTCTTATGCATCTGCAAATTCTGTCACTTTGAGGAGTGGTAAGCAGACTCAGGATCCACAACCACACCATTCTGATCTTTTGAATCCTGAAGAACCTGAGGAGAGAGAGGAGAATTCTAGAGGAGAAATTGGCGGAACGGTGGCAGCAACTAGCTTTTCTTAAGTCGTTGTAGTACAGATAGTTATTGCCATCATTTGCTAATATTTGTTACTCGGAAAATACAGTTCTCCCGAGGTCGAACTCAGGGAGCAAGTCGTATTCTAGAGATATACATGTTTTATTACAAAAATAAAGAGAGAGAGAGAGATGAAAGTTTGGCTTCTTCTTCTTCTCTTCTTTCTTTCTCTGTCTTTGGCTTTTGTTCTTCCTGTTCTTCTTCTTCTTCTTTTCTTGCTTCCTCTATTTCTTGGTTGGACGATCCTGTCTTTTTCTTTATTTTCTTTGTTTCTTCTTTTCCTGCTTCAGATTTACCTCCCGTGCTCTTCTTCTTCTGCTTTCTGTTTCTTCACTTGGTTGCTCCTTCTCTCTTCTTTTCTTCTTCTTCTTTGTCTTCTGATGTCTGCAGAGTCTTTACTTGGCTGCTTGTGTTCCTCTCTTTCCTCTGCCTCACCTTCCTTCTTCCTTGCCTTCACCCGTCTTCAGGACGTCGTCTGATTTGAAAATCAGACGACTTAAACCTCTTGTTGCTACAGTGTCTCCCTGAGCTTCCTTCTTCACCTGTGCCTGCACGGTCAAGAGTTCAGAGTCAGGGCAAAACCTACTCTACCCCTCTCCCCCGCGCGTCTCTTTCTCTCAAAGTTCGCTCTTAGGACAGCTCTCCCAGAGCAACCGGGTAATCGGGTACGAGTCGCGCCCGGGTCTAGGCCCACCGGCGTGCGGTGGTGGGCGAGGAGTGCAGGTCGGTTTAATCGGGTCGGGCCAAGTCTGCGGAGCGTGGTCACGGACGAGGCCGAGTCGGGTGAGAGGGACCTCACCCCGTGGTCAGGAGGCAACAGCATAAGGCACGTTTTGCCTTTATGCGCTCGCGCGCTTCCGAAGAGTTCCGAGGTGGGACTAAATGTCCCACCCCAATTGAGCGCCCGTCGCGGAGGGAGCAGTGGGCGATCGTGGCTTCACGCGTGGCCTTCGCCCCAACTGCGAGCCCTGGACGTTTCGCGGAGACACCCCGCGCAACCTGGGAGTCGAACCTGGGCGAAGCCGTGCCTGCACCTGCAGCCGAAGGAGCTCTGCCTGCTCAGTAATGGCGACGGCAGGCGAGTCACCTGGTCACAGAAGAACGGCCTCTCGGCCTAATCAGACAGGCGGGGGACCTTCGCCGTGGCACGACGAAGGTGGTCGGATGGTTTGCAGTGGGCGTGGTGGAGCCAACGGATCGCCCTAGGTCAAACTGCGGGCGGAGAAGTGGGTGTGTTTGGTGGATCTGCAGAGGGCGTTTGGTGGGAAGAGGAGGGGTGGAAAAGGATCAGGGTGACAAGGTGGAGGTTATGCACAAGTCGACGAGCCATGTGGGATGCTGGAGCGATGGGAGCGGTTCGCCGGAGTTTGGCCGGAGGTGGAGAAGGTGAGGGTGATCGGTGGGAAATCGGGGCCGACAGTAAGGGTTTCAGTATGGAAAAGAAAGAGGGGAGGAAGAGGAGAAGTTCTACCTGCTAAGCTGGACGAGGAGGGGTTGGCGCAGGCGACAGTCGTATTGACTATCGCCGGAGAAGAAATTGCCCAGAGGAAGGGGCGGTGGCGAGGAAGGGACCGGAGAGGTGCCAGCTGGGTGCGGCGTGACGCGGAAGGATCGAGGGAAGGTAACCCTGCTGCTGGTAGTGCGGCAGGGCGAAGAGGAGGAGGAGGAGATGGCCGCCAGAGCAAGGGGGCGTCTGTCGGAGTGGGAAGGGAGGAATTTAGGGGGGTGTCTCCGTCAGATCTGAGCTGCGAAGAACGGCGGAGCGACGGGGGTATTTATAGGGGCGGAATCAGAGAGGAGGGCGGAGGGAGACGACGTGTCTCCCTCGCCGGAGGATGCCGGAGGAAGGAGACCCATACCGTCCGTGCGTTCGCACGGGCGGTATGGGCGGCGCAGTACCCAGGGGGGTGTCCCTGCGGTGGCTGACGACGCAGGGTACCCCCCATTGACTTGCCAGGGCCTCTCACTCATCCTGCGCGGCGCCATGCTCCGCGCAAGGTCGCCGGAGCATGGTGCTGCGCAGGTTTTGCAGGAGGGACCTAAACGCAAAGAACGAAGGAGAGTTAGGGGCCAAAATGCGAGGGTTCAAAAGTTGAGGGCCAAAAAGTAAATATATGAGGACCAAAGTGTAAAGTTGGTCAAGAAGGTTTCTTCTTAGGCCCAAGTTTTTATGCATGACTAATTAGGACCTAAGGATTCTGATGGTGAATTTTATTTCTAGCTTAAACATTATTTGACTGGTCAATTTACACAAAAACCCAAATTAAGTTGTTAATTGGGCATGGTTCTCAATGTAGGTCAAAATGGGTTCCTAAGGCCAAATTGAAAGTCCTAAACCCTAGAGATTATTTTTATATAAATTTTAGAGGGTTTAGTTGATTTTTACCTTGCCTCAAACCACGTGAATTGAAGTGGGTTTGTTTTTAGGGTTACAGGCTGTCATTTAATTCTTTGGGGTTGCTGTAGCCCTTATTGAGTCATCTCATCCCACTTTTCTTCTTATTAGGTTGTTTTGACCTATGTTTGGGCCCTGAGTTACCTTATTTTCAGATTGGATTGGTGAAATTGCATTTTTACCCCTCAGTTTATGTTTTCTTTGCAAACTCAGAATCTCTCTGAGCCAAGCCTTTCTAAGGTTATGTAGGAGCTTTTATTCTCTGTATTAGGTCAAAATGAGCTAGTTATGGCTCATGATGAGGTTCTCATCAGAAATCAAGACTCAGGAACCTGAAGCCTTAATCAAATTAAAGAAGTCTGTTGATAGCAAGGAGGAGCTTCTGAATCTATTTAAGAATGTTGAGATCAATATCCCACTTCTTGATGCCATCAAGCACATACCGCCTTACGCAAGATTTTTGAAGGAATTATGTACACAAAAGCGTAAATCAAGAGAATCTGTTCCGAGGAAGGTGGTACTCTCCGAGTAGGCTAGTTCTGTTATCCTACACCACCTCCCTCAGAAAAAGAGTGATCCTGGTGCTCCGTTGATTTCTTGTGTCATCGGAGATTGCACATTTGATAAAGCACTTTTGGATCTGGGTGCATCCATCAACCTAATTCCGACTTCTCTTTACGAGAAGTTTGGGTTAGGTGAACTTCGACCAACTTCAGTAACGCTACAGTTAGTGCACCGCTCGATCACAAATTCCTGAGGCGTTATTGAAGATGTTATAGTTAAAGTCAAGGATTTCTATTTTCCTGTAGATTTCCTTGTCCTTGATACGGATGTACCTGATAATCTGAGGAACACGCCCATCATTCTGGGGCATCCATTCCTGGCTACCGCTAAGGCCAACATTAATTGTGAAAGCGGTAGCATAGAAATCGCCTTTGGGGATCAATGAATGAAATTGGATATTTTTAAGGCGATCAACAAATTTGAGGATTGTGGATTTATTGAGGAACTTGATGAGGATAATGAAAACATTGAAACTTGTTTGATGGTTTCTTCAATCGAAAGTTCCTCCTTGGATGATGAATTTGACCCGCAACCCTCTATGGCTAACCTGCCATCTTCTGAAGAGGTTATTGATTTTGTTTACTCACAACCTCTTCCTTTTGTTGAATCTTCAGCATCTACCCTACCATCAATCATCAACCCACCCCAGCTTGAATTGAAACCATTGCCTGAGAATTTGAAATATCAATTTTTAGGACCTTAGAAGATGCTCCCTGTGATTATAGTGCTAAATTGACAAAGGAGAAAGAGATTAAATTGATCATGATCCTGAAGGAACATAAGGAGGCAATTGGTTGGACCATTCATGACCTCAGGGGGATCGAGCCATCTTACTGTAATCATAGAATATTCTTGGAAGATGGATCTCGCCCTTCTCGCCAAATGCAGAGGAGATTGAATCCACATATGTGAGAAGTGGTCAAAAAGGAAATCATTAAGTGGCTCGATGCAGGAATTATTTATCCAATCTCTGATAGTCCCTGGGTAAGTCCCGTGCAGATCGTTCCGAAGAAAGCTGGGATTACCATTGTGACTAACGAGAGAGGAGAATCTGTCACAACTAGTTCAGCTTCCTCATGGAGGGTTTGTATTGATTATAGGAAGCTGAACACAGCCACTAAATGGATCATTTTCCCCTACCCTTCATCGATCAAATCTTGGAAAGATTAGCCGGGCAGAAGTACTTCTGTTTTCTTGATGGCTACTCGGGATACAACCAAGTTCCTATCCATCCCGAGGATCAGAAAAAAACTACTTTCACCTGTCCCTATGGAACCTTTGCTTTTCGTAGGTTGCCTTTCGAGTTATGCAATGCACCTGCGACTTTTCAAAGGTGTGTGCTAGCCATATTTTCTGACATGGTGGGAGAGTTTATGGAAGTCTTCATGGATGATTTCCCTATTTTTGGAGAATCATTTGACTCTTTTTTAGCTAATTGGGAAATGATTCTTAAGCGATGTACCAAAACACGATTGGTCCTTAGCTGGGAAAAGGGTCATTTCATGACCCAAGAAGGCATCGTTTTGGGTCAATGAATCTCTGAACGGGGAATTGAAGTGGATAAAGCTAAGGTTGATGCTATCGCTAAACTTCCTCCTCCCACATCTGTTAAACAAATCCGATCATTTCTTGGCCATGTGGGATTCTATCGAAGATTCATCAAGGATTTCTCGAAGGTTGCTCAGCCCTTGAGCAATCTTTTTGCCAAAGAAACGCCGTTTGTTTCTGACGAATCATGCTGAAAGGCATTTGATTTCCTGAAAACGACAGTCACTTATGTTCCAGTTTTTCAACCACCAATTTGGACAACCCCTTTTTAGATCATGACCGACGCTTCTGATTACGCGGTCGGGGCTGTCCTGGGTTAAAAAATTTATAGAAAGCCCTCTGTCATCTACTACGCTAGTAAAACTTTGGATGAAGCCCAGAGGAATTACACTGTTACTGAAAAGGAATTACTAGCTGTAGTCTTCGCTTTGAAAAAATTCAGGGCTTATCTCTTAGGGTCTCATGTTGTTATCTATACCAACCACTCAGCCTTGAGACATCTCTTAGCCAAAAAGGATGTTAAACCCCGGCTTATTCGTTGGATTCTTCTACTTCAAGAATTTGATCTTGAAATCAAGGATAAAATGGGGTACAAAATATGGTAGCAGATCACTTGTTGAGAATCCTAGGTGATTCCTCTCGTCCGGACATTCCGATTGCTGATACTTTTCTGGACAAAACTATTCTTACAGTTTTAGGTATCCACACCCATGGTTTGCTGACATTATGAATTATTTGGCCGCTGGTAAAATCCTCCAGGATTGGACCAAGCAACAATGGGATAGACTCAAATCTAAGGCCAAATACTACTTCTGGGAGGACCCTGAGCTGTACTGCATCGGCTCTGATCAGATTATTCGCTGACGTATACCGAAGAATGAATTCAACAGTATACTCAAGTTCTGCCATGCATCTGGTGTGGTGGACATTTCTTCGAGAAAAAGATGGCTGCAAAAATCTTGCAATCTGACTTTTATTGGCTGTCTTTATTCAAGGATGCCCAGGATTTCTCAAGGTCATGTTCTCAATGTCAGGCACTCGGGAGCATAACTAAGAGAGATATGCTCCTAAACCCAATTCTTCCTGTCAAAATTTTCGATGTTTGGGCCATCGATTTCATAGGACCCTTTCTCCCTTCATTTGGACATCAGTACATTCTTGTTGCTGTTGATTATGTGTCTAAATGGATTAGGGCGATTCCCACCCGAACCAATGACCACAAGGTGGTCATCGATTTTGTCAAGAAAAATATCTTCAGTAGGTTCGAGTGATGGTGGCACTCATTTTACTAATGCCAAATTCCAGAATTTATTGGCCAAATACAGGGTTAATTGCCGAATTTCCGCACCTTACCATCCCCAGGCGAATGGACAAGCCGAGATCTCCAATCGAGAGATCAAAGATATTCTGCAGAAAATTGTTAGGCCTGATTGCAAGGACTGGACTCAAAAGTTTGAGGACGCTCTTTGGGTCTATCGTACGACGTATAAAATGCCGATCGGCATGTCTCCATTTTGTTTGGTGTATGGAAAGGCATGCCATCTACCTATAGAGATTGAACACAGGGCATTTTGGGCGATCAAATAATGCAATTTAGATCTGAATTTAGCTGAGAAGACCAGGAAACTCTAACTATCTGAGTTGGAGCTTAGAAATGATGCATATGAGAATGCCAAGATCTACAAGGCTCGGACCAAAGCTCTACATGATCAACTGTTTTCCCGCAAGAGCTTTGAGTCGAACCAGAAGGTCTGGTTATTCGATTCTAAACTTAAGCTCTTTCCTGGCAAACTTAGATCTAAATGGAATGGCCCATTCATAATTGACCAGATTTTTCCAAATGGAGCTGGTCAAATTTCTGACCCAAAGACGGGTAACACATTTAAAGTCAACAGTCATTGTCTAAAGTCTATTATTGATTGTATTCTTCCAGAACCCGTCTCAGACACAGTTGCCCTAGCCATTTTGTGACTTCTTTGGCTGGACTTCACCTAGCTGATGGCATTAAGCTCAACAGTTGTACATATGACACAAGGCTGATATGAGCTTCATATTCAGGTGACATCTTTCATATTCTACCCTTTCTTTCATGTCTCTTTTTCAATGAGGATATTGCATCAGCTAGGCATGGGGGGTGGATTCATTTTTGAATCATTTGGTCAGCTTTGTGAAATTCATGTAAATTATTTTTCTCTTCTTATTTATACATAAAAAAAATCAAAATTAGGAAGGATTAGTTGGACATTAGGACTTTTCAATCTTAGGAAATTTTACATTAGGATCTGAACACAAAGACCCTTCAGGTCTTTGGACTTAATCAGCCCGTGTATCCACTAAAATGTGGATTTGTCTTTCGAGTCCTCGCCATCTTAATTCTATCGTAATTAGAGTAAATAAGTTTGGGTGATAAGTACACGACTTATCAACCCACCCTCTGATTTGAGGGAATTTTTTAGTTTTAAGCATCTACACACTTTCTTTGCACGGACTCGTTATTTGACGATTTTAATGGAAATTGGGTAGCTAATGAACCTTCTAGGGTGATATGGCTGGCAAGTTATCATGAGTAACAACCCATAGGTAGGTTGTCCAGAGCCCAGTCACTGGACCTTTATCTTTTTGCTGCCTTTAGGTAAATCTTAGACCAGGGAAGCCACCTACTTAAAAAAAAAAATCAAAAAGAAAAGGAGAAAAAAAGAAATAAACCACACTTTGCCGCACGAGTATGGCTGGCAAGTTGTCGGTGGTAACAGCTCATCGACCGGTTGTCCAAAACCCAGCTCAATAAATGCACTGAAAATTCCCAAAACACTTAGGAAGAAGTGGAGAAGTAGAATAAACCGGGGAGATATACACTAGATTCACCCTTATGTCGACCCCGTAAAAAAAATAAAAGTAGGGAGAAAGCTACCGATTGTAAACATACACATTTAGGCAGAATTCTATTTAGGTCACCTAGAGGCGTAGAAATCCGAAGTCCGTTTTAACTGCCGGTTAACGAGTCTATCACATTCACAATAAGATGCTTAAAACTTAGGGTTCTCATCAAATCTTGGGTGAGTTGAATGGCCGTAGAAAGCCACTCTTAAACCTTAAAACGTGAAAATCCAAAAAAATTAGAAAAGAGGAAAAAGAGAAAAAGAAATTTTTCTTTGAATAAGGCGAGAGCTTTAGGCGGTCTGCATTTTGGCAGATACTCAGGCACTGTTGTGTCTTTGAAACTTCAGATCCTAAGTAGACAATTTCTTAATGATTGAAAATAACTCATGCCTAAATAATCCAACCTAATTCTTTTATAAATATCATATAGTTTTTGCTATGGACTAACAAAAGATAGGCATGGGGGTATGATGTAGACACGTTTACACTACTTAAGATATTTATTTATGCATGTTCTTAAGCATAGGATTGCATTGCATGCTATAAATATTGCATAACATGCATCATCTTGCATTTAGAGTAGTTTGAATAAAATGGAGGTTAATTGTCTCCTTTTATGTGCTTGGACATGGCAAACTTTTTATCGGGGCGAAGATCCAACCGTACAGATGTGATCAGGGCGACGATTAGAGTTCAACGACTTCAACATCGCCCTAATCAGGCATGTATAGCATCAGATAGTGACCGGGGAACCCTAGAAGATCAAGTGCCAAGATGGTGTAAATCCGCACTTCAAACGACAAATCCGATCGCACGGATGAATTCGGATCGACGATTGCAGCCTAACGACACAAAAATCAAGTCAATCCGACATTCGTGGCACCATCTACATCATTTAGAAGATGGACGGCCAAGATGGCACAACGTGGCACCATCTCGGCCACCCAATCCCCTGCATGCACCCGCTGAAGCCCCCGCATTCGCCCTTCCCGACCGTTGGATCAAGATTCAATGGCTGTGACGCACCCGCGCTGAAGTTAGGCGCTCGACACAAACGCACCCCCAACACGTTGGTCAAGTGCTTTAACGCGAAGCGCAGGCACGCGTTCAAGCCTCACCATGCGGAATTTGGAGCGGAGGCGCACCTTCAATCGACCGCACGATTGCGATCCAACAGCCATGTGCACTCAATCAATATGACGTGCTATTGCACGCGCGGAGGTAACGCGGCATCTCACGCGATCGGGCGCACGTTGAGGAGGCTGGCGTAGCGTGATCTAAGCCATCCGATCTCACGATCGGACGGCTGAGAATGGCCAGACGTGCGCATTAGTTGCACGCGTGGGCAAGCGAGCGAGCACGTACGCGCCGCCCACCTTGCCCACGTTCAGACCTTTAGCGATGGTTTTATCCGTCACTAAAGGTCCTAAATTATTGTTTTAAGAGTTGTAATGACCAAATTGCCCCCACTCCTTGCAATTATAAAAGGAGACCCCCTCCACATGAAATTCTCATCCCTTCTCTTCTCTACCTCTCCAAAGCTGAAGAGAAGCTTGTCCCACACCCGGGATGCTCCTCGCGAGATAAAGTCAAATTTTCGTCCCCCGTTCGAAAGTGGATCCCGCGACAACGATGACTTGCTGCCCCATTGCCATTCTTCTGCTTCATCCTCCTTCATCTTGCTCCGTCCTCCTTTGTCTAGGCGTCGTCCCATCCGGCTCGTCCTCCAAGCAATCGTCGAGGAGGATAACTTCACTCTCCCATTCTTCTTTATAGCTTTCTAGTATGGAATTTTCCTGCTTTCTAGTGTAGCTGATTTTCCACTTTCTAGTGTAATTCTTATTTGATTTTATTGTATAAACATTTTGAATTATTGAATGCATGTTTCTCTCCCTCTCTCTCCCTTTTTAGTCTGATTGTTGTTATGGCTTCATTGTAATTACATCGCCTCGCTTTCCAAGAAAAATTCTAAAAAATATATATATGATTGCGAATATAGATCGACGTAGCCTCCCTGTGTTCGACCCGGAATTTTCATTTCGGAAAAAATTTTATTTGTTGAACACGAGTTCTTCACTTTCAAACTACGACGACAAGGTTTTCAAAACCAAACACGTTAGCGTAGCAACTCGCACGTTCAATAGGTGGCCATTTTTCTAGGCATAAAACCGCATCGAAAATCCTCCAGTGTGGCTTTTACTGGCCCACTATCTTCAAGAACGCATACAATCACTATAAGGCATGCAACCGTTGCCAAACTTTGGGCAACATGAGCCATCGTAACATGATGCCTTTACAGCTAATTCTCGTATGCGAGATTTTTGATATTTAGGGGATTGATTTTATGGGCCCCTTCCCTATCTCGGACGGCTTCGAGTATATTTTATTCGTTGTTGACTATGTGTCCAAATGGATCGAAGCCATTCCGACCTGAACCAGTGATCACAAGATCATTATCAAATTCATTCATCAGAATATCTTCTCACAGTTCGGAATTCCTCGAGCGATCATTTTTTATGGAGGGACCCATTTCACCAATGCTCAATTCAGGTTACTAATGACCAAATACAGGGTGTCACACTGAATCTCTACTCTTTATCACCCCCAAACTAATGGTCTAGCTGAGCTGTCAAACCTGGAGATCAAGAAAATCCTTCAGGTTACTGTTTAACCTGACAGGAAGGACTGGTCATCCTGACTTCCGGAAGCTTTGTGGGCTTATAAGACCGATCACAAGACCCAATTAGGCATGTCACCTTTTAGACTGGTGTACGGGAAGGTGTGTTACCTCCTCGTCGAAGTGGAGCATAAAGCCTATTGGGCAGTACGGAACTGCAACCTAGATCTTTCTAAGGCTGGAACCCACAGAAAGCTTCAGATAAGCGAGATTGATGAATTACGCCCTGATGCGTATGAAAACTCGTGAATCTATAAAGAGCGGGTTAAAGCCTTTCATGACAAGCACAAATCTAGAAAGATCTTTCACCCTGGTCAGAAGGTTCTACTCTTTGTTGACCGACTTAAATTGTTCCTTGGGAAACTGCGATCCAAGTGGATCGGACCACATCTTGTCCGACAGATCTTTGGAAATGGAGCCGTCGAAATCAGTCCACTTAGCCACGATTGCGAACCTTTCGTCGTGAACGATCAGAGACTCAAACCGTTCATTGACGTGACCAATACAGATTTGGCTGAATCATCATTTATCCTCCATTCTCCTTGGGCTCATTGCTCCCAGTCGATGGCGTAAAACTCAGCGCTTAACGGGAGGCAGCCCGTCATTCTTTTTAAAACCCGAAATCTTTTTAGATATTTCTTTGCACTTTAGGTTCATCCTTTAGGATAGCCGACTCCACCTTAAGTACTCGTACCTGAGATTAGAATTCGTTCGCAACAGTCACCTTGACCCATCCACTCACCAAATACCTGTCCTAATGCATGAACCAAGCTGAATAAAAACCCACCTAATGTACGATGAGGACATTGCAAACCTTAGATATGGGGGGTTTGAAAGTGTAATAAAACTCATAATAAGAAAATGTTTCAACAAAAAAATCACATATAAAAGGTTTCAAAAAAAAAATCACATATGTCAAACATACCAAAAAAATTAAAATTTTTTTTTTGAAAAATAAAAAATGGAGAGGAGGGAAGAAATTTTTTGCTTTACAAAAGGAGGAAAAGAGCAAAATTCTAAAAAGGAGCACAAAATGAAAAAGAAGAGATAGTTATTAGTAAGAAATTAAGGAATTAACCAAAGTTCTAGACCACATTAAAAGAAAAGTAAGGAGAAAGTACTAAAAGAAATACAAGAAGATTAGTAAGAACGCTAACCTTAGGCCCTTTTGGCTAGACTCATAGTACCCATTAAGATCTAAATATTCCTTAAGAGGATGAGGAAAATGAAAAGCTTAAGTATTAGGTCCAAAGCTTAGGGAGTATTCGGCCTCGCTAACTGACCTTTGGTTTATGGGATTTGGTAACCTAAGCACCCTAATTCACACATAGTCTGGCTTAGAAGCGTTTCTAATGTTCTGAAAAGGACACCTAGATTAGGAGTGGCTGATTAACACAAGTTGATTTGGACGAGTTCCCGGTGCGGAGAGGTGGGAAATTCCCCTCGAAGATGCGTAACAACATATCGTCTCCTCGGTGCTTGTCTCCTAGGATATTTACATATCCTACTGGGGGCATGTAAGCACTTTGCTGGTTCAGATTTCATGGATGGCATTATCACGAAATGTCAATTGCTAGGGTTTGAATTCGGCCACGGAACCCCATGGGTGGGATTATCTCTAAATCTTGAAAATCAGGATTTTAGGGGTTACCATCGGTGGTGCTATCTCGAAGCATTGATTGCCAGGAACCTTTGAGGATTGATGGTAGGGACGAGGAATCCGATATAGACCATGTTGTGAAACCAATCCTAAGCTAGAATTAAAAAGAAAAGAGAGAGAAAACTCTCCAAACTCTTACAAAATGCACTGCAAACTGAGCCAAGGCTAAACATGTCTCAAGCACGTTTGCTTTAATTGCGGAGTCCAATAAACCTTTGGATAAGTTCCTGAGGGCCTTAAAAATCTTTGCTAAGGACTGAGGCTAAAGCTAGACATGTCTGGATCTTGGTTGGAACTAGAGTACCTTTAGGCCCATGGTTGGCATTCTGACCTAATCAAAGAAACAAGAAAAAGCACTTATCAAAATTAGTGAATGAAATTCATGGTCTAGAACAGAGGTTAAAACCTTAATATTTTGCTAAGGGACTAGCAAAAGCTAGGCATGGGGGAATGATGAGAACCTCATCATGAACCCTAACTTGCACATTTTAACCTGATAAAGTAAACAAAAGCTCCTACATAACCAAAGGGAAGGCCTAATTCAAGGAATTGTTAATATGAGAATAAAACATGACACAAGGGGTAAAACTATAATTTTACTACTGTAGTGCATGAATGGGATTTCTAAGGGTCTAGACATAGGTCAAGTGGACTTAATAAGAGAAAACGTGGGATGGTTTGGTCAGAAAAGGGTTATGATAAAATTTGGGAATTAAATGACATTCTATAAGCCTAAAATAAATCCACTTTAATTCATGAAGTTACAGGCAAGATAAAAATCAAATAAACCCTCAAAAATTCATGAAAAAATATCTCCTAGGGTTTCGAACCTTCAATTTGGCCTTTGAAACCTGTTTTGACTTAGATTGAGGTCCATACCCAATTTTTTACCAAATTTGGGTTTTTAAGCAAAATGTCCAATCAAACGTGGTCAAAAATAAAATTCAACTTCACCATTGGATTCCTTAAGTCCAAATTAGGCTTATACCAAAAATTTGGACCTAAGGGAAAGTCGTCTTGACCCACTTTGCGTTTTGGTCCTCAAAATTACTTTCTGACCCTTAACCTCTTGAATCCCTTACGTTTACCACCCGCAGCATCGGCCATACCTCCGGCGACTTTGCGTGGTGGATGGCACCGCGCATGCATGGGGAGCCGGCTACAGATTTAAAAGGGGAGCTCCTTGCGGAGCCCGCTACCGCATGGGCCAGTCCCCATGCCCTGAGGACCGCCGTACCTCTCGTGCGAACGCACGAGAGGTATGGGTCACAGTTTGCCATACCTCCGGCGAGACTTTTCCCGCCGTTCTCTCGTGCCTCCCATCCTGCCCTTTCCTATTTAAGGAGCGGCACTCCTCGTCGCTTCCTTCAAGCTTCGTTTGGCCTGAGATCCCCCCCTCCTATTCGTCTCCCACCAACTCCAGCCAACTGCCAGAGCTTTCAATAACTCTCCCTCTCCTCTCCCATCGCCCTGCCACCGTACCAGTGGCAGGGTTAACTCCGCCATCCTATGCCACGCCTCGTCGTACCAGTGGGCGCCCTCCAGCCCCTCTTCCTCGTCGCCGTTCTCTCCCCCTAACACCTTCGTCTCCGGTGACGGCAACACCGGCCGCTCGCCACCTCCGCACCCCCCTTCACTCTGGACTCGTAGTTAAGTTCTTCTTACCCTTCTCTTTATTTCCCCTCTGTTAATTTGATCTTTTCACTCCTCGAATCCTCTGTCCACCATCACCATCTCCACCTCCAACCACCAACTTCGGAGAGGTCATTTCACCACCACAGACAGTTCCACCCTTTGCTATCCGGTCCCTGAGCTTCACCTCCACCCATTGATCATCTTGCGACCTTCCACTGATCGCCATACCCACTGTCTCCGTCCCCCGAACAAATCCACTCACACAAACTCAGATCGACCTAAGCACGCACAACTAGGCCGTTCTGAGCCACGCCAACCCCCGCAGTACACTCGTCATGTTTCGACGAAGCCTCCTGAGTAAGCTCGCAAGCAGCTCCAGGTTTTCGCAGCCCCAGGGCACGGGCCCAGGTTGTGCGGATTGCCTCCTTGCACAACTCCAGGTCTTCAATTGTCATCGAAGACCTCAGCTTGGCCTGAAATTTCTCGCGCCTTCAGCTGCAGGCACACGGGCAGAAGGGTGGGATGTTAGTCCTACCTCGTGAGTTTTCAAGCGCCCCGCAGCCCATAAATTGGAAAAGTGACAGAGGCTTATCGCCTCAGTCACATGGGGTGAGGTTCCTCTCACCCGCTCACCCGGCCTCGTCTGCGACCACCCCCCGCGGACCTGGCCCGACCTGTTTGCCTAACACACCTCGCCTACCACCGCACGTCTGTGGGCCTGGTCCCGGGCATGTATACCCGACCTGAATACCCGAGCAGGCACTAGGAGAGTAACCAAACAAAGAAATGGAGAGAGAGAGAGAAATGCGGGAAGGGTAGGGGTAGGTTTTGCTTAACCAGGTACCTGTGTAGGGAAGAGGAAGAAGAAGAAAAGAAGAGCAGTAGAAAAAGAGAAGAGGAAGAAGCGACCGAGGACTTAGTCGCACCAAGGAGCTGAAGCAAAAGAAGAGGAAGTGGAGAAGCAAAATGAAGAAGAAGGAGACGCAGCTCAAGTGAGAAGAAAAAGAAGCCAAAATGACCAAGCAAGAAAAGCTGAAGAAGAAGAAGAAAGGAAAGGAAGAAAAAGAAGAAAGAGCAGGAGCTAAAGCAGAAGCAGAAGAGCTGAAGCCAAAGGAGGGAGCTGCAGCCGAAGAGAAGAGAAGAAGAGAAAGCCAAGGAGAAGAGAAAGAGAAGCAACAAATAAAGAAAGGATGAAGAAGGCGTGTACTGTAGCAGAATGCCATTTAAGGCGTCTGATTCATCGAATCAGACGTCTGAAGACTAAAAGAAGAAGAGAAAGAAGGACAAGGAAGAAAGAGAGAAGAAAAGAAAAGAGAAGAAACATTTTATTTCCTGTCTCTCTAGTTTTCTTTTTTTTGTAAAATAGTACATTATTGTAAATTGTGGATTTTTATGCTTCTAAAATCAAGTTTGTTCCCTGAGTTCGACCTCAGAGAATTTTTGAAATATTCGAGTAATAAAATCTAAATCAAACTCGGTGATGATAAGAAAACCCGCCATCAATTACCGTCAGAGCTCCACCACCGTTGCCATTGTCACCTTCGTTCTTCAAGGTCCAGGTGATGAATGCCCCAGGTGCACCCTCCAGGACATGTGGACTCACTCTAGGATCACACCCAGGTAGTCAATTGAGCACCACACCAACCGCTGCTACTCCAATCAAAACCACTCCACCTGTAGCCACACTCGACAAGAGGACCAATTTTAGTCCCACATAGTGGGATCTCAGTCATGTGGCAGCCCATAAGTTATTTTTTTGAATACCGTTGTTCGCCTCAGACATTGGGGGTGAGGTCCCCGCTCACCGGTACAACTCGACCTGACCCAACCTAACCTGTATAGTCCTCGCTCATCACCACTGCCGGTGAACCTGGACCCTGGTGCGCACGATCCGATTACTCGGCCATCTGAGAGAGAAAGAGGAGAAGAAAGAGAGAAAGAGAGCATGAGGAAGGGGGCTTTTGCTCTCTGAAGAAGTTTCCCTATGTGACACTTAGCCAAATTTGAAAGGTGCCTTACTCATGTGCGTGAAGAATGAAGAAGGCTTGAGAAGAAAAGCAAAGAGCCTGTGCATGCTGAAGAAGGAAGAAGAAGAAAGAAGGAAGAGAAGAGTTGAAGAAGATGAACAGTGCCTTTGCACTGTAGCATCTAAGAACCTCTCGTCTGATTGAGCATTATCTATGTTACTATTGAATAATTTAAGTACTATGGTTAAGATACATGCTTAAATGTGGATCTAAAAGGTGATTTGAATCACCACTTTTTAGATCATTTCCATTCTTTTTGCTATGTCAAACTCATGTTATGCATTGATGTTCAATTTTTGAGTAATTATTATTCCTTGAATATCATTCTTGGCTTGATTATTGTGCTCATATATATATTCATTGAGATTAGTGCGTGAATTTCTACTTGCTCCCTGTGTTTGACCTCGTATTTCCATTCGAGCATAAATTTTATTTGTTTTCGCGCTTTATCGGCTATACTGCAACGTATCATTTTTAAAACCCCGATTCAGAGTGATAAACAATAAGGTCAGTACCGATACATATCATTCTGGTACCGGTATAGAAGGACCAGTACCAATACTTGGTCATTACTGTTGGTACCAGTACTTATCATGAGTACCGGTACTGGCGTGTTGATTGGGATAAATTGATCATGATTATTTTGGTACAAACATTAGTAATTGGTTTTAATGTATTAAGTACTCTGTTACATTTAGTAATTCTTGCCAAAGCAGGTTGCTTCTTATGCCAGTTTATTTAAAACATTAAAGTGACTATGTATGTTGCATTCCTGCATGGTGTGCTTAACCCAAAGGTGAATTGTCTCATGATTGAATGCATATGTACACATTTACTGATAAATTATCTATTGAATTATTAGGTTTTGTGTGGGTAGTTAAGTTAATCCAAAGATAACTTAATTACTTACATGAGTGCTTTCAATAGTTATTTATCATTCTTAAGACTGCCCTTTACAATATTTATGTTTATTGTCCAAAGACTAAATATTAATGATTGTATTATTTAGTTTACATTATTTGGAGCGTGTATTTGGCTTATTTCCTTTATTTTCAGTTAATTCCTCTGCATCTGCCATAATTGCCAACTTAAATTCTATTCTAGAACTAAATGGATCTAATTTTAAGTTTTGGAAAGAAAGTGCCCTTATTGTTTTGGGATGCATGGATCTAGACTATGCACTTTGGGTTGATCCTCCCTTCCCTCTTACGGATAAGAGTTCTTCTGATGAAATAAAGAACTCTAAGAGGTGGGAGTGATCAAATCGCATGTGTCTGATGATCATGAAGCATACTATTCCAGAAAACTTTAGGAGTGCTATCTCAGAGGAATTGAATGCTAAGAATGAGAAAGCTGAGAGAAGCAATCTCCTTAGCAAAGTTGTCTCACTTAAGTACAAGGTTATTGGAAACATTTGGGAGCATATTATGGAAATGTCCCATTTAGCCTCGAAACTAAAGGCACTTAAGTTGGAGTCGTCAAATGACCTCCTTGTGCATTTAGTTTTGATCTCTCTCCCTGCGCGATATGGGTAGTTTAAGGTCAGCTATAACTGCCAAAGGAAGAAGTGGACTCTTAACGAGCTCATTTCTCATTGTGTGCAAGAGGAAGAAAGGTTGAAACAGGACAAACTAGAAAGCGCTCATCTGATTTCTGGGCCTAAAAAGAAGTGGGATAAGGATATAACTGATGTCAGTTCATCTTCCACCAAAGGGAGTCAGAAGAAGCTTAAGGCATCTTGCTTCTTCTGCAATGGAGAAAGACACATGAAGAAGGATTGCACCAACTATCACACTTGGTGTGAAAAGAAAGGTACATTACTCTCTTTGATTTGGTCAGAAGATAATTATACTTCTGTGCCCTCAGACATTTGGTGGATAGATTCGGGAACTACTATTCAGATTAGTGTATCTGTGTAGGGTTGCCTAAGCTACCGAAGCCAAGTGATGGTGAAAGATACATCTATGTGGGCAATAGCAAGAAGGGGGAGGTAGAAGCTATTGCAGATTTTGGGTTATCACTGACTATCGGTCACCAGTTAGAATTGAAAGAAACATTACTTATACCATCATTTAGACAAAATTTAGCTTTTGTTTATCTGTTTGACAAATTTGGTTATTCTTGTTTATTTGGAGATTGACAATTTCAGTTATTTCGTAATTCAAATTTAGTTAGTTCCGATTCTTTGTATATTAGTGATAAATTATATATGCCACATACATTTTCTTCCAATTTAGAAATTTTCAATGCAACTTTGAGTGGTATAAAGTGTAAAATAACTCAGGAGAATTCCGCTTTACTGTGGCATAAGCGTTTAGGCCATATCTCTAAATAGAGAATGGATAGGCCTATTTCGAATGGAATTCTTAATTCCCTTGATTACACGAATTTGGATGTTTGTGTATACTGTTTAAAAGCAAAAAGAACAATAAAAGAGGTGTAGGTGCCATTTGAGCTAAAGATGTCTTAGAACCGGTACATATGGATATCTGTGGTTCCTACGACTTCCTAGAATGGGCAACAATACTTTATTACGTTCATAAACGACTACTCTAGATATGGGTATCTATTTCTCCATTACGAAAAGTCACAGTCTTTGGATGCATTCAAGTCCTATAAGGTCGAGGTGGAAATTAACTCGGGAAAAGGATTAAGGCCGTCAGATCTGACCATGGTGGTGAGTACTACGGCAGATATGATAGATCAAGAGAATAACGTCTAGGATCATTTGCCTCTTTTCTAGATGAGTGCGGTATAGTACCTTAGTACACCATGCTTGGGACACTAAGCATGAATGGTGTTGCTAAATGCTGCAACAAGACTCTTAAGGACATGGTAAGGAGTCTGATTAGTCATACTTCTTTACTTGAGTTTCTATGGGGAGAAGTGCTCAAGATAGCTTTGTATGTTCTCAATCGAGTACCAACTAAAGCAATGCTTAAAACCCCATACGAAATGTGAACTAATAAGGTACCTAGTTTGAAATATTTTCATATCTGGGGGTGTGTAGCTGAGGCTAGGTCATACAAGCTTGCTGAAAGAAAGCTGGACTTTAAGACGGTCACCTGCTATTTTGTAAGATACTCTGAGAGGTTGAAGGGTTATAAGTTTTATGACCCAACGATTCGCTCATTCTTTAAGACTAGGAATTCCCATTTTTTTGAGAATGTTGGTTTGGGGAGTGATAGTCGCCACATTACATTTGAAGAACCAGATCATGTTTATAAAGAAATCATTGAACATAGTCAAGTTTTTATTCCAAATGTTGTTCCAACAACAACAGGAGAAGAAGTAACGTGGATAATCTTCTCATTAATCAAACCCAACAACCTCAAAACATTCAAGATCCAGCACCCATTAGGAGGTCTAGCAGGGAAAGGAGAAGTGCAATATCTAGTGATTACGTTGTATTTCTTTAGGAACTAAATGCAGATCAAATGGATATGGATCTCATTTCGGTCAATCATGCCATGAGGGGTTTCCATTCTCAGGACTGGATCAATGCCATGAATGAAGTGATGAGATCCATGAGTGACAATGAGGTTTGGGATGTCGTCCCATTGCTTGAAGGTGTGAAGCTCACAGGTTGTAAATGGATATTTAAAACCAAACATGATTCACAAGGCAATGTAGACAAATATAAGGTTCGTCTTATTGCTAAAGGATTCACTCAAAAGGAAGGCATGGACTATAAAGAGAAATTTTCACTAGTTTCTTCTAAGGATTCATTTAGAATCATAATGGCTTTAGTAGTTCATTTTGATTTGGAGCTACATCAGATGGATGTAAAGACAGCGTTTCTTAATGGAAACATTAATGAAAAAATTTATATGGTGCAACTAGAAAACTTTACATTAAGAGGCAAAGAAAATGGTTTGCAAATTAAACAAAGCCATTTATGGACTAAAGCAAGCTTCAAGATGGTGGTATTACAAATTTCATCAAGTAATTATCTCATTTTGTTTTGAGACGAATCTGGTCGATGATTGTCTATACCACAAATTCTGTAGGGAAAAACATATCTTTCTAGTTTTGTATATGGACGACACCCTCCTTGCCTGTAATAACAATGGTATGCTTCAAGAAACTAAGACATTTCTCTCTGGTAATTTTGAAATGAAAGATCTTGGTAAATCATCTTTTGTATTAGGAATCCAGATACAATGAGATCGTTCTTGGGGTATCCTTGGATTATCATAAAGGAGATATATTGATATCATTCTAATGCATTTTGGCATGGAGAATTGCAAACTAGAAGATACTCCAGTGGCTAAGGGAGATAAATTCTCTCTTAACCAATGCCCCAAGAATGAGTTTGAAGCTAAAGAGATGGAAAATGTTCCCTAGTATACATTGTTGGCATGTTAGGTAAATATCTAAGCAAGTCTAAAACTAACCATTGGAAGGCAACCAAATGGGTCATGCACTACCTACAAAGAACAAAGGATTTCATGCTTACATATAGGAGATTAGATCAATTGGAGGTCCTCGGATTTTTCAACTCAGACTTTACAGGATGTCAGGATACCCGAAGATTTACTTTGGGATATATTTTTGTGTTGGCTGGAGGGGCTATCTCGTGGAGGAGTGCAAAGAAAATCTTGATAGCTACCTCCACTATGGAAGCAGAATTCATAACGTACTTCGAGGCCTCAAATCATGGAGTATAGCTTAGGAATTTTGTCGTAGCACTATGTATCATTGATGGTGTTAAAAGATCACTTTGACTTTACTGTGATAATAATTTGGCGGTGATGTACTCCAATAATAACAAAAGTTCTTCGAGGTCGAAGCACATTGATATCAAGTATTTAGTGGTCAAGGAAAAAATTCAAAGTAGACGGTATCCATTGAACACATTAAAACCAACTCCATGGTGGTAGACCCACTCATTAAAGGATTAACGCCAAAAGTTTTTCATAAGCATATTGTTTGTATGGGTGTTGTATCTATTCTTTAATACGATAATTTAGTGAGAGTTTGTTCTATTTTGGTGTTTTATATATGGATATTTTTGGATTATGCGCATAATAATAAAGTTTTCATTCTTTGAACTCATTAGTCATGTGATCTCTTGTGTGATAAAATTTTGGATTAGTTGAAAATAGGCATGTGTAGATCACATTAACTTGCAATTTTCATGCTATGTACCTATATTAGATCTATGTCATTACTTGTATTAATATATGTGATCATTGTTTGGTCTAATCAACTTGATAATGACGAAAATCAGGTTTGGTTGTATGTTAACCGAGTATAGACGAGATTGGAGGAGATATGGTTTATTGTGATATATTAATAGGCTCATACAGGTATATCTGAATGTATGATTATAAGGATGATATATGTGGTTTGAGTGGGAGGTTGTTAGAATCATAATGCGAACCTACATATATTATTATTATGAAATTATACGTTAAATGTATATATCCATTTAGACATCACATTTATAGTCATTAAAGTGATTTAATAATGTAAATTAACCATTCACATCTCATTATGATATGGGATTTAATGTATAGAAATCTTAAGGGTAAATGCAATTCCATGATGGGTGGAATTGTCATTTTTATTTTAAACGGTTATGGTCACTAGAGGGGTGAGGGCGAAGTGGGCATTTGATTTTTTGCATCTCATCACCGAAAAGTTATAAATAGAGCTCATAATAGAATCCAAAAGGTACGCCTTCATTCAATTCTCTTCCACTCTTGCTCTTTGAACCCTCTGGAAGTATCATTTCCACCGTCTCTCGTTGGAGAAGTAAGCTCACGACTTCTAAGGATCTTCGTAATCTCAACGCTTCCGCTACGATGGATTCAAATATCACTCATCATTTTCTTTTTTAATTTTCATTATGGTTGATGATATGAGAAACAGATTGATGTTAAAAATTATAAAAAAAGTCATATGATTCTGATTTTATTTTCCATTAAATTTCATTGAAATGATGCATAAAAATATCAATTTAGGTGATCTATTTCTATCCCTTTCCTTATTCCTAAGACTCAGAAAAATCTCACATGTTAAGATTTTTTTTTTCTTTCGATACTGTAACTAAATTTTCTAGATGAATCACCATATTCAGAAAGAAAGCAAGAAATTTCAAACCAAGAAAACTTTTACTATCGTTACATTGTACGTCAACATGTTCACGTGCGTACTTTCTCGTTTGTGACGTACCTTCTCACTGTTCGACAAGTTAATTCTAACTGACATGAATAAGACCATTTCAACAAACAATAGCACGGATCGCAATATCTTCGTTGGAGTTTGCGTTGTCCTGTGTTGCGGGTAGCAAATGATGAGAACCGTCTGAGTGGGATAATGTGCGTTTCTGCAAGTTGATGGCACATGGGATGTTTTGATGGATGGGGCCGATGAGGGCTGTCCTTGTGGAGCCAATGCCATGTTGACAGCCTGCATGTGCCCTTCACATGCTCTTTCTGTGTGATTTGACTGACTAATCAAGTGAGATGGTATGAACGTTTGCGTCTGCAAAAATGAATTAAGTGAAAATATTTAATACAATGACCTAATTTGAAAGAGAATTAAAGTTTAAGATTTCATAAAATTTAAAAAATTTTAAGAATGGATAAGTAGCGGTTAAGGGAAAGATAGGTGGATGTTGACGTGATATTTAAGTTAATATATTATTATTAAATTTTATTTTTATTTGTATTAAGAGTGAGTTGATGGAGATAGATGTGATAGGTGTAAGTTTGTAGGTGTATATATGACTTGTGAGGGATAGATAGGATAGATGTTGGTGGATGTGATGAGTGAAAAAAAAATTTTCACTGTGTATTTACTATAGCAATATAATTATTATGTAAGATAAAAATTTTATTTAAAATTACATCAAACAGGGTCTCTATCTATATATTTTATATTGGTTGTTGCTAACTTCTCTATCATGTCCCTTTTCCAGAACATAGGCGCATGTCAAATTACAAACTAGCTATCTTATAAATTAGGTTAAAATATTTGTTTTTTAATGACCCAATATTTCTTGTAGATAAGGAATTGACGTTTATGCAACACCAACCTTTGGCCTTGTTTGGTAGAAGTTTAAAGTTTAAGACTGTGTAAAGTTTAAAAAGTTTTAAGAAGGAATAAGTGGATGGGTAAGAAGAAGGTTAGTGGATGTAAATGTGATAGTTGAGTTGATATGTTATTATTGATTTTTATTTTTATTTGCATTGGTAGTGGATTAGTAGGATAGATGTAATAGGTGGATGTGATGGATAAGAGTGAGTTAGTGGTAATAGATGTGGTTGGTGAGAGGCAGATGTGATTAATAATGGTAGATGTTATAGATAAGAAATAAAACCTTTTCCTTATTTATTTATTGTAGCATTAGGCCCTGCTTGATAGAGATTTAAAATTTACGACTGTGTAAAGTTTAGGAAGTCTTAAAGAGGGATAAGTTAATGGGTAAGAGGAGGATTAGTGGTTGTAGATGTGATAGTTGAGTTGATATGTTATTATCGATTTTTATTTGTATTGAAAGTGGATTAGTGGGAGATAGATGTGATGGGTGTGAAAGAGTTTTTCCTTTTTTGAAAATAAACGTTTCATTAAAGGGAAAGGATTCGATATAAGAGACGTGCCCCAAAAGGGTAGGGAGAGACAGAGAATCCTCACCCACAAAAAAGGGAAATGTCATGCCCCAAAATCCAGGCCCTTAAAGGAGGGTCAAAGTTTCGAGAAAATGGCAATAAATAAGGTACTGGTTTACTTAATTCGGGTTGTACCTAGCTAAGTCGAGCTATGAAAGAGCTCCAGTTATTACATCAGATGGAAGAAAGTATACGAAGAATGATACAGAATTGATACAGAAGAGCTGTAGCAAAACATAAATTTACTTTAACCAAAGGATAAAAAAAATTTACCTGTCAACTGATCATGAAAAAACTTGTGCAACGAGAAATCCCGTGTGTCAACGACTCACGACGACGACAACCTGAAAATAGGTCAAAGAGTAGGGATGAGTCAGTCGACTTAGTAGGGAACAAACAACTACTATATCTCAACCAAGCATGAAAGTGTACAGTTTCACTAACCAATTAAATCCCTATCCAAAACTCAACACCCCAAGTTTCGACTCCCAAATTCCAGTTTAACCTGACTAATCATCGTGGTCCAAAAAATCATTAATTAAGTCATCCATTTTCTTCCCATGTTTGGTATTATTAATTTATTCTTTTACTCGCCTGAATGATCAGATTCTGGGAATCATCCCTCTCTACTAGAGGAGATTAAGACACATCATTTTCTTTGAATTTCAACCTAATAGTCTCGCTTGGGCTAGGGGAGAGGCTAGTAGTATGTTTATCCTCAAGAAAGGCATGCCCGTTCTCGATATATTGAGTGCATTGCCGACTTCAGTCAGAAGAATCGGGCCTCTTGGGAGCTACCCAGGCCTATGGCTTGCGATCACGAAGCACAAGCTCAGTTCGTGTCCAACAAGGACCAGTCATAGATAAAACCAGATCATTATCTTAGGATTAGCCAGAATTGTCGAGCCACACTAATGCTCCCGATAGGAGCAGCTCTTAGTAGGAGTGCAGTCTACTGGTGTGCCTTCTCAATTCTCCATCAGACAAGGTCTCAACCAATCCTTCATGGTACTCAGACGAATTCTGTACGTATGATCGCGAAGTTAACCTCTAGCAACAAGTACCAAGTACCCTTTGTATCCCCCCGTTGTGCATACAAGCACTTATAGAGTCTACAGTCACGAGTACCTACTCATCGAGTTGTGTTATGACCTGGTTCTCGAATCCCTACAGGACCCGAGATTGGCTCGATTCGATTAATCCCAAGACCCAGTCGTCCAACAAGAAATAACCAAAAAGTAGAAAAGTAAACCACATTCACTATACTAAGTAACTAACAGTAAATGAGTACAAGAAGTGAAGAAAGTAAAAGTTGTTAATAGTACATATCACCACCACAACAGTAAAGCGGAAACAAAGTATAGAAACGTAAATGGTAACAAGCGTCTGAACTCACTAACAAAAGAAAGTACAACAACAGGAAGACTACTGCTGGGCTCGACTGGGTCCAACACCCTCTGCAGCTGGTGACTCGGGCTGCTCAACACCTAGACCTGAAAAGGATTATGAGTAAACGAAGTCAGTGAATGCTAAGTAGAGTGGTAACCAACTAACTAAAGTAGTAAAAGCTAATAGGTAATTTATCTTTTCCGATTATTTTATTTTACAAGTTATTCTTTTTCACCCATTAGTTTACTTTTAAGATCTCTTTCTCGATCTCGAATGTTCCTCATGGGAACGATCTTGATTGCAGTCTTTTCCGAAGAGTAGAAGGCACACGTGGTGCTCTTCTGGCCGGGAGAATCCCCATGGTGATCCTACACCCAGTCAACCACCCCGAGGTCACGGACAGACGTAACAGTGATTACGGCACGCGCAATAAGCGCATGAGTAGCTACCCCGCACTGGCACACGGCCAGTCGTTTCCGCTAGCAGGTACGCCCAAAGTACAGCACGGAATAGTATAGGGCCTAGCCCTCTGAGTAATAGGGGTCTAGCCCCTCAGAACCAAACAGGGGTCTCACCCCTCCACAGTCCGTACACCCTCGTCTGACTACCCTGGTTTGTCCAGTGGGCCTAACAAGTCGGTGTAGAGTGGCTAGCTGATCCCCAGGCCCTGTGGGGTGGCCAGCTCTCTCCTTACACTAATATCTCTTCCCGGTACAGTGTACGCGAGGGCCAAGAAAGTCAATGTAGAGTGGCCAATCCTAACCTTAGGTCCCAACCCAAGGGCGGCTAGCTCCGTGTTAACGCGGCTAGATCGTGTTTTAACAATTAATGCATTGTAATATAGACGAACTTTCCATGAAAACAAATAAAGATTTATAACTCAAAAATCGGAGTATCCGAGGTCGAACACAGGGAGCAATCTAAGTACTTTCAAAACTTGAGAACACAACTTTTTAAGTGAAAATAAATAACTAGTTCAAGGAGAGTGCTATAAAAAGAAATTGCTCAAAGAAAACAAAAATGAACATCTGATACAATATCAGACGTCTTAAAATAAAGCTCCTTTTCTTCCTTGATGCTTCTGTTTCTCTCCCACTATTTCTTTTCTTCTTGCGACCAAGGTCTGGCTTTCTTCTTTCTTTTTTTTCCTTTGCCTTCTTGAGTCTTCGTCTGCCCCTTGTCTTCTTCTTCAGTCTTCCTTGGTTCTGTTCTTCTCTGCCTTGCCTCTCTTCTTCCATGCCTTTCTTTCAGAGCTTCCTTCCTTCTTTCTTCTGTTTCCCCTTGGCGTTTCTTCTTCTCTTGCCTTTCTTTCAAAGCTTCCTTCCTTCTTTCTTCTGTTTCCCCTTGGCATTTCTTCTTCTCTGCCTTGCCTCTCTTGCCTTTCTTTCTTCCTTGGCAGAGCTTCCTTCCCTCGTTTCTTCTTCCTTTCTGCCTTGCCTTTCTTCCTTGGCAGAGCCTCCTTCCTTCTTTCTTGCAGCGGCTAAGTCCCTGTGTCCTGCACACACTACGCACAGCAAAACCTAACCCTCTACCCGCACGTCTCCATCTCTCTGTGTAAACCACTCTCAGCACGCTCTCCCAGAGCCTGGTAAAAGGGTTGGATCGTGTGCCCGGGACCAGGCACACTGGCATGAGGGTGGTGCGCGAGGTGTGCTCAGGACAGGATCGGGTCGGGTCGCGCTAGATCCGCGTAGTGAACTCAGACCCTGGCGTTCCATGGCCGATCTGGGTCGGGTCCGAATGGCATTCCGTGGCCGAATTCAGACCCTGGCGATCGACATTTCGTGATAATGCCGCCCATGATATCTGAACCAGCAGAGTGCTTACATGCCCCCAGTAGGATATTTAAATATCCTAAGAGACAAGCACTGAGGAGATGATATGTTGTTACGCATCTTCGAGGGAAATTTCCCGCCTCTCCGCGCCGGGACTTGTCCAAATCAACTCGTGTTGATCGGCCACTCCTAATCTAGGTGACTTTTTCAGAACATTAAGCGCTTTTGCGTGATTTGGATATTTATGCGCACTGAACCAGACTGTGTGTGAATTTGGGGAGCTTAGGTTACCGAATCCCGCAAATCGAAGGTCAGTTAACGAGGCCGAATACTTCCTAAGCCTTAGACCTAATACTTAAGCTTCGCATTTTCCCCAACCTCTTGAGGATTATCCAGATTTTAGCGGATACGTGAATTTTTAAGCTAAAGAATCTAGCCCAAGAGGCCTAAAATAAGCGTTCCCACTAATCTCTTGTTATGTCACCTTAGCACTTTTTTCTCTTTTCTTGATCTGGTCTAGAACTTTAGTTAATCCCTTAATATTTTACTAATGAATATTTCTTTTTATTTTTTATTTTGTGCTCCTTTTTTAGCATTTTACTCTTTTCCTTCTCTCATTTTGTATGACCCTGAATTATTTCTCTCCTCCTTCAAGCCTCTCTCTATTTTTTTTTTTTCAATTGAAACCCTTTCTTGAATTGAATTTTCCTGACGTTTTGCACTTTCATACCTCCTCATGCCTAGGATTTGCAATGTCCCCATTGCAAATGAGGTGGGTTCGATTTCATCTTAGTTCATGCATTAGGACAGGTGTGTGGTGAGTGAACGGGTCGAAATGACTTGTTGCAAACGATTTCTAATCTCGGGTAGGGATACCTGAGGTGAAGTCGGTTGTTCTAATGGATGAACCCTAAAGTGCAATATGAATTCTGCGTAGAAATGTCACAAAAGGTTTCGGATTTTTCAAAGAATGACGGGTTACCTCCCGTTAAGCGCTGAGTTTTACGCCATCGGCTGGGCGCAATGAGCTCAAGGGGAATGGAGGGTAAAGGATGACTCAACCAAATTTGTATCGGTCATGTCAATGAACAGTTTGAGTCTCTAACCGTTCACAATGAAGGGTTCGGGATCGTGGTTGAGTGGGCTGCCTTCAATGGCTCAATTTCCAAAGATTTGTCGGACAAGGTAGGGTCCGACCCACTTAGATCGTAGATTTCCTGGGAATAATTTGAGTCGGGCATCAAAGAGTAAAACCTTTTGACCAGGATGAAAGATCTTTCTAGAAATGTGTTTGTCGTGAAAAGCTTTAACCCGTTCTTTGTAAATTCGCGAGTTCTCATACGCGTCGTGGCGTAATTCATCGATCTCGCTTATTTGAAGTCTTCTATGGGTTCCATCCTTTGAAAGATCTAGATTACAATTCCGTACTGCCCAATAGGTTTTATGCTCCAATTCGACGGGGAGGTGACATGCCTTCCCATACACTAGTCTGAAGGGAGACATTCCTAATTGGGTCTTGTGGGCGGTCCTGTAGGCCCACAATGCTTCTGAAAGTCGAGAAGACCAATCTTTTCTATCAGGTCGAACAGTAACCTGAAGGATTTTCTTGATCTCTCGGTTTGATAGCTCAGCTAGACCATTAGTTTGGGGGTGATAAGGAGTAGAGATTCAGTGTGACACCCCGTATTTGGTCATCAGTGACCTGAACTGAGCGTTTATGAAATGGGTCCCTCCGTCTAAAATTATTGCTCGTGGAATCCCGAACCTTGAGAAAATGTTTTGATGAATGAATTTGATAACTTTATGATTGTTGGTTCGGGTCGGAATGGCTTCTATCCACTTGGACACGTAGTCAACTGCGAGTAAGATGTATTCGAAGCCATCTGAGATCGGGAAGGGTCCCATAAAATCAATCCCCCAAGTATCAAAAATTTCGCATACCAAGATCAGCTGTAGAGGCATCATGTCTCGATGGCTCATGTTGCCCAAAGTCCTGCAACGGGAACATACCTTACAGTGATTGTATGCATCTTGAAAATTGTGGGCCAGTAAAAGCCACACTGGAGGACTTTTCATGCGATTTTATGTCCTGAGAAATGTCCACCGCATGCCTGGTCATGGCAAAATGAGAGTATGCCTTTGATTTCCACTTCCGCGACACACCATCGAATTATCTGATCAGCACCAATGCGGAATAGATACGGGTCTTCCCATAGGTAATACTTGGCATCGGAACGTAATTTGTCCTTCTTGGCCTTCGGCCAATCGGACAGAATCTAATGTGATGCCAGGTAATTTACTTTATCTGCGAACCATGGAAGACCTGTACTGATAGTCAGGAGGTGCTCATCAGGAAAATGTTCTGTGATGGGTCTGGAAGGGTCAATTATTTCAGAAGGAAGATGGGGCAAGTGATAAGCTACCACATTTTTCTTTCCCGCTTTGTCGCGAATCTCAAGGTCAAACTCTTGCAACAGCAAGATCCATTGGATTAACCGAGGTTTTGCATCCTTCTTTACAAGGAGATGCCTCACAGCTGTGTGATCCGAGTATATGATAACACGGGAACCCAGAAGGTATGATCTGAATTTTTCTAGGGCAAATACTACAGCTAGTAGCTCTTTCTCAGTAACCGTATAGTTACACTGAGCCTCATCCAGTGTTTTGCTGGCGTAGTAAATGACCACAGGTTTTCCGTCAATTTTCTACCCCAAAACCGCTCCTACAGCGAAGTCAGATGCATCGCACATGATCTCAAAGGGTTGAGACCAATCAAGGGACTGTAGAATCGGGGCTTGGGTCACTCGGTCAAGTAGGATCTCAAATGCTTGAGTGCATTCCTTGGAAATTTTGAAAGGCACATCCTTGGAGAGAAGAGTGGTCAGGGGACATGCGATTTTTGAAAAATCAGGGATAAGTCGACGGTAAAAATCGACGTGTCCCAAAAAAGATTGGATGTCCTTAATTGAGCTAGGCATAGGGAGCTTGGAAATCAGGTTAACCTTAGCTCGATCCACTTGGATGCCTTTCTCCGAGATTAAATGTCTCAGGACAATTCCCTCAGGCACCATGAAATGGCTCTTTTCCCAGGAAAGAACCAAATTCACATAGATGCACCACCTGAGTATTTGGACCAAGTGTTGGAGGCAATTGTCAAATGATGCTCCAAAAATTGAAAAGTCATCCATGAAGACTTCTAAATAGTCACCTACCATATCTGAGAATATGGCAAGCATGCACCGCTGAAAAGTTGCAGGTGCATTGCAGTGACCGAAAGGCATCCTTCGAAACGCGTACGTTCCGAAGGGGCAGGTGAATGTGGTATTTTCTTGATCCTCTGGATGGACTGCCACCTGGTTGTAACCGGAGTACCCGACAAGAAAGCAGAAGAACCTATTTCCTGCTAGTTTCTCGAGGATCTGATCAATAAACGGTAGTGGGAAATGATCCTTCTTCGTGGAGGAATTGAGTCTTCTGTAATCAATGCAGACTCTCCACGAGTTAGCTATTCGGGTAGGAATGACTTCTCCGGTTTCAATTGTGATGATGGTAAGTCCTGCCTTTTTAGGCACCACCTGTATTATATTCACTCAACTACTGTCGGAGATCGGGTAGATGATCCCTGCATCTAACCACTTTATGATCTCCTTTTTTACGACCTCCTGTAGGTTAGGGTTTAAGCGTCTTTGCATTTCTCTTGAAGGTCGTGCACCTTCTTCTGTGTAGATTCGATATGTGCAGTATGAAGGGCTTATGCCAGTCAAATCATCGAGAGTCCATCCAATGGCTCTACGATGTTACTGGAGAACAGTAATCAAACGGAGTTCCTGGTCAGGTGTGAGTCGAGAGTTGATAATCACAGGAAACGTCTGATTGGAATCCAAAAAGACGTACTTCAGATGCTCGGGAAGGGGCTTGAGTTCCATGACAGGATTGTCAGTAGCAGCGGGTGGTTCGGGGTTTGTATCAGGAACAAGGGTCAGAGTCATAGGTGTATCTAGATCATGTTCGCACTCCTCTGTTGGCGGGTTTTGATTTTCTAGTAGTTGATCAGGGATAATCAGGTTGTCCTCTGTATGCAATTCATCAACCATGGCTCTGATATCACATATTTGTTCTATAACCCCCCAATTAATCCCTTGTTGGGCCTTAAAAATGTCAATCTTTAGGGTTTGACTCCCAAATTTTAATTCTATCTAGCCCTCTTCGCAGTTTATGTTGGCCCTAGCAGTGGCCAAAAAGGGTCTCCCTAATATGATTGGTGTGTCCCTTGGGTTCTTAGGTGCATCCATGTCCAGTACTATGAAGTCCACCGGGAAGTAGAAATCCCGTACCCTAACAATGACATCCTCGAGTATTCCTTTAGGTGACTTGATGGATCGATCGGCTAACTGCAATATCACCTCAGTTGGTTTAAGTTCAGATTCTTCAAGGTGGTCAAGGAGGGATGTAGGTATTAAATTTATGGAGGCACCTAGATCTAGTAGGGCTCTATCAAATTGGGTTTCACCAATTTTACAAGAAATCAGGGGAGTTCCTCGGTCTTTAGCCTTGGGTGGGAGTTTACTCAAAATGACAGAGCTGGCTTGCTCTGACAGTACAATCGGATTCCCATCCTCGGTTCGTAGCTTACATTTAAGTGTACATACATCTTTCAAGAATCTTGAGTAAGCTGGTACGTGGCGAATTGCATCCATCAAAGGGATGTTTATATGGACCTGTTCAAAGAGCTTGACCAGATCCTCCTCGGGGGCCACGGATTTGGTTATCCTTTTTCCCTTGGTCAAGGCCTCAGGAAATGGGATACTAGTTGGTTCCTCTACAACAGGTCTAGGTTCTTGATCTGGGACAGTGGTATCCTGGATGACTATCCTAGGGTCTTGGTTATTACCAAGCTTGGAGTGGTTCGGATAATGTGGGGCTTGGGTTGTTTTACCACTATGTGTTGTTACAGAGTTTAATCCGACCTGATTTTGGTTTGGGTTTGGTAAGAGGGGTGGCTGCTGCTGAAATCCCGCATAAGATGTGGAAGCTTCCGTCCCGTCTGGTGATGGAGCAGCAGGGGCCTGATAAATCAAATGTATGTAGCCTGAATTTAGATTCATAACGGGCCTCTAGGTCGACACGTTATTTGGGTTGGGCAGAGGTTGCGAAGGAAGGGTGCCAGGTTGGCGGGAATTTGCCATCTGGGCTAGTTGGTTGCGAACCTCTGTGATCTCGTCCTTGTGCTGTTTTTGCATTGCCGCATTCATCTTTTGAATGTCAGCCAGTGCTTGAAGGATAAGAGTCAGTTGATCCTGGTTTGGCCCGGATGGGTAGGTGGGATTGGGCCGAGGCTGAGGAGGCTGATATGGACGAGGGGCCTGTGGACGGGGTTGATATGGTGGTCTTTGAGTCTGAGAATTTCCCATCCACCGAAAGTTAGGATGATTTCGCCATCCAGGGTTGTAGGTATTGTAGAATGGATCATTCTGGATGGCATTGAGGTCCTCGCAGTTCTGAGGAACCTCAGGAAAGTCAGAATACGAGGGTTCAGAGTTCCCCCAACTCTAGTAGAATGGATCGGAGGTCACTCCGGTCCGAGGGGCAGACGGGGGAGGATATGGGTCAATCCCCTTGGCAGATTGGTGGTAGATATTTTACACAGTTTCCCTTGCCAGAGGTGGTCGTGCAAAAGAGTTTTGCGTAGAGGTGGCTTGCTACAAATGCCGGGTTAGCTCGTCCACCTTCTTTTCTATGATAGAAACCTTGTCCAACCGACTGGCCATCAGTTCCAAGTCGACGGAAGTGGACAGGTCCTGCATCTCATGTGCCCCTCTCAGATTCGTCGATGCGCGGGCATTCGTCCTGTCGAATAAGCCCATGGAGTCATTATTTATGGAGTTCTTGCACATATTTTCGAGAATCTCCCACACCGTCTCCTTATGTTGACCCATGATGTCTCCTCTGCACATTGCATTGACGAATAATCGAATGTCTTCACGGAGTCCCTGGTAAAAAGACTGGACTTGTTCCCACTTAGGAACTCTGTGATGGGGGCACTTTCGCATGAGATCTAAGAATCGATCCCACGCTTCGTGAAGAGGTTCTCCCGGTTGTTGAGTGAAATGAGTGATCTGGTGGCGCAAGGCATTCGTCTGGCCAACGGGGAAGAATTTTTTCAAAAATTCGGACTGAAGTTCCTCCCATGTGTTGATCGGATGGGTCTGAGTTTAATACGAATGGGTGGCCTTGTCCAAGAAGGAGAACGAAAATATTTTCATGAGTAGGATATCCCGATTTTGTAGATCTGACCCGAAGGTTTGGGCTAGATGCTTGAGTCGTTTAATGTGTTGGAAAGGATCCTCAGAGTTAAGCCCATGAAACTTTGGTACGGCATGAATCATATTAGGCTTCAGTTCAGAATCAAGACCTCCAATCGGGATTTGTACTCGAGGTTCGACCGCCACCGCAGCGGGATTATAGTGATCTCGCATCATAGGTCGCTGCGGTGGGTTTACAAAGAGATCATTAAGGCGTTGAAGGTGGTGTTCAAAGTTGTTCTCCTCTTCAATGGGTTGTGCCATGATGGGAGAAGAAGCAAAACCTGGTTCTGAATCAGATGAAAGATTTATGTGGTGGGGTTGCTGCACAAACAAGGGTGTTGAGGCTTGGCCTCGACGAGAGTGAATTTCTAAAGGAGGTCTTAAGGATGGTCTTAAGGACCACCTACTGAACATGCACCGAAGGATGTGATGAGATTAGAAGATGCTGGACCCAATCGAGATACCCAAAAATTGTTGGGTGACTATAGAGGTTCGGGGCAGATGATACCCCTTAGTCAGAAAGGTCGTCCACTTGAGAAGTACCTAGGCAGCCAGAGAGGGAGAGTCTTGCAAAGACCCCTACACGGTAGAGCGTCCCCACGAGTTACAGGGCTTCCCTCACCCGACCTCTCTTGTTACTGCGGTTCCAAGTAGACCAGAATGGGGACCTTGACCTCTTCAGTCTACCTTTTTTACTTTAAGATCAAGGTGCTTAAGGTTCCACTTGAACTTTTAGGTATTTTGAGTGAAAAAGTGACCTAATTTTAAGGTTGGTTGACCCAAGGGATCAACTTCACCTCTTGTTCCTTTGAGAGCATTTGGGTCATTTCTTTTAAGGTTCAAATGGATTTAAAATCCTGATTTACTTAGGGTTTCTCTTGTATAGATCTTTTCAAACAAGGTTAAGGCACGCCTCTTTTTGGAAAAACTTTTTTCTCTGTTTAAGAGAAGATGTGTCTCTAAAACAAAAACCCTAGTTTTTTAATCCTGAAGTTGGCTCTAGTTGGTCCAATTTAGTTGCCTCAAAATTTAGTATCTAGGGCTCAATCAAGAAAGTTTAGCCCTAGTTACCTTAGTTGGATGAGCAGTTAAAAATGTGTTGAAATGAAAATCAGGCAACTTTGATGAATTACTAAGTATGAAACAGGTAGCCCTAAGTTGATTCTTCTTTTGTTCCTTTCCAGACTTTGAGGGAGTTAATAGAGAGGGCTAATGAAAATTACCTGTTCCTTGTAGTGTCTGTTGTGCAGTTGTTCTTCTTTTCTCTGCTTTCCGTGAGACAAACACAATAAAAGAGAGGAATTAGGTCAATATTAGATCAGAAGTTGTGATCAAAGGCTTTAGAAGTGCCCGTTGCACCCCGGCAACGGCGCCAAAATGTTCACACGACTAGATCGTGTTTTAACAATTAATGCATTGTAATATAGACGAACTTTCCGCGAAAACAAATAAAGATTTATAACTCGAAAACCGGAGTATCTGCGGTTGAACACAGGATGCAATCTAAGTACTTTCAAAACTTGAGAACACAACTTTTTAAATGAAAATAAAAGACTAGTTCAAGGAGAGTGTTATAAAAAGAAATTCCTCAAAGAAAACAAAAATGGACGTCTGATACAATATCAGACGTCTTAAAATAAAGCTCCTTTTCTTCCTTGATGCTTCTGTTTCTCTCCCTCTATTTCTTTTCTTCCTGCGACCAAGGTCTGGCATTCTTCATTCTTTTCTTTTCCTTTGCCTTCTTGAGTCTTCGTCTGCCCCTTGTCTTCTTCTTCAGTCTTCCTTGGTTCTGTTCTTCTCTGCCTTGCCTCTCTTCTTCCATGCCTTTCTTTCAGAGCTTCCTTCCTTCTTTCTTCTGTTTCCCCTTGGCGTTTCTTCTTCTCTTGCCTTTCTTTCTTCCTTGGTAGAGCTTCCTTCCCTCATTTCTTCCTTTCTGCCTTGCCTTTCTTCCTTGGCAGAGCCTCCTTCCTTCTTTCTTGCAGCGGCTAAGTCCCTATGTCCTGCACACACTACGCACAGCAAAACCTAACCCTCTACCCGCACGTCTCCATCTCTCTGTGTAAACCACTCTCAGCACGCTCTCCCAGAGCCAGGTAAACGGGTCGGATCGCGCGCCCGGTACCAGGCGCACTGGCGTGAGGGTGGTGTGCGAGGTGTGCTCAGGACAGGATCGGGTCGGGTCGCGCCAGATCCGCATAGTGAACTCGCGGACGAGGCGCAGTGAGATAGGTGAGGGACCTCTCCCCAAGTGTAACTGGAGGTGAAGAGCGTATATGAAAAAAATAATATAAAGGGTGTCGGTGCGTCGTGGCTTATCGATGTGGGACTAAAGCCCACTGCTTTCCTTCGCGCGCCCGCAGCAGACCGCGCCTTCACTTCCTCAATTGCAGGCTCTGTTGGCTTCACTTGCTGGGTCAGCTACCTTCGCACGACCTCCCCAAATTCGTAGCACCTAGAGCCTTGAGGTCCTGAGGCCTAGAGCGAGCGTGGAGCTTCGTCGAGTTGCCGTCAATGGCGGCCGGGGCTTGAGATCTGTCTGACACAAAAATAGCCTCGTGGCCTAATCAGATCACCGGGGGACCTTCGCCGTGTCACGGCGAAGGTGATTAGCTATGCAGCAGGCCGCAGGGCGGCCTAGGCGTGAGTGCCTAGGTCGCTCTGTGGCCGGACGGGTGGGTGTGTTCGGGGGGTTGTTGTGGTGGTGTAGCAGGACTGTGGATGAGTGGAGGGTGCTCAGTGAGGTGAGGCGGAGGTTATGTGATGGTCGGTGAGACGTGCGGGGCTACGGAGCGACGGGAGCGTCTCGTCGGAGGGTGGCCGGAGATGAGGAAGGTGGCTGTGGACAGGAACGGTCGAGGGTCGATTGAGTGAAATAAAGTGAGGAAATGAAAGAGGGGAAGATGGGGAACTTATCTGGACTGTAGGGAGAGAAAGGGGGCAGTGGAGTCAGACGGCTCGTTGTTGCCGTCGTTGGAGAAGATAACCCTGAGGTAGATAACGGCGATGAGGATGAGGTCGGGGAAGCGTGCGCTTGGTTCGGCACGACGCGGAAAGATGAGGCAAAGTAGACTCTGCTGCTGGTATGGCAACAGAGCAATGACAAGGAGGAGAGGTAATCGCCGGAGCTTGCAGGTTTCTTGGTCGGAGAGAGGAGAGAAGAATTTTGGAGGATTCTACCGCCAAGACAAGTCTGAGAGATTTCGCAGAGGGTCGGAGGTCTTTTTATAGGTGCTGGCCGAGCTTTCTGGTGCGTGGAGGGCAAGCCTTTGGCCACCGTTGTCTCGCCGGAGAAGGAAGGTGGTTGGGATCCAAATCTCTTGTGCATTCTCACGAGAGATTGGAAAGGAATCAGAGTCAAGATCGGGCTTAAATGGAAGGGGATTCCTCAGAGAATCTCCCTTCCAATTCTGGGAGGAGATCTCTGAGGGATCTGGGCGTATCCCCCCTGTCAACCTCGCCGGAGAGGATTCTTCCCCAATAATGGAGGAAGGACTTGATTGTAAAATTGGCGAGAAAGCTAGGGGGTTTTATGTGATGGTTTTCAAAAGATTGGGACCAAAATGTGATTGGGTGTACTAAATTGCAAAGTAGGTCAAGATGACATCTTCTTAGGTCCAAATTTTGGAACAAATAGAATTTCGACCTAAGGAATCCAATGGTGAAGTTGGATTTTAGGTTTGACCACGTTTGACTGGACATTGTGCGTAAAAACCCAAATCAGGCCAATTGATGAGCTGGGACCCTATTCTAGGTCAAACTAGGTTCCAAAGGCCAATTTGAATGTTCTAAACCCTAGAGGATATTTTTCCATGAATTTTAGAGGGTTTAATTGATTTTTATCCTGACCGAAACCATGTTGAATTAAGCGGGTCTGTTTTAGGGTTAACAACTATCATTTAATTCCTGGACTGCACATGAACCCATTTCTGATTGATTCAACCCACTTTTTATCTCATTTAGATCATTTGACCTATGCTCTGTCTCTGAGAAATTCCGTTTATGTACTGCAATGGTAAAATTGTAGCTTTAACCTTTATTTCATGTTTTCTTCTCAGAACACTTATTCCTCCAATTAAGCCCTCTTCTAAGTCATGTAGGAGCTTTTATTCTCTTTATTAGGTCAAAATGAGATAGTTATGGCTCATGATGAGGCTCTCATCACTCCGCTCTACACTAAACAGGGGACAGTTACTCTCCTTGGTACCACGTACTCAGGGGCCAACACACTTCCCACTCACATTTTCAAATCCATTCCATTTATCCACAGGTGTTCTACTCCTAATTCCTCGTAGGGTTCATGCTCGTAATCCCCATGTTATTCCATACCAAGTTTCATCATTCACATTTCCATTCAGATTTTACACATGCAGCATAACCTAAAGGAAGGCCTAACTCAAGAGACCACTGATATGAAAAGAAAACATGAAACAAAATGTAAAACTGTAATTTTACCATTGCAGTACATCAACGGGATTTCTCAGGATCTATACAGAGGTCAATTGGACTTAATAAGAGAAAAAGTGGAATAATTCAGTCAAAAAAGGGCTATTGTGAAATTCAAGAATTAAATGACATTCTATAACCTTAAAACAAATCCACTTAATTTCACAAGGTTTTAGTTAGAATAAAATTCAACTAAATCCTATAAAATTTATGTAAAAATATCCTCTAGGGTTTAGAACCTTCAATTTAGCCTTTAGAACCTATTTTGAGCTAGATTGGGGACCAAGCTCAATATTTGACCTAATTTGGGTTTTTGTGCAAAATATCCAGTCAAACATGGCAAAACCTAAAATCCAACTTCACCATTGGATTCCTTAGGTCCAAATTAGGTTTATACCAAAATTTGGACCTAAGGGAAGGCCATCTTGACCTACTTTGCAAAATAGTGCACCCAATTACATTCTGACCCCTAACTTTTTGAAACCCTTGCCAAAACCCCTCAACCTTTCTTTACTTTCTGCACTCAGGTCCTCTGCCATTGCAGCAGAGACCCACACCTCCTATGATGTTTCGAGGAGGTTTCCTCCTCGCTTCCCCAGGGAGCTGCTCCTAGATTTGAAAGGGGAGTCCTCTGCGGAACCCCCTACCGCCTGAGCAGCTCCCCATGCCCTGAATTTCCCCATACTTCTCGTGCGAACGCTTGAGAGGTATGGGTATCAATTCCGGCCTTACCTTCGGAGAGGGTTTCTACCCGCCACCTTGCGCCTGACCTTCTACCCATGCCTATATAAGATGCACCAGGTCCAGCCAAAGGGGCTAAGCTTGTCCTGGCCTAAGATACCCTCTAAATCTCCTCCATCCTCATCTCCGGTCAAACGCCCGCAAGCTCCAACGACCTTCCCTCCCTCGTCTCGCCACTCTACCACCGTACTAGTGGCAAAGTCATTTCCGCCTCGTTCCTCCGCATCGTGCTGTACCCACGCGAGCCTCTTCGACCTCCTCGTCGCTGTCATCCCCACCTCAGGCCTTCGTCTCCGGTGATGGTAGGAACAAGTCATCTGCCTCCTACCCCCGTTCGTCCGCTTAGCTAGGTTAGAATCATTCCTCTCTCCCCTCTTCATTTCCCCTCTCTTAAATTGCACTTTAGACCCTCAACGCCGCAGACCACCACCACCTTCTCCATCTCCGGCTGACCCCTCACTCCTCCCCACTTTAAATTGCACTGTATCCGCCACTCCGTACCTCAACACTCCTCCCCAGACCCCTCACTACCTCCGCCATCGTCCACTGATCACCATCCGTGCATCCATCAACCACCATCACCTCCCTAGACGCCCACCGAAAACACCCATAAACACGGCCACAGTCTGACCTAGGCATGCACGCTTAGGTCATTCTGTGCCAGGCCACCCCCCGCCTCAGCTTTGCCGTGCCACCGCGAAGCTACCTGTGTGCTCTAATGGGGCCAAAAGGCCGTGTTCAGTGATCGCAGGTCTCGACCCCCTACCGCCATTGGAGCAGGAGCAAAGCTTGCTCGCAAGCTCACTTCAGGTCGCCCCGCTTCAGGAGATCGACTCCCAAGTGCGCGGAAGCATTCCACGATTCTTATGCACCTAGCAATCGAAGCCTTCATCGACTGCAGCAGCAGTAATTGAGCAAAGCACCTCCTTGCGAGCGCACGAAGAAGCGGGTAGGACATTAGTCCCACCTCGGAAGTTTTCAACGCAGGTAAGCGGCTTAAATTGATTTTGTGTTTCCTCTTCATTGCCTCCGAACACGGGGTGAGGTCCCCTCGCCCGTATACCCGCCTCGTCCACGACCCACGCTGCGCGGACCTGGCTGCCTGACCCAATTACCCAGCACTCCTAGTTCACCACCCACGTCAGTGTGCCTAGACCCGGGAGCGCGTAACCCGACCAGTTTACCCGGCTGGCTCTGAGAGAGCGAAGAGAGAAATAGAGAGAGAGTGACATGGGGGAGGGTTGGGGTAGGTTTTGCTGCATGGTGTTGTGCAGGGAAGAAGGAGGAGGAGGAGGAAGTAGCTACTGGAAAGAAGAAGAAGAAGAAGAAGAAGAAGAAGAAGAGCAGTAGAAGAAGAAGAAGCTAAGGAAGGAGCTGAAGGACTTAGCAAGGAAGACTATAGCCGCAGAGAAGCTGAGGCAAAAGAAGAAGGAAGGAGAAGGTGCGGCTGAAGAAGAAAAGAGAAGGAAGGAGAACTCAATGCAGAAGCAAAGCCAAGAAAGGAAGCAGAGGAAAAGAAGACAGAGAAAAACTAAGAAGAAGGGAAGAAAAAGCCAAGGAGGAAGCCGTAGAAGAAAGATGAGGAGTAGCTGAAGACAGAGGAAGAAGACAGGAAGGAGGAAGGCTAAGTGAAGACTAAGAAGAACAAGAAGAAGAAGAAGAAGACAGAAGAGAAGGAAAAAATGGGCACTATAGAATTCACCAGATAAGCCGTCTGATTCATAGAATCAAACGGCTAAGAAAAGAAGGATAGAGAAAGAAAGGTGCGGCCAAGAAGAGAAAAGAAAAGGAAGAAAGACAAGAAAGAAGAAGCCATCAAGAGAATTTCCTTTTCCATTTCCATTCTCTTTTTAGTTTGCTTATGGACTCTCATTTATATTATTGTTAAATATTTTGAGAATTGTGATTTCTGTTTCTAAAATACCAATTTACTCCTTAAGTTCGACTTCAGAAAATTTTGACTTTCGAGTAATAAAATTGTAATTGTTTATAACGCTCTTTCAACTATACTGCAATGAGACTAAGTTAAAAACACGACAAAGTGTTACAGCAATCATTTTTGGCGCCGTTGCTTGGGAGCAACGGGCATTTTAGAAGCTTTAATCACAACTTCTGATCCAATACTAACTTAATTTCTCTCTTTTGTTGTGATTGTTTCAGGGAAAGCCAAGGCAAGAATAGCAGCCGCACAACAACCACACCAAGGAACATGTAAACTTTCATTAGCCGTCTCTATTAATCCCCTCAAAATATAAAAAGGAAAATAAAGAAAAATCAATCTAGGGCTACTTGTTTCTATATTTAGTAATTCACAAAATTTTCCTGATTTTTACTTTCAACACATTTTAATTGCACATCCACTTAAGTTAACTAAGGCTAAAACTTTCTTGATTGATTCCTAGATACCCATTTTTGATGCAACTAACTTGGACCAAATAGAACCAACTTAAGGATTACAAGCTAGGGTTTTAGAGACACATCTTCTTCTAAGCAAAGAATCAAAAATTTCAAACAGAGGTGTGCCTAAATCTTGCCTGAAAAGATCTATCCAAGAAAAATCCTAAGCAAATCAGGCTCTTAATCCACTTGAACCCTAAAAGCAAGGACCTAAAAGCTCTCAAAGGAACAAAGAGGTGAAGTTGATCCTTTGGGTCAACCAACCTTAAAATTAGGTCACTTTACATTCAAAAGACCTAAAGTTCAAGTGGAACCCTAAGCACCTTGATCTTAACTAAAAGAGGTAGACTTAAGAGGTCAAGGTCCTCATTTTGGTCTACTTGGAATCTCAGTGAAAAGAGAGGTTTGGTGGGGGAAACCCTGTAACTCGTGGGGACGCTCTACCGTGTAGAGGTCTTCGCGGGACTCTCCCTCTCTGGCTGCCCAGGTATTTTTCAGGTGGATGACCTTTCTAACTAAGGGGTATCATCCGCCCTGAACCTCTATAGTCACCCAACATATTTTGGGTGTCTCGATTGGGTCCAGCACATTCTGATCTCATCAAATCCTTCAGTGCATGTTTGGTAGGAGGTCCCTAAGACCTCCTTTAGAAATCCACTCTCCCCGAGGCCAAGCCTCGGTACCTTTGTTTGTGTAGCAACCCCACCACATAGATCATTCCTTTGATTCAGAACCAAGTTCTCCTTCTTCCATCATGGCACAACCTGTTGAAGAAGAAAACAACCTTGAGCACCAGCTTTAGCGCCTAAATGATCTCTTCCAAAACTTTATGAACTCACCACAGCGTCCCATGATGCGAGATCACTATAATCTCGCTACGATGGCAATCGAGCCTCGAGTCCGAATACCGGCTGGAGGTCCTGATTCTGAACTCAAGCCCAATATGATTCATGCCATACCAAAATTCTATGGGCTTAATTCCGAGGATCCGTTCCAGCACATTAAACAACTCAAGCATCTGGCCCAAACCTTCCGATTAGATGCATAAAATTGAGATATTCTGCTCATGAAGATGTTTTCTTTCTCCCATATGGACAAGGCTGCTCATTGGTATCAAACTCAGACTTGTCCGATCAACACATAGGATGAACTTCAATCCGAATTTTTGAAGAAATTCTTTCCCATTGGTCGAACAAATGCCTTGCGCCATCAGATCACTCATTTCACCTAACAAACGGGAGAACCTCTTCATGAGGCCTGGGACAGATTTTTGGATCTCATGCGAAAGTGCCCCCATCACGGAGTTCCTAAATGGGAACAAGTCCAGTCCTTTTACCAAGGACTCCGTGAAGACATTGGATTATTCGTCAATGCAACCTGTGGAAGAAACATCACGGGTCAGCATGAGGACACGATGTGGGAAATTCTCGAGAATATGTGCGAGAACTCCATCAATAATGACTCCATGGGCTTATTCGACTGAACGAATGCCCTCGCATCAACGAATCTTAGGGGAGCACATGAGACACAAGACATGTCCACATCTATCGAATTGGAGCTGATGGCCAGTCAGTTGGACAAGGTCTCTATCATAGAGAAGAAGGTGGACGAGCTGACTCGGCATTTGTAACGAGCCACCTCTGCGCAGAACTCTTTCACATAGCCACCTCTCGCAAGGGAAACTGTGCAAAACATCTATCACCGATCTTCTCAGGGGATGGACCCATATCCACCCCCATCTGACTCCAGGATCGGAGGGACCTCCGATCCCCTCTATTCTAGTCGGGGGAACTCTGAACCCCCATACTTTGACTTTCCTGAGGTTCCTCAGACCTGCGAGGACCTTAACGCCATCCAAAATGACCCATTTTCCAACACCTACAACCCTGGATGGCGAAATCATCCCAACTTCCAATGGGCGGGAAATTCTCAGAATGAAAGCCTACCTTATCAACCTTGTCCATAAGACCCTTGTCCATATCAGCCGCCTCAGCCTCGGCCCAACCCCACCTATCAATCTGGGCCAAACCATGATCAAATGTCTCTTATCCTTCAAACACTGGTTGACATTTAGAGAACGAATGCGATAATACAAAAATAACACAAGGATGAGATCACAGAGGTCTGCAACCAACTCGCCCAGATGGAAAATTCCCACCAACCAGGCACACTTCCTTCACAACCTCTGCCGAACCCAAATAACGTGCCGACCCAAAGGCGCGTTATGAACCCAAATCCAGGCGACACACATATGATTTATCAGGCCCCTTCTGTTCCATCACTTGATGGGATGGAAGCTTCGACATCTTACGCGGGATTTCAACAGCAGCCACCCATTTTACCAACCCCGAACCAAAACCAGGCAAGATTAAACTATGTAACAACCCGTAGTGGTAAAGCAACCCAAGACCCACCTTATCCAAACCATTCCAAACATGGTAGAGAACCAAGCCCTAGGATCTAATCAAGATCAAGAACCTAGACCTATTCTAGAAGAACCAACCAAGGTTCCATTTCCCGTGGCCTTGACCAAGGGAAAAAGGATAACCAAACCTGTGGCTCATGAGGAGGATCTGATCAGGCTCTTTGAACAGGTCCAGATAAACATCCCCTTGATGCATGCAATCCGCCACGTATCAGCTTACGCACGATTTTTGAAGGACGTGTGTACACCCAAGCGTAAACCGCGAACCAAAAGTGGCAGTCCGATCATACTGTCAGAGCAAGCCAGCTCTGTAATCTTGAGTAAACTCCCACCCAAGGCAAAAGACCTAGGCACTCCCCTGATTTCATGTAAAATTGGTGAAACCCAATTCGACAGAGTCTTGCTACACCTAGGTGCCTCCATAAACCAAATACCCACATCCCTCCTTAACCATCTTGAAGAGTCCGAGTATAAACCGACAGAGGTGACATTGCAGTTAGCCTATCGATCCATCAAGTCACCTAAAAGAACACTCGAGGATGTCATTGTTAGGGTACGAGATTTCTACCTCCCAGTGGATTTCATAGTTCTAGATATGGATGCACCTGAAAACCCAAGGGATACACCGATCATACTAGGGAGACCTTTTTTGGCTACTGCTAGAGCCAACATAAGCTGTGAGGAGGGCCAAATAGAATTGAAATTTGGAAATCAAACTCTTAAGGTTGACATCTTTAAGGCCCAACAAGGGATTAATTGAGGTATTATAGAATAAATATGTGATATCAAAGCCGTGGTTGATGAACCGCATATCGAGGACAACCTGATTATCCCCGATCAACCACAAGAAGATCAAAACCCGCAATTAGAAGAGTCTAAACTTGATCAAGATACACCCATAACTCCAACCCTTGTTCCTGACAGACACCCTGAACCACCTGCTGCTGCTGATAATCTCGTCTTGGAACTCAAGCCCCTTCCCGATCATCTGAAATACGTCTTTTTGGGTTCCAATTAGACGTTTCCTGTGATTATAAACTCTAGACTCACACCTGACCAGTAATCCCATCTGATTGTTGTTTTCCAGCAACATCATAGGATGGACTCTCGATGATTTGACTGGTATCAGCCCTCTTATTGCACACACCACATCTATTCCAAAGAGGGCGCACGACCTTCGCAAGAAATGCAGAGACGTTTGAACCCTAATCTGCAGGAGGTCATGAAAAAGGAGATCATTAAGTGGTTAGACGCAGGGATCATCTACCCGATCTCCGACAGTCGATGGGTGAGTCCAATCCAGGTTGTGCCTAAGAAGCATGACTCACCACCATCACGACTGAAACTGCAGAGGTCATACCGGCCTGTATAGCCAACACGTGGAGAGTCTGCATTGATTACAGAAGACTCAATTCCTCTACGAAGAAGGATCATTTCCCACTACCATTTATTGATCAGATCCTCGAGAAACTAGCGGGACATAGATTCTTCTGCTTTCTTGACGGGTACTCCGGTTATAACAAAGTGGCAATCCATCCAGAGGACCAAGAGAAGACCACGTTCACCTGCCCCTTCAGGACGTACACATTCCGAAGGATGCCTTTCAGTCTCCGCAATGCACCCGCGACTTTTCAGCAGTGCATGCTTGCCATATTCTCTGATATGGTAGGTGATTATCTAGAAGTCTTCGTGGATAACTTTTTAGTATTTGGAGCATCATTTGACGATTGCCTCCAGCACTTGGTTCAAATACTCAGGCGATGCATTGACATGAATCTGATTCTTTCCTGGGAAAAGAGCCACTTCATGGTGCCTGAGGGGATCATTTTAGGACATCTGATTCCAGAGAAAGGCATCCAAGTCGATCGAGCCAAGGTTAACTTGATTTCTAAACTCCCTATGCCTAACTCGATCAAGGACATCCGATCTTTTCTAGGTTACGTCGATTTTTACCATCGATTTATCCCTGATTTTTTGAAAATCACGTGCCCCTTGACCACTCTTCTCTCCAAGGATGTACCTTTCATTATCTCCAAGGAATGCACTCAAGCGTTTGAGATCCTTCGTGGCTGAGTTACCCAGGCCCCGAACCTACAGTCCCTTAATTGGTCTCAACCCTTTGAGATCATGTGCGATGCATTTGACTTCGCTGTAGGAGCGGTTTTGGGGCAGAAAATTGATAGGAAACTCATGGTCATTTACTACGCCAGCAAAACACTTGACGAGGCTCGACGTAACTGCACTGTTACTGAGAAAGAGCTGCTAGCCGTAGTATTTGCCCTAGAAAAATTCAGATCTTACCTCCTGGGTTCCCATGTTATTATCTACTCAGATCACACTGCTGTGAGGCATCTCCTTGCAAAGAAGGACGTGAAACCTTGATTAATCCGATTGATCTTGTTGTTGCAAGAATTTAACCTCGAGATTCGTGATAAAGCAGGAAGACAGAATATGGTAGCTGATCACTTTTCCCGCCTTCCTTCTGAGATAATTGACCCTTTCGGACCCATCATGGAACATTTTCCCGACGAGCACCTCCCGACCATCGATACAGGGCTTCCTTGGTTTGCTGACATAGAAAACTACTTGGCATCACATCAGATCCCGTCTGATTGGCCGAAGGCCAAGAAGGACAAATTGCGTTCCGATGCCAGGTACTACTTTTGGGAAGACCCATATTTATTCCGCATTGGTTCTAATCAAGTTATCCGATGGTGTGTCACGAAAGCGGAAATCAAAGACAGACTCTCTTTCTGCCATGACCAGGCATGTGGTGGACATTTTTTTGGACACAAAACCACATCAAAAGTCCTCCAGTGTGGCTTTTACTAGCCCATAATTTTCAAAGATGCATACAATCACTATAAGGCATGTAACCGTTGCCAGACCTTGGCAACATGAGCCATAGAGACATGATGCCTTTACAGCCGATTCTGGTATGTGAGATTTTCGACATTTGGGGGATTGATTTTAGGGGACCCTTCCCTATCTCTGATGGCTTCAGATACATTTTACTCGCTGTTGACTATGTGTCCAAATGAATCGAAGCCATTCCAACCCGAACCAATGATCACAAAGCTGTTCTCAAGTTCATTCACCAAAACATCTTCTCACGGTTCGGGATTCCACGTGCAATCATTTCTGATGGAGGGACACATTTCACAAACGCTTAGTTCAGGTCACTGATGACCAAATACGGGGTGTCGCACCGAATCTCTACTCCTTACCACCCCCAAACTAATGCTCTAGCTGAGCTATCAAACCGGGAGATCAAGAAAATCCTCCAGGTTACTGTTCGACTTGACAGGAAGGATTGCTTATCTCGGCTTCCGGAAGCTTTGTGGGCTTATAGGACTGCCCACAAGACCCAATTAGGTATGTCTCCTTTCACACTGGTGTACGGGAAGGCGTGTCACCTCCCCGTCGAATTGGAGCATGAAGCCTATTGGGCAGTACGGAACTGCAACTTAGATCTTTCTAAGGCTGGAACCCACAGAAAGCTTCAGATAAGCGAGATTGATGAATTACGCCTCGATGCGTATGAAAACTTGCGAATCTACAAAGAGTGGGTTAAAGCCTTTCACGGCAAGCACATATCTAGAAAGATCTTTCACCTTGGTCAAAAGGACCTACTCTTTGATGCCCAACTCAAACTATTCCCAGGAAAGCTGCGATCTAAGTGGATCGGACCTTATTTAGTCCGATGAATCTTTGGAAATGGAGCCGTTGAGATCAGTCCACTCAGTCATGATTCCGAACCCTTTGTCGTGAACGGTCAGAGACTCAAACTGTTCATTGACATAACCAATACAGATTTGGCTGAGCCATCCTTTATCCCCCATTCTCCCTGAGCTCATTGCGCCCAGTCGATGGTGTAAAACTCAACGCTTAACGGGAGGCAACCCGTCATTCTCTGAAAAACTCGAAACCTTTAGGGTTCATCCATTAAGACAGCCGACTCTACCTCAAGTACCTGTACCCAAGTCTAGAAATCGTCCGCAATAATCATCTCGACCCGTTCACTCACCTAACACCTGTCCTAATGAATGAACTAAGCTGAATTCAAACCCACCTTATTTACAATGGGGACATTGCAAATCTTAGGCATGGGGGGGTATGAAAGTGCAAAATGTATGAAAACTCATATCAGAAAAGGTTTCAACAAAAAAATCACATTCTCAAAATAAATCCTTTGTCTCTCTCTTACAAAAATGCACTGTAAACTAAACCAAGGATAAATATGTCTCAAGCACGGGTACTTTAACCACGGAGTCCAATAAACCTTAGGGTATTTCCTGCAAGCCTTAAAAACCTTCGTGAAGGATTGAGGCTAAAGCTGGCTAGATCCGGATCTTGGTTGGTAGTAGAGTACCTCCAGGCCAACTGTTGACATTCTGACCTAATCACAAAAGAAAAATAAGAAAAAACACTTATCATAACTGATGAAAGAAACTCATGGTCTAGAATAGAAGTTAAAATCTTGAAATTTTGCTAAGGGACTAACAAAAGCTAGGCATGGGGGTATGATGAGAACCTCATCATGAGCCCTAACTAACTCTTTTTGGCCTAATGAAATGAAAAAAAGCTCCTGCATAACCTAAAGGAAAGCCTAACTCAAGAGACCACTAATATGAAAAGAAAACATGAAATAAAGTGTAAAACTGTAATTTTAACATTGCAGTACATCAACGGGATTTCTCAGGATCTATAAAGAGGTCAATTGGACTTAATAAGAGAAAAAGTGGGATGGTTCAGTCAGAAAAGGGTTATTGTGAAATTCAAGAATTAAATGTCATTCTGTAACCCTAAAACAAATCCAATTAATTTCACAAGGTTTCAGTTAGGATAAAAATCAACTAAATCCTATAAAATTTATCTAAAAATATCCCCTAGGGTTTTGAACCTTCAATTTGGCCTTTAGAACCTGTTTTGACCTAGATTGGGGACCAAGCTCAATATTTGACCTAATTTGGGTTTTTGTGCAAAATGTCTAGTCAAACGTGACCAAACCTAAAATCCAACTTCACCATTGGATTCCTTAGGTCCAAATTAGGTTTATGCCAAAATTTGGACTTAAGGGAAGGCCATCTTGACCTACTTTACAAAATAGTCTACCCAATTACATTCTAGCCCCTAATTTGGTATACCTAAATTAGGTTTATACCAAAATTGTCCACCCATTGGAGCAGGAGCAAAGCTTGCTTGCAAACTCACTTCAGGTCGCCCCACTCCGGGAGATCGAGTCCCAGGTGCGTGGAAGCATTCCATGATTCTTATGCACCTAGCAATCGAAGCCTTCATCGACCGCAACATCAGCAATTGAGTAAAGCACCTCCCTGCAAGCACGCGAAGAAGCGGGTGGGACTTTAGTCCCACCTCGGAAGTTTTCAACGCAAGTGAGCTTCTTAAATTGATTTTGTGTTTCCTCTTCGTTGCCTCCGAACACGGGGTGAGGTCCCCTCGCCCATATACTTGCCTCGTCCGCGACCCACGCTCCACGGACCTGGCTGCCTGACCTGATTACCCAATACTCCTCGCGCACCACCCATGTCGGTGCGCCTGGACCCGGGCGGGCGTAACCCGACCCATTTACTCAACTGGCTCTGAGAGAGCGAAGAGAGAAATAGAGAGAGAGTGACGCGGGGGGGGTAGGGGTAGGTTTTGTTGCGTGGTGTTGTGCAGGGAAGAAGGAGGAGGAAGCAGCTATGGGAAAGAAGAAGAAGAAGAGCCGTAGAAGAAGAAGCTAAGGAAGGAGCTGAAGGACTTAGCAAGGAAGACTGTAGCTGTAGAGAAGCTGAGGCAGAAGAAGAAGGAAGGAGAAGGTGAGGCTGAAGAAGAAAACAGAAGGAAGGAGAACTCAAGGCAGAAGCAAAGCCAAGAAAGGAAGCAGAAGAGAAGAAGACAGAGAAAGACTAAGAAGAAGAGAAGAAGAAAAAGCCAAGGAGGAAGCCGTAGAAGAAAGATGAGGAGTAGCTGAAGACAGAGGAAGAAGACAGGAAGGAGGAAGGCCAAGTGAAGACTAAGAAAAAGAAGAAGACAAAAGAGAAGGAAAAAATGGGCACTGTAGCATTCGCCAGATAAGCCGTCTGATTCACAGAATCAGACGTCTATGAAAAGAAGGACAAAGAAAGAAAGGTGCGGCCAAGAAGAGAAAAGAAAAGGAAGAAAGAGAAGAAATAAGAAGCCATCAAGAGAATTTCCTTTTCCATTTCCATTCTCTTTTTAGTTTTCTTATGGACTATCATTTATATTATTGTTAAATATTTTGAGAATTGTGATTTCTGTTTCTAAAATACCAATTTGCTCCTTGAGTTTGACCTCGAAAAATTTTGACCTTCGAGTAATAAAATTGTAATTGTTTATAATGCTTTTTCAACAATATTGCAACGAGACTAAGTTAAAAACACGACAAAGCGTTACAGCAATTATTTCGCGGATCAGTACTTTCAGACATCCGGTGTCGTCACCGACATCCAACACGTCATCTGGATGGCACGTCAGACGTCTAATTCTAGGAAAATCCCAGAATTAGAACAACCTCCTGCTCCTCGCAGCACGCAGCCGCGACCTCTCCTCCTTGCTTGCAGCTCCGACTGCAACAAGTGTTAGGGATGTCTCCCACCGACGCGCTCCTACTCTCGCATGCGCCACTACGGCCGTGCATCCTCCAGCGAGCTCCCATGAGCTTGCGAGCTCAAGCTCCTCCTCTTCTCTTCACGCCGCCTCTCCTCCTGGTCTCTCGCTTCTGGGCTCTCTCTCGCGCCCACCCCTCTCACTGCAGTGGAGAGGAACGAAGGAAGGTGGCTGTGGTGGAGTGGGGAAGAGAGGAAGGGGGAGAGGGGTTTTATAAGGGAGTGGCTAGGGTTCTGCGGGGGAGAAGGTAGAGAGAGAAGAGGGAAAAAGGTAGTCTACACACAGCCAATGCGTAAACGCAAAGATACGTACCAATTTTTCAATTTCCAGACGTCTGGGAAGTGGTCCAGACGTTTGACCGATAGTCCAGACGTCTTAAAGGGCTCAGAAGAGAACGTGTCTTTACAAGTTGGATTCGGGTACATCCAAGTATCAAACAGCAATGACAACCTAATGCCTGTCACCAGACTTAGGAACTTTTCGAGTTCCAAGGCAGATTTGCTTGGTAGCCTCCTGCTACAGCAATAGCTCGGGTCCTTTACTTGAGCAGTGAACCCGTGGTTCACCAAGTCTAAGGGTGTAGCTTTACGAGCTCACCTAGTTGACTTACCATTTTTTGATTCCATTGGGTTCCGTGACTGGAACGAAGTCCTAGTGACCTAGTGGATTACCTGGGGTCTTACTCACGACCTTGGGATCCAAGCATTCCATTTATTAGACTCTGACCGAGTCAATACAAGTTCAGCATTTCGGATTCAATCCTTTGCTTAGTTAGATTCCATCAACTTATGATCTTTTTTTTAAGAATTCAAACAGGGTGGAACAAGTTAGAGTTCGAGATCCCATCAATTGGGTAAGTCATAGGACAATCAAATTTGAAATAAATTATAGGGTTGAAACCTGTTGAAAATCCAGCAGAGTTTCCTCTACTTATTGGATATTTTCCCAAAATCGAAACCTGCAACCTAGATCCATGTGTGCATAGAACAAATTATGTAGGTGGGTACTCCCCACCATCACATCACAATGACAAAAACATCAATAAAACACAAGTGGGCACACCCCGCATTCAAAAGTAGTAAAAATATGAGAAAATAGCGAGAAACAAGGCTATTTACTGCTAACACAATACCATAAGAAAATTTAATTAATTACCTGACTCTCGTAAAATCCATGGTTTAAGGCATCACATGTATGACCACCCACAATCAACATTGTACCATAGCACGATTAAACATGAATCCATATATTTTCAAGCACTAATGAAGCACATATAACAAAATAAATCAATAAAACACCCTTCCCTTTCGTTTAAAACCTTAACACCCAAGATTAACCCCTCGATGCTTGAGGTCAAGCATGAAATGTACTCACTATAATGCAACAGTAATACCCACTTATGCGGACTGATCCCACACACCTATGCATAGCCTCTACCAATCTTGATCACAAGAAACAATAAAATTTAGATGAATGAATTTATAGTTCTCCAAATTGCCTAAAAATCTACCACACATAGAACCAGATTAACTAGTTGGATTTCATGAAATAAACCCATTGGAAAAGAATTATTTCATAAAAGATACAACGAATTTTTCTCTCTACAATAGAGGTTTTAACAAGCACAATCATGGGATGTCATGGGGTGGCTTCATTCCATTCCTCCTCTCAGCACCACCATGACCTGTTCAACAATGATGAACAGGGGCTTTTGCAAGTAAAGAGAGGGTTTGACACCATCTCTGCATATTCACAAAAAGTGTAGATCTTGCCAAAAAGAGTATTGCATGGGTTTTGATTTGTATGCATTCACCACCACAATATCACAAATAATAGAGAAGTGGGTACGCCCCACAAATACACAATATAAACACAAAAGAAACAAATAAAGCTCCATATTAGCCAACAAGGGTTCCCTTTTTCCCAATAGCACATCTATCCTCTCAAGATAGGATATGCACCCCATGGTAATAGGCCAAAAAAAACCATTATCATAATTGTTGGTGTGATGGAATTAATAATCTACCACTCTATGGTTAGGCCTTACTTAGCTCAGTAGGAGGGCTTTAGTCTTAATAGAAAGCTTTAAGATTTAGTTTGAAGCATGCATTAGGCCATGAGAGTTTTCTAGCAATTTGGATTAATGCATTCAAGTCTAAGTCTACCGTTACTCACAAACTAGGGTCTTTGACCAAAGATGGGCTTACTTTGGCTCTAATTAGGGTTTAAACCTCATAGAACCCAATTATGCCCAAAATCAAGACTTTTAATGTAAAGAACTAACGATATCCATGCTAAACAATAACAATTTCATCCAGTCACACCCCAAAATCCAGACCCCTAAAAGAGGGTCGACACCAAAAATAATCGTCGTTCGTTACGTGACGAGATCGTGCTTTAAAAAGATATTCGCAGTAGTATATTTGGAATCACTGCGAAAATAATTATTAATTTTATTACTCAAAATTCAAAACTTCCGAGATCGAACTCAGGGAGCAAATTGGTATTCTAGAAACAGAAATCACAATTCTCAAAATATGATATTTAACAAGGATATAAGTGAAAGTTCATGTATAAGAAAACTAAAAGGAAAATAGCAATGGAAGAGGAAATTGAATGGCTTCTCCCTTCTTCTCTTTCTTGCTTTTCTTTCTCTTCTTGGCCACACCCGTTTCCTTCCTTCTTCCTCTATCTTTCTTTTCTCAGACGTCTAATTCTGTGAATCAGACGGCTTATCTGGCAATTGCTACAGTGCTCTTCTGTCTTCTTCCTCTTCTTCTCTTGGCTTTCCTCCTTCAGCCTTCTTTGGCTTCTTCTTCTTCTTTCTTCTCTGCTGCAGTTCCTTCTTCCTCTTCCTTTCTGTGCCATGCTTGGGCTGCGTCTTCTGCTTCTTCTTCTTTGGCCTCTGCAATCTCCTTCCTTCTTCTTTACTTCTCTTCCTCTTCCCCGCAGCTACTTCTTCTTTCTTTCTTCTCTCTTTTTGATTTCTGTGGCTAAGTCCTTCCTTCTCCCTTTTCTTTGCCGCTCCTGACTTCTTCTTCAGCAGCATCTTCTCCCTTAGCTGCTCTTGCCTTCAATTTCCTTCCGCAGCTCCTTCTTTTTCTCTTCTCTTCCTCTTCCCTGCAGCTGCTTCCTCCTCCTCTTTCTTCCCTGCACAGCACAGAGAAGCAAAACCTATCCCCTACCCTCCCCACATCTCTCTCTCTCTATTTCGCTCTTAGGCTCGCTCTCCCAGAACCATCTCGGGTAAATGGGTCAGGATAGCCCGCCCAGGACCAGGTGCACCGACGTGGGTGGTGCGCAAGAAGTGCACAAGTAATCGGGTCAGGCTACCAAGCTCGCGGAGTAGTGAATCGCGGACGAGGCGGGAGGAGGCGAGTGGGACCACACCTCATGTCAGGAGGCGATAAGCCCTTGACACAATTACAATTTATTCCACACCGCAAGCTCGAAAATGCCCGATGATAACACCACACAAGGGGGTAGTAATTAGGTTGAATATGGCCCATCTTTAGAATAAAAGGCACAACACAAGTAGAATAGGAGCAATGCATGCATCAAGTACCAAGATTATTTATAAACTGTATTAATGGCCATTTGTGTAAAGCATTTGTCAAAGCAGGCCTCAGATGAGCAATCGGACAGCACGGATGGATTCTGAACGATGAACGGAGTCCAACGGACTCAAGATCGGCCAAATCCGACATCCAGAGCACCCACAATGGGCCCAAGAAATTCTGACCGTTGATCTGGAGATCAACGGCCTAGAGAGCGCCACAGCAGCCCGCCCCCACCACTCGCACACCCTCAGCCGGCCAAGGACAAATCTCGGCCGTTGATCTTCGATCGAACGGCCGAGATCAGCGCGCTCGCCCGCGGTCGTCGCGACAAAGCGCGGGCGTGGCGCAACGGTCAGCGCGCACGCCCGCATCGCCGCGATGCGCGTTCGAGCCGCGCGGAGCAGAAATCGAAGGCGAGCGAAGGGCGCAAAAAAATTGGGCCGCCCGATCAGCAGCGGGCGGCCAGGATCTCGCCACGATGCGTGACGACAGCTTGCGAGCGCCCACGCGCGCGCACACGCGCACGCTGGGCGGAAACACGCGCGCACATGCGCGCCCAAGGTGCAATCTCAGCGCGGGCGCAGAAGGCTCTCAGCCGTCCCATCTTCGATCGGACGGCTCTCGTTCAGCGGCCACGGATCGCGCGAAGAGGAAGAATGGGGCGAGCAGCTAACCGACGGCAGGAGGGCTTCACCGACGTTTGTGGAAGCGATTTTAGCGACGCTCTGGATGTCGCTAAAGCCCATTCTTCCTTTAGGAAGCCCTTAACTCTATTTAAGCCCCCTTCTACCACCATTCAAGGCATCCACTCCCCCTTGCAACTACTCCACTCCTCTCTTAGCTAGCTTTAGGCACTCTTGTAATCGCCGGAGACGATGAGCCACCGAAGGAGCCTCCTCCACCGCCGTGGCTGCCTCGTCGCTCTCCACTCTCTCTCTTTCTTTCTCTCTCTCTCTCTTAAGCTTTCCATTACTTTTGTTGAAGCATGTATTTAATGTTGTAAGTTATGAACTATGAATGCATGATTAATGAAGTTATTTTCTGTTCAATTGCCATTTTAATTTCTGTTCAAGTGCATGATCAAAACCAAAAAGCTTTCAAACCGTAAACTCTCTCTCTATCTCTTTCTCTCGCTTTTCAAAACCGCATCTTTCTCAAGCAAAACTTTGCCTTTTCCGTGACAACAAGTGATAAGCAAAAATCCGATTTTCACGCCTCCCTGAGACCGACACTCGGACTCACCTCCGTTTACTTCTTTTAAAACCGACGTATCAAGTGCGACTATAACGACACCTCTTAGCACACACGCACTATGGCACGTCAATTTTTGGCACCGTTGCCGGGGAGGCAACGAATTTGTTTTATCACCTCCATTCCACATTCTCACATCGTCTAATGCCCTATTTTCCTTTTTACTTGGTGGTTGCAAGAATTCAGCGCATGGACGGCGAAGCGACGCATTCCACGACGGTAGCAAGGGAGTAGGCGCCTCGAGGACTGATAGTGAGTAACCTATCTCTCATTGTTTGCTTGCGTGAAAAAGCTAAAAAAAAATTGTAAAAACTGAAAAAAATTGGCGTGGTGTATGATTGCTTGACCCACATCCATAACACATCACCCCACAAAAAAATGTATACTCTAACATTCTGAACAAATTCTTGGAGTGTTCTTTTCTTTTTCTTGAGTGGTGTTTGCGAAGCCACCGTGAATTGACCTGGGTCGTACCACTCAACCCTAAAACTGACTCATCTAATAGAAGCTGCATGATCATCAGGATGAGTACACTAGGGTTTTAGAGCCTCTACAAAAGAAAAGGAAATCTATTTTCACCAAGTTGTGTGCAGAACTTGACGTGCCCACTGAAACTTGTTTGAAAACATTAAGACACGTCAACCCTAAAAAGTACTAAAGTAAGGATGAAACACTAAAAGACACCACATCTTAACAAATCCTTGCTTGAAAACCATGTTTTGCTAGAAGCACACACTTTGAAAGTGGAAAATTAAGAGGCACCACCCCAATCAATGCCTCATCACATCACCCTAAGCACAAGCACTATCCTAACCCTTTAAAACTGAGTAGATGTGCCCTAGGCAGGACTGAGTTAAGTCTTAAAAGGTGAGGTTTTGTTTGCTAGGCACTTGGCTTTCATTCCCTTGGTAGAATCTGGTGACTAGGCTGCGGGGCAGTGTCAAACGACCGCGGTTGTGGGGTCTATGGAACCGGAGGCGCAAGCTAAAGGAAGAACCTTCCCTGCAATCCCCTCGTAATCAACCTGGCCAGATTAGCCTTGGGAAGGGGAGTCCAGCGCTTACGGACTTAATCATCCTTTGTGAGATTTCTAGGTCTCCTAAGGAATACACCATAAGGATTAGGCTTGCGTGCTTGATTGAAACACATTTCTCGCATCTGTCGCCCTCCACATCCCCTCCTGTTCTTCTCTAGTGTATGCACGGGAGGCACTCACTGCATCCCAAATTGTGTGTTTTGGGGCAGGAATCTAGGCGACGTAATTCTGTTGAAAACATAGCTGAACCTAAGGTAGATGAGGCTGAAGATCAACCCCCACCAGATGCTATAGCCATCATCCAAGCTCAAATCAATGCTAACCATCAGCTTCAACAACAACAAATCCACACCATCATGCAAGCCATACAACGGTTACAGAACCCACAAGAACAACCACCACCTTTCCACGACATACCAGGACAACCACCACTTGATTTACTGCCATTTCAGGACCAGCCAAGACCTCCCCGTGATTTTTATAACCCTTCTGCTATTAGAGTCGAGCCCCACCTTAGGATCCCCGAGGGGGGAGATGATTTTGAGCTAAAATCGAATGTCTTAAGTCTGATCCAGAGCCACTTTCATGGAAGCTCAAATGAGGACCCCTTTCAGCACCTAGAGGATCTCGACCACATAGCACGAACGGTAAAACCTAGGAACATTAGCCTTGACATTGTTCTAACCAAGATGTTCCCTTTCTCATTAAGAGACAAGGCTTCTCATTGGCTTAGAACCCTAGGTAGACCCATCACTACCTGGGAAGAACTGAGGCATGCATTTTTAAAGAAATTCTTCCCCATAGGAAAGACCAATGCCCTCAGAAGAGCTATCACTACCTTCACACTCCAGGGTGTGGAACAATTTCATGAGGCGTGGGAAAGATTTAATGAACTTTTGAGGAAATGCCCACACCACGAAGTCCCAAGGAGGCAATTGGCCCAGATCTTTTACCACGGTCTGGACAGCAACCTACGGAACTTCGTCGATGCCTCATGCGGGGGAAACTTCCTAAATAAAGATGAGGAGAGCGTGTTTGAGCTCTTTGAGTCTATGAGCGAGAATTCGCTCAACAATGCCTCCGTGAACCAGTTTAACAGGTCCAGTCAACCCCGTGGCGGGATTTATGAGGTGCAAGCAAATTCTGGAATGGTTGACATGGACATCATTACCAAAAAGTTGGATCAAGTGGAATTGGTAGACAAAAAGATTGATGAGCTACTGAATCAGACCAGGAAACCCTTGCAAACTTTCTCCCTAGCAAAGGGAGCACATAATGTTGACCTGGCCCAGCCCTTCACCCAACTAAACCTGGAACAACCCCCGACCACGTTCCAGGGAGGGACCTTTGCTCCCTCGACCCTTGATTACTCCCTTCCCTCTTCATCAACATCAGCTATCCTAAAAGATGTGCAAGCCGTCCAAGGTTATGCGAAACCTGACCCTTTCTCCAACACTTACAACACCGGCTGGCGTAACCACCCCAACTTTGGTTGGACAAACCAGAAACCACTGCAATTTCAAAACCAGCCCAGGCCAAACCAGCAGCCACACTTGCCCCCTATCAACAAGGACCACCAGTTAGACCCCAATATAACCAGAATAGAGCGGCCCCTCCCCCACAAAACCAAATGGATACCTTAATAAAGATGATGGCTGACATGAACCAGAAACATCAGGAGGAAATGGCCTTGGTAAAGGGACAGTTAAGCCAACTCTTGGACTGTAAAAAACAAGGATCCCTACCTTCCCAACCACAACCAAACCCGCGAAATATAATTAACAGAGGCCCCAATTCGCAAGGGTTCCAAAGCAACGTCGGGCAGGCTCACATGGTCCAGCCTGCCCCGCAAACACCTCCTGGGTTTGGCGCTTCTTCGTCCTCGTCTCCTCAAGGATCACCCCATGGCCCCAATGCCTCTGCGAATGCGGTGACCTTGAGAAGCGGCACCAAAACCCAGGATCCCAAATGGCCGACTCCCCCCGAGACTTTACATGTTCAAATACCCGACTCAGAAGAGGCACCAACCAAGGACCCAGACATGGAACCAATCCACATTCAGACACCCTACCCTGAGGCCTTGGAGACAATCAAGAAAAAGAAGAATACTGTGGAAACTGAGGAGCTGTTGGAAATTTTTAAGCAAGTACATATTAATATTCCGCTCCTAGAAGCCGTTAAACACATCCTTGCTTACGCCATGTTCTTAAAGGATGCCTGTACACCCAAGCGTAAGTTGAGATCGCAAGCACCTAGGAAGGTTGTACTTTCTGAGCAAGCAAGTTCTGTGATATCAAGCAACCTTCCACTCAAGCGAACTGACCCAGGAGTGCCCCTGATTTCCTGCAATATCGGGGACATGACATTTGATAGAGCGCTCCTGGACCTAGGTGCTTCTATCAATCTAATTCCAACAACCCTGTACCACCAATTTGGTTTTGGGGAGCTAGCACCAACCCCTGCCACCATCCAGCTGGCAGATAGATCAGTGAAAACCCTGAAGGGGGTTGTCGAGGACGTAATTGTATGGATCAAGGACTTCTATTTCCTAGTCGACTTTTTGGTGCTCGACATGGAGGTCCTTGAAAAATTACAGAACGCACCCATAATCTTAGGCAGACCTTTCTTAGCTACGGCTAAAGCAAACATCGACTGCGACACGGGGTGTATGGAAATCGCCTTCGGAGACAGGAAAATGCAATTGGATATCTTCCGGGCAACAAAGTCTTTTGATTGCGATTACATTGAGGAACATGATCCCGTGGAAACTTTAATCGAGGAATGCCTTACCCTCAGTTCTGTCTCAGACCACCAAACCCGTAGTGATGGTTCCGACTCGTCACCAGGCTTACCCATGGACCTCTGTAAAGCTGAGAACCATCACATGACACCATTTGAAGAGATCGATGTTGATCAACTCCCGCCATTTCCATTCCCATCGACTATGGTCCCACCTGCACTTGAACTTAAACCATTGCCCGAGAATCTCAAGTACATCTTCTTGGGACCTGACTAGACCTTCCCAGTGATTATTAATTCCCATCTAACCAAGGATCAGGAACTAAGGTTGAATGAAACTCTTTCAGAACATCAGCCCGCCATTGGTTGGACCATCTCGGATCTAAGAGGAATTAACCCCACCTATTGCACCCACAACATTTACCTGGAAGACGGGGCCCGACCTTCCCACCAGATGCAGAGACGGTTAAACCCTAACATGCGGGAGGTCGTTAAAAAAGAAATTATCAAGTGGCTTGACGCCGACATCATCTACCCTATCTCTGATAGCCCCTGGGTGAGCCCCACTCAAGTGGTTCCAAAGAAGGCTAGGCTCACCGTTGTCACTAATGATCATGGCGAATCCATCCCCACCCGCACCACCACCGCATGGCGGGTGTATATTGATTATAGGAAGCTTAATGAAGCCACTAAGAAGGACCACTTCCCCATGCCATTCATTGACCAAATCCTTGAAAGATTGGCAGGGCAGAAGTATTTTTGCTTCCTGGATGGATATTCAGGATATAGCCAAGCCGCAATTGCTCCGGAAGATCAGGAAAAGACCACATTCACTTGCCCGTATGTCACGTTTGCATTCCGTCGAATGCCGTTCAGATTATGCAACACACCTGCGACCTTCCAACGTTGCATGCTAGCCATTTTTTCAGAAATTGTGGGTGAATACTTGGAGGTCTTTATGGATGATTTCTCTGTATTCGGGAATTCATTCGACCATTGTTTGAGCAACTTGGAGAAAATCCTGAAACGATGTATCGAGGTTAACTTGGTGTTAAGTTGGGAAAAGAGCCATTTTATGATTCAAGAAGGAATTGTCCTCGGACGCATCGTTTCGCATAGGGGCATCGAGGTAGATCGAGCTAAGGTTGATTTAATTTCCAAACTTCCTCCACCTAGTTCGGTCCGGCAGATTCGCTCTTTCCTAGGACATGTTGGCTTCTACCGAAGGTTCATCAAAGACTTTTCCAAACTTTCCGACCTTCTAGCCAACGACGCCACCTTCCACATGTCTCCTGATTGCATCCAGGCTTATCACACCCTCCGGGACTTAGTCTCCACGGCACCTGTACTTCAACCCCCAGACTGGTCCTAGGATTTTGAGATTATGTGTGACGCATCAGATTTTGCCATAGGCGCTGTCTTGGGACAAAGGCAAGACAAAAAGCCCGTGGTGATCTACTACGCGAGCAAAACGTTGGACGAGGCCCAATGTAATTATACGGTCACAGAAAAAGAGTTGCTCGCTGTAGTCTTTCGACTGGAAAAATTCCGATCACACTTACTGGGATCCCACGTGACTATCTACACCGACCATTCTGCCATTCAACACCTGTTGGCCAAAAAGGACGCAAAACCCAGGCTCATCAGATGATCCTGCTTTTGCAGGAATTTCACCTGGAAATTCGAGACAAGGCCGGATCGAAAAATGTGGTGGCTGACCACCTGTCAAGACTTCATCCAGACCACATTGGACCCTCCCTACCTCTATCTGATACCTTCCCTGATGAACACATCCTAGCCGTGCAAGACAAGAAAATGCCATGGTATGCTAACTATGTCAACTACCTAGTTATAGGACAAACCCCGCACAGCTGGTCCAGACAGCAACGGGACAGGTTCTTGGCTGAGGCTAAGCACTATTTCTGGGATGATCCCATGCTGTTTCGCCTCTGTGCTGATCAGATCATCAGGAGGTGCATCCCCGAAGATGAAGTTCAGAGTGTGCTTTCCTTTTGTCATGACCAAGCGTGTGGCGGCCATTTCTCTGGCAAGAAAACTGCTGCAAGAGTTTTGCAGTCTGGATTTTATTGGCCGTCCCTATTTAAGGATGCACACATCTTTGCCAAGACTTGCTCACGATGCCAAACACTGGGGACCATGACCAAGAAAGATATGATGCCCCTTCAGCCCATTTTGATTGTCGAAATCTTCAACGCTTGGGGTATCGATTTTATGGGCCCCTTTCCACCATCCAACGGCTTCGAGTACATCCTGGTCTCGGTAGACTATGTTTCCAAATGGATTGAAGCCGTCGCCACTCGACGATGCGATCACAAGACGGTCGTGGACTTTGTGAAGAACATCTTTTCCCGGTTTGGAATACCCAAGGCCATGATCAGTGATGGTGGAAGCCATTTTATCCATTTCCAATTCCGTGCCCTACTTAGAAAATATGGGGTAAACCACCGCATTGCCACCCCGTATCATCCACAAACAAATGGTCAGACTGAGGTCTCAAACAGACAAATCAAGAACATTTTACAGAAGACTGTGAGACCTGACAGGAAAGACTGGTCCACTCAACTTGATGATGCCCTGTGGGCATACAGGACCGCTTTTAAGACCTCGATAGGCATGTCGCCTTATCGCTTTGTCTTTGGCAAAGCTTGCCATCTCCCTGTCGAATTGGAACACCGGGCTTACTGGGCTGTCAAGCAATGTAACATAGATCCCCAGTTAGTCGATGCGCAAAGGACGCTTCAATTATCTAAGCTCGAAGAAATTCGTCGGGACGCCTTTGACAATAGTCGGCTATATAAGGAGAAAATGAAAGCCGTCCACGACCGACTCATTCATAGAAAAACCTTTGAGCCAAACCAACAAGTCTAGTTGTTTGATGCACGCCTGAAACTCTTCCCAGGGAAACTCAGGTCCAAATGGACAGGACCATTTCAGGTGGTCAAGCCCTATTCTAATGGGGCGGTTGAAATCGCGGATCTTAACACCGGGCACACCTTTACAGTCAATGGTCAAAGATTGAAGCATTTCCTGGCCCAGGTACCCCCTATTGAAAGTGTCACCCTCGTTGAGGGCTGACACCACGCACTGCCCAACTGAAGGCGTTAAACTCAGCGCTTCCTGGGAGGCAACCCAGAGGATTCAGACTGATCTGGTAGTTTACGTCATTCAGGTACTATTTTTTTGAACCCTTTTGCATCCATGTATTTGCCAATGAGGGCATTGTCCAACTTAAGCATGGGGGGAATGGTAAATTGCATAATCCTGAGCTTAATTAATCAGTTTGAAAAAAAAAATTGAATTTAGAAAGAAAACTTAGGCATTAGAAACTTGTCAATAGTGAAAAATAATACAAAATGAACTTAAACACTTAGACTTTTCAGACCTTCAGGCTTAATCAGCCCTGGTATCCGTTAAAATATGGATTTAGTGGCGAATCCTTGCAACTTTAAGCTATTCTAATCCACCTACTAAATAAGGTAATAAGTATACGACTTATCAACTCACCCTCTAACTCAGGAAAACATTGAGTCTAAGCATCTGCACACATTTTTGCACAGACTCACTTCTCAGAGATTTTGATAGAAATTGGGTAGCTAATGAACTCTCTAGGGTGGTATGGCTGGCAAGTTGTCGTGGGTAACAGCCCATTGGCAGGTTGTCCAGAACCCAGCCACAGGCCATTTCTTTTTCGCTGCCTCTAGGTACATTTGAGATCAGGGAAGCCACCTACAAAAAAAAAAAAAAGGAAGAAGAAGAAAAGAAAATAAATCACACTTCACCTCACAAGTATGGCTGGCAAGTGATCGTGGGTAATAGCCCATTGGTCGGTTGTCCAGAGCCCAGCTTAATAATTGCACAAAAAAGACCAAAACACCTAAGAAGAAGCGGGGAAGTAGTACAAGCCGGGGAGATATACACTGGAAAATCCTTGTGTTGACCCCAAGTAAAATAAACGTAGGGAGAAAGCTACCAATCAAACAAATACACCTTCAGGCAAAAATTTATTTTCTTTTTCGGTCACCTAGAGGCATAGAAACTCGAAGTCTGTCTCAATTACCGTTAAGTGAGTCTATCACAACATTCACACCAAGATGCTTAGCACTTAGGGTTTTGACTGAGTTTTGGGTGGGTTGGGTAGCCGTAAAAAGTTACTAACCCACACTGAATTCCGAAAATTCTAAAAATATATATATATATGTATATATATATATATATACACGTATACATATGTATAGTTATATATACAAAGCAAGGATTCGGGCGATTCATATTTTGGCAGACACCCGGGCGCTGCTTAGTCTTTGTAGATTAAGATCTTGGTATATTTCCTCTTATTGACAAATAACGAAGTGCCTAACCAATTACTTCTTGAATTCCCCAAGGAAATAAAGGCTAGAATAAACCTTGCTAGGGACTAGCAAGGAGTAAGCATGGGGGTATGATAACACCACACAAGGGGGTAGTAATTAGGTTGAATATAGCCCATCTTTAGAATAAAAGGCACAACATAAGTAGAATAGGAGTAATGCATGCATCAAGTACCAAGATTGCTTATAAACTGTATTAATGGCCATTTGTGTAAAGCATTTGTCAAAGCAGGCCTGAGATGAGCAATCGGACCGCACGGATGGATTCAGAACGATGAACGGAGTCCAACGGACTCAAGATCGGCCAAATCTGACATCCGGAGCTCCCACAATGGGCCCAAGAAATTCTAACCGTTGATCTGGAGATCAACGGCCCAGAGAGCGCCACGTCAGCCCGCCCCCACCGCTCGCACACCGTCAGCCGGCAAGGACAAATCTCGGCCGTCGATCTTCGATCGAACGGCCGAGATCCGCGCGCTCGCCCGCGGTCGCCGCGACAAAGCACGAGCGTGGCGCAACGGTTAGCGCGCACGCCCGCATCACCGTGACGCGCGGAGTAGAAATCGAAGGCGAGAGAAGGGCGCGAAAAAATTGGGCCGCCCGATCAGCAGCGGGCGGCCAGGATCTCGCCACGCAGCGTGACAACAGCTCGCGAGCGCCCATGCGCGCACGCACGCCGGGCGGAAACGCGCGCGCACACGCGTGCACAAGGCGCAATCTCAGCGCGGGCGCAGAAGGCTCTCAGCCGTCTAATCTTCGATCGGACGGCTCTCATTCAGTGGCCATAGATCGCTCGAAGAGGAAGACGAGGGCGAGCAGCTGACCAGCGGCAAGAGGGCTTCACCGACGTTTGTGGAAGCGGTTTTAGCGACGCTCTGGATGTCACTAAAGCCCATTCTTCTTTTAGGAAGCCCTTAACTCTATTTAAACCCCCTTCTACCACCATTCAAGGCATCCACTCCCCCTTGCAACAACTCCACTCCTCTCTTAGCTAGCTTTAGGCACTCTTGTAATTGCCGGAGACGACGAGCCGCCGACAGAGCCTCCTCCACCGCCTTGGCTACCTCGTCGCTCTCCACTCTCTCTCTCTCTCTCTCAAGCTTTCCATTACTTTTGTTGTAGCATGTATTTAATGTTGTAAGTTATGAACTATGAATGCATGATTAATGAAGTTATTTTCCGTTCAATTGCCATTTTAATTTCTGTTCAAGTGCATGATCAAAACCAAAAAGCTTTCAAACCCTAAACTCTCTCTCTCTATCTCTTTCTCTCGCTTTTCAAAATCGCATCTTTCGCAAGCAAAACTTCACCTTTTCTATGACAACAAGTGATAAGCAAAAATCCGATTTTCACTCCTCTCTGAGACCGACACTCGGACTCACCTCCGTTTACTTCTTTTAAAATCGACGTATCAAGTGCGACTATAACGACACCTCTTAGCACACACGCACTACGGCACGTCACCCGAGGTGGGACTAAAAGTTCCATCCGCTTTGCGTGCACCCGCAGGAGATGCCACACTCAATTGCTGATGCTGCAGAGTTCTGGGACTCCAATTGCTGGGCGTGAGGGTTTCGCGAAGGGAGCCCATGCAACTGGGACCTTGCTTCCTAGAGCCTGGGGCAGTAGGTGAAGGTTGCAAGCTTGCTTCAAGCCCGCTCTAATGGCGACCAGGGTTAGAACCTATCAACACAAATACGGCCTCATGGCCCTGTCAAAACACTCAGAAGGCTTCGCCGTAACACGGCGAAGGTGTCTCGGTGGGTGGTGTGGCACAGGGCGACCTGGGCATGCATGCCTAGGTCGTTATGTGACCGTGGTGATGGGTGTGTTGGGGGAAGATTGTGGGACGTGTGGTAGTCGATGGAGAGGGGCGAAATGTTTAGTGGAAGGTGGAAGAGCTTCTGAGGGGTTTGGCAAGGTGGATGGGTGCGTGGAGTGATGGAGGCACCTCGCTGGTGGTCTGCTGGAGGTCGAGAACGTGATGGTGGTCTGTGGTGGTTGGTGAGTGATTTGTTAAATTTATAAGGGGAAAATGAAGAGGGGAGCAAAAGGACTTATCTGCGAGTGGATAGACGAAGGGGGAGCGGAGGAGGCGGACGGCTCGTATGTGCCGTCGCCGGAGTTGAAGACCCTGAGATGGAGAGGCGGCGATGAGGAAGGGGTCGGAGGGGCGCGCGCAAATACGGCGCGGCATGGAGGAGCACGGCGGAGAGAACTCTGCCACTGGTATGGTGGGAGAGTGACGAAACAAGAGAGGGAGAGTCGCCGAAGCCTGCGGACAGATGGCCGGAGTGGAAGGAGACGAAATTGGAGGGAATTCTTCGGCCAAAACAGGCTTGCCCTGTGAGGAATGATCTGGGCTTGCTTAAATAGGCACAGGCAGAGGGAGAATTGCAAGGAAGCGGCCAGAGGTCTTCGTCGAAGGTATGGCCGGAGTGGAACCCATACCTCTCGAGCATTCGCACGAGAGGTATGAGGCAATTCAGGGCATAGGGAGCTGCTCAGGCAATAGGGGGTGTCACAGAGGACTCCCTTTCAAATCTAGGAGTAGCTCCCCATGGAAATGAGGAGAAAACCTTCTCGCAAAGTCACTGGCAGATGGGTCCCTACTGCAATGGCAGAGGGACCAAAATGAAGAAAGTGATGAAAAGTTGAGGGGTTTTTGCAAGGGTTTTCAAATGTTAAGGGCCATAATGTAATTGGGTGGACCATTTTGCAAAGTAGGTCAACATGACTTTCCCTTAGGTCCAAATTTTGGTACAAATATAATTTGGACCTAAGGAATCCAATGGTGAAATTGGATTTTAGGTTTGACCATGTTTGACTGAATATTTTGCATAAAAACTTAAATTAGGTCAAATATTGGGCTTGGTCCCTAATTTAGGTCAAAACAAGTTCCAAAGGTTAAATTGAAGGTTCTAAATCCTAAGGGATATTTTTTCATGAATTTTAGAGGGCTTAATAGGTTTTTATTATACCTGGAACCTTTTGAATTTAAGTGGGTTTATTTTAGGGTTATAGAATGTCATTTAATTCTTAAATTTCACAATAACCATTTTCTGACTGAACCATCCCACTTTGTTTTGCCCTTTGTTTCATGTTCTCTTCCCCGATTAGTGATCCCTTGAATTAGGCCTTTTCTATTGGTTATGTAGGAGCTTTTGTTCACTTTATTAGGTCAAAATATGCTAGTTAGGACTCATGATGATATTTTCATCATAAACCCATAGGTCAAAATCACTTTACACAGGTGCAAAATCACTTTGCATGGGTGAAATCACCCTTAAAATAATTTTACATTTGTGCAAAATTAATTCGATGTAAAGACACCTTAGAATAATTTATCACTAGTGCAAAATCATCCAGAACAATTTATCACCGGTTCAAAGTTGTTTATTACTAGTGTAAAGCTATTTATCATCTATGTGTTTTACCTCAAAATGATGTGATGATTTTCTTAAATGTGGTGGAACTCGACATGTAACAAATGTTACATTCTTTTATTTCTTTACATTAAATATTAATTATTAAGTGGGTCCCACGTTCACAATCGAGTGTAAACGTGACTTTTTACCTTCTTTTTGGCTTTTTTAAATTAAAACATCCCCATAAGAAGGGATGTGTTGGGATGTGGACAAAGAAGATTGATGAGGTGAGATGATATGCTTTATGTTAGAATAAAATATTATATCAAATCTTAATACGTAACATTAACTCACCCTTACATATGAAATTCAATTATTTTATTTTACAACAAAATAAATAATAAAAATCAACCTAATAAAAAATATAGAATAAATGAACTATAACTCTCTCATTTATATTTAAATCATATTAACTTATAATTTATACTCTATAAATTCATCTGTTACATCCACTCCTATTATTCCATCACTTACACCAACAACACTAAAATTTATTTTATCCTAAATTTTATCCGAAAACAAATTCTTTTTCATAAATAAATAAAGTCAGGAATGATAGGTATGATACCCAAAGAAGATCCCCACTACTAAACTCATATAGAAGAGGGGAGCCACATCGGATCATAGTCATTCCTTCCATATCAAAAATACATCAAATAATAAATGTTCACAAAGATATCAATCTATGTCGAAATTTATAGTTGTCACCAAATTACAAAGATCTACATAAATATTTATTTAATGAATATCTTCTGATGAATAAGGTTACAAATTTGACATTTAAACATCTCGATAGCTAATCTATCAACTCACTCATTAAATAAAATAAAAATAATTTTCAAAATTTCTCTCAAACGAAGAGGGAGAGGGAGAGAGGAGCAACAGTAGGTAAAAAATTAAAAATAAGAAATGTTGAAGTAAATACCGTAGAAAAGATTCAAACCCGCAACCTCTCGCTGTTTAAGTGCTCAGTCAGCATCAGTGACGAACTATATTAGAAGCATATACAATTGTCTTAAGTCAATAGTTATATAAATAACAACTTATCATTTTAAAAAAATAATTAAACAGTGCATACTACAGTAGGACTCTTACTCCAACGTCTACTATCTTTCATTATATATATTGATTAACTTCCATTGTTGGGTTAAGCATATACCTCACCAGTTTCTGGAAACTTGGTTAACGAGACAATGAATAAGAATCTACGATGCACTAGAATGCTTTTCTCGACGATCCTTAACCCTAATGTCCTTTAGCGTTCCTCGAATAATATCACATCTTACACCGGAAAAGTTGGGGAACATTGCCGCTTTTATTGATAATGTAAAAATGTTTACATAATTACATCGAATGCAAGATATATAAGCAGTGATTTCTTAATCCACCAACTTTATTTAAGATATATAGTTTGATATTCCTGGCAGAGACGGTGGAAAAGTTATGAGATTTTCACCATACAACTCCCGATTTCTAACTAATTTGACAAGGATTCCTCTCAAACGTTAGGACAAGGAGAAGCTCAAATAGATCAGAACATAGCTTGACAAAATTGAGTTCGGATCTCCTCTAATTTCAATAATGATTGAAGAACCGAGGATACATATATCTTGGGATTAACTCATATGGTTGGTTCGCAAAACTCATTGCGCAAATTCACCTCATGATTTGCCAGGTGATTATGTTGTCATCTAAGTTGGCAGTCAGGTTCAACCAAGTAGAAGTGCATTGATCGAGTCTTAGGATTGCGATTTAGTCGCCGATACTCATCATAGGGTAATTCTACATTTCTAGACAGCCCATGAAAAAGTTTCTTCCCACAGGTTCTCTCGCAAGTTGACAATATTTTACATCACCAGGTGCATTGTTTATCGAATCATTGAGAAGAAAACAAGTCCTCCTTCCAAGGCTACGGCCTCATAGCTACATATGAACCCACATCCACTACGCCCCTAGTTTGAAGACGTCACATAGATATTGGACGACCCACAGTCACAAGCAACAACCAGATCACGTACCTTTTAACCTCTCCAAGCCAAACAAGTCCGTAGTCCCAGTTGGCAAAAAAGGCTGACCCCAAGATTTTTCTTAAAGGGTGTCCTGTGGATGGGGTCATTTCCAGCTGGAATTCGAAGCAATTCCCTGACGCCCCCCTTCTATATAGGATGGTATTGACAGAGAGGGTTGGTCATAATCCAAAACAGTAGGGTTATATATGAATGGATGGGACAAGATGGGTCTGAGGTGCACTTACCAAATTGTGGTCCAAGAGCAAACAGATCGAGCCACAAGGTGACAGATCTTAACCTGAAGGATAAATGGTAGGTTAGGCCCACTCTCTTACCCCTCGCTTGCACTACAGGGTAAAAGCGTGCGCAGGCAATCACATCAAGAATTGTCTTTGAATTTTTTAACTCTCACCTAAAATTTCACCTCAGGAAATCGGAGTCATCTATAAGGAAGGATGAGATAAAAATATATCCTATATGGGGGTGTGCTCAACATTTTTCTTTTTTTTCAAATCTTGCAAATTAAGCACCATGTACCGCAGCTAGCTAAGTCCACTATCTTTAATGAATCGAATTTAAATTCGAGTATAATATGTATGCGGGGAGAATGTGTTTCTGATTTCTTAGATTCGAGAGCTGACTGCTCAAGAACAACCACCGACAACGTCGAATGTTAGACACCACGGTAGTTAAAGCCTACCTTGATGTATATATACGCCACCATAGGTCACGTAGACGTCATTGTAGGATTATTTTGATATTTAATGAATGTGGAGAGTAAGTATCAAAAAATGGGCCATTGGGTATGATGGGACGGTGACGAACCTACATCCCCTTATTTTCATAAGAGAGAACATACATTCGAATTCAATCGTGTAATTACTCAAGAGACATATATTATTGGAGATGTGTCTATTTACTCGTAAGAGGTTCTTTATTACCAAAAAAGTTTTAAAAAAAATTTAGAGATGGAGACGGATAATAATCGGTGGGGCCAAGGCCTTCCCAGGTGACCTTGAAATTATATATATTCGCTTGCTAAGAATATTCGATGGGGAGGATATTTGTTGCTCATGTGGATTCTCTTGAGATGTTTTAACCATGTGAGTCCACATTAGCTAGTATATAATTGATAAGATTTATGTTAGCATAATTGTTGCCCTTAATTGAACTGGAAATTTGGATAAGGAAAGAAATTGCATTTATGATTTGGCTTGTAATCGTTATCTTCCATCCTCTATGCTCTGTATGGTTAATTAGTTATTATGAATGACATTCAAAAGCAAAAATGAATTTCAAAAGGATATTGTTTTATATAAAAAATCATAAAAAAAACCATCCGCAAACTTATACCCTCGTGTAGTCAACGACAACTCAAAGTAATGCCTTAGTACACTCGCTGAGGCACTTTTTGTGCCATATTTTTTTTAAGGTGAAATACAGGAAGTGTTTGGTTGGTGGTCAAATATATTCTCCTGCATGTGGGTAGGATTTGTCCTGGTTGGAGGGAAAAGGTAAACGATACGATAAGAAATTGTCTATAGATATAAAAGAATTACTGATATTTTTTATATATAAATCAGTAGTATAACAACAAGACACATGATAAGTCATCGAGGAATGTGCCTCTTGAGTATTGGAGAAATTCATCAATGGAGGTAAATGAATGTGTACGTGTTTATTTATATTTGATAATAATTGATGTAATTGCTTATTAATTAAAATATTTTTCTTTTGTAGGAACAAGTCAAGAATAAAAGGGTCAATAGGATAAAAGTTCTGTCACAAATTTATTGCATTACCATTTATTTTGATAACATTTATGTTAGAAGTTTCGATAACTTAAAATTTTTATCTAATTTGCAATCGGATGCACATGATGATACCTAGCTTGATTGGGTTATAGTTTATGAGATTATTCACAGTAAGGTCACATCCAAGGGTGCCAAACAATGGATTCATCAATTATATCAGGAGAGACATGTATGTTAGATGTAAATCATTTCATTATAACTTTAGGATAACTTATATGATAATATTTAACATAATTTGAAATATGTTTAGGGTGGTATGATGGAATTAATTCATCTTCTTGATGTTGTAGATAAGAACTCCTCAACTGATCAACAACCTCCTATGACATCAGTGGAGGCATTAAGGATCATGATGCCACTAGAGCAATAAAGCTTTGTTCATAGCACAGGGAGGAGCAAGACAGTTGGTAGTTGGTAAAAGAGAAAGGAGTTGTCGTCTTCAGCTGTTGTCAACCAACTAAAGACACAGGTGAAGACGTTGTAGCGTTGAGATGAGGAGAGACAGAAGTAGCTTGATGATGTGACCTCATAGTTGAAGTAAGCTATTACGTTGGTCGTGCTAAAAAGCTGCCAGATGGAGCACTAAAGTTAGCAGTTCTAGTAGCTCATGGATGGATTGGGCAGGCCAAACCATCCTTCCTTTCACTTCACACATATGATGATGATATAAGTGGGTCTAGGATTGATGGCATAGGTGTCTAAGCGTAATATACTTAAATGATGTATATATGTAGTTCATATATATATACATTTTCAATTTAAATGTTGATTATTTATGATTTATATGTATGCTTTGTCTACTTGTTTCAAATTTAATTTGTACAATGGCATACAAGATATATCTATATAATAGGTTTGTAAAAAATCGTAAAATTATATATGCCAAAAAGTAGGGAAACATAAATAGTGACGTAAAAGGTGACGTAGGAAAATTTGTAAGTCCTGTTCTCGTATTTCACACAGCATTGTGAACATGAGCCCACTTGATAATTAATATTTAATGTAAAGAAATAAAAGAACATAAGGCTGTTACGTGGTCATACCACATTTAAAAAAATCACGACACTACTTTAACCTAAAATACACAGGTGATAAAAAATTTTGCATCGGTAATAAACTACTTTACACCAGTGATAAACTTTTTAGGTGATTTTGCACCGATGATAAATTATTCTAAGATGTCTTTGCACCTGTGAAAAATTATTCCAAGGGTGAGCTACTTTACACCGTGTAAAGTGATTTTGACGTATAGGTTTAAGACTTGGGATTTAGGATTTAGAGTTTAGGGTTTAGGTTTATGGAAAGCGATTTCACGTATGAGAAATGATTTTTTACTTGAAATGTGATTTTCACTTTAGGGTTTAGGATTTAGTCTTTAGTAAACCCAAAACACTAAAGACTAAACCCTAAACCCTAAAGTGAAAAATCACATTTCAAGTGTAAAATCACTTGTTATAGGTGAAGAAATACTTGGAATTTAATTTTGCATCGGTGTAAAGTAGCTCAAAGTAAGATTCACTGGTGTGAAGTAAGATTGCACTGGTACATAGTAGTCCAAAGTAGGATTGCACGGGTGCAATCTTTGCACCAGTGCAAAATTATTTCGAAGGTGAAAAGTAATTTTGCACCGGTGCAAAGTAATTCCAAAGGTGATTTGAGTGGTTTGCACCCGTACAAAAGTGATTAGTTGTTGGTTTTAATAGTGGTAGATCCCACCATATGTGAGTACTTTTTTGCATAAAAGAGAGATATATCAAGTAGGGACTACGTTCGCAATGCTGTACGTCAACTTTTGCATTACCCAACTTGCATCCGTCAATAAAAATGTATAAAAACTTAAAAAATGATGCATTTTGCAACCGTGGATATAATGAATCTAGTCCTCACCATATGTGTTAGAAATTAATGTGTAAATTTGTTGAATGAGTCACACACATGAAAAAGGATGTAAGTATTGTTACGTGATCAAGTTCAACATTAGTCAAACAGATACCACTAGTTTTGAGTAAAGAAATTTTGTACTTTTTTATTTTAAATTTTAATTTTGTACTAAAATGTATCGGTAATTTTTGATTTTATACAAGGATAATTTGATTCTGAACTAAAATATATCAATGATTTTTAATTTTACATTAATATAATTTAATTTTAAGCCAAAATACATCAGTATAATTTAATTGTACATGGATACATTTTAATTCGGAAGTGAGAGTAACTTTTCAAATGATGGTAAATCTTCCCAGCTGACAATAGTTACATTATTTTTTTAGAAGGTAATTCAGATGCATCAATGCATTACGTTGATTGCCCCACCAGCAGAGGAAGTATCCACTTAAACGAGACACGTGAGATGATTCCAATTTCTACATTATATTTTACGTTGCATGGTAAGTTTAGCTTGAGAGAGAGAGAGAGAGAGAGAGAGAGAGAGAGAGAAGAAAATTGCACATAAACTCAACTTCTTTCGCCAAAGAGGGCACAAATATGGACCACTACGACAATGTACAATCACCAACAAACACAGACTTAAATGGAAGATCAGATGCTTGTTGTAGGTCAGAATTTGCATCCTTACAGAAAGAAGTTAAAATAATAATAATAAATCGCTAACGATTACGTGAACATCGTCATCATCGTCAATGCTCATCACCATCGTCATCATCGATCTTCTTCTTCTTCTTCTTCTTCTTCTTCTTCTTCTTCCTCCTCCTCCTCCTCCTCCTCCTCCTCCTCCTTCAATTCACTATTGGAGTGCGGAGGTGAGCGAGAGGAAGACGACCTCCTCGCATGGGATGGTGATGGCCATGTCGTGGTCGAACCCGAACTCCTCCTCGGCCCACCGCAGGAGCTTCTGGAACTCGGGGCGCGAGAGGTATGAGATGGGCACGACGTACCTGCTCCGGTTCTCCCCCACGTACACCGCGAAGTGCCCCTTGGGCACGTCGCTGAGCTGCAGCCTCCTCCCCAGGCTGGAGCAGCGCCTTAGGATGTGCTTGAGCACAGCTGCCTGAGAGATCTTGCTGCCCTTCCCCATCGCCATGGTGGCATGCAATAATAGTATAACTCTACTCCTTACTTGCGATATCTCTATGGGTTTGCGAATGTTATATCTTCTCACCTGGTGGTGGCCGTCAGCCAATGACCATATATATATAGATGATGAGGAGAGGAGTGAAGGGTTGTGCTCGGAAGGTAGAGATATTTATGGAAGCACGTAGGTGTAGTGTAGTTGATGGAGGGACAGGACCACGTGGGTGTGGAGGACACGGGAAGGGTTTTGTGGGGGTCCCATTGGCTGCCAGTGACATGTTGACTTGTGGGCTCCACATGTGGCTCCCTTGGCCTGTCCTCCCCAAGTCTATGTATCACTCCCCACCAAATCTATCTATCAATTTAGATTTTTGGGTGGTTATTATTAAAGGGAGATGTCACGATGCAAGGTCGAGAAAGAGTTGTTTGGTGTGACCTCATAGAGTGAATCTAGGGGTGTATAGATTGGGTTGAATTTAAACTTCACCCAAACACAACTTGATTAGGTTGGGTTGTGATTTTCCCAACCCGATAAAAAATGAGTTGGGTTGAGTTTGAGATCTAATAAATTCAACCTAACCCGCAACCTGATACACATACACACACACGAGAGTATTTATTAAAATTTTAAAGAAAAAAAAGTTACCTTGATTAAACTTGAAAGGAGACAAAAAAAAAATCACGTAAAAAACGTACGACACTCCCTCAATTTCACTTTTCCCTCTCCCTATGTACTTTCCATTGTGCACTTCTTTTCAGTTTCCCTCCCGCTCGCAAGCTCTAAATCGAGCTTCCTCTTTCGTCATCGCCACCAACCTCTCTCGCAGCTCCCTACTCGTTGGTGCCATTGTTCTCATCATTACAACTCGACGTTAGCATCTTTCTCCCTCTTCTCTTCCTCCTCTACATTAGTGATAGCCACCGCCTCTCTTCACTAGAGCCACCGCCACCACCACCATCACTACACAGCCCACCACCCCCTCACTGATCATCCATCGTCATTACTACTTTACCTTAGCCCAGCCTAAGCCTACTACCAGAGCCGCTGGCCCATTACCACCGATCTACCACCACCACACAACTCACCACCCCTCACCGACCATCCACCATTCTCTCTACCATCTCCTTCACCCAGTTTATCACTAAAGTCGCTACCACCACCACCATCACCACATAACCTACCACCCCCTCACAGGCCATCCTCCTTCATTATAGCTAATAACCACCACCCCCTCTCTCGGCCATTCTCCTCCCCCTCTACCTTCCCTTAACTTAGCCTAAATTATTTAAAACTTCGACATAGGCATTCAAACTTTGATGCTTAAATTAAATATCATTATTTAGGTTTTCATCTAATTTTTTGTTTAAATGAAATTAAAAGACAACCACATGTATATCTTAAATTTTTCCCTTACTAGTAAAAAATTATTTTGAATGCCTACATCTGTGAAAAAAATTACATTGATAAGATAATAGTCTTGTAATATGTGTTTACTTTTCTACAGGAAAGAGACAATTACTATTACACAACTATTAAGATTTTTTTATTTTTATTTATTTTATTCACTTTTTTAGAAGATATAAGTTATTTATAAGTTTAAAATGTTTTGCTATTTAGTATGAAAGACATAGAAAATATGTAGGAGATAAATATATATAAGTCTTGAGTCATTTGACTAGTCAACAACCAGCTCAACCTGACCCAACTCGACCCAATTTTTATGGGTTGGATTCAGTTGGAAAGATCCCAACCCGAAAACTACGAGTTGGGTTTAGGTTGAGTCCTAACCTGACCCAACCCAACCCTTGTACACCCCTAGTGAAATTAAAATATACAATCTCAAATAGTCCATGCCAAGTTCTTTGGTTCTGATATCATTTTTAATGGATTAGGCCCGATTACCAATAAAGATAAATTTTGTGAGATAACTTTTATGCAACTTGATTACCTTGCAAATCTGTGTGGAATGTAGAGAGGTTGTCCTATCGATCTAGCCTGTAACGGTTTGGTACGAGGTGGGATGACTTAATGGGTTATCTTGTGTTGCATGCAATGGGGAGGGATTGTTGGGGTTAAATCGTAATTAACCCACTTCTAGTTTAGAATGGACCTGAGCATTAACTAATATCAACTGAACTTTATACTTAATGGGTACCGGTATTGGTGGACCAGTACCAGTATCACATATACTATGTATCGGTACTGGTAAATCAATACTAGTATCCATGACTTACGACATTAAATCCCATATTTAAAGGAGTACCAGTATTGATACTAAGTACTGGTATCTATGGCTTACAATTTGGGATACAAGTTCAGTTGAGTACTTGTCCGGTACTCATTATGTACTAGCACTATAGACCAGTACTGATACACATGATGTACTAGTATCACTTCAGAATAAAACTGATCTCAACGAATACCGGTATCCATGACTAGTACTAGTACTTGTAAAGTACTGGTGCCTCAACTTGTAGGCAACAGGTACCGGCACTGAAGGTCAGTACTGGTATTGGTGAGTTACAGGTCTTGGTCAGTTTAGATTCAAAACTTGATTTGTGCCTCATGTGTACCAATACTCGTGATGGGTACCAGTATACACAAATCATAGATTTTGGGTCTAAAGAACCTGAAACTTGACCTGTGGTTCATATGTACCGGTACTCTACAATTCATGAGTCTTGAATTCTGGAGCCAAATCTGTAGCACATATGTACCAATACTCGTGATGAATACCGATACTTTGTATTAGTTATGAAAATTAGATCTGAGTTTTCAAAGGTTGCTATACAAGTATTTAAATTCTAGTTCATGCATTATCTTATGAATTGCTAGTTTAACTATTTTAGAAAGAACCAATAAATCATCATACGTAAAATAACAAAAGAATAGGATGAAAATGTTATATATATGTATCTAAATAGTATGCCACAGAGTATTCCAATAGCAAATATGAGAGAACACAAGAATACATCACCAGCGTTCATCTTTGTTTAAATAAATAGGGGTTGTAGCTTAGTCTTCCAAGAGTTCCTTTGATTAATTATGAGAGATCTAACCTTGACTTTGACAAGAAGATGACCATCTTCTTCCAGCTGTCACTTTCTTCTCTCCTCCCTCTAGGTCACAATGGGGGTGGGTGTAAGAGAGAGTGATTCTTAAAGGTCTCTTGGGGGTCATATCCTCAACATAATCCTACAATTAATCTCACTAATTGCAATGAGTGATTTGCATTTCCACCCATCAAGAAGATGCAAATCACAAATAGGCCTTTGCACATGTATTTTAAAATCCACACTAACCCTTTTACATTTATACACATACTAACACAATAGCTTTAATTGATCACTTTAAGTCATAGGCATTGAGATGACAGTCCATTTGATTATGTCCATATGTGTACGCATACTAATCCATATATATTGGATTAAAATCCAATAGGGGTGACTTAACTTGCGGGATGGCTTATCTTGGATTAAGTCCATCTAACTCGACTTGAGTAGTCCCATAAACCAACAAGGGCAACCTGTATTTTCTTTTTTTGGGTTATCTCATTAACTAAACTAGGTCTTAGACTCTAATTCGAATTAATTGTGAAAGCTTAACTTTGATAACTTATTAAGTACGGCTCTAATGAATTGAAGTAAAGTTATCAAGCAGTAGCTTTCAATCCATATAATCCAGTATTCAGTTTTCTGAGTTGTCAATGTGAAATTATTTATGGAGTATTGCAGAAAAGTGCAATTGATGGCTTGAAAGTAACTGAATGTTTAAACCCCAATGTAATCCCTCTGTTCTGAAGTCAACACTTCCTTGCTAAATGGCGTGCGTTCTCGATAAATAAATGTGAAATCGAACGCCTGCCTGTTAAAAGAGGAAGATGTTTCCTGGAAAATCGGTAAATTGGAATGAGCCTTGACAAAGATATTTGCATGAAAAAAAAAAGTTGAGCATTTTATTGTAACTATATATATATATATATATATATATATATATATATATATATATATATATATATATATATGAGTGGTTAAACACCTCGAACGACAAGAGGAATTTCGATGCACGTTTGAAGAATACGAATTTGTGTTTACGTGATGCATGGAGAGCACGTAGAGGAGACTCGTTTACATTGATGGATCGGGGAAGGGAAACAATGAGGGATGCTCTATTTTCCTTTTGATGGAGTTTTTTTTTTTTTTTTAATAAGGGGTTGCACTTTTTTTTTTATTTTTTAAGATAAGCATTACATTAAAATATGGAAAAATCCAATATAATGAGATGCAACTCAAAAGGGGGAAGAAAGAAAAGAGAAATCCAACCGCCCTCGTGATGAGGTGAAGTTTTGTTTCTTGTAGAAATAGAGGAACTCTATCGAAATTGAGGCTAACAAAATTACAGAAAGAAATAGAAAATACAATAATAAAAAAAGAAGGCGTCTCATGAAGGGGTTCTAATCATGCTCCTCCAAAATTTAAAAGAGTCTCAAGCTCCACATTCATAGAAATGACAGTGCCACCAAAAGAAATCCCAATGATCGACACGTTCCATGCTAACGAAAAGGCATAGACATCCACACTTTTTATGCTTAGATAAGCGGTTGAGAACTTTGATGGTTTATCAAAAGTTAGGGATTCAAATTTGTCATATTTTTCTCAGAGTTAGAATGATTTGTCAAGTTATAATTACCGGTTATAATACATTACTTGAGACCTAGTGTTGCAGGATTGTTAATTCTCACAGTTTATCCTCGAGATTCTAGGTTAAAAAAAAAAAAAGTTAAAATGGATCTCTTTATATATTTATGTGCACAAACATACACATATGCATGTATAGATACATTGATAGGTATAAATATACACATGGTTCCAATGAATCCAAAATTATGACTGCAGGCGCTGAATTCTCGATCTGACAAGAAGATTTGCTCGATTTGAGAATATGGAAAGACAAATGAGAACATGGATTGGCAAGTGAGCCATGGAGCCACTAGAACTTAATGAGATTTCCCTACCAATAGCTAGATCGTCCTCGATTAGTTGGAGGGTCCAACACCCTTAACTATTTCACAATTGCTCATTTGGATGGAATGGATATCCATTGAATGGAAGAAGGTGGGCATGAGCATAGAGAGAATATCGAGAATTCTTTATGCTTAACCTTTTTCCCTTCTGCTCCTTACATAGCTAGAAAAAAGAGGAGATACAAGATAGAGTTGGAGTCAGGTGGAGAGAGGGAAGTAAAGAAGGTTATATTTATCGATATAATCTTACTGGTCAGAAGAGGTAAAATATCAGAAAATATATAAAATATTAAAAGTTAACTACATATAATTCTTAAGGAAATTAAAAAAAGAAAAATTATTCCATCAATGACAAGGTAAGTACGAGGGAGGAGATAAATAAGCCTACATGTCTCTACTTCACATGCATGTCCATCCACACGATAAAAATATCACTTCCTGTTAGTGAACTCAAGCCCAAAATTGCAAACCTTCGACATCCAACGCACGGGAAAAGGTGCGTGCTGGAGTGGCTGATCAGGGGACCTCCCCGTGGACCTTCATTGAATGGAAGTAATGGCCATCAACATCATAGAGGCAATAACTTAGTAACGGAGTTAATGAACGTTAACTGTACGGTATCATATCGTGGGGATCGAGGGAGGAGGAATCGTTCATTCACGTCGGATGCAGTATGAAATTTGCCATATCCTCTCTCAACGTTAGTGTTGAATGTGAAAGTATGTATTTTGTTAGATTGTGGGTCCTAATTTTTAATAGAAGAAGAGGCATAATATCGGATGTTAATTACTGCCTTCAATTATCGATTTCTGTTAAAGAGAGAGGGTATATTTTGAATCTATTGATTTATCAGGGCTTCAGGAACAATCCTCGTATTGCTCGCTGTGTTCCTCGGCATGAGTACCCTTTCCCACACGTTAACGGATTAGCGTCTTTATTATTCTCTGGCAGTCCCTTTCGAGCTTCTATTTGTTTCATTGTCCTCTAAACATGGGAAGACCTCTTGTAAGTTATTCTGTCTGGCGCATTATTTTATACGCTATTTCGTAGAGTAAGAGGTTGGGAGGGTTTAGTGCCGCATCACGGCTCTTCGATTGGAATTTAAAAGTCAGAACCTCCGATCTCATTTAAAAAAAAAAAAAGGGAGGAATACTTTTAAGTAGTTCACGAAGAAACAAAAATTTTCTTCTGATATCTTGGTAAATCTAACTTGATCCAGCAACTTGACACACCTATGGATATGACAATTCGTTAAAGGGTCATGTTGATTAAAATTGAAATGTATAATCATTGCGTCAATCTTTACATTAGTAGTCGTTTGACGATTACTAAATTTAATTCCGTTAATGACTAGATTGTGAAAAAATCCCATCAGACCCACAATCAAGGGTAGCATGACCTATAAATACCTAGGTCACGTTAGTTATTATTTTTATGCAATTTGAGAGAAAGAAGAGCTTGAAAGTTTTGCTTGTATTAACCACAAAAAATTAGTGAAACTTGAGAATTCCTGTCTCCTCTCAGATGTACACCTTTTCCAGGTGGAATTGGATCAATAATTCTGTGCTTTCCTTGTTGCGATTACATTTGAGTCGAGAATCATATTCTAAGGATCTCGATCAGTAGTGTTGTACAAGAAACTTGACCCACAATAGGGGCCAACCTTGGGACACAAGATCGAGCTCGTGCACAAGAAGTAAGTTTGTGGAACAATATAAGGTTTTTACACAAATCTTTGGATCGATATTGCTTATACATATCTATGGGAAGATTATACTCTTGTACACACACGTTGTTTTACTTGGTATGGACCCTGTGAAAAGGAAACGATCAAGTCTACTGGTGATGGACTAAAAAAAATTGAAGAATTTTGTTTCCAATAGATCCCTACCCATTGTCTCCTCTCTTTACCATGCATTTTTCCCTCTTCCCAATCTTCCTTCCCCTCCAACACGACATCTCTTTAACCCCTTGGGTTCATCTTCGCTAATAATGCTATAGAAGTATCTTCTCCATTTGATCCTCAGCAAGTCAAAACAAAGCCAACGGTAGGGGCGAAGGTTAGGGAGGAAGAGGATAGCAAGGGTGGTGAAGGTAGGGAGGAAGGCAACAATGAGGAGGCCTCAATGATTGAGGCGAGTGAGGGTGGTGATGAAGGAGAAGGCCAACGGAGTAGGTGATGGAGAGAAGGGGGAGGGAGGAGCCAAGGTAATTGACGAGGAGGATAGCATAGATGGCGTTCTCCAAGACTTCGAAAGATCAATTTAGAAGGCCTAATAGAAGTCATTGGAAGGACTTCAAGGCATGGAAGATCCAGAGGACGTAGCCACAATTAGAGGGGAAGTAATGATGGGCTCAACGGTGACAAGGACCTTTAAGAGAGGCTGAGGAGGGGAAGGAAAAAAGTTAAATTGGAGGAGAATGATGTCGTGGGAGAGGAGAGGGCCCTCAACAGTGTGGACGAAATCCTCCACATCCAACCACTAGAGACCTCATAAACATCTAAGGGTGATGTAGGGGAGTATGGAGACCTTAGATGATTCAGGCTTCATGGAGGGAAGGAAGACAATGGTTGAGCCTATCCCCATTTCCAAATGTGTTGAGGGAAGTGGGAAAGGAAATATTGGTATTTGATAGAGAGTAAAGTTTGAAGAGCATGATTGATTGGTAGAGGAGGTGCCGTGGGAGGTAAAGGGAAAGGGAGTTGGGAAAGCAGGAAAAACCAGAGAGGAGGAGATGAGAGGTGGATTATAGAATTTCTTAAGAGAACGTTGCTTAGCGTATGCATCTTGGTTGCTATGTTTTTGAAAGTTAATTCTGGAATCCATTTAATTTTGAACAATTTTGGGATAAATTAATTCCACCTCATGAGTGGAATAATTTGATTCAAAATTATATCTACTTACCCTATGCTGTAACATAAAAATACTTTATTTATCACTTATCTCTTAAACTAAATACCTATTTAAATTAATTACCCCAAGTAATACCTTAACAACACCACCGTCCAAACAACAAAAACCTCCATTTTCTAAACCCACTTTTCTAAACCCAAACAAACCTAAGTGAATTTTACAAAGCCAACATCTTGTTTAGTTTTCTTTCCCCGTTGAGTTGTAAAAATCGCTCTACCTGATTAATTGCACTACTTGATGACTGCCTGAATGTTGACATCGATTTTTTAAAAAAAAAAATTTCATGTTTAATGATTATGTGATGCTTAGTTGACATCTCTTAGTGAAACATCAATCTATGTTCAATTTTCCGGTATAGTGATTATTCAAATGATCCGATTATTATATGCATGTGAAATGTATACTTTTTTATCCATAAACGTACATATAACATTTTTGAGAATTTTGAATGTAACAAAAATTCCCCAACTAATTAATCTTGGACTGTTTCCTTGGATACCATATAATCCTTCGTTGGTGACTTCTATGGAATACTAGACCTGGTCTAATAGCCAGGCCACCACCTGCCCGGCCCAACCAGCTCGGCCTAGGGTTTGGCCCAATCAACAATGGAGAAAGCTTGGGTTTGATGTTTTATGGGAGGAAACACGATCATTTCACACAGCACACTGCTCATTCAGTGTACAACCCATACTCATTTAGTGCTCAATTTATAAGACGCATTTTTCCATGTAAGTTTCAGCTTTCTTTTAGGTAGAAAATCACTAGATTGTTTACAAAATTCGGTTGAAAACCACAGAGCCAATAGGCCAGCTTTTGGCCAGACTCTTTCTTATCATCGGCCTAATTAAGCCCTGACAAGACTTGAACAGATCTACATAATATTAATCATAGCTACAAAAATCAGCCATCTATATTCAGCCACTCATGTCACTGACCAAAGAATATATAATATGCGGATAATTAATCGATGTAATATATATATATTGAAACATCACGCACACACGCAAACGCACCCACAGATATAGATCTATTTTCAATTTTTGTATAATTATTTCATTTCAAAAGTTAAAAAAATATCAAAATAGAATAAGACTTTAGATGAATAAATCAGAATCCCAAGCAAGTACTCATTCCAAATGTATCAACCGGACAAATTCTAACACATAATTATTAATATCATAACATAAAATAACATAAATAAATTAAATTTAGTTCATAATAAATTTAAATGAGACAAGTTAAGCTATATAAGATAAGAAGAGAGACTCGGTATCGAAGGCCTTACTTAGGATTGAAACTTTCGTGCATTGAGAATTTGGGTAATCGGAGAAGTCAATTTTAGTTGGATTTATCTAGGCGTTGGATTTAACCAAATTTTAATTTGAAGGTGATTTGCATGTACGTCAAAGTCAAAAAAAAAGTAGAAATCTTAAAACTTACTCATCCAAAAATCAATTATAGGACCGAATATATATATTCGATTCATTTTTAAACTTTGTACGATTACGATTTTTACACCCTTCACACTGACCTGCAGTTTCCACAACCTTCGGAGGTATCCATGGTATTGTTGGGAGGGGAAAATTATTTCTGCACTTGCAAATTATTTCTAGAAAGATCTGCTTTCTGGATGGTTTCCTGTTAAAGTGGGCAGAATTGAGTACAACTCATGATATTTTTATCAACATTAAAGTGCTTCACTTTCGAAGTTCAGATTACTTTCTATCTTTGGCATTCATTGAGATTCAGTTAAACCAAGAATTATTATCACGTACGTATTGTCTTCTGAAAGAAGGTTTTGGGTTGCTTCAATGAAAAAAAAAAAGGAATTTTATTTAGAAATGGGCAGGAGCTAACAAAGTGGAGAGCCTTAACCATGGTGCATATTCATTATCTGAATCAGGGTGAAGATCAACGTAAGTTTAGAAAAGAAAATCATGCTCCAAATTCTTTTTCTTTTCCCCGAAATAGAGGTTTCATTCAAAAACAGGGAACTAAGTACATGTATTAACCTTTAACAATCTGAGGGAGTTCATAACCAAACCAAAAAATATTATTCCTGAATCAGTAGATAGCAAGAGTTTGGTGATCCGGGAATGAAGCACTCGAGATTCCTCATCAAGTAGTTCCAGTCTTCAACAATACCTTTTATTTCCTAGTCCACCCATGAAGATAAACTTGCAAAGCTGTGATAGTGTTGAGCAGGTCAGGCAACATAGCGACATAATCTCCAACCAACCTGGTGACTGCTTGGAGAACCAAAAATAGGCTGATGGTTTCTGCATGCCGGTCAGTACAGCTACCCAGATCTCTTGCAGTTGCCCAGATGATATTATCACCTTTGACATCTAAACAGAGAAGCTCCAAGTGTTTTTGTCATCATATCAAGCAGCATCAAAAACTCCACATTCGAACAAGGAACGTGACATGCAGTTGGCGATATAATTCATCTTGAAGAACTAGGCCATTATCAGAATCTTCATGTAGATTATAAAGATCAAATGCATGCTTGCATATGGGGAGAAAAAAGACTCACGACAGCGACTTTGAATCAGAAGTGTGTTGGAAAAGGCATGGTGGTTTGCTTAGGCATTCCGACAGATAAGGACAATAGAGGGAGGGGCTCTTGCATGCCTTATTCATCAATAGGGTTAGTCATCTGCTTCCCTTCAAAAGGGACAGGGTGTATGATCGTTGACTTTGTTTCCGGGTGTTTTCACGATTCGGGAAGGCCAAGGCTGGGGGTCAAATGAGAAGATCCAGGATTTCATTCACTACATACAGGGTGAGGAAGTAATCCCTTCAACGAGAGTCTTTTCTTTTTGGAGTGGAAAATAAGTTTGCATCTTGTGCGCCATAATGCCAGCATAGTTAACAAAAGTTTCCAGAAGCCTTGCCGTGGGTGAGCAGGAGAGTAATTGGAGAGAGGCATCTGCTACAGACCATCTAAATGCAATCATTAACCACACAGCCTCATCAAGAGCCTCCAAGTTGAGGTAATGGTGATAAGCTGAGTAAGTTGTTAACTTCTTTTTCTTGTGGGGTTGCCACAGCAGCTTATCCTCAGCTGACAGTGCAGAATGAAAGTATTAAGGATCTGTTATGCATCCAGCGGGACTGAAGACAGAGTGGAAGAGATCCACGTTCAAACGATCTGTGTCTTTGTCCACGAGATCAAATACCAGATTGATGGGTTATGTGGTGTTCTGATTTGTGTTAATAGTGAAATGAGATGTTGCAACCAATTGTCTCCAAATGTTAATTTGTCTCCCACCATGGATCCTCAGAAACAACCCCTAAATAATGATGCTTGGATGTTACATGTCCTTCCGAAAATTGGTGTGTGGGAGCATGGCGCCTCCATACACTTGCCATTTATTAAAGCAGAAAGAAGGGATTTATCCTCATTAAGTAATCTCCACCCACTCTTTGAAATACGAGCTCTATTGTGTAGACATCATCTTCCAAATACCCAGAACTTGCAAGCATTTGGGAAGTCAAATTTTGTTCCAAGAAACTGTGCATCATTTTTGTACCATCCTTATTTCCGACCAATAGTTCCTAGCTAATTGATCAACTCGGTAGCAAGTTTTAGATGGGAGGAGACAAGTGGCTATCGGGTGATAGATATGATGGAAGACTCAATGAGTATTGTGCAATCTGCTTGGGAAAGGGACTATGATCTCCACTTTTGCAATCTCTTTTCTACTTTCTGGAGGATGATTTTTGCAGAATTGTGATTAGTCCTGACATGTGAGATGGGTGCTTACAAGTATGGATCATCTAGCAGTTCCTTTCTGATAGAGAATATGGCTTTTCTGCCGCACACTTTGGGGCATTTCTTAGTGAATAAGATAGTGGAACTCATAGTAATAACCAAGTAATCTTCTGAAGGCAAAAGCCTCATCAGGGTTTGCTCTACCAACGATGAGATTGTCATCTGTAAAGGAGAGCTACTGGGGGGATGGGTTTGATACTACTCAAGTCCTTTGAAATAACACTGTTCTTTATTAACTTGTTGAAGAATTCAGTACCAAGAATCAACAGGAAGGGGGACAGTGTGCAGCCTTGACTTAGACCATTTTTTTGGGATAATATCAACTGGAGGAGAGTCGTTAATCAACATGTCATAGTGGAATGTTGTAATACAACATTTGATAAGCTCTAGCAGTGTCTAGGTGTCTTTTAGCTGCTTCAGAAGATCCAAAATTCAATTGCAATCCATTTTGCCAAAGGATTCTGTGTCTAATTTAATTTCCATAAAAGGTCATATAAGATTCTTAGTATACATAAAATATATGAGCTCTCAGGCAATAATAATGTCATCAGTAATTAGACATTCCTTAAGGCAGTCTGGCTCAAACTAGCGATCCTTTGCAATATAGATTTTAAGTTTATTAGCCACTTTTTTAGCAATGATCTCATAGGGAATGCTTGCTAGAGTGATTGGTCTAAAGTCTTGTCTTCTCAGGGAGTGACTTTTTCAGGATCAAGGCAACAAAAGTGTGATTCAACACCAAGGGGAACGAACAATCCTCAAACATGCTAAATCTGACTTAATATAGTCCAACGGTTTTAGCAGACAAGCAGAGAGACCTACAGGGCCTGTGAACTTATTAGGGTGTATCGGGAAGATCGCCTCCTTGATCTCCTCCTCAGAAATGGATGTGAAAATAGAGTGTTATTCAGCAGATAAGACAATCACTTTCACAAAAAATGATGGGGGTTGGTGACTTGTTATACAAAACTGCTTTTAAGAGAACTGCTCCTTAAAACATCTTGCAACTTAAACATGGATGGTAATGAAGCTTCCATTAGGTTTTTACAGGGAAGAGATCATGTGCAATATCTTGCAGTCAAAAGCCAGAATATGGAAGTATGTACTGATTTTATCACCCTCCCTGACACACTTGCACCTAGCCCATTAGGCCTAATACACCTCTTCAACTGTAAGTTGGTGTTTATATCTAGTCCTGATTACGTTTTCTTCTTCTAGGGTCTGATCAAAGTGTGTAGAATCCTGGAGCTCTGCCATTCTTTGTTCTCGTTGCTTAGCTCCTTCTGTCATGCTCCGAATTCTTGTTCCATAGTTGCAAAAATGGCTTTGATTGTTGGGCACTTGTCCAAGATGTCATGGCCAGGAGGGTCTAGGATCCAACCATCTTTAATCACTGTGGAAGTTTGGTGAAGGTGAGATCCAACAAGAAACTAGAGTTTTTCCTTTATTGTGTGAAAACTAAGGACGAGGCAAGGTGGATATCAGCTTCAGTAGAGGACTAATGCTCACACACAAAGTCAGAGAAATAGAATGAGTTCTACTCTTTAGTAACCCTAGCTCTCATTATATAGAGCTTGAGAGCAAAATACCACACGTGCCCACAAGGAGATAAGAAACATAATCCTCTCTAAAAAAAAAGAAAAGAAGCAAAAACTATCATAAATCTCAACAGTCTTTCTAAAATAGTTCAACTTTTCCATATGCTGAAAGACAGTCTTAGAGTTACAGCGTTGCACCAGTCCACAAGTGTTGCACCTTTTTTTTGAAAGAGGACAAGCATTAAACTTTTAAATTTTAAAACAATCCTCAAGTTCTTTTTGTTTGAAATTTGTCCAAAAGTTTGCATTTTATTTGCACTTAAGTCTTTGTTTAGTTTCTGCATCAATTGTTATAGTTGCAGATGTTGGGAACTAGTCCAGTATTGAGTTGGATGCATTAAGCCCATGGATCAAAGAATCAAGACTTATCAGCCATATTGGTTGCACAGGAGCCTGTTTTAAGGGATCTAGATCTTCTATCCAAGAATTTTGGTTATTCAGGATAACATAGATGGCTTGGATCAGGCACATTCTTCTTTAACTGTCTATACTTGCATTTCAGACCAAATATCTTTGATATTTGCATTTATTCCAAAATTTTGAGAGGTTTGTATTGTTGGCTTGATTTGTATTCCCTTGACATACTCTTTTTTTTATTTGATCATGGTCTACCTAGGGTTTGAACCCTTGATTCTGCTCAATCAAGCTTGAGCAAGACCTACATATTCTCATTTGAATCCATGTTTCTTGGATATGTAGAAGAAAGGGGCATTGTTATTGAATTTGTTGGCTCCGCAACAATTGTATATCATTTCCTATCCCCAAGTACTGTATAGCTTGTTCTATCTTCTGCCTTCATGCTTTTGATGTATGGTTCATGTTGGGAGGTGGAAGACAAAGTTGTCTCTTTTCAAGGGACTCATTGTAGCAATATCATACATCTCCACCTTCATTTGTCTCTATGAGATAGAGATTTGACTCTATGAAGCCCTAAATGAAAGAGACCTATTATTTGAGGTCCCTTCATAGGAGAAACTAAATCTTGGTCCTTACAAAAGAGAAATTTAGTTCCAGATCCTATAATGAGATAAGATATTGACCTAATGAGTTTTCTATGGGAAAGGCCCTTATCCGAGCTTTGATGTAGGATGGCCCATTCTTGAGGTCTGCAAGAGAGGCTGATTCTCGAGGTCTCTAGATGGGAAAGTGTAATATCTTGGTTTTTATTTGGGAAGGAAAAAACAAACAAAGAGGTAAATAATAGCAATAAAAAAGGAAACCCCCAATTGCCCCAACGTTACCTATATTAGAATTTGGAATAGGTTATTGTTAGGATAACGCTTGAACCTCTTTTATTTTTTGAAAGGGGAAAGGATGGTTATCCTTTAGATACCACCCCAAAATGTATTAATTAATCACATCAAGTACAAGGCTCACATTACAAGCAAGAACTCCACCTCGAGATAAATGACAAAGCAGACCCAACAATATTTTCCAATACGGGGGCGCTGCCCCCTAAACACAACAGCATTCTTACTCAGCCAAACAACCCAAACAACCGCCAACAGCCAAGCCCACTCTCTTTGAACGAAAGACGTTGCACCCAATGTCGGCTCCTCCACACCTGAAAGACCTCTAGAAGCTGGTAAATGAGTCATGAGCCCACCACCGATCCTCAATCCGTTCCCAGACCTACGTCACTACCGAACACGTAAAGAACAAACGATCGATATCTTCCTCTACCTGACCACATAGTGGGCAAGACCTCTCCGCATCCTAAACCCATCGCGCCCTCCACTTCCTGGTCATCAACCTACCTCTCCTGAGGAGACAAGCAAACACCTTCACCTTCAAGGGGCAAGAAGCCTCCCAGAGCTGCCTGCAATCTCTAGCCAAATCAATGTCCCCTAATGTGCCCGAACCTCCAAGCCTCCTATAAGCATCCTACACCGAGAAATCACCTTCCTCCCACCCAAAAGAGTCTGTACCAGCCTCTAGCTGAAACCCTTCCAACTCTTGCAACAGCACTTGCATCTCCCCAAGCCTCTGATTTGACAGACTGCTCGAGAATGTGGGACACCAAGTCCTTGGAGATATTATCTCCACTCGGTGTTGAAAGTTTGAGAAAACCTATTTTGAAAAATATTTTGCCAAAAGTCAATAGTTGTGTTCCACCTCAATCTTTCATTCATGAAGAAACTGGGGATTTTGATTGTAACATTAGGGTAGACGTAGGGCGTATGGTTCTACAAACCAAGAGGCAAGAGATAAGTCCTCTACAAATATACCTACTTTGTCATGTCAAGTCATGGACTACAAGTGCCAACGATATAATTTGAATAAAGTTTATCGAAAAAATTTTAAAGTAATAAACATCATGAATAAGCATACAAGTTAAAATACTTAATGCCTTTATATGGTGCATGGAATCCTTAGCAAGTCATAGATTTTATTTTATATATCATGATTTTATGGATAAGTAATGCAATAAGAACTTTTTATATATGCATGCAACAATACATGCAATACGTTTGAATAAGCTTGTTAAGGATATTATTATAATTGATCAATATGACCCTTTCCGTTTGACCTTTGGCTCAACAAGTTGTAAAAATTAAATCTCAAGTGCATTGAAGGAGTGAAGGAACGGAGGTTTCATGTTTTAGGATAAGAAGATATCTAACCTAGTATGACTCAAGGGACGATCTTTATGGATATTATTGTGTCCATTGGAATAATCCTATGCTTATCTAGCTTTTAGACTCTTAAACTCTGGTCTGTAGTAATGGAACTCCATGAACTAGACATGTTTCCTTGATTTATAGACTTTTGCAAGTTAGTAGTCTATTCTGCCTTATGATATACATGTGTTAGTAGTAATCTCAACTTATTGTGAATATTATTGTGCTTCCACTTTACAAGAGGTCAAGGTTGTTATAGCATTGTATCAGAATAGGGGTTCCTCTGAGCATAAGATATCTAGTTCATGTCTAAACTACTATAGGATTATAAAGCAATTCAAGTTAGGTTTGCTTGTGGTTAACTGAGTTTCTCTCTGAATCAAATGCCTCCACATCATCCCCCTGCGGATCTAGCATGGACCCGCAACGTTAGCTCATGTAATTGATGATTCTAATGGTGCAGCAACAAAAGCAATAGGCATAGAAATTTGGGGATCTTACTTTAAAGACTTTTCATTCAACATGACCAACCCACCTTCAAGGGTAAGCTGGAGCCTGAGAAGGATGAACATTGAAATCCAAAGATGGAGCTAACATTTGAGGCAACTAAGTGTCTAGAGGAGAAAAAGGTAGTCTTCACTACCTATCGATTGAAGGATAATGCCGAGGAACTGGAGATGCATGTGCGACATGCATGGATCTTACTTGATCACAAACACAAGATTAAGCATGATATTGATTGTAATAAAAAAATATGGCACAATAAAATCAATCCTACAATATATACAGTGATTAATAGTGGAATCCCCCTACAGGTAAAAATCACTACTTAAACCTCTTAGCTTAGGATTTTCTTAACTAGACAACGTTGATCAATCTACTAACGTACCACTTACCATGAGGGTGGTACAACCTCTTATAAACTACTCTTTAACATCTAACAAGAGAAGTAAATACAACTCGAGAATCCCAACAAGTTGGATTCCAATCAAAGCAGAGAATAATGCATTGTATTCCTATGGAACCTTAGGAAATAAAAATATGCAAACTTTGCTTTTCTAAAAGCACATAACAACGTGCTTTGAGGAACTTTGAAAATGGATGCGAAAGCACGAAAGCCTTTTTGAATCGAAAGGAGAGCCATGAAGCACTTTTTCTTATGGAGTGGCTTTGAAAGTTATGTCGAAAAGGCTACCAACAACTTTTATTTATATGTGAAACCAAACCATTTCAAGAATGTTTTTGAATTAGATTGATCAATCAATTTAATTTATTGGTCGATCAATTTGATATTTGATCAATCAATTAATTAGATTGATCAATCATAAGCGAGAATATCGGAGTTTACCTGATTTGGTTGATCATCTTCCTATTTTGATCGATCAATTGACTTAATTAATCAATTATAATATTTGATCAATGTTTTTCAAAAAATAATAATAATAATATTTTGATCAATCAATTTTAATTTAAGCTAAGTTGTGAAAACATTATCGACTTAGAAAAGCGTAAATAAAATCCCAAGACTTCTTACAACAATTCTAGACTTAAAAAATATAAAAGAATTACAATTGACTAATAATAATCTTCACTTTTATCCATGCGGAGGATAACTGACTTCATTTGTGTGAACGTGATCCTGAAAGATTAGCTCACAATAAAACGTAATTTTGTTTCTTCAAAATTGAGGTCTCGATAGGAATGGACCTCTTGCAAGGGGGTCCACTTTGCTGAGACAACTACCATTACATGCAAGGGCTTTTTGGAGCATTTTAAAGAGTGTTATATACCATAGCATGCTAGAGAAGAGGATGGAGTTTGTCGAACTTAGACAAGGCAACATGACAATGGAGTACTCAACCAAGTTTCAAGAGCTTGAAAAATATGGTAAAGGCATATGTGAAAATGAGAAGCAATGGGACAAGAAGTTCGTGGAGGGTTTGGATGCAAGATTAGATATGAAGCTACTCACTCAAGGAGCAAAGACCATATTTGAAGCAGTAATACTAGCAGTGGAACTGGATTCAGCATATAGACGAATGCAACAGCAAAATAAGGGAAAACGACCTCATAAGATGGGCAATAATGACAAATCAAGGCAACATGCAGGAAATGTAAAGAAGCACAAGTTTGGGACCACTATAAAGATGATGGTGCATACCTATCCCATTTGTCCCCATTGTAGTAGAAGGCATCCATGTGAATGCTACATGTTGACAAGAGCAAGCTTGAAATGTGGGCGGAAAGGTCACTTTGCTAAAGATTGCAACAAGGGATCTAAAGGTCAAAAGAAGCCCTTTGAGCAAAAGAAGGTTGTAGGACGTGTCTTTGCGATTTCTATTGAGGATGCCAACACCACGATGGAAGGTACTCTACATATTGTCGATCATTTGAGCCATGCCCTTTTTTATTCTACTGCGACACATTCATTCATCTCTTTTTGCTAGCAAACTAAACCTGAAGTTTATGAAATTACCATAGACTGGCATAGTATCGTCACCTATGGGGGGTGGATGGAAAGAGAGCGACGGGGTGGGGGGCGATGGGATGAGATCTTCCTCTCATCGACTCCGCTTGGAGTTTTGTTTCAAATGTCGAGAAAGGGGTCATAGGGTGAGGAATTGTAGAAACTCGATGATCTACCTCAGGTGCAAGGGTATCGGCCACCGTCGAGTCTCCTGAAAAGCGAGAACGAACGTTGCTTCTGCTTCTATTTAGAAGGTTCTGTCGCTGCCTCCTGACCTTCTTTCTGCAGAGGTGGGCTGCACCTGGTCGTGGTAGGTGGGGGCGATTGATGAGATGTTGGAATCTTCAATTGTTGGGACTTTTCTCGCTGAATCGCCATCGGTGGAGATTGTGTGATCGATTTTAACAAGCGATAGGCTATCTTCCTCTTATTGGAAGGTTGCCATCTACTCTGAAGTGAAGGTGTTGGTTTTTGGGTTGGCCAAGTCGGATATTTCCCAATTAATTTTCGAAAAAATGACTTTTAATCGGGTTGTTATCCGTTGGTCTTCCCCAAGTATCTATTGAAGGTTCCCTTCTAGGAGGGGGTGACGTAATAAAATGCGGAAATAAAATAATATCACAGAATAAACAAACAATCGCACAAGTACACAAAGATTTTTAGGTGGAAACCCAAACCGGGTGAAAACCACCACCTAACCCTCTCGAGTTAGGATTTTCCGATCAACCTAGTTGATCAAAATCCACTAAACGAATCACTTTGAACGAGGGTGATTCAACCTCAGTACAACCACGCTACAAGTACGAGGGTAGCGTTCCTCAACCCCTTCTCTCCACGAGAAGGATTTTGTCCCACGAAGGAGACGGGAATTCGCAAAGCGAATACCCAACCAAAATACAAAGATAAAATAAAACAACAGTCCTATAGAGCCAACAAAATTAAACCTAGCTTCTATAGGAAATAGGAAACTCCCCTTTGCAAGGAGTGCGTCGACGATGACGCGGTGCGTGTGCCACGCGATGGCGCTACGTCGCTCTCGTTATCAACGCCGGGAGAGCGGGTGCGCAACGGGAATGATGCTCTCAAGATGATGGAGCTTGAGCTTAGAGAGCAAGTGCTTCTTGGACACAAGAGAGTGGAAATACTTGATCTTAATGTATCTTGGTCTCTCTAGGTGTATATCTTGTGTGCCTAAGTGTATCCAAGTGTATTTCTAAGTGTCTCTTATGTGTTTTTGTGTTGCAAAGGCTCCCCTCTATTTATAGAGGCCTTAGGAAGGTTTTGGAAGGCTTGGAAAAGCTTCCATAGCCGTTGGGTGCAAAGCCCAAGAGAATCAGGCCGAAATCAGGACAATGATTGCATTTGACAGGGTTATCAGACGTCTAACTCTGGCATCAGACGTCTGGAAGGCCACTTTAAGACGTCTGATTTCAAGGTCAGACGTCTGATTCTATGCGGGTTTCTCCCTGACTTGAATCAGATCTAAACAGGGTTTTTGTGCAAGTCCATCAGACGACATATAGGACGTCTGGCACTATGTCTGGACGTCTGGAAACCTACTTTTACTGTGGGAATTGATTTCCAAACGTTGCAACGGCTAGAAAATCTCTAAGAAGAGATTTTGGGTCAGCCGAGGCAAAACGGTCATTTATCAGACGTCTGGTAAGTCCTATGGACGTCTGATAAGGCTCTAACGGTCATAATCTTGAGTGTTTTATAAGCCAGCCAACGGTCCACTAACTGGACGTCTGGCAAAGTCATCAGACGTCTCCTAAGACGTCTGGTCTAAGGTCTGGACGTCTGATTTCATCAGACACAACTAACTATGTCCAGCCTAACAGTTATCAGACGTCTGAAACAACAGTCAGACGTCTTAAAATTCTTTATCAGACGTCTGATTTTGGGATTAGACGTCTGGAAGTGCTGTTTGAACCCTATATTGGTTTTCTAAGTATTCTAAAGAAAACCTAAGTATCCTAGGGTTGTGCAGGTGTTCCTAGGACTACTTTTAGGGTACTTTGAGGCTCTTTAACATAATGTTCTAAGGAATCAAAAAGAGCAAGAAAATAAATACAAGAGATACATGAAAGGATAAAAAAGAATCTATCCTATTCTTCTTGTCTTCCATCTCCAATCTTTCGCTCCACGCGAACCTCCTGTGTTTTCCGTCAAGCTCCTCCAATCCGTCCTGGATGCGAGCTTGAACTTCGTCTAAACACGTCCACATTTGCAATTGACCTGAAATCTATGACTCAAATTGCAAATGTTAAATAACACGTGTTTTGTTATCATCAAAACAAATGATCGTGGTGCTCTAGCACCAACAATCTCCCCCTTTTTGATGATGACAAAACCGTAAATAATAATGCATAAAATTCTCCCCCTTTTTGACATTATCAAAACGGTTTAATTGATTTTACATTTCTTATAACTCCCCCTTAAAACATGCTCTTCTATGAATTTATTTTAACAAAGGTGATATTCTCCCCCTTTTTGTAACAATGAGATAGCTATTATTTTTTTTCCCCCTCACTAAAGGAAATTTAGCTACCTTACATCTCCCCCTTAAAAATTGACAATTAGCTCATCATTTTTTAACTCCCCCTATCTAAATGCTTATGATAATAAGATAGGGTTAAGAATTTTTACCTCACCTACCATGGCCAATAAAATGGCCCGAATGGTGGTGGTGGATGCCACATCGGATGGGGCTCCCATCCGTAGCTTGGAGGCCCAGGCATCGGCGCCGGTCTCCAATCCGGTGGTCGACGTGCGGCGGGTCCGTCGTTTGTTCGCCGTCTCGTCGGTCTTCTTGTTCTCCTCCTTGGTCTACTCATTGGTTCTCCCAACTTAAGTTGACCAGCCTTGAGCTTGTAGGTCCAGTCCTTTATGTTGTAGTCATCCTTGAACCCTACAAAACAAGATTCTAATTTTTTCTTTGGTATCCAAGTGAGCTTGGATCCGGATTTGTTACAAGGTCTCCTTGATGGAGATCCTTTCTCAACCTTAGGGCTATAAAAATTATCAACTTTGTTGATTAATTTGTTAGAATTTTCCCTAAGACATGCAATTTCTTTTTCTATAATGTTCATTTTAGTCTTTAAATCTGAAATTTCTAATTTTAGACTAACATTTTCCTCAATCAATTTATTATTTTCATTGATGAGGTTATGATTATCTAATAATAGGTTATCATCCTTAGGACTAGCTTCTATGTCCTTAAGTTATTTTTCTAACCTATCATTTTCATTTTTAAGAAAACTAAGGTTCTTCTTCATGCTTTTGTTTTCTATTTTTAGTGATTTACTAATCTCGAATAATTCATTAAAAGCTTCTTGTAAATCAAAATTTACCTCGTCGTCGGAGTCGCTTCCGCTTTCACTGTCGCTATTGGTTCCTCTAGCCATGAAACCAAAGCAAGTGGTTTCTTCTTCTTTTTCTTCTTCCTCCGAGCTGGAATCCTCATGAGTGCCTTCCAACCTCCTCCATATCTCGTGGGCGGTGGTGCACTCTTGGATTCGTTCGAATTCCTTCGGACTTAATGCGCAGTACAAGGCATTCATTGCCTTTGCGTTGAGTGAGCTCTAGAATCTGCACCTGCGAGTAGCCTCCTTGGGGTCGCTTCGGGATCTCGTATGGGGTTTCGCAACATCCCCAAACCTCGAATTCAGTGGCTTGGAGCCACGTCTTCATCCTCAGCTTCCAGTAGCTGTAGTTGTTCCCGTCAAAGTAGGGCGGACGGGTTGTGGACTGTCCCTCCGAAATCCTACACGCGGAACTGCTTCCCTCCATCGATCTTCTTGCCGGGTTGTTACGCCGAAATAGCAAGACCTGCTCTGATACCAATTGAAGGTTCCCTTCTAGGAGGGGGTGACGTAATAAAATGCGGAAATAAAACAATATCACAGAATAAACAAACAATCGCACAAGTACACAAAGATTTTTAGGTGGAAACCTAAACCGGGTGAAAACCACCACCTAACCCTCTCGAGTTAGGATTTTCCGATCAACCTAGTTGATCAAAATCCACTAAACGAATCACTTTGAACGAGGGTGATTCAACCTCAGTACAACCACGCTACAAGTACGAGGGTAGCGTTCCTCAACCCCTTCTCTCCACAAGAAGGATTTTGTCCCACGAAGGAGACGGGAATTCGCAAAGCGAATACCCAACCAAAATACAAAGATAAAATAAAACAGTCCTATAGAGCCAACAAAATTAAACCTAGCTTCTATAGGAAATAGGAAACTCCCCTTTGCAAGGAGTGCGTCGACGATGACGCGGTGCGTGTGCCACGCGATGGCGCTACGTCGCTCTCGTTATCAACGCTGGGAGAGCGGGTGCGCAACGGGAATGATGCTCTCAAGATGATGGAGCTTGAGCTTAGAGAGCAAGTGCTTCTTGGACACAAGAGAGTGGAAATAATTGATCTTAGTGTATCTTGGTCTCTCTAGGTGTATATCTTGTGTGTCTAAGTGTATCCAAGTGTATTTCTAAGTGTCTCTTATGTGTTTTTGTGTTGCAAAGGCTCCCCTCTATTTATAGAGGCCTTAGGAAGGTTTTGGAAGGCTTGGAAAAGCTTCCATAGCCGTTGGGTGCAAAGCCCAAGAGAATCAGGCCGAAATCAGGACAATGATTGCATTTGACAGGGTTATCAGACGTCTAACTCTGGCATCAGACGTCTGGAAGGCCACTTTAAGACGTCTGATTTCAAGGTCAGACGTCTGATTCTATGCGGGTTTCTCCCTGACTTGAATCAGATCTAAACAGGGTTTTTGTGCAAGTCCATCAGACGACATATAGGACGTCTGGCACTATGTCTGGACGTCTGGAAACCTACTTTTACTGTGGGAATTGATTTCCAAACGTTGCAACGGCTAGAAAATCTCTGAGAAGAGATTTTGGGTCAGCCGAGGCAAAACGGTCATTTATCAGACGTCTGGTAAGTCCTATGGACGTCTGATAAGGCTCTAACGGTCATAATCTTGAGTGTTTTATAAGCCAGCCAACGGTCCACTAACTGGACGTCTGGCAAAGTCATCAGACGTCTCCTAAGACGTCTGGTCTAAGGTCTGGACGTCTGATTTCATCAGACACAACTAACTATGTCCAGCCTAACAGTTATCAGACGTCTGAAACAACAGTCAGACGTCTTAAAATTCTTTATCAGACGTCTGATTTTGGGATTAGACGTCTGGAAGTGTTGTTTGAACCCTATATTGGTTTTCTAAGTATTCTAAAGAAAACCTAAGTATCCTAGGGTTGTGCAGGTGTTCCTAGGACTACTTTTAGGGTACTTTGAGGCTCTTTAACATAATGTTCTAAGGAATCAAAAAGAGCAAGAAAATAAATACAAGAGATACATGAAAGGATAAAAAAGAATCTATCATATTCTTCTTGTCTTCCATCTCCAATCTTTCGCTCCACGCGAACCTCCTGTGTTTTCCGTCAAGCTCCTCCAATCCGTCCTGGATGCGAGCTTGAACTTCGTCTAAACACGTCCACATTTGCAATTGACCTGAAATCTAGGACTCAAATTGCAAATGTTAAATAACACGTGTTTTGTTATCATCAAAACAAATGATCGTGGTGCTCTAGCACCAACATCTATGAAGGCGCATCTGAAGAGAGGTATCTTTACGTCCTACTTTTCGTTTTCGTATTTTTTGAATCCCTCTAAGATAGAGGATGGTAGGAGTGGTGATTTTGCTTTGTGAATCCTTTGCGAGGATCCGGAGATGTCATGGTCTTGGACTCTTGGAAGGTGACTTGTCCTCAATGCTGGTCAAAGGAGGTTTTCGCTGCGCTTAAGGGTCTGAAGGCGGAGAGGTTTATAGGTCATTTTCTTTAAAGAGATGTGGGAGGTGGTGGGTTCAAATGTAATGGCTATGATCCGAGAATTTTTTGACGACAATGATGGGTTTGAGAGATTAAATCAATTTTCTCTTCCTCCTGCCAAATAAATCGAATCTATTGATGATTTTAGACCCATCGCCTTGTCAAATTCTATTTATTTGTTGGTGTCTAAGGTACTTGTAAATAGGCTGAGGCGTATTATGCCTGACATTATCTCCCCGGTCCAATCGGCTTTTATCAAAGGCAGATCTTTACAGGATTCCTTCGTGCTGGCGGAGGAAATGGTAGCAGCTTGGAAGAGAAGATGCACCCATGCTTTTCTTTGGAAAGTTGACTTTTCCAAAGTGTGCGATTCCATTTCGTGGAGGTATTTGTGGGATGTTCTTAAGAGGAAGGGATTCCCTAAGAGGTGAGTGCAGCTAATGAAGCGATGTGTTACCACATCATCCTTTTCTGTCCTGGTAAATGGCCGTTCGAGTGGTCTTTGGATTCAACCACAAAGGGGGGTATAACAAAGATGTCCTTTGGCACCTTTACTCTTTCATATTGCGGTGAATACGCTTGCTATTTTGGCATTTAGAGCTTGTGATGGTCAATTATTCAGGGGTTTACTTGTCAAGGTGATGGGTCCCTCCTTACCCCCTTGCTACAATATGCGGATGATACAACCTTCTTCAGTGAGGAGGGTGCTTTGGAGGCTGAACATGTTTCCTCTTTGGTGAGAATCTTTGCCTCTTTCTGGCCTCAGTATTAACAGGGCTAAGTCGGTTCTTATACCTTTCTCTTTCCCAGACCTGGAGATTCAGGATATTGCAAGTATCTTAGAGACACCAATGGAACACTTGCCAATTAGATATCTTGGACTTCCCTTGAAAGGAAAAAAAAATTGGTGGCTTCTGGAATTGTGTTGTTGAACAGGTTGTGAGGAGGCTGGCGTCATGGAGTGGAAAGATGTTATCCAGAGGAGGAAAGCTTGTTTTACTAAAATCAATCCTTTTTTCTATTCTGGTTTTTTACTTATCAACTTTTAAACCTCCTAAGAAGGTTTTAAAATAGTTGGAGATTATTAGGAAGCATTTCTTTTGAAAAAGACCCGGTCATGTGAGTAGATTTGCCCAGTTGATACCTTGGAAAGACATTTGCACACCAAGGAAGGAGGTTTAGGCATGCAAGGTTTGGAGGTTTTCAATGAAGCTCTTCTCTTGAAGTGGGTGGTTAAGATGCTCTCTGGAGAGAAATCTTTGGCCTCTAAGGTGATCCAAGACTCATATGGGGTGGAGATGAATCTTAATGCTAGAATGGTCAATGGACGTGGTTCGTCTGCGTTCTGACATTCCATGTGCCCTGTTTTGAAGGAAAACATTGGTGCTTTTGAACCGGTTTTGGGAAATAGGAAATTTTTCAAGTTTTGGAAAGACTGTTGGTGTGATTATGGTCCGCTTTCAGATTTGTTTCCAAGAGTTTTTCAGCTTGTACAAAACAAGTTTGCAAAGGTCAAAGATATGTGGGATATGCAAAGAAGTACATAGGATATCCAGCTACCAATTGGACTGTCAGATCAGACTTTTGAAGATTTTCAGCAACTGTTAAATGCCATTTCAGAACTGCAGCCTACGTGGCTTGTTGGACTAAGGCTTTCGCTGCTTTGTGGTGTATTTGCCTGCAAAGGAATGGCAAGAGTTTTAGAGCTGAGCAGTATTGGGTTGATAATATGTTGAAGGAGATAGAATTTTTCTCTGATTTTTGCTGCACAACTTGTACGTCCGTTCCTTTTTTTTATGATTAATACAATCTTTGGATGATTACCGATCTCACGTAATCTTCCTTTTTCCTTTTTCAAAAAAAAAAAAAAAATCATCACCTATGGGTGATGTTGTTGCTACCGGTACTTGAGTGAAGTATTGATCATAGTTGACAAGCATATTCTTGCTGTTAATATGATTTTGCTTTCCATGACAGATTTTAATATCATCTTGGGCATGGACCAACTGCGAGAGCATTATGCAGTAATTTCTTGTAGACAAAAGAAAGTGGTCCTTAGCAGGCCTAACAAAGCAGAAATAGTGATTCATGGTGTTCGTAGAAGTGGTCACATGATTATCTCAGCTTGGAAACTTTCAAATTACTAGATAGGGGTTGCACAACATATTTGGCCAGCATAATCAAAACTGAACCTTCTCAGGCATAAGTTGAGGAGTTGGATGTTGTAGGAGATTTTTCGGGTGTCTTCCTGGATGATCTTCCAAGATTACCTCCTCGAAGGGAGGTTGACTTCACAATAGATATCTTGCCTGGAACTGCCCCTATATCGAAGGCTACATATGGCATGGCACTAACAAAGCTTAAGGAGTTGAAGAAGTAGTCGCAAAGGCAAGATTCACTGCAAAGGATCCTTACACCCAGGTTGGTTCACTTAAACTTTGCATTAAACAAGGTGATTGTGAAAAATAAGTACCCTCTACCTCACATTGAGGATCTATTTGATCAACTCCAAGGGGCAACATTATTCTCTAAGACAGATCGAAGATCAGGTTACCATCATCTTCGAATTGGTGATGAAGATATTCCTAAGACAGCTTTTAAAACCAGCTATGGGTATTACGAGTTCCTAGTAATGCCCATTGGACTAACTAATGCACGAGTAGCTTTCATGGAGCTAATGAATAGACTATTCCATGAGTTTCTGGATAAATTTGTGATTGTATTCGTGGATGACATTTTTGGTATATTCACCAAATTAGGAGCAACATTAGGAACACTTGAAAATTGTGTTGGAGACCTTACGGAAACATCAATTTTATGCCAAATCCTCCAAGTGCAATTTCTGGCTTGAAAAAGTTGCATTCTTGGGTTATGTCATATCCGAAGAGGGCATTGTGATAGACCTAGCCAAGGTTGAAGCAAAACATTAACTGGACTCAACCAAAGAATGCCGCAAAGATTCATAGCTTTTTGGGTCTAGCAAGGTACTATAGAAGATTCATACACAACTTCTCAAGGATATAGCTACCTATGACACGGCTATGTGGAAAGATATCAAATTTGAATGGTTGGAGAAGTGTGAGCAAAGTTTTCGAGAACTCAAGAGGAGATTGACCACAACAACAGTGCTAACTTTACCTTCTAGTAGCGGTAGATATATTGCATGCAATGATGCATGATATAAACATGTTTACACTACTTAAGATGTCTATTTATGCATATTCTTAAGCATAGAATTGTATTGCATACTATAAATATTGCATAACATGCATCATCTTGCATTTAGATTAGTTCGAATAAAATGGAGGCTAATTGTCTCCTTTTATATTCAGGGATAGGGCAAACTTTTTATCAGGACCTTGGATCGAAGATCCAACCGTACAGATATGATCAGGACGATGATTGGAGTTCAACGACTCCAAGATCACCCTAATCAAACATCTGTAGCATCAGATAGAGACCGGGGAACCCTAGAAGATCAAGGGCCAATATGATGTGAATCTGCACTTCAAACAACCAATCCAACCGCACGGATGGATTCGGATCGACGATCGCAGCCTAACAGGGTGAAAATCGACTCAATCCAACAACCACGGCACCATCTACATCATCCAGAAGATGGACGGTCAAGATGGTGTCGCGTGGCGCCATCTCGGCCGCCCAACCAACCGCCCTCGACTTCTGAAGATGCTATCACCCGCGAATCTCCGCCGTTGGATCAAGATCCAAAGGCTGAGATTACGCCCAACCAGCGTACCCATCCTCTAAAGTCACACCTGAAGGAGCCGCCTTGACCATTAGATCTCAATCCAACGGTCCTGATCGTGTGCACATGAATTCGTCCCCGCGACACAAGAGTCGCTATAACACAGCGAGTGAACACGCTCGCGAAAAGGCGAGGCCCGCATTCGAGCCTACGCGAGCGGCATCTGAGGCATGGGTGAGCGAGCTCCGCGACCGCTCAATCGCAATCAAGTAGCTGCGGGCACTCAATCCATTCCATGCACTATCGCACGCCCGCGCGTGACGCAAGATCGCACGCAGGCGTTGCGCACAGAAGAGGCAGGAGAGAAGCGCTCTCAGCCATTCGATCTCACGATCAAACGGCCAAGATTCAGAGGACGTGGGCGGTGCGGGAGGCAAGCGGGCGCGTGAGCACCGCCCCACTACGCCCACGATGGGGCTTTAGCAACGATTTTATACGTCACTAAAGACCCCTGATTTAATATTTTTAAATTAAAATGACCAAATTACCCCCACTCCTTGCAACTATAAAAGGAGACCCCATCCATACGAAATTCTCATCATTTCTCCTCTCCCTCTCCAAAGCTCAAAAGAAACTTATCCCACACCCGGGATGCTTCTCACGAGATAAAGTCAAATTTTTGTCCCCCTTTCGAAAGCGGATCCCGGGACAACGACAACGTGCTACCCCGTTCCCGTTCTTCCCACTTCGTCCTCCTTCGTCCTGCTCCGTTCCCTGTCTTCCAAGCGTCGTCCCGTCCGGCTCGTCCTCCAAGCGACCATCCAGGAGGATATCTCTCTCCCCATTCTTTTTACTGCTTTCTAGAATAGGTTTACTACTTTCTAGAATAGATTTACTGCTTTCTAGTGTAATCATTTTCCCGCTTTCTAGTCGTAATATTTAGTGTAACGAACAATCCCTCTGATAATGAATTTCATGTTCATTCTACATCTCGTTTTGATTTTTGTTTGTAATATTATCTCTCTTCTATTTATGGTAAATAGATAGATAGTTTCTAATCAATTATTCTACTTCGTGACAAATAAAACAAACACGTATTTTTAAATCAAACGGCCACCTCCCTGAGTTCGACTCGAGATTTTCATTCCAGTATAAATTTTATTTGTTGAACACGAGTTATTCGCTTTCATACTACGACGACAGGTTTTCAAAACCAAACACGTTAGCGTAACAACCCGTAGCGTTCAACATATATTACGTTCAAAACCAACCTGTAGCGGTAGATATATTGCATGCAGTGATGCATCTAGCATAGGACTTAGGTGTGTCATGCAAAATGAGAGTGGTTTCATATGCTACTCGTCAATTGAAAACCAATGAGCTAAACTACCCAACCCATGATCTTGAACTTGCAGTAGTGGTTTTTGCTTTAAAGATATGGCAACACTATTTGTATGGGGAACAATTTAAGGTGTTCACTGATCATACGAGCCTAAAATATATTTTCTCCCAAAAGGAGTTAAATATGAAGCAGCGAAGGTGGTTGGAATTTCTAAAAGATTATGACTTCTCAATTGAATATCACCCAGGGAAGGCAAATGCAATTGCTGATGCTTTGAATATGAAATGGGAAGGCCAACTGTAAAGCTTGAAATTGCAATGGTAGCTAATGAAGGATTTGGAAAGGTGGAAGCCTTTTATTGATAGGGAGGCTGGCATCTTCATTTTTGGCCTCAAGATCCAACCTGATGTGTTTGGGAAGATTGTATCGGCACAAAAGGATGATGCAAAGCTATAGGAAAATTTATGGAAGCTTCACAAAGGAACAATTGGAGTTGATGGGGGATTAAGATTTCGAAATTGACTATGGGTTCCAAACCAAAAGGAATTAAGGAAAGAAATTCTAGAGGAATCCCATGGATCAATGTATACCATCCACTTGGGAAGTACAAAAATGTACAAAGATTTGCAAAGAAATTTTTGGTGGCCGAGAATGAGGAAAGACATGGCTGAGTTTGTGTCCAAATGGCTTGTTTGTCAGCAAATCAATATTTAACATCAGAGACCTGGAGTCAAGTTACAGTTGTTGGAGATACCGAAGTGGAAATGGGAGCATATCACTATGGATTTTGTTCTGGATTACCAAGAACAAAGAAGAGTGATGATCAGATATGGGTGATTATTGATTGGCTGACTAAGTCATCACACTTCCGAGCCACTCGTAAAACTCAAGATATGGAGAACCTAGCTGAACTATATATGACAGAGACAGTTAGACTTCATGGTGTTCCTGTGTCTATTATCTCAGATAGAGATCCCAAATTTACATCTAGATTTTGGAAGAACTTGAACAATGCAATGGGGACCAACCTGAATTTCAGAATAGCTTTTCATTCGTAAACTAATGGTCAGTCTGAAAGGACCATCCAACCTTTGAGGATATGCTAAGAGCATGTGCTTTTGACTTTGCTGGGAGTTGGGACCAGCATCTAGCATTGGTCATATTAGCCTATAACAGCTATCACTCAAGCATCAAGAAGGCTCCATATGAGGCACTTTATGGGAGACCTTCCAAATGACCCTTGTGTTGGAAACTTGGAGAGATGTGGGCAAGAGATGCGTCATGGGACCAGAGCTTGTACAAGATTGTGCAGAAAGGTAGATGTAATTAAGAAAAGATTATTGGCAGCTCATAGTAGACAGAAATCTTATCCTGATCGACATAGGCAAGACTTGACATCTGCAGTTGGTGATCATGTGTTCTTGAAGTTTTCTCCTATTAAAGGAGTCTTGCAGTTTGGAAAGAAAGGAAAATTGAGTCCTAGATATGTGGGACCCTTTGAGATATTGGAGAAAATTGTAGATGCTGCTTATCGGATTGCACTCCCACCTTAATATGCCAAATTGCACAATGTATTCCATGTCTCCATGCTGAAGAAATATAACCCAGATCCTTTCCACATTATTGAGCATGAGGTGCTAGATATCCAGCCTAATTTGACCTATGAGGAAAAGCCAATAGGAATCATTGATCAAAGAGTACACCAGCTTAAACATCAAGTAGTTCCAATGGAAGTTGTAATGGAAGCGTCACAATCGAGAAGAGGCTACTTGGGAGTTGATAGAGGAAATGCATAAGCATTATCCCAAACTTTTCAGTAAGCACCTTTCATGAAATTTCGAGGATAATTTTTTTTAAGGGGGTGAGGTTATAATATCTTGGTTTTTATTTGGGAAGAAAAACAAAGAACAAAGACATAAATAATGGCAATTAAAAAAGAAACCACCAATTAACCCCACTATTGAACCTTTTTATTTTCAAAGACCAAAAAAAAAGGAAGGAAAAGAAAGGGAATTGTAACTAAGTCCTTGGGATATTATCTCCACTCAGTGTTGAAAGTTTTTGAGAAAACCTATTTTGCAAAATATCATGCCAAAATCCAATAGTTGTGTTCCACCTTAATCTTCATCAGTGGAGAAATTGGGGACGTTAACGGTGACATTAGGGGAGATGCCAAAAAGGATGGTGGTGGTTCGAGTCTACGTAGAGGGAAATGTGCATATTCGAGGTATGTGATCAAACCCTAATCGGAATAGAAAATCAAGTGCATTAATGTTGATTGTTAATGATCATGCCTAAGAGTAATACTATGGAAATGAGGCAATAGCTCCTTACGTGACATCCATAATTGATCATCCATCATATATATTAATAACTAGGTATTAGAGTATTGACTTGTATCAATTTGTATTCATCATGTAGTTGATTATGATTGTTATTATTGTGAAAAGAAATAAACTTCATTGTTCTTCATTAAGCAAGTCTTAGCCATCTTTGTATAAAAAGAGGGATTTCAAATAATAGAAACAAACTTTAACAAATCAAATCTAATAATATCCCTAAAAATAAAAAGTGATAAATCAAAAATAGATTTTTTTAATTTCCTAATTCTATAATATTTCTAACACTCCCCCCAAGTTGAAGCATGCAATGACCAACTTGCTATAAGAGTGAACTCTCCCCCAATGTAAACTTCTGGAGGAGCAAGCAATACATTGGAGTAGGAACGACTGTGGCAGTAGTAAGTGTAGTAAACTAGAAGTGTGCATGATTTTCTAATTTTCTATTCTATAATATCTCTAACAGTTATTATAATTATTATTATTATGCCTTTATACTGGATGTGTGCACGCTTTCCATTAATATCAAATACTTGGCCGATCATGGTAAGATAGATTTCATATGCTCTAGACATGTAGTAAATGGGCTGGTTAATATTGTTGTGGAAAAATAAAAATGGATTGATCACGAGGGCATGTGGTTATGTTGGTCAAATTTATAACTGCACACACACACACACACATATAGGCCCTATCATCTGAACATTGTGTCGAAAATTTACTAATAAGTACTACATGAGAATCATTAGATGAAGATCGCACGATCAAATGTAATACCATCTAAAGTAACGAAGGTAGTTTTGTAATACATTAATATTAATTGAAGTTGCCAAAAAAAAATCTACACATAATTTGAATAATATAACATTCCTAAAAAGTAAGATGCGGTTACTACTAATCCAAATATACATTTTAAAAATAGATAGTGAATTACTAACATGATAATATTGTTAGTAATACAAAAATGATACAAAGAAACTATTAATTAACAAACCTAAATGCTATACATTCCAAAAAAAACTAAAGGACCGAAGAATCTCTATGTTCGAATGTTCAAAACAAAGAAGGAATACATCTTAAATTAAAGAAAAGGTAACAACAAAGAACCGTTGTAACATGATATAAATACGTTTGTAATGGATAATCATGTTGGTTGTAATAAATGCTAGGTATTTTATAACAAAATAGTAAACATGTTATAATAGTGAAAATCGAATTTGCATTACACAAAATAACACGATTAAAATCATAAACATAACTAAATTTGTAATACAAACATGTTTTACTTGTATGACAGAAACATTTAGTGCTAAAAAGTAATGGCATTTTATACGAACTATATTACTAATGGATCTTGTATTACGACTATAAAGTTGCATTGCAAAATAGAATGAGATCGATGTCATTATGTATGTCGTAATACAAATTTATACGAAATTCTATGAATTCTAATATAAAAGATGTCGGCTTATCATGTAATACAATTTATAGACGTGATTGCTTAGTGTGTTGTAATTTAAAATCATCTTAAATTATAATACGCCAAAATGCAATATGATTTTATAATACAAAACGCAATCAATCTAGAAATTTTAGAATGTGTTACGAATGTCATGTAATGTAATACACAACCAACTTATGAAGTAAAATAAAAGGTGATATGATTTAATTATGTAAAACAAAAGGTAACGTGAGTTCTGGAAGGAATATGGAACTATGAAACAATGTGTTACATATTTTTATAATACAAAGTTACAGATAACAAACAACGTACCTTCAATACAAGAAAGAAGTTGGACACAGAGAAATGTTGAATGAAAAAGATGAGGTTAGAAATGGTGAGTCACATTAACAAATAACAAAAAATGTTTGGATGGATATTCCATAATCGTGTTATTCATAAATAACATAATAAATTTGATTAGATAATTCCTTAAATAATAGGTGATTTTCTAAACTACCTTTTGACAAGTGTAGTGGTTTCCATCAACGGCAAGCATCATCCAACAGACACAATCATGGACATTTTTTAGGGTTTCTGAGCATAATGCTTAATTGATACTTTTCCTATATATATATATATATAAGGTGTGGATTGATGCAATTGATCTTTATGGCAATCATCTTGAGAATTATATTAAATTAAAGGAATGAACTTTCAGAGTTTGTAGCCAAAAATCAGACAAGAAGTTCACCTCCCTCACTACATCTTGCACCCAACACCACTCTCTAAAAATCTTGCCATTCCGTTGTAGCCAAGGACACCAAATCGTCACCAAACCTTTCACCCAGCCAGCAACATCCAGATCATAATGGTCCTGGAACAACTTCCAGAAGGAAGAGAAGTTGGAAGCATCAATCGTACGAAGTTGCAATGTCTGCTAAACATCCTTGGAGAAGGGGCATTAGAAGAAGAGATGATCTAGATCTTCCTCATCTGTATGGCAAAAAATACGTGACATCCACATCCTCCCTCCACCTTCACATAAAACATTTCGTTACCAGGCGCTTTCGCCTAAACAGCCACAGGAAAATTTTTATCTTCAACAGAAGCATACATTTCCAAATCTCTTTTGAATCTTTCTTTGTATCATTATTTTCTCCATCCGGCTGAATCAATCTTGTATAAGCTTTTTTTACCATGAATACCTCATTTCTCCAACAGTATGCATCTCTGCAAAATTAGTTCGGCCTCAGATCTGAAATGGTAAACAGTAGTTGCTGAAATTCATGTAACGTGGACTCTGACAGCCCAGGGGGCAAAAGTAACTCCCAACTGTTGTATTGTTCATCCCACACATCACCATCAGTTGCCCTTTTGTTGTTAATCAACTGAAAAACTCTTGTAAACCGATCTGAAAATTTCCCCAAACCAATCCAATCTTGCAGCCAAAACTTAAATCCTTGCATCTTTATGCATATTATATTAATCATATGGTATTTGATCATATGTTATAATGGACTGAAAAATCTTGGATACTTATGGGTATAATGAAAGCTTCCTGCTTGTTATATATATTTATTATTTAAGATGCCTTTCACTGATATTATCATTTATGAATAATCTCAAATGAGGTGGAGATAGTACACTGGAATGAGAACTTATGTATATTTATATTTGTATTAAATATGGAATGGGTAGGATGGCTTAACATAACTTATAAAAATAAATGAAGACAGAAAAGCGATAATTGCACCATATCACCTTAATATAATCCAAAGGCATTACATGTTAGTTTGGAAAACATGAACTGGTTTTTAGATTTTGGGTGATGCTATGTCAAATATTTTGGTGTAAAGAATTTCTTAAAAATATAAATTGGCATTTTTCTAGATAGTCGTTAGTATGAGATAGCATCTCGTGAACCTACCTACATATTTTATTGGCAAGCCCATTTATGTGAGTTGTTTGATATAAATAAAAAATTACAAGTTAACATCAGCACTGACTCAAATAAGTCACATGTTCGACACAAAAGAACCTCTTGAGCCTAAGGGGCAACTCCTACTGGGGGTGTATGGTTCTATTAACCAAGAGGCAAAAGGTAAGTTCTCTATAGATGTACCTACTCTGTCATGTTTAAATCATGGAGTGTAAGTGCTAGAGGTATAATTTGAATAAAGTTTATTGAAAAGGTTTTAAAGTAATAGATCTCATGAATAAAGCATGCAAGTTAAAATGCTTAATGCCTCTTTATGGTGCATGGAATCCTTACCAAGCTATAAATTTTATTATATTAAGGTATATCATGATTTATGGATAAGTAATGTAATAAGAATTTTTTTTGTATGCATGCAACAATATGTGCAATACGTTTGATCAAGCTTGTTAAGCATATAATTATAATTAATCAATGTGACCCTTTTTTGATCACATACTAAACTTTGGCTCATCAAGTAGTTGTAAAAATTAAATCTTAGGTGCATTGGAGGAGTGAAGGAATGGAGGTTTCGTGTTGTGGGATTAGAGGATATCTAGCTCGGTACGACTCTCTCAGGAGACAATCTTTATGGATATCATTGTGCCCACTGGAATAATCCTATGCTTATCTAGCTTTTAGACTCTCTTAAACTCTTGTTTGGTTTGTAGTCATGGAACTCTATGGACTAGACATGGGTCCTTGATTTATAGACTTTTGCAAGTTAGTAGTCTATACATGTGTTCATAGCAATCTCGACTTATTGTGAATATTAGTGTGCTTTCGCTTTACAAGAGGTCAGGGTTGTTACAGAAAGGCACCTATTCTCTTTTCGGTCTCCAAAGTAGAGGCCCATTAGAGTGCAACTTCAATAGTTCAGCTTCCACCTACAGCCAATGTGCCATTATCAGCAAATTGGCCTATAAACAAGAATAAGAACGCAGTTTCCCATCTTTGCCAAGAAAAGAGCCATGACTTAGATTACATCATTCTCATGTTATATCTTGCATTTGAGCGTGAGGATTTCAGCTTGTAACAGTTGAGCATTCCATTCTTTACTCTGAGGGAGTGTTTAAAGAGAGAAATTTGAATAATTAGGTAAATGGATCATGATAGGATCCATTATAGAGTTTAGTCCAACCTTATGTAAGTGGGCTCTTGTACCCCTTTTGTTCTTGTCAAAAAGTTAAGAGTTGAAGATTAAATTTTCTTGCTAGTGGATTTTATTACTTCTGGTTCAAACTATTGCCATTATAGTCAAGTTTCATGTGCCTGTCTAACAAGGATCAGTTAAAGATTATTGGTACAGTCAAGTACATTTTAAAGGATGGTAATAAAGTACTTATATGAAGTACAAACTTTGTAGTAATTCTTTATCAAGCTCTTTCATAGTAATAATGCCATGGAGTTCCTGCAGCATGACCTTAAATCCTTTTTGCTTCTAATGGCACCAAGGCTTTAAAAAAATGAGGTGGAATGAGATGATTTTGTGCTATCAAGATGAGGCATAAGCCTCAAGGTAGTAGAGGTGTAAGCCTTGGTTTCAAGGATAAAAGATTAAAAATAGATATAAATATGTGCTTCTTACATGCAAATAGTATGGGAATAATATATGTTAGGAAATAAATCAATTAGGTTATTTGATTAGTATCTACTAATTTTGTCTTAGTTAAGTTTCCATGTATGTCCTTTGCCTCTCTATATAAAGAGGACAAAAGTCTCTCTATTTGATGAATAACAAAAATTATTTTCCCCTTGAAATTCTCTACATGGTATCAGAATAGGTTTGATCCTATGGGAAAGAAGAAACCCTAGAGAGGGGAGGCCCTCCGACGACACCGTCGGCCTTCGACGAGCCACCTGAGAGGCTCTCTCCTCTCCACAACCCCTCATCTTCCTCTTATGCTCTTCCATTACTACTGCTGCTCATCGCCGGTAGAAAAATCGCCACTAGCCTGCCTCCGGCCACCGCTCGGCAAGGGACCACCGGTGGAGTGGTTGTCAAGGCCCTGGCTTCCAAATCAACCACCTCCGATGGCCAACTAATCGGCCACACGCTACCAGTGAAGCCCCCTTTGATCGGCGTCGATCGAGGGTTTGAGAGCACCATCACATTCCATGAAGGCTACTCTACCAAACCAAGGTGCCCCGATCCTCCTCCGACCTGTAGGAGTGCCCCCACGCTCCTCTCTACATTGTAGTGTTGCCGCTCACACAAAATAAATAAATAAATAAATAATAAAGAAGGAGAAGAAGAGGGAGCCAATGATGGCTACTCTCCTCTCCTCCATGTCGAAGTTGTTGATGCTGCTTCATGCCTAGCAGAGAAGAAGAGCACTGGTAGAGAAGCAAGAAGACAAAGAAAACCCTTTTCGGTTAAGAGTTTGGAATTTTTCCCCTCTTTTTAAAAAAAAAAAAGAGAGGATTATTTTCCAAATGGGTTTCAATTTGTTTTAGGGCCTTTGTGTGTAGCCCTTCAAGTTCTAGATCTATTTTTTGTTTGAATCCTTATATGTTGCGTGGAAGATACAAGAGTTGAAAGCAAGAGTCGCCTCAAGATGTCAAAATTCGAGTAATACTCTCATGCACCTCAAGAGAAACCAAGCGTTGACTGGCTCTGTGAGAGCATACAAGAAGAGATACCCAGGGTTGAAGACACGAAGAAGGGACTACCAAATCGACATAAGATGATCTCCACTCCCTTAAGGATCCAAGTCTTCATCGTCTCCCGCATCTCGACTTGCAGGGAAGTCTTAGGAAATAAATTAATTAGGTTATTTGATTAGTATTTACTAATTTTAAGTCTTAGTTGAGTTTCCATGTATACCCATTGCCCCTCTATATAAAGAGGGCTAGGGCCTCTCTATTTGATGAATAACAAGAATTACTTTCCCCCAAAATTCTCTACAATATAAAAAGGGGATTTTCCATAGATGCCCCTAAAAACATGCCTTTCTTCTGACCTCACTAATATTAATTTTCTAGAGGTCAAAAATTCTCATGCATAATAGACTACTTGTTGAAGCTACGGGTTACTACGCTATCGTATTTGGTTTTGAAAAACCTGTCGTCGTAGTTTGAAAGCAAAGAACTCGTGTTCAACAAATAAAATTTGTACCGGAATAAAAATCCTAGGTCGAACTCAGGGAGGCTACGTCGATCTATATTCGCAATTATATTTTCTTAGGATTTTTGTTGAAAAGCGAAGCGCCGTAATTACAATAAAGCAATATTAACAATCAGAATAAACGAGAGAGAGAAAACATGCACTTAATATTTCAAAATATTTATAAAATAAAACAAAAGAAATTACACTAGAAAGTAGAAAATCTATTACACTAAAAAGCAGAAAAATTCTACTCTAGAAAGCTGAAAAGAGGAATGGGAGAGAGAAGTTATCCTCCTCAACATTGCTTGGAGGACGAGCCGGACGAGACGCCTCCTGGAAGACGGAGGACAGAGCAGGAAGGAGGTCGAGGCAGGAGGAACGAGAATGGGCAGCACATCGTCGTCGTCGCGGGATTCGCTTCTGAAATAAGGGCCAAAATTTGACTTTATCTCTTGAGGAGCATCCCGAGTGTGGGACAAGCTTCTCTTAAGCTTTGGAGAGGGAGAGAAGAGAAGGGATGAGAATTTCGTATGGAGGGGGTCTCCTTTTATTGTTGCAAGGAGTGAGGGTAATTTGATCTTTTTAATTTGAAATACATTAATTCAGGACCTTTAGGGACGGATAAATCCGTCGCTAAAGGTCCGAACGTGGGCGTTGTGGGCGGTGCGCGCGCGCTCGCTCGCCTCCTCATCGCGTGCTCGCCCGTCTAATCCCGCATTACGCGCAAGCATCTGATGGAGCATGAGCGCTATCAAGCACGCGCAGCCGCTCGATCGCGATTGAGTGCTCAATCGCACCCGCTTGCCACGCCTCAGCAGCCGCTCCTCGCAACTCGAACGCACACCTCACCTTCTCACAAGCACGCTCAACCAATGCGCTATCAGCGCGTTTGTGTCGTGCTTAAGGATTATGCGTGCACACCCCACAACCACTGGATGAGCATCCAACGGCTGAGAAGCGACGATCAGATTGAAGAGAAGGTGTGGCAGGTGCAGCGGCTGGTTGGGCAGCTAAGATGGCGCCACGTAGCGCCATCTTGGCTGTCCATCTTCTGGATGATGTAGATAGTGCCACGGTTGTCGGATTGAGTCGATTTTCGCGCCGTTAGGCTGCGATCGTTGATCCAAATCCATTCGTGCGATCGAATTTGTCGTTTGAAGTGCGGATTCACACCATCTTGGCCCTTAATCTTCTAGGGTCCATCGGTCTCTATCTGATGCTATAGATGTCTGATTATGGCGATCTTTGAGTCGTTGAACTCGAATCGTCGCCCTGATCAAATCTGTACGGTTGGATCTTCGATCCAAGGCCACGATAAAATGTTACCCTGTCCCTGAACATAAAAGGAGAAAATTAACCTTCATTTTATTCAAACTAATCTAAATGCAAGATGATGCATGTTATGCAATATTTATAGTATGTAATGCAATTCTATGCTTAAGAACATGCATAAATAGACATTTTATGTAATGTAAACATGTTTACATCACTACTACTCATCCAAGCTCTTCAATTCCTACTCACTCATCCCATCCCTTGGTCATCATCCTACTTTTGTGCTTTTTGTGGTCTGACTCAAATTGCGCTTCAACCTCATTGATTCCCCTCACTTCAAGCCAAACAATGTAGGTATCAATTAGAAGAATCTTCTTTGGAAGGTGCAGAGCGAAGCAAGTAGGGATGAGAACCTCCTTGTCTCTTCAAAAATTCCAAAATGAACCTTCTATCACTCTCACTTCCATTCATGCTTCTTTCTTTCCCAACCAGCTTCTAGTTACACCCTTGTCCCTACCTTTTTCATATTTACATATGTACCCGTGAAACGAATAGGTAGTTTACACAAAATGCCCTCCTGTTAAAAAGCTAGTCATATCTTTTTTTTTTCCTTTGAAATGTGCACCAGTCATCTTAATGGATGAAAACGTACATGTCAATATAATTGTGGATAGACAATTGTAGTTATTTGATCTCAATCCTTCTTTTTGCTTTTCATTTTTTCTTCTAATAGAAAGCAAAAATAATGTTACCATTCAATATTGTATAAATCATAAGCATATATAAGCAATGGCCACAATAGCTACTATAACCCCTTAAGAACAAAAAAACAACAAAACCATCCTCCATCATCCCAATTAACGCCTAACAATGTTACACAATCAAATTACAGAACAATACGACTCTCCACTGAAAACTCGCAAACACCTATTAGATCACCAGATTTACTACCCTAAGGATAGAAGTGACCCACCAACCACCCACATCCTCAGCCCGACAATATCCCTTGTGATTAGTGCAACAATGAGAACTTCTCCTTCCATGGGAAAGGACAAAGGGAGCTCCATGAACCCTATCCTCCTAGTCATCACCACAACTATAACCTTCGCCCCTTCTTGCAAGTGCCTCCTGACCAATGAAGTAATACAACCCCAACCTCCCGAGCTACATCGTGAACCTCCCTTCTTCGAAGACCTCATACTAGATGTCCTTTTCTTTCTCGCAGGAACCTCCTTAAAATTGAGGTGACGGCTTAAATAGCTAATGTTGGGGTAGGCACTAGGTCCAGGTCAAGCTTAGGGGTAAGCTAAGGAAAAGTTGTTAGGATGTGGTCCAAGAGGGCATTCAAAGAATGGTTGAGGATGTTGTAAGGTTGAGAGGGAAGGAAGAAACGAGGGCATTGGTGAAGAAAAAGTTGCCAGAGATCGAGGTGGGTGAAATGTTGGTGGGTAGCAAGTTGTTCATGATGGATCTAGAAAGACTTGTGGAAAGGTCAACGTAGGTGAGGAAGGAGAGAGAGCACAGCTACATAGGGATTGTATTGACAAGTTGTTGGAGGGCATTAGAGGATGGAAGGAGGAGAGGAGCAGGAGAAAGGAGGCGGGTGGCAATAGGAGGGTCAAAGGAGGAGGAAGAGGAAGTTAGGGAGGAGTGATAGGCAGAAGAAAGAACTCAAGATCAAATAAAAGAAACTTTAAGGGATAGTTTACTTCCTAGGTTAACCCCTTGGGTTAACCCATGTTTACTTGCCTAGTTAACCCATGGATGGAAAACCAGAGTTTCGGGATAGAAAACTCATGTTTTGCTAACATAGGTCGGAGGCCATGTTAAGCATACACGGGTTCCAACGCTCTCCCATACCCCATTGTTAGAGGTCTAACAACACTTCCATGGTGTGCCCAATCTTTGCAACTCTCCCCACGATGCCTCTTCTCACGCATAATATCACTCCCCCACTTCCACAATCACTGCATCCCATTTCTTCCCTACTAAAACCACCCTCCAACACCCTCACAATCACTCCCTCCTCTTGGTTCGACCCCACTATCCCAACCCTCGCCACCTTTTCCTTGTGACCTCCTTTGTCAAGATTAGCAATGAGAGTTGGCGGGGATGGGCCGACGATGCCAAGAGGGTGAGGACGAGGGTCGATTTGTTGCACTTGGTGATGCCTGGGTGGAGCTGGTGGAGGCTTCAAGGGAAGAGAGGGGGAGGAGTGGGGAGCTAAGACTAAGGGGGTCATCTGCACAATGCAATGGGGAGGACGTTGGAGGTTGATGGGTGGGGAGAGGTAGTTCCTATTTGTTGGTGACAAGGCTCTTATCGTTGTGGCGGAGCGTGATTTCACATCCTGAACAGTTATTGACAGTTTGAATTTCCGTTAGGCAACCAGCTCATGTTTTTGTGTCTTAATTTTGATTCTACTGGAATTTGTCTCTGCACTTAGTCCGATCCTAGTGTTTGGTTTTGATTGTAGTTCATAGTATTTGCAGTTTTTAGTGCTTGATATAAATAGTGAAGAAAATTTAAGCTTGCTCTCTATGTGGTAGCAATGCAATTGCGGTATATGGAATCCGATTATAGAAAGAGAAACGTGGAATTGTGGATGCCTAGCTTGACTTGAGTTATGTTTCACGAAGTCAAATTGATCTTATGCCACCCAGATCCTTTAGGAAGGTTTGGGAGAAAACACACTGGTCCCAAAATACACTGAAGCTATGACCAAGCCTGTATCTAAAAGATCTATAGTTGGGACAAAACACATTGATCTTACTTGTGTTCGATCTATACTTGATACGGAGTTATAGGAAGGTACAATAGCCCTCAAAGCATATATACTCAGTGGTGGTACCTTTTTATCTGATAAAGCAGCATCAAAATTAACATAATAATGTAAATTAAGCATCATGCTAATCTTTCCGTAGTTCATACACGAGCTAAATGGAAGGATGAAGGATTGAAATTGGCTCTGTAATTCCTGTTTGTGAAGGGAACCTTGCTTTCTTCCCACCTATTATTTTGGTGCTGGTAATTATGTTGTCACACATGTAACTTCACTGTGCATATTTTCCCCCTTTGTAGAGCATAGACAAATGTATTTTGCTTTGTAGGCTTTATCTAATAAATGGACACCATACGGCTGGAACCTTGGAAGCAGCGGAACTATGGAAAGTGCACCAAGCCAGACATCCACTAAAAAAAGAGAAGGATCAAAAGGAGTTGGCTGTGCTCCTGTCCAGCACCAATACCATCTACATTCATGAAATTGTCAAGAGTGATTGTTAAAACACCACTTCACCCTAGAATACATGTCTGGAAATACCTCTTCTGAAGTGAAGATTGCAAGGAGAGTGAGCTAATTATGTCACATGCCCTAGCAAGTTTGACCTTCCACAACATCATCATAATATAGGTTATGCATCCAAGAAGAGATAATCTCCAAGGCCATCATGTAACTATTCTCAAGTTCCTCACATTTACAAAAACTGGTTGATTATGGAATAACTTTACCTAGAACCTTGCTAAGATGATTTATTAAGGCCTTAGTCATAATGAGGTAAATTGCATTACAAAGGGCCGCAATACACAAAAACCCTTGTTATTGTTTTTCCTCAACTTCTCTTCTATGTATACATGAAATAAATATTTTAGTTGTTTATCTTCTTGATGTAAAGTGAACTAGATTCCGCATGAATCATTAGGGGTATTGTTTTCTCCTTTTTCATTTGGATGATAACATCTATTTAATTTGGGGTTTAGTTCAAGTGATAGGATAAACTTGTCAATCAAATTCCACAGTTCTAATAGCAAGACATTCAGTTTTAATAATCTCAATTACATAAACAAGCACCATTATACTTCAAATCCTACAAATAATGTAATCTACCGTGTTAATAATCCAAATAAATTTAATAATAGTAGAAATAAAATTATTTCAACAAAATACAATTAATTATATATTTAAAATCTCCCAGATAACATTATTTACATAAATAATCACCAATACATAAAACAAGTCAAGACATACAACTACCATAACCACCTTCATATTTAAAAATATTATTCTAACAAACTTAACTACTATCCAAGGGTAAAAAGGTTATTTTCATATTTCTAACACCACCACCAAATAAACACAAGTTGACACCTATTCAAGTAAACAAAAACTAGTGTTAACACTCATTTGCAAGTAAATAGAAATGGAGGTTAGCACCGCTTCCACTTTTCCTAACACCACATTTCTAATCTCCCAAGTAAACTGGTCTTAAGGGTCTCTCCACAAAACTGTATTAATATTTCATTTCTCAACTGTTAAAGATGACAGGCTTTTTAACAAAGGGGCATTCTATGTAAACTGCGCAATGTTTTCAGACGTATGTATGTAATGTTTTAAGAGATTTATGTAAAAACCCATATAAAAAGTACATTTACATGCCTATTTATTCTACAGAAGCAGAAGAAATGATAAAAAAAAAAAATCACCTTCAGGTTGGACCAATTTAGTCTTTTATAGAAAATCAGAAACTTATTTTGATTTTAAACTAAAAATGCAAAAAGGGAGGGAAAAATGCAAAAATCAAGGGAAAAAAGTGCCCTTACAAGGTACAAAGTTCCATAGGAAGAAAGAGCAATATATATAATCTAATTTCAATACGATAAACATTGAAAAACTTTGGCATAGGATCACTTCCAAAATGCTATTTGCTAAGGATCTTCCATTCACGTATAAATAATTCACCAAAAATACCTGCAAAAGAGTTAGAGATCTACAATTAGAAACATTATATCCTAGCTAGTTAAACTGGTAGAATATGAATTTCTATAACAATAACATAGACTAGTCTCCTTTTAAATGTTTCAGATTTCTAGTAAGTATTAATTGTTTGCTATTTTATTTTTTGAAAGCATAGATTGTGAACAGTTCAATGTGTTGCATTTATAGTGTATGATTGTCATTATATGGATCATATAGTGTACAGTTGTAGTAATTTTACAATGCTGCAAATGTTATTTATTCACTTGTTAACTGAGGCCGTGCCTCAATTCTGCCTCAACCGCTTCGAACGTCAAGTGCCTGGCCACTATGAGGCACATGCCTCACTAAAGGCAGATGAGTCAGTTGCCCTGAAGCAAGTCCTTTAGGAAAAAATACCTTGCCAAGCCTCAAGGAATATACCTCGAGCACTACGAGGCACATTTTTTAAACCATGCTCAGAAAATCACTTTTTACAGTCCTAGATGACAACTTACCAGAGCAACAAACAAATGAACAACGTTGATAGAGCCAAAAATTCTCAGGGTAGAGAAACAATATTAAGATTTAGTTGTAACAATCAAAAGTAAATATCATCTTGAAAAACTAAAGAAGGTATTTGTTGGATTAAATAACTTGTAACAGGAATTCTTATCACCCCAAAGTTGTTTAGGAACCTTCTTGTGGCTGATCAGGATCCTAACAACATCAAGAACATCGTCAACCCCATTTTCGATGAGGTGTATGCATAAGAAATCTAATGTGTGGTGTCATAATACATTTAGATTCAGCAACTGACCATGTTCTGACTCTAGAGGACAAAAGTTCCATTATAGGCTATATCTCCTTTATTATGGGCAAGCAAGTCGGCATAGCAAGAAACTATGTGGGGCATTTCTGCACAGCCAAAATATAACCTATGGCACACATTGTGTATGAATTGATGTGAATTAAACCCTTTCTTGCTGATCTTGAATTGGACACTTGGATGCATGCCAATGTCCCATGATAACCATGCTTCCATTCTTGTGTTTAATGAATAGAGGAGACATATTGATGGTGATTGTCACTTCATAATGCCGTTAATGAAAGGAAGATTACCATGCCATCCATTTCATCAAAGCTTTAGATAGCTAACATTTTCATCAAGGCACTATTGAAGAAATGTAATATTTTTCTCCACAACAAGTTGGACATAACAGATACCTACACTGCTTAAGGGAGAGTATCACGTTTACTTCTACCCATTGGGTTTTGATTTCCTATTTCTTTGCTTTTTCTTCTACATGCCTAGTGTAAGTTTTCCACCTACCCTCCCTACATTAGAGAGGCTCGGGTTTCTCAATCTCCTTGCTTCCCTTTCCCTTCTTGGCCACTGCTTTGAATCCTTTTGATTTCAGTACTTTTAGCAATGATCATTGCCATATCATCTTTATAAACTGCAGCCCTAGGATAGACCCTTCATTATCCAAATCCCGGGAACTACAACATGCAAAGAACTCTTCAATGAGTAACCCATCTTAACGCCACACTTGCCATGAAAGTTCATGAGGTCAGATTTCTTTCTCCCTTCTCTTTTACTTAAAATTGTTGATAAATACAACCTTGAGAAAAGTGGCCGTAATGATCTTGCCAGAGAAGATAGTTGCACATGCTTCCCCAATATTTATTCGGTTAGAAAGAAAGCTGAAGTTGCATATCTAGTAGTTCATCATTTATAACATGCAGAGGTGGAAAACAAAAATATTGGGAGCCGGAATTCTGCTATAACTTGGGATGGCACAATACTAAAAATGAAACAATCAATAATGGCAAAAGCAAAATGGAGACTGAAACAAACTGCAACAAAATGTAACTAGATCTTTGCACAGCAGAACTAGATATTTATGATAGGGAAAACACAAGTAGAATGTTTGCAAGAAGAATCGTGCAACTTACCTTTCAGCAAAAGTGTGAAATTTGGACCTATCCTGATGAACCCACTAATATCGACGGTGATCCATAAGACTTGATGGTGGCCCTTAAGGCATTCCAACAAGGCTTAAACCCACTCAATGTAAATTGTAGCATAGATGAAGAGATGTGCAGGACAGTTTCCCAGATCAATTGAAGAAGAAAAAAGATCTAGGAAATGCACTTGTTAACATATCTGCATCCAATTTCCATACATGTGTAGCCACCTTAGAAAGGAGAAGCAAAACATACCAGACTAAACTTACCAGGTTTAAGAAAAGAAAAAGAATTAAACCATACCAAGCATTCTACTTCATTGGTGCTTCCGGTGTGACCTTCATCCAAGGGAAAGCTTCTTGAGAATAAGGGGACCATCTCAACTAAAAAAGCAGCTGCTGCATGATATATGCATTAGTTTTATTTTTGATAAGAAACTTTAGCACAAAAAATACACATATTTTAAAGACAAGCATTAGAATTCACGTAAGTGATGTGTATATATCTGAATAGCCTAAAATATGTTCTTAGTATCATAGAAGCATCATGTATTATAAATATTGCATAACATGCATCATCATGCATTTAAGCCAAATTGTACAAATTGTATAGTAATTCGTTCTTTTTGGTGGCCAAGGTCAAGGCGATATTTAATTAGTATCTCAGATTGAAGATCCAACCATATGGATCTGATCAGGGCGACGATCGGAGTTCAACGACTCCAAGATCACCCCGATCGGACTTTCGTAGCATCAGATGCAATCTGAGAAAGACAAAAGTCAAGGGACCAAGTCGTGTAAAGCCGTACTTCAGATGACAAATCCGACTGCACGAATGGGTTCAAATTGACGATCGCAACCCAACGACGTGAAAATCGACCCAATCCGACATCTGTGTCACCATTTACAGGACAGAAGATGGACAACCAAGATGGCACCACGCAGCGCCATCTCAGCCGCCCACACCGGTCATGAAAGCTCGCTGCTGCACTCTCTCTTCAGCCAATCATCAAATCTCAACCGTCTGATCGAAATCCCACAGTCAGGAGCAGATGCACATGCCTTCATCTTTGAGACAAGTCGAGGCGATGGCGCAATAGTCGCGCTCCTATGGGCGACACGGAGGTCGCGAGTTCGAGCCACGCATAGCGCGGGCAAGCAGGTGCGGTCAAATTGAGCCATTAGATCTTGATTGGGCGGCGGCGAAGGCGTCGACGTGGTGCACGGAGATGCTTCGATTCGTGCACGTGCAATCCTATGCGCCTCTGCATGCTTGATCGCACGCGGCGAGCACAATGAAGCTGATGAAGCGCGATGCATTTTAAGCCATCCGATCTTACAATCGAACGGTTGAGAATGCCCAATCGTGGGTATGCGTTAAGGCAACTGAAGCTGAGGAGGCAAGCGCACGCATGACCTACGCCCACAAATATGTCACTAAAGACCCCCTCATTTAATGTTTTAAGATGAAATGACCTAATTGTCCCTCCATTCTTCACCTATAAATAGCCCTACGACCCCCACATATCCTTCATCCCTTCCGTCACCTCTCTCCCTCTCCAAAATTCTAAAGAAGCTTGTCCCAAACCTAGGATGCTCCTCTAGAGTTAAAATCAAAATTGTCTCTTTCTCACCCCATTCGTGGAGCTCTTGTGGTCATCTTCTCACCCCCGTTCCAGAAGTGGATCCTGCAACGACGACGTCCTACCTCACCCCCGGTTCTTCCCGCTTCGTTCTCCGTCTTCCGTCTCCACTCTACATCTTCCAAGCATCGCCCGTTCCTGCTCGTTCTCCAAGCAACTGGCAAGTAAGATAATTTCTCACCTCCCTTTTCTTTACCGCTTTATAGATTAGATTTACCACTTTCTAGTTGTAATATTTCTAGCTTTCTAGTTATAAAAATATTAGCGTTGTTATAAAAAATGTTTTGTTCACTCTCTCTTTTTCTCTTCTAGTGTTAATATCGCAAGTAGATCTATTGTGATTATCCCGTCTTAAAACTAAAATTACAAAAAATATGTATAATTGTGGAATGCGAATCAATGTAACCTCCCTGTGTTCGACTTGAAATTCCTTTTGAGTTTCGGTAAATTTATTTGTTGATGGTTTTTCTCGCAAATTGCGCTACAACAGATTTTCCAAACTCAATCTTTTTGCGACGATTTTCCACTTCAACATTAAGCCTTGGAATCTAAATTATGTCCAATGTTGTACCATGTGGTTTAGCTTCCAATCTATTTTTCTTTTTTTTGAGGAAAAAAAGGGTTAATAAGAGATGTTAACCCCTTCTATCATTAAAGCAAAATGGGTTAATTACACCACAAAGAGTTAATGTAATGGAGTACTCAATAGAAAATCTTTCCCCACGAGAGACTACCCCGTTGCTCAACTAAGCTTCTCCATACAAACCATGGAAAAAAAAAAGACATGGATTTTTTTTTTTGAAAAAAGACATGGATATTTACATGATCAGAATCTCAAAGTTCTACACGTTATGAAGGAACAAGGAGAAAGGAGATAAATGAGTTGGAAGGAATGAGGTGGCTAAAAGCACAACACCCCTCTCACATATCGCTGATTATAGATGCAACTGTAAGAAAAAAGGGCACAAAGATTACTTTTTGAGCTATGCCCCCAACCCCCAGCTGTCAGCCTTTGCACGCTGTCAGGTGGGTGGCTACTTTATTAGGGGATAGAGCATCACAAGGTACTCGTCAGCTCTCATGCGCATTAGAGCGAGTGCCTTTTGTGTTAGAATCTGGATTAGCAGGTATTTTGCCATGTTTATGGGTCATGACATCACACTCTAAGAGTGAAGATGTGATTGCCTGGTTTGGGTGGGTGGTAGCAAGCCACCACCTCACATGGTCGACTCATCATGGCAGCATGTGTGATGTTTTGTGTCATTATCACAATCATTGTGTCATTATCACAATCATTGTGTCATCATAAGAGATGACGTGTTGCATCCTCATTTGTTAGGAGCGGATAGGTTTAATGTCAACATTAAATGCTGACATGATCTTTTTGGGTGGGAAAATTACACCCTTTTACCTACCCATTTCTAACTATAAGTAATGGTAGGTGAGTAGTAAATGCCCTTTTTACGTATAGTGAAATTATGAGTTTCCCGATCTCAAATTGCTCTCAAGTTTAGGGTAAATCGCAGCTGGGTCCACCTGAACTTGTCTGGTGCCGTCAATTCTCACATGTCAAATAACTGCTTGAATTGAAGAAAGATGGTGAGCCTTGCAAGGAAAGGTGAGGGCCCTTCAACCTTTGGTAGGTTATCAGAATATATGCTTGCTTTGTATATGTTGCCCTCCCTTATGAGAGATAGGAATGAAATCAAGTAGTTTCTTGATAAACACAACTTGCATAACGTGAAGTTTACTGTGCTAGGTGATGCTCTGTGAATATGCTCACTAGAAAGATAGACTCCATTATCTGTAAATGTGCAACAAAACATAGCATGAATATCTCGCTCAATCTGTTCGTAGTGTCCTTTCTTGGTTATTATAATTAAAGCGTTGTCTTAACTAAGTCTTAACTATTGGTCGATGATAAATGCACTTTTAGTTTTAATGTTTCCACCTGGGTACCTAGCCACGAACGAGGTCTTCTACCTTCTATTCGGGCTTATGCCCTTAAAAGTGAAAGGGAAGCTAGCATCCGACAGGTACATCCTCTGGTGTAGGCAAAACAAGTATAGGATTGAGGACCTACCAGATAGCTTGAAAGGGTAGGATCTCCATAATAGGGAGCCATTAAAAGTCTCCCACTTATGGCAAGGACCACCTACTAAAGACCTGCCACCTAGGCCCAAGGAGCTAGATCCTTTGGCTCAGCAGCATGCTGAAACTATGGCACATATGGGGACATTGCCCGATCCAACTTGAGGTGCAGTGAGGTGTGGAAGGCGCTCTCCTGGGTGGCAAATTCCTATCTGGTGCCAAGTAAGTCAGCATAAATGTGTATTTATCCATGAGGTGGATTAATTACTGACTATGCTCGCTTTTGCAGCTTTTTAGGCCTTTGCTAAGCCTAATCCCCCTAAGAAAAGGAGAGCGAAGGAAGAGGAAGGGTTGTTTAAGGCGTTTAGCCACCTGAAGAAAAGGAGGAAAGTGGAAGCCTCCCGTCCATGAAAAGCTACAGCAACCTTGTCCAAACTGACTAATTTGACACCTCAGTCGGAAGAGGCATTACCAGCCTACAAAGAAAAGGTAGGTGATGTCGCACCAATATCAGAAAAGGACGCCCCCCAAGAAGAGGCAGGGGAGAAAAAGGTAGAGGCCAAAGATGCCACAAAGTCCCAAGAGAAGATGGAGTCTTTAGGTAGTCATTTCGACATTTAGGGGAGTGAAGAGGTCTCCCTAAAGTATTAGGTGAAAACCCTTGCACCACCAACAAGTCATCACAAAGTAGGCGAATGTCATCCGCCGATTAACCCAAGTGACCAAGATGGGTTCAGCCTTATTGGGACTACCATAGGCTTTGTAAGGGGCTTAGTGCTAGAGAAATTGGCGGAGTAGCCAACCTCTCAGCCTCGCTCTCCTACTAAATGAGTAAAGGAACCTCGGATAGAACATTTCCGCCCGTGAGCGTCACGGAAGAAAAGAGGAGGCAAGAGGAGGCCACGTTCTTTAAATCTTCGATTCTGCTAGAGACCACCTAATCAAAGAAGGCAGAGCTGCTAGAGAAAGCTCAATCCTATCAAGAGCAAGTATTCACCGATCCTAAGTTGGACGAAGTGCCAACTCAGCAAGTTACCGAGGTCCTACTGGATGCCTCCAACGAGTGAAGTTAATTATGGAGTGGATACAGCTAACGATGTTAAGCTCTTCGGTAAAGTGGGCATGCTTGCTGCGTGCTCCATCAAATATGAGGAACCTCTATTGCAAGTATTTGCAAGTGGTAAGTTGCTAGTTCGCTTGACTTATACTTTTTTATTTTTTAGTATGATGTCCGTAAGTGTTAACTTGGAAGGTAATTGGGTTTGATTGTAAGCTAAAATGTGCTCTTTGGGAGCCACGTCTCATGCTATGTAATGTCGGGATCGTTTGAAAGGTCTCAATCTTACGTCGCAGAGCAAGCGACGAGTTAAGCAGATGCTTCTCTCCATGACTTCTACACTCTCTCCCGCCAACTTGAGGATGCTTTGCCCGCTTAGAAGATGGCTGAGGTGAAAGCGGCTACTTTGTTAGAGCAATTGGAGGTGAAGAAGGCCTCCAACAACACCCCCACCTTGCAGTTGGGAAGGGTGCAGCAATCTAAATAGAGGGCTCAAGCATCCTTAGCGAAAATAAAGATAGCTCTCCAAGAAAACGACCAAGCCATGATGGTCTCTATGACCTTCGAGGGCCATTATCAAGGAATGGCGACCTTGGAGAAAAGGTTGAAGGCCTGAACTTGGCGACCTCGAAGGTGACAGAGCCCTTAGGTCCTGCCAAGTGTCCAGTTGAAAGGTGTTAGTGACCACAAAAGAGGCACTCCAGACGAAGCAATCAATTGTTCTCTCCCTCATGATGGGATGGGTGCACTTGTGGGTGTCCCTCAAGGCACCAAAGGAGATAATAGCCCACTTGAACAATAAGCTACCGGCCAAGGAGAAGGTAATAGAGGCAATTGCCTCATAGGCGAAGCAGCTTTCCAACAAAGTCTACCGATTGAAAGGTGAAGCAAAAAATATTTCAACCTGAGATAGTGATGGATTTTTTCATTACTGACTCGTCAATGGAGGTTAGCTGGAATAGATTGACGATTGAGATCGTGAAGCATACCCTTGTTGTCGCCCAATCTACGCTAGGTGGCGGGGTGTTTAGCCTCGATGACTTCTTAGGATGGTCAATCGTCTAGTCTAGTCGAGTCTATGAGAACCAAACCTGCAAAGGTATCATCAAAGACCAAGTGCCAATTGAGCCTGCTCCTAAAGACTTGCCGATTGCCCCCTCCTAAAGATGAAGACAAAACAAAGGAAGGAGAAGGGGGGAGAGCATCAAATAGGTATCCTTGGTTGCAGGGCCCTCTATCACAGAAGAGGCAAACCGAATGTGCCCTTTCGGAGGAGTCGACCAAGGCAAGTGGGGATAGAGCTTAAATAGACTAAGGACTTAGTCTCATTTTGCCTTGTCCGCACTATTTATTTTTTTATTGATTTAATCAAGCGAAGTATGCCCCCCTTTCCTACTTGTACTAATCATTCTCATATGAATGAAAGCGATATCTTATGCTACATTACGTGTGTTGATTCCTTAGATTGTTTGGAAAATTATTATGTATGATTTGTTTGAATTCAACTTGTAAATGAAATCAAGCAAACCCAATAGAAGTAGATACATTTGTTGTTCATACTTAGACAAAATATGAACACAAATTTGCAACATGCCAAGAACACAGGGTGAGTTGCCCCTCCAATGTTTTCAACTTGTAGGAGCTAACTGAGTTGGAGTTGATAACCTTATATGGCCCTTCCTAATCATGGGCTAATTTGCCGCCTGGTTTACTTGGGTTTGAGGCTTCATTGATCTAAGGACTAAGTTGCCTACACTAAGCGACAACTGCCTTGCAATCGTCTGATCTGGTAGTCGCCTCTTCCCTTGGACTACCAACCAAGTCAAGGGCAGCCTTCATCTATTCTTTGTTATGGTTAGGGTTATAGAATTGCACTCTGTAAGATGGCAAGTTTACTTCCAAAGGAATGCTTGCCTTTACCCCCTACACAAGTTTGAAGGGTGTGTGTCCAGTGGTTTTCTACCCTATCCTGTACCCCCATAGGACATATGGTAATTCCTCCATCCATTTTCCCTTAGCTTTGTCCAGCTTCTTACTCAAGGTAGAGATGATGAGTATGTTAGTGACTTCTACCTGTACATTGGCATGTGGATGGACTACTAAAGTAAAAACTCAACTTGATTCCCCAAGTTGCACAAAAATCTTCGAACCTTTTGGATGTGAATTGGGGGCCATTATTGGCTACAATTATTTGGAGGACCCATACCTGCAAATTGTCTTCTATCACAAAATTGACTACTCTTTTTGCATTTGGGCTGGTTGTGGCCTCTACCTCAACCCATTTGGAGTAGTCGACTGCTACAATTGCAAATTTCATCAAAACGATAACAAGTGGAGAGGGTTCGATGAAATCCATCCCCTACCTCGTGAAGGGTATTGGTTAGAGAATGGGTATTATCTCTTTCGACGAAAGTTGTGCGATGTTTGTGAACTGATGGCACTTATCACATCTCTTCATGAATTCCTTTGCATGTTGTGTTATTTGATGCTAGAAATATCCATATCGCAACAGCTTTACCACCATGGCCTAATGACCTTCGTGGTTGCCATAGGTCCCAACACGTATGTCAATCAACACCTGTTGTTCTTTCAACTGGTTCAAGCACCTCAATAAGGGGGGTAAAGTATCCTTTTTTATATAGGCCACCTTCCAGGAGCACATATCTAGTAACTTTGAGATGGAAAGATTTGGGGTTGGACTCCAAGCAAGACCACCTCGTCCATCAAGTATTTGATGATCGAAGTCATTCACGAGTTAGTCGGGTCAATGTTCATGGTTAAAGGCAAACCTATCGTAGGCAATTGAAGTTCTTCTAGGCAGGATGTTATCCTCTTCCCCTAGTGACATGGCGGACGCCAGTTCGAGCAAGGTGTTTACCAAAGGATTTTCAACTTGCGGTACCCAATGAATGTCCACTTAGGTGAAATCCAAGATTAAGAATCTAAACTCTTCCACATAGCGAGTCATATGAGGAAGTCTCCCTTAACTTGGTTGGCCACCAATTAAGAGTCAGTGAAAATGTTCACTTCTTGAGCATCCATCATTTTTGCCAACCAAAGGTTGGCTAAGAGGGCTTCATATTTTGCCACATTATTTGTGGTAGGAAAAGCCAGGCGAATAAAGTATTTATGAACCTGTCTGTCTAGTGAGGCAAGGGCCATAGCCACCCCTGCATTATCTAACGACAACCCATCTACATATAGTTGCCATAGATTTGTGTTCAGAGTCGTCAACAGGGTGAACTCCGCGAGGAAGTCTGCTAGAACCTAGCCTTTGATAGGTAAGCTGGATTTATACTTAATGTCAAACTCCGCCAATTCCAAGGCCTAGCACATTTGTCTACGGGAACCCGTTGGTTTATGTAGCATTCTCTTGAAAGGTTGATCTGTAATCATGATTATTGTCTAGGCAGGAAAGTAAGGTCGTAGCTTTTGGATGGCCACAACTAAGGCTAAGCCCAATTTCTCGATGAGTAGGTACTTAGCCTCAACCCCTTGGTAAGTTTTATTGACGAAATAAATTGTTTGCTAGATGCCTAAATCACCGTGCATAAGGGAAATGCTCACAGCTAAATTTGAGGTGGAGAAATAGAGGTAAAGTGGTTCACCTGTCTTAGGGGCCAACAAAATTGGTAGACTCTCCGGATATTCTTTAATTTTGTCGAGCACATGATGACATTGAGGCAGTCAATGTTTGTCAGTGTAGCCCTTGCCCATTTTTATGCATTCAAGGAAGGGCAAACACTTGTTAGATGAATGGAATAGGAATCGTCTTAAGGTGGCGATTCATCCAACTAGTGGTTGCACCGCCTTTAAACAGTTAGTAGACGGGGTCAACTCCATTACCGCAATAATTTTGTCAAGGATAACCTTGATGCCTCTGTTAGACACAAGAAAACCCAAGAATTTCACGAATGAGACCAAAAGCACATTTTTACAGATTCAATTTTTAGGCAATTTTTTCGTAGTATGTCGAACACATCAATTAAGTTCTGGAAATGCTCTTGGAAGCCCTCTCCTTTGACCGACGTATTGTCGATATAGACTTCAAATGACTTTCCAATTAATTTAGCGAAAATTACATTTATAAGTCGTTGGTATGTGACACCATCATTTTTCAAGCTAAATGGTGTGACATGATACTGAAATAGACCCCTACCAATGATAAAAGAAGTATGAGGCCTATCCACTAGGACCAAGCTAATCTAGTGGTATCTGTTGACTGCATCCAAGAAAGACAAGTACGACTGTCTCGAACATGAGTCCACCAAGTCATCAATCTTCCGTAAGGAAAACTCGTCCTTAAAGCATGCTTCATTGATGTTCATGAAGTTGATGCACATGCACCATTTTCCGTTGACCTTTTTCCCTAATTACTATATTAGACAGGCAGTTGAGGTATAAGGATTTTTCAATGAATCCCAACTCCAAGAGCTTGATAGATTTTCGGTAACATACCTGCTTTACCAAGTAGATTCCCATATGAATATCCAAGCAGTGCTTAATCACAGCCAAATCTACTCTCGGAAATTCTTTAGCAAACTAGGCGAAGATACCAGTGTTGCTATGCAAAAGCTCCAAGAGTTTGCGAACTTTGTCGTTGTCAAGATCTGAATTAATCTGGATGAACTTACCGAGAATGTTAGGTACAGTTGAAGCATCATACTAGAGGTCCCCAAGTGTGTATGCTAGTGGATGTAGCCACCTCATTTTGACAAAAGCCCTCGCCTTAATAGTGTTGATCATAGCTCTCTTCTTTTCCCATTTTTGTGATTTTGGGGGTATCCTCTGCATACTACGCTCCAACTCAAGGCAAAGGAGTTCTTGACCTACAAACTGGTCATCATAAACTATTTCATTCCCTACTGGAGTTCGAAAAATCACTAGTTGAAAATAAAATGACAAGATGGCAGTGAAACCATGGGTGGTAGGCCGCCCCACTATCCCGTCAGAAGTAGCAGATAAGTTGGCCACCGTGAATTTGATTGCCCAGTTCAGGTGCTGATTCCCATCACAGATGGTGACCAGTAGCTCAAGCAAGTCCTCGTCAAAGGGGTGACCAAAGCCTACCACAGGGTACGTCGAAGGGGTCAGATCCTTCTCGTCGAAGCCAAGCTTGACGAAAGTTTTTAGAAATAGAATGTCAAGGGCACTACCCTCATCAATGAGCAGGAGGGGTTGACTTTGTTCAGCTACAAGGATAATAATAATGGAGGGGGAAGATGGCAACAATTAGAAAATAGTTGCCGCAGCCCTTTCAAATTCCTGGCACAAGGTCCCTACTCCCCATCTCATGACTGCATTGGCGACCTTAGGCAACTCAACTAATGCAGATACTCGAGCAAGAGTGCAAGGGTTGGCGTTAATGCCAAAGATTACTTCAACCGTGCTAGGGGTCGAGGGCGATGATGCCATCAGGTTCATAACCAACACTCATTAAGCAGCATTTCCGCCTCTTGACAAGGAGAACAAGGGCTCGAGAGTGATACTACTCAACCAAGAGTTCTGTATTGAGTCCTTGCTCTTTAAGGATCTAAGTGACATTCACTTGGTTGTGTTGTGCCATCGTGACCATGTTTGCCCCTTGAGTTGTTTTGTCACGCTGGTACAACTTGGGATCCTCCATGGGTTTCTTACCCCTGGGATCTCCATTATGTTTCACATACTTGGCTAAGTTACTATGCCGGATCTGATACTCGATCTAATCCCGCAAGTCCCAACAGTCCTCTGTGGCATGGCCCTTATCCCTACGGTAACAATGGTAGGGCCTAGTAGTCATTTTTCACCTAAAAGGAGGTAGGAGATTTTGGTTGGTCACCAAGACCATCAATATCACCACACGATTAATAGTGACAGCAGTGTATTTGTGATATGCATCCCACCAAGGATGCTTGTTACCCCATCGCGGTTCCCTCCCTAGCAGCCACTCCTAAGGCCAGCTAACCGTCCCTTGCACTTATTAATGAAGCGGCTATCACCGCTTCTGTTTTTTACAACCTCATAATCAAAGCCCAATGTGAGCTCTACCTGACTCAGGGTAGAGAATGAGTTTGACCAAATAATTGCAAGTACACAGACAAGCAATTGGTAACCCAATTCCACCACCAAGGATGTACGTCTGGGAGGGGATTTAACCCTCAAAATCTTTACTAAGTGTCCAGAGAGAGAAAGTATGAAGTGTACAGGGGGTATGATCCTTTTTCGAAGTCCCTTTTTGTTTCTTGCATGGCCCTTTTACATCAAGGTTCCTCCACACATGTTCAACCTCACATACATTAATTGAAATCCCATAATTATAAGTCATGGCATTAACGGTCCTTCTCTCGTATGCTACTCCATGTACAGCTTGCACATCCCACTAACTTTGTTATGTCTGAGCAAATTGCAACTCAAACATCGAACTGCTTCCTCACTTTCCCCCTGTCATGTAACCATTTGTCTTCCCAATTGCCTCTAGCGAAGCCACTTTCCTGGCAGAGCTCGATTGGAGAGATCCTTCCATGGGTCCTCTTTGTGTGTTTCTTCGTTGATCCGTCGAGATGGATGGATTGCAAGGTCTACCTAGGATACGAGCGTCGCAAGGTCAACCTGAAAAAGCAGTTCAGGGAATTTTCCTGTACAAGTGAACCAAATGATCTACCTGGTCAAGTGATCACCTAAATTTGCCTGGATAAGTGGCCTAACGGATCCATCTGGATAATTGGATGAGGCAGATCTCTACATACGGATCTATCACATTGCAGACTGGATCAATCTCGATGGGCTTGGGCCAGGCCCATTCTTGGGATATTTTCCTCCTCATCAATAGCCACCTATGCAATTAGAAGGGCAATGGAATATTTTCATAATTATAATTCATGTTATTCATATACATGAATACTATCTATGCAAATACTACAAACATTGCAAGCACATATAGTGACATACATTCCTAAGGTAGTAAGTAGTTATTTCTGAAGGCATGAGAAGATAGGAGCACAGGGAAGAGGTCGATGGGAGCGGATGGAGTGGACGCTAGATCAAGGGGAAGGGAGGATGGGAACAAGGATGAAAGAAGAAAATGGAGTCAACTTTGTCCTTCTCATGCTCTTTGCTACCAATGTTGGTGGAAAAGATATTCTATGAGGTTCTCTTTGGCAACCTCACCTTTACCATCTTTGGTGCGAGTATGGTCACCGTTGACACTTTTGTTGAACATGACTCTTGCAATGCCCGAAAAGAAGGTTTTTCTCCAGTGATTAGACAATGTCTATTCTTTTTCCTATGAAGCCTCATGGGGTAGAACAAGGTTGCAAACTCTTGCAATTGAAGGATGGATGTCTTTTGCTTCACGTTGGGGAGTAAGGATTTAACAAGATTTATTATATCATTTACCACCAATTTTTTGCCGACGACGTGGCAGCAAATTGTGTTTTTGAAAAGAAAAAGGTTGATTACTCAAGATTAGAAACCATCAATCCAGTAACAATCTGCTTCATTATCTCCAAAAGGAAGATAATTACAACATATTGTTCCAAGAGGTACAAAAAGTAGCATCCCTTACTACATGGCCGTGCGAAGCCTTTTTCCCACAAAAGCTAACACAATTGCTCTAAAACCACGACATAGGAAGGCCTTAATCCATAAAAGAGAATTAAAGCTACTTCTATACTGTTGAAGAAAATAAGGCCCTTATTAAAAAATAGGAACTTGATGTCTCTAATATAGAGAGTAGGGTTAGAAGAATTCCATAGAAAACCCAACAGGACTATATCAATTACAAACAAGAATATAAAACAAACTAGGACTCATAAGCTTACTAAAAATAAACTCAATGCTGATCCTCAAAATTCTACCAACTCCCTAATACTCTATACTACCCTCAAGTTGGAGCGTAAATGATAATCAAGCCAAACTTGCTACAAGGGACAAAACAAGACTCCCTAGCAGGTAGGTAGAAGTAGCAGGTAGGCAGCAGGAGACAATCCTAAGTAGAAACAACAGTAGAGCAAGAGACAATCCTAAGCACTACCAGCAATAAACAAGAGATGATCTCAAGTAATTCAAGATATGATCCTAAGCAGTTAGTAGCAACGATTCTGTGTCCTCCCACAACAGTGAAGGTTAAGGACTTGGCTTGCATAAGAGTAGAAGAGGACAATCCCAGCGTCACGATGTTGAGAGTAGATCAGGCAGTCAGATAGAGGTACGCAATGTCACGCATAGTGACATGTACTTCACAAAATCATGCACAGGGAGGGCCATGCGCCATGCGTATGGCAGGTAAGCACAACCACGCGCTACGCACATGGCAAGGAGGTAGAGGCCATGTGCTAAGCACATGGTAGGGAAGAAGTAGCCATGTGCTACGCACACAATAGGTAGGTGCAACCACAAACTAGGCATGCAGCAGAAAGGTAGTTGCTAGGTTACATGTGTGGCAAGGTATGCAACATAGCCACGCGCTAGGCGCACATGGCGGAGGGAGCGTAGTCTCGCACCGTGTGCATGGCAGGGAGAGGATGGCACAACGACAATGCATGCAGAGTTGCATGTCGCGATGAGGTCAGTGGCACGTGGTAGAGATGGAGTTGATCTCCGTTGTGAAAAGATAAAGATACGAGCAATAAGAATCCTCAATTATGAGGATTGAGAGAATAAGAGTCCCACTTTGATACTATGTTGGAGGAAATAATGCCTCATTAAAAAATAGGAACGTTGATCTCTCTTATATAGAGAGTAGGGTTAGAAGAATTCATAAAAGACCCAATAGGATCATATCACTTACTAATAGAAATATAAAACTGACTAGGAGTCTTAAACTAACTAAAGATAGACTCAATCCTAATCCTAGAGATTCTAACAACTTCCCAATACTCTAGCACTCCCCTTCAAGTTGGAGCATAGATGATAATTGAGCCCAACTTGCTACAAGGGACAAAACAAGACTCTCCACGCAAGGGTAACTAGGCAACAGGAGACGATCCCAAGTAGAAACAGCGGTAGAGTAGGAGACAATCCCACGTAGTAGCAGTAGCAAACGGGAGATGGTCCAAAGCAGTTTGGAAGGCAATCCCAAGCAGTCAAAAGCAAAAATTCCAAGTTCTCCAACAATACTCGAGACTGACTTAGCTTCCATAGGGGTATATGAGGGCAATCTCGATGTCATGTTGAGAACCAGATCAAGTAGTTAGACAAAGGTATGCGATGTCGAACGTAGTAGCATGTACTTTATGGAATCACGCATAGTGAGCCATGTGACAGACACGTAGCAGAGGAGTAGTCGTGCACCATGCACACAGTAGGTAGGCACAACCATACGTTGGGTGTGCAGCAAAAGGGCGGTATGAAACTAATTAGGATTTAAACTTACTATAAATAGACTGAATACTAATCCTAAAGATTCTAACTTCCTAATACTAGCATATATGATGCCCAAAAATCATCCCAATAGTGCACTTGAGTAGCCTAAATAGATAGCTACTCCCATACCGTAGACGCAAAGGCACAAGTAAGAAAAATATGGGTATTATCCTCCCCGTGAATCCCACACAAACTTCAAGATTCAAGCTCTAGCACCCACTTCTTCCTCCTGGACTTAGTAACCAGTCTCCTTAGCAACAACCAAAGAAAAGTCTTGATCTTAAGGGGTATCTTCAACTTCCAAAATGTGAAACAATCTTGAACCAAAAGAGAGCCACTTCCATCAAGATCACCTAATAGAATCTTGTAAGCCTTCTTCACTGAGAAGGAGACTCTATCCCATACAAGGGAGTCTAGTACATCATCCCTAGGTCGGAGTTCACCAATCAAACCAAGAAGGAATTGTAAGTTGAGTACCCTTGCCTCAAAGAGACTACTCCCAAGACTTAGGGACCAAGCTCCAGCACCACCCAATACAGGGCCATCCCAAACACTCCTAACAAGCATACCTTTGTCCTACGTTAGTGCCTACAACCACAATACCAACTGCGCTAGCACCCCTTCCCTTAACCAATTGTCCTTCCAAAATTTGAAGTTCAACCCATTACCAAGTGATGGGTAAAAACAATGCATGACATGCTAAATAAGAGGTGCCAAACCACTCCAAAAGGCCGAAGAGCCAGCAAGAACCAAGGAGCCATCCAACCTACTTAAGGGAGAACCATATGCCTCTACTAGAAGTCTATGCCAAATACTATCATGATTCGAAATATTTCGTAAGCAAGGCATCATTGAAGACATCTAATCTAAGAACGCCACAACCCCCTATTTCACCAGTCGACAAAGCTCTTCCCATGCAACCAAATGGAGGATCTATCAACTTGCTCCTTCCAAAAAAACCTTTTCCTAATTATGTCCAACAATTTAAGAACCTTCTTCAAGGGCTTGAAGACTAAAAGATAGAAAGTAGGGACAGTTGAAAGAACGGACTTCACTAAACCAATCGTCCCCCTGCTAAAGTAACTTCCCCTCTACCCAAAAAGATCTTGCAAGCCTCTCAATCTGGGGGAGCCGATCACCCATTGCCAAGCGCCTACCCTTCAATGACAGACTAAGGTAAGTAAGAGGTACCGTAGAAAGAGCAACAGAGCAAGCACCAACCTCATCACCCAAAAGGGACAACGACTGACTTCAAATGGTTAACAAGCAAACCTGAAACTACACCAAAGATCTAAATCAATGTTGTAGATTTTCCACCTCTTGCGACCCTCCCTCTATAAAGAATGCAGTGTCATACACTTTTTTTTTTTGAAAAGGGAAAGGATGCCTACTAGAGGTTGGTACACATCTGTTATATTACCACTAAGCTTTAAAAGCTACAAGAAGTTATAAAAGACTGGACCGAAAGGAGGAAAGAGAGATGGCTTCCCTTACAATAGTTTCCAACCAAACATGGTTCCCCATGAACAAAAATCAATTTCTTTACTCCCACAAAGACTACAAGGCCACCAACATTAACACTCGAGTGGACAAATTCGCCAGGATTCCCCTTAACTAGGAAAACCAGAAGTCCTACAAGCCACCATCCTCAATAACTGAAAGACCGAGACTTCAAAGAACATCTCTTACAAAGCCACAATGAAAGAGGAAATGGGTTACACCCTCCTGCAACTCTCTACATATTGGGCATGTGACATTTATGCTTGGCTACCATCGACTGACAGTATGCAAAGTGACTAGCTTACTTCTCTAGAGCATCCAAAGGAAGATTTTAATCTTCAATGGGACCTTTAGCGTCCAAAGAGTGTTACAGTCTACCCCCAAGTAAATGTCCTACCCAACTACTTCACCACTTAGCACCTTGTACGCCTTTTTGACGGAGAAACTACCATTGGTCCAAGCCATATGATCGAGTACCCCTGCTTCGGCCAAAACAAGTCAAGAGAAGTCCACAATTCTTGAAGCTCAACAAGCCTTGCATCTGAGAGCGATCACCTGAAATGTGGTAACCAGGAGCCAACACCCCAAACGAAAGGGTCATCCCATGCTTCAACCATTGGGTGATACTTGTTCACAAAATTTGAAAGTAGTGACTAGGGATCCTAATCATGTCCAATCATCTTCCCAAAATTTGAAAGTACCCACATTACCTAATACACATTCAAATTGAGATTCCACATGGTTCATGACTGCATAAAGACCTCACCAAAATGCAAAAGCACCCTAGGGCACATCTTCGCTCACTCCAACTAAGAGTATAGCCATATGCATCGCATTGCATCCAATGCCACAAAGTATCCTCATTTTTCATCAATCTAACAACCACTTTGTTAACAAAGAGTTCCCAAGATAAGTTAGGTGCAGAACACCTAGACCACCCCACTCAATAGGCCTACAAATATCATCCCATTTAACTTAGTGGAGGAATCTACCATCATGATTCAAACCTTTCTATAAAAATCTTCACTTGATATCTTCAATCTTCTTCACTTTCTTGAGGGGTTTGAAAATTGATAACTAGAATATTGGAATCGCAAATAGAACGGACTTAAGTAGCATCAAGTGGCCCCCTCTAGACAAAACCCGACCTCTCCATAGTGAAATCCTTCATATTGGAGGATGGGGGCGTCCATTGTGACATCTAGCACAAAAGAGAAATCTTTCATCAACCCTACTTCACATGATTTGAATGGCATTCCCACCAAAGTATCTATCGCACTAATGAAAAGCAACGGAGGCAAAGGGCAACCTTGCCTGACCCCCCTTCGAGGCTGGATCCACCCCCTAGATGGCCTACCATTCACCAAATCTACAAAAGAGGTGGTGGTGACACACCACTTCATCCAAGCTATCCATTGATCCAAGAAAACCCTCTGCCTTACCACCTGCACAAGTATGACTTGCTAATATTATAGGCCATTGAAAAATCAACCTTCCACAAGAAGCTTTGCATTCTGGATCTCCTCCATGCTGCAACCATCACATCTGCCATGATAAACAACTCCTAAAGCAACCAACCACAATAGATATTGACCAAGGTTTCATCTTCATCACTGTGGATTTCACCGCAGGAAAGAATCTTGCCTCCATTGATTGAAGGTCGTAAATTCAATTGATTAGTGATGCCTACTCTCAATCTGACCTCTCCAAAAGCGTGAAACATTTACATAAAGTAGAAATACCTTTTACCTTACTTCGACAGGAGTTCTACAATACTGGGAAGGCTCTACAGGCATAATAATGGCAATTTAACTTCTATTCGAAATACAATTTTTCTTGACATATTGGAGACCTTTCAGCAATGGGTTCAACAGGCTTCTTTGGTGACTAAAGAGTAAAGATGCTTCTCCAGAGTCTCATGATGTGCCATTCATATTGGATATCACATTAGGGAAATGAGAAGTCGAAATCCCACTGTTCACTACAGAAATCTTAGCATTCTGAGACCACCTTCCCACGATATCAAAAATTACTTATGAGAATTGCTCCCAGATTGTTACGTATTCTCAAGATTCTCAACAGGCAGTGATACTTAAGGGAGAATTTGAAATTATCTTTAATTCTTCAGATGTATTTATTGATTTGCCTTGGTAATTGACTGGATGATTCACACATGAAGCAAATTTCTTATGTAAGAGCATATCACCTACCAGCATCTGATCTCCCCCAGGCTAAAATCTTGATGGGTTTAAACAATATCTTCTCAGGTTAAGTCAGCTATGAGTACAACAGGTTCCTTGCATCTATTCTAGCAATTTATACTTAGGGAGGAAGGTATTTCAAAAACATAGCCTTCTAGGAAGCCTACTCCTCAAATGGATTCTGCACCAAGACAACAATGGTCACATAGATCTGATAATTTCGCTCATGGTTTGTAGAGATCAGATAGAGGAGTTTCTTCCGGGAGCTAGATACATCAGGGCAAAAAACAGGCGAGGCAAATTGAAGATGGGGTTTTGTTAAGGGTTTGAAAGACCAGCGGATTTGCTAAAATAAATCTCTAGTGTTATGATTGGGTAGGGTTTATTTTGACCAATTCTTATTGGGCTTCTGTCCATGGGTTGTACTGCCTTGCTATCCCCCTGACTTAAAAAATCCTGCAACCTTCATTTCAGAGTTGTTATCCACTTCCATTAACAAAAGTTAAGGCATGAATGGCAATATTTATCTAGGAAGTTTAAGTAGATAAGATTCTCCCTTGAATTAAGCAAAGATTTTTTGCATGTTCAGCTTGCTAAGGATCTTCTCTGATTAGATTTTGCATTGTCCCTTGTGAAGATGATTGCCAAATTCACAACAAACATGTACAAAACCATCAATGCAAATGGTCTAAAAGTTTCTGGCACCAGCTGCATTGCTAATGGGTGGTGGTGAAGAGAGCTGAAGGGTGATGGTCATGGGTCATGGGCAGTTTGCTCTTGAAGTGACAAGTGGGGTCTTTGCATTCTAGACGATAACGCAAGGGGGCAGTTGAGCTCATTGTAAACCACAGTGGGAAATTGACTTCAAACCTAAATTCCAAGGATGCTTTTATTACCCAACAAGTTGTTTGCCAAGCATATCTAAACACAAATATCCGAATGTACTATGGATGGCAATTTTCCATAACCTGGAAATCATGATATATATTATGCAGCTTAAAATATAATCAGAAACCAACAATCAATGTGATAATGAGGCTACTTAGACAGCTAAGGCCACCTACCAGGCACTAGCATTAACATTAGAGCTACTATAAGTACACTAAAAATTTCACCATTTCTACTGTAAAACTTCAGCGAACAAAACTGACAATAATGATATGAATGACTTACTTCAACTGAATGAATACTATCTAATCACTGTTCAAGTTCATTCATAAACTGAACAGCTGGACACCAACAAACCTTAAATATTCTTTTTTAGAATTAAAGGAATTTAAAAAAAAAATCAAGTATTCCAAGTTTATAAAGGAAATGAATTGACTGCTATGTTACAAAAACTCTAAGCTTGAACTATAATCAGGTGATAGATATGGTACTCTCAATGCATAGGATTCTCACATGATACATGGAGTAAATGATTGTCCCATGCCGTCACTGACAAAAATTAATCCGTAATCTTCTGAATTTACGGATTGCTGATCTCAGATCTTTAATCTCCTGTTTGAATCCTGAAGTGCGAAGACCAATAAAAATTGCACGTTTGACAGAAGGTGGTACATAGATGCCCTCTTCTAGGGACATCATCATGACTTTGAAAGCCATCTGGAACCAACGTGCCACACAAAGTCCATGCAACATTGATGTATACGTAAAACAATCTCTTACCTCTATCTTACTGAACAGTTTTAGTGCTGCATCAACCTTGCCTGCACTACATAAATTATGAATCACAGAATTATATGCAACTAAGTGTGAACATGGCCCTCTCCTTTGCAAATTATGAATGTAACTTAGAGCAGTGGCTTCATGGCCCATCTTGCACAGCATTTCCACCATAATACCGTGTGTATATGTATCACTCTGATGTCCAGATTCTTCAATACCAACCAGCCATGCTTTTGCATTTTTCATTTTACCCTCTTTAGAGAACATATACGCTATTGTATTGTAACAAGCTGTGTCAAAATGACCGCAATTTTCAAGCTTTTCTTTGTAAACATGAGCCTCGCTGGTCCTACCAACCTTTACTAATGCACTTATTACTGAACAATATACAAAAATATCAGGAACGAGGCCTCTATGCTGCATATCATAGAACAACTGTAACCCCTGATAAAATTTCCGGGACCTGAAGTAACCTTTCATGACTGTCGTATAAGTAATAATATTTGGAACATAACCAAAATCTTCAAGCTCCTTTAACATCTTTTGAGCTTCAATTAACCGACCAAATCTACAAAGGCCATCAATTATTGTATTGTATGTCACTAGCTCTGGATGAATTCCAATTTTCATTAAATTCTTAAAAAGTACGAGAGCAATAGATACATGACCTACTTTGCACAGGCCATTAATCAAGGTGTTATAGGTAACTGCACAGGGAGAGATCCCCCTAGTAATCATATCAGCGTAAACTTTAAATGCATCATCAGGGCATCCAAATTTGAATAAACAATTTAACAAGGTATTATATGTCCACACATCAGGACTAATTCCATTCTGCAGCATTTCCTCAAACAAATCACAGGACCGAGAGGGCAGGCCATGTCTGGTGGCACCAACTATCAACGAATTGTATGTAACAGCATCTGGCTTCAACCCAGCTTCCTTCATTCTACAGACAACCAAGCATGCTCTTTCTACTCCAACAAAACGGCAATATGCAGCAACCAACATATTATATGTTGTAACATTTGGAAGATATCCTATTTGTACTCCATCAATTAATACAGCCTCAGCTTTCTCTAGATTGTGAACTTTGCATAGGGAATTGATGCAGACATTAAGTAGTCGAGTGGAAAATTTGCACTTCATGCCTTTATTGCAACATTGCAAGTTTCCAAGCTGCAAATTCAAAAGCGTACCATTGATGCTTATTTAAAACAATTCAAAAATGTAAATAAACTGCATGTCTACATAAAACAGAATGGACGTTGATAAGAAGCATTGTATTGGAGGAGCAGCAGAAGACCAAGGTTAAAAAGTAAAACGTAAATTGGAAATAGGATGGTAAGAATAATACAGAGGATTCTGCAAATGATTTTCTTTTTTTTTGGAAAGGGTAAAGACAGCTACCAGAGGTCAAGCCATCCTGCAAATGAAAATATGTAATGCGTTCAAAGGGCAGTTGACAACTAAAAGAACACCTCATGCATGGCTACAAGAAGAAAAACTATGATGACCAATGCTAAACTAACATGGAAAACATGTCAAAAAAAAAAAAAAAAAAACATGGAAAATTATTACAAAAGTTGAAAAGGTAAATATTCAGAGATAACTGCAAAAGATAACAAGTGGCATGGGAATTGTCAAGGTTGAGATTTCACAGTCAAAAACCTCAATCCTCATAATATCAATTGTCCCATGTCCATGACAAAGGATATGCAGGCCTTTTCAAGCCAGAATTCAACCAGGATAGTAAAGCAAGAATTTTACTTTATCCAAGAAAGGAAGGGGCAGCGATATCATTGATTTAAAATAGTAACATTGTCAAAAGTAGAGAAGTTGCAAAATATTGTCAATCTAAACAAAAAGTATAAGCAAGGTTGTGATTTCTTGATTATTGCTTCACAAAAGATAATGCATAGCTTGCAAACTTTTTCTTTGATAAGAAAAAGGATGATCACACGACGTTGGTGGTCAATTGCTTCACTAGAAATCAAACTAAGCCAAAACTGCAACATGGACATCCACAACCCCTTAAGACTTTACATCTGTATAATCATTCTCAATAAACTCTCTTTCCTCTTTAATAATTTTTTTTGTAATGGAAAGGGGTGGTTATCCCTACGATAACTCCCCATCTATTAAAAAGTGCCCGAAGAGGTCAAAAGGTTACAACAGGCTACATATTACAAATTAGTCTCCCAAAAATGCACTAGCACCGAAATAGATAGGACGAAGTTTTCAACGTAGGGGATTTGGCCCCTGAACACCGCCACATTTCTCCCTAGCCAAACACCCCATAACGCCACCAGCACCTTCGTGGTCTCCTTCGATCTAAACCTGCACCACTCCAAGGCCATTTTACCTCTCCTAAGTGACGCCAGAAAAGCTCATGGTTAATGTAGTCCACCCAAACATGGTTTAGGCATCTCCACACCTAAGCTGAGAAGGGACAGGAGAAGAAAAGGTGGTTCAAGTCCTCCTCGCCCCCTCGACACAAGGAGCACATGACGTCCACATCCTGTGCCCATCTAGCCCTTTAAACTCTAGTCATTATCCTTCCTTTCCTTACCAACCACGCAAAGATCATGATTTTCAATGGACAATCCGCCTTCCATATAACCTTGCAGCCGCAAAGGAAATCCACATCCATCACCAAGACCCTATTGTGTGGTCTATCATATGCCTTCTTAATAGAGAAGTGACCATCATCCCAGACCCAATAGTCCTACCGCCTTCCATCCCAAAATGCTCCAGCTCCCGTAACAAAGTCATAAGCTCCTCCAGTCTATGATCTGAAAAATTTCCCTTCAACGCAAGGCACCACGTCCCCCACCCAGCAGGCCCCAACCATAGCCTCCTTATCCAATGCCATCACAAAGAGACTTGGAAATCTAGAGGCGATGGTGCCATCCCTCATCCAGTCATGCGTCCAGAACCTGAATCTATCTCCCATGCCAACCAGAGACAAGAAGCCCTACACCTTTGGCACTACCGACACTAGCCCCCTTATAGAAAAAGGAGGCACCTTGTCCCGACTCCACCAAACTCTCCCAGTCCAACAACCCTTCATAGCATACCTCCAGCACATTGCCCAGCAAACCTAGTCTGCAACCCATCATACCTTTTATCCACTTGGTCAGCAAGCTATCATTTATGAACTCCAGATCTTACAGTCTAAGGCCACCTTCCCTCACCAACCTACAAACTTCTTCCCACGCCACCAGCCTTACACTTTTCCCCAACTTCCTAAAGTTGGACCAAAAGAAGTCCCTCATCAAGCCAATCAATCTTCTCCCCACCTTCTTGGGGAGCTTGAAAACAAACATGAAAAATGCTAGAATAGCGGAAAGGATCATCTTCATCATAACCAGCTGGCCCCCTCGAGATAGCATTTTGGAAGACCACCCTACCAACCTCCTCTCAAGCCTCTCCACCAACGGGATAAAATCCTACACACTCAACCTACCGTCTGATAGAGGCAGGCCCAAGTAAGGGTGGGGTGATAATCAGCATGCCCAAGGCCCCCGCACAGCCCCTAGCCTCCTTAATCTCCATCTGCACCAAAACAAAGCTAGACTTCTCAAGATTAATCTATAGACCAGATGCCTCCCCGAAAACCTGTAGCAACATGCGCAACCTCCTCACCTCCTCTATCGAGCCCTCCACAAAAAAATAGGGTGTCATCTGCATATTGCAACACTAGAACCTCCACCTGTTGTACGGAAAAGCTCGAGAGCAAACCTCTGCCCCCGGCTCTGAAGGTAGCCCTCGCCAGTGCGTCATTCGCCAAAACAAAGAGCAACAAGGTAAGGGGGCACCCCTACCTAACTCCTCCACGCAGTTGTATCCACCCTCCTGTCGAATTTCCATTCACTAAGATCGAAACGACATTGTAGTAACACACCACTTCATCCAATCAATCCATCTATGAGAGAATCCCCTCAACACCAAGGATGTCCAAAGGGCCACTGCACCAAGTCGTACACCTTACTGAAGTCCACCTTCCACAAGAAGGCCTTCTTCTTCTGCCTCTTCCAGTGTGCCAAAATATCCGATGCAATAATTCTTGCTAGGGACAAAAGTTGTCTACACCGGCGAGATCAAGTCCTCCAAAATGACATGCAATCTATTCGCCAGAGCCTTAGCGACGATGAGATGCACAACATTGGATAGAGCGGTCAACCTAAACTCCTCAGTCACCTCCACCCCCTCCTTTGGTAGCAAGAACATATAGAAGCAATTAACTCTATCAAAACCTCTATTACCTTCCTCAAACTCCCGAACAACCTAGATGACATCCTCCTTTAGCGCCACCCAAAACTCCTCATACAAAATCATCGGGAAGCTGTCCAGCCCTGAGCATCCATCCACGTTTAGTCCCCATAGTGCGCCCTTGATCTCATCCTTCGTGAAACGAGATGTTAGGTCATCCACCTGCACCTCCGAGATGCGTCATGCATCCGCCCCCATCAATCTCCACCTTCCTTGCATTCTCACCCCTGTGAACCTCTTGAAATGGTTTGTTGCCTCCTCTCTACCAGATAACTCCTCCTCATCTACCACCAGCTTGTCGATCCTATTCCACCTCCTCGTACATGATGCCATCAGGTGGAAATACCATGTGTTGGAGTCTCCTTCCTTCAACCACCTCTGCCTGGATTTGACATGCCAGCTCACCTCTACCTTTCTATCTTCCTCCTATACCACCCTCACGTATTCAACTCTGACCTTCCAATCCTCCTCCGACAGAGGACCCGCGTCCTCGCTCTTGTCTAGCCCAGTGATCTCTGCCAATGTCGTCGCTATCCTCTACTCCCTTCTGCTTGAGACCTCCTTTTTGTGGGCCCTCAAGAATGCCCTCAACTTCCTCAGCTTATGCTTCAACTTTGCCGCCGCAAACACTGTGCCAACCGCAAATCACTACTTCTCCACCACCGTCTAAACCCCTCTTCCAGCAACCAAGATTTGTCTAACTTGAAATAGGTCCCGAATCTGATATCTTCATTCACCTTCCACATCAGGGGTGTGTGGTCAGAGAAGGGCATGTCAAGCAAGACCACCCCCGCCATGGGGAAAACTTCTACCACAAAGATGCTACACAGAAATCAATGGATCACAGATTTTTGCCCCATGGAGTTTCTCCACATGTATCCGTATGAGGCTGATACCAAGTCAAGCAACCCATGTAAGGCCACAAAGTTCGCAAAGGGCTCCAAGAGTCGATCTCGCCTTCCTTGCCCTTCCCGTCGGTTGTCCCAATGCAACGTAACATTTTAGTCGCCCCCACATAACCATGGGGCCCCATGGAAGCACTCGGCCACCTGAGTGAGATCCTCCCATAGCTGCATCCTAGTTGCGTCGTCCACAGGGCCACAGACCGCAAACACCACAAAGCTGAAACTGTCACCCTTCCATGTTAGGTGCGCCATGACAACATGCCTCCCCACCATCTCCTCCTCCAACTCCAGCAAATCACCCAGCCAATCAAGGAGAATCCCCCCCCAACCACCCAGAGACTTGATGGGCGAGGAAATCCCCTAAGGAGGTCCCTCCAATCTTGCACCAAATCCACTGGTTACAATCATCTAATTTGGTCTCCTGCAACATCACTATTGAGGTCCCCCATGAGTCCAGATAACCCCCTATGGAGGTCCTTTGGACAAGGTCATTGAGACCCCTTACATTCCACAACAAGACCTTTAGCATTGGGAGATCGGAGCTACTCCCCCCTCCACCCTACGAAATCCCACCTTCACCACCAACATGAACTCCTTATCCACCCTCACTTCGCCACCTTCTCCCCTTTCCACCGCCTCCGCTCGAGCCCATTGTCGCCCTCTTAGGCACACCCCTTTAAGTTCCTCCTCTGTATGAAACATGGGGGTAGTACCTCACCCTCAATCCTCGGCTGACCGTGGGGTGCCACACGGTAAAGCACCCCCCACCACGCGCAGGCCACCCTCCTTCAAATCCATGGGGTGCAAGTCCACACCGAACTACACACTCGCATCAGCCAGTCAGGTCTCCTCCTTCAGGCATGGAAGCGTCGCCTGAGACCACTCTAGCACGAGAGAAAGGCAAGCTCGGTGAGGTCGGGAGGATGGAGGGGTATTGAGATAATAACACCATTTCTTCGATAGCCAAAGCACCCCCTTTTTGTCCTAAAAGCATCCCTGCACATACATCTTCAGAAGACCTCCCATGGGGAAAAATCAACCCAACTAGAAATCTTGCACTTGGCCTACTCCAAACCTCCTTAGCAAAATAATTAGAGAAAAAAGTGCTAGCAATCCTCCTGGGTCTCTCCATAGAAAATGCAGGCGATAATATCTAAAAGTGGTGCAATCTTCAAGTCATACTTCTTTATTATCAACCTATTCACGAGAACCAGCCCCCAACAATTTTGACTTTCGGCAGGATTATAGTCTTTCAAATCAGCCCACAATCCTAAAGATTGTGCTCTCCTTCCCTCAAAGGTGGCAAGATATGCCTATACAAAGATCCAACAGTGAAAGACCATCCTCCCACCACCAACAATCCAAAACACCAAGCCAAAATTGCACAATTGACAGCTCAGCCTGAAGATATCAAGAAGTTCTCCAGACTCTAATTCAAGAGATGAGCCTTCAAGAAATGTGTCCAACCACCTTTACCTTCATCCTAATAGTCCACTGCCTTTCCCTCCAGATTATCAGCCAATGAATATAGACAAGGAAAACTCTCCACTAGAGTCGCACCACAGCCAGTCATTATGCCAAAACTTGAATGCGGCCCAATCTTCCAACTTTGGAAAAAATAAAGGATCTACAAACAGCATTACCCACCAAATTCCATCTAGAAAATTGATGCCCCCCGGACTGGTAGCATTCCATCTGCCTATTCCAACTCCTGCCATGACAAGCATCTACAGTAGAAGAGAAGATTCCTATTACTGCCCATAGTTCTCCAAATCAACTTCGTCAACAAGGCTTAATTCATTACCTCAAATCCCGGATGCCCAAGCCTTCCTATGATACTGGCCACAAACCTTCTCCCACCACACCATAGATATGCCCTCGCTTCCATCTCCAGCCTACTTCCAAGAAAAATCTCCACATCACCTTGTCAAGCCCAAAAGCTACCTTCAATGGCATCAGAGTACTAACAAGAAAAAATGGGAATATAGGACTAAACAGACTTTAAAAAACCTGGATTGCAGATGAAAGGCAAGACTTTCCTATTCTGAACTCAACTCCACCCTAATTATGATTCCTTGCAGCCCTTTCAATCCAACACTTTGGAAGTCAATCAGAAAGAGGTAGCTCCCAAGGACACCATTGGAAGCAAACCCTTAGGAGTCTTCAATATGCCACAGGGCTCTGCGTCTCCTCATCCTATATGCCAAAAGAGACAAAACAAGATTGTCCCTATCTTTTAAAAATTGAGCATGACTAGCTGGTTCAACTTGGCAAAAGCTGGTTGGTTCACCCAAGTCCAGGTGTTCAGTTCAAGTCCATGCATTTTTGGTCCAACCACCAATCCAACCAACTTAAACATTCATTCAATTGAACTGATTCAATCAAAGTTGGAATGGCACCCCTTCATTCTACATAAAACTAGCACCCTTTCAATTCTTACTCCTGCTTGTTGCACAATAAACAAAGATTGTAATATCACCAGGCTTCAATCTATAAATTAGAGCATTTAATTTGTTATTTCTTAATTTTCCTATCCTAAAAAGTTTGTAAGAAACCACCACTTTTAAACAATCTGCAAGAAATTGCACCTCCCTACAATCCTGAAGCTTTGGTGTTTCATCATAAACTTGCAACTTAGAACATCGATTTCCTCTTGTTATTCCCCTGCAGGAGAGCAGCACATCTTAAGAATAAGTCTTTTTCAATTTTTCCCTTTTCTTGAAAAGAAAAGGGTTGGCTGTTCTGAAAGCAACAGCCCCCCATATCATTGATGAACTTCAAGCATCAAAACCTACATCAAAGAGAAAGAAGACTTTCCCAACAAGATGCCAAAATAAAGCACAATGAGACACATTTTCCACATAAGGCTTTAATCCCGGAAAAAAGACACCATTCTTCTCCAGCCTAATCGACCAAAGTACAGCCAACACTTGCGCCCTTTCCACGTTAGATCTGAAGATGAAATGGCTCGAATGCTGCTGCCACAGTGGAATGACATCCAGAAGCCAGCAAAGGAGGATAAAGCAATCCAAGAAATATCACTACTCACCAAACCTGCAAGAAAGTACATTCAAAAGGTAAGTGCTGCACAGATTCTTCCTCCCATTCGCATAGGCAGCAAGTAGTATCCAAGCCAGCTGCTCATCATGATCGGTAGACTTCTGTGAGCAGCCTTTTCCTTCGTAGCAAACAAGCAAACACCTTAATTTTCAAAGGTGTTGAGGGAATGCACAGTGGCCAAGATGAACAGTAAATGAGCGATTGGGCATCCCTGACAAGCTTCCCTCCTGGGTGGTACCCAACCTCCCCACTGGGTTGCCATTTAGTAGCAGTAAAAATTATGTAGTTGTTTGTAGTGCTTCCTCCATTAAATCCAAAGCTCTAGAAACCCACTCTTAGTCAGTGATGACCAAGTGAACCCCAATGAACAGAATCATAGGCCTCGGTAAAGTCCACTTTCCATAGAAACGCCTTCATCCCCATGCTCTGCCTGTTTTGATGAATGCTAACTGCACCAGGAGAATCAGAGAATCAAAGCATAAGCCTCAAACCTATTAGCCAATAGCTTTGCCACACTAAGGAATACGGTGTTGGAGAGGGCAATTTAGCAAAAATCATCCAGTCTCAATCACCTCTCTCTTGGCCAGCAAGAACATGAACTACTTATTTAGCCATTCAAAGCCCCTATTCCTTGTCACAAACACTCAGATTACTGACAATGCATCCATTTCCACTACCTCTGAGAATGACTTGTAAAAGATTGGAAAGCCATCAGGGCCTAGTGAACCATCTGTATTGAGACCTTGAGAGCAGCCTTCACCTCCACTTCCGTAATCTCCGCACCAAGCATCTATTGTTGCCATGCCAAAAGTCTGTTAGTGCCTCTTCCTCACCACTGCCACAAGGCAGTGTGCCTCGTCAAATAAAATTGTCTGCAATGTGTGCCCAAAAAATTGCCTACTTGTTGATGCCCATGTATTTCTTTACCATCCACCATCAGCTACTCAATGCGGTTTCTCCTTTTCTTCCCATTGGCAAAGGTAGGAAAAACTTCCTACTTGCGTCACCTTCTCTTTACCCCCCCCCCCCCAAGGTGTCTTGAACCATCATGTCCAATTCAAAAATAGCATCTAGCATTGTCATCCTTCTCAACCTGACTTCCCTTATCTACTTTTTATAGCCTTGCAAGTGACCTCTCAAGGCACAATGCCGTGCTGCTAAAGTTCTTGATGTCAAATCAGATTTCAGAATTGCCCTCCACCAAGCCTCCACTTGCTCGTGAAACCCAGGCTCATCCAGTCACGATTTTTCAAACTTGAAGCATGTAGCACACTTCAAGTTGGTATTGGATCTCTGGCACAATGGTGTAGTAAACTTCCTCCACTTGTCTCCACTAAACAGATGCCAATCTCTTGAGGGACAAGATTCCTGCCTTGTCTCTTGAAACATGACAAAAAAGGAGTTCCAATCCAGAATATACCTTTGTCATTGAGTAGGGTCCCTAATGCTGCACATGTTTCATGATAATATCTTCATTTGTCAAGCTGATCCATCCCTGAGCTCTACTGAAGTTGGTCTACTATGTACAAACCTAGCCCTTGTTGCCACATGACCATAAACAACTAGGCTCTGACATCTACAATCTCAAGTTGGTGGTGGCTTAGGAACTAGCCCTTCAAAAGACACTCTACCACTTGCAATGCACCACAGCAGGTAGGTAGTTCCATTGCTGAAGTCACACCACCGTTAGAGGGCATTGTTGTACATTCACGTGACGTGCCAGTGAAAAGGGCCTTTTTGACCGGAACCCAAACTGGCAAGAGCATGTTGAACCGGTTTGAGAGGATTACCACAGGAAACCAGCGAGATCTCGGCAGTGTGCCGCCAAATAGTCGTCAAAGCAATCATGTCGGTGAGAAACCGGCCAGAGGCAATTGTTTCATGAGGTCTGGAGGTGAAGCCAAGGTTGAGAGTGCGGTGGTGGTGGGGCCGAGGGTTGGTAGCGGAGGTGAGATCCAGTTAGGGAAGATAGTCAAAGAAGGAAGAGAGGGTGCCCAAGTGTTGGTGGTGCTCCTCTCCCTAGGGTTGACAGAAGAGAAGAGGAGCAAGGTCGACAGTGAGTTTGAGAGAGGGGGTCGAGTGTTGAGTCTCTCTTTTTCTTCTCTTTGAAAGTTAAGGGATCAAGATCTCTCTTGCATCTTGACTCTTGAGGAACTAATGGGCTCTAACATGAAAAAGAGCTCTTGTAATTTTTTTTATATGCCATTGCATATGGGCCACATCATTTAGAGTAAAATTGACTTAAAACATGAAAGCCCAATTCAGTGAAACTATATTTGGGTTAAAACTCAAATAATTCTGTTAAAAAAGGAACTGAAATAACATTTAAACAATCTCAAAAATATTATTCAATAATATCATGTATAGACAAGTTTACCTCCGTGAATGTGAAAAGGCTTAGAAAGGAAAGAGTTTGGTGCCATGGTATCATAAAAAACCATATGCCATGATTAGCAGTTTGGAAGCATATTATTGATTTTGCCCATGCCACTAAATTTATAAGATATATTTTATATTTAATTCGATGTAATGATTCACAGTTCTGTAGACGTATCTAATTTTACCCATGCCACCGAATATAAGGTATATTTATTCAATTTGACTATGATTCATAGCCATCAATATGATTCACAGCCATCAATTTGCAATTCGCACTCATGCATCAGAACAATATATTTCTTTAAATCCTATGGGACCCAATAACGGAAAATTTGCAATGGGATTGAGGGCTTGATCAATATTTTTCCAGAAAGAGAAATAAAATAATGCTGTAGGTTCCACATGAAATATAATATATGTGTGCAGTGACGTTTTAGAATTTTTTTCAATAGTGTGGGACTGCTAACTGAATAATTGCAATCGGCCTCAGTGAAATTTTTAATAAAAAATATTTTCTAAAGTCTAGTCAGCATCCAATCCCACACCTATAAATGAGTGTGTGTTTAGGATGGGGCATGTTGCCTTCACAAATCACTCGTCTCAATTGTTGCTTGTGAGTTGTGATTTTGCAAGGAATTAAATGATCCACTCCAAAATATAGGAAACTTGTTTCGAAAGGGAAGGGTTCACGAGTTACAAGTGCTTTATTT